>CM060937.1:1015406722-1016801722 GCA_030765085.1 Allium cepa
AAGAAATCAGGATACCTTCCACTCGAAGAGAAATGCAAAGCCTAAATGGGAAAGTGGCCGCCCTGAGCAGATTCATCTCTAAAGCAACTGACAAGTGTGTCCCCTTCTTCGAAGCTATAAGGAAAGACAAGGGAAAGTTAGAATGGACTGATGAATGTGTAGCAGCCTTCCACAACCTAATCGAACACCTCCAGAGACCACTAGTACTCTCAACTCCAAATGAAGGCAAAGAGCTATACATATACCTTGCTGTGTCATCTCATGCTCTAAGCGCCGCTTTGGTAAGAGAAGACAACCGCGCGCAGCGGTCAGTATACTTTGTAAGCAAGAGGTTCATGAGGACAGAAGCCAGATATCCTAAACTTGAGAAGTTAGCATATTTTTTACTGATCACATCACGGAAATTGCGACACTATTTCCAATCCCATTCCATCAGAGTTTTAACCGATCAACCGCTAAGACAGGTACTCCATCGTCCCGACACCTCCGGGCGACTGCTTAAATGGTGCATTGAGCTAAGTCAATATGATATCACCTACCATCCTCGCACTGCCATCAAGGGACAAGCCATGACCGACTTCATTGTCGAATTCACTACCAACGAAGGTGAGGATCCATCTGAAATAGCAGAAGACATCAAGTGGAATCTCTTTGTAGATGGAGCATCAAACGAACAAGGCTCGGGGGCAGGTATTGTAATAATCACTCCCAGGGGAAGGAAGCTACACTATGCTCTGACGTTGGAATTCACTGCCACCAACAATGATGCAGAATACGAAGCAGTGATAGCCGGATCAGAACTTGCCCTAGAGATTGGAGTCGGTTCTTTATGTCTCCATAGTGATTCTCAACTTATTGTAAATCAAATACTGGGAGAATTCCAGACTCGAGGAGAACGACTCACAGCATATCTAAAGAAAACCAAGCTGCCACTCGATCAATTGGACCACTATTTAATCAGACACATTCCTCGAGAGGAGAACCAAGAGGCTGACGAACTGGCAAAGCAAGCTAGCATGAAGAGCAGCGCCATTTCCGGAACAGTAGCCATCTCAAAACAACTAGCCCCAAGTTTCGAACAAGAGGATCTGATAGCTGCAATCAAAGAAGAAACTTGGATGACTCCTATCCGGAGATACTTACAAGATGGCACACTGCCCGACGGGCGTAAAGAAGTTAAGAAAATCTTGAGGAAAGCTTTTCGCTACACAATACAAGAAGGCATCCTCTATCGGCGCGGCTTCTCTAACCCCTTATTAAGGTGTGTCGCTGGAAGGGAAGCCAAGGAAGTCTTATCCAACATCCATCAAGGAAGTTGCGGAGATCACACTAGAGGGCAGACTCTAGCAAAGAAAATACTTTGATATGGGTATTACTGGCCCACTTTAAACAAAGACGCCTTAGACTTCGTCAAAAGATGTGACAGATGTCAGAAATTTGCTAAGATTCCTCGACTACCAACAAATGAGATTACTCAAATGACCAGTCCTTGGCCCTTTGCGGTATTGAGAATTGACTTGATTAGCGAACTGCCGATGGGCCGAGGCGGAGCCAAATATGCTATAGTGGCAGTCGACTGTTTCACCAAATGGGTGGAAGTGGAACCTTTAAATAAAATATCTTCGGCAAAAGTTATTAACTTCTTGATCAAAAATGTTCTATGCAGGTATGGGGTTCCGCTTAAGATCATATCGGACAATGGACTTCAGTTTGACAGCGAGGAGTTCGCCGACTGGTGCCAAGAGCACGGAATTCACAAAAGCTTCTCATCTGTGGCTTATTCGCAGGAAAATGGACAAGTCGAAGCTGTCAACAAAATTCTCAAAATTCTGATCAAGAAGTAGCTTGAAAAGTCAAAAGGCGCATGGGTGGATGAACTTCCTATGGCACTTTGGGCCTACCGCACGTCTTTCAGAACATCAACAGGGCATACTCCTTTCTCTTTGGCATATGGATCGGAGGCCATGCTCCCAGTTGAAACTGTAGTACCTTCCCACCGTAGGATCCACTACAACCCAGAACAGAATGAAGAACTCCTACATATGTCTTTGGACCTAATTGAAGAGAGAAAAAATGATGCAGCACTTAAAGCGGCAGCTCACAAGCAAAAAGTGGCGGCACGATACAACTCCAAAGTCAAGCACCGCAGCTTACGAGAAGGAGATCTTGTCCTCAAACGGATCTTCTCGCGCCCCGGAGCGCTAGATCCAATCTGGGACGGACCCTATGTAACTCATAAAGATCTCCACAACGGAGCTTATATTTTGTCAACAGTGGACGGAGAGATGTTCCAGAGGGAATGGAACATCCAACACCTTCGTCGATACTTTTCTTAACTTGTACTACCCATATGAAGTGAATTAACAAAGAGAATCAATGGACGTAGGCATTTTCGTGCCGAACCACTTTAAAAATCTTGTCTCTTTTTAACTTGTTCCTTTATATCTTGGCTGCTTGTTGAGCTTTATCCTTTTCTGTTGAACAAAATCATGTATAACGACATTTCCATTCTGGACACTTCACAGCACAACCTCACCTGGACAAGACCTAACAGGTACTATACGAATCTATGCCCTCGCCAATGAGACACTTTTGCTCCAGCATCCCTCTGCTGCGGGTTAACTCATTGCTCGCGACGGCCCTCAAAGCCAACTGTAATGAGCCAATTATAAGCCACCGAGAAGTCCGACTATAGCCGAGGCAGCTCATTACGGCGTTCGGCTCGCCGGCAACCGTGAACCGATTATAAGCCCCATCATAAGGTGTGGCCAGCCAGGGGAGTTCACAGTTGACAATCCGCACCCACGCTAGCCGGCCACGGTAAATCGATTAATACCCACGATTACGGGCCATAATGGCCCTAGTTACAGTGCGCGATCTCGGCTCCGATGTGTCTTAAGTACGGCTGTGGTAAAAAAGAAAACTCCCCACGGAGGCGTAAGATGGGTGACAAATGTCTCCAAGACCCACAGCTTGGGAAAGTGACTACAAAACCCGTTTGCCACGAACTTAAGCACATTGAAGGCCTTCCGTGATTGGAAGTTTTACTATTTCTTATATTTCCATTTTATTTATAAAAACTTTCCCCCTATCCTCTATAACGATCACTAAAGTACAGGACACAAAATAAGAGGCACTTGCTAATGGGAATAAGAACTCACAGCTGGATGGCAGGTCATTCAGCTGCATTCCATATTCGATTACACAAGACATTCAAAGCTACCATCTACAGCAAAAACTTGAAGGGCGGTACTTTCTTCTCTTGTGCATAAATATGTAACTACAATTTCTACGCACATCACACTGACATTGCAAGACACGAAATTATATTTTAAGCAAAAACTTAGCGTCAAACACAATTGAATCACTAATACATGCACAACTATATTTTATGAAACACATCAAAATAATGACAACATTCAAACACGGCAAAGTCAGCTTATGTTATAAAGTCGCATGCCAAAGATCAAGTTGTTCGTTACATAATTACAGCCCGAAAATTACATTAATGTTTTAAGACTAACATAGACAACAATGACAAGTAAGCTGAAAAATGTCCTGATCAAGCCAAGGAGCCGGCTGCATCGGGGCCTCGCTTCTATCCTACTGGCCCTCCAAGGTCTACTTAACCGCCGAATCAAAGCCCCCAGCATGCTGACCAGAGGTAGTTGGCGCCTCAGAGGTCCCGCTTGTCCAATTCAGGAGAAGAAGTTATTCAATAAACAATAAGCAACCAAGCTATGAAAAGGCTAAAAGGGAAGACTTACCAGCATTTGTTCCCTATTCATCATCTCCCAACTGCACACCTACCTCCTCGGGAGCAAGCAGCCGCATGCCCTCCTTCACCGACACTTTCTCCTCCTTAGTGAACTGGGTCGTAACCACGTCCATCCTGAAGGCCATACCACCCTCCTTATCCGCATCAGCCTTGGCCTCCGCCAGAGCCCGGAGATAAATCCTGGCCATGATCCGGGGATAATCATCCATCCAGGATAAGTTGCCCTTCTTCCAAGTACGGAAACACATATCCTGGAGCATCTCATCCATCATCCCCTCGTTTTCCTCAAACTCCCTCATTCGAACCTCAGAAGCTAACAGCTTTGCAACGGCAGCATCCCTCTCCAATCGGTATCGCGAGCGGTCAGCCTAAAGGGATTTCCTCATCGCCTCCATCTCCTCCTTCAGCTTAGCTTGAGCAAGCTCCACGGCTTCAAGCTTCCCAGATAACTCCTCTACCCGCTCGAGATCCGCTTTCCGAACCTCGTCCACCGTTGCAATGGCCATATCGATACGTTCCTTGCAGACGGCCTCCATTTTCCGCAACTCGGCTCTACTAGCCTCTTCCATGGTTTTCTTTAGTCGTTTGGAGGCAGCCTCGTTCTCAGAGATCTGGATGGCCTGATCGGCGAGTTGTTTGGCCTGGTCGGCAACCACTAACCACAATCTTATGTTGGCACTCCCAATTTCCTCCCCGGCCTTGACCAATCGAGCATGATGCCCCATCAACTTCCTAGTCTCCTCAGCAACCCGGTCGATATTTGCCTTAGCTTCATCCCCCATGGTTACAATCCGAGTAGTAAGCAAATCAAGGTCTAGAGACTTGGCCTCATCAAGCACCCTTACCATGGGATTGCGAGGGAGAAGGTGCTCACCAGTAACCTCATCAAAGGAAATATCATGAGAACCCGGATCCAGATCTGGATGACCCGCAAATGGAATACGAGCCAAGGCGGGATGGTCAATATGAGTAACGGTTGGGTTCTCTGATGGATGCGGAGAGGGTATGAACTCAGTATCCTCCCCCGTGATATCATGAATAGGCTGGGTTGGGGGCTGAGGTCCAAGTGAAGGTTCGAATAAGGAACGCCTCCTTATTTTCTTTTGAATATCCTCTTCAATAACTCCGAGAAGAGGACGGTAGCCGACTACATCCCCAGAACGGTTGGTCGGAGGCTTTGGTTTAGCGGAAGCTTTGAGGAGATTGAATTGTTCGAGACGGTGCCGAATGTCTAATGCCTTGGACGCCTTACCCGTTCCTGAAATAAAAACCAAGTGTTACAAACATGCATGGGACTATAATCCAAGAAACATGTGAAGTTAAAAGAGGAGTCAAAAATTCACCTTGAATCGCCGGAGTTGCCCTAGCTGAAATGCTCTTGGAAGATGGACCGACACCAGTCCCGGCCTTATCATTTTTCTTTGGCTTCTTCACCAAGGCCGATCCTTCCTCCAACCCCTCAAAAGCCTGGCGGAAAGCATCATCTGTCCACTCTTGGATCTCCCCCGCTTGCTCAGAAGTCAAAGCCCTGGTGCCATCACCGCTCTGTCCTTCGCCACCATCACCTTCTTCATCACCTCCACTCTCCTCCTCGCCTCTTTCCTCCTCTACATTTTCCTCCTCCGGAACATCTGGACATGTGCTAGGGGAGGGTCCATCGGATTTCTTGAGCTTCTTCCCCCCGACGACTGGAGGTATCGAGAAGGGTTTCCTCTTGCTGCTCTTTGTCGTGGCCCCTCCTTTGACTTTGGCAACCCTCTCCTCAGCTGTGTCTCTCTGCTTGACCACAGACTGACGTGGTAGAATCAAGTTGTGCTGCAGAAGAGTAGCATTCCTGATCAGGTAAGAAGCTAACCTCTCTCTTACCGAAATGGCTTCTATCTCCGCAGCTATCTGAACCAGGTGATCGTTCTCCACGACTGCAAAGCCATCTGTCGCTAGCAAGAAATGAAAACACATAAGGAAAAGCATTGCAGTCAGAACGGAAATTATAAATAAGCTTTAACTTACAGCCGGAGGTGAAGCGACGGATGGAAACAGAGTCATCCTTGACGAAAAACCATTCTTTCTTGAACATGCTGAACTTCGAATATAAGTCCAGGACCGGCTTGAAGGATACGGCCGATTCCAAACTGATGTATGGAGACCCCTTCTTATAGCCCCTCAAGTTGTACAAATATCGGATCTCCCGATTGGAAGGGGGACGCCCGTATCTTCTCTGGAAAATGACGAATAGGCTCACCAAGATAGCATAAGAATTAGGCTGAAGCTGAAAAGGGGCCACCTTCATATAGGTAATGAAGCTGACTATCCAAGCATTGATCGGGGGAATGGCCCCGCACATGCAATGGTACCTGCTGTAAGCAAAATACCCTTCAGGAGGGTCATACGGAATAACTCCATTCCATGGCAGCACCATGTGTGCTCTATCAATCCCGAAAGAATGAGATATAACATCAAGCTGCTCCTCCTTGAGGGAGCTAGGAAAACAGTCAGGAGGAGAGTTCAAGAGCTCCTGAGGGCCATATCCATCCACTAGTGATATCGAGGTGGGACCCTATCGTCCCGGTCCTGGCTGGGCTGGGGGCACAACGGGGGACTCTCTTATGTCCGTAGATTTCCTCTTATCTGATCGAGTTTCGAATTTACGAGACATTTATCTGCAAACACAAAAAGTGCGTCGTTAGAATGAGGGAAGTAAACAGCAAGTGCGTACAATCTAGAATTTCATTCACAAATCGAAACATAAAAAGCTAAAGATCCATTCAGCACTCGGAATCCCCGAGTTCATTCAGTTGTCCCAACCTAAAAGTTCATTCGGCACTTATCTTTCCCATTCTCATTCGGTGGTTCAAGTACAAGTTTCATTCGGCAATTCAAAAATAAGAGTTTCATTCGGCAATTCAAAAATAAGAGTTTCATTCAGTAACTCAAGCACGAAGTTCATCCGGCAAGAGGGTCTCACCTGGTTCGGCAGAGACAGGAATTTGATTCGGCCAAACACGTTTGATTCGGCTAGGATAGGAATTTGATTCGGCTAAACATGATTGATTCGGCAAGGATAGGAGTTTGATTCGGCTAACACGGTTGGTTTCGCAAAGACAAGTGTTCGATTCGGCAAAGACAAGGGTTTGGTTCGGCTGATAAGGAATAACGAAAACATTAGGCCCGTACTTATAGGAAAAATATAACGACCGGACCAACTGGCTCGGCCCACAAGACCGGATGAGGATGTCCAAGCTAAAACAAAGTACGCCATCTGCATGCACATGCCCTACTTTGGGGGGCAAGTGTTGGGTGTGTTTCGACCGGTCCGACACCTCCGAACCAACTCCTCTACCATCCATTGCCGAACCAACCTACGTCCCATGCCTGTCGAACCAACCTATTCCACGTATTACCGAACCATCCTGCTCCATCTACCACCGAACCAACTCGTCCTCCAATCGTCCGCCGAACCAACCTTCTCCCCGTGCCTACCGTACCAACCTTCTCCCCATGCCTACTGAACCATCCTACTTCCCATGCCTGCCGAACCAACTCAAAGTAGCACCAACGGACCAGAAGCAAGGGAGGCTTCCACCGAACCAACGTACTACCGGACCAAGGAGTACCAGACCAACATTGCCAGGCCAGATTGCTTCAGCCCAGGCCCACCGGAAGCTATATACATCCAGGACCCCTACCCTCAGCCTCACTCTATAAATAGAGGGGCAGGGGTACAACAATGGCGGACAAGTTTGAGAGCTCAAGCACGGATAGAATTTTCAAACAACTTTCAAATACTTGTAATCAAAGCTTTGTACTTGTACTTGTAATCTGAACAGAAAAGGAGAATAACATATAAATTGGACGTAAGCACATTCTGGTCGAACCACTATAAATCTATGTGTCTTTTACAGTTTAGTCCATCTATTTTATATATTTGCATAAATCACCCAAATCACTAAGAACAACACATAATCAACTGAATCATACGACTTGGAGGTGTTTGCCCATTTTTTGTGCAAACAACGTTCATAATGCAAGATGAGGAGGCAATGGCAAGGATAGAGGAAATCGTCAAATGAATTACATTCGTTAATGGAGCATTAAACGAGCTTGGCTTAGGGGCAGGTGTCATAATAGTCAAACCTCGAGGAAGAAAATTAAGCTATGAACCGAGACTAGAGTTCGCTACAACCAATAACGAAGCTGAATACAAAGCATTAATAGCCGGCTTGGAAATCATTAAAGAATTAGTAATTAAGGCAATAAGTGTGCACTACGATTAACAACTAACTATTAACCAGATCCTTGGAGAATTCCAAACTCGTGGACAAAAGCTTGCGTCCTATCTCAAAAAGGCCAAATCCTTCCTTAATGAGTTAGACTACTATGTAAAAAACACATTCCACGAGGGGAAAATCAAGAGGTGGATGCCCTCGCCAAAGGGGCTAGTAGAAGAACTGAACCAATGTCACGGGAAACCCCCGTCATGAGGCAATCGATAACGAGTTTCGAGTGTCTGCAAATCACAGCGATCACAAACAAGGAGGAGACATGGATGACCCCCATCACCAGGTACTTATGAGAAGGAGCCTTACCAGTAGTTTGAAACGAAGTTAGGAGAATCCTGAGGAGGGCATCCCACTGCACCATCTAGAATGGCATGTTGTACCACCATGGCTTGGCGATGTTTGGAGCACGATTGAGTGTTCGCACGAACAGAACATGTAGGCAGGTCACCATGGCATACCAATTTGGGAGAATATGAAAAGGGGCCAGCCTCATATTTTGATTTGTCGCCACTAGAAAATGATTAAATAGGGGCACGGCACCATACATGCATATGTAGTGATAGCAGGCCACATATCCAGAATGCAACCGATGAGCGAATTGATTTCTTGATGGAAGAAGTACATTGTCCTCGAGAATGTCGTATTGTGAGAAAATGCTTCGCAATGCCCTATGTGTAAGAATCGAGGAAGCTTTCTTCGGAGCATTTAGCAAAAAACTAAGTAAGGGAAGTGCGGTCGATAATGGGGCCAACTGGAATTAGGTAACCATATTGTCCTTAAGTTATAGAGGTAGTAGGTCCAGCCACGATTGACAAGGACTCCACTTCGAAAGCAGATGAACTCCCCTCGATTGTCTTACGATAGGAAGATTTACGCGTCATTTTATATAAGAAAGCTAGTGTTTAAAATAGTCAGGTGCATATAATTTCTAAACTATAAACCCTTCACATGGATGATACTTGGAATTCGAAATATGATCAATATGTAACAATCATTGATCAAACTCAAAGCATTAACCATGAGTGTGTGTGGTGTGTAATCTATACGAGAATAGGCGTGGTGTCCTGAACGCTGGGAGTGGGCCATTCCATGTAAATGGCTCACTGGGACCATGAAAAGAAATCCGTATTAGCTACCAATATTATTTCTTCTACACTTACCCCTTATCGATCAATGATCGATAACGGACCCATTGTTCGAAGCAACACGGAAAGCTCTTCCTATTCCTAGAACACTGACAGTGCAACAATAAGACCAATCCAAATCAAGCGACTGTAAGTTAATGGGTCCAAATCAGAGAGGAGATTATTAGCATAAGTCAATTTTAATTTCTTGGAAGGTGATAACAACTTAAGCTGCATACAAGATGTCGTCTTGGGTAATTATCACCTCCCAGAAAAACCAAAATCAATCCGCAAGAAATGATGCCAAGATCAACTACGTGACTCGATGCAATTCAATTATGATTTTGCAAATGGAAATAGCAAGATATATCAACCATCGGGGCAAAACCCTAGTTTTATTCTATGAAAATACGAAACTTGATTAACTATACCCATCCACAAAATCGAAATGCACTCTAATCTTCAACTAGGTACTTCACCGACATCACAAATCAATCATGGTACTATAAAACCAACTTCACCGACCTTCGAGATTGAGAAGAGTGATGATAAAGTCCTCTATCCATGATAGCTCTAACAAGGTGCTTTGGATCATCAATGATTGGATCGATGATGGCTTAAGGCTGGCAGAAGCTCCTCAAGATGATGGTTAGCAGCACACGTAGGCGAAGGTTGATGTTCGGATTCTGGTGGATGTAGCGTTTGATCGGTTGGGGTTTGGTGCTATTTTGATCAGCTCGGCTCAAAAATGGATAGTGCGGGAGTGAAGATCTGATCCCATATATATACATACATATATATATAGACACACGCACACTCATATATATATATATATATATATATATATACATATATAAAAAAAAAAAAAAAGAGAAGCTGAGAAAATTTGCTAAGAACATGGATCGGAAAAGATCCAATCCAATTAGATTAGTACCGATCTAAATTATTTCCCATATACTACCTCAAACTTTCCAAATTTGCTCAACTTGATGATTGTATTCATTCTGGTGGTTATCAAGTTAAGATCACTCTGTAGTAGCGAATAAAGGAGATTCCTACTAAGTATGTAACAACCCACCTTTTTGGGCAGTTTAAATCGATAATACCATATATGTCAACTCAAACCATTCAAAAGGGAGGATGTTAATGGGGTAAATAAGAAAATAAGTGAAAAGGAAGAAAAAATAAAATACAGAATCTCACAGTGGAATGATAAAATCAAATAATCAAATAAATAGTTCGTGAAGCTGTTTTACACATAACATTTGGTTATACTTTTACAATACAGATAAGAGTTATACAAACAGCAGGAATAAATAAATAATGCACCGGAACAACATGATGCAGTGGAATAATAATAACAATATAATACTAAACTTCATCTTCGTCCTCCAGAAAGATAGCCTTCAATGCTGAAATGCTCAGGATGACTCGAGCGTAACGAATAGGCGAGTCAGAACTAAAAGACCTTATGTAAGTTAATTAAACGGTAAATAAATACGAGCGTAACGGCTTTAGAGATGTTTAAGGGATTTTACATTTTCCATCCAGTGTCTAACATTACTGTAATAATTTAATAGGTGTTGGGGATTCCATCTACTAAGGATCCATTAAACTATCTATATATATATAATACAATATGCTATTATGATATGTCTACAGTAAATTAAAGTGTTAAATAGAGTTAAGGCATTACCCATATCCCCCTTAACACGTTTTCATATAAATACCGCAGTCTATGCAGATACAATAAGCTCTACCAAACCGGTGGGATACACAAGGAGCACTCTGTAAGTACGATACAAACAAAAATCGTAGTGGGCTCGATAGGGCATATGACAAGGCACACAAGCAATGCCCAGGGTAGTATACTACCGTTTCGCTAATCCAAACTGGTAGTAATGCATAACAGCTACTATCGCCCACCTCGAGACACACTCCTATAATCAAATCAAGAGGTGGCCACCAATACAATCACAAAGTAATAAACATATTATTGAAGAAATGTGCCCAATAAAGGAAGCGACCCCGCTTGGCCCTGCGTGGCTCCTTTTTTAGTCATATTAAGATAACCCAATAGGGTCGGTTTGCGTTCGTACCTCATACAGTAGCATTCGTCTGGCCATCCTACTTCATTCTAGATTCTTCACCACGTGCATAGTTGTTAAAGTGGTTTTCGGTGTTGGTAGAGAGTATGACAATGTTCGATCCTGGGGTTTTTAACAACCAAATGCTTGTCTCACACCGGTTGGTTCTTCTACCTTTCTAAAATCGATTTATAATTGATATTAACATATCATATTCACTTAAAAATCATATCGCTTTCGAAATCATATTCGCTTTCAAAATCATTATTCATTTTAAATCATATTCAGTTTCAAAATCATAACCACAAAATAGGTTAAACCATTATATCAAAATATTTGATTTAAATCAATTAATCAAAATCATAACAGCTCCAACTTTTAATAGTTTGAATATTGAAATTAGTTTATATATTGGAATAGTTATGCATTAAAAAAGCATAGATTTTAAAATTTATATATTAAAAATTGTTTCTAAATTTAAAATAATGTATATTAAAAGTTGTTTATAAATTTAAAATAATATATATTAAAAAAGTTTATATTTTAAATTTAGGTTATAGTTTAAAATAGTTTATATATTTGAAATAGTTTATATATTAAAATAGGTTATATACTAAAAATAGTTAACGTATTCAAATTTATTAATATATTAAAATGGTTTATATGAGAAAATAGTTCATATATTAAAAGAGTTTATATATTAAAAGGGTTTTTATATTAGAAGAGTTTAAATTGAAAATTCTTTCAAGTTAGAATTGTTTCTTCCAATTCACAAATCAATTCAACTCAAGTTTAGTTCCAAAAATTCAATTTAAATCAATCTCAGTTCAATGATTTCAATTAAAAAGGCTAAAGGTTCCAATTCAAATTCTCATTAAAAACCATTTCAATTTATATCGATTTCAAATTCATGTTTGAACTACAATTTTAAACCACTTCAGATTCAATAGATTTCAAAATTTAACTATTCTAACGTTTACAATAACTCAATTTTTGATAAATTTCATTTATATTTCAAAATTCATATTTAAGGTTACAATTTAAATTCTTTAAACAACTCATTTGAACCAATTTCAATTTCAACATTTTATAAACTTGGATTTTAAAAATAATTCAGTTCATATAAATATAATTTTATTTCATAATATCATTTAACGAGATTCAAAAATTAAGGATTAAAATAATTTAATTTAACCAATCTGGTGTTCGTATATATTTTTCTACGCTATGATCAAGTGATACGGCCATATGTCATTTCAACCCGCATTAATTTCAATTTACGAGTATATTTCAATTCAACCCGCAATCCCGAGTAAATTCAAAATTCATAAAATCGATCGAGTTTATCATTTCAACCCATAACGATTTTACTAATCTATAAGACCATTAGGGTGTGCACCATTTCAGCCCATAGTGATTTTTCCTAAAAATAAACAAAGGGAACTTACAGTGTGATAACAACATGTAAATAAACATACATCCAAGCATCTAAAAATATCAACAAATAAGCATCCATCACGATCATCATTCAAATCAACCAATAAATCACAACAATTAACTAGTTATCATTTTCCAGGTACTTAACTAAAAATTTAATACAGTATTAATCTAAATGGCAATTCAAATGAATAAAATTCGATTTTAATTAAAATGTCAAATTAAACTACCAAACAGCAACCAATAAATTTATAATCACATCATAATTTAATTTAACTAACATAAGATAGTTTAGTATTTGTGAGTGGGTTAAAACACTCATCTTGATTTATCGACGATTTAAAAATCCAACTAAAGCCCAAAAATTTCGATACGTTCGCAATGGAGGAAACTACACGCAAATCCGAGCTCGTATAGAAAAATTATTGATGTTAGAACACATGAAAATTTAAATTTAATAAAATGAATCATAGGGACAAAATAGTAAATTATCGTACCTTGACCCTAACCCTAATAACGTACGAAGAACATTGAATCGAGAATGCTCACTGCCACTGCTCCACTTACTATCACCAGTATCTGACACCACCGCAACCATCTTTAACCCTGGCCATGCCATCTGCCCACACGCGCAGCCACCAGGACCCACATCGTGAGTCACACCGCCGCCACCATCCATCACCGATGGTGGTGATTTTTTAATCTTCGATCCAAATGTACAATATCGATCTAAAGCTCTAGGCCTCCCCTTTGTTGCGGCTCCTCCCGATCATCGTAAAATCGACGGTCCACCATTGAATTGAAAACCCTATTAATGGACGACCGAGGATAAATCGATGATTTCTGGAAAATCGTGATTCGAATCGAAAAACGAACAATAGATCTAGGCTATGCTCGTCGAGGGATCTCCAACGTTATATAATATGAAATAGTTTGAGGAGTTTAAATTTTTCGATTTGATTTTTATGTGAAATTGAATTTGGGAGTTAGGGTTTGATGCTCTGACATTTAAGAAGGAGGAATAGAAAAGAAGTAGAAGTGTGCACAAAAATAATATAAAAGGCTACTAGGGTTCGAGAAACAAAATATATGTATATATAGATGGATAAGAATGAATGGTATAGATCGAATTGGTCAAAATGATTACGCGAACTCGGAAAGCCCATTCCGTTTTCGAAATGAAAGTGGGTCATCCAATATATCAAAATATTGGTTTTTGATATTTTTAAACTCAATGGAACTAATTTCAAATCCTAATTCCATTGTATACGCTTTTATGATTTGATTATATTCATCTAAATTCTATTAGTCGATTTTTACGCGTTCCAAAATCGTACGATCAAACGATAAGTCAGACCGCTACGAAACTTAAAATCCTACAATAACTTACTGTAACGGATCTGATGACACTAGTTTCGTCTAAATTCGAGACAGTGGCCAAAATGGCAAATTTTCACGTAAATTAATTAAATTATTATTAAATTGGCTTAATCGTTTATAGATTCTAAATTTAAAAGTTAACCATTTTTATCATCCTTGATTGCATAAAAATTAATAATCTTTTAAAATAAATTTTCCATGGTAATTTCAAGGTTTATATATTGCACTAATTTCATCGTTCGGTTACAACTGAAATAAAATCCTAATTAATAATAATATAATTTTAGTCAAATTAATTTGTTTCGATTTCTTATTATTTAATCATCCAATACCTTATGGATATAATTAACAATAATTTACATTCATATTCTACAATTATTGTCTTTTACTTATAATATTTCAATTTCATTAATTCCTTTAATCACCAATTTTATTATTATTTAATTACTGCCAAATTAACTTTACAATTTTTTAATTGATTGAAATTATATTAACAATAATTATGAATAACATTCACACAACATTATTAATCATATTCTAGTTATTTTGCTCATTAATAAATCATAAATATTAATTTCTCTCAACATTAAATTTCAAAATCTTATTTAATTTAATATTTTTAATTGTCGAAAATTATGGGTCGTTACACTCTTCCCTGCTCGAAATTTTTGTCCTTGAAAAGGAACAAAAAGGAATTAAGAAACCTGACATAAATTTATTCAAATTGTTCGATTTATAAACACTTTAAACTTAATAATTAAGTTTTAAATAAGATTTATCAATTTATAAAAAAATTAGTCTTTCGTGTTCAAGTTAAATAAAAGTTTGAAGATACTTTCACTTTCACAAAAAAAATTCTAAGTCCTAAATTTACAGAAAAATTCGACAGATTCTCCTTTGCGCGGTTAGATTTGGAAAAATAATAATACCAATAATGTTAATTCATATATATAATATTTCAATAATAAAATATCCCAACCATGGGAAAATAATTAAAATATCATTACAAAACCATAATCCAAAAACGTACCAATTTGTCAGGCAAACAACTTTATTTATGAGATCAAAAGCAGTAGCTATTACTTCCATAAACTTGTATTTCACTTAAATAATCCAAAATAGTGAGAATTATGTACAAGAGAAATATATTAGTTGGTTTCAAATAGAAACAAAAGTAAATTAACCCAGAACATATGCAACAAAACAACACGACCATCATATGCAACAAAGGAATCAATCATACATCCATAGCAACCAAACTAATGGTTTGTTCGACTTCAAATACTTTTCATTGTACAAGGGTAATAAATAAACTATCAAGAGTACCCAACGCTTAACTATTTTGAAGTATCATTCCCTAAACATCCCGTAAGCTAAAAAACATAGAATTTTAACATTCTTTAAGTTTACTCAATCGAATTCCCATTTTACTCTTTTATTTCTTATCATTCATTCATTCAAGGTCAGTTCCCATTAATTTACATTCATTTACTTACATACGTTATTTTCATTCAATTATTTAGATCATCAATAAATCAATTCTAAAAATATTATTGGAGTTTCATTGCAATTAATTCACATTCATTTACTTATATAACTTGATTTCCATTTAATATTAATATTCATTTGTGAATCAATTCATTCTTAAATTTCTTAACTTTTAATTAACATGTATTCATTCATGTATAGTATCATCAAATATTAATATTTATGAATCACTTTAACATTTTCTGAAGTTATAATCTTTTACCTAACATAGTATGCAGTTTTACTGTTCACTTTAATTATAAATAACTTCAAACATCAATTTAAGTTTATAATCATTTACTTACAGTATTCACTTTTTCTGTTAAATTTAATTACTAGCATTTCAAAATATTAATTTAAGTTTATAAATTTTTTGTAACATCTTAATTCTTATTTGCAGACATAAGTCCATCTTTTAAGTTTTACTTGTATAAACTTCTATTACATATTCATATTAACATTTCAACTTTTAAACATTTTTGATAAGTTATATATATGATTTTAGAATGTTACATGAGTTTATCTTACTCAAATTATGTTAATAAAAATGTTCAATAGTTTACATCTCCTTAAGTTTCACTATCTTTAAATTTACAAGTGACAAATCTCAAATTTATTTACAACAGTTAGCTTTTAATTTCTTATTTTCCATTTTAGAAGTTTCCAACTAATAAAACTTCACCTTATTTATTAATAAAAAAATCATTAATTCAACAGGAACATAAGAGCTTAATTACCGGGTTCATTTCAAATCATTTAAAATAATATATATTCATACCATTTATATATATATATATATATCAAATCATACTTAAGAAATTTTAGTTAAAATTTGCTTATCAGAAGAAATAGGCAGCAAAACTGCTAAGTGCTCTTCCCTACTTTGAGACTCAAAAATGAATATCGATGATGCAGCCGTCATCACTGAAATTATTTTCCAACGACGAAAGAGGGGAGTACTAAACTTATATCCTTTTAAAAATTCTTTTAAAACAAATCTTTCAGACCGGGTTGAAAATATTTATATTTGAAAATACTTCCAAATAATACTAATATTATATTCCAAAATCTTGTGAAAACAAATTTCAAACCCCAGAATTTAGGTTCCCAAATTTCCAATTAAATTCATTATATTTGTAAATCCTATTCTACAATCAATATTTATAAAATCTATCTTCCTAACAAACAAACATATCACATACAGCTATATCCATTTATAAAAATTATTCTTTTACATACAAAATATAATACTAGGTTAAATTATTTCATTTACCTATTTTTCAAAACAATGTTGTGTTGATCTCCTCTATTAAGTGTTTAGAAATCCCTATCGATGCCATAACGTCCTATGTACCAACTAGAATTTATAAATACTAAACAAAACAAATTAACACAATATAAAAACATTTCATAACACAACGAGTATGCTCTTTCTTATATATATTCTGGGGTATTACTACCCTATCTCTTATGAGTCAAACCCCACAAAACTAATGTTATCGCTAAACCAAAGCTCTGATACCAAATGTAAAGACTCCTTTTCGGAGAGTTTAAATTGACAATACCACACATATTAACTCAAACCATTCAAAAGGGAGATTGTTAACAGGGTAAATAAGAAAATAAGAGAAAAGGAAGAAAAAAATAAACAAAGAATCTAACAACAGAATGACAAAATATGCTAATCAATTAAACAGTTCATGAAGTTGTTTTAGAAATAACATTTGATTACATTTTTACAATATAAATCAAAGTTATACATACCATAGGAATTAATAAATAATGCAGCGAAACAACATGATGTAGTGGAACAGTAATAACAATATAATACTATACTCCATCTTCGTCCTCGAAAAAGATAGTCTTCAACGCTGAAATGCTCAGGCTGACCCGAACGTAATAATAAGACAAAACACCCGAGTCATAACTAAAAAATCTTACGTAAGTTAAATCAATATTAAATATATATGTCTTTAACATCTTCAAAGATGTTTATGGGATTTTGCACCTCCTATTTAATGTCTAATATGCGTGCATTGACTTAAGAGATGTTCGGGATTCCATCTCCAAAGGATCCATAAACTACCTACATATATAATACAATACGTTATTATAATATGTCTACAGTGAAGTGAAGTATTAAAATAGCACTAAGGCTGTAACGACGCGGATTTTCGTTCTTCGAAAATTCAACATCGACACTCACTTTGTCGACTGCCGAGAAATCAAAGGCCGAAAACCGAATAGTTATGGGTTTTAAAAAGAAAAGAAAAGAAAGAAGAGAGAAAAAGAAGAAAGAAAAAGAAAAATAGAGGGAAAAGAAGATGGACAATTTTTAGAAAACAGAGAATTAGAAAAACAGAAGATAGAAAATTTTAAAAATAGAACGGGACAGAAAGGGAACAATAGAACAACAACAGAATCTCACAATTCGCAGCGGAACAACATATAATAATAAATGAATAATCTTTAAACAAAGAACTATATCAGTTATTACATTACATTTCATTACATTACATCATATCATCAGAGTGTACAACATACAACAATAACAATGCAGCGGAAAAAGAAATACTATATAAACTAGTAATACGCCATGCCATCCAGCTTGCCTCCAGCAAATCCAGAATATCCAGAATATCCTGATAAACCTAACTCTTAACTGCCCGTGTAGAAATTGGTGGGCACCCAGAGTTTAGGAAGGAAAACAATAAACTCCGAGTCAGTCATGTGACTGGTGTGAGAACTCAAAACAGTTTATTTACTTTAAAATCAAAATAGAGGAATATTTTTAAATCAATTCGCGATGCTTTTAAAAATGAGACTACCATAAGACCTCCCACCACACACACAATGCAAACGCAGACTTGGAGGAGATTTCTTCTTATGTTAGTCAAAGATGCTTGATACGCATTTAAAATAACATTTGATATTATTATTAGTGCATAGTGTAGAACAAATCATTTCGAAAGTAAAGATATAAATCATAGCCAGCATAGGTACCATTATATTATGCCTACTATAGCTACCTCCTGAGGAAGCAGGTTCTACAACTAAAACCGTACAAGTTTCGTATTGTTTCTTTGGATTTCCAACAAATGATCAGGCCAAGGAACTTCCCATTGCCACTGAGAATGCCTCTGGAAAGACATCCCCGAGAACCAAACCGGATCTCTGCCAACACAAGGCCGGGTTACCCCTAACTGGGTAACTACTGACACGAGCACGCCATTCCCCGGTCCTTTAGGACCTTTTCAACCGAGCGCTCGATATCCAACATCACACCATAATAAATAGAGTGTTTTCAACATGAGTAAGTATCTGGGCTCCATACCATGATACCACCCCTTTCCAGAAGGAAATGCACATACCCTAAGGGGAGCTACAGCAACCCCTAATAACCTTGCCGCATCTTTCCTGTTTTGACCATTTCCGGGATGTGAGGCTCGACGAAGTCACGTCCACAAAAACATACTTTATACAAAAGCCATGCTTTGGGTCAATAAATGATCAACACAATGATCACTAAGATAGACGATCAAATAAATGATCCTATCACAAATAATCAACACAATGATCATTTCAGCATCACTCAGCATGTCACATTACCAAAATGGGATATATTGCTGATAACTTCAACTATATAACCTTTGATCTCGTACGTCTCAAAGAAGGGTGTTAAGCAAAGAATAAATTCTCCGCCACCAACAGAAATATATTTGAAAGAAATCGGCTTTATATCTCAACTTGTAATGTCAGGCATACAATCCATACAAGTCTGTTCCGGGATCGAACAGAACCGAAGGCACTTACAAAGAAGTCCTTGCAATCCGGATATTCACAATCCTGATCGGATTCACCATCACATATGGAGAACTCAATACCGGAGCAACTCGGTGCAGAGTCAATCGATAGTTCATCCTATCGCTTTCGCAAATACCGGTCTTCAACACCGATCTTCAAATGCAATTCACAACGACGTATCACATATTCGGAATGGGTTATACGACCCCATGGTCCTTTCCCGGTTAACCCGAATAGTGAGCGCTTATTCAAAAATAAGTGTGCATTCAAATTCAATCATATTCACATCAAATACCCATTCAAAGGGAAATATTGATAGTCGGTTATTGAACTATAAATTGATATGCATACATCACCAGATTCCAGATAATTTTCCAAATTATTTATTTTTCAAAAATATCTTCACTAGATATTAAATTTCAACACTTCAAAAATAAATCAATATTTATTTTTAACAAGTTTCACTTTTCATTCATAAATTCCATAATGAATTTATATTTCAAAATATCCATGCATATATGATTTCAATCATTCATTTCAATTTATCTTCAAAAAGATAAATTCTAATTTTTCACTTCATATTGGAAAACATTCCCATACTTATTAAATAAGTAATTCACAATCTTTTATTTTCAACACTTAGAAAATATTCAATATACTTAAACCGAATTAAGTATATATTTCTTTCTTTAAGGAAATCATTCACTTAACATTTTTATTTGGGCCAAAACGAATGTTGCGTAAAACATCGTTACGACAACCCAAAATCACTAGTATAGGGATTCGGAATTAAAATAGATATATATACATCCCAATACTATTCAAAACATTTCCTTTCGGAAATCATTTACTATAACAACAGTGTTATAGTCCACTAATTCCTTTTATTTCTCGAAACATCTATTTCAACAATAAATGTTGAAATCTATGGTTTCGAATCTCAATACCTTTTAAAACATCGTTGGATCGTTTTAATTCTATTTAAAACATTCACATTCTAAACAATTTCTTTAACGTGTTATTCACTATTCAAAAACGTGAATAAACTGCGTTAACCAATTTCATTCTTTTATTCATTTTAATTCAAAGGATTATTCACTATTAAAAAATGTGAATATAACTCCATTTCTAAGTTATAACAATTAACTTGTCAAAATAAGTCATTTGCGAATTTATAAAACAACGTTCATAAATTCCTTTTCTATTTATTTATAAAAACTTCCTTTTTATAAATTCCTTTATTAACCTATTCCAGTTTATAACCAAATTATAAACTAAACGTTCATATTATAAATTAAATACTTATAAAACGATTATTTTACAAAATCGTTCTTTTTATCTTCCCAAATTATAAATCTTATAACTTATAAGATTCATTTATTTAACCAAATCTATTCTTCAAAAAATTTCACCAAATTTATAAATCTTACTATTTATAAATTTCATTTATAACTTCACAGTTTATAATTCCATAAATTTCATTCTATTATGAAATTCATTCTCACGTCATTCAAACATTTATAAAAACTTGTTTTATAATGTCTATATTCCAATTTATAAATATCCATTTATAAATCTCTTAATATAAATCAGTTTATATTATTATTCTGAAACGTCTTTAATTTCCTTTATAATTTCACCATTTTGATTTATAAAATAATCAAATTTTATAAATCCTATATTTAAACCTTTCATAATAAATTCAAAAATCCAGTTTAAACTATTTTATAAAATCATTAATTCATATTTCTCAAAAATCAGCTTTTAACTATATTTCACAAAAACCATAATTTTTATAACAATAAAAATTATAACGTTTATTTATTTAAAATAGATTAATTCCGAAAATTTTATATATTTTCAAAAATCTCTTTAAAATCATTTTAAAATCCCAAAATCTGGGTCCAATGATGCTACACACCAAATAGTCAATCACGACTACAACGATCCATCATATATCGATATGATAATCCATCAAATATCAAAATATCTGAAATAAAATAAATACTGTTGAGGAATCCAGTTGGATCCCTCCAACCTGTTTTCCTGCATCCACAAACATTAGCACAATACCAATTTCGCTCCAGTACGAAATTATCGCGGTACATGTTCTTAATAAATATTATCCGCTTAATAACGGCGCAATAGGGTCTCATCCGCTAAACAAAAAATGCGGGAAATCAACAACTGCAATATATACATATGCCAATATATATATATTGATATTATATATAATACCAATTTCACTGTTTATAAAATATTCGCGGTATATGTTTATATTAAATAACATCCGCTTACTAACGGCGCATAATGTCTATTTTAACAATCAATAATTTACAGTCATCATTCAAACATGCATTCAAATATTTTAAATCTAACTATTTAAAATAAAATCGAAATCTATTCGATTGAGTGAGAAATTCTCACCTGATTTTAATTTCCGTTTTAGCTTTTATTTCGAATAAAATTAAACGCGCGTTTAATTTTACCCGAAATTCTCACTAACTCCAAACGACTCCAAACCAACTCCATCGCGTAGTGCTCGTCCATACGATTCCAACGCAACTGGATTTGCATTTTTTCGACCTCGTATGAAAAAGATATGAAATTTTGAAGTTTGAACGTGATTTATATAAACAATTTCAACATAACTTTAAAAATTAAAACCCACAAACATTTGCAGCCACATGATCTCACCCAAACACATCTCGGCCGCTCCCCCTAATCATCTTCCCTCACGTTTACAAGCTACAGACATTGCCGTTCAACTTGAACCCATTCATTAGCTTTTAGGGTTTGACTTTGTCACCTCCTCGCTCGACAAAACCCCATCAAACCACTGCCAAAACGAAGCCAACGACCCAAGCTAGGTTCGGCCCAACCCCTGTGGCACTCGGCCCTAAGATGCGCCTCGTATGGCGTGCGTTTCCTGATGTGAACGGCCCATTCTTGCTCCCTCTACGCAACTCCAAACTCGATCATATCCGTATGGATTTCAAGCTCTCTTCATGCTCTACCTTTTTCGTGTTGAACACTTCTTCTAATTCCTTGTAGATTGGGAGAGATTGAGAGATGAAGGAGATGGATTTTCAGCCTTACATTCTAATAGTGGCGGCTGCAAATATAATTAGGGTTTAATTTCTTTTTTTTTTTTCAAGTGGGGGGGTGCTATTTATAAGGAACGAGCAAGCGTAAACACTATTCATCCCGGGAATTCCAAACTCCGATTTAGACGCCGTAACCAGCGTACCTAGGGTTTATCCCGCGTTCCGGACACAATGGAACAAGTTTCGGAAGCTAATTCGGAAGTATGTGCGAGTTATGGCTACAAACGCTCAATTTAAATTAAACCGATTTAAACCGATTTCTAGGCGTTTTAATTTGTACCGGACAAACGGTAAATCCAATTGACTTGAAATTTGAAACCTTACAATAATATCACATTACGGATCCGATGAAACTGGTTTCGTCGAAATCCGAGACTTTTTGAAAAATGGCTATTTTGACTCGCCAAATTTAAATTAAAAACGATTCGATGCGTTTCGAGCTGCCACGATCAAACGATAGCTCCGATTGACACGAAATTTGAAATCCGGTAATAACTAACTATTACGGATCCAATGGAACTGGTTTCGTTCAATTCTGAGACTGTTCAAAAATTGACTATTTTACAGTCAATTATTAAATATTAAAATATTCAATTTTCACAAATTAACTTTTAATTCGATTTTAAAAGTTCTAAAATATCATTCTAACTTCAACATGATAAAATAAAATTTTACTAATCATTTTCTATCATATTTAACTCTATTTCCAATTATTTCCATAATTTAACGTATTAAATTATCGATTTAATTATCCAATTAAATCCAAAAATTCAAATAAAAATTTATTTGACTTATAAATTCACTTATAAATATTTAAAATTAATTAAATATTCAAATTTTAAATTATTAAAAATTCTGGGTCGTTACAAAGGCGCTACCCATATCCCCCTTAAACACATTTTTATATAAATATTGTAGTCTATACATATACTGTAAGCTCCACCAAACCGGGGGGATACTCAGGGGCATTCCATAGGTACGATAAAAACCAAACTTGTAGTGGGCTCGATAAGTCATATAACAAGGCATGCGATGTAATTCCCAGAGTAGGATACTACCATTTTGCTTATCCGGACTGGTGGTAATGCATAGCAGCTACTACCGCCCAACCCGAACACACTTCCGTAATCAAATCAAGGAGTGGCCACCAAATAAATCACAAAGTAATAAATATGGTATCAAAGAAATGCTCCCGATAGGGGGAGCGACCCAATTGGCCCGGTGTGGCTCCTGTTTTAATCATGTCAAGCTGACCCGAGGGGGTCAGGACTGCATTCATACCTCATACAATAGCGTTCGCCAAACCATCCTACTTTGTTTTGGATTCTCCACCACATGCACAGTTGTAACTACCCGCCTTTTTGGGCAATCTAAACCAGCAATAAATCACACATGTCAATTCCAAACCATTCAAAAGGGGCTATTGTTATGGAGTAAATAGGGAAAGAAGAGAAAATAAAGAAAAACAAAACACAGAATCGCACAGCGTAATGACAAAATATAATAATCAAATAAATAGTTCATGAAGTGGTTTTACAAATACAATTGATTACACTTTACAATAAAATTAGAGTTATACATACAGCAGAAATTAAAAAAATAGTACAGCGGAACAACATGATGTAGTGGATTAAATATAATAAATAGTAATAATATACTAAATCTGCATCTTCATCCTGCAGAAATAAGGTCTTTAATATGCTGAAAAGCTCAAACTGAGCCGAGTGTAATGAAAAGACAAAACATTCGAGTTTGAACTAAAAGATCGTATGTAAGTTAAATCAACACTAAATAAATATGAATGTAATGGCTTCAGAGTTGTTTACAGGTTTTACATATCCTATCTAGTGTCTAACGTGCATGCAATAACTTAAGAGATGTTCGGGTTTACCATCTCCTAAGGATCCGTAAAACTATAACGACCAATAATATTTAAAAGTTTTATTTACGTATTTAATTGAATTTTTGGTGAATTTTAAATAATAATATTTTGAGATAAAAATCTAATATTTGAAATACGCCTACTTAAAAATAGCAAATGGTAAATATTCATCAGATAATCTGGAAGTTTATTTTCTTATGTAATTTTATTTCATTTTAAATCAGTTAATGCTTGATGATAATAAAACATTTTTCAAACTTGAAAAATTTTATACAATAAATTTATAAATCATCTTCTAAATGAGACGACATATTTCGTTTCTCCAAATTTGGACTGGTACTGCTCCGTTTATCTTATTTTTGGCATTTTAGTAGCATTTTCGGTACCGTATATCGACTTTTGATAGTTCTATTGTACCAATGATATCTGTATACCGTTTGATCGCCTCATCGTAATGATCTCTGCAACATATTTGATTGTGTGTTTCGACATCCGAATCATAGCGAAATTTGTGAAACGTTTTTCTATATCGTACCCAATTGGGACCTTTTGTGTTCTGTCAACTTTCATTTGTATTTTGAGACAACCAATAGTTGGTAATTATTGATATTTCACTGAATTCAACTTACGTGGCTTTTGCTATTCACTATTCAGTATTTTGGTAGTCTATCTTATCTTCGTTCGTCTGTTCAATATTTATTAATATAATTATATATATTGTCTAGTTGCACGTATTTTGGTTTCCTAAAGCAATTTTAATATAAAAGCTTTGTCATTTTTTTCTTTCTCCCTATAGCACGCCCCCTTACAAAAACTTCCACCCTCAAGTCATTTCGACTGATCTGCATCTACCCCTCCCACCTCTTCTCCTGGCCTCACGCAACCAGGCCTCTCTTCACATCAAAACCATCACCTTACCCTGACAATCGAGCATAATTTAGTGCCTTCCATAGCCTCTCGCTTCAACCCGACCACCTGACATCAGTGCGCCACCATTCAACTCGAGCAGCCACAGCATTGCCAACTCAGCCTCCCCAACTGCTCACGTCTGTGACTTCCTCCACCTTGTTTTCATTCATATATAGGTACGGCTGTTTATCGATTCACTTATATATGATTTGTGTTGTGAGCCATATTATTTTATATTATATGTGTGTGTGTGTGTAAGTCTATGGGAATAACATGTTATTTTGTATATAACATATATAACTTATTCATATGTGTGTGTGTGTGTATATATATATATATATATATATATACGTGATATATATTATATTTATAAACTATATATATAACTACTGAGTTTAGGTATATAATGAAAGTTATATTGATTTTATAATTTTTTGTTTTAAATATACAAGTATTATATATTGTGTGTGTATATATATATATATATATATATATATATATATATATATATATATTGTAACGACCTAACTTCCAAACTCCAGGAAGTCGCATCGCTAAGAAGAAAGAAAGGGATAGAAAAGAGAAAAGAAAGGAAAGAAAGAAACAGACAACATCAGAATCTCACAGCGGAATCGAATAAATTATAATATATCACGTAAAACTTTACATAGTATCATATACATTAGAGTAATACAGCTAATACAACACAAACTAGACAGTTATAAACATCTGTCTAGCAATTACAATCCAAGTACATCAGAGGAAAACAGATACAACTCAAACACAGCGGAACCACTAAATATATCTACACGCTGAAGCCTCCTGCTCCATTATCTCCTCCAGAACTTGTCAAAGCAATCCTGAAACACTTGACTACTCATACGTAATATGAGTACCCAAGAGTTTAATAAAACAGAAAATAAACACTCAGGTCAGACAGGGGTCTGGTGTGAGTAAACGGGGATAAAAGTTGCTTAACTTTAGAAAATCCTTTGAAAACAAAAGGTATCACGTAAGACTTCCCACACATAAACATGGAAAAGTTTTTACCTTACGCTAACCAAAACATTTGATAGGAAATCCAGTGATATTATAATAGTGTCTAGGGTTTTCAAAATAAAATACAGAAATAGCTGGAATGCTTACATCTCACGTTCCAACATAGTTGGGCACAATCAAAACCGTACAGGCACTTATTGGATTATGGATTCCATCAATGGCAGGGCTACTGGGGTACCGCCCGTCACAGTACGTGGCCTAGATCACCGTACCGAGGAGTACTCCTACTCCCCTGCAGCACAAAGCCGGACTCGTTCCTTACTGAATAGTTCCAAACAAGACTACCCCGCAGATTGGTCGTCACCAACTGCCACAAAGCCGAATATAAAGGGACCTCTAGATAGGGATAAATCTTGCTCTCCAATGGGGGCTACCCACGAAGCTTTGCTGCAACTCCCCTGTTTTAGCCATTCCCGGTTGATGAGGCTTGAGGTTACGATTACCTTTATAGGACATATCAATCTTAGAATGCTCATCGTCCACCTGACGATGTTCTGAAAGCATTCAATCCATACAAGTTCGTTCCGGGTTCGAACGAAACCCAAGGCATTATCTCGTTACACTCGTATTGGAATCACCCTCAGAGTTAACGACGATAACCCTTGCACTCTAAATCTCCATCTCGAATCTATAAGTACTATTCCGTCAACTCATTACGGAATCACCCATAGAGTTATACTGACGTATAGGCCTTACACCTCGAGTCTTCACTTGCTCCACTTGGATTAACGACCTAACGTTTAATTGGAATCGATGTGGTTTTCGGAATCAAATATAGAAACCCGATCCCGGTCTCATCGAAACCAAACGCCATTTTAATGTCCAAGTTGTACTTAAGGGTTTTAAACAATTAATTCATTTCATTATTCTATTTACATAGAAAGATAAACTACATCTCACAATAGATAATCACATTCATATCATAAATAGATAGTCTATATCATTATCACTAACAGATAATCATTCAAATAAATAATACATCACAAACCATCATACTTAAACCAATCATCCATATCATACAGATACAAATCATCTCATTTCTGAGATCACAGCCATTCAATCAATAACATCCATAAGCAATGATTTACTAACCAATAATTATAATTAATTTAAAATGAATTAAATCAATTACAACCATCTCTAATTAATTTAAATTAAATTAAATTAATTACTTATTTAAATCCTACTTAATATCCATTAATTAATTAACTCTGTTAATTGTTCACTTTCTTAAGTATTAAACTTGATTAAACAACTTTGATTAATCATTCACTAATTACAATAAGTAATTAATCTTTAATTAAAATTAATTATCCTTAATCATAAGTAATTAACATTTAATTACTCATTTGTTAATTAATTATAATTAATTATATTTATCCTTAATTAATTACAATTAATTAATCACTTAATTAATTATTACTTAATCAAACAATCCTTAATTACATCATTAATTATAATAATTAATGATCTCTAATATTTAAATAAATTATTTAATTAAAATTAATTACATTTAGAATTTAATCTAATTATTAATCACCTTGATTAATATTAAATTAAGTAAGTAACTATCTTTAATTACTCTTTAACAAATTAATTAACCAATAATTAATCATTAATCAATTCCTTAATTAATTACAAAATTAATTATCCAAATTACTAATTACATTCTAGTAATTATCAATATTACTTCTCTAAGTAATCCTGCTCCATTAATTACATTAAGTAATTACACTCTTAAAATCATTAAATGATTTATTTAAATTAATTAAACTAAATTAATTAATTTAATTAGATCACATATCAAAATTAATTACAATAAGTAATTAATCCCTTAATTACTTTAACAATTAATTATACTTAACAAAATATAATTAATTATATTCATTTAATTAATCTAATTAATTATCAAAATTAATTACATTAATTAATTACTAAACTATCCTTAGACATTTATCACCCATTATTAATTAACAACATTACATTAATTACATACGTAAGAAAATTTGAATTAGATTAATTATTAATAAATCATTTCCAATTAAAATTAATCTAAACCATTATTTAAAAGTCAAATAATTAAGTAAAATCCTTAGTTATTTTAAATATTTTTCAAAATAACTAAATCACTTATCAAATGACTCATTTATATTCAAAATGTATTAAAACAATACATTTCAAAATTTAAATTCAAATTCCAATTCATTTAAAAATTAAAGATTCAAATGTTTAATCATTTAAACATTAATCCAAATTTAAATAATTATAAACTTTAAAATAAAATGCATGTTAAATAACATTCATTTCTTAAATATAAAAGAAAGATTTACATAAATTTACTTGATTAAATAAATTAAACTTTTGAAAATGAATTGATAAATTTTAACTTTCAAATTTGAATTAACACTTCATATTTTAATTCAATACTAATGGAAACTAAATTCTTTCAAGTTTAAAACTTATTTGAAAACAATTTCTTTTAAACTTTTGAATATGTTCATTCATTTTTAAATTTACAAACTATTGAATTCAAAACTGGTTTTCAAAGAAACTTGAAAACAGTTTTTAATCTGAATTCAAAAACAAATTTAATTTTTGCTTCAACATTTAAATCTGTTCATACCTTTAAAACTTACAAAACTGTTTTTAAATCTACTTCTGGTTTAAAAAAGACAAACCTGAAACTGTTTTAAACTTGACTTCAAATCTGGATTTAAAACTTGTTTAAATTTTAGATTTCCATTTTTAAAAACTTTGAATTCAAAACTACATTTGAATTCAGATCCAACTTCCATTTGAATCAAGTTTCCAATTTAAAAAAAATGAATTTCATTCAAGAATCTAAAAACTGCAAACTCTCTCTGGATTAAAACCTAAATTGTTTTTAAATCTTGATTTAAAACAGAATTTAAAACTAGTTTAAATTTAAAAGCTTCATTTTTTAAAAACTTTGAATTCCAAATTACATTTGAATTCAGATTCAAGTTACACTTGAATCAAGTTTCAACTTAAAATATAAATTTATTCAAAAATTTAAAACTGCAAAATCAACAGATTTTACCTCTGCAACTATACTAACCCGAGAACCCAATTATTTACTTTGAGTTTTCTAACCCCTAGCTTCGAGTAAAAATCAAAATTACCCGAGTATTGCCTCGAGTCAAAAACCCTGCACACTACAGAAGTTCCCCAGACCTTGAGAAACCACTATATACCTGTCAACGGCCAATTTGCTCGCCTCCGACCATCTTCATCACTACAATTCCGGCAGATGGTCCATCTACAACCCCTCTGCAACCTCAACAAACCCCACTCTTATTCGATGCAACAGAAAGCATGTGCATGTGCTAAGAACTGTAACACTTAACCCAGGGTTTTGAAAATCTGGAAAACCCAAATATCATCTCCTCCCCTACTGATCATCCATCACCAATTTTTCCCTAACATTCTTACACCAAAACTCCACTACAGTAGGCATCTTAACCCCCAAATTCACTAGCCCACAGAAATTTTCAAATTTTCCTATCTCTGTTTTGAAACAGAAATGCTTTTCCCCTAACAGTTTATTTAAAACTGTAATATTAGGTTTCTTTTAAAAAAAATCCATTTTTTTTTAAACATGAATAACAAAACTGTTTAATTGATTTAAGCTATTTGGTATTTGATTCATTTAAATGATGATTGGTTTTATTTGTAATACTTACTGTTGTATTTGTTCAGAGATATCAGAATTTTTTTTATACAACCAAATCCTGATTTAAGAACAAAATTTTGATTTATAAACAAAATTTACAAACCTGGATTTATGCTAAACAACCAAACTTTGTTTACATATCAATTCTAACTGGGATTCAAACCCAGAGATAAGGGTTTTCTAATAACAATTCTTAGTTTTAAAATAACAACAGGTGTGCAGATTCTAAACAACAGCAACATACATATATATGTTTACACAAAGTATTCAATAATATGTAATCATCTCATCATCTTTATCCATATGCTCAGGTGTCTCAAGTTTTTATGCATGTAAGGTTACTCATTTTATTTTATTTTTAAAACAAAACAGAACAATCTTGTTAAACAGTTTAATTTCTGTGAATAAAACATAAACTCTGTAGTTTATGTTTGATTTTGATATTTAAAGGAAACTGTTTTTAAAAGATAAGAAGCTTACTCACCAAAATTAGAAGATGAAGAAACAATATAGGTGCAGATTAAATTTCCAGAAACTGTTGAAACTGCATATTAAAATCTGGCTTCCACTTTGATTACAGAAATTACTTCTCTGGTTGATGAAGATTTCATGCAGACCTTCCAAATTTTGGATTGAAGTTGCACTCCAGATTTGATTTTGAAAAATGGTATGTAGACTCCATTCTTCATTTTGTAGATTTAAGAAATTGATTGCAGATATAGATTGAAGTTTGGTTTATAATTTGATTTTGCAGATTTGTTTGAAGATAGGTTGCAGATTTGAAGATGAATGCAGATTTTAAAAATGCATTTGTTTTGGGGTTTTTGATTTACTGAAATATGATTTTCAGATTTCTCAATTCAAAGAGAAAGTGTTTTTAATCCAAATGTTTTTTTAACAAAATGCTTTAGCTAAGTTTTATTGTCTTGTTAATATATTTTAAATAAAAAGGTTTTTAAATCAATGCCACTTGTTATATTAATTTGCTAGATGATTACAAGTGTCTCTTTATGTTTTAAGATTTTAACACATATGCAATCAATATTTAAAAGCAATTTCTTAATTTATAAATGTATTTGAATTTATCTTAAACCATTTAAAACTTATTTTAGCATGTTTCAAATGATTTATTAACATTAGCTTTTAAATAAATACATATACACTTCTTTATAAAACTATACATTTACATTTTAATGTTTGTTTAATTATTTTCCAAAATAATATTCTTTAAATTTCAAAAGAAAAGATTTGTTGAATTAAATTTATTCAAGAGTTTTATATCAAATGTTATAATTTAACAAAAATGAACTAAATCTTATTTCAAAGAAAAACAATTTTAAAATAAAACAAAACAAACTTTTATTATAAAACAAAATTTAAACTATATTTATTCTTATAAACCAAAATAAATTCTTACTTACATTTGTATGAAAATATAAGATAGATTTTTAAAACAAACTGTTTGAACAGTTTACAATACTAATTCAAATTAAATTAATCAATTTACAAATTATACATTTATATAGTAATTATAAAATATCCTTTATTAATATTTAAATTTGAATTAAAATCAAATCTTCTATTTACAATGCATACACATATATACATTATAAATAAAATATTTTTAAATCAGCTTAGAAAGATAAATTTATTACTTAAATATTTTTAACATTGAAAAGAATATCATTTAACAAACTAAATAATTATAAATTTTTCAAAAGAGAATTTCTGTTTGAATTAATTTATTAAATCAGTATTTCACATTTTAAAATAATTACCAAAGAAATTATTAAATAATTATTGCTTAAATTTCCGGGACATCACATTCCTCCCCCCTTAAAAGAATTTCGTCCTCGAAATTTAAAAGCAAAGGTAATTTAATAATCCCATACAGATTTTAAATTTAAAAAGAGCAAACATATTCTATCAACTAAATACTAGCAACCATAGCAACCAATTTAAACAAACAATTCTAATTATCCAGACAAAATTCTGGATAAAAATTCCTAGAGTCTCCCAGGTACAAACACAGGGACACTCTCCCTACAGAATCTAAACTAGCTACACCACTCAAATCTAGAGCTCCTATATATCTAGATCTACAAATCTAAACAGGAACTGGACCACAGACAAGTCCTGATCAACTTTCAAATCTCACAGAACTACTGATTCTAAAACCAGAGATAGACCATACACGTACTCCCTCAGAGATACGTGAAAACAAAACAAATTCTAGCCATTTGAACTGGAAATTCAATCCTGTAGATCGAACACTTAACTCTTAAGAGAAGACAGAAAGATCCAATACTCATATCGATCCTGGGCCGCCCTCAACTTCTAGATTAATCAAATCTACCACACCAACTCTACTACACAAACATCAGAAGACTTTAACATACTACTCTATCTGGAAACAAACAGATACAAAACAATCAAGTCTCCAGATCCAAAATGAATTTCCTGTAGAAATCCTCAAATCCAAGAAAAAATTCAAATTCCCAAAGAATCGGGTGCTGCTTTTATTCTGGAATAGCTGCCACCATGCTTCCACTGCGCAACTCTGATTCGAGAATGCTGTTGATGAACACAAGTATAAACTTGATCAACTTATCCCGGAAACACTGTCCATCAAATTCCATAGATCTCAGTGACCTATCTGATTCGGTCAAAAACATCACAGCAAAATTCAACCAGAAAATTGGACCCAATAAATCCTGCCAACTTAAACAGATCACATTCTCAAAGAACCTCCTACTAATCTGATCCACTGGTAAAACTCCAAGAACCAAGTCGAATCAGAACTCAAACTCTCGATGGATGCAAATCTTAACTTCTTCGAAGATATTCAGAAAATCAAACCACTTCGATAACTCAAACATCCACTAGAGATGCTTCAATCCAAACAAAGATCACTTAGAGAACTTCCGAACCATCGCAAGTCACTTTTGCGATTCCACTCAGTTCAGATTCCAAGAAATCGTTCTCACTTCAACAATCAGAACAGCTAAAGCCTTCAAATCAAAGAAGAAACTAGTGGTTTACCTCCAACCACAAACATCACACCCAACTGAGCTCCATAAGAAATGGACAAGCTCCACCATTTGCCCGGACTACTGATAGAGATTTTTGAACCACCAAAGAACAGGCCACACACTGCTGCTACTGCTGCCAAAACTTCCTTATCCAAAAGCTCATCGAACCTCAAAGCTACACCTGCCTCTTCACAATAGAGCCTTCCAGAAAGACAGATATCACTCAGGAAACTCGCTCCTAAACCAAGCTCAAAACATTCTGCCAAACCGAGTCTTAAACTCAAATACCGACAGAACTCCTTCCTAAGGTTACCAAGATACCATTGCTGGCTTCAGCACTTCCTACTGATCCAAACTCAAGAAAAACCACTCACATGAGTGCAATCAAGCTTACAATCCAGAGATAAACTCCGAATCTTGAAAAGATTTCCTTCAGAGATCAGTAGAATCCTTTATACCAAACTGCAAAACTATTCAAGATGCCCAATACTGCCCTAGCAGATCACTTCCAACTTCAAACACCCGACTCCAACCATTGGTAGTTGTGTTACACACACCACTACCCTATCTACCTTTATTACATATTGGAAAACCCGAACAGGTAACCCAACCAATAGGTAGAAATAAATATATATATATTTTCAAAATTACAAATATGCTCTCTCAAGAAGGATACCACTCTAGAGTCTAGGCATTCGCTCAACCTAGAGAGCTCTGATACCACGTTGTAACGACCTAACTTCCAAACTCCAGGAAGTCGCATCGCTAAGAAGAAAGAAAGGGATAGAAAAGAGAAAAGAAAGGAAAGAAAGAAACAGACAACATCAGAATCTCACAGCGGAATCGAATAAATTATAATATATCACATAAAACTTTACATAGTATCATATACATTAGAGTAATACAGCTAATACAACACAAACTAGACAGTTATAAACATCTGTCTAGCAATTACAATCCAAGTACATCAGAGAAAAACAGATACAACTCAAACACAGCGGAACCACTAAATATATCTACACGCTGAAGCCTCCTGCTCCATTATCTCCTCCAGAACTTGTCAAAGCAATCCTGAAACACTTGACTACTCATACGTAATATGAGTACCCAAGAGTTTAATAAAACAGAAAATAAACACTCAGGTCAAACAGGGGTCTGGTGTGAGTAAACAGGGATAAAAGTTGCTTAACTTTAGAAAATCCTTTGAAAACAAAAGGTATCACGTAAGACTTCCCACACATAAACATGGAAAAGTTTTTACCTTACGCTAACCAAAACATTTGATAGGAAATCCAGTGAGATTATAATAGTGTCTAGGGTTTTCAAAATAAAATACAGAAATAGCTGGAATGCTTACATCTCACGTTCCAACATAGTTGGGCACAATCAAAACCGTACGGGCACTTATTGGATTATGGATTCCATCAATGGCAGGGCTACTGGGGTACCGCCCGTTACAGTACGTGGCCTAGATCACCGTACCGAGGAGTACTCCCACTCCCCTGCAACACAAAGCCGGACCCGTTCCTTACTGAACAGTTCCAAACAAGACTACCCCGCAGATTGGTCGTCACCAACTGCCACATAGCCGAATATAAAGGGACCTCTAGACAGGGATAAATCTTGCTCTCCAGTGGGGGCTACCCATGAAGCTTTGCTGCCCCTCCCCTGTTTTAGCCATTCCCGGTTGATGAGGCTTGAGGTTACGATTACCTTTATAGGACATATCAATCTTAGAATGTTCATTTTCCACCTGACGATGTTCTGAAAGCATTCAATCCATACAAGTTCGTTCCGGGTTCGAACGAAACCGAAGGCATTATCTCGTTACACTTGTATTGGAATCACCCTCAGAGTTAACGACGATAACCCTTGCACTCTAAATCTCCATCTCGAATCTATAAGTACTATTCCGTCAACTCATTACGGAATCACCCACAGAGTTATACTGACGTATAGCCCTTACACCTCGAGTCTTCACTTGCTCCACTTGGATTAACAACCTAACGTTTAATTGGAATCGATGTGGTTTTCGGAATTCCAAATATGGAAACCCGATCCCGGTCTCATCGAAACCAAACGCCATTTTAATGTCCAAGTTGTACTTAAGGGTTTTAAACAATTAATTCATTTCATTATTATCTATTCACATAGAATGATAAACTACATCTCACAATAGATAATCACATTCATATCATAAACATATAGTCTATATCATTACCGCTAACAGATAATCATTCAACCAAATAATCCATCACAAACCATCATACTTAAACCAATCATCCGTATCATACAAATACAACTCATCTCATTTCTGAGGTCACAGCCATTCAATCAATAACATCCATAAGCAATGATTTACTAACCAACAATTATAATTAATTTAAAATGAATTAAATTAATTACAACCATCTCTAATTAATATAAAATAAATTAAATTAATTACTTATTTAAATCCTGCTTAATATCTATTAATTAATTAACTCAGTTAATTAATAACTTCTTAAGTATTAAACTTGATTAAACAACTTTGATTAATCATTCACTAATTACAATAAGTAATTAATCTTTAATTAAAAGTAATTATCCTTAATCATAAGTAATTAACATTTAATAACTCATTTATTAATTAGTTATAATTAATTATATTTATCCTTAATTAATTACAATTAATTAATCACTTAATTAATTATTACTTAATCAAACAATCCTTAATTACATCATTAATTATAATAATTAATGATCTCTAATATTTAAATAAATTATTTAATTAAAATTAATTACATTTAGAATTTAATCTAATTATTAATCACCCTGATTAATATTAAATTAAGTAAGTAACTATCTTTAATTACTCATTAACAAATTAATTAACCAATAATTAATCATTAATTAATTCCTTAACTAATTACAAAAGTAATTATCCAAATTACTAATTACATTCTAGTAATTATCAATATTACTTCTCTAAGTAATCCTGCTCCATTAATTACATTAAGTAATTACGCTCTTAAAATCATTAAATGATTTATTTAAATTAATTAAACTAAATTAATTAATTTAGTTAGATCACATATCAAAATTAATTACAATAAGTAATTAATCCCTTAATTACTTTAACAATTAATTATACTTAACAAAATATAATTAATTATATTCATTTAATTAATCTAATTAATTATCAAAATTAATTACATTAATTAATTACTAAATTATCCTTAGATAATTATCACCCATTATTAATTAACAACATTACATTAATTATATACTTAAGAAAATTTGAATTAGATTAATTATTAATAAATCATTTCCAATTAAAATTAATCTAAACCATTATTTAAAAGTCAAATAATTAAGTTAAATCCTTAATTATTTTAAATATTTTTCAAAATAACTAAATCACTTATCAAATGACTCATTTATATTCAAAATGTATTAAAACAATACATTTCAAAATTTAAATTCAAATTCCAATTCATTTAAAAATTAAAGATTCAAATGTTTAATCATTTAAACATTAATCGAAATTTAAATAATTATAAACTTTAAAATAAAATGCATGTTAAATAACATTCATTTCTTAAATATAAAAGAAAGATTTACATAAATTTACTTGATTAAATAAATTAAACTTTTGAAAATGAATTGATAAATTTTAACTTTCAAATTTGAATTAACACTTCATATTTTAATTCAATACTAATGGAAACTAAATTCTTTCAAGTTTAAAACTTATTTGAAAACAATTTCTTTTAAACTTTTGAATATGTTCATTCATTTTTAAATTTACAAACTGTTGAATTCAAAACTGTTTTTCAAAGAAACTTAAAAACAGTTTTTAATCTGAATTCAAAAACAAATTTAAGTTTTGCTTCAACATTTAAATCTGTTCATACCTTTAAAACTTACAAAACTGTTTTTAAATCTACTTCTGGTTTAAAAAAAGACAAACCTGAAACCGTTTTAAACTTGACTTCAAATCTGGATTTAAAACTTGTTTAAATTTTAGATTTCCATTTTTAAAAACTTTGAATTCAAAACTACATTTGAATTCAGATCCAACTTCCACTTGAATCAAGTTTCCAATTTAAAAAAAAAATGAATTTCATTCAAGAATCTAAAAACTGCAAACTCTCTCTGGATTAAAACCTGAATTGTTTTTAAATCTTGATTTAAAACAGAATTTAAAACTTGTTTAAATTTAAAAGCTTCATTTTTTAAAACTTTTGAATTACAAATTACATTTGAATTCAGATTCAAGTTACACTTGAATCAAGTTTCAACTTAAAATATGAATTTATTCAAAAATTTAAAACTGCAAAATCAACAGATTTTACCTCTGCAACTATACTAACCCGAGAACCCAATTATTTACTTTGAGTTTTCTAACCCCTAGCTTCGAGTAAAAATCAAAATTACCCGAGTATTGCCTCGAGTCAAAAACCCTGCACACTACAGAAGTTCCCCAGACCTTGAGAAACCACTGCATACCTGTCAACAGCCAATTTGCTCGCCTCCGACCATCTTCATCACTACAATTCCGGCAGATGGTCCATCTACAACCCCTCTGCAACCTCAACAAACCCCACTCCTATTCGATGCAACAGAAAGCATGTGCATGTGCTAAGAACTGTAACACTTAACCCAGGGTTTTGAAAATCTGGAAAACCCAAATATCATCTCCTCCCCTACTGATCATCCATCACCAATTTTTCCCTAACATTCTTACACCAAAACTCCACTACAGTAGGCATCTTAACCCCCAAATTCACTAGCCCACAGAAATTTTCAAATTTTCCTATCTCTGTTTTGAAACAGAAATGCTTTTCCCCTAACAGTTTATTTAAAACTGTAATATTAGGTTTCTTTTAAAAAAAATCCATTTTTTTTTAAACACGAATAACAAAACTGTTTAATTGATTTAAGCTATTTGGTATTTGATTCATTTAAATGATGATTGGTTTTATTTGTAATACTTACTGTTGTATTTGTTCAGAGATATCAGAATTTTTTTTTTATACAACCAAATCCTGATTTAAGAACAACATTTTGATTTATAAACAAAATTTACAAACCTGGATTTATGCTAAACAACCAAACTTCGTTTACATATCAATTCTAACAGGGATTCAAACCCAAAGATAAGGGTTTTCTAATAACAATTCTTAGTTTTAAAATAACAAAAGGTGTGCAGATTCTAAACAACAGCAACATACATATATATGTTTACACAAAGCATTCAATAATATGTAATCATCTCATCATCTTTATCCATATGCTCAGGTGTCTCAAGTTTTTATGCATGTAAGGTTACTCATTTTATTTTATTTTAAAACAAAACAGAACAATCTTGTTAAACAGTTTAATTTCTGTGAATAAAACATAAACTCTGTAGTTTATGTTTGATTTTGATATTTAAAGGAAACTGTTTTTAAAAGATAAGAAGCTTACTTACCAAAATTAGAAGATGCATAAACAATTTAGGTGCAGACTAAATTTCCAGAAACTGTTGAAACTACATATTGAAATCTGGCTTCCACTTTGATTACAGAAATTACTTCTCTGGTTGATGAAGATTTCATGCAGACCTTTCAAATTTTGGATTGAAGTTGCACTCCAGATTTGATGTTGAAAAATGGTATGCAGACTCCATTCTTCATTTTGCAGATTTAAGAAATTGATTGCAGATATAGATTGAAGTTTGGTTTATAATTTGATTTTGCAGATTTGTTTGAAGATAGGTTGCAGATTTGAAGATGAATGCAGATTTTAAAACATGCATTTTTTTTGGGGTTTTTGATTTACTGAAATATGATTTTCAGATTTCTCAATTTGAAGAGAAAGTGTTTTTATTCCAAATGTTTTTTTTAACAAAATGCTTTAGCTAAGTTTTATTGTCTTGTTAATATATTTTAAATAAAAAGGTTTTTAAATCAATGCCACATGTTATATTAATTTGCTAGATGATTACAAGTGTCTCTTTATGTTTTAAGATTTTAACACATATACAATCAATATTTAAAAGCAATTTCTTAAGTTATAAATGTATTTGAATTTATCTTAAACCATTTCAAACTTATTTTAGCATGTTTCAAATGATTTATTAACATTAGCTTTTAAATAAATACATATACACTTCTTTATAAAACTATACATTTACATTTTAATGTTTGTTTAATTATTTTCCAAAATAATATTCTTTAAATTTCAAAATAAAAGATTTGTTGAATTAAATTTATTCAAGAGTTTGATATCAAATTTTATAATTTAATAAAAATGAACTAAATCTTATTTCAAAGATAAACAATTTTAAAATAAAACAAAACAAACTTTTATTATAAAACAAAATTTAAACTATATTTATTCTTATAAACCAAAATAAATTCTTACTTACATTTCTATGAAAATATAAGATAGATTTATAAAACAAACTTTTTGAAAAGTTTACAATACTAATTCAAATTAAATTAATCAATTTACGAATTATACATTTATATAGTAATTAGAAAATATCCTTTATTAATATTTAAATTTGAATTAAAATCAAATCTTCTATTTACAATGCATACACATATATACATTATAAATAAAATATTTTTAAATCAGCTTAGAAAGATAAATTTATTACTTAAATATTTTTAACATTGAAAAGAATATCATTTAACAAACTAAATAATTATAAATTTTTCAAAAGAGAATTTCTGTTTGAATTAATTTATTAAATCAATATTTCACATTTTAAAATAATTACCAAAGAAATTATTAAATAATTATTGCCTAAATTTTTGGGACATCACACACACACACACACACACACACACACACACATATATATATATATATATATCTATTAGCTTATGAAAAAGGTTTGTAGTTTATATGAAGTATTAGAACTATAAGATATTATATATAAAAGGCTATATAGGTTGTTTAATGTTGTGTGTGTGTCTATATATTTATATATATATATATTTATATATATATATATAGTTTATATAATTTTTACAATTGATTAGTTATGTAAGCTATGTAAATAAGATATATGTATATATTTTAATATATACGTTTTACATTAAGAAGTATATATGTTGCAGTATGCTATACTAGAAAAGAAATTATATATATAGTTGTAAACAATAGTGGCAGTTATATTAATGCATAAAGGACAGTTATATATATATTTTTTCTATTCATAAGGTACAAAGACTTTGTATTATTATATATGTTGGGTTATCTACCTTGGCTGAAGTGCAAGTTTCCTATATAGTCAGTATATTCGACTATAGTATATATTAGTATAATATATAATATATTAGTTTAAAAAATTTCTTATACTATTAATATCATATATTATATATATTAAGGGTATGGGTTAAATTTAATAATGAACTTGGAATGTATATAGATTTGGATTTTTGATGTATGTTATATGTAGTAACAGGTTTATCCTGTATTTCTGTTATGTTTCATAAATCAAACACTTTAATACTTTATATATTGTATTGATATATATATATATGTATGTATGTATATAAGTATTTATTTCCAAATATATATCGTAATTTTATGTTGATTTATATATATGTTTAAAATCTGATACTAATCTTTCGACATAATATTTTAAAGATTTTATTTCAAATATGTGTTTAAATTTTATTTGATATATATGGCTATATATAATTATTTCATCGATCTCTTGTCCAATTTAACTGACATTCTCAATATCAAATTTATCGCAGCAAACCCCTAACTTATCACTGCCTCGCTTGCTTGATCTGTAATGCTTGTCTTTGTCTTTTCACTTCATTATCTATATCTCTAACCTCGAAAGGTGAGCAATCGCTCAGGAATAACGTTCTTATATTTATTAAATTTGATTTCAATTGAAATGACAATTGAAATATACTGCTAAATTGAATTGTTAATTATTTAAATTGCTATATATGTATGCATTTATATGAAATTGTTCACCTGAGGGATATGATACCATTTCCTATTGTTATATTATATCGATAATGTATGCCTGTTATTATTATTATCGTATCTGTTCTCACTCTGCAAGTTCCCTGTTAGAATAGAATCCCTATGGGTTGAACTGATACATAACCGAACGATATTGTAGAATAGGATAAAATTGTTATGGGTTGAAATGATAAACCCAAGCGATCTTCATTAAATTCGATTTTCGATTACGGGTTGAAATGATATATACCCGTATATATTTAAATTGTGGATTGAAATAATAAATATCTGTATCACTTGACCATAGGATAGAAAATTTATACAGACAACGATGGTTTATATATATATATATATATTAAAAATGATTTTCAAGGTTTTGAATGAATATTTGGTTTTAAAAAATATTAATTTTAAGATATTATATACAGGTAAATAGATACAAGGAAGAAGTTGCAAAAAAATTTAGTCCCAGGGACAACAAGTTTGCTTTTTTGTTTGAAGGACACTTTTTAGTGTAAACTGAAAATGATAGTTACAACTATCATTCTGCGATTTACACTAAAAAATGTAGTTCAGGCTAAAAACAAACTTCTTGTCCCTGAAACTAAATTTTTCTATAACTTTTTCCTTTAGCCTAAAAACCCCTATTATATATATGTTATTTTATAAGGGTCTAAAATTTAGATTTTTAAATCTGTATGTTTGATAATTTCTAGGGTTATAAGTTAGTTTTGAAATTATATTCTAAGATAAATTTAAATAATTTTTATAAGTAAGGTTGGGAAGATAAATTTGAATTTTCGGAACTGTATTTAATTAAGAATTTTATTTAACTAAATCGATTTGAAACTTATTGAAAGTGAGATTTTAAAGGATATGACTTTATAACTTGATTTTGGTTTAAAGTAATGAAATGAATATTTCAAGTTTAGATAAATTGAAGGAAATATTTAGTTTATTTGTAATTTGGGGTTTTATTTGAATGATATTGTATTTATTAAGTAAAGATTTCAAAACTAAATAATAAAAAAGTTTAATTTTGATATATATATATATATATATATGTGTGGAATTATCAAATACAATTTTGATAATGTTTGAATATTAAAGCTTTGAAATATATTGGAATTCAAATGGTTTATTTGGTTGTTCAAATCTGTACTTGAAATCGATTTAATTTGAAATGGTTTATTGAGAGACTGAATTGAATTAAAGATTGATGAATTGAGATTTAATTTGAATTTTGGAGTTTTGAGTTACTTTGAATCGATTTGTGAAATTTGAGGAAGCTATTTTATTACATAAAGAATTTTTGAATTATATTTAAAACTATTTAATTATTTCACTTTATAAATTATTTTATTATAAACTATTTTATTGTAAATCATTTTAATATAACTATTTTGACTATTTTATACTAATTATTTTAATATAAACTATTTTAACTTATAACTATATTATATAAACTATTTTATTTTATAAACTATTTTTTTATATATACTATTATCAATACCTAAACTGCATAAAATAAAGTATTATAATTTCAAAGTGTTATGATATCTAAAGTGTTATAAAATCAAGTATTTTGTTTCAAAATTGTCATAACTTTGAAGTGCTATGATTTTGGAAATGAATATTATTTTAAGTGAGTAATGATATTGTATCGATATGGTTTTGTAATGGATATGATATTTTGGTTTTGACGTATGATTCCAAAGTGACCACAGTGTTATAATAACGTTTGGCTATTAAAGAGATCGGGATCGGATATAGTCATACTCTTTGCCAATACTGAAAATCACTTTAACAACTGTGTAAGTGGTGGATATTCCAAAATGAAGTAGAATGTTTGGTGACGATTCTATGTGGTATTTACGTAGCCCTGACCCCCATGAGTCAGCTTGATGCGGCTAAAACAGGAGCCATGCCGGGCCAAGTGAGGTCATTCCTCCGATCGGGCACATTTCTTCGATACCATTACATTGCTTTTATGATTGATTGGGTGAACCCTTTTGATTTGGAAGTTTTTCATAAGGTGGGCGGTAGTAGCTACTATGCTTTAACACCAGTCCGAATTCGCAAACAGTATATCTACCCTAGTATTGCCTCGAGTGCCTTGTCGCATGCCCTATCGCGCCTTCTACGAGTTTTTTTTGTACCGTACCTATATGATGTCCCTTGGATAAACCTTTAGTTTATGGAGGAGCATACGACATTTTATAGTCTACGGGAATATATAAAATGTGTTAAGGGGGATATGGGTAACGCCTTAATGCTATTTTAATACTTTCACTTCACTATAGACATATTATAGTAGCGTATATTACTACATAGTAGATAGTTCCACGGATCCTTAGAGGATGGTTATCCCAAACATCCTTTGATTTACTTGTATTTCTGTTAGTATTTCACTTGAATTAGATTTATTGATATAAGAATGTTAATCCCGAGTCAAGTGTTTTGTGTGTTGCTTTACGCTCGGATTAGACTGAGTGTCACAGCATTTGAGGCTCACCTTTGGAGTTGGAGCTTCACTTGGAGATCTATCTGTATCCATTTAGCTTTCAGCTATCCGGTGGATTTGTTTAGAGATGTCATCCTTTTGTATTGGAGACTTCACTGTATTTGAGTTATTCTGTTGATTTTGTTTCAGACTCTGATGTTTTATAGTAGCTTCATGAACTACTATTTATTTATTCCGCTGCTTACTGTTGTATTACTCTGTATCTCTGAATTTGTGACTGATTTATTTACTATATATGCTGAGTTTTACCAAATATAAATTAATAATTTGATATTTTGAGCAATTCAAGTCTGACATGTGTGTCTGCCTATGCACTTGGAGGGTGCAGCATGATAGGGGGTTCTCGCATTTGGTTTGGTAGCAAGCGGATGACTCTTACTCCTACATGTCCCTACGAGCGTTGGTGCAGTCGAGAGGCTGGCCGTAAAGGCAGAACATAGGTACAGCTGTATGCTACGGTGGGCGTTACCCCACTGACGTGATCCGTTACAGTTGGTATCAGAGCTCTAGATTTAGGCATAAACTTATTATATAAAGTAAATTTAGTTACAGAATCACCTTCGTTCGAGCTTGATTTCTTCCTATTTGACTCGGATTTCCTTTGAATTTTGAAACTTTTCCATTCATTCTGAAATCCATTTTTGTCTCTCCCTATTCGTGTTTTCTTGATTCTAGAGCATCCCATAGCTCTAATGTATGATTTGTAAAGGGGTGAAACTCCTTTACAATGAGCATTGATTCACCGGAGATTCTGTATCCTCGGTTTAGATGCTGCTATCTCTTTCTATGCATGAATTCTATTCTCTTGTGATCAGATGTTTATTTGCCTCTAGACTCTACATCGATCTTATTCTTAAAGTCACGGTTGATCCGGTTAAGGTCGCCCGCGATATATCTAAGTCTATACATCTTTCCTCTTTTGTTATTTAATCATCTTATCTTCGTTTCGAGCCTATCTTCTAGTTAGCATTCTTTGATTAGAGTTCCCTTGTATTTGAATCCCTATCTTTGCTTCGACATTTATTCTTGAATGATCGAGTGAGGAAGAGTATTTTCACTAATATAAAAATATTTTATGATGTGTTGTTTGAGTTGTTAAGTTTGAATTTTAGGTTTCGATCGATTCATCTAGCTAACGCTATCGATAAGAATTCCAAAGCACTTGAACAGAGTAAACTGACACATTATTGTTTTCAAAATTTGGTAAATGAAATAAATTTTTTTGAATATACTTTATATATATAAAAGTATAATTTTTTCAAATTAAATATTTAAATGGAATTGGTTGTTAAAAATGATAAAATCACATTATCATTTATTGTTTTGTCAATATTCTCAAAAAACCATTAACTATTGTTGTATAATTTTATAAATATAGTTTATAAATCTGACTTGAAAATGAAATGAATTTAGTTTAAGAATTTGAGAATCAAGAACTTTTGGTGCTCTCTAAATTTGTTTTCAAAAGTTTTGATATATATTATTTGAAAGAATTTTCGAATGGAAATTTTTTAAAAAGAATAATTTAAAGGAGATAAATCAGTGCTCTTCTATTTTGTCGCTGGGAATAAAAAGTTATACACAAGAATGTCGACATTCATTTTCGAGTCTCGAAGTAGAGAGACCATGTAGCAGTTGTGCTACACTTTTTGACAATGAAATTTTGTTCGAATTTCTTGTGTATAAATTGATTTATAAAAGTATATGTGTATATAATTATTTCAAATAGTTTGAAGTGAAACCGAAAATTTTAATCTTAAGTTTTATATTAAGAAATGGTTTTAATTATTGAAATAAAGTGAAACTTTGAACAATTTGAATATCTAAAATGATAAATGAAATTTAACTAACTTGAAATAGTTGAAAGTTAATAAAAAATTATTTGTGTAATATTAAATTGCATTTTAATATATATAAATTGCCTAAAATATTCAAAAAGCTAAAAGGTTAAGGTACATAAAGGGTTGCTTAAGAAGAAAACTTAAGTAATAAATTGTTCAAACAAAAATCTGGCTTGAATAAATGTTGAAAATAAAAAGATAAATTTGTATAGTATTTAGTTACACTCTGAAACATTAATATAACTTACCTTGAAAAGTTTAAAAAGTTATTAGAATGTAATGGGGTAATATACACTATTATAAGTAATAGGATATCAAGAATGATATTTTGTTAAGGGAATTTTCTAATAATAAATTGGATAATAGAAAGGAAAATTCATTTACTTAATAATGTATGGTTATAAAATAATACACCTAATATATGTTGCAAATATGTTAAGTGAAATAAATTCAATAAATAAAGGGGAATGATAGTTAAGAAAATTGATATGAACTGAAGAATGGTGAACTTGAATTTATGTGGAATCAACTTAACTGGAGATAAATGGATAAATTAAATGAGTTAATTTAAGTGAATTTGTTTGAAAGAAATGTTGATAAAATTAAAGAAAATCAATTTTATATTGAATGACTATTTATTAGTTGAATAAAATGGTTAAACAAAATTGTTGAATATTAGTTTATCTAAAATTTAAATCTATATGGTTTTGAATAGTTAAAGTTGAATGTCGACGTGAAATTAACTATGGTTGATCTAATAGACTTAATAAATGAGTAAAATAAAGAAAATTTTACTGTGAAATTTTTTGCAATAAATGTTCATAAATGGGAAACAAATCAATTGAACGAAAATATATGGTATTGAAATCAATCAAATGGGAACAATGAATTTGATTGATTGATTAGAATGAATTGGAATCAACTAACTGAATGAAAACCAATTTTAAAATAAAAGGCAGTTTGTATGGTTTTAAATAAATTGTTGTATTTAGTATTTCAATTATTTTTCTTTCTAGTTGTTTCTATTCTCCTACCTCCTTCCCTTTCGGGGATGAAAAGTTTTGAGTGGGGGAGAGTGTAATGACCCGTAATATTTAAAGGTTTTACTTAGGTATTTAATTAATTTTTTGGTGAAATTTTAAATAATGATATTTTCAGATAAAAATCTAATATTTGAAATACGCCTACTTAAACATAGCAAACTGTAAATTTTCATCAGATAATATGGAAGTTTATTTTCTTGTGTAATTTTCATTTCATTTTAAATCAGTTAATATTTGATGATAATAAAACATTTTTCAAACTTGAGTATTTTTATACAATAAATTTGTAAATCATTTTCTGAGTGAGACATCAAATTTCATTTCTTCAAATTTGGACTGCTATTGCTCCGTTTATCTTATTTTTGGCGTTTTAGGAGCGTTTTGGGTACCGAATATCAACTTTTGACAGTTCAGTTGTACTAATGATATCTGTATAACGTTTTGATCACCTCGTCGTGTTGATCTCTGCAGCATATGCGATCGTGTGTTTCGACGTCCGAATCATGGCGAAATCTATGAGACGTTTTGCCATATCGTACCCAATTGGGACCTTTTGTGTGCTGTCAACTTTCATTTGTATTCTGAGTCAACCAATAGTCGGTAATTATTGATATTTCACTGAATTTAATTTACATGACTTTTTTTATTGACCATTCAATATTTTGGTGGTCCATCTTATCCATTCATTTGTTCAATATTTACTAAAATTAAATTATATATATAGTCTAGTAGCATGTCTTTTGGTTTCCTGAAGCAATTTTAATGTAAAAGCTTTGTCATTTTTTTTCTTTCCCCCTGTAGCACGCCTCCATACAAAAACATCCACCCTCACCTCATTTCGGCATATCTGCATCTTCCCCTTCCACCTCTTCTCTTGGCCTCATGCAACCAAGCCTCTCTTCACATCATACCTCTCACTATACCTTGAAAATCGAGCATAACTCAACGCCTTCCACAGCATCTCCCTTCGACCCGACCACCCACCATCAGTGCGCCACCATTCAACTCGAGTAGCCACAGCATCGCCAACTCGGCCTCCCCACCTGCTCATGTCTGTGCCTTCCTCCACCTTGTTTTCATTTACACATAGGCACGGCTGTTTATCAATTCACTTATATATGATTTTTGTTGTGAGCCATATTATCTTATATTAAATATATGTATAAGTCTATGAGAGATAACATGTAATTTCGTATATAAACATATATAGTTTATTCATATATATATATATATATATATATATGTATACATGATATATATTATATTTATAAGTTATATATATATGACTGCTGAGTTCAGGTATATAATGAAAGTTATATTGAGTTTATAATTTTTTGTTTTAAATATAGCAAGTATTATATATTGTCTATATATATCTATTTACTTATGAAGTTGTCCCATTTTATGAAAAGGTTTGTAGTTTATATGAAGTATTAGTACTATAAGATGTTATATATGAAAGCCTATATAGGTTGTTTTATGTTGTATTTATATATATATAGTTTATATAATTTTTGCAATAGATAAGTTATGTAAGCTATGTAAATAAGATATATGTGTATATTTTAATCTATACGTTTTACTGTAAGAAGTATATATGTTGCAGTATGCTATACTAGAAAAGAAATTATACATATAGTTGTAAACAATAGTGGCTGTTATATTAATGCATAAAGGGCAGTTATGTGTGTGTGTGTATTCTATTCATAAGGTACAAAGCCTTTATATTATTATATATGTTGGGTTATGTACCTTGGCTGAAGTGCAACTTTCCTGTATAGTCAGTATATTTGACTGTAGTATATATTAGTATAACATATAATATATTAGTTTAAACAATTTCTAGTACTATTAATATCATATTATATATATATATATATATATATATATATATATATTAAGGGCATGGGTTAAATATAATAATGAACTTGGAATGTACATAGATTTCGATTTTTGATTATGTTATATGTTGTACTAGGTTAACCTGTATTTCTATTATGTTTCATAAATCAAAGACTTCAATATTTTATATATTGTATTGATATATATAAGTATTTATTTCCAAATATATATAATAATTTTATGTTGATTTTATATATATGTTTAAAAATCTAATACTGATATTTCAACATAATATTTTAAAGATTTTGTTTCAAATATGTGTTTAAAATTTTATTTTGATATATATGGCTATGTATAATCATTTCATCGATCTCTTATCCAATTTAACTGACATTCTCAATATCAAATTTATCGCAGAAAAACCCTAACTTATCACTATCTCGCTTGCTTGATCTGTAATGCTTATCTTTGTCTTTTCGCTTCATTGTCTACATCTCTAACCTCGAAAGGTGAGCAATCACTCACGATTAGCGTTCTTATATTTATGAAATTTGATTTCAATTGCATTGACAATTAAAATATACTGCTAAATTGAAATGTTAATTATTTAAATTGTTATATACGATATGCATTTATATGTAATTGTTCATCTATGTGATATAACACCATGTCCTGTTGTTATATTATATTGATAATATATGCATGTTATTATTATTATCATAACTTTTCTCACTCTGCAAGTTCCCTGTTAGAATAGAATTCCCTATGAGTTGAGATGATACATACCCGAACGATATTGTACAATAGGAGAAAATTGTTATGGGTTGAAACTGATAAACCCCAGCAATTTTCATTAAATTGGATTTTGGATTGAGGGTTGAAATGATATATACCTGTATATATTTAAATTGCAAATTGAAATGATAAATATCTGTATCACCTGACCATAGGATAGAAAATTTTATGCAGACATCGTTGGTTTATATATATATATATATATATATATATATATACACACACACATATATATATATATATTAAAATTGATTTCCAAAGTTTTGAACGAATATTTTGTTTTAATAAATATGGATTTTAAGAAATTATATACATACATACATACATACATATATATATTATATATGTTATTTTATAAGGGTTTAATGTTTTGACTTTTAAATCTATATGTTTGAAAATTTCAAAGGTTATAAGTTAGTTTTGAAATTATATTCTAAGAAAGAGTTATAATGATTTTTATAAGGTTGGGATGATAAATTTGAATTTATTTGAACCTGTATTTAATTAAGAATTTTATTTAATTAAATTGATTTCAAACTTATTGAAATTGAGATTTTAAAGGATATGACTTTATAACTTGATTTTTGTTTAAGGTAATTAAATGAATATTTCAAATTTAGATAAATTAAAGGAAATATTTAGTTTGTTTGTAATTTGGGGTTTTATTTAAATGATATTGGATTTATTAAGTAAGCATTTCAAAACTAAATAATAATGAAATTAAATTTTGATATATATATATGGAATTATCAAATCTAATTTTGAAAATGTTTAAATATTAAAGCTTTGAAATATATTGGAATTTAAATGGTTTATTTGGTGGTTCAAATTTGTACTTGAAATCCATTTAATTTGAAATGGTTTATTGAGAGCCTGAATTGAATTAAAAATTGATGAATTGAGATTTATTTTGAATTATGGAGCTTTGAGTTAATTTGAATCGATTTGTGAAATTTGAGGAAGCTATTTTATCATATAAAGAATTTTTGAATTATATTTATAACTATTTAATTATTTTACTTTATAAATTATTTTATTGTAAACTATTTATTATAAATCATTTTATATTACTATTTTGACTATTTTATACTAATTATTTTAATATAAACTATTTAACTTATAACTATTTTATACTAATTGAGATACAAAAACTGTCTATTATGTAGTACAATACGCTATTGTAATATGTCTATAGTAAAGTAAAATATTAAAATAGCATTAACCCGTTACCCATATCCCCCTTAACACATTTTTGTATATTCCCATAGTCTATATAGATACTGTAAGCTCCACCAAACCGGTGGTTTACTCAGTGAGCGCTCCATAGGTATGGTGCAAACCAAACTCGTAGTGGGCACGATAAGGCATGTGATAAGGCATGCGAGGTAATACCTAGGGTAGGATACTACCATTTTACGGATTCGGACTGGTGGTAATGCATAGCAGCTACTACCACCCACCTTGGAACACACTCCCATAATGAAAATCGAGTGGTGGCCACCAAATCAATCACAAAGTCATAATATGGTATCGAAGAAGCATATCCGAATGGAGGTGCGACCTCACTTGGCCTGGCGTCGCTCTTGTTTACTTACATCGAACTGACTCAAGGGAGTCGGGGCTACGTTAATACCTCATATAGATCATTCTCCAAACCATCCCAGATTCTACACTATGTATACACTTGTTAAAATCGTTTTCAATATTGACAGAGAGTACTATAATATTCAATCTTGGTCTTAGTAACAACCAAACACTTATTTCACACTGGATGGTTCTTTTACAATTTCCAAAGAAATTCATAACTAATATCAAAATATCATATTCTCAAAATCATATCGCTTTCGAAATCATATTCATTCTTGAAAACATATCACTTTCAAAATCATATTCATTTTCGAAATCATATTCATTTTCGAAATCATATCCACGAAATAGGTGAAACCCTCCGTTTAAAATCATTATATTTACTCAAATATATCATTTCACTAGAAAATATCATTTCAATTTTCAACTCAGATTATAACATCATTTAGCCATATTCGCTTTTAAATCAAGGATTTAAATTTAACCAATTCAACGTTGCATCGTTTGAAATTTTAAAATATAGTTTAGATAGTCATAAATAGTTTATGTAGTATTTAAAATAGTTTAAGATGGTTAAAAATAGTTTAAAATAGTTTAAATGGTTTAAATAGTTTAAAATAGATTTAAATAGTTTAAAATAAATTAAAGTAGTTTAAATAGTCAAAATATATTAAAATAGATTAAATAGCTTTAAATAGTTTTAAACAGATTAAAATAGTTTAAATAGGTTGAAATAGATTAAATAGCTTAAAATAGTTTAAAATAGATTAAAATAGTTTAAATAGGTTGAAATAGATTGAAATAGTTTAAAAATAGATTTAATACAGTATAATAGTTTAATATAAAATGGTTTGATTATTGGAAAAGGTTCATATAGTAAATAGTTTGAAAATCTAAATAAATCTAAATTTAAAATAATATATTTTTAACAGTTAACATTAAAATAATTAATTAATTAATATCAAATAAAAATATTCTTTCATTTCAACAAATCTGGTCCATATCCAGCTTCCAAATCAACCAAACTCAATTATTACCCTTCAATTCAGATTCTCAATAAAACCATTTAAATCTATGTCGATTTCAAAACCATTTTTAAACTATAAATTTAAGCTACTCTAAATTCTATAGATTTCAAAGTTAAATATTCAAACGTTTACAATAACTCAATTTCGATAAATTTCATTTATTCTTCAAATTCAACTTTAAATTTCAATTTTAATTCTTTAAACCACTCATTCAGACAAATTCCAATTTCAACATTAAAGCCTAAAGTTTCAAAAATAGCTCAGTTTATATACATCAAATTTTATTTCAAAATATCATTTAACTGGATTTAAAAATTTAGGATATTAAAAATCATTTAATTTAACCAATTCGGTGCCCGTATATAATTTTCTATCCTATAGTTAAGTGATACAGATATATATCATTTTAACCCGCAATAATAGAAAATTTATGGGTATATATCATTTCAACCCTCAATCTCTAATTAAAATTAAAAATCCATAAAATCGCTCTAGTCCATCATTTCAACCTATAACGATTTTTCCTTATCTATAAAATCATTCAGATTTGTATCATTTCAACCTATAGTGATTTCTAATGATAAATAAGGGAACTTGCAGTGTGATAACAATATATATAAATAAACATAACATCAACTCATCTAAAATGTCAATAATTAATCATCTATGACAATCATCATCCAAATCAACCAATAAATAACAACAATTAACCGATTATCATTAACATGTATTTAACTAGCGATTTAAAATCAATATTAAATTAAATGACAACTAAATTTTGGAAATTTCAAATCTAACTGAAATGGAAAATTAAATATACCAAACAGCAATCAATCAACTTGTAATCACATCATAAATCTAATTAATTAACATAATATAGTTTAGTAGTTGTGAGTGGGTTAAAACACTCGTTATTGATTTATTGACGACTTAAAATCCAATTTTAGCCAAAAAATCTAATCAAATGTAGTCAACCCTTTGCATAATGTATGAAATTCTGATACGATCGCAATAGAGAAAACCACGAGTGAATCCGAGCTCGTATGAGAAAGTTATGATAGTTAGAAATTTGGAAATTCTAATTTAAATAAAATGAAAAAAAACAAAGCAATCATGTGAATTACCTCTCACTTGCAATCACGTATGAACAGAAGCAAAGCCTAAATCAAATTGCATGTAGTCGCCAACGATAATCTTGTCATCGCCACCGCTCAGTGCCTCCATGCCTAGTCAGACATCGACGCCCTCCACCCCTAGGTCAGCCCCCCTCTCTAACCACTCGCGGGCACCAAAGTCACCGCCTCCGATCATCCAAAGCCCAGCCTCCACCACAATGATCGAACCTTAATTAAATTTATCGAGCCTATCTAACCACCATCCTTAAAAGCGATCACCTCAGATGCACTCCCCATGCTACTCACCACACTACTCCACCCTTGAATCGAGACATCTTATTATTAAATCAGTTATTACTTTATGAATTTACTACATAAGTTTACATCTTATTACATCAGTAGTCTACAGTTATCATATTCTACCATTATAATTGCAATATTTTAATTATATTAAATTTTATCGGTTTCCAAATTAATTTACCGGATTAGACAACCATGGTAATTGAAGCAACTATTGTACATTAAAAATTCAAACACATTTCCAACTTTATTGTTTATAAATGAAAGCTACTAAATTCACATTAGTTAATTTATTTTCAACACCTGATTAATAACATGCAATTGCAATATTTAAATCCAATATTCAAATTATCCCTTATTTACAGTTTTGAACCAAATTAACTTTACAATGATTCCAATTGATTGATATCACATTAAAATAGTTGCTATTAACATTCAAACAACACTATTAAATCATAGTTTAACTAATTTCTCGTTAATAAATCATAAATTTAAATTTCTTACAATATTAAATTACCCAATTTTTTTAATTTAATATTTTAATTTTTGGAAAAATACCGGTCGTTACAACAGTTGTTAAAGTAGTTTTCCTTATTGGTAGAGAGTATAACAATATCTGAACTCGGTCTCTTTAACCACCAAACGAGTATTTCACACCGGTTAGTTCATTCACATTTCCAAAACCGGTTCATAATTGTTATTAAAATATCATATTCACTTCAAAATCATATTACCTTCAAAATCATATTTACTTTTGAAATCATTATTCACTTTAAATCATATTCATTTTCAAAAATGTAATGATCACGTCTTTTCGACGCTCGAAAACCGACATCAATACGCCCACTGTATCAAATGCCGAACAATCGAAGGTCGGAAAACTGTACCGTTAGGGTTAAAGAAGAAGAAAAGATAGAAGAAGAGAGAAAGAAAAGGAAAACAACAGAAAGAAGCAACAGAACAATATCAGAATCTCACAATCGCAGCGGAACAACATATAATAAATAAATGAATAATCTTTAAGCAAAGAACTATATCAGTTATTACATTACATCATATTACATTACATTTCATCATCAGAGTGTACAACAACAAACAACAACAAACAGCGGAAAGGAAATACTATATACAAGTAATACGCCATGCCTTCTAGCTTGCCTCCAGCAACTCCTGAATTCCAGAATATCCTGATAAACCTGACTCTTGACTGCCCGTGTGGAGATTGGTGGGCACCCAGAGTTTAGGAAGGAAAACAATAAACTCCGAGTCAGTCATGTGACTGGTGTGAGAACTTAAAACAGTTTATCTTTTAAAAACAAACAACAGGATAATTTTTAAAATAGATTCGCAATGCTTTTTAGAAAATGAGACTACCATAAGGCCTCCCGCACACACACACAATGCAAACGCAGAATCGGAGGAGATTTCTCCTTATGATAGTCAAAGATGCTTGAAACGCATTAAAAAGAAACATTTGATATTATTACTAGGGAAAAGTGTAGAAAAAATCATTTCGAAAATAAAGATATAAATCTTAGCCAACATAGGCATTCCGCACTTATGCCTACTATAGCTACCATATTCAATAGCAGGTTACCGTCACATTCCATGGCAGGTTATACAACTAAAACCGTACAGGGTTCGTATTGTTTCTTTGGATTTCCAACAAATGGTCAGGCCAAGGAACTTCCCATTGCCACATGGGTACGCCTCTCGAAAGACGACCCGAGAAACAAACCGGATCTCTGCCAACACAAGGCCGGGTTACCCCTAACTGGGTAACTACTAACACGAATATGCCATCCCCCGATCGTAACCGATCTATCCGAGGATCCTCGATTTCCAACAACCACAAAGCAATAAATTTGCAGCAACAACATAGGTTAAGTATCTGGGCTCCATACCATGATACCACCTCTATCCAGAAGGAATGATATACACTAAAGGGGCGCTACCCCCCCAATAACCTTGCTGCATCCTTCCTGTTTTGACCATTTTCGGGGTGTGAGGTCCGACGAAGTCTCGTCCACAAAGCCATGCTTTATACAAAAGTTATGCTTTGGGTCAACAAATGATCAAAGTAATGATCACCAAGATAAATGATCAAACAAATGATCATATCACAAATGATCAAACAATGATCATTTCATAGCAACACTCAGCATGTCACATTACCAAATTGGGAGTATATCACTAATAACCTTCAACTACATAACCTCTGAGCTCGTACGTCTCAGAGAAGGGTGTTAAGCTAAGGGAATAAATTCTCCGCCACCAACATAAATATATTTGAAAGAAATCAGCTTTATATCTTAATTTGTAATGTCAGACATACAATCCATACAAGTCTGTTCCGGGCTCGAACAGAACCGAAGGCACTTACAAAGAAGTCCTTGCATTCCGGATAATTTCTAATCACGTCCGGACTTCCCGTCACTAAGGGTGATAAAACCTCTATATCGAAGATCAGCCGATGCAGAGTAACTCAACGGTAATCCTTCCGTTTTCGAAAATATCCGATCTTCAACACCGGTCATCGAATACAATCCATTACGACGTATCACATATTCAGAATGTGTTATACGACCCCAAGGTCCTTTCCCGGCTAACCCGAATAGTGAGCACTTATTCAAAAATAAGTGTGGCATTCAAATTCAAACAATCACAACAAACACCTATTTAAAGTTAAATATTGATAGTCGGATTATTTAACTATCAATAGGCGTGTTCAACATCACCAAATCCAAATAATTTCCCAAATTATTTACTTTCCAAAATATCTTTACAAGATACATAGTTTTCACACTTCAACATTTGAAAACAAATTTTCAAATCACTTTTCACCTTTACCACTTTTGAAAACAAATTTCAAATCATTTCCCTATACGGGATTACTTTCATTTCAACATGGTTCATTTAAACCAATTAAATAAATCCTTAACGATTTACTTTATATTTACTTTCCAAATCCGTAAATTAATTCCACACTTCAAAAATAAATCAACGTTTATTTTTAAACAAATTCCCCTATTATTTATAAATTCCATAGTGAATTTACATTCCAAGATATTTATGAATATACGATTTCCAAATTGATTTCTAATATTCATTTTCCGTTATCTTTAAAAGATAAAATCTCCAAATATTCACTTTATATTGGAAAATACTTCCATACTTATTTAATAATAAGTAATTCACAAATCCATTTATTTTCAACACTTGGAAAACATTCAATATACATAAATCGAAAGTAATTATATATTTCATTCTTTAAGAAATCATTCTCTTAAACACATTTATTTGAGTCAAAACGAATGTTACGTAAAACATCGTTACGACATCCCAAAATCACTAGTATAGGGATTCGAAATTTAGATAGATATATAAATCCCAATAACATATAAAACCTTTCCTTTCGGAAACCATTTACTATAATAACAGTGTTATAGTCCACCATTTCCTTATTCCTCGAAAACGTCTATTTCAACAATAAATGTTGAAATCTATGGTTTCGATAGTTAATCCATTTTAAAACATCTTTAAAACAATTAACTTCATTTGATAATATTCATTTTCCCAAAACATATCCATTTTGTTTAATAATATATTCACTGTCCAAAATCGTGAATATACATCCTTTAATAAGCTATAATAATTAACTTATCAAAATAAGTCGTTTTTGGATTTACAAACAAATGTCTATAAATTCCATTTTTATATTTTATAACAACTTCGTTTTATAAATCTCCTTTATTAACCCATTCTATTTATATTCTATTTACATGTCGAAATTCGTTTTATAAGTAATTGCTTATAACTCATTTATTCACATATCCATTCTTTTATATCGACAATAATTTATAAATCAAAAATTCTTATTTACTTATGAATCTAAGTTCAAACGTTATTTTAACACTTATAAAAGCTCGTTTTATAATTTCTATATTTTAATTTATAAACATCAATTTTTATACAACTTTTATATAAATTGTTTATAATAATTCAAAAATCCCAATTTAAACTATTTTATAATTTATCAACTACTTATTTCAAAAATCACATTTCAGTTATATTTCACAAAAATCATAATTTTAAAATATTAAAATTTTAACGTTTATTTTATTTAAGATAAATCAATTCAAAATTTGAATAAAATGTATAATTTTAAAAATCACTTTAAAAATCCCTTTAAAATCAAAATCATTATTTTTAAACTTTAAAAATGGATCCGATGATGCAACAGCACCAAATAGTCAATCACGACATCCAAATATCATATATCGATATGATAATCAACAAATGTCATAATATTTGTAAATAAATCAGTATAGTTGAGGAATCCAGTTGGATCCCTCCAACCAGTTTCCTTGCATCCACATATGTTAGCACAATACCAATTCCGTTCCAGTACGGAATTATCGCGGTATATGGGATTTATAAAAATATTATTTGCTTAATAGACGGCGTAATAGGGTATCATCCGCTATATAATGCGGTAAAATCAATTCCAAGTACATATATAATACCAATTTCACTATACGGTGAAATATTCGCGGTATATGTTTTTAATAAATAACCTCCGCTTACTAACGACGCATAATGTCTATTTCAATCATCAACAGATAATAATCAACATTCAAACATACAATCAAGCAATTTTAAATCTAACTATTTAAAATTTAAATCGAAACTAATTCGATTGAGTGAGAAGTTCTCACCTAAATTTCAATTCTGTTTTCGCATTTTATTTCGAATAAAATTAAACGTGCGTTTAATTTTACCCAAAAATTTCACTAGCTCCAAACGACTCCAATCCAATTCCATTATGTAGTACTCGACAAAACGATTCCAACGCAACTGGTTTCGTCAGTTTTCGACCTCGTATGAGCAAGTTATGATGTTACAAAGATCACACGATTTAATATAAATCAATTTTACAATTTAATTAACTATTTTTAAACCTTGACAGATTTGGGCCGCACGTTCCTATTTCTTCCATCAAGTCGTGCGTATCTCCTTCCCCCCCCATCGCGTTCTACAGGTACGAATGCACAAAGAAACCCAACATTGTCACTTAGGGCACCAAATCGCGACCCCCCACGAGCATTTTCAAGTCAATCAGGATACACCATTTCGAAGCTCGCCTCCAACACTACGCTCGCCCCAAGCATCACCAAGCTCAGCCCTACCTTGGTCGTGAAAAAGGTCCCCAAACCCACTGCGAATGCGAGCAGATAACTCCCCTCATAGTTGACGATTTGACGAAGTAACCGTATGGATTGAAAGCTCTTGCTTAGCTCTACAACTTTCGCTTTGACAAGTTTTTCTAAAAACGTGTGGATTGGAAGAGATTGAGAGGGAAAGGATCGAATGATGGTGGCCATTGAAAATTAGGGCCGGCTAGGGTTAGAGTTGACTCAGGTTTTGCAAATGAAGATGATGAAGTCCTTATATAGAAAAATACGCGACACTATTCATCCTGGATTTTTCGAACTCCAAACGAAGCGTGCCGGTTGGCGTTCCTAAGGTCTACCCCATGTTCCGAACACAATGGAACGTGTTTCGAAGGCTAATTCGATCATCTGTGCGAGTTATGGCAATAAACGTTCGATTTTAAATTAAATCGGTAAATCAAATTTCTAGGCGTTTTTGCATGCACCGGACAAACAGTAATTCCGATTGACACGAAATTTGAAACCATACAATAATATCACATTACGGATCCGATGAAACTAGTTTCGTCAAAATCCGAGACTGTTTGAAAAATGGCTATTTTAACTCGCCAAATTAATATTTAAACAATTTCGATGCGTTTCGAGCTGCCACGGTCAAACGAAAACTCCGATTGACACGAAAACTGAAATCCGATAATAACAAACTATTACGGATCCAATGGAACTAGTTTCGTCCAATGATGAGACTGTTTGAAAATTGACTAATTTCTCTAGTCGATTTAAATATTAAAATTTTCAATTTCACAAATAAACTTTTAATTCGATTTTAAAAGTCCTATAACATCATTCTAACTCCAATATGATATAATAAAATTTTGCAAATCAATCTCAATCATATTTAACCAAAATTTCAATTATTTCTGTAATTTCAACTATTAAATTATCGATTTAATTATCCAATTAAATCCAATTATTCGAAATAAAATATATTCGACTTATAAACTTTACTTATTAATATTTAAAATTAATTAAATATATGAATTTTAATTAATATAAATTCTGGGTCGTTACAGACTTCCCCCCTTAAAAGAATTTCGTCCTCGAAATTACCAAGAAAAAGTTAGAGAATCCATTAAATTTTCGAAACAAACCATTCAAGTTTGATTTGCAAATCTCTTAAGTGTTTAACTTTTCCAAAATTCATAGTAAACTTCTTACAAAAATTTTACTAAGTTTCCAAATCCAAACTTAGTTTTCAAAATTTTCAATTTTCTCAAAATATTCTAACGCCTTAAATTTTTGAAAAAATTCGTCATAGTCTCCTTTGCGCGACTCGATCCAAAAAAAAATGACAGTGTATATATCAAAAATATACATCTCATCAAGTGAGGAGGCATCCCGCAGGGAAAAAAGTGTAAAAGTACGGTATGTAATCCGAGATATGTACCTTATATTTTTATTAGCGAGCATATACGGCTAATATAGCACGAAAGCGAGCTCCAAATGCGAAGCAAACGCAATCCGCACCTACTAAACACTCAACAACAACATGAGAAACATACATATATGAAAATAATATCAATATACATCATATAGCAACATAACAACAACATAATATAGCAAATGCAACTAAAGCAACAAATGCAACTATCAAATCAATATAAATTTACTTCTCACTAACATTTAATGAATTGGTTTTGCAATTGATTCATTAACATTGGACTTTAAGTAACCTTCATTCATTTGTTTCCAATTAGTTTACATTCACTAATTTAAATTCAATTCTATTAAATTTTTTTACGTCACTTTCAATTTGAATTCAATTACATAGCTTTCAATTTTGCTAATTCAATTTCATTAACACTTAATGAATTTATATACAATCAACTAACAAACATATAACAACCAATGTATTTTAATTACAACCAAATTCCTTTGCTTATATTCATTAAATATGGTTTAACACCTTTACTTTCAATTGGTTTAATTAAATTGATTTTTCATTCAATTATTCAACTTCCAATAACATTAGATTTTAATGAATTACACCTACATTCATTATTTCATATCATTCAATCCATTCAATTTAATTACTAAAGTTGAATTTCATTTATATAACTCAAGTTCATATTCATCACTTCTCTTGATTAATTTACTTTGACACCAAAATCAACTTCATTCAACTTTATTTAAGTTATATTCCACATATTAATCCAATTCAGATTCCAATTCCAGTTCTATTTAACATTTTACCAAAGCTAAATTTATTAACTCATAATATAAGTTCAAAACTTATTTCACTTATATTCATCATTTTATAAGTTATACAACTTATATTCAACAATTGCCACTTGGATTTTTTATTGATTCACTTATACCTACTTTAATTTAACTCCATCCTTTAAGTTAAATTTATTCTTTCAAAATTCAAATTGTATAAGTTATCAACTCATTTATCATTCCCATAAATATTTTAAATAGGATTCCAGAGTCTTTTCAACCTTTCAAAACTAAAAACCATTTTTGAAACCAATTCAATTATCCTTTGAATTTCAAAACCCAAACTCAAATTTTCCAAACAACTTCCACTTAAAACAATTTGGCAGCAATCCCTCTTTTGGAAACCCGAAAATAAACACCAATGATGTTGCAATCATCATCGGAATTATTTTCCAGCGACCAAAATGAGTTTAGAGCTTTAATTTCTCCAAAAAAAATTCCAAAATATCAAATCCTTTCAAAACACTTCTTTGGAATTTTATTTTCAGATTATAAATCACATTTATAAATCTTTTGCTTATATAATTTCACTTATTATATATAAGATTATTCCACAAGTGTAAATTATTTTAATTATAATTCCATACTTATAATTTCAATTGCCTATACAACTTATTCTTTTAAAGCTGTTGTTTTTATTCAACTTATTCAACAACCAAACAATCAATTATATACTTTAATAATGATGAAAAATTATTCCTTTGTATATAAAATATAATCAAGGTAAAATTATTTCATTTACCTAATTTAAAATGATATTATGCCGACTTGCCTCGTTTAAGAGTTTAGAAACCCCTATCAATTACGGTTGTACACCCCGCACCGACCAGAATTTATAAACAGCTCAACGGATAAGCAAACACAATATAAAACAATTTATATTCACTAACAAATACGCGCTCATATTTATTATTACACTCATACTCATTCTAGAGTACTACTGACTCTATCTCTAATGAGAAATACCCAACAGAGCCATGGTTGTCGCTTAACCATATGCTCTGATACCAAATGTGACAATCGCGACTTTTCGACGCTCGAAAACCGACAATACGTCCACTGTATCAACTTCCGAACAATCGAAGGTCGGAAAACCGTACCATTAGGGTTAAAGAAGAAGAAAAGATAGAAGAAGAGAGAAAGAAAAATAAAACAACAGAAAGAAGCAACAGAACAATATCAGAATCTCACAATCGCAGTGGAACAACATATAATAAATAAATGAATAATCTTTAAACAAAGAACTATATCAGTTATTACATTACATCATATTACATTACATTTCATCATCAGAGTGTACAACAACAAACAACAACAAACAGCGGAAAGGAAATACTATATACTAGTAATACGCCATGCCATCCAGCTTGCCTCCAGCAACTCCTGAATTCCAGAATATCCTGATAAACCTGACTCTTAACTGCCCGTGTGGAAATTGGTGGGCACCCAGAGTTTAGGAAGAAAAACAATAAACTCCAAGTCAGTCATGTGACTGGTGTGAGAACTTAAAACAGTTTATCTTTTAAAAAAAACAACAGGATAATTTTTAAAATAGATTCGCAATGCTTTTTAGAAAATGAGACTACCATAAGGCCTCCCGCACACACACACAATGCAAACACAGAATCGGAGGAGATTTCTCCTTATGATAGTCAAAGATGCTTGATACGCATTAAAAAGAAACATTTGATATTATTACTAGGGCATAGTGTAGGAAAAATCATTCCGAAAATAAAGATATAAATCTTAGCCAACATAGGCATTCCGCACTTATGCCTACTATAGCTACCATGTTCAATAGCAGGTTACCGCCACATTCCATGGCAGGTTATACAACTAAAACCGTACAGGGTTCGTATTGTTTCTTTGGATTTCCAACAAATGGTCAGGCCAAGGAACTTCCCATTGCCACATGGGTACGCCTCTGGAAAGACGACCCGAGAACCAAACCGGATCTCTGCCAACACAAGGCCGGGTTACCCCTAACTGGGTAACTACTGACGCGAATATGCCATCCCCCGATCGTAACCGATCTATCTGAGGATCCTCGATTTCCAACAACCACAAAGCAATAAATTTGCAGCAACAACATAGGTTAAGTATCTGGGCTCCACACCATGATACCACCTCTATCCAGAAGGAATGACATACACTAAAGGGGCGCTACCCCCTAATAACCTTGCTGCATCCTTCCTGTTTTGACCATTTCCGGGGTGTGAGGTCCGACGAAGTCTCGTCCACAAAGCCACGCTTTATACAAAAGCTGTGCTTTGGGTCAACAAATGATCAAAGTAATGATCACCAAGATAAATGATCAAACAAATGATCATATCACAAATGATCAAACAATGATCATTTCATAGCAACACTCAGCATGTCACATTACCAAATTGGAAGTATATCACTAATAACCTTCAACTACATAACTTATGAGCTCATATGTCTCAGAGAAGGGTGTTAAGCTAAGGGAATAAATTCTCCGCCACCAATATAAATATATTTGAAAGAAATCAGCTTTATATCTCAATTTGTAATGTCAGACATACAATCCATACAAGTCTGTTCCAGGCTCGAACAGAACCGAAGGCACTTACAAAGAAGTCCTTGCATTCCGGATAATTTCTAATCACGTCCGGACTTCCCGTCACTAAGGGTGATAAAACCTCTATATCGGAGATCAGCCGATGCAGAGTAACTCAACGGTAATCCTTCCGTTTTCGAAAATATCCGGTCTTCAACACCGGTCATCGAATGCAATCCATTACGACGTATCACATATTCGGAATGGGATATACGACCCCAAGGTCCTTTCCCGGCTAACCCGAATAGTGAGCGTTTATTCAAAAATATGTGTGGCATTCAAATTCAAACAATCACAACAAACACCTATTTAAAGGTAAATATTGATAGTCCGATTATTTAACTATCAATAGGCGTGTTCAACATCACCAAATCCAAATAATTTCCCAAATTATTCACTTTCCAAAATATCTTTACAAGATATATATTTTTCACACTTCAACATTTGAAAACAAATTTTCAAATTACTTTTCACCTTTACCACTTTTGAAAACAAATTTCAAATCATTTCCCTACACGGGATTACTTTCATTTCAACATGGTTCATTTAAACCAATTAAATAAATCCTTAACGATTTACTTTATATTTACGTTCCAAATCCGTAAATTAATTCCACACTTCAAAAATAAATCAACGTTTATTTTTAAACAAATTCCCCTTTTATTTATAAATTCCATAGTGAATTTACATTCCAAAATATTTATGAATATGCGATTTCCAAATTGATTTCTAATATTCATTTTCCGTTATCTTTAAAAGATAAAATCTCCAAATATTCACTTCATATTGGAAAACACTTCCATACTTATTTAATAATAAGTAATTCACAAATCCATTTATTTTCAACACTTGGAAAACATTCAATATACATAAATCGAAAGTAAGTATATATTTCATTCTTTAAGAAATCATTCTCTTAAACACATTTATTTGAGTCAAAACGAATGTTACGTAAAAGATCATTACGACATCCCAAAATCACTAGTATAGGGATTCGAAATTTAGATAGATATATAAATCCCAATAACATATAAAACCTTTCCTTTCGGAAACCATTTACTATAATAACAGTGTTATAGTCCACCATTTCCTTATTCCTCGAAAACGTCTATTTCAACAATAAATGTTGAAATCTATGGTTTCGATAGTTAATCCATTTTAAAACATCTTTAAAACAATTAACTTCATTTGATAATATTCATTTTCCCAAAACATATCCATTTTGTTTAATAATATATTCACTGTCCAAAATCGTGAGTATACTTCCTTTAATAAGCTATAATACTTAACTTATCAAAATAAGTCGTTTTTGGATTTATAAACAAATGTCTATAAATTCCATTTCTATATTTTATAACAACTTCGTTTTATAAATCTCCTTTATTAACCCATTCTATTTATATTCCATTTACATGTCGAAATCCGGTTTATAAGTAAATTAGTTATAATTCATTTATTCACATATCCATTCATTTATATCGACAATAATTTATAAATCAAAAATTCTTATTTACTTATGAATTTAAGTTCAAACTTTATTTTAACACTTATAAAAGCTCGTTTTATAATTTCTATATTTTAATTTTTATACATCAATTTTTATACAACTTTTATGTAAATTGTTTATAATAATTCAAAAATCCCAATTTAAACTATTTTATAATTTATCAACTACTTATTTCAAAAATCACATTTCGGTTATATTTCACAAAAATAATAATTTTAAAATATTAAAATTTTAACGTTTATTTTATTTAAGATGAATCAATTCAAAATTTGAATAAAACGTATAATTTCAAAAATCACTTTAAAAATTCCTTTAAAATCAAAATCGTTATTTTTAAACTTTAAAAATAGATCCGATGATGCAACAGCACCAAATAGTCAATCACGACATCCAAATATCATATATCGATATGATAATCAACAGATATCACAATATCTGTAAATAAATCAATATAGTTGAGGAATCCAGTTGGATCCCTCCAACCTGTTTCCCTGCATCCACAAATGTTAGCACAATACCAGTTCTGTTCCAGTACGGAATTATCGTGGTATATGGGATTTATAAAAATATTATTTGCTTAATAGACGACACAATAGGGTCTCATCCGCTATATAATGTGGGAAAATCAATTCCAAGTACATATATAATACCAATTTCACTATACGGTGAAATATTCGCGGTATATGTTTTTAATAAATAACCTCCGCTTACTAATGGCATATAATGTCTATTTCAATCATCAACAGATAATAATCAACATTCAAACATACAATCAAGCAATTTTAAATCTAAATATTTAAAATTTAAATCAAAACTAATTCGATTGAGTGAGAAGTTCTCACCATGATTTCAATTCTGTTCTCGCGTTTTATTTCGAATAAAATTAAACGTGCGTTTAATTTTACCCAAAATTTTTACTAGCTCCAAACGACTCCAATCAAATTCCATTGTGTAGTACTCGACAAAACGATTCCAACGCAACTGGTTTCGTCAGTTTTCGACCTCGTATGAGCAAGTTATGATGTTACAAAGATCACATGATTTAATATAAATCAATTTTACAATTTAATTAACTGTTTTTAAACCTTGACAGATCTGGGCCGCACGTTCCTATTGCTTCCATCAGGCCGTGCGTATCTCCTTCCCCCCCCCCCCCCCATCGCGTTCTACAGGTACGAACGCACAAAGAAACCCAACATCGTCACTTAGGGCACCAAATCGCGGCCCCCCACGAGCATTTTCAAGTCAATCAGGATACACCATTTCGAAGCTTGCCTCCGACACCACGCTCGCCCCCAAGCATCATCAAGCTCGGCCCTACCTTGGCCATGAAAAAGGTCCCCAAACCCACTGCGAACGCGAGTAGATAACTCCCCCCATAGTTGACGATTTGACGAAGTAACCGTATGGATTGAAAGCACTTGCTTAGCTCTACAACTTTCGTGTTGACAAGTTTTTCTAAAAACGTGTGGATTGGGAGAGATTGAGAGGGAAAGGATCGAATGATGGTGGCCATTGAAAATTAGGGCCGTCTAGGGTTAGAGTTGACTCAGGTTTTGCAAATGAAGTTAATGAAGTCCTTATATAGAAAAATACGCGACACTATTCATCCTGGATTTTTCGAACTCCAAACGAAGCGTGCCGGTTGGCGTTCCTAAGGTTTACCCCACGTTCCGAACATAATGGAACGTGTTTCAGAGGCTAATTCGATCATCTGTGCGAGTTATGGCAATAAACGTTCGATTTTAAATTAAATTGGTGAATCAAATTTCTAGGCGTTTTTTCTTGCACCGGACAAACGGTAATTCCGATTGACACGAAATTTGAAATCATACAATAATATCACATTACGGATCCGATGAAACTGGTTTCATCGAAATCCGAGACTGTTTGAAAAATGGCTATTTTAACTCGCCAAATTAATATTAAAACAATTTCGATGCGTTTCGAGCTGCCACGGTCAAACGAAAACTCCGATTGACACGAAAATTGAAATCCAATAATAAAAAACTATTACGGATCCAATGGAACTAATTTCGTCCAATTCTGAGACTGTTCGAAAATTGACTAATTTCTCTAGTCGATTTTAATATTAAAATATTCAATTTTCACAAATAAACTTTTAATTCGATTTTAAAAGTCCTATAAAATCATTCTAACTCCAATATGATATAATAAAATTCTACAAATCAATCTCAATCATATTTAACCAAATGTTCAATTATTTCTGTAATTTCAACTATTAAATTATCGATTTAATTATCCAATTAAATCCAATTATTCGAAATAAAATTTATTCGACTTATAAATTTTACTTATTAATATTTAAAATAAATTAAATATATGAATTTTAATTAATATAAATTCTAGGTCGTTACAAAAGTCATAACCACAAATTAGGTAAACCATCATATCAAAATATTCGCATTTAAATCAATTAAATCTAAATCGTACCAATTCCAACTTTAAACAATTTGAATATTAAAAGTAGTTTATATATTGGAATAGTTATACATTAATAATGCAGATAATAAAATATATATTAAAATTTGTTTTTAAATTTAAAATTATATATATTAGAAGTTATTTATAAATTTAAAATAATATATATTAAAATATTTATATTTTAAAAAAAGGTTATAGACTAAAATAGTATATATATTAGAAATATTTTGTATATTAAAATAGGTTATATATTACCAATAGTTAATGTATTAAAATTTATTAATATATTAAAATGGTTTATATAGAAAATAATTTATATATTAAAAGAGTTTATATATTTAATGAGTTCATATATTAAAAAAGTTTATGTCAAAAATACTTTCAAATTAGAGTTGTTTCTTCCAATTCACAAATCAATTCAACTCAACTTTAGTTTCAAAAATTCAATTTAAATCAATATTAGTTCAACTAGTTCAATTAATAAGGCTAAAGGTTTTAATTTAAATTCTCATTAAAAACCATTTCAATGTATATTGATTTTAAATCCATGTTTAAACTACAAATTTAAACCACTTCAAATTCAATAGGTTTTAAAGTTTAAATATTCAAATGTTTATAATAACTTAACTTTTGATAACAGCAAACTAAGGAAACTTGCAGTGTGATAACAACATATAAATAAACATAGATCCAATCATCCAAAAAATATCAACAAATAAGCATTCATCACAATCATCATTCAAATCAACCAATAAATCATAATAATTAACTGGTTGTCATTTTACAGGTATTTAACTAATAATTTAATTTCGATATTGATTTAAATGGCAATTCAAATCAATAAAATTTAATTTCAATTAAAATGTCAAATTAAACTACCAAACAACAGCTAATAAGTTTCTAATCAAATCATAAATTTAATTTAATTAACATAAGATAGTTTAGTAATTGTGAGTGGTTGAAACACTCACCTTGATTTATCGATGATTTAAAAATCCAATTAAAGCCCAAAAATTTAAGAGTCTCAAAATTCAACCAAACCAGCTATATATTATTGAAATTTCGATACGAGTGCAATGAAGAAAACCGCATGTGAATCCGAGCTCGTATGGAAAAGTTATTGATGTTAGAACACATGAAAATTTAAATTAAATAAAAATAATCATAGGGGCAAGATAGTAAATTATTGTACCTCAATCCTAACCCTAATCATGTATGAAGACCATCGACTCGAGAATGCTCACGGTAGCCGCACTTTCATCTTGAACCGTCGCCGCTCCACTTGCTATCACCAGGATCTGACACCTCCGTAGCCATCTCCTACCCTGGTCGCGCCATCTAACCACGCGCGTAGCTACCAGGGCCCATGCCATGAGTTGCGCGGCTGCCAATATCCATCACCAATCATGATGATTTTCTATATCTCCAACCCAAAAGAACCATACCGATCGAAACCCTTGGCCTCCTCTTCGCCGCAGCGCCTCCCGATCATCGTAAAATCTACGATCCACCATCGAATTGAATACCTAGCAACGGACGGCCGAGGATAAATCAATGAATTCTAGACAAACCGTGATTCAAATCGGAAAACGAATACTAGATCTAGGTTACGCTCGTCGAGATCTTTTCAATGATATATAATATGACATAGTTTGAGGAGTCTAAATTGTTTGATTTGATTTTGATTTGAAAATTAATTTGGGAATTAGGATTTGATGATCTGACATTTGAGAAGGATGAACAAATAAGAAGCAGAAGTATGTACAGAAATAAAATGAAAGGCTGTTAGGGTTAGACAAACAAAATCTATCTATATAAATAGATGGATAAGAATGAATGATACAGATTGATTTGGTCGAAACGATTACATGAACCCAAAAAGACTGTTCCACTTCCGAAACGAAAGTGGTTTATCTAATATATCAAAATATAGGTTTTTAATATTTTCAAACTAAATGGAACTAGTTTCAAACCCTGATATAGAAGTTAGCATTTAAAATCAGATTATATTTATTTAAATTCTATTAATCAATTTCCACGAGTTTCGAGCTCGTACGATCAAATGATTAGTCTGATCGCTACGAAACTTGAAATCGTACAATAATTCAATGTAACGAATCCGATGAAACTGGTTCCTTCGAAATTTGAGACAATGGCCAAAATGCCTAATCCTCATGTTTACTAATTAAATTATTATTAAATTTACTTAATCTCTTGTAGATTCTAAATTTAAAAGTTAACCATTTTTACCATCCTTGATTACATTGAAATTAATAATCTTTCAAAATAAATTTTCCATGTTAATTTCAAGGTTTAAATAACGCACTAATTTCAGCGTTCAATTACAACAAAAATAAATCCTAGTTAATAATAATTTAATTTCAATCAAATTACTCTATTTCGAATTATATTCTTATTATTAAATCATCCAATACCTTATAATATAATTAACATTAGTTTACATTTCATTACATTCATATTCTATAGTTATCATCTTTTATCATTTTAATTATAATATTTTGATTTCATTAATTCCATTAATATCTAATATAATTCCTTATTGAATTATATCCAAATTAACTTTACAAATCTTCAGTTGATTGAAATTACATTAAAAATAATTGTCAATAACATTCAAATAACACTATTAATCATATTCTAATTATTTTACTCATTAATAAATCATAAATTTTAATTTCTCTTAACATTAAATTTCAAAATCTTATTTAATTTAATATTTTTAATTGTCAAAAATTACGGGTCATTTATAAAATAGCAGGCTAGAATGTCATAGGCAGCAACTTAAGGAAGTTAGGTATGACTAATAAAATTCCATGAAATGGAACCCGTAAGATGAATAATTCCACAGCAAGCCTTGTTTCTAACTAAAGCATATTCTGAGGGGCAAACGTTAACTAGGTTTTTAATCCAACAGAAGAAGAAGGAGCTAGAACATTCAAGCTAAGCTAAGATGACTCGGAACTTGACCGGAAGACCCAGAAGAACATAACAAAGGAACCCAAGGACTTTGAACTTGAAATATGCCAAATATTTGGATAGGCATAGATCCGATCCAATTGGAGCGGTAACGATCCAAATTTTTGGCTTATGGATGTTCTAATCCACATGCATTGTGCTTCTACATCTCTCCTAAGTCTATTGACCAAGTTTGATAACATTCCTAGCATCTGAGCTGAAGAAATGAATACTTACCCAATTCAGGTTATAGTTCAATCTAACCTAATGGTGAATCATCAACCTAATAAGTCATGAAATTACAAGAGAAGCCTTGAAAGCAGATAAGGAATCCCGTAGGATGGGAGTTGCATAAAAATCATGCAACAATTTTGGATCGGTACTAATCCGGTCCAATTGGATTGGTGCCGATCCAAACAGCTAGCTCGAATAGCTCCTAAACTTTACATGCTTTACCAATGACTACAGGTCTCTATGTAATAGTTTCGACCCAAATGATCTCTAAATTTTCTAACTACAATCCTACCTTCAACAGAAAAGGGGGCTGGCTATTCTGATCACTAAAGCAACTCTGTTACGAAGATTCTTCAACTTTCTTCTCCCTTACAATGGCTATCATGGGACAATTGAGATCCTTCCTTTTGTTTCTACTAATGGTCGCCTGATCTCCCTTTATTCAACTGTTAGAATTGTAATAGATTTATACTTGTGATTAACCGTCAATTCAATAACAAGAGTTATAAAGTGGATGCAGGCTTCGTTAATTGTTAGGTCATGATAAAGATCGTGTGTCCCTATATCTTATTCTGTTTTTTCTATAATCTAGAAAATGTCTTTCTCTATTTTCTTATCCCGATAGCAAGGCCGGTGGTTTCACAATCAGAATAGGGAGTTAATCCATTTTTTAGGTTAACACATATATAAAATTTAATACAAAATTTCGTATATATGAGCTTTTGATAATAACAGTTTCCATAAGCATAAAAGTTTAAATATATGTCAGGTATCAAATGTAATATCAAGTTTCAAATTTATAAACAGAAAGGATATCAAGTACGAAGTGTAGCAATATGTCACGTGTGTATATGAGCATGTCAAGTCAAAATACGTTGAGAAGAATGCGGTCGTACTTTTTACTACATAGGGCTATATATTTTTAGTATTATAGGGTCCATGAGCATGATGCTAGGTTCCATACAAAATATCTTTGCTTCAAATGCACGCTAATTGTACTTTGTAGTACATAGTATCTTGTCTATTGATGTTAACTCAAATAAGCATGAAATTAGAGATAAGTATTAAAATATGGTTTTGGTGCTAAGTTTTCAAGCACCATTAATTAAAGAACAATAGTAGCATAAGCTAGAAGGCTCCTTCCAGTGATATGGGACATTTAGGTGCACAAGTATCTATTCTAGTTATAAATTTATTTCTCTTTACATCACTTTAGTACAAATTTTTGCAAATAGTTGAATGTTTAATTTTCTATTACACTTTGTTTTAAAGATTTAAAGGCATGTGGCTACATAAATATTGGAATCCTTGCAACTTTTTTGTTAAGAACAAAGTTTTCATTTGTGACAAGTGATTACCTGCATGATATTAATTTAAAAAGGAAATATATAGAAAAATTATTGCAATTATTATAGCGTGCATTTAACAACGATATTTGTGCCAAATATGGACCTTATTTTTTGTTGTCCAATTATATGGATTTTATTGGTCTACTTGTTCCGTCGTAATTAGACTATCATGTTATAAATTGCTGAATTACTTTTACCTAGCACTTGACTATATTTTCCAGCTACTGATGCATCTCTAATGTGTTAGTAATATAAGGTGATATTTATTTCTTAATATGAAATAAAAGGTCAAGAGAAGAAAAATCCAGGAGGAGGAGTAGTTTTTGCAGCTTCAAATTAAGATTCTGGTCAATTTATGAAGTTTTAAGGCAACTGCCCACCATGAGTCAACTCTACTCATTGAAATCTCTAATTTGATTTGTTTGTAGTTAAAATACACCATGTATTAACAAAACTTTAAGTTTCTTTCTAGGTGGAAACAAAGACTAATTTATTATGAGAAAGACACTCGACAAACTCTGGATTTTCTTGTCGAAGTGTAACAGGAATCCCCGTTATTAGATAATTCTTAGGTTTCTAATATCAGATGGATTTTTGGATTTCTAATATAGCAGATGGATTTCAGGTTTTCTTATATCAAATGGATTTCTTCATTATCCAATGGATTTCTGTTCATCTTATTATTACCATATTGTTTGCTGGTCTTCCATGCCAGATGGAATTCTGATCTTCTATGCTAGATGGATTTCTGGTCTTCTTATTATTATTAGTTTGTTTTCTGGTCTTCTATGTCTGATGGATTTTCTAGTCTGGTATATCAAACGGTTTTCTGATCTTCTATTAAGAAAGTCTCTGATCGTTGCAGTCGAACATATACCGCATTTCTTAAAGGATTTCTTGGACATTATTTATCCATCGTTACAGCAGTTTCTAAAGAAATGTTATCAATCAAACTCCTCTTAAAAGAAGGAATTGCTAAAGGAAAGTGTGATTTTATCAGTAAAGTCTATCAATTCATGAATCATGACTTTTTAGACTTATAATAAGACATTCCTTTTTGATAAGCAAAACCTAAAGTGGTACAATAATCATATCAAGGGGTGTAATATACACCTATATTTATTTTAACAATAAGTTTTATTGCAATAGCTTTACCAAAAGCATCTTCGAGAAAATATTTGATGGAAACATTACTAATTAACCTATGGATGGAAGAAAGCACAATCATATCTATTTTAAATATGATTTATAAAATCTTCAAAAGTACATTGATTAGCATTATAATCACCTTTAAAAGATTATGATCTAAAATGTATGGACATGAGCATTCTCGAATTTTTTAGGAATCATTGAATTATAAGAAACTATGCATATTTTCTAGAGAAAGTTATTAGAACTACTAAGGCTCATTAGCACTGCTAAAACTCCAATTAGAAAAGTCTTTTCTCGTTTAAAGGACTACTAGTTCACGATTTATAACCACTCGGTATCTTATTTGAGATCTGCATTTCTATTATGAGATTTGCTAAGATACCCTTCTTGGTCGCAACATTAGGAAGGGGCTTCCTTACCAAAGGATTCAAAAATCCAAAAAAATGCAACTCATTGATTCAAAACCCAAACCAACAAAAAGCTTTTAATAAAAGAAAATATGGCCTTCAAGAAATATTTTTTGGTTTATTGAATAGGTTCTTTTTCGAAAAAATAACACTTTCTTCCAAAAGGAGATTTCATATGAACAAATTTGAAGTTTTAGTTTTCAAAAGTTTTTTCCACAAATTTTGTTAATAAATAATTTCGCTAACCCCAAAAGTGACTAGGAAATAGAGTTAACCAAGGAGAGGTCTTGTCGAGGCTATTCGATGTCACTAGAATGAAGAACTAAATATTGTCGAAGTCATAGGTTGAAGCGTACATGTTCCCAAGTCTTTAATAATTCTATGTATTGTCAACATTGTCACTTTGAATATGGTGAATAATTTGAATCAATAGGCAATATGCAAGGTAATGTCAATTCTTAATTCAAATTCAATCACGTATGCAAGTATCAAGTTCAAATCATGTCAACAATTTGTGCAATTATTTAATATTCGATTCCTTATGTGTACAAGGTTCAAGTATTACAATCGGCAAAATTCCTAAATAAAATATAAGGTTTAAAAATTTTAAGATGTAAGCAGTGGGAGGAGAGAATTCGTCCCCCAAAGTGGCACCATTAGGTCCATATTAATAAGGGAAAAGCGGCATTGCGTTCGGCGCTTACAAGCTTCGGTATTAGCTTCGGCGATAATATCTGCAACGGCTTTAACGATTTCATTGTGGAATAGCATCGGGCTTCGTCTTTACTTCTTTATTGGAGACACTTGGCAATAAGGTACTACGGCAATTATGTCTTTTGTCATTATGGTCAACGTATGAATGTGTGGTAGTTTCAGCTTGAATCAACGCCAGTATGAGGCAACGATAATCATAAGGCAAAATTAATGGCTTCATGGATAATGACGGCGTTCACCGTCAACTCCTCTTGGCATAGGAATGTGGCGTCCTCCAAATGTCGTATGGAAGTCATCGACGTTGATGTTGTCTTAGGTTCTTGGACTCGTTAATGATATGCAATGTCTATGTTGACGATGGTCGGTGTCATTGGTGTTGATAACCTCCACCATCTAAGCCTTCTTAATTGATTATTAATGACATTAGTTGGTAGCAAGAAAGCGCAACGTCACTTAATATCCCCGCAACGTTGATGATTCTTGGTGTCATTAACCGATAATATTATCGAAATGCTATGAAGTGTAGCATTGCTTAAATATAATGCCAATATCTTTCATGGTGGTCGACGATGAGCTTTCCTTGATTACAATAGTTAAACAACAATGCCACTACAGTACCACCTCAATGAGATTGGATATTGGTTGTATTGACACTTATTGATGGCTTATTTTGTTGATCATTTACGATAATGACTAGGTATGGCATCATTTTCCCTTTTATTACTTGCGATATGGTTTATGTCCTTCTATTGGCGAAGTGCAGCACCCTACTTCTTCGATGCTAGTCACATGTTTTCAATGATAATAATGGAGATAAAAATTTCATTAACATCAACATCAATTTTTTAGAACTTCTTAATGTCATGGTCAAACTGCACTTCGAATTCTTCGATAATAGTTATAATAGTAACATTCTTAACGCTGATTACTAATGCCATGTATGTATTTGCCGATCATATGTCGTTGAGTGCATTGATGATAAGCGACATGATTAATGGACATCTATCCATCGATAAAAACTATGTCATATTCGTGTTTCATATTGTATATCTTTGAAGCTAAGAACGTTGATATCATTTTCCCCTAATATAGAGGATTCAATGGCTTTTCAAGTAAATATTATCGATGTGATCCTTCCAGCCTATTGGTCTTCTTGCATTAACCTGTGCTTTCATTTAAAACAAATCTAATGGCTTTGACGCACCTATTTCTTCATATAAATACCCATGCCTTTTCTCCTCTCTTCCTTTACCTATAATTGAAAGCTTAAGAAAGAAAATAGAAAATTAAAACTATCTAAATTCTCAAGGATCCAATTCTCGTTCAGGTATGAAATTTTTGATTGATTTAATTAAAAAATGATTCAAAAAATCGGGCTCTAAGGTTTTTATTAGGGTCGATTTGGGTATTCTATACGATGCTCATGATTTGATTTTAGTTGTATCAACCTCGTATTGAAGTTAAGGTTCGGTCTTACAGCCTTAACGACCTGGAATTTTCGATCGTGAAAATTGCAGATAGTTAGTAAAGAAGAAAGAGATAGAAGAAGAAAACAGAAAAAAAACAAGACATAGAATCTCACATTCCCATCAATTCAATTTAAATTTCCACTTCTGTTTAAATTGACTCAATTCCAAATTAAATAACTTCAATTTCCATTGAAATTGATTTAACCCAATTCAAGTTGAATTAATCCTTAATTTCTTTCCTAAATTCAAATCAAATATCAATTAATTGAAATCAAATTTAATTTGAACTAATTCAATTCAAATTTCAAATTTAAACCATCCCGAATTATATAAATTCGAGTTAAATTGTTAAATGTTGATTTAATCCTTTAAATCAAATCAACTTATCTTTTAAAACCATTTAATTCTGAATCCAAATTCCATTTTAAAATTTCAAAAAAAAAGGTTTACTGATTTCAGTGATGGTGGATTAGGATTAGACTAATAGTAGACCTTTATCTAGGTTTTAAGGTTAACTGAAGTAGGCATTGCATTAGTTACGTTCTAGGTTAATTGTAAAGAAGATGATTTATTAGGCCGGAAAACTGCTATTGAATAACTACGGGGACACCCATAACATTACCACGATGATTAACACTGATGGTTTTCGATGACACTCGGAGTTAACAAAACCTTTTATTATCTTATTAGTACGTTAGTTAATATTTTTAGCATAACGATTTTGTATTATAAATGATGAAAGTAGAATGTAGTGACCCACTCAAAGTCATAATTGCTGTTAGGTACGATATTATAGCCTTAATAACAATTTTAAAACGATGTTACGATGTTATCATGACATTGGCACTAGTAAAGTTCTCGCTAGCTATTCGCTAACTCACTATTTCATTGGGACGTGACTACCTCTTGTTGTCGTGACAACCGATACTGATAATGTTCTTTATTGATTAACTAACATTAATAAGGTCAAAGCCATTTCACATCTTATCGATTAGGTTTAAACGCGGCAACCTTTAGTTGAGAATATAGAAATTATCGAAAATATGTGTTCTGATAAGATGTGATGTTAGCAAACTTGGCATTAATTAAGGATACCACTACTTGTTTTCAATGTTTACATATAAAAATTCTTTAATACCGGTTACCTTAACGGTGTAACTATTGTTAGGACGGCTAAGTTATTTGGGTGCAATGTTAATAACATTGGTGTTAAAATTGATATTGTGACATTATCTTGACCTTCGATGATAATATGATTCCTTATTAACCTATTACTTTGATAATGCCACTTCCTAGTGTCATTGACGATCAAAACGATATGTGATAACCTTTCATTATTAAGAGTAAGCACATATCAATTAGGTGTGATGTCATCATAATCGACGTCCTTTGCTTTTGTCTCTGAGTTACAAAGCTCTAGTTTACCTTAACAGTCTTTTATTCATTGCTATTGTCCATAACTATATTAAGTTGGATTTTATTCATTATCATTCCCTTTGACCTAGCTCACCACCAAACCATGTCACTGCTATTCATTAATGCCGATGAACATACAAATTCAACGTTAGTTATGGTTGTGTAGTTGATTAATGTTTTATAATATAAGTTACTCACCGTAGTAGACATGGATTTACAGGTGCTGCATATTTATTCTCATTTATCTTCTATATATATTATTTAGGTTTTTTCCTTATTAAGATTGAGAATTAAGTTTGCTAATGAAGTTTGCACTTGTCATTTAAGGGTTGTTACCCAATGATTAACATATTCCTTGCCATTTGAAAATAGATTATTTGAGCAACAATTTTAAACGTAACATGTACTAATTTTTTTATATAATATGAATAATGGTATTTCTTAATTTTGGAGTAATAACACCTGGTAGGAAAATGTAAGGTCAGCAATCCAACACGAAGTCCACTAATAAAGCCAGTAAAGGATCTAAACCTTCGCCTTCAGTTTGCAAGAAGGGGATATTATTTTAAATCCATCCTACAATGATGTGCATATAAATGTGCGTATATTTTACCAATACATTTAATATATTTAAATTAAATAAATGATCATATTGGGTATTTTAACTTGTTCAAACCAAAATTCAAATTATTTTCAAATTGTCACATATTCATCTTCATATAGGGGCAAAATGGTCATTTTTGTGCATTTATTAATTTGTGAAAATTTACTTGGAATTTTCTATGTTGTTTCGTAGCAATTTTAGTAAATTTTACAAGAGGATTCATTATGATGTGCATGGACAAGAGTGAATACAAAGGGATGGAGATGAAGTGATGATCATGGAGGACCCCACCTACCTATCTTAATATATACACTTAGGAGCTAATACACATGCTAGAAGGCCACTAAATCTTCATGCACACTTAATGGATGATTATTTGAAGTTAATGATAACTTGGCCACCATATTTTCTAAGAGGGTATTTTGGGTCGTTTTCAAAAAAGTGAATTAGGGTTTTAAACTTGTATAAATGCCCCTTGTGTTGCATGTAATTCTCTCTTCTTTAGTCTCTCTTAGGCTCTCTTCTCTTAGTTTAGATCAAAAATAAAATAAGAGCTCTCTTTCTTTTCATGGCCACTTAACCATTTCTTTTATGTAATTCTTTTATGCAATTTTAATTCAAGTCTTTTCTTGTTTATTACTTTCATGTTAGTAGTGAAGATCTTCTTTTATTTTATGCAAATAGAATAGTTCTCTTTTCCGTTAGCTTTCATTTTCCTTTTTTCGTTTCATGTTGCATGCTACTTGTGTTGATATGATAACACAAATGATAGGCTAATCCCTTCAATTTAGGGGTAACGAAGCCTCTAAACATGTAGCTTCAACATTTTGACAATTATTGCTCTCTTTTTATGCTTAATGAAAATTAATGAAGTGGTTCAACTTGTTATTTCTTTGAATTTGATAGCCCATATTGTTGACACCAAATAGATTATTCTTAAACAATCACAAAACACAAATTGTCTCTTCATCTAAATATGATTATGGTAAAAAGGTGAATGTTGAAATTAAAATTTGATGATCTATATTTCTAATTAATAGTTAATAGGCCATGCTTAAAATAGTTTTTTTTCAACTTTGTGTCATATTTCATGAGATTTAAAAGTGTATGTGTTTGTGTTATAGTTTGATGGTTTATATTGGGCTAATTAATAGCACAAATATGTCGTACTTAAAATAAACACAACAATTAATTTTACTTATGACCAAAAAAGAGATTATAATTTCATGTTTGGTTGAACTATATGATCTAAAGAGTAGATTTATCTCTAAATTGTCATTTTATTCTCATAGTGTTCATTCAGTTTTGTGGTTGTTAGTTTTGCAATTTTTAGTAGTTAGCTTAAACATCTCAAATCTTGGTTAATTTGGTTGAATAAATTTTTAAAATCTAACAATTCCTGTGGATCGACCCATACTCGCCACATACTAACTTTTGTATGCTGTCCGTTTGCTGTAATTTTAATTTAAATTCGTTCGACGGATTTCTAACTCGATAGAACTCACATCGATGAACAAGTTTTTGACGTCGTTGCCGAGAAATTGTTTTGATTTTGATTTTCTATTCTTTGAATTATTTATTTTTTGATTTTCGTGTGCTTTTTTTTATGTGTTTGCGTTTTGTTTGAATTTTTTTATTGTCGTGTGTTTGAGTGATTTTTGTTTCCATTTTGTTTGCGTGTTTGTGTTTTCTTTTGCATTTGCATTGCATATTCTATTAAAAAAAATCACAATTTCAAAACAAAAACAAAAATATTTTATTTCTTTTCAAATTTGCATTTCATTTTATTTACATCTTACAATTTACATTGCCTTTTATTTCATTTTTCCGTTCACTGTACATTACTGTTCACTCACTGTGCACTGTGCACATACTACTCTGTTTTGTGCTTTGCTTATAGCCCTGATCTCCACCCCGCCTTTACCTTTCAAACCATCCAATCATACAAAGGTCATCAACCAAACTTCTACCCAGTCTCTTCAATCATCGAAACATTGCCACCGCCTTCACTCCCCAGAACCCACTGCCTTCACTATTGCATTTCAACAAAAAAGTGCACAGTTGACCTTCTCCACAAACACTACACATTAGCTCCTTTGCTGCCTTGTCTTCCACACTTCCTTGTCTTCCTTGCTAACCGCAAATACTTCTTCAAACATCTGGACCGCCTCTACAGAACATTCTCCTCCGGCAGGATAACCCACTACATCAATTCAGCAACTCCATCTTCTTCGCACTGAAATTCCTTCCCATGCCATAGTTTGCTGCATCTACCATACAATTCAACTTCTACCTGATCACAGTGCCTCCACTGCTTTCCACAATTCTACAACTTCAAATCTAACCATACTTAACCATCACAAGCCAGCAAGAACAATCACTTTCGCCTACAACAGAATCATCACTGTCAAGTTCCTACCATCTCCGACCATCACCTCTTCCGATTTTCACTGCTGCATTCCCCTTTTGCACTACTACGACACACTAGTCATACCACTCAAAACTCCATAACCCCAACATCAAACAACTTCTTCTCTATCAATACTGGGATCAACACCCGCCAGTACTACAACTACTTCTCTACCAAACACTGCCTTTCTTTCTTTCTTTCTTCAACTTGCTTGCTTCCTCCACTATACACAGCAAACGTACATTCCGCTGAACCAATCTCCACTTCCTAATAGCACATGCCCTCAACTTCACATAACAAACCGAACTTCACATACAACACCACCAGCTCTGTCACAATTCAACCCATGTCACCACTGCACTGTCTTCTGCAACCTGTCATTACTACCTTGATCATCAACTTCCACTTGCATTTACCAACGCCAACAGCTCATAATCACATTCATCACACTGCAAATCAGTAGCTACAAATGCCAAGATTGCCTTACATACATAGCAACATCATTTGCACACTTCATTAATTTTCCTGAAAACTTCATTCACCATCAAAACACATCACTATTGCCACTACATCGACCCAATACTATTCAAACAGTGGCCACATCGAACAATCCCTGACCATCTTTCACAAATGCACGTATCACCTCTCTGCTCTACCAACCTCGAACCACCACTTGCTCACATTGCACAGAAAACCACTTCCTCAGACCACATTGCTTAAACCACCACTTCTTTTTAGAAAAAAAAGAAATCTAACAATACAATTACAAACCCCTTTCAAGAAGCCTGACCACACTTGCTAAAACCGCTCCAACTTACTTGTGCTTCACTCATTCTTACATGTGCACACCTACTTGTGCATCTGCATACCTACTTATGCATCACCTTGATCTTCATACCTATTTGTGCGTCAACATAGTGCATCATACACTCCATTGTCAAGCCCCACCAAACCATCCACGCAAAAGAGCAACCACCCCTTCAACCTGCGATAGTCCCTCACCTTTGCCCGCAAACGAATGCCAACAAAACTGCACTTCACCTCCTAATACCCCCCGACATCAACATATATCAACTGACATCCACAAACTATGCTACCACTTCTGCATTTCAATATACAAAAAACTGCACTTCACTGCCTTACTTCTGCCACTTCACCAGCTGATCAATCCAGACAAACCAACTTTGCCAAAAGAAATCAATTGAAGGCAACAATTCAGAGTAACCACTGACCTCGCATACCTACCTTCATCCCTCGATCTCGAGAACAAGCATCTAACAATCCCCAAAATACACCATACGAGCATCACTTCAAAACCTGAATTTCTTCAATCGCTTTAATTTAGCAAGTCGAATCGATTCACATATTAATTTTCATAGTGCATTTCCTTGTTTAAGTTGAGAAATCATATATAGTTTTGTATACTGGGCGCTCTTTTTATTTTCAATGTTAATTTTTTTTTTAACCGAAAAAAATGGGAAACAGGAGTGGTTAATTTGTAAAGATAGGTTAACTGGGTAGTGGGTTAATGGCTTGATGGGCTGAAGTTAATTGCATCTTTTTTTTTTTTTGAAAGGCAAGAGCATAAACTCATTTTATTGACTTAAGTATCATTACAAACAGTTACAATACCACATGACTTACAACCGGTTACAACCATTATCTTGACAGATTTCACTGCCAATAATACAACCACATGCACAAACTTACAACAGCAATCACAAAATAAAACTAAAACAACCATGAATCACTGCAAACTAAACTACATTCTGTAGCAGATAATCCACAAATGGACCTGAGTTCTTATGCAGATTCAGGCTATGGTATATCAAACTATCCAATATATAAGCAATTTGCCAGCATTGATATGTCTTCAAACTTCAAATAATATCAGTCTTTAAGTCTCTGAGAATATTGCCATGAATCAAGTTATACAGCAGAGAAGAATTCTTACTTCCAATACCAAAAATTATATTGTTCCTTTCAGACCACATAGCATAAATCAATTTCTTAAGAAGCTTTAGTAAAAGCCTAGTCATACGAGTCTTCCATCTAGTTGCTTTGAATACATTAAACCATTCAATTGAACTAATAGGTGAAGGCTTGTAAAATCCACCATTTGATAATAGCCTATACCATATTTGATATACAAAAGGACACTCAAAAAATAAATGAGTATTGCTTTCAGTTTCTGATTTGCAAAAAACACATAAATCTTCTGAAATAATACCCATTCTACAAAGCTTATCCTTGGTGTTTAAAGCATTTGCCATCACTTTCCACAGCAACAAGTTTTCTTTTGCATTACATCCAGTTTTCCAAATTCTTGAGTGCCATGGAAGCTTAGAACCATTTTGACAGAGATAATTGTAAACAAGCCTAATAGAATGATTATTACTCTTCCCTGACCAGATTAGAACATTGTCATTATTTATAATAGGATAACTAGTAACGAGATTCCATAAATTCCTTAGTTGAAAGGAGCTGGAATGTGGTAAAACTAAACAATCATCATGTATAAACTCATCTACTCTAGCCTCTTTTGAAATTCCTAAATTTCTTCTCAGATTATAATCAACTAAAGTACTTAAGATCAGTTCCTGTTTAGCCCATGGAGAATGCCAGAAAGACAAACCTTTAGTTAAAACATAATTACATTGTATGAAAGGAATAAAAGTTTCCCTAAGCTTAAGAATACACCTCCAACTCCAACTACAGTTTTGTGGTATTGCCATAGTCCAAAAATTCCTTTTGCCAATAAGATTGTGATTAATCCATTGAGACCATAAGTTCTTATCAGTTGCAAAGATCTTATTGAAATACACTGAAATAACAGCTTTATTCCATTGAAAAATATTAGTAATACCAAGTCCTCCATACTTTTTAGCATCAAACAGCTTATAGAAAGAAATAGGAATAAGCTTTCTAGAAAAAGGGTCACCATGCTAGAGGAATTTATTTAGCGCACTAGAAATCATATTAATTAGCTTAATTGGAAGAATGTAATGTCTAGTCCAATAAGTTGACATCGCCACAACAATAGATTGAATAATTGTTAGCCTACCAGCTTGTGACAGTTTATCAGTTGGCCATATCTGAAGCCTTTCAATAATCTTTTCAAAGAGTGACAAACAATTTTGTTTGGTAATTCTAGAACTAATGATAGGCAAACCTAAATAGTAAGAATTTTTAGATAATTCTTGAAGCCCCGAGTATTTAATAATATCATTCTTCTGTAAAGTATTCAAACCAGCAACCAAAATATTTGATTTTGAAAGATTTATTTGAAGGCCGGTGATGGAATAGAATAATTGCAGAGAGGAAAAAATACACTGAATATTATTATAAGTAGGCTTTGTAAAAATGATCAGATCATCAGCAAAAAGAAGATGAGTAATGAGTGGTTGTTTACATTTGGGATGTAGCTGAAGGGCTTTTTTAACAACAAGATCCATCAAAATAGAATTTAGAAGCTCCATGACAATTATGAACAAGTTTGGAGAAATAGGATCACCTTGCCTAATACCCTGTACACCTTTAAAATATTCATACAGTCCACCCTCTCTCGAAATAGAGTACATAGGTGATGATATACATGTATAAATCCAAGCTAAAAAAGGTTTTGGAAAATTCATCCTAGACATAATAGCTAAAATAGAATTCCAATCAATAGAATCAAATGCCTTCTTAATATCCAGCTTTAACATGCATCTTGGTGAAATGTTTTTCCTCTCATAACCAAACAATGATTCTTGAGTCAAGAGAATATTATCACTAATTGATCTTCCACTAATATACGCAGCTTGATTATTGGAGATAATGGATGACAAGACTAATTGTAATCTATTAGCTAAAACCTTTGAGATGATTTTACAGATGATATTACAACACGAAATTGGCCTAAAATCAGAAACTGATGATGGATTAACAATCTTGGGAATTAAAGTAATGGCAGTAGCAGATAGCCCAACAGGAAGCTTGTTGTTAAGAAAAAAGTGTTGTATGGCTTTAACAATATCAAACCCAATTATATTCCAACTCTGCTATATAAAATGTGCATTATAACCATCAGGGCCTCCACAACTATTACTATCCAAACTAAAAACCGCAGTTCTGATTTCATTAGCAGATATTTCACATATCAAAGAATTTGACTGAGAGTTGGACAAAGTTGGAAGTGTAATATCAAAAAGAGTTTTAATATCAGGAATGAATGATTTGGATGGAGCTAATATACATGTAAAATATTCAACAAAAGCCTCATTAATACCATCAAAAGAGTTCACCATTTTACCATTCATATCCTTTATCTGAAAAATGCATTCTCGATTTCTCTTAACTTTTAGAAAGTTATGGAAATACTTAGTATTCCTATCAGCCTCTTTCTCCATTCTCAAATGAATTTTCTGTTTGAGTGATGACACTTCCTTTTCAATAACTTTTTCAAGATCTCTCTTTAATTGCAATTCAACATGTTGTAAAATAGAATCAAATGGCCTAGCACTCAAGACTTCCTGTATCCTAATAAGCTCATTCCTAATCTGAGTATAAAGTTTAGATTCCTTACCAAAATTAGCTGCAGACCAAACCTTTAGGTGAAATTTAAGTGCTTTCATCTTGAGAGTAATATTTGCTAGAGGATCCTTGCCAAATTGCATATTCCAAATCTGTTTAAGAATAACATGATAGTCTACCTGCTTAGTCCAAAAATTAAAAAATTTAAAAGAGTGTTTCCCTCCACAAAAATCATCAACTCCCCAATGAAAAATTAATGGACAATGATCAGATAAAGAAGGCTGCAGTATGTGATAAAATGATTTTGGCCAAAATTGAAGAAAAGGAAGATTTATGAAAATATGATCAAGTTTATAAAGAGTTGGATTACCACTCCTATTACAGTTTGACCAAGTGAAATTTGAACCAGAGTATTTAACTGAGATGAGGTTAGATTGATTTATAGCACTGTTTAAAGGAGAAATATCCTTAAGAGATAAAGGACAACCACCATATTTTTGATTACTTGCAAACATACAATTAAAATCACCACCTATCAGCCAAGGAATAGAAGAAGAATTTAAAGATGGAAATTGATCCAAAAAGACCTGTCTCAAAGATAAAGTATTTTGAGCATAAACTGAAGTCAGAAGGAAACTCATATTGGAAGGCAAATGAATACAATTATAGTGAATGTATTAATCAGAGGCATTAATTCTAGAAAGCTTGAAAAATTGAGGATTCCATAAAGTTAGCAATCTACCATAATTAGATTCAACAAAGTTATGATCATGTAACCAAGAAGGAAATATCAAGCGAATAGCCTTGAGAGTAGAATGAATATCTTGCTTAGTTTCAGAAATACACATCAAATGTATATCCTTGTCCTTTATAAGATTCTTAATCTCAATCTGTTTAGAGGGTAAGTTTGCCCCTCTTACATTCCAAAATGCAATATTATTCATTTAATAGGAAGTGGAGGAAGCAAAGGTGAAGGATTCTTCCTTGTATGTCTTGAGTGAGAGTTATTTTTTGATGAAGATAATGGTAGAACCTCCTGTGCCTTGAAATCCTTTCCTTCATTCAAGTCACCAGTTTTCAGAGTACTAATAATACCAGTATTAGTCATGATTTCTGTACATTCACTTGATTTAGAAGAAGGAGGAAGTATAATATGATTAGGAGGAGACAAATGCATATAAAGTGAAGCTATATTGGAACCAAACATGGATGGAGACTGAGAACTAAATTGTGAACTACAAGAGGATGAAACAGAGGTAGAGTTATTAGAGAAAACAGATGATACAACTTTGGCAACAGACTCAATTGAAGAATTGGAAAGATTTTCAACTGAAAGTGATGTAACTGATGGAATAGCATCACTACAAACACCAGGTGTACTATCCCGAGGTGTGTCAAGAGAAGAGTTTGATAAAATTGAAAATGAATTAGAAATAACTGTTGAGCAAGAACTATTTACATTATGTACTTCAGTATCTTTTCCTTTGCCTTTTTCTATGCTACTAATAGGATCAACATTTGATTGAATCTTCCCTTTAACCACTGACTCTTTCCTCTTCCATACTCCCTTTTTTCTCTTATTTACATTTTTCCAGCTATGATCAGTTAAGTTGGTATTAGCAATATCCTGATCACACTGATTCTTATCTACATTCCCCACCAAATCATGCATTATACTAACATCAATATCTTTATCCTTATTTACAAACTCACAACTGACAGTATCATGACCAAAGATTTTACAATGTGTACAGATTTTTGGTTTCCAATCATATGACAGTTGAACATCTGGACAATTATTTCCCAATTGAGGAATAGGAATAGTTCCTGGTAACTCAATATCAGGCGAGATCTCCACTAACGCCTTTGCATACTTAAATCTTTGCAGTTTTTCAGTACTACTATCAAAACAAATTAATTTACCAACATGACAAGCTAACCAGTTAATCCCTACCAACATCCAAAGTAAAATAGGAATCCTATGAAAATGAATCCACACAGGTACTTTTTTAACTTGAGCTTGAGAAATACCAATAGACGGATCCCATTTTGTGATTATGAACATTCTTCCCCTTATAAAAATAGGATCCGAATTAATAGCATGATCCTTATCTTCTTGATTGGAAAAATTGAAAAAGAAATTATACCCATCAGATTTAAATTCAACTTCACCTTTAAGCTTCCAATATCTTTTCAAGAAATTAACAACAGTCAAGAAAGAAAGCGTAACATCCAAAAAGAAACCAACCAAATGATTATTCTAGTATTTCAATCCTTCCTCCCTTACAAGATCCGGTAACTCAATAGGAGATTTATCCCGAGATATATCAAAATGAATTGGTTTATAAGATCCAGCATTACGAGGTAAAGATTTGAAGAGAGAGGCCAATTTACATTGATAGAAGGAGTAACCTTCTTGATGGAAGAATCCAAAGATACTGGCTAAAGGGATGCAGAAGAAGGATGGAGAGATGATGACAGAATAGAGGATGAAGTAGAAGAAGAGGAGGAAAAAAGAGGAGGAAAAGAGGCAGAACCAAGAGACGAAGAAAAGGAAGACGAAGAAGACGCCATTAAAATTCAAAACGAGCTGAAAATCATCATGGAGGGAAAATCCGTTTTGTTTGATTTTAAACCATTTTTTCTTCATCTCTTAGAAAAAAACAAAACATACATGTTTTTAGTTTCATTTGCTACATTTCTTTTGTTTCCCCTTATTTTTCGTCCGCCTGTTTCATTTGATTTCATTTGATTTCATTTATTTGAATTTCCTTTGTTTGGTTTCTTCTTTGATATATAAAGATACATATAAAAAAAATGTATGTGTGTGTATATAATGTTTTTATTTTCAAGTTACAGAAGAGGAATAATAAGTGGATTGCGCTGCAAAGCTTGGCAAAAAAACTGCTTGCTTGCTAATAAATTTTTTTTACACCCTTATCTATTGTTTTATTTTTTTTACATTGTTGTTTGCTTTCATTTTAAAAAAATTCAAAAAAAAAACAAATTTCATTCATAGTTGCATTGCTAATACATGTTTAATTTTTGTTTTGCATTTCATCTAAGATTTTGATTAATAATAACGGTTAAAAATCGATAACATATAATTGTTTATTGACAAGTTGTCCTCTTTCGACAAGTTAAATTCTTGACGTTTAGGATATGGTAGAGTAATAATTAGTTATAAATATTATGGTAATCCGTAAATATTATACTGAATTGTTTCTCTGAAGGTACTTAAACCTTCGGCTACATTGCTATGGTGATTCGTGGTGCACCGATAAATCATGTCTGTTACCTGACTGAGAACTATCTCATTGAATTAAGGCAACATGTATTATATAATTTTGAGTTACGAACTACTTTGGATAGAACATTTTTAATTAAACCTTTGCATTAATTTAGTTGCATTAGTTCATGCATATATAAAAAAACAACCAAAAAATTACAAAATCCAAAACTACAAAAAAAATTGTAAATATTCCATAAATTAGTTTTTTAAATCCTTTCTTTTGAAATTTTTCAATCAAAGTCAAAAATCCAAAAAAAAATTGAGTTAATTCTGTTTAGAAAATCAAAATCCAAAAAAAATATAAAACCTTTTCAAAAAAAATTCCAAAAACAAAACAGAAAAAATTTCCTTTTGAAAAATAATTTTCTTTTGGTAAGTAGTTTCCTTTTATAAAAAAACAAAAAAAAACATTCATGAAAATCTCCGAGTTTCCCCACTTACATGAATTTTAAAATAGTTGTGAAAATCAATATAATCCATATGACCATACTTCAAATTTTGAAGAACAAATTTTTCAAAACAATGACCATACTTCGACTCTCGAAAATAACATTGAAAAGATTTCATCTTTACTCGAACTCTCTACACAACAAAATCAATGTATAAATGATTTGTGTAATTCATATTTGTGTAATAACTTGAGACAAGGATTTCAAAATTTAATTTCAAATGATTTTGATTATAGCTCATGCCTGTACTACTTTGAACTCCAAAAGTAATTTCAAAATGGAAATGTGATCCACTTTTCAAAGAATTTTGGCAATGGAAATAATCTCGACTACGATGCGATTAAAAATTATTGTTCTCGACAATAATAATAAGTTGGATTTTGTTGAACAAGTGAATGAAATTTACAGTGATCACGTGGATTTGTTGATTGAAACATACAAAAATTACATGAACAACAAAATCAAATCCTAACATGTTATCAGTCAAGTAGTAATCCATCTTTTACCACAATTAACAATTTTCAAACAACAACATTTGAAACTGAAAGCAAAAATATTAACGATGTTGTTAAAAATTTGGTAGTTGAGTTGGATTTAAATTCTTTTAAGGGCGTGGAACCAAATTTAAAATTCGACCTTCCATTTTTAGGTTTCAAAATTTTAAATGCAACAACTTCGGATTTTGAACTTTAGATACGCAATGAAGTTGTTGATAATCCAACAAAGCAATAGAATTTAATGAACACGATTTCTTTGGCTTTTTTGAAAATGAGTTGTCAAATTCTGAAGGGGAAGATTAAAACACCATTTTGATTTTAAAATCGATAATTTTGAATAATTAGTCAATGATGGGTTTGAATCTCAGTTTGTTGAAAATAAACGTGAACTTCAATCAATCGTTATATCTACCCTAAAAAGCATTGAAAATAAAACAACACATATAGTTTTGAATAAAATGACATTCATTTTCTCAAATCAACATTCAACTTTGATATCATTTACGATTTCATTTTTCGAGCTTAAGCTATGTCTCGCATATTTAATGAGATAAATGAATCGATCTTTGGAAGACCATTTTATATACTTTTTAACAATATACTTTCTGAGGCCGTATACATAAATTTCATTTTCATGTAAATAATAATAAATGTTCCTTTCACTTGGGTTGACTGTTAGGACACGATATGATAAATATATGATTTTGGTTATTAAATTGAAATTATTGAAAATTTATTTTTCTTAACAAAAATAAAAATGAAGTTTGATTACAAATAACAATGGTTTAATTAGTATATAGGAAGGTTCATGTGCGTTGATAATGAAATATATCCTAACTGCAAATATTTGTTTTAAAAAGTGGTGATTTAAAGTAAAGACTATAACATTTTTTTGTCTTATAAGTTAAAAGGTGCTAAGATGATTTTGGAAAACCTTTATCTCCAAAAAACACCAATATATATATATATATATATATTAACACCTGGAGTCATGTGCTTACATTGTGCGTCCACTCGCCATACTCTGTACCCTACTCACGTACGCCCACAAGACAGTGCACGATCGGTATATCTGGCATCAGTTTATCTGAGTTAAGTGTATGTATATAAAAATTCTTTTACCAATAACGCCTACAGTCAATAAGTGTTCACAATTGTGCGTGCACCCGCCACGCTCTGTATTCCCCTCACATAAGTTCACAAGGCAGTGCACGTGTAATATATTTGGCCTCAGTTTATCTGAGTCAGGCAAATGTAAATATTATGAATATAAATAAAAATTTAAAAAAAATGAAGAGAGTAAGCAAATAAAATCCAAGCACTATTTTAACTTGTTTAAACTGACTTGTTATTGAAAAGAAATGAAAATACCACTTTGATAAACTTTGTCCATTTTATAATTACACTATAATATCGACTAAAACAACGAGTTAAACTATAGTTTATTTGTTATGATAACTTGATTTTTGTTGGAAATTTTAACAAGTAAAAGATCTTAAACTTCTCCATAATAAACAAAACCTATATTTAACTTATTCGTGTCAATTTGGAAGTAAGTCCTTCATTTCTAAATATTTTCAAAAACTCACATTCATGTGTTTGTAAATAAATCTTGCATTTTGTAAATATGTGCATCCTGCATTTGGATTTTGTGGGTAGTATCCGCTGAAAACCCTGACGAGACAACACTCATCGTATTGGGGACATCTAGAGGTTTAACGATTGGTTGCATATGCTCAATCAATCCTGCTCCCTACATAAACAGATTTACCTTAGTTTTAGTTTATTCGAGGATGAATAAAAAGATAAGTGTAGGGGGATTTGATGTGCATGGAAATGTGCATATTTTTTACCACCATATTTAAATTAAATAAATGATCATATCGAGCATTTTAACTTGTTTAAACCAAAATTCAAATTATTTTCAAATTTTCACATATTCATCTTCATAAACAGGCAAAATGGTCATTTTTGTGCATTTATTAATTTTTGAAAAATTTACTTGGAATTTTCTATATTGTTTTGTAGGAATAATAGTGAATTTTACAAGTGGCTTCATGAAGATATGCATGCACAAAAGTGAACACAAAGGAATGGAGATGGAAATAGTTCATAGTAATGATCATGAAGGACCACATCTACCCACTTACCTTAACTTACATGTAACATCCCGCCTTTTTTGACAGTTTAAGCAGACACACATGCTAACTCAAACCATACAGAAGGACGGATTGTTATTGGGGTGAATAAGAACAAGCAGAGAAAGAAAGAAAACAAACAGAATCTCATAGTGGAGTGACAAATATAATAATCAAATAACAGTTCATGAAGCTGTTTACAAAATATTTGATTATACTAATACAATATAGATCAGAATTACACATACCAGAGAATAATAAACAAAGCAGCGGAATATATAATGCAGCGGAATAATATAGTAAATAATAGTAATAAATCTTCGTCTTCGTCCTCTAGAAATAAGGTCTTCAAATCCTGAAATGCTCAGGTTGACTCGAGCGAATTGAAAAGACAAAACACTTGAGTTAGAACTAAAAGATCTTACGTATGTTAAATCAATAGTAAATAAATATGAGTGGAACGACGTCAGAGATTTTTATAGGGTTTGACATCTCCTATCTAGTGTCTAACGTGAGTGCAGTAACTTAAGAGATGCTCGGGATTCACACCTCCTAGGGATTCATTAAACTATCTGCTATGTAGTAATATGCACCATTATAATAATGTCTATAGTAAAGTAAACTATTAAAATAGTGTTAAGGCATTACCTATATCCCCATTAACACATTTTATATATTCCTATAGTCTATACAGTACCATAATCCCGCCCGTACTGGACGTCGTCAGAAGGCACTCCATAGGTATCGTACAAAACAAACTCGTAGAAGGCACGATAGGGTAGGTGACACAGCACAACTAGGCAATGTCAGGGTAGATATACCAATTACACTTACGGACTATGGGTAACGCATAGCCGCAACTACCGCAGTTCGGAATACACTCTCAAGTAGGAATCGAAAGGTGGCCGCCAAATAAATCAAAAGTCAGAATATAGTATCGATGGAGTGTGCCCGATTAGAGGAATGACCTCACTTGGCTCGTCGATTGCTCCTGTTTAAACCACCTCAAGCCAAATCATTGGAGTCAAGTCCACGTATATACCTCATATAGGATCGCCGCCACCATCCTACTTCATTCTGGAATCTCCATCGCATACACAGTTGTCATAGTAGGTTTCGGTATTGGCAGAGAGTATGACAATATCTGATCTCGGTTTCTTTGACAACCAGTCGCTTATTACACACCGGATGGTTCTTTTACATTTCCAAAATCATTTCATAATTGATATCAAAATATCATATTCAATTCAAACCATATCACTTTCGAAATCATTACTTACTTTCGAAATTATATTCTCCTTTGAATCATAGTTCGATAATTATATTTCCTTTCAAAGTTAAATTTTACAATTTATATCATAATATCGTGTTCTCAAAAACTATACCACTTTCAAATCATATTTCCTTCAAAAATTATATTCCCAAAATAGTTAAGTCCTTGCTTCAAAATCATCATTTTGATTTATTATAACATTCAAAATTCTAACTTAGGTTATAACGTCATTTAACCTTATTCTCTTTTAAACTAATAAATTGAATTTAAAAAGTCCCACTTTACTTGGTATGGAAATTTCGAAATGGTTTTAAACAATTATAAATAGTTAAAATAGCCCAAAATAGTTTAATTATAGGTAAAGTACTTTTAAATTGATTTAAGATAGTTAAATAGATTTAATTTGGATTAAATGAAATTAAAATCGACTAAATAGTTTAAAATAGATTAACTAGATTCAAAATAATTAAAATGGTTTAATTATTTTAAAATAAATCAAATTGGTTTTAAAATAGAATCAAAATAATTATAAAGTTAATATTACTTAAATAGTTTAATAAATTTGAAAATCTTAATAATTTAAAATTTTAAAATAGTATATTTTAAAACAATTTTCTTAAAAATTTGAGTTTGAAATTAACAGCAAGTTAAACTATTCATTTCATTTCAACATATTGGACCATTTCAAATTTCCAAATCGATAGACCAAATTTTTAAATAAACTACCAAATTTCATATCGTTTCAATCCATGTTCAAAATATCAATATACGGATTACTCCAATTCCAAAATATTTCAAAGTTATTTTCAAACAAATTCAATAACTCAATTTCGACAAAATTTCATTTATACTTAAAAGTTTAACTTCAAACTTCCAATTTAATTTCTTAAAGAAATTTTAAACCAATTCGCATTTCAACACAAAACTTGAATTTTCCTGTAATGCTTCAATTTATATAAATCAAATTTTATTTCAAAACATCTATTGATTTAATTCAAAAATTTATAGATTTTAAAATCATTTAATTTAACAAATCTGGTATCCGCAATTTAAGAATTTAAGGATTTCAATCCGCAATTTAACATATTACGGTTATATATCATTTCAAATCGCAATCCCGAAATAAATAAAAATCCATAACGAACTTGCAGTTTAGTACGATATAAAATAAAACAATTTAACATATTATGGTTATATATCCATAATACTTGCAGTTTAAATTTAAAATCATTCAAAAATTTAAGGATTTCAATCCACAATTTAACATATTACGGTTATATATCATTCAAATCGCAATCCCAAAATAAATAAAAATCCATAAGGAACTTGCAGTTTAGTACGATATAAAATAAAACGTCCATTCAAGCAATATCAACAGTCCACATTCATCACAATCATCATCAAAAACAACCAATAAATATTAATATAGAACTGATAATCGGTAGCAGGTATTTATTGGCAGTTTATATTCAATAAATTAAATAGCGATTTAATTTAAATAAATTCAAATTAACCGAGTTGATGATTCAAAATGTACCAAACAGTCAAATAATAAATTCCTAGTCACATCATAAATTTAATTTCATAAACATAAGAAATTTTAAAAGTTGTGAGTGGGTTAAAACACTCACCTTTGCATTTAAGTTGAATTTAAATCCAATTTAAATCTAAAATTCAAAAAGTCTCAGAATTCGTCCAAACTAGCGTCTAATATCCGGAATTCCGATACGATCCTAGTGGAACAAACTGCACGCAAAACGGACCTCGTATGTAAAAGTTATATATATTAAAACAATCAAAAAAAGTTTAAATTAAAAGAGAAAAAAATGCTATACCCCATGTAGACGACACGTCAACAATCTGAACGTAGCTCTCCCTTTATCGTTTAGAACCGGCCATGCCCTAGCCATCGCCTATAATCCAAATTCGCCGCCACTTCACCTTCTTCCAACTAGATTGGAGCTCGCCAACGAACTCTACTTCCTAGGCTGACCACGACGACGGTCTCCTCGGCCCTTTCGCCTTTATATTCCAATCGTGCCACCACCGACGTTAAACGTCCAAAATCAACAAATCCTGATGACTTCAAGATGAGCAAAAATCGCCACAAGGCCTGCTCTCCATCCTCTTCCCAACGCCACTTTCTGATCGTCGATCGGACGACGATCCACCGTTGGATCGTCTAAAACCTAGTATGGACGGCTGTGGTTCATCCTCAGTTTCAGGATGAACCGTGCATCGAGTGGAAAAACAAATTGTTGTAGAAGATTAAGCTCGTTGAGAGCTTTGAATCGATATATAATTCGATAACTAGAATGAAACTAAATAAAGGTTAAATTGACGCAATTGATAACTACTTTAAGGTAATTCCATGTAACAACCCTAGTGTAAATTAATAAATTAATTTAATTTAATTAGGAATAATTAATTCTAATTTATGATTTGTGAAATTTAATTGTGAAATAAAATATTATTTTGAGAATATTTGATTTGATTTATCTATGGAATAAGTTTTATTTTTCAATTGAAAATTAAATATTATTAAATCAATTATATAAAATTGGTACTTAGATTAAAATGTTAATATTGTGATTTATATTTTAAATTGAGAAATTATAATTTATAATTTGTTCTCTTTAAAAATAATGAAAATTGAACTTGTGATTGGTCTTGGTAAAGTTTAGAAATCTATTAATATTGTATAAACTATTGGTTAGTGAAGGTTTGTGTTTTATTAGTTCTAAAAACAAAATAGAAAATAAGTAACGCTTAGGATTTTGTAACACTTTGTTAATATGGGTTTGGGCCTAAGCAAATATCAACCCATTTGAGAAAATAAAGGAATAATTCTCATTTTTCTTTCTCACTAAAGGGAATAATTCTCATTTTTCTTTCTCATAAAGAAATTATGTATGATCAAAAACATCAAAAAGAAGAAAAAAAATAGGGTTAATCCCACTTCTTATTGAATCTAAAAACTTCTTTTTAAATTAGAAATAAAATCAGGAAAATCAAGTAAAATCATGGTAAGATCTCTAAGCTTGCTTATCAACTTAAGTATTTAACTTCAGATCTTTTAATGATTTGTGAATCTTTTGCGTTGTTTATTTCTTTGGAGTTCTAGGGTTTCTTCAAGTTGGAATCAAGTGGATTTTGGTTACAAATTCGTTGAGCAAACATAGGAATTAAGGTGAGTAAATCACTCACAATAATATCTCTAATTCATGAGAATAATTTTTAGTTGCTATTTGAATTGAATTGTATGGTTTGTTAATTGAGTTGCCTTCAATTTGATTATGAGTTGTTTGCTTGAGTTTTAAGTTATTATTAGATTGTTTGTTGAAAATGAAGTGTAAAAATTGCTGCTGTAAAACAATGTATAATGGTCTAAAATTATCCAAAGTGACTCAATTGTTTTGCACTAGAAAGATATATCGATTAGCTACAGTTCTCTTTTAACCATATTTCGAAATTTTGTAGTTTAATGGGTCGGAATTGATTTTGAAACTAATGCTATAGCACAGCCATATAAAAAATTTCTGAGTTAGTACCTAAGAGTAAAATGGACATAACTTTTTACTGGTAAATCCAATCGTGTTGAATCTTTTTGCATTAGAAAGATAATTTCCTAAGGAAGAATTTGGTTTTAATTACTTTATCATATTTTGAACATTTTTGGTCAAAATTGGGTTTTTAGCAGAGTAATAATCTCTGCCCTGTCAAATTTCTATGCTAAATATTGTTAGTAATTTAAACATAACTTTCTCATTTCTTATCGGATTTTGATAATATTTAATGCACTGGAAAGCTTAAACGTTTTTTTACAGCTTTCACGTTGTAAGTTTCTGCAAATTTTATGATTTAAAGGGTCGAAATTGGGTTTGAATCTACGATACATGCTCCGCTCCGTCGATTATCAGAATTGAAACCTAAAACTAAAATCACCATAACTTTGTAACCGTAAATCCAAATTGTATAAAAAATTCTGGTGGAAATCTGATATTTTAAGGAACAACTTTCATGTTGTGAGTTTTTGAAAGTTCTTAGAGAAAATGGGTCGAAATGGTGCTTCAAAATTGAAAATTTATCGTGATTTATGATATGTTGCTATGTTTGTGATATTGTTAAATGTACTTTGAATGTTCGGTCGTGATCGTTTTGATATATATATATATATATATATATATATTTATATTTCCATTGGTTTGTTAAATTATAAATTATGTTCAGAGATGATATGAAAATTAAATCTTATGGTATTGTGGTTGTTACAATCTTGTGATGTGTTATAGGGAATTTCTTGTGCTTTATGGACTTGAAATCTTTTTTGATTCAAAAATTTGGAAATTTATAAATTTAAGTCTACCTATTTTGCAAATGTATATAGGTGCCTTGTTTTGCATACAAATAATTTCGCAAAGAGAGTTTATCTAAATATCAAACATGTTTTATTAAGTAGTCTAATTACTTTTATAAATGTTTTGTAGGTTTGAAATTTAAAATTTTAAAATACAAGTGTACAAGGTTTTAACTAATTATTAGAATACTAAATTGGTTTTGAAAAAGGATTAATGGATTTATAAATAAATGAATTCTTTTATAAGTGGCTTTTAAAATTGATGTGTAGAAATTGTACCCTTATGGAGTTTAAAGTTTTAATGTGATTTTGGGACATTGAAAAAACAATCTTGTTCATAAAACAAATACTCTTGGAACAATTTGGATTAACGCAATATTTTGATTAGTGACAAATTAAATAAATGTTTTGAGAACCTTAATTCTATAATTTGGGGAGTACTAATAATTGACTTAGTGTCATCGATTGGTTTAAATGCTTTCAAATAACGCTTCATCGAATATGGTATAACTTATTGAATTGAATGTTTGAGTGAAATTTACTAGCCTATTAATGAATACTTGAATTTCATCGGGTAGTATGGGATACATTGGTTCAATTCTTGTGATCGTATTTAGGAAAGTACTTAACACTTTAGATTTGTATTCTCTTCTGGTGTGCAACATGTGGTTGCTAGATCCTTAAGAGAATATGTTTCAGGTTTTTCAGTGGTATCCGTAATAAGTGATATTTCCTAGCTTTTAGTAAATACTTAAATTTCACTATACGATATGGGACGTATTGGTTAAATTCTAGTGATTATTGAAAGTGATAGTATTTGGCACTTTAGAGTTTACTCTCTTTTGGTGTGCAGCAAGTGGCTGCTAGATCTTTAAGAAGTTTATTCCTGGATTTTTTTTCAAAAATAATAATTTAATAATACTAAATAAATGTGGAATTATCGAGTTATGGTTTCTACGATCACCTTGATCGGTATGGACTATCCTTGAGATCATTCTGTGATTCTGTTTTCCCGGTCTGAGTATGATCCTTGGTATCAGATCGGTTCGAGTGATACCAATTTGTTTGTTTATTTGCCATGGGTTTTGAGTATAATCATTGCGATTGTTTTGGATGATCATTATGCCCGGTTTGGACTAAGATCTCTTGGATTCTGGATATTTGGATTCTGTGACTGTTCCATGTTCGTGAAATAAGTATATATACTTGTGTCTTATGTTTGTGAAATAAACATATATTCTTGTGTCATGTATTAATGAAATAAATATATGTTCTTATTTCTTGTGATGGATGTTAAGTTATTTCTGTTATTTTGTGTTTAGTGACTAGTTCGTGTTTGTGACATAAAATAATAACCCTTAACCAAGTTAATCACTAATATTTGCGTGCTCGGAGATATTGTGTTTTTTCTGTGAATTCATCCTGAACATCTGTATTTACTTATATGTTGTTTGTCCTTGTGATGTAATCTTCTCTAACCCTATTGGATATTTTGAGATAGTTTGACCTGGATGTTATTTTGCTCGGGTCAGGCCGAGAATTTTCAAGTTATAGGACATGTTGACCTTTGAATGGTTAAGCTGGCAGAAGTTGGGTCTTTGATATTTAATTATATCACTTAGGAATTTTTGTTTGAAATTGAGATGTATAATTAAGGTTAGAAAACCATAACCTGTATATTAATTGAATTTAGTATTTCATTTTGTACACTAAATAATTTGTATATGCATAAGTTAAGATTTATTACGCTATGATCTTTGACTATTTAGGCATATGATATATTGTTCTAGTTCTGAGAAATCGGTGTGTCTATTACTTTGTATTAATACAGTACACCTCAAGTTCAGTTCAGATATTAAGTGAAAAAAGTAACTGACGTGTCAGTGTTAGTAGAAAGATATATTCACATACGATCGCCCTTAATAAGCCATATTCTCTAGATTAGCAGACGACGTTACTTTTAATTTTTTTGCTAAACTGGGCATCGTAGTGGTGTCGTTACATTCCAGTTAGTTGAAACGATTGTAAAGTTATAGTTAGTTATAAATTGTAACTAAGGAAATAAACCAAATTGTTGTATTAAACGGTGAAATAATATGTAAATAATTGTAATTGGATAAAATCTTTGCAGTGTAAGTAGTCATAACATTTGTTTGTAGACTATAAACTTATAAATGTGATTAAATTAAGTAAAAGTTGACAATTAATAATTGTTAACCATTTATTTAATCTTTTGAATTAATTAGAAATCAGTTACCATCAAATGTAATTAAATATTACGTTAATATGAGTGAAGATGATTACTATAAAATGTGAATGTAATAAAATGTATAGTAATGTCAATTATATTCATAAAGTAATAATTGATTTAATAATAAAAGTGAAATCAAGATAATGAATTTATTGGGATTTTAAATTATTATTAATGAATTTACAATTGAAACTAAACATTGTGATTAGTGTAATATTCAACATTGAATTGATATGAAATTTATTGCAAAAAGATTATAAATTACTTAGTAATAAAAAATGATAAATATTGTTAGTTGTAAAATTTGAATTTGAAAAGTGGTAAAATCAATTTAATAATAATTTATTTAATTAACGTGAAAATAGCCATTTTGGCCACTGTCTCAGATTTCAATGAAACCAGTTTCATGGGACCGGTAACAGTGAATTATTGTAAGATTTCAAGTTTCTTAGCAATTGGACTTTTCGTTTGATCGTACGGACTAAAAACGCATAGAAATTAATTTAATGAAATCAACGTGAAATAAGCTGATTTTAAAAGCTAACTTTTTCATACGATGGAATTTGGACTTGAAACCTTTTTCATTGAGTTTAAAATATTGAAAACATCTATTTTGATATATAGGATGACCCACTTTCGTTTCGGAGGCAGAACGGACTTTTCAAGTAGTTGGTGTTAATTCAAATCAATTCGGGTGTTATTCATTCTTATCAGGCTTTGTTCGTATAAATAGATCTTTCTAAACCCTAGCAGCCTTTCATTTCTTATCTTTGTATGTATAATTCCTTCTGTATATTCCTTTCTTCAATGGCAGAAACCAATTAAGATTACAAACCCTAAATTCAATTTTCAAATCAATTTCTAAAAAATCAAACTTCTCAAAACCCTATCATATTATATATCGATTCGAGGCTCTCGACGAGCACAACTCAAATCTACTGTTTATTTTTGCAATAGGATTTTGATTTGTTCGGAATTGGGAAAGACCTTCTTTGCCATCCATTTGGTTGTTGATGATCAGCGACAGATCGTCGAATCGCGGGTACTATTGCGTGGAGAGGGAGGAGTGGAAGGCATCTATGCCGTTAGTTTAACCAATTAATGGTCGGATTTCCTGCAAAAATGTGACTAGGGTTAATTGTAGGTGGTGGTTGCATATGCTCAAGCTGGCGTCGCTCGTGGTCGATGGCCGTGGGGGGGGGGGGGGGGGGTGGTGGGGTTCGCGCATGTGAAGGAGGCCTTCAAGGAGGGTCTTGCGTAGTTACGACATGACTTGAGGCATGCGACACGACTTTGGATGATGGCAGCTGATGTTCGAACGAGTGGTTGTGTGATGAAAAGTGAATGTGTGATTTAAGGTTTTGCAGTTGAGAGAAGCGGGGTGACGTGTCAACATGTTAAGTAAATTTTTATTTTTAATTTTCAATTTCAATCATTCTAACATCACTAATTTTTATATACGATGTCAGATTTACGCGCGGTTTGTTCTGCTGCGATCGCATCAAAAGTTTAGACATTTACTAGATAGGATGAATTCTGAGACTGTTCAGTTTTGGGCCTTTAGTTGGATTTCAAATCGATTTGAAATCAAAGGTGAGTGTTTTAACCCACTCACAACTAGTGAATTATCTTATGTTAGTTAAATTAAATTTATGATGTGATTAGAAATTGATTGATTGATGTTTGATATATTTAAAATTGCCATTCCAGTTAAATATGACTTTTACTGAATTTAATCAACATTTTATTTAGTATTGAATTTTAAAATTTGCAGTTAATAACTATTATTGATAATCAGTAAATTGTTATTATTTATTGGTAGATCTGGATGATGATTATGATGGATGTTTGATTTTTTTATATTGGATGACTTGGTGTTATATGTTTATATTGTTGACTATAAATTCCCTATGGCTTGAAATGATACACAATCGAATGATCTGATAGATTAAAGAGAAATCATTATTGATCGAAATGGTAAACTCGAGCGATTTTATGGATTTGAAGTAAAAGTTTAGGATTGCTGGTTGAAATGATATATACCTATAAATATTAAAGTTAGTATGGATTGAAATGATATATGTCTGTACCACTTGACCATAGGGCATAAAATTATATACAAATACCGTATTGGTTAAATTAAATGATTTAAATCCTTAGATTTTGATATTTGTTAAGTGAGATTTTGAAGAAAATTTGATTATATAAACTGAATTATTCTTGAAATCTGATTTTTAAATGTTAAAATTGGAAATGATTTTAAAATGAAATTTTAAAGTTGAATTTGAAGTATAACTGAAATTTATTGAATTTGAGTTATAGAAAATGTTTAAAATATAACTTTGAAACTACTGAATTTAAAATAGTTTAAATTTATATTTCGAACTTCGATTTGACATGATATTAATTTAATACTTTTAAATGAGAATCTGAACTGAAAGATTTGAAATTGGGTTTGTTGATTTGGAAACTCAATATGGTCCAAATATGTTAAAATGAAAGAAATAGTTTAATTTGATATAAATTTCAAATTTATTATTCTAATACAAATCGCTTAAAATATATTATTTTTAAATCCTAATTATTAAGATTTTCAAAGTATTAAACTAAGTTAATCAAATTTAAACTATTTTAAACTATTTTAATCAAATTAAATTATTTTAATTTATTTATCCATTTTACTCTATTTAATCTGATTTAATCTATTTTAAACTAATTAACTAACTTTAACCTATTTCAAAACTATTTAATCTATTTCAAATCTACTTAATCTACTTTAAATCTATTTAATCTATTTTAAATATATTTAAACTAACTTAAGTCCATTTAAACTATTTTTAATCTATTTTAAAACTATTTTAGAGTATTAAACTATTTAAAAGTTTATTTCTATTTTAACTATCTAAACTATTATACCTATTTAAACTATATTTCTAAATTTCTAATGGTGTAAGGTTGAATTTTTTATATTTAAACCCTTGATTTAGAGCGAATATGGTTAAATAATGTTATAACCTAAGTTGGATTTGAAATGATCCTTTCTAGTGAAATGACATATTTAAGTAATTATGATGTTTTTGAAATGAGGATTTAACCTATTTTGTCGATATGATTTCGAAAGTGAATATGATTTCAAAAGTGAATATGATTTTGAAAGTGATATAGTTTGAATCGAATATGATATTTTGATATCAATTATGAAGTGACTTTTGAAATGTAAAAGAACCATCTGGTGTGAAATAAGCATTTGGTTGTTAAAAAGACCGGAATCTGACATTATCATACTCTATGCCAATAGAGAAAACCACTTTAACAACTGTATCGTAGTGGAGATTCTAAAATGAAGTTGATGGTTTGGCGAACGATTCTGCATGATGTATTTACATAGCCCCGACTCTCGTGAGTCAGCTTGATGTGGCAAAAATGTGAGCTATATTGGGCCAAGTGAGTTCAAATCTCCTATTGGGCACATTTCTTCGATACCATATTATGACTTTGTGATTGATTTGGTGGCCACCCCTAGATTTTGATTATAGGAGTGTGTTCTGAGGTAGGCGGTAGTAGCTGCTATGCGTTATCACCAATCCAGGAGCGCAAACGTTAGAATCCTGCCCTAGCATTGCCTCGAGTGCCTTGTCACATGCCTTATCGCACCTTCTATGAGTTTGGTTTGTGTCATACCTATGGAGTGCTCCTGATAGCCCACAAATTTATGGTGGAGTTTACTATACTTTATAGACTACGATATTATGTAAAATGTGTTAAGGGGGATATAGCTAATGCCTTAACATTGTTTTAATACTTTACTTTACTATAAACACTATTATAATAACGAATTGTACTATGTATGTAGATAGCTAAACAGATCCTTAGGAGATGGAATCCCAAACATCTCTTAAGTTATTGCATGCACATTAGAGACTGGATAGGAGATGTCAAACCCCGTAAACATCTATGACGTCGGTACATGCATATTTATTTATTGTTGATTTGACTTACATAAGATCTTTTAGTTACAACTCGAGCGTTTTTTCTTTTCAATTCTCTTGGGTCAAACTAAGCTTTTCATTGAATCAAAGATTACTTTTCTGAAAGACGAGGATAAAGATTGTATATTATTATTTATTATATTTATTCCACTGCATCATGTTGTTAAGCTAAATTTAATTATTTATTCCTGTTGTATGCAACTCTGATCTGCATTGTGAACGTGTAATCAAATGTTATTTGTAAAACAGCTTCATGAACTGTTTATTTGATTATTATATTTTATCATTTCGCTGTGAGATTCTGTATTTTGTTTTATTTCTATCCCTTCTTTTTCTTATTTAATCCATAAAAATCCTCCCTTTTGAATGGTTTGAGTTTGACATGTGTGGTTTATTGTCAATTTAAACAGTCCAAAAAAGTGGGTCATTACACATCACATCTCAGGCTGAGGTTGACCCTATTCTTGTACAATTTGGAATCCGTTCCTACTAGCCCTGTTAACAATATTTATAGCCTATTGGAAGGGTACTTTGTTTTCATTCCCATACATATCTAGCATACAGGAAATCTCCCTTTTCTCGGCTTCCACTTGAGACCTCTAGAGTGCCTGAACATTGCATGATCCAGTTCTTGCTATTATCCCAAAAAATGGATCAACACCTTGATTGAATATGAAAGCACTAGCGTTGTTCTTATAGAGCAATACTATAGAAAAATAAATGTAAAAAAAGAAAAAATAGAAATACAAGATGATTTTTATAGTCGTTCGATTGTTAACGAAACGTACGTCCACTTTATAACTTTTGTTATTAACTAACTGCAATTACAAGTTTAATCTGATTACAATTTGACTGAATCTTGTAAGTTAGATCAAGTCATTAGTGTTAGAGTTCACTGGAGAATCATGATGAATCCTTCAGGTATCTAACATGTAGGAGGAGAAGAGTGAAGGATAGTTTCTACAAAGTTTCAACAGCCAGTCCAGAAGATCTCCTTTACGTTGCAAGTAGGATCATATTTAAAGGGGTTGGAAGGCTGCTGGGCTAGGGCTACTTTGCCAGAAACTTGCACATGATGCCATGAAGGAGCTCAAAAAATTGGAAGGCGACTCAAGCTAATCAGATGGATCGCTAGCGATCCATTGGTGATGGATCGCTAGCGGTCCAATTGCTTGGAATACTTTTCTCCATCCTTTTTGAAAATGTCATCACAATCCAACAAATTCCAAGGATCGTCAGGGATCCAATGTGCGTGGATCGCTATCCATGTACTTAGGTGATTTTTGAATGATATCCATTTGATTGTTTTCCTATCTTCTATTTGAGTGCTTTGCCCAAATATCAAATCGTTTGGAGTTTGCTTGATCATCCATCTTCATGGATCATATGGTCCAGAATAATCATCCATAACTCACTCAAAACTAAATGAAATTAGACGAAACTTTACAGGTACAATCTGGAGGGTGTAACGGGCCTACATAAAAATTTCAATTAGTGGAACCCAATCTACATGGGTCGCTAGCGATCCATGTAGTTAGGTTACTACCATTAAACGATCAACTCCAAATGATCTCATTTTTTTGTGAGCTTTCTGTTATGTCTTCTAAGTGTTTTCCCAAAATTTCAAGTCACTCAGACGTCGTATGAGTTTTGTATATCAATTTTAAGTTAGCTGCTTTTGGTAAAATAGTTTAAATCAGACGAGTCTTCACTTCTCAAGCTAGATTGTTTGGCATGCTGTAAAACTTGGTAAGTACTCTTAGAAGAGATAGTAGATTATGGTGCAAGAGGCTTTGAAAACTTGTAATGCTTTCTTTTGGATCGCTAGCGATCCAAGGATGATTGACTCAATTTACTTAATGGATTTTTGGCTTGTTTCTCTTAAGTTCCATTGGATTGTTCTTTTAGATGCCTTGTTAAAATTTCAAGTCATTCTAGTTTGGTCTAGATGTTTTAACTCCTATTGTATTCTGTTGGGTTAAAAACCTAGTTAACATTCGCCCTCCAAAGTATGTTTTTGTTGGTAACAAAGTGTGCTCTAGAATAAGACAAGTTTCGGATTACTATTTTGTGAATTTCAGTGAATCGTCGGAATCCATCTCAAGATGTTGTTTTCAATTGACCGACTTCTGATAGCCATTCGTTTTTTGATTTAGATCTGAATTTCAATTCCTATTATCGACGATGCAATCTTTGCTCTATATTTTACATAAGGGTTTAGGTTGGTAAATTGGTGCATGACGTAGGTTTGGAGTCGACCTATATTGTATTAACTCAACCAACGGTGAAGCTAAGTTTGGTCTTGAAAAATTGTACGCTGTCTATAGAAAAGTCTTTATCTTTGTCTTTAACAGTTTCTTTTTGAGGACTTGGTTAAGTTCTGGTCACCGTTTTGAATTCTTACACGATGATTTACTCCAAAATCAGGCATAGTGGGTGATTCAATCGTATCGCTCTTTCCTTTTTTTACTTTGGTGATCTAGAAAAGAGAAGCGTCCCGCATCATTTTGAACAGCGCTCTGTTACCGACTATTGATCGATAATGGGTAAGTGTGGAAAAGATAATTTCAAAGGTGGATAAGGATTGTTTTTTAAATGTAAGAGAGCTATCTACATTAGAATATTCATTTGCAGTATTTGAGACATTTGTCTCTTCTCATGTAGTTAACACACTATGTCTGCCCTGGTCAATGCTCAGAACTCAACTGGTCAACATACATCGAGTTCCCTTGGATTCTAGGCGTTGATTATAAGAGTATATTATTTAAAGTAAAACATACCTTATAGGGTCGAATGCCAAGTTTTATTATTGAAAATGACTTTGTGGTCATCTAATTTTTAGTCTGGTAGAGGGACTTCATGGCTTATAAGAAGGGTACTCCACAACTTAGGCTTCACTTATTATTCCTATCATATTGGGACAATTGATTATAGTTAAATTACAAGGCCCAGCTGCTCTTGTAGAATTGTAGTTGAAGTTCGATCGAGCAATATTTTCATCTTCGAAAACTAGCGCATGACTTGTTCGATTGCAATTATCCTACGTTTGTGTTTTTCGGAATTCAACTTGCACATTAGCCTCTGTCTTCGGGGGCTATAGGTTTAATTGCTCGATTCTAAGCATTGCTTTTCGTCGATGTTGCAACTCTTGTGATCATGTGCAGCATACTCGTTTACTATAATTCTATATATGTAATTTAATACTTCTGCGGTCATTTCGGTATATTCTATTTCATAACATTGTTCATAACTATGATGTTGCTTTGTATAGACAGTTCTGCAGCTAATCCCTACTTATGCTCAATTGAGTTTGTTTCAGCAAAGCGTTGGGGCATCTGCCCTAGTCCATATGGCTGATTTCAATTAATACTAGGTCTGTATGTTTTTCGAAGACTAGGTCTCCTGGGTAATATGTTCGATTGCCCAGCTTGATTGACACGATAGCTCCTATCTCTAGGAACTAAGGATTTTGTTGGTTGATTCCAAACTCTGATTTTTTCAACAATGTCTATTTCCTGACTATAATTGAATTCCTCTAAGTTGACATCGTCATCCAATGTCATTCTAGATATATGTGCTGCAAAGACGCATTTCCGTCATCTTTTGCTACAGTCAATTCTTCCAAGTCTAGTGTTATGACCTCAATCATGTATCAGTTTCTATCTCTAGAAACTCATGCATGGATAACTCAACTCTGTGGATTTTTCCTTGATGTTGTGAAACTTCAGATAGAAAGAGATGCCAGAAGCTAGGGCTGAAGATTCAGTCAAACTATTGCTTCAGTTTCTAAAAGTCGATGTATCGATAGTTTCATTTTGTGGATTTCTTCATAGAATCACCAAACATCAAGTAATGGAATATTCCTACAAATTGGAATCAAATGATCTAATTCGACTTTAAGTAGGTCATTGATCTTTCTCGTCATTGCCAAACTACGAGCGATGGTTGATTTCTGAATGTTAAATTCTTCATTTCCTTCGTTGGCTATTTTATTCTCAAAATGCTCTGGCTTGCGATACAAAACCGTTTTCTAACCAAACTCGCAGTTATTAGTATTTGGAATTTACAACATTTCTTTTGATCAAGTAAATGTACGTCTATCCTTTCTCGAGGGACTAGCTATTTCGAACGCCCGTATTTGGGCGATTGTGAGAGATGGAGAGGTTTGGGACAAATGATTAATTTACCCCTAGTGTAGCTCTCATTCATATTCTAGGACTAAGGAAGATTGATAATTTTAGTTTCGACAATCCATGACAATCCATGATTATCCCTATGTGTCTTTATTTGTGCACACTTTGCTTGATTGTTGTCGTCAAGGAAATTCTATTCATACACCAATTCCTGTCTTGGGAAATTGACAACCCAGATGCTTGGTTCAAAGAAAGATTTCTTCGAAGCTGCCTATCTTTTGGCTGAATCTCAATTCTTTTTAAGTTGAACTCAGTAAATTTTATGGTGCACCAGCTTTCATCCCTAGAAATTAGTGCACGAGCAATTCAATCCTAGGATTTCCCTTTAGTGTTGTTTTATTCCTATGCAGTGGCTGATTCTTGTGACGAAAGGTCGAACCAATCGACTAACCTATGAAAGGTTATGTCTTTCTATTGTTGCCCATTTTCGGGTGATGGTACTTTTCTAAAGGCGAGGTTAGAATCTTGGTTAAGGGCCAACTTCTTTCTCCAGAAGCTAGTGCATTCATTGATATAGATAGGGGTACGCCCTAGTGGCAATTACGTAATTTGTTACATATATCTAACTCGACGAACAATCTTATTCATAATAAAGGTGTTTCTTTATATTATTTACTTGATATAATATGGTTATACTAATTAATTAATTTAACTAAAAGTATATTTAATAGAAAATCTATAAATGACATATTTTGTGATAATTGTTAAAAAGTGTTGTAACCTTGAGTAATATATCAAAATAAAATAAATATTCCATTTTAAATGTTCCTTGCCAAGATAAATGGAGACTGAATATCGACGTACCCATTGAGAATAGAGTAAGTAACCCTCTTCAAATGTTGGCCAGTGCATTATTCATAACCATCGCGGGCACCTAGAGGTTACGTGTTGATAGTTATTGGATAACTATGGAACGATGCACTCGATAGTCTCTATTAGTTAACATAACTTAGGTCAAACAGAAAATATCAATGTGTCTTTACACAGTTCTTTCGACTTGAGAATACCGTGGATCTTCAATATGAAAGCTCGGTTTTGATTATAGTCAAATCATGGTATGGCGTTCCATCGAGTGATTATATTTGAGTTGAGTGGATGTATTGGAAGTGAAGCACTATTCAAGAGAAGATCTGTCTCCTTAGTTATATGGGGTTAGTATCATGGTCAACTCAAAGTCTCTGGCCAGAGCATTTGGGTTAAAAGAAATTATTATTATTGAAACAAAGACTTTGTGTTTGGACTATAAAATTGAATGTGGACGCCATTGGAATTTTGACCATTACCAAATTCAATAAATCCAAAGCAATATATTTTTGACGAAGAGAATTGGTGTAAATAATTGTCACTATTAGGTACCGCTTATAATAAGTAAAATTGGATTTTACAAACAATGTGTAAGTGATGAATTCAGCCAAAATTTCACACCACTTATGACGTGTGAACGGTAATATTTGAATTGTTCAATACTAATCGCTGACTGCACTTACACCTTTGAGTCGTACAAAGGTAATGATGAATTCTACAAAAAACACATGATTTAATTAATTTATAAAAAGTTGTAAATTAATTAAATTAATTAGTATTTGAAATATTAATTATTATGTATTTTTATTTAATGCTTGCGAGTTATTTTATTATTTGAATGCATTATAAAAGTTATATTTGCGCGCATTGATATATGATATCATTGTAATTAAATAAAAGATAATTACATGCGTTAATTTATGGAATCTTATGTCATTTGATGGCATGTAATTTTCAGCCATACCATGTAAAGAAATAGAAGTGAAAAGAGAAAGTAAAACGAGTGAATTAATTAGAGAATTTTTATTTATAGAATAAGAAATGTTTCCTTCTTTCAAATAAAACATATTCTCTAATTCATTTTGTACGTACAATTGAGCTTCTCAATTTTCGTTTCTTCTTTTTGTAACTTTTCTGGTTCTCACCTTCTCTAATGGCTAAAAATACGAGGTCTTCCACGGCTTCAATTACTCCTAAAATCAAATAAAATAAAATCAATTATGAAAAGTTGTTTATTCCTCTTAATCCTTGCAACATCTGGAGGCTGATTTCTGAATCTAGGAGATTTGATTCACTATTAAAAGGATTTTAACATACTGCTTATTTCAGTAGGCATCATCTTTTGTTTTATAATTATTTATTCATATACGTTGAATATCCTTAGATTTGAAAGTTAATCTATTCTTATTATTTGCATCTTATTGCAATTGAAACCCACACATGATTAAAGATTGTTTGGATAATAAATTAATTATAGTAAATATATAAATTTGTTACCCTATTTGACATGACTAATATCTTTCTTTAAGTATTCAAAGGATATTTAATATATTTCTCAGTTTAGCGTGTTTCACTTTTGTTTAAAAAAGGTTATTCAGATATGTTGAATCTCTTTTGATTTGAAAGTTCAATTGTTCTTACTATCTGCATTTTATTGCAGTTAAAATGCATAAAAGATTAAAGGATGTTTTAATAATAAAATGATTACAATAAATTTATAAAAAATTACACTATGTGACATGACTAATAATTTTCATGTATTCAAAGGATTGCAAATATGTTACTCAGTTCAGTATGTTTCGCTTTTGTAAAAAAATTAAAAAATTTCATATAGGTTGGATCTCTTGATTTAATTGTGTACACATATATATTTCATTAGTTAATTCAAGTTTATATAAGTTCATAACTACATCAAAAAATTTAAATGTTATACGGTTTATTTTGAATTAATTTATAATTTTTGGGTTAATATTTACACAAAGTGTATAGTTTAAATGCTTTATCAATATCAAACAATTTTAAACGAGGCAGTAGTTTATGCAGATGAATGACTATTGGCTATTCCTAATCTTATGCCATATTGATTCATTGATTCCTAATTGAATGCTACATAAATCAAGTTTGTCAAAAAGGGGAAGATGAATCATTCATCTTTATCATCTTTTATTTCTTTCCTTTTTGACCCTTATGGTTACCCGCTTGGCCTGAAAGATGACGTGAGCCCAAATATTCCCCCTAATAGAAAATGCTTAATTTGAATTCGGCCTTGGGATAATTTTCAAATTTGTTTTGAATATTAAGACATGATTTTAAATTTAAAAGTTAAATTTAAAATAAAAACATGTTTATTATAAAATTTTATAATGTAACATAAATTTTCAAAATGTTTGAAAATGTAATGGAAAGTTCAAATTTTTTGAAACTATGTAAATACTAATTTCGAAATTTAAAATTATTAAAAGATTAATAATATAAATTAATTTAATGCGTTAATTAATTAACACTTATATGCATGTATTATATATGTTGATACATGTTATGTAATTTTAAAGTGTCTAAGATAACATAAGCATACATGTGTGTATATAAGATAAATTTTTGAAATTAATATAATTTAATTAAAGTGTTTAATTAATACATTAATTAATGGTTAATTAATTAAATAAAAATACGCATATATAAGATGCATGTGTTATAATATAAAGGTTATAGTATACACTATAAAGGTTATATTAGTTATGTCCAATATAAAAATTATATTGGAATACTAATATAAAATTAATTAAATAGTTAATTAATTAAAATTAATTAAATAACATTTACTTAATGAAATATTATACATAAGACTATCATATAAGTAATATGAAATATAAAAGTTATTTAACAACAAAACTTGTATGATATGAATAAGAGTGGAACATTAAAGAAACCCAAGTAGACTTAAGGAATAAATATATACGTAAATGTGCGTATATTATTATTTCTGATGTGTCTAACACTTGAATCATAATGGTATTTCATAAGAAAAACATTATTCCATAAGTCAATATCACTTAAGATAATATATTAAAGATTATAAATCTTTAATATAATATTATTTTTATCCATCTTTTTAACCCTGTAGAAACTAATAGAGAACAGTGTAGTCTTGCAAGAACATGATGATTGAGGACCTAACTAGAAAAACTAAGACAATGGATTAATAAGGGCTAAGCGATACGACTAAGACAATGACTGAGATCAACAGAGCCGAGAGATCAGTATTCCTGTAATCCAATCAGTAGCTAGACGTAAGCGGCTATTGAATTTTCGTTAAAACTTAAGAGTAACGATAAAAGGCTATAGGAACATCTCCGGGTCAAGACTCTAGAAAAATCCTAACTGCATAGCTCAGTGATGACTCATTCTTTTGCTCAAACCATCAAAGAAATGAGATATGAAACCTTATTAAGAAGAGGCAAGATTTGGTCCACAAAACAAACCAAGTCTATGGGTCACCAGCAACCCATGGACTATGGTTCGCCAAGGGCCCATGGTCTTGGCTCGTTTTGCGAGCCAAAACCTCTCTAGATTGCCGGTAATCTATCTAATAGTGGATGATAACAATCCTGGCCCATAAACTCTCCAATGTCTATAAATAACATGACACATGTGACATAAAGAGGATCTTCTCTGGACTGGTTGTTGAAGCTATGCTAGAATTATTCTTTACTCTCCACCTCGACACAACGATTACGCTATAAAATAGTCAAAGCCTTGTAATCAAACAACTCTTGTAACAACAATTAGTCTATAATAAAGTTATAAAGTGGACATAGGCTTCATTAACAGCCGAACCATTAAAAAAATTCTCTGTCTTATTTCTTTTACTATTTTTTTCTTTATATCTGTGATCTGTGATATTTCTATATCAGGTCAGAGCTGGTGCTTCCAAATCCAGACCACGGTGTTGGTCAATTTTTGGGTCAACATTTTGGTGCTTTCACTGAGAAACTCCAATTAGGATCCCGATCTAGCTATCTACTTTTGTTCTAGTAGATCTAGAAGTTATATCCCTAATCTTTTCTTGGAGGTCTAGCTATCTACTTTGGGTCATAGATCTAGAAGTTAGATTCCCATTCCTTGCTTGAAGAATCAATTATTTGAAATCAATGGCTCTTGGAAGAAGAAGAACCGCCCTTGGAAGGTCTATAGGGGCAATAGTAGCTGGCGAAGATGTTAATCCATAACAAACCGAAGTCAGTGGTGCTAACTTAGGAAATCCGGGACCTGTCTCTTCTAGTCAGCATAAAGTTGTTACCAAGGACGAGTTAAATAAAATGGTTGATGAGATCAACCAAAAAATCGAGAATAGTCAAAAGGCTATAATGGATAAGCTTAACACACTCCTAACCCTACAGCCGAATCCTGCTCCATGGACTATGCCCGAACCCATGGCTGCTATGGAACAAGGGAATTCTTCTGTTTTTGGTCTACATAGAAGAAATGGAAAACAACCACAAAAGAGAGTGACAACAGGACTTAACATGGATGGAAATGCAAGTACTCTGTACGCCATAAGGTAGCCTATTTTGTTTTAGGGTCAGGGGGTATAGACCCCTGCAAAAGACATAGCTACAGATATTTCCAACCCAGAGGACGGAGAGCCGAGTGATAAATTGGAAGAAGATGCAAATGCATTAGATAATGCAAGGAATACCCAACCTGCTTCGATAAGACCAACCGTAAGCACCCGGGATCCGACAGGAGTGGCTTTTTTGAAGACAGGAGAGCCTCGCCTTAGCCCACTCATCATGGCCGTTTGCAAAGCCAAATAATTGGCGCAGTGACTAAGCGTTGTCCTCAGGACTACCAGGCCTTGGAGGCATACAATGCGGACATGGTTAAACGATGAGTAAGGATAGAAGAGATGATGAGTGGGATACGACGCTAAGTCCGACTCCCTTCACCAATGAAATCGTGAATGAGAGATATCTAGAAAAGTTCATAATGCCAACTAATCCATCCTATGATGAAACGAAGGACTCGAAGCCTCACTTGTATAAATATAATTGGTATATGGACGGACCGAATGCCTCTGAAGCTGTTTGATGTAGATGCTTCCCTATTTTTCTTGAAGGGGGTTGTGTCAATGTGGTTTACTAGGCTTACACCAAAATCTATCTCTACTTTTGACCAGCTAGAGACAGGTTCCTTGATCAATTCAGACTACCTACTGCACAGCCAAAATATGTCACGTCCCTATCCAAATTGTTCTAAGGGTGTAACGAGTCACTAAAGTCTTTCATGAATAGGTTCAACACCACGGTGACGGATGTAAGGAACCCCAACGAAGACATTGTTTTTATGGTGTTAGTTCGTGCAATTCACCTGGAAACTGAATTTGAAAAGTGGATTAAAATGAAGCAACCTGCCACCTGGAAAGATTTTAATCAGAAAGCAAGTAAATACCTAAGGTTGGAGGAAGCATAGGAATTGGAAGGGAAGTCTACTAGTGTGCAGTCGACAAATGCTTGATACAGCGTGTAGCAATATATCAAAATGTGCACACTTCATGAACTGCTGAAGAAACCACAGGGAAAATGGGAATTCAAAGATAAAAGTTCAAAACTCCACTATCGATAAAGATGGGATTTTGAAGAGAAAAGTTCAAAACTCCAATAAGAAGAATTGTAATGGTAGATATAAAAAGCTCAAAAGGTTTAGGCCTAATGGCTACACTCCCCTGAGAAATACACTGGAGAACATTTTTCTCGCAATTTAAGGGAATGAGGGATGCAAAAGGCTACCTAGAAAGGAGGCGATCATATAGAAGAAGCACTCGAGGAAGTTCTGCCGCTTCCACGAGACACACGGCCACAATATGAACAAAAGCCGCCACCTAAAGAATCTCATTTAGGAACCAATCCAGAGCAACAAGCTCCAGAAGTATATAAGTAAACCACAAAACCCCAATCAATCTGTAACTCCTCAACACACAAGAGAACAGAGGAATCAAGTAGGAACCAGCGAAGAAGGGTTAAAACAAACTGACCAGAGACTCAACATCAGAACAATATCTGTGGGCCGCATCTCATACAAAGAAGTTATAGGGAGATAGAGCAAAATGCTAGTTTGCTGAAGCATGCTCCTAAGGAATTATGTTTGACTGTGGAAGACGAGACTCCAGTTAAGATGTAGAGGATCTTGAGTGACAATATCGTGTTTCGAAATTGGGATACCAAAGGGGTTGAAGCTCGGACTCTTAATTCGTTGGTGGTGATGGTATGAATTTGGCTAGTAGTTCATGGGTGTTGGTTGACAACGACAACTCCGTTAACATTCTCTTTAAACACACTTTTCAATCAAATGAAGAATGGCATGAAAAGTGTGTCCATATGCCAAACAAAGATCTAGGGTTTTACTAGTAAACCCAAGTAACTGGTGGGAACGATGACCTACCTGTGGAGCTCAGAGAGCGTGAGTGAAGGTTCACCCCCATTTAGACCGTTGTGATTGTGGATGAAATGTCAGTATATAAAGCATTCTTGGGATGGCGTGCATTTTCTGACTTCGGGGTAGCAAAGGCCCAATGGTGCCTTACCATGAAGTTCCCTACGGAACACGGAGTTAGAGTTATGAAAGGGGACCATAGCATCGCCCAAGAATGCTACATTGTATAATTGCACTAGTCAAGAAGAAAGGAATAAGGAAAGGATGTAATGGAAGCCCTCCACATTTATGAACCCTTTGAATAGCAACTATAGAACCACACCTATCTTGGCGACCATAGCTGATTTGATAAGGCTTTGGTCCCTAGAAAGAAGATTTCAGGGGAGAATCAGGAAGCACCGACTGAATTGATGGTATCTGTCCCAATCTGTATGGATGACCCAACACTGGTCTTGAAAATTGGGTCGTAGCTTGGAAACAAGATGCGGTCAGAACTAACTAAATTCCATCATGCCAATTTGGACGTATTTGTTTGGACGCACTCCGATATGTATGGAGTATCACTTGACATTACCTACCATGCTCTCAACATTGACCGTAAATTCACACCAATTAAGCGAAAAAGGTGCAACTTGGGCCAGGAACGGTCCGCATTGAGAGAAGAATTTGATAAATTGATGGCTAATGGCTTCATTTGAGATGCAACCTACCCTAAATGGGTGTCGAACCCAGTCCTAATCAAGAAGTCCAATGGAAAATAGAAAACTTGTATTGATTTCTCGGACCTCCACAACATCTGTCTGAAGGAAAGCTTCCCGCTGCCCAGGATTGATCAACTGGTTGGTGGAACGGCGGGAGACGAACTACTGTCATTTATGGATACGTACTTGGGCTATAACCAAATCATGATACATGAACTAGACCAAGAGAACACCAGCTTCATCACTAATTTTGGAGTATACTACTATAGGGTAGTGCCATTTGGTTTGAAAAATGCAGGGGCAACGTACTAAATGCTAGTGAACACTATATTCAAATGCCAGATTGGGAAGACCATGGAAGTTAGCATAGATTTAGTGAAATCCCTACTAGCTCCTAACCATCTTGATAATCTCACTGAAATGTTAGAAAAAGTCTGAAAATATGGAATGAAACTTGGCCCACACAAGCGCCACTTTGGAGTAGCCGCGGGAAAATTCTTGGGATTCATCGTGACTACCTGGGACATCGAAGTGAATCCAGAACAAACAACGACATTACAGGAAGTCTAAGCCCCTAGAAACAAGAGAGTTTTTCAAAGCTTGAATGGAAAGGTTGCAGCACTAAGTCGGTTCATCTCTATAGCTACAGACTAGTGCATACCCTTCTTCAATCTACTAAAGAAAGGAAAGAACTTTGAGTGGAGCGAAGGTTGTCAAATAGCTTTTGAGGAATTGCAACGGTACATGGAAACTCCTTGGATCTTATCAAAACCGATGGATGGAGAAAACCTATTCATCCACTTAGCGGTTTACCCACACGCACTAAGCCCTGCTCTCATATGGGAAGAAGCAAGAATCCAACCACCTGTGTACTACACTACCAAACGATTCACTGAAGCTCGAAAGAATTACCCAAAGCTGGAAAAGCTATCATATGGCCTTTTGATCGCATCCAAGAAATTAAGACCATACTTTTGGTCCCATCAAATCAAAGTATTGACTGACCAGCCCATGAAGCAAGTTTTGTACTGGCCGGAAACGTCTAAAGGATTACACAAGTGGAACATAGAGTTGAGCCAATACGACTTCATATACCATCCGAGGAAGGTAATCAATGGGCAAGCGCTAGCCGACTTCATTGTCGAATTTACCATAAGAGAAGATGAGGAGGAAGTTCAGTCAGAAACGGATGCATAATGGAAGCTCTTCGTCCATGGTACATCAAACAACTTCTATTCAGGCATGGGGATAGTACTTGAAAGCCCTGAGGGGTAAGCCATTAACTATGCTTTGCACTTGGAGTTCTCGGCAATGAATAACGAAGAGGAATACGAAACACTGATTGTAGAATTGAACGTGGTGAAGGAACTCGAACTAAAGTCTATCTACATATATAGTGGCTCCCAGCCAGTCGTATGTCAAGTGAAAGGAGAGTACCAGGCGCATGGAGAAAATCTCGCCCCGTGCCTGTCTGAAGTACAAAAGCTGCTGAGTGATATTGAGCACTACACCATAACACACATCCCACTAGAGCAAAACATCAAGGAAGATGTAGGATCGATTTCACCCTAGAGGGGAGGGGTGAATAGGGTGATGGTATAAATTATAAAAATTAATTGTGGAAGCTTATAAATAATTTCAACACAGATCACAGAATAATAGCAGCACAAAAAAATAGCAGAATAATAAATGCAGAAATTGAACGACACAGAATTTACCCAGCTTCGGCAAAACCCTGCCTACGTGCTGCCCCTAAGGTTTCTACTAGAAATTAGATAGTCAGACGCTTACACACGTAAACTTGCGACACCCGCTATTGACTAAACCTAACTCTACGCTCAAAACCCTACCACAACTCATCCACCGAGTTGCGAATTCTCAAACTATGCCACGTAGTTTGTCCCCTAGTCACACGACTAGAAATTTCAACGGTTTAAAAATTAAAATGAAAATTTAAAACAATTTTAAATACAAAACCCTAATTTATAAAACTAAGCCCAAATAACAAGGTCGGCCCAAAATAAATTAGTGATGTTAATTCGCCTTTACCCTTATTATTTCATTGGCCCGACTCGTTTGTGAAAATGGTTGCTTCTTCGTACTCGTTCGTTCTTAAAAAATTAGGGCTTTGTTTAATTCTTTGAAGCGGCCGCTTTCACTTTTAGATTGAATGTTGCTTTGTTTGCTTTCTTCGATTGATTTCTCGACTGCTTAAAATTGTCGAGTGCGTTCAATTGGTTGAAGGATTGGTACGTGAAATTCCTTTTTCGATTTATACTTTTCTCGACTTTGATTCGAGTTGAATGTTTATGCTTTGTTGCTTGAACTCGAATGGATCTATGCTGATGATGATTATTGCAATTTATAGGAGTCCGATCTCCTTAATTTTCGTCATATAATTTTTATTTGAATTCGTCAAGTTCCTATCTTGGCTGCTTGATAATGTATCGATTGTTGTGATGTTTGCAACTTATTCAAATACGTATATTTTTTTGACTTGATTCCCACGGTTTTGATTTTGATTACGGCTTGACTTGTTCGACGCCTTGATTGCCACGACTTCGGCTCCGATCATTTTTCTGTTGACTTTGATAAAAGAAAATTTGACTTTGACTTGGTCTTTTGGAGTTGTAGCTTGCACTGTGCATTCATGTGCTTTCTGAGTTGCCATATTGATCGCTCTGTTTGCTTTGGCCTCATTGCATAGCATATTGGTACATATTAAAAATGTTGCATCATTGAGTTGCACTGTACTTTTGTTGTTTTCATTAAGCATGTGTTCATCCGATATCATGAATTGACTTGATTACTTTGATTATGTGATGTTGCATCACTTAATGTTGCCATGTTCCTTGACCTTTGTTGCCTCTGTTCATTGGGCTGCACATGTTACACTGGCACATATGTTTTCATTTGAAGCGATATTGTCATCTTGATTGCTTGCATGTATATATATGCATTCATGTATGTATATGTGTGCTATCATCTTGTCTGGAGTAGCTCTGCATTCACTTGCTGCTGTGTTGGCTTGATGGTTTTTTCTTTGGTTGTATATTTGGTCGTCTGCACTTTGATATTGTGTAGCCTGGTATATGCTTTTTACTTGGTTCATGCCATGGTTTCACTACTTGTATCATTTTGACATTCCTTTGTGTCTTGTTTATATGCATTGCTGCGTCACTTGTGTACTTGAGTCAGTGTTTTGCTTCATTATGGCCTGATCATTTGTATACATTCATGTGTATTGGTCTGGTTGCATATTTGTGAGTTGTTCAGTGCACTGTTGTTTGCTGTCATATTCTTGCTTGTGCATCACCATATATCTATTGCATTTATTGGTCTTTCATTGGTGTCACTGTTTGATGTAATTTGCATTGCAGTTTTACTCGCTGTCTTCATATTGTGCTCTCTGTTTTGAGTCACTTCCATACTTGGTCGTGCTATCCACCTGAGTTTGAGCATTTGCTGTCATACTGAATTGTGAACTTTTGTGTTGGTTCCTTTGTTATTTGAATTTGAGAATGTGTTGTTGTTTTCCGAGGTTGTGTGTGCACTGACTTGAGCTTCCGGCCTTGATATCATTGTGTACATGTGAGTTGCATTTCATTTGCGGCCTTGACTTTTGTGTCATTGTTTTGAACTTGTAGTTTGAGTTGCAGACTTCATGTTGTCTTGACTTTGGTTGATGCATTGAGTTGAGTAGTGACTTGACCTTTTCATTTTGTTTATTTTTCTAAATTTCACCTTAGTTGAATCCAGCTTGAAGCTCAGATTTGACCTTGTGCTGAAAGTTGTGATATTTATTTTATTGCACATGAGTTCAACCCAGCTTTTCATTTGGGTTTGACCTGTGCTCACTTGTCCATGTAAATCAATCAAGTGTATATTTCGATGTGCACGGCCTTGTGGCCTATACAGTGATACACTGTGTATGTCACAAGCTGGTCGTGTATGATCAATTTAAATTTAAATGATGACGAACAACCCAAATAACTACGGAAAATATTATATTAAAAATTCACATTTTATTTTATATTGCAAAAATATTTCTTTTTCAATTTTACTGCGTTAGTGTATATTTTTGCAGATGCTCAGATGCTGGATTCTAACTGGAATGAAGTTGAAGATAAATACGAGTGTGAGTGATATGTAGTGAGATCAACTGTATATGTAAAATTGTGATGTAATTGAATTTGTATCAAAGTTGTATAGTGAATAGTGAGAGCTTGAATTTGTACCATTCAAAATTGTAATAAATATTTGTTTGAATAAAATTTCTGTTTGAATTCAAATTCTGTGTTATTTAATTTTATTCAGCAAATATTTATTTAATCTGTGAAAAATAAAATAGTACACTAACAAATACATTTATACGAATATATATATATATGTTTATTATCGTCAAACAAAAATCATATAATCGCATATTCAACAATCTCCCCCTTTTGATGATAACAAACATATATTTAAGATTTTGAATATGTTAAATGTATTTGATCATTGATATGCTCTGATTGCTCCCCCTATTTAAATGCTTCCTCTCTACACAAAGCTCCCCCTACATATATGCATACAAATAAAAATATGCAAATGAACTTAGATGCAAATAGAAAATTATTTGACCTTTGCTTGATTTTATTTGACAAAATCTTAACTTTTCTCTCCCCATTTTGTTATCAGCAAAAGTATAATAGTGTTAGAGAAAATAGAGATAAAGTGATCGATATTAATCCAACATTAAAAACTCAATTGAATATAAATATTAAATTTCAATAAAAAATCAAACAAAAATCATAAATATTTTGTTAGGCGCATATTCTACTTTTAGAATGATGGGAATTATGTCATCATATAAAACCATACAGTTGTGTCTATTTGTGGTATATTTATATCAGGAATTTGAATATCTACTAACCATGCATAACCGTTAGGACTTTTAAATGAGATTATTAGTATTCCAATTTTATTTTAAAAAAAATGAATTCAAGTATCTTATAACCACGCATAACCGTGAGGACTTTTAAATGGGATTAGATTTAACTTGTTTATTTTAAAAATCAACTTTTGATATGCATTCCATACATGCATAACTGTGAAGACTTCTAAATGAGCATGGAAGCACATAACAAATTCCAAGTAATTCACCCATGCATAACCGTAAGGACTTTTAAATGAGAGTGAATACTTTGGTATTTTTTTTTACTATATAAATTTTTTAATTTTTTTTAAAAAAAATGTAAAAATGAAAAACGAACAATTCCTGTTTAAAGTACCACATATCGACAAACTATATAGAATTTTGATGAGTGATGGTCGTTATAGAGATAGAGATGGTCATGGAATTTTTACCAACAAAAAGTTTTATAACTCTTGTTTAAATTTCTAAAGATATTTACTAATTATGCTATCTCGAGTCATAATATATAATAAATATCAACACTCGTCAGTTTTTCAATCACCATTTATCTTTTTGATAATTATTAGGGAGTCAAATTAGTCAAAATAGTCATTTAAAATCAAATTCAAAAATAATTATGAAATCGATTTTTTCAAAATAACTAATCTGAAAATATGGTCAAAAATGATTTTCTCGGGGGGGTTTTATAAGAAAATTTTCTGCTATTTGAAAATTGTTTGAAATGAAAAATATGGAGATATTTTCTTTGAAAAACGATGCAGTTACTATATGTCTCAAAAATCACGTTCAACTAGTAATTTTTCTATCAACTAGATTACCAGTGTAATCTGCATCTGAATTTCTCTTTCACTCAAAATCATCATTAATTGAATTTGATAGACTAGATCATGAAGTGTGCTACAAAAATTTCAAACTCAATTTGAACAGTAATTTAAATGGCATTATTTTGAATTTGAATTGAAGCCGCATTAATAATCAGAAAACCATGAATATAGAGTTAGCCGTATTATAACCAAATGTATTATCCAACAAAACACTATTTTTAATCCAAAACTAATATCTGTGAAGTAATTCAATGAATCTAGAGATTTATATAGTGTTTTTGGCATAAGAATATAATTGGCCAACTATTTTGAATAAGCCAGAATCTAAATCACCATCTTTTCATCATCTCAATATTGGCTGATTTTAATTCAGAATATGGTGCAGATTATCACATTTAATATATCGTTCAAATAAATATACCATTGCCTGTTTTACCTTTATGGTATTTTTCGTTGTTGTCCATTGTGATTCTATCACCTTTATACTAGGCTAAGGAACTTTGCTTTGTCGCCCGTTGTGTTTCTGGAACAGCCAAAAATCCATAGAACACTGTTGTTGTTCCTTAGCCTGCCACCACACCTACATGGGAAAAGATTTATTTGACCTATTTGTTTTTATAGGTCCATGGTTGTTAGTGGAAGAAAATTTTAAAAAGCAATTTTGTAAAGACCCAAAACTATTTATAATTGTTCCCTTCGGCACCCAAATTTGTTAAACTTTGAGAGATTTTATATTTGTGCCTTTTGGAACCCAAATCGGTATAGTTTTCATATGTTGGGTCTATACCAACAATTATTGTGATTGTGTCCATATTTTCTACAAATCGTGCACATAGAATTAACTTGATTAATACTTCTTTCAACTTTTTCAGAATGATTATATCCAAGTCCTTGTCTAACTGTATTAACAGTTTGCTTTCTTAATAGCATATTCAACGATTTTTCACTTTTTTAAAATTTATCTAAAGTCGTTACAATTGTTGGACTTGTGTTTTGAGAGATTCATTTTCGTTTAACAATTATGTGCACTTTTTAATAGAATTCTCTCTCCTAGTATTTTCACTCTCTTTTAAAATCAGAATTTCATTTTCAAGTGATTTTATATTAATTTCTGATTTTTTAATTTCTTCTTCGAATGTTGGACACTTAACACACTTAGGGATCCTACGTTGATAGTTTTCAACTAATTGGTCAAGTTGTTGATTTAATTCTATCAATGTGTCTTTTTGTGATTCAAGTTTGGCATATTTCTCCCTAAGTCGTTCAAAGCAGCCATTCACTTCGTGGAAATAAATAAGTAATTCAAAGTGAGTAAGTTTTGATACCTCGCTTGGCTCGTCATCATCGCTATCAGTTATATTTCCATGAAGGCACATATCTGCTTTCTCACTCTCACTGCTAGAACTTTGATTATCTTCATCACTTGTATTCCACGTGGCTGCAAAACTTTTCTTTTTTGATTTCTTTTTAAAGTCGCGTTGATTTTGAGGACAATTGGGCTTGATGTGCCTGGGTTGGTTGCACTTGTGACAGATGATCTTCTGTTCTTTAGAGTAGTCTAGTGCTTTGGCTATTCTGCTTTTCGCTTTTTGAATTCGAGCTGAATTTCCATATTTGTAATTCTATCTTTTGAATTTCTTTATTAATAGCTCCAATTCTGCTGCTGCATCATCATCACCATCACCATCACTTTCTGTTGTTCCTTTAAGAGCTATTGATTTCTTTCGAGTGTCACTTCCTTCACGCTGTTCCTTGAATTTCATTTCTAGCTCATAAGTGGTGAGATTTCCGATGAGTTCTTCAACTTTCATTTGTTTTAAATCTTTCAATTCTTGAATGGCAGTCACCTTTGCTTCAAATTATCGCGGAAAGACTCTGAGGATTTTTCGGACTATCTCCAACTCTGTGTATGATTTTCCAAGAGCTTTTGATTTGTAAACGATATTGGAAAGTCGTCCATGCATCTCTTTGACATTTTCTTCCTTCGCCATTATGAAGTTCTCGTATTCGCTGCTTAGCATGGCAAGGCGAGATTCTTTCACTTGAGATGTTCCTTCGTGAGTCACTTCTAGTGTGTGCCATATTTCCTGTGCAGTTAAACAATGTGAGACATGATTAAATTCAAATTGATCCAATGAACAGAAAATAGAATTTATAGCTTTAGCATTAGTATTTTGTAATTTATTTTCTAGTTCTGTCCACTGTTCCTTTGGTTTCTCTATTTCTTGATTATCTACAGTTATAGTTGGTGCTCTATAACCTGTCTCAACAATATTCCAAGCGTCAATGGTTTTCAGAAAAATTTCCATCCTATTTTTCCAATAAGCATATTCACCATTGAACATTGGTGGTCTAACTATGGACTGATCCTCAGCAAAAGCAGTATTAAAAGAAGCCATTTTTAAAAAATTCAACTTTTTAAAACAAAAATTGGTTTTCGTGAAAACAAATTTTTAAAACAAAAAACGGCTTTTGAACCTAGAGATACCACTTGTAGTATCGATTTCACCCTAGAGGGGGGGGGGTGAATAGGGTGATGGTATAAATTATAAAAATTTATTGCGGAAGCTTATAAATAATTTCAGCATAGATCACAAAATAATAGCAGCACAGAAAAATAGCAGAATAATAAAATGCAAAAATAGAACGACACAGAATTTACCCAGCTACGGCAAAACCCTTCCTACGTTCTGCCCCCAAGGTTTCTACTAGAAATTAGATAGTCAGACGCTTACACACTTAAACTTGCGACACCCGCTACTGACTAAGCCTAACTCTACGATCAAAACCCTGCCACAACTCAGCCACTGAGTTGCGAATTCTCAAACTACGCCACGTAGTTTGTCCCCTAGTCACATGACTAGAAATTTCAACGGTTTGAAAATTAAAATGAAAATTTAAAACAATTTTAAATACAAAACCCTAATTTATAAAACTAAGCCCAAATAACAAGGTCGGCCCAAAATAAATTAGTGATGTTAATTCGCCTTTCTCCTTATTATTTCTTTGGCCCGATTCGTCTGTGAAAATGGTTGCTTCTTCATTCTCGGTCGTTCCTCAAAAGTTAGGGCTTTGTTTAATTCTTTGAAGTGGCCGCTTTCACTTGTAGATTGAATGTTGCTTTGTTTGCTTTCTTCGATTGATTTCTCGGCTGCTTCAAATTGTCGAGTGCGTTCAATTGGTTCAAGGATTGGTACGTGATTTTTTTGTTCGATTTATACTTTTCTCGACTTTGATTCGAGTTGAATGTTTATGCTTTGTTGCTTGAACTCGAACGGATCTATGCCGATGATGATTATTGCAATTTATAGGAGTCCGATCTCCTTAATTTTCGTCATATAATTTTTATTTGAATTCGTCAAGTTCCTAACTTGGCTGCTTGATAATGTATCGATGGTTGTGATGTTTCCAACTTATTCAAATACGTATATTTTTTTGACTTGATTCCCACGGTTTTGATTTTGATTACGGCTTGACTTGTTCGACGCCTTGATTTCCACGGCTTCGGCTCCGATCATTTTTCTGTTGACTGTGATAAAAGAAAATTTGACTTTGACTTGATCTTTTGGAGTTGTAGCTTGCACTGTGCATTCATGTGCTTGCTGTGTTGCCATATTGATCCCTCTGTTTGCTTTGGCTTCACTGCATAGCATATTGGTACATATTAAAAATGTTGCGTCATTGAGTTGCACTGTACTTTTGTTGTTTGCATTAAGCATGTTTTCATCTGATTTCATGAATTGACTTGATTACTTTGATTATGTGATGTTGCATCACTTGACGTTGCCCTATTCCCTGACCTTTGTTGCCTCTGTTCATTGGGCTGCACACGTTACACTGGCACATATGTTTTCATTTGAACCGATATTATCATCTTGATTGCTTGCATGTATATATATGCATTCATGTATGTATATGTATGTTATCATCTTGTCTGGAGTAGCTCTGCATTCACTTGCTGCTGTGTTGGCTTGATGGTTTTTTCTTTGGTTGTATATTTGGTCGTCTGCACTTTGAAATTGTGTAGCCTGGCATATGCTTTTTACTTGGTTCATGCCATGGTTTCACTACTTGTATCATTTTGACATTCCTTTGTGTCTTGGTTATATGCATTGTTGTGTCACTTGTGTACTTGAGTCAGTGTTTTGCTTCATTATGGCCTGATCATTTGTATACATTAATGTGTATTGGTCTGGTTGCATATTTGTGAGTTGTTCAGCGCACTGTTGTTTGCTGTCATATTCTTGCTTGTGCATCACCGCATATCTGTTGCATTCATTGGTTATTCATTGGTGTCACTGTTTGATATAATTTGCATTGCAGTTTTACTTGTTGTCTTCATATTGTGCTCTCTGTTTTGAGTCACTTCCATACTTGGTCGTGCTGTCCACCTAAGTTTAAGCATTTGCTGTCATATTGAATTGTGAACTTTTTTGTTGGTTCCATTGTTATTTGAATTTGAGACTGTGTTGTTGTTTGCCGAGGTTGTTGTGCACTGACTTGAGCTTCTGGCCTTGATATCATGGTGTACATGTGAGTTGCATTTCATTTGCGGCTTTGACTTTTGTGTCATTGTTTTGAACTTGCAGTTTGAGTTGCAGACTTCATGTTGTCTTGACTTTGGTTGATGCATTGAGTTTAGTAGTGACTTGACCTTTGCATTTTGTTTATTTTTCGAAATTTCACCTGAGTTGAATCCAGCTTGAAGCTCGGATTTGACATTGTGCTGAAAGTTGTGATATTTATTTTATTGTACGTGAGTTGAACCCGGCTTTTCAATTGAATTTGACCCGTGCTCACTTGTCCCTGTAAATCAATCAAGTGTATATTTCGATGTGCATGGCCTTGTGGCATATACAGTGGTACACTGTGTATGTCACAAGCTGTTCGTGTATGATGAATTCAAATTTAAATGATGACGAACAGCCCAAATAACTGAGGCAAATATTATTTCTAAAATTCACATTTTATTTTATATTGCAAAAATATTTATTTTTCAATTTTACTGCGTTAGTGTATATTTTTGCAGATTGCTCATATGCTGGATTCTAATTGGAATGAAGTTGAAGATAAATACGTGTGTGAGTGATATGTAGTGAGATCAACTGTATATGTAAAATTGTGATGTAATTGAATTTGTATCAAAGTTTTATAGTGAATAGTGAGAGCTTGAATTTGTACCATTCAAAATTGTAATAAATATTTGTTTGAATAAAATTTCTGTTTGAATTCAAATTCTGTTTTATTTAATTTTATTCAACAAATATTTATTTAATCTGTGAAAAATAAAATAGTACATTAACAAATACATTTACACGAATATATATATATATATATACATACATTTGTTTACTATCATCAACCAAAAATCATATAATCGCATATTCAACAGAAGACTATTTGGCTAAGCAGGCAAGCTTTAGAGAAGCTCAGTCATGGGGATTAGATCCAGATGAAATGTTAATCAACCTGAGTGTTAACCATAAAATATTCAAAGGAATGAAGGTTTGAAAGAAGAGTCACGAGAGAAAGAGGAAAGATGAGAAAGCATCGAGATATTCTAGATAATCATACCTTCTGACAAGGAGCTTCCGGTGAAGTCCAAGGCTATCTTTCAAAGTCAAGAGGCAGGATGATGTCCTAAGAATCCACCTTTCAGCTAGAATAAGAGGTCTTTCAGCAAAGATAATTGAGAAGGAGCTCAAACCAAATCTTATGAAGTAGTCAAGAGGATGCAGCCATCAAGGTTTAATAGCTTCAAACCTTTCGAAGTAGTCAAAAGGTTCCATTTAGGGAATTCTTACCTTTCGAAGAAGATGTAGAAATCAAAGCAAGTAAGTGCAACTCCATGACAATCTTTTCGAAAGTGTAGCAAGCATTCGAATCAGTTGGAGCATATCCAGAATAACTTTCAACTAGATCGAAAGATTTTTATGAAGAAAGCAATGCTCAAAAGTCAGCAAAGAATGGTAGATAAATGTTACTCGAAAAAATCACCTTTCTCTTGAGTCAGGAGATCTCAAACAAAGGACAAGAGAAAAGGAATCCAGATCAAGCCTTTCGAAGAGGTTAAATGGATGAAGTCAACAATATGAAGCGACTCAAGATCTTTCGAAGAAGATGGAGGGTATTATTCCACAATATCCAAGAATCTCTTACCCTTCGAAGAAGGCAAAGAAATCAAGACAAGGGCATGTGAACCTATAACAGCCTTTCTAAAAGCATAATAAGCCTTTTGGGCTGGTTTGAACGCCTACTGAATGCCTTTCGATGGTGTTGGAGGGTCTATGATGAAAGCAATATTCATAAGTCAGCAGAGAACATAAAGAAACATTTTGACAACAATCAAGGAAAGCTCGGTTCTTGGCAAATTCCAAGTAAAAAAGCGACCTTCCGACCAAGTCGAAGGGTTCACAATAGCCAGGAAGCTTCCGGCACCACCAAAGGGTTCACACACTGTATAAATGACAAACCTTCCGACGAAGGCAAAAGGTTCCTAAAAACAAAATGAATGAAAAGACCCTTCAGCAGCTTTCAAGTATACACAATGACATGTTAAAGGAGAAAGAATCTTTGAAACCAAAAGACTAGCAATTCCACATAAGAAGGGAACCCTTCGATCCAGATGAAAGCATAGGGATGGAAACATGACCACCGATATCTATAAATAAGACCTAAGGGGTGCTATTTAGGGGTCGAATTTTCTCTTCATTCTATATTTGTTACTTCTAAAATCTTAGTTGTAACCCTAATCAAAAATCAATTTGGGGATTGATTCGAGAATTGAGAATTGATCTTGAAAAAAGAGGGAAGTTTCATACTCTGTTATTTACTTATTGCATGTTTAAATTCTTGCCAGATGAACTCCACCGGAGGGATCTTATTGACAGGATCAAGGACTTACATTATCAAATTATAACTCCAACCTTATAAGGTTACCAACTCTTCAACACTAACCTTTCGATAAGGTCGACAACTAATCTGGATTAACATGAGCGGTAACCTTTCGGAGTTGTTGACATTATGATCTGAATCCTTCAATTAAGTTTTTAGTACCCTATACTTTAACAACATCAAAACCTTCTGCAATCCCTATCCGAGTGATCTAATCCTTTGGGATGGTCTAGATCCAGAGATATATGGTTCAATCCAATAGTCAGTTTACACATTCCTTTCGATAAAGATGAAACCAACTCTTTATAAGCAATCAAACCTTTTAGTAAGGTTCGAGGCACCTACACACCATTCGAGAATTTATTGTCTTACCTATTGCCAAAGAGATTAGCCATCAAAACCTTTCGAAAACATTAAATTTTAACTTTAAAGGGATAAGTTTGGTTAATATTAACTTGCACCATGGAAATGACACATCGGAGCTCTAAGTAAATTTTACCAAGGCAAAACATCCTCAACCTGAAGGAATAAACCTCTCGATGAAAGGTCCGAATCAAAAATTCACAACTATTAAAGCTGATCTTAAGGATTACTCTTAGGGATATCTTGTCCTTTCTCTGAAATAGCCTTCCTATTTCTACTAAAATATTATTTTCGGGTGTTGACCATGAATTTGGCTAACATTTTTGGCACTAGAAGGAGGGCTCAAACCTCCGATCCCTAACCACATTCAACAAGGATTAATAGAGCACTTCGTTTAGAATGAAGAAGATGGAAGGAGTCATGAATCATATTGATATCTCAAACGAAGAATTTAAGCCACAATTAACTTTGAAAAACAATACAATCCCAAACTATAACTTGAAGAATATAAAAATCGGGCAACCTTCGACCTTAAGGAGGTTGGAAAACAATGAAATTAAAATCCAGCATCTGCAACAACAAATGATTACCATTTAGGAATTTCATGAAAGAGCACCGTCTCAAGGCTCGTTAAAGGTTGTAGAAGGAGAAGGCGAGGCACAACATCTAGATGAAGATATCTATGAGGAGCAAGGTAGCCAGGTTAGGGGATCCATTGAGCAATCAAATATCTTAAACATAGAAAATAGTGGAGGTCACCATGACCACAGGTATAAACAAGTCATAGATGATACAATAAAATTGTTCTCGGTGAATTAAGGAAATATGTTATCCTGCAAAAATCTCCTTTTTCAGAAGAAATTATAGCAACTAGCATCTCTTCACGCATTCAATTTCCCCCACCGAAGTATGATGGAACTACTGATCCAGATAATGACCTCATAACATTTAAAAATTGGAAGAACTTGCATAATGCTTTCGGGACAGTTCAATGCAAACTTTTCCCAATTACTCTTCAAGGAGCAGCAATCAAATGGCATAGGAATTATCAAAAGAAGACCATTTATTCTTAGGAACAATATTCTTATGACTTTTTGACAAAATTTTACATATTCAGAGTTCAAACTATGAGCTTTAGCCTGTTAGCTATAATCAAAAAGAAATCGGGAGAACCACTAAATGAGTATTTAAAGTGGTTCAATACTGAAGTTTTAAAAGCAGAAAATGCAACCGATAGAGACAAGTTTACAGTAATCCGATAAGGGCTAATCGAACAAAACCCTTTTTGGAAAGACTTCTATAGCAATGAATGCAACGATCTATGATACTTTTATTCAAGTGCAGAAAAATTTATCCAACTAGATAATATGGGCCATGTCAAGAAAAGATTGCAACAGGGCGTGGAAGAAGAAAGATCTAACTCCGATCACTCTAGACATAAAAAAATGCGGTAAAAGGATTTGGACGAAAATTCTAGAATATAGCTATACAGCCTTAAATCAACCACTTTCTCACATATTCACAACAGTAAAGGATGATGAAAGCTTTTCAACTACACAAAGAAAACAAATACAACCAAAGCCTGAGAAAAGGGAAGTTTATTGCGATTATCACAAAGCAAATAGCCATAAGATCGATGAGTGTCGCGAGTTGGCTAGAATGATTCAGAACATTATCATGTCCAGAGCTTTAAACTAGTTCATCAAAGAGACTTGAAAAACCCCTTTAGGAGATCAACAATGTTTCCTATCATGTCATAAAGTCTCGCAGCTTTAGTTTAACAATGAACTCTTTCTCTCTTTTCATATCTTTGTAACTCAATTGGTACTTTCATTCATGCTTAGATTTGTGTTATGCATTGATCGTGTACTAACTTAAATTCAAGTGCAATTATATATAAAACAAAATCAGTTCAAAGTACCCAATGCACTTTTAGAGCACATCAAATATTCATCTACTTGGAAAGACAGCTCAAATGGCCGATACAAAGTGATTACCAATATTGGAGCCAACGTAGTATAAAGATCTTCTCTCGTGAAACTTCGGACTACTATTAGTCCTTTACCAATTTTAGAGGAAAAACTTATAAATAGACCATTGTACTGCAAAGGAATACTTACCACCATCTATCTGAGGAGAAGTAGTGCACTCCAGTTACATTTATTGTTGACAAATTATTTCACCGAAAGAAATTTCCCAAACATGTCTTCAAAGAAAAACTATTTTCAATTATCTCGCATCTTGAGAAAATAAGCACTTATCTATTCCTAGGATTGACTTAAGCAACCTTTCCAAAAATACTATTTAGCATTAGTAAATGCACACAAAGGATTTCCATCCAAGCGATCTCAATATTTTAAAGTTTTCTACAGACAATCGGCAATGAGAAGCCTATCCACACTTTTTCATGAAAAAGTTTTAAAGTGCTATCAAAATCTTATTGAGAAAGAATCATGTTAGGAATTCCTACACTCGCCTAAAAAACTGTAGGTTCATAAATCATGACCTCTTAGTTTTTATTTGAGTTTTGTATTTCCACTACAAAAAAAATATTTTAAGCCCTTACCAAAGGCACCTTCGGGAGGAAAGGACAAAATCCTCTCAAGCCTTAACAAATGGCACCTCCTAGGGGGAGGAATAAAACCCCTAACGTACACATCACCTCTTATGGGAGAGTCAGGGTAAGCACCCGCAAAATCAAAAACCCATAACATCCATATCACCTCTTAGGGTTGGTTCAGGTTAAGCACCTGTAAAATTAAAAGCCCCTAACGTCTATATCACCTCTTAATGGAGGGTCAGGATAAGCACCCGCAAAACCAAAAGCCCCTAACGTCCAAATTACCACTTAGTGGAAGATCCAACAAAGTTCTCATTAGCGGCCTTCTAAAGAAAGGTAAGCTAAGTATATATCCCTTTTAGACAAGGGAAGCCTAAAGAGAGGCCCATCAAACAATGGACTAAGATGTCTAGCCCAAAGAGAGGCTCATCAAACAACAGATTAAGTTGTCTAGCCCAAAGAGAGTCTTTTGATAGATTAAGATTTCCGAGCCTAGAGAGTAGCTCATCAAAGAGTAGACTGTGACGTCCAAGCGCGGTAGGGGTTCCATATAAAAGAATAAAGACAAAGATGTCTACAACTCAAGGAGAAAGTTGGATTCCTAGAAGAGGATACACGCAGAACCAAAGGATACGCTAATGAATTACAAAACCTACAATCATAGGAAACTGATTCCTTCATCAAAGGAATAAGAGACTTTCATAGCACAAAAAAATTACGAGTCCATGAAATGGAAGAAGGAATCCATATAATGGAAACAGAAATAAAACTGATACTAAATCTAAAGGAATGGAATATATAATAAATTTTTAGTCACAAAGATAAAGTACTCACTCCAAGATCAGGTTATGAAAGCAACTCAGAATCCTATGAGATAAAGTGAACGATTGGATAGAAGATTCTTTTATACCTGTATATACAATACTAATAACTTATAGGCGCTTTAGGAGCAACATATTAAAAAAAAAACAGGAAATCTTCCTATGAATAACCTTAGAATAAGGTTAGATCGACCTAGCTATATTTTATTTGAAATATACTAAATATGCTATTATTAGAAATATTTATAGCTTCGTACTTATGTTGAATGGAGCATTGAATATTTAATTCGTCAGATGAGATCATGACGAGACTTTGGATAAGTTCTTAATTTAGTGAATTTTGAATTTTTATATTGCTTTTTATGATGATTTATAGATTTCATACTCATGTTTACCTTGTCAAATTTTCATGATAACATTTAATTGAATTCTTGATTTCATGAATTTTGAATTTCCCCATTGGTCTCTTATGATGGTTTGTGAATTCCAATATTGAGTTTCTCCCCATTGAATTTTCATGATGATTTCTTATTAGTTGCTTGTGTGAACGAGTGCTTGATTTCCCTGATGAGTTTTTATGATGATTCCAAGATTTTCCATTTCTAGTCTCCTTATTGATTTTTTGATTTCTAGTTTCATGAATTCTTAATTCCTTTGTCGATTCTCACAAAGATTTAGGAATTTTGTAATTCTGGTTTGCTTATTGAATTTTTGGTGATCGTTTTGTTTTCGGGTTCAGCGAACTCTACTCTTTGATCTCATATTCATGATTTCTTGCTAAATTATTGGTTTAATGAATTTCCCCACTAATTTCTTTGACGATTCATGAATTTTAGGTGCTACAGTTTTCCATTGAATTTTTATGACGATTTCCTATTGATCATTTGTTTCATGTGTTCATGATTTCTTGGTTCCATTTATTGAATTTTGTGATGATTTATGAATTTTCCATTGAATCCGAAGTACAAGACCTTCATGACACTAAATGGAAACATTACTAAACTACTTTCTACTTTTTCACTAAATGAGAACCACCAATCTATTTTTTAAGGTTGAAAATAAAGAAACTTAGAGGGAAAAGGAATGGTCCTCGATAATATAAAACTGATTTCCATAGGTTGAAAAGGTTTAACTCGAAAAAGAAATATCAAGGGTCTGTAATAGATATTCTCCAATGGTTCATCTATTTGAACCGATATCTGCAGACCAGGTGATATTACTCCACACTCTTAAGGAAGTTTAATTATGGTCATTACAAAGCAACTTATTGGTAAATATTATTCTAATGACATCTTGAATATTAGCAAAGTAAATTTGAGATTGCTCGTTAAGGTTTCATAACAAAGTCACAACCTTAATAGAAGTTATAAGTTATTTCGTAGAAAGTAAAGAAGGAAGTTCATGGGAGTGTTGCCCTAAAGAACAAAAGCTTCTTTACTATAAAGAGGGGTGCTAAATGTTAATCATAAAATATTTAGGAACGAAGGAATGAAAGAAGGGTCATGAGAGCAAGTGGAAAGATCCGAAAGCACCGAGATGTTCTAGATAATCATGCGATCCGACAAGGAGCTTTCGACGAAGTCCAAGGCTATCTTTCAAAGTCCATAAGCAGGATGATGCTCCAAGAATCCACCTTTCGACTAGAATAAGAGGATTTTCAACAAAGGTAAAGGAGAAGGAGCTCAAACCAAACCTTACGAAGTAGTCGAGAGGATGCAGCCATTAAGACTAAATAGCTTCAAACCATCTGAAGTAGTTGAAAGGTTTTGTTCAGGGAGTTCTTACCTTTCGAAGAAGATGAAAAAATCAAAGCAAGTAAGTGCAACTCCATGACGAACATTTCAAAAGCATAGCAAGCCTTTCGAATTGGTTGGAGCACATCCAAAATACCTTTCAACTAGATCAAAAGGTTTATATGAAGAAAGCAATGCTCAAAACTAGCAAAGAAAGGTAGATAAACATTACTCGAAAAATTCACCTTTCGCTTAAGTCAGGAGATCTCAAACAAAGGAAAGAAGAAAAGGAATCCATATTAGGCCTTCCAAAAAGGTCAAAGGGATGCGGTCAACAATATGAAGCGGCTCAAGATCTTTCGAAGAAGACAGAGGGTATTGTTCCACAATATCCAAGAAGATCTTACCCTCCAATAAGGCAAAAAAAGTCAAAACAAGGGAATATCAGCCTATAATAGCCTTTCCAAAAGCATAATAAGCCTTATGGGCTGGTTTAAACACCTACTGAATACCTTTCGATGGAGTTGGAGGGTCTATGATGAAAGAAACATTCATAAGTCGGTAGAGAATGTAAAGCAACCTTCCGACAACATTCAAGGAAAGCTCGACTCTTGGCAACATCCAAGTAAAAAGAGACTTTCTGACCAAGTCAAAGGGTTCATAAAAGCCAGGAACCTTCTAACACCACCGAAGGGTTCACATACTCTATAGATGACAAACCTTCTGGAAAGGGAAAAATGTTCCTAAAAAATGAAAGAAAAGACCCTTCGACAGCATTTAAGTATCCATGATGAAAAGTGAAAGGAGAAACTTTCGTTGAAACCAAAGTGTCAGCAATTATAAATAAGAAGGGAGCCTACGATCCAGCCGAAAGCACAGAGATGGAAGCATGACTGCCAGCATCTATAAATCAGACCCAAGGGGTCCTGTTTGGAGGCCGAATTTTCTCTTCATTCTATACTTGTAACTTCTAAAATCATAGCCGTAACCCTAATCAAAAATCGATTTGGGGATTGATATGAGAACTGAGAATTGATCTTGAATAAAGATGGAAGTTTCATACTCTATTAGTTACTTATTGCATTTTTAAATCATTGCATGATAAACCCTTATTTTTAGGATTAACACTAGCGGAGGAATCTTGCTGACAGGATCAAAGACTCACATGTTCAAATAATAACTCCAAACTTTAAGGTTATCAACTCTTCAACCCTAACCTTTCGATACTGCCGACAACTAACCTGGATTAGCATGAGCAGTAACCTTTCGGAGTCATTGACATTCTAATTTGAATCCTTCAATTAATTTAGGAGTACCCTATACTTTAACAACATTAAAACCTTCCACAATCCCTACCCGAGTGATCTAACCCTTCGGGATGGTTTGGTTCCAAAAATATAAGCTTCAATCCAATAATCGATTTACACATTCCTTTCGATAAAGTTGAAACCAACTATTTTTAAGCAATCAAACCTTTCGGTAAGGTTAGAGGAACCAACACACCATTTGGGAATTTATTTTATTACCTATTTCTAAAGAGATTAGTCATCCAAACCTTTCAGAAACATTAAATTTAACTTTAAAGGGATAAATTTGGTTAATATTAACTTGTGCCATAGGAAAGACACCTCGAAGCTCTTAATAAGTTTTACTAAGGAAAAAAGCCTCAGTCTGAGGGATTAAACCTTTCGACTGCATCGAAAGGTCCAAATAAAAAATCCACAACTGCTGACTATAAGAATTACTTTTTGGCCTATTTTGTCCTTTCTCTGAAAGAGCCTTCCCATTCATACTAAAATATCATTTTGGGGTATTAACCATAAATTTGGTAAACATTGAGCATAGATGTTTGCATAAAAAATGGGCAAACACTCAAATTGTTGTTGTAGAGCTGTGAATATTGTTTATAGTATATAGCTATTCTTTGATGAGAATTAGTTGCGGATGTTTAAGGTAGAAAATCGGTAATTTACAATAAAGGATATATAAAGGACTTAAATGTAAAAGGAGACAGAATTTATAATGGTTTGGCCTAAATGTGCCTACGTCCATTGTTCTTCTTTATTATCACTCATATCTGGTTACAAGTACAATTGTTGAATACAAGTAAACATGCAATTAGAACTAAGATTTTTCCCTCTCGAAGTTGTCTACCATTGTTGCTGAAAGCTTCGCTTTTCAACATCCCTCTTTTTTATGATGCTATGTGCTTTGTTCTTATAGAATGAAGATATGAGGAGAGGCAACTGAGTGTATAGTATTTGGAATTTGGTTCAACATTCTTTCCTCCAAGATTTGGTTCAACCTTCCTTACATGATTGTCAAGCTATTCCACTTGTGATGACCACCGTACACTTCCTAGAACCCCATAACGCGTCATGAAGAAATCCCTAAAGTATTGTCGTACCATGATGAAATTTTCCAATTTTTTTCTATTAGTAATACCCGGGTTGAGCCCCAAGAAATCCTTCACCCAACTCCAAGCATCATTACTCCAAGCTGACTCCATGTAAACATTTAAATTTCTCATCGTGACTCCAAGCAACCACCGAACCAAAGATTTTGTTCGGCCAACGGACAAACTCCAAGCATAATCCATATTTTCAAAGCCTGACTCCAAGCAACCGTCGAACAATGTTTTGGTTCGGTCATCAGACTGACTCCAAGAAAACTCTAGATTTTCAATGCCCGACTCCAAAAAAGTGCCAAACCAAAGTTTCTGTCATCACGCCGACTCAAAGCAGGCTCTAGATTTTGAAGTTCGGACTCTAAGCAAGCGTCGAACCAAAGATTTTGTTCGGTAATCCAACTGACTCCAAGCAGACTCCATATTTTCAAGGTCCGACTCCAAGCAAATGGTGAATCAAAGTTTTGGTTCGATCATCGTAACGACTCCAAGCATACTCGAGATTTTCAAGCCTCGACTCCAAGCAAGCGCCAAACCAAAGATTTGGTTCGGTAAGCCAACCGACTCCAAGTAGACACCAGATTTTCAAGGCCCGATTCCAAGCAAGGCCAAATCAAGGTTTTGGTTAGATCATTGTGCTGACTCCAAGTAGACTCGAGATTTTCAGGCCTCGACTTCAAGCAAACGCCGAACCATAGTTTAGGTTCGATAATCCAACTGGCTCCACGCAAAGTCTAGATTTTCAAGGACCGACTCCAAGCAAGTGCCGAACCAAAGTTTTGGTTCGTTCATCACGTTGACTCCAAACAGAATGAAGATTTTCAAGCCTCGAATCAAAGCGAGCATCGAACCAAAGTTTTATTTCGGTCATCGGGCCGAGGATCCTGTCTTGCTATTGGACTATAGACCTTGAATGGCGATAGAGCATCTCAGTATCGGCTCAATGAGAAGGTGGTGGACAAACCTTAAGATGACCATATCTCTCAATCCGTAGGTCGGATTGGGACACCATTTGGACTTATATCCCTATCTTGATCTCGAGAATACCTCCAAACTAGTTTGAGTCTTTTCCAAAACAATGATGATCTTGTCCCTGACTCCTCATATTCACTATGCAGTGGTCAAAAATGCACATAACATTTGCCCCCTAAAGCATACTTTCTTGAATACAAAGTGTGCTTTGTTCAATCCAAGAATGTCTTTTTAGTCTTGCAATGGTTATATTGATGTTTGAATATCTACATCTCATTTTCACCTTTAATTTTTCGATGTGCTTCCTTTTGCTAATTTTATGCTGGACTTTTTTCATTCTAAGGAGGACATGCTAAATTTTTAAAGCCCTCTTTGATTAGTCTTCATCCGACAGGATGCTATTTTTCTTGGACTTTCGGTTTCCTAAGTCGAGGCTTCATACCGTATGCGGACCAACTGATGTATACTTTGCGTTGTCGACTTTGGATCCATGATGTGGTACTTCGGTTATGTTCATTAGAAGTTGAGTAAAGCTATCCTGACCATCACATGTGGTCGCAAAGTTTGTGTATTTCTCTACCAATCCTTTCTCCACTCTTGTGCACGCTTCAACAAGATCAATCGTTGATGAATTTGATAGAGGAAGAATCTCTGTTGAAGGGTCTTTGTATATAGGAGAAGATGCAGAGTGTTATCAAGTGAATGTCGATTATGACTTCCCTAACTCTTGTTTTGTATCTTCTACCTGGATGTTTATACAAAAATATGTATATTTTATATAAATTTTGATTGGAATCCTCATACCTAATAAGGTTTAATTGGTTTATGCGGCATACAGTCTAGTAAAGTGATGATCGGTTTTACCAACTTCTTCAATAACTTGGTTTGATAATCCTCGGTGTACGTGTATACATTAGATTGCTGCTAAGATCCAACAGATAAGTGTTAGATTATGGAGAAGCTTGGTGAGGAGCAAGGATAGTCAAACCATGGAATTTGGTTGGTGGAGTTTATTGCACCGAAAAATTTTGGATCGAGAGTGGAAGATAATAGCCGAACCACTTGGTCTGGTATATGAAAAGAGGTCGGACTGAGATACGAAAAGGGGTTGGACAAAAAGTTGGTAGGTTGCATGGTCCAAGGTCGAAACAATTATCTGGTGCACTGCATGTGCCAATCATAAGCTTGTGTTTGATGTCTAGCAATTGTGGCCGAGTCAAAATTTTGGTTTGGCACTAACACAAGACAATAACTAAACCAATCTTTGAGAGAGTGACATTGGCTTTTCGGTCCAGGGTCTGTGAGGAATTGTCCATACTAGGAGTAGTTTATCATTCTCATGCGAAGTCATAGACGCAATAAAATGTGAGTTATGAATGGCTCGATTAGAAAACATACTCTGATTGTGGTTAAGAGTGATTCATTATTGCTGGTTTGAGTTATGCCAAGCTACCTTAGTATGTGATGTTTAGCTGGAATAATCTTTAGACATTGGAAACCTTGATTAGTATTGGTTTGTTATTTCTTGCTGATCAAGTAGAATCAATCTTTTAATTCAAATGTCCCATTGGCCTTGACGGTAGAGGATCGTCGTATTCGGTTGACTTTGCCTGCAAGTTTAGGGTCTTTTCAGGCCTAGTGTGGTCAATGACTTTCATCATTGCCTTATTAATACACTTTTATTTGGAATTTTACCATAGATATGTGTTAGAGTCATATAGCATGTCCTTAAGATTGATCTATTAGGTAAGGGTACCAAGTTCTTTGTGTTAAAATAGACTTTGATATGAATTAATTATATTTGGAAGGTTATAGATCAAATTGCTTCTATTTAGAGAGGTCCTTATCATTGAAAGTGATTCCCTATTATTAAGGTTTAGAGTGTAATTATGGGTACGTGGCGGTACACTAATACTCATCACATCCTTTAGAGCACCCTCTAGCGACATTAACAAAAGTTGGTTGGGAACGCTCATTATTTGTCTTGGTTTGGCCCCGTATTGTGCACTTGGTTGCTTCTCACGACACGCTGCCTTGTATCATGAATAGGCTTAAAACTTCCAAACTTAAGGCCATGATTCCAATGTGCTATTACCAAGCTGAGTGGTAGTGTATGTGTATAATCATGGGATGATGTGGTGCTACGCCCCCAAGTTTTTTTTTATTGAATTTGACTTATCTTACAAAATTCAGTCATATCTATGCGCTGAGTTTTTCTCAAGTTCCATAAGCTTTCTCATCTTTGGGAGAATCATTACTGTTTCTAGAGAGAAGTTGGCTATAAGGGATATTCTAATTGTTGTGGCAATAATGGATTGACGTTTCGCCTATCTCTGGTGTAGTTGAGTCGATGCTCCATTTCCTTTGGTGGAGTGGAAGTGAATGAATATCCTGCTATGCTTAGTAGAGTGAAATTCATATTTCTACTATCCGTATGTAATGTCACAAGACTAAAAGAAATTGTTAGAAGCTTCTAGTTTAAGAACAACAAACTGTATTCTCTGTCAAGAGAGTCCTTCTAAGCTTAAAATTGGTGGCACATAAGTTACTTTCCCTGGTTGTGGATTTTGGTGACATGTGGTTTGTTAGCCCAACCTATGTTCCAAGGGAGAGTAACTTTTGCGACTTATATACTTAAGATTTAGAGTTGGGATTCAGACACAAAAACTACCTTGGCCATTATAGCTTGTATCATGAGTATTATTCGATTTACTGTAGCCCGACTAGCGTGGGTGTCGATCGTCAACTATGAACTAACCCTGGGTGCAGCTATGCCTTAATCATGGGATTTATTAGCGGTTCGCAGTTGCCAGTGAGCCGAACGCCAATGATAAACTCCCTAGGCTATAATCGTTCCTAATGCATGGCTTATAGTCAGTTTATCATTGCTAGCAAGCGGGCCAATCATCCAAAGTGAACTACGCAGGCTATTTTCATGCCTTTAGTCATGGTTATCTTGCTTCCAGTGCTGCCGTTGAGAGCTTGTGATTGATTGTAATAGGAAAAATATCAGACAAACAATCGAGAAAAATATCAATTTTATAGTGGTTTGGCCAGAATATGCCTATCCATTGTCTTTCTTTTATTGCTTCAACATGCTTTTTGCAAGCTAAGAGAAGTAATGGTGGAGATGCTGGAGATTCCTTCCTTTCCCAAATAACTTTTCCATCAATTGTTGATGGAATGTAAGCTTCATCGTGGAGATCCTTATGAACAATAAATGGTCCTTCCCAAACTGGATCTAGTGCGGTTAGACGGGGAAAGACTTGCTTTAGAAAAATATCCCCCTCTTGTAACTCTTGGGGCTTCACATTAGATTTGTATTGTTTTTCCATTTTCTGTCTACGTGCGGCGGTCTTGAGAGTGGTGTTATTCCTTCTTTCTTCAACCACGTTTAAGGACATGTTGAGAAGCTCCTTATATTCTTCCAGATTATAATGTGTCCTACGATGTGAAGGAACAACTGTTTCGATCGAATGCATAGCTTTAGCCCCGCATGCTTTGAGCAAATAGAATACGTCCTATTACTGTTTTATTGGAGGCTTGGTAGGCCCACAGTGCCGTGGGTAGTTCACCAACTCATACTCCTTTCGATTTATCAAATTTTTCCTTAGTTAGCGGTTGCTAGACTTTGTAAAAAGTTTCAACCTAATCATTGGCTGGGGCAACTCCTATCATGAGTCCATCCATGCTAGGCTTCAAATGCATTTATTCTTTGAGTTACTCAAGTTAGATTTGTGCCCGAATGCCCGACTGGTATGTCATTTCTAGGGAAAAGGGCGGTCATTAGCAGTGAACTACCCTGTCTAGTGCCCTTAGTCATGGCTATCTTATTTTCACTGCTACCAACACATGCTTATGATCTATGCTTCCAATCACTAAAGAAGTAGTTGTTATAACAACATAGGTGTTAAGTGAATATAACTACATCTGTGTTAAGTAAATGCATTAATCTCTTGTCTAGATAGGGAAAGTGTAGTTTAGGCCAAACCTGTCGCTTCAAGAAGCGCAAAGTATCAGGTTGTGTAGTATGCCTGGTTTAAGATGTTCTTTACGATATGAAGTCTCTCTTGGTATTTTTGTAAGACTTTATGGAACCTAGGAGTCGATGACACTGTCCTGAAATTACAACAACCGAGTACGAAAGAAGAGGTTTTTTATGGTACCTCCTTTGCAGGACCATCTATTGTCATGCGTATGAAACGTTTATGCAAGCATATTCTGTAATCGGCGTGCTCATCATAAGGATTTTATGCAAGTACTCTATTTGATAACGAGGGTTTTATTGGGCCAAGATTCTTGTTTGGCATTTTTGTATTGCCTTCTAGTAGTCATTGGTTTAGTCATTTTGTCAAGTTGACTCCGGCTAGTTTGGTTGACTTATAGTGGATGCCCCTCGTGTGCATCCTGCTATCCTTAGGTCAAAATCAATCTGAATTGTGTTTTTGATTATTGAATCATGATGGAGTGTGAAGCCAGTATCTTGATTGGTGACTGCAATGTCCTAGCGGTTTACAATATATATTGTCGATTTGTGTTGAATTATAATATGAGGAGTAGTTGTTATGGTTCTGGATATCTCTCGCCTTTCTGCTGTAGGCCAAATATGTTGGAATTACTGGAGCTCCATCTTTCAAAACCTTTCTGTATAAACTATTATGTTATCCAGGTTCTCGGCAAATGTCGTTTCCATCGCATCCTCTTCCTTACCCTTTGAGGTAACACTATACTTAAATGGATGGCTTCTTTTTGATCATTGATTATTCAAAATTCGAAAATGGAGAGTTATATCTCTTCTATTTTGCTATAGCATTTGAGCTGCAAGCTATGCGAGCATCCCTAGATGACCATCTATCTGAACTTCTGACGGTGATGTTTTCTCGTCTTTATGTTCCTTACTGACCCAAAGGAGAGGTCATGCATAATTGTATGGTCTAGTTTGGTTTTTTCGTCTTTACATCGTGTAGCGTGTAAGCACCCTCAGGTCGATTAGCACGTGCAACGGGTTTACGAATCCTTCCTTCACTTTTTCCAGGGATGGTGATCCAAGAGTAGATGGTAGAGCCGTACAATAGCTTAAGATTGATTAGATTGTAAGAAAAGTAATTATAAAGTACCTCCTTTGTGCCCCTTGTTTATCAGCAAGTGTGGAGATCTTGGCAAGTACCTAGTGGCTGGATTAACCCCTTATAAAGATTTGTAGTGGGCACTCAAAAGTTTTTGTTTTCCTAGAGGGTGGACTATTAACTTTTGGTCTTATCTTATTATCTCTTAATATTTGTTTAACATATCCCTAGGTAAGGAGAGCTATTGATGTTATTTGAACCATGTCCGGTAAGCGTTGGATTGGTGATGCCTTCACGCATGATAGGAGTGATGAGGCGTGCTTGTCATATCCAGACTTTGAGTATTCAATCATCATGACTTTGGTCTTCAAGTTTTGATTTTAGATCAATCAGTAAAATCCCAAATGTAGGACTTTGATTTGGTGCTGGATGGAAAAAGGGCTATGCTTGGGGTTTATTTGTTTATGTGGAATGCCCCATATGTTCTCTAGAGTGGGACTTCCCTTATATTATGACGCTGAGGTCGAATACATCTGTCTTCCCTAAGCGTATCAAGAGTTTATCCACCAAATCTTTATGATAAGTAGTGAAGCATTTACTGATTTCAGTCACAACCGTGTCGAACTTACATCCGATAATTTTTAGCACAGGGAGGTTATTAAACTAATTTTCTTGGTTTTTCACATTCAGATAGCTGTTGCATTCTTTGTAGCAGAGTTCACTCACTTTAGGAAGCATATCGGGAGATTGTTCTCCTTCCCTTCCTAGTGAGTTTGTTTTTTTGAGAGAGATATTTCACTTTACGTAAAGGATTAGGAGGTTTTGTAGCTTCGAAGGGTTGATGGTCCAATTCTTGAAATAAACAAGGAAACTGACATGACGTATGGCTTCTTAGTCCGAGAAATGGTGATTACAAACTTGAAAAATGAAAAGAGAAAAACTCTAATTTCAAAGAGACAATGACTTTAGATCAGGAGAAAGGATTTTGTGTTTGGAGGGAGAAAAGGATTTTCTTAGAACCATAATTTTATATATTACTAGGGAATAGATTCCACTTATACGAAAGGGGAAGATAGTTTTTTTTTTACGATAAAGAAGCAATGCTTCCGGATGGAAAGAGAATAAGATTTGATTTTAGAGTTGAAAAATGACTAATTATTTCTTTTGGTCAAAACTTTTTTTGACCTAAAATGGGAAAAAGAAGATACAACGATTATAAATCTAAGAAATAAATTCATGTTTCTTTTTAGGCCGAGAAGCGGTGTATCTAGGTCTGAAAGGAGATATAGTGATTTTAGATCTGAGAAGTGAATACATGTTTCTCGTTGGTTTAGGAGCAAGTTTTGTAGATCTGAAATAAGGGAAAAGAAAGAATTTTTTTATCTTTAATAAATAGTAATTGCAGATTTGAAAAGAGAAATAGATTTTGCTAAAGTAAAGGTTTCATATCTAGGGGATAAAAAGTATTTTAGTACAAGAAATAATGATCTCAAATTTGGAAAGTAAGAAAAAGAGAATCTCTCATGCAAAGGAGACAGTGACTTTAGATCTGAAAATAAAATGGTAGAAATTAAAAAAAAAATGCAATTTCAGATCTCAAGACTATAAATAGGTTTTCTTTTGTGAAAGCAAATAATGATCTAGATATAAACAAAGGGAAAAAAGGAGGTTTCTTATGCCAAGAAACCATGTTCTTGGAGAAAAGAGAGGTGGTTTGATTTTAGATCCAAAGGATGGCTAAATATTTCTTTTTGGTCAGGAGACATGTGTTTGTGAATCCAGAATAGTAAAAGTAATATCTAAGTGTTTCAAATCTAAGAGGTGACATTTATTTGCTGATAAACATTGTCTATGGATAGTAAAACTAAGATGTAAAAAGTGGACAAGAGAATTTCTCTATATAGTAAAATGAATGTTCAAATCTGAAGAAAAAATGTGGATGTTTTGTTTTTGTAAAACAGTTATGGTAGATCTTAAAAGGAACATAGATTACAGATCTTAGAAAAGAGGAGAGATTTTCCTAAGAGAAGAAACGATAATTTCTAGTCAGAAGATTAGAAATAGTCGGTTTCGAAATAAAAAGAAAAGTAAGAAAGAGAGATAAAAAAGGAAGGTTCAGTTCTCAATGAAAGCACCAAAATGTTTGCACAAAAAATGAGCAAATACTCAAATTTATAGAGCTATGAATATTGTTTGTACTATATAGCTATTGTTCGATGAAAATTAATTGCGGATGTTTAAGGTAGAAAATCAGATGTTTGCAGTAATGAATATGTAAATGACATAAATGTAAAAAGACATAGAATTTGCAGTGGCTCGGCCTAAATGTGCCTACGTCCACTGTTCCTCTTTTATTATCCCTTTCACTTCTGTTTACAAGTAAATTTTTTGAATACGAGTAAATGTGCTATTAGAACTAAGATTTTTCCCTCTCGAAGTTGTCTGCCATTGTTGCTAAAAACTTCTCTTTTCAGCATCCCCTTATTTATAATGCCATATGCTTGGTATTTATAGAATGAACATCTGAGGAGAGGCAGCTGAGTCTATAGTATTTGGAATTTGGTTCAACCTACTTTCCTCCAAGATTTGGTTTAACCTTCCTTACATGATAGTCAAGATATTCCACTTGTGACGACCGCCATACACGTCTAAGAACCCCGAACACATCATGAAGAAATACCTAAAGTATCGTCATACCATAATGAAAATTTCAAATCTTTTTTTTAGACCAGTGATACCCGGGTTGAGCCTCAAGCAAACCTTCACCCGACTCCAAACAACATTACTCGTAGTTGACTCCAAGTAAACCCTTAAATTTCTCATGCCTGACTACAAGCAGCCACTGAACCAAAAAAAATTTTTGGTCACCTAACAGACTCCATGCAGAATCCATATTTTCAAAGTCCGACTCAAAATAACCATCGAATAAAATTTTTGGTTCGGTCATCGGACCGACTCAAAGCAGACTTCAAATTTTCAAGGCCCGACTCCATGCAAGTACCAAACCAAAGTTTTGGTTCGATCATCGTGCCGACTCAAAGTTGACTCCAGATTTTCAAGCCCCGACTCCAAGCAAGCATTTAACCAAAGATTTGGTTTCGTAATCCAACCGACTCCAAGCAAACACTAGATTTTCAAGGCCTGACTCCAAGCAAGCACTGAACTAAAGTTTGGGTTTGGTCATCACGCCGACTCCATGTGGACTCAAGATTTTGACGCCTCGACTACAAGCAAGCGTCGAACCAAAGATTTGGTTCGTTAATCCAACCGATTCCAAGCAGACTTCGGATTTTCAAGGCCTGGCTCTAAGCAAGCGTTGAACCAAAGTTTGTGTTCAATCATTGCACCGACTCCGAGCAGACTCGAGATTTTCATGTCCCAACTCCAAGCAAGTTCCGAACCAAAGATTTGGTTCGGTAGTCCAACCGACTCCAAGTAGACTACAAATTTTCAAGGACCGACTCCAAACAAGCGCCAAACCAAAGTTTTGGTTCGGTCATTGGGCCTACTCTAAGCATACTCAAGATTTTCAAATCCCAACTCCAAACAAGCACCAAACCAAAGTTTTGGTTCGGTAATACAACCGACTCCAAGCAGAGTCCAGATTTTCAAGGTCCGACTCGAAGCAAGCGTCGAACCATAGATTTGGTTCAATCATTGCGCCGACTTCAGGTAGACTCGAGATTTTTAAGCCTTAACACCAAGCAAGCACCAAACCAAAGTTTTGGTCGGATCATCGGGCCAGGGTCCTGCTTACCGTTGGACTGTCGACCTTGAATGGTGGAAGAGCATCTCGATATTGGCCCCACGAGCCTATGGTGGACAACCGTAAGATGATCATATCTCTCAATTCATAGCCCGAATTGAGATGCGATTATAACCTATTTCCATATCTTGATCTTGAGAATACCTCTAAACTATTTGAGTCTGTTCCAGAACATTGAAGATTTTGCCCTTGACCCTTTATATTCATGATGTAGTGGGCGAAAATGCCCAAAACAATGGACAAAAAGGACATGGACTGGATTCTAGAGTCTATCATCGAGCCAGAGACATGGATGACTCCAATAAAGAATTATCTGCTTATAGGAAACCTACCATCTGACTGAAATCAGCGGAAGAAGCTCCTCCGCATAGCTAAATGGTTCATGATACAGGACGACATACTCCATCGAAGGGGATTCTCGACCCCGCTTCTTAGGTATGCGACCGACAATGAAGCACGACAAATCCTAAAGGAAGTACATGAAGGTGAATGCAAAGACCACACCGCGGGGCAGACACTGGCAAAGAAAGTACTTCGATACAGATACTTTTGGCCAACGATAAATTGCAATGCTGTAGATCGTGCCAGAAGATGCGATCAATGTCAACGATTCAACAAAATCAAGAGAACCCCTTCAACAGAAATGACACAAGTGGTCAGCCCATGGCCATTTGCGATATGGGCAATCGATCTCATTGGTATCCTTTCAATAACTAAAGGGCGAGCCAAATATGCTATAGTCGTCGTAGATTATTAACAAAATGGGACAAAGTGGAACCACTAAACACCATAAGCATAAAGAAAGTTATTAACTTTGTCACTAAAAACATCATTTGTAGGTTCGTTGGGCCGCAAAAAATCATCACTAAGAATGGGACCCAATTTGAAAATGCAGAGTTTAAAGACTTTTGCAGGTGCTTCAAAATCAAAAGAAGCTTTTCCATAATGGCTCCTACGAAAGAAAATAGGAAAGTGGAAGCAATAAACAAGATCATCAAATCCACCATCAAAAACCGATTAACAAAAGAAAATAATAATTGAATTGATGAACTTCCACTCGCACTATGGGCATATAGGACAACACACAAAGCAGCAAATTGCCACACTCCATTCATATTAGCATATGTTCAAAACCAATTATTCCCGTTGAATTGGAATTCCCCTTGAATTGAAGGAAAAATTTTATTCAAGCACAAAACGAGCAACTCCTACTCGAATTTCCAAACATGGTCGATGAAAAAAAGAGAAGAAGTAGAGTTGAGAACTACTGCTCGCTAAAAAACGGTGGCACGGTACATCAACCCCAAAGTTCATAGTCAGACCTTCGATGTTTGAGATCTTATGCTAAAGTGAGTTTACCATGTACTGGGAGCCTTCGGACCAAACTGGGAAGGATTGTATGTCATAAAATCAAAAGCACAACAATAGGACTTTCAAGCTGACAACCGTCGATGGGTTGTAGTTCCCAAAGCCAAGAATAGAGAATCGCTCAACTGTTATTTCATTTGAAAAACTATTTTATGTATTTTCTATTTCTTCAGCAAATAAGGCATCCCGGAAATGCCGATGGCATTGTAAATAGGCAAAAAATCTGCCATGCTTTCCTTAATAATGTTTGCTTCTTGAACCAACCAAACTATGTTCATAATAATTACCCGTTGAGTCGACGGAAGCAAATATACTCAAACCGATTCTTGCCCTCTGACGATTACACTACTCCAGTAGCATCGAAAGGGCTAAGAAGAAAATAAAAACTCCACGTGTTGCCCGAATATAGGCAACATCGAGGACCTCCAAAACTAAAACCTTTCGTGTCGCCCGAAGATAGGCAACATCGAGTAGTCCCAAAAATTAATCTCCTCGTGTTGCCCGAAGGTAGACAACATCGAGAAGCCCCAAAATAAAAACTCTGCGTATTGCCCGAAGGTAGGTGACATCGAGGAGCCCTAAAATAAAACTCCTCATCTTGCACAAAGAGAGGAAACATGAAGGAAAATAAAAACTCCTCGTGTTGCCCGATGATAGGCATCCCCGAGGAGTACCGAAAAGACAACTACCCATATCGCCCGATGATAGGCAACACCGAGGAAAAGAAGCCATGCATCACATGAGCAATGCACAAAAATTCTAACTCCTCGCATTGCCTGAAGATAGGCAACGCCAAGGAGCATGAAAAACTACACATGTATATTAGGGAATAGTGAGTGCAGCCCATACAAAATTGATGCTTTAAGGAAGGCACTCAACAATCGACAATACAGACCTATGAGCAAATTGAATAATTACCTAAATGTTGAAAAATTCCAAACAAAAAGTGGGATCACTTGCTAAAATCGCAGTATCTTCAAAAATCAGAACCAAGTTGTAACTTAGTCAAATTTTCAATAGAGATTATTTAGACCTTAAGTTATCAGCTATTTGAAAGTCGTTTGAAATGAATAGCCCTATAAACTGGAGGGCTTACACCTGTACTAAGATAGAACCAAAAAAATACAACAAGTTCACAAGCTCTATCACTACAAATCACGAGTCCATAAAAAAACTTTCTTTGTTCTAAACAAATATCCAAGCAACAAAGTTATAGAAAATTTGCTAAAGTTTTGTGAATTTCCAAGCAAAAAAAAGCTCTAAGTGCTGTTAATCTCTAAGTTCTGTCACTTCAAATGAAGGGCTTTGGCTATAATAATAGAACTAGCAATGTATGAAATGAAATAAGCACAAGTACACAGAGCATATATGAATAAGTAGACAAAAATACAGTCAAAATAACATTGTATTGCTTATGACTTTCTACACACAGGATCAAATATAGGGGCCGTACTCACAATACAATGGCCAACAAAGAAAAAATACAGACTCTACAATCATGACGCAAAGTGAAGACTCTACACTTGAACAAAACTGCTCAAAAAGAAAAATCAAGTCCATCCTCACGATAGCCACTCAACGCTTCTTGCCACCGCTTCTCTTCCCACCTCTTGTTTGCAGCTTCTGCTTCCTTTTGCGTGAGGTTTTACTGCCAATAATGTCAACATGCACTTCTGTAGCAATCTCTCCCTCCTCCTCCGAATGATTTTCTAAAGAGCTTCCCTTTCCTTTGTGTTTTCATGACTTCATGGAGCTCTTTAAAGCTTTGACTGCCTCCACTTTTTCCTTCTTGATGGTAACCAAGTCATGTTGGGCCTTTAACGGCTGCTCCATCTGCATTACATGCTCCTTAGCCTCAACACTAGTTGTATCACCTTCCGGAGATGACGAAGGATCGTCCAAGCCATGGAGCACCGTAATCTTCTCGGCCTCTAGCCCCAATTGTGTAACAACCCAAAATTTAAGCTATAATAATTAATTATGAATTAATTAAATAATATATATAACTTTGTGAAATTGTAAAAATTGAGCCATAGGAGTTGCACCATTGTGTCTATGGCATTTTCTGGTCAATTTTCATTTATAGGTTGTCAAAATCAGAGCTAAAACGAAGAAGTTACGAAAGAAAGAAGAAATCAGAAAATTAAAAAGAAAAAAAGACAAATAAAATAAATGGTTAGGTTGACCCTGGGGTCGACCTTCCCCATAGTAGTATTGACCTATAAGTAGACCTTCGCCATACAAAGATCGACAGCTAGGTCGACCAACATATGCATTTGGACGTTATTTAATCCTGCTTCGTTCTATGAAGTGTTTTGAAACTTTTATGTAATCTTGTTCGTTCGTGCTTCCATCCGATGGTTTCATTCGAGCCTATGACGTAGTTGCATGAGATTTAATCTTCAAATCCAATGGTCTGAGATCCACAAGTGACACTACAAATAAGACCCTAGGCCTAGCTATTTTTCTCATTCATATTTTTTCCAATTGGGTCCATTGTCTGAAACTAGACCCTAAAAGAATATTTTTCTAAGGAGGAGATCTTTTTAATTTAAATATTTTATACCCTAGAAGTGGATCCGTGAAGGCCAAGGAAAAAGGATAAGGACCATAGGTGAGTGTTTAAGTAATTATTTTAGATTTTTAGGTAATTTAAAATAATAGGGTTTCCAATACTTGCAGTTTTTTTTACAATTTCTGGATAACCATTATGCAAGTTTATTTATGGTTTATTTTTAAGTAAATTTTAGACTTACTTTCAGTCTATTTTCTTTTAGCTACTCTATTTTAGTTACTAGCAATTATTTATAGTTAACTATAGATTAACCGATTATTTATAGTGATTTACAGTATTTACAGTTATTTACTACTATTTACATTTTATCTACATCTATTCTATGTTGGGATTTATTCTGTAAATATTTGTTCCTTTTTAATTCGCCTTTTACATGAATGGAATAAAATAAGAGAATAATTTGCTAATATGGATTAGAATATGAAAATACTAAATTTACAGAATATTAGATGTAAAGTAAGAAGAACTGTAATAAATTAATCGTACACTGAAATAGGAAAATTCACGACATTTGCAAGCATAGTTATAACATGCAATTATAACTAAAAAGAGAAAATAGAAGAAATAGCAGAAGAAGCTTACTTTTAAACTTAGACCTTGGGTTAAGTTAATAAGAAAAATTATAACGCACAAGTTATAATTAGAGACGACAGAAAAGGCTTATTTTAGAACTTACATTTAAGTTAATAAGCAAGCATAGTAGAAGTAATAGAAGAGGCTTATTTTAAAGACTTATACTAAGTTAATTAGCAAATGTAGCAGAGATAATAGAAGAAGCTTATTTTAAAGACTTGGAATAAATTAATAAGCAAATAGAGAAGAATTAACAGAAGAGGCTTATTTAAAAGACTTATACTAAGTTAATAGGCAAAAATAGAAGTAGGGCCCATAACCAATAGCATTTCCTTTCATTCAGGAACTGATGGTCTCAAAACAGATTAAGCGAGGCTGGGACATGCTTATGCTAACTAGGGTAACTAAGGGGCCAATAGATTGAAGCTAAATAATGGGATTTGAGCAAGGGGCATAACTGGATTTTTCTTATTAGGACCAATATCTACAGTATTCCCCTTCTAGACTAGGACAGTTGGTATCACAAAACACTTAGGTGAGGCTGGACAGGACCCTTTTAGACTAGAACTAATAGTCTCACAATAAATCAGGCAAGGCGAGGAACGGTTATGTTGTTTAGGATAGGTAAGAAGTCAAAAGTGGGAGCAACAGATAGTGCGAGCCTAACGGTTACCGAGCATGTGACCTCATTGTAGGGTGATAAGCCGCTATTGAGTGCTAAATTGCTAAATAGGTGTCTTTTGCTTTAGGACCCATAGGATGGGACTAGCTCACAGTGGCACAATAGAGATTGAAAGCTGATCAAAGGGCAGAATTAGGATTTCAACCTAACTAAAATAGGATTAGGGATTCAGCATAATCGAAGCAGCTATCTAAGACAAGTGTAAACATTCGAAATAATCAAAACTATCAAAACAAACAGTTAAACAGTATTTTATTTCAACTTTATCTTTTCTTTTATTTCCTTTTATACTAAAACTATTGCTAAGTCTATTATCTTTATCTTGCTTAAAATACTAGTAATTACATCCACTCACTAGACTTTTAGTCTGACCCACTCCTCTATTTTTCCCTTTTCCCCTATAGGCCCTTAGAGGCAGGGACAATAGATTTCAGATTTTCTTGGAGATTTAGTTGTACTCTTCATGTATTTTTCTTCTTTTAAGTTTTCATTTCGATTTTTTATGTATTGGTACTATTTGAGAGGGATGATTCTTTACTCTGATGTTGTGGCCGAGGTGGTATTTTTCATGAGGCATACGTATTTGGTATTTTGAGACATATTTTGGGTATGACTTATTTTATAAAGTTTAACTTTTAAATGGGTTATTGTTTAAATATTTCCACTATTCTTATTTAATTGTCATGTGAATCTTAGTCTTTAAATTTTTTTAGCTATACCTTCAATGCATCACATCTTTTAATGTGTCCTTTTTGGGTATACTAAGGGTTGTGGGGGTGTTTCACTTGGTATCAGAGCCTAAGGTTACAAGATTTCTAAAATCTTGTTTTAAAAAAAAGTATTTTTCCAAAGGTAGCCTATTTTTAAAATGAGCATATCTTCAAACTAGAAGTATTTTTCAAAAATAAACTCTTATTATAGAATAGTTTTTCAACTATAAAAGAGAATTTTTATAAACAATCTCCCCAATGTCCAGTTCAATCTTCTTTCGATTCTTTCAAGCATAAATTTCCTTTTCTTTGCATAGTATAACTGACTGGTTCCTTAGAGTTATTGTACCAGGGTTGCAAACGCAAGTGCACAATACAACATCGGTAGGTGGAGATCACTTTAATCTACCTATAGCAGCCAACTTTTCTAAGCTATGCAAGGAATTCGCTAGTCTAGGAGACAGAACGTTTTCAAGCATAGAGAAATTTGAGGAGGCATAAGCTAGGTTTAAGGATACAGAGCAAATGTGTAGGTTGATAGGATTGGAGGACCGACAGAGAGTTCAGCCTACATCTTGGTTGCTGAAGAGAGAGATTAATGAGGTTCCTAGGTTAGAAAGCTATATGAAGTTGTGGTGGAAAAACAAGACAGATAAGGATGGGAGGAAAGAAGGAGGACTTAGAAGCGGATCAAGAAAAGCGGGGAATGTAATAAATGTTGATTTGTTGGTCATTACGCAATGGACTATAAGAATCAGTTGATGAAAGGAATGCGTTATAGTTATGGACAACTTGGTCACCTTATTAAAGCTTGTCCGCATAGGACGGGACAGAGAGGAGGCACACCTACAGCGCAAGTATAGGCTTTGGATACAACACCTTCTAATAGTGGACCGAATCTAGGTTGGAAAGATGTTGTAGAAGATTTGATCTCCATTTCAGGTTTTTCCTATTCGGACTCTTTCATTTCTAGTTCTTTAGCAAATTGTCTATACTTAGATATCACTATAGTAGTAGATCCCATTGTTGTTTCAAACCCCATAGGAGGATCAGCACACTTGTCTATGATTTCGTAGGGGTTTGAAATTTTTTATCTGAGGTGTAGAGATTGATTGCGACACTATGTATTGGGATTCTCGAGGTATGGGATAATTTTGGGGATGGATTGGCTATCCACATGTAGAGCTATATTAGACTGCAAGAGAATAGTTGTTAGACTAGAGCCATGCATCAGTATTACTCTCGAGGTTTCTTGCGACCAACCGGGGTCAGCCATGTTGAGCTTCCTTTATTCCCTCGATTCATCATCAACAGAGTAAGATTTAGTTCCATTTGTCGGAGATTTCCCAAACATCTTTGAAGAGGTTAGGGGACTACTCCCTAAGAGAGAGATGGACTTCAGGAACAATCTCAATGACAATGCTAAGCCAGTGGCATTATCGGTGAGAAATATGGCACCAAGGGAGAGGTAGGAGTTTAGTAAGCTAATTGGTGAGCTATTGGAGAAAGGCTTCAATAAACGGAGCATGTCTGAGTTGGGTGCGCCGGTCATCTTTGCTACAAAAGCGGACGGTTCCCTTCGACATTGCATAGACTATAGATAATTGAATAAGCTCACAAAAAAGAACCCTTACTCACTTCCTAGGATAGACGAACTTGTCGATTGGTTGGTTGGTTCGCTCTTTAGTATTTTCTCCGTTTGATTTAGCCACAAGATTTCATCAGCTTAGGGTCCCTGATGATAGCATATATAAGACGACATTTAGGACACCCAATGGATTCTTTGAGTGGTTGGTTATGCCTTTTGGGCTAACTAATGCCCCATCTTATTTTGTGGATTTGATGAGCCATATTTTTAGAGATGTCCTAAATAAGTTTATAGTGGTATTTGTGGATGACATTTTGGTGTTTCCCAAGGTCATGAAGGAGCATGCTGTTCATTTAGAGGAGGTTCTTCGTACACTTCATGTTCATCAGTTGAGGGCAAAGTTCTCAAAGTGTCACTTTTGGCTTAAGGAAGTGTGTATCTTAGGGGCTTAGAGAAGGTCAAAACATGGAAAGAGTTTAAGAAACAATTTTGTAAGTTTAGGTTTGAATTGTAGACATCGAAAAAGTTATAGGCAAGGATTGGAGATGTACAATAGATTCAGTTGAAAACAAGAAACCCATGTGTAGATAATTGTAAAATATTAATTGTTTCAAATAAGTGGATTTAACGGTAGTACTTTGAATAAATATAAGTATAAGAGAAGAATAGGAATAAAACACTATAGTAATGAGATTATCAAAGTTTAGGAAGAGTAGTCCAAGGAAGAAAATCCACTTTATGTCTAGCCCAATAAAATGAATTGTTAGAATTGAAAAGTTGATAAATATAATTGTTAAATTATTTAATAAAGTAAATATTGGGGTTTTTAAAAAAATGGTATGAGATGTAAATTGGTTTCTATATGATTTAAATTTTGTCAAAAATGAAGTTCTTTTCGAAGAACTATAGGACATATATATATAGCTAGTTTCTTTGAAGGTAAACAAATATCTTAAATATAAAAATCTAGAGTGTATTAAGTATCGAAAATGTAGGTTGCAACATTTATTGTTGTAACATATGTTTTCGTGGAAAATAAAAGGGGCATATACTATTATAGTATTATTATAGTATGTGACTCCAAAGGGTAATGTTTTTGCATAGCATATGAGATTTATTAGTATTTATTTCAATTAAATCCATATTCTAGTATTTTGTTGTCATAGTAACAGTTTTTATGCAACATCTGTTTTGACCCAAATATAAACGTGTTTTGAAGATAATTTTTGAGCAGAGAAATAAAGTGACTTGTAAGAACACTTATTATTTAAATAAGTATGATGAAATGTTTTCTAATTATAGATATATTAAAACAGTTTTGAAAATGTGTTTTTTTTGAAAAGAAAAGTGCAAGTTAAATATTAGAATATTAATAAATTTCGTAGAAATTGACTATTACAAGAGATTATAGATTAAACATACTTTTATCTATTGGAATGAAATAATTAATGATATAACTTTCTATGAAACCAAATCACAAATAAAGATATTTGTGCAAGTTATAAGGAATACGTGAAAGAGATGTACAAGTTATGGGAAGAACCATATTTTGTTTAGCCTATTTCGAAAAATATAAAATAATTTCCTTATAATTGCACGTAAATATGAAGCCCTCTTTTAAAGAATTCATAGATGGTTATAGCGTTAATAGTTTCTCACAAGAGAAAGTAGTTCCAATACATTAAGGTATAGAACCATCAAATGTAATAATTAGACACAGAGTTGGTTAGGAGAGATATTATAGAGGGCCTTTGTAGAAAGTCCCGATTGTAGTAAGGAACTCCTCCAAGGTTAAGTAATTGGAAAGTTATGGAGTTTTTAATAAAATAATTGTTCTTATCTAATCCAGGTTTTGCAAAATTGAAAAACTATGAAAATAAAATGTTTTCAAAACATGTAAGAAGATTTTAAAGATGCTTTAAAGAAAGATGGTTTGGTGAAAAAGTAAATAAGTTTTTGAAAGCAAAAAACTTAGTACCTGTTAGCGCCAAAACAGGTCATTAACCCCCAAATCCAGATGAAAGCACCAAATCACAGTCACAAATTACAAATAGAATGTATGTAGAAAGTATGAATGTGAAGAACAATAAAAAATTAAAAAGAAAGCAGTAATAACATAGGATTTACAGTAGTTCGGCTAACTCTAACCTACATCGACTCCAAAAATTTCCTTTTTATTATATTGCAATTTATTTATAGTTACAATCATTACAATCCAGAGTTTTTAAAGCAACAATGGCAGAGTAGCCTTTATAGGGAAGAAGAAGAGAAGCAGAATGAAGATCCCTTTTCTAAAGCCCCTCCTGTTGTATTTATAGGCAAATCTCGAGTTGCTGGGCCTCCTGAGTGATATTGGCCTACTATAGACATAGCCGAGCCCATATATCTAGTCAACCCCAAGTTGTATATGGCCCTGACTCATCTTAGCCGATCAAGGAATGCCGACCCACTTATAACTCTGTGCCAACCCCGAGCCACTTCAACCACGCCGACGCACTTAAACTCACTCATCCATTTCAATCAACAGACCCTAGAAGATCGATCCACCAAGGCCGAACCAAAGTTCATACAACCTAACACTGACCCACTTCAGCTGACCGAGTGCAGCCGACCCATACATGCCGACTGACCTACACCGACCCACATTGACGGAGCCATACCCATACTCCACCACCGAACCACTCCCCACATTGACACTTCTCAAGCATGTCAGCCCACATCATTATGACCGATCCACACTACCACGCCGATCCACATCATCCTGACTGATCCACAACACTACGCCAAACCACATCATCTAGACCGATCCACAACACCACACCGAACTGCATCATCTAGACCGATCCTCAACACCACGCTGAACCACATCATCCAGACCGACCCACCTTTGCAAAACCATATCTGACCGAACCATATCTCCTATGCCGATCGGCTTTAACTTGACCGAACCAGAAATGCTGGTCCATATTTCCTAGACCTAAGTTATAGCCGATCAGCTTTAACCAATCAAATATCCTTTTTCCAAGTGTGTTGTATCATCCATCCATCCAGTCGACTCAAACTTATCATATTCCATCCTCGACAACCGAGCAATCGATTTAGTTAAATTCGCCTGTCCACGGCTTTGCCAAAAGGCGGTTTAACATTTGCCCCCAAAAACATGCCTTGATATTGGAAGGTGTGTTTTGAATAGCCTAAAACCCGATATCCAAAGTCAATATGTCATTCATAGCAATAACTTCCAAGTCATAATCCAATCCATTTCATCCAAGTGTCATTGCCGTATTCTTATCCAAATGTATGATGCACCAAATCGATACACAATTCCTATCCACTAACCAAATCCTTAGCCAATTCCACAACCATATGAACCCGACAACCAAGTTCTAATCCATTCATATCCAAAAACAATAACCACACCCATGACCTCTCTAGGTCGATATCTAAATCCAGGACCGCTCTGGGTCCATGCCCAAATCCTTAGCTGTTCATAACCAATATCCAAATCCATAATGTCTCTGGGCTCTTGCTGAGCACAACCTACACCTGACGACCTATGTCAAGTAATGCCTTGTTGTTCCTGACTTAGTGCCTGAACGTTGAGTAATGTCGTGGCTTAAGTACTAAGCCAAATCCTGGTGCTCCAGACCCTTGCCAATCATAATCCATACTCAACGACTTGTAATAGTAACCGACAGATATTATAAGGCCTAAGTCCTAGGCTGAATCCTGGTCGCTCCGGACCCTTACCGAGCATAGTTCATACTCGATGACCGGTAATAGTAACCGATAGGCATTATGAGGCCTATGTCCTAGGGAGAATCCTTGTCTCTCTGGACCCTTGCCGAGCATAGTCCATATTCGATGACCTTTTAGCCAAAAACTAGAAAAAAGTCAATCAAAATTGAATCTAAGATCGTGATTCAACCAGAAAACAAGAAATCAATATCAAAGGTCCATATCAAAATCCAAATCAAAAATCAAGCATCCAAATCAAAATACAAACCAAGAAACCAACAAAACCGGGAATTCAAACCGGACTCCTAAACCAATGCAAAAAAGAAAATTTCCAAGCAAAAAAGAAAAAAAACAGATTTCAAAAACCAGAGCATCTCGATAAACCGTCATCTCAGAGCATGCCTAAGGGTTATCTTCGAACCCATACATGAGTAAGTGATTTAGTCGTTTGCCTAGAGTTTGTTACTTATTCCAAACCATTACAATTAGTTGATGACTAACCGGCCACCATTCCTAGGCCTCGTGCCATCGTCGTTCAAGGTAGATAGTGGTTGCTCCTTTTCCACCGCCGCATTCCGAGTTCCGACATATTGCCGCAACTAACCATTCCTTACATGTTCCTCGATTATATCCTTTAGATGCCTTTAGCTGTTAGTATCATGCCAGACTAGGTTATGAAAGAGAAAGTGCCTTCCCGATGCGCTTTCATGTTCTGAGGGTTCCCTTTTTCCTGGCCTTCGATAAGGTAGGCGATCCTTAATATCCAAGTATATTCGTTCCAATGTCTCATTCAGTCCGATGTAAGTGGAGAATTTTGGTTCTCCCCAGCGCTTCCTTTTTACTTTATCCTTATCTTTACCTAAGCCCTCACCAAACATGCATCCTCTGGTCGAAGAAATCTCTTAGATTCATGAAAGAATTCTCTAAGATCCATTGGTGGGTCCCGTATCAACTATAATTTGAAATCCGAATTATCCTTGAATCCTGATACTACAGCCATTAGAACCATAGATGGATTCGGCCGATCCACCGAAGCAATTGGTGCATTAAACTGAGTTAAGAAAGTCCTAAGGGATTCATCTGCCCTTTTCTTGACTGACGTCGGTGCCATCACATTCTGCGACCTTTTTATGTAAGCTCTAAACTATATTAAGATGTTATCCACCAGTTGTGTCCATGTTCCGATAGATCCATCCTCTAGCTGTCTAAACCACATAGTGGCTACATCTGTCAAGTATAGGGGAAAACATCGAGCCGTAACCTCCTCTGATGTCCCCGGCACTTCCATATTCCTTGTGTACCTCACTAAGTGGTCATTGGGATCCGTTTTACCATCGTAAACTTTCAAAGCGGGTAGCTTGAAATCGAGTGGATTCCAAGCCATCCTAATGTTACGGGTAAATGGACATCTGCTTTCTCCCTCCAAATCCCTTTTTTAGACCTCCGCGATTAGTTCGCCTGATGATGTCAGCTAATCTAGTGTTACTTTGCAAGGGTTGCCCCAATCTCCATTTCCTAAGCGCTATTTAAGTCCTTGAGGGAATTCTGGTACATACTCCTCATCACGCACTCCTGCATTCCTGTTTGCGCTAGGCTGCGCTGCGTCATCCGGTATCCCTTCATCGGTTAGTCCAACATTACCCGGAGGCATGCCCCCAAGTATAGATCCACCTGGATTGATAGTTGTTTGCTGGTGGGGGGTTGCCCGTTGCTTAATCACTCTATCTATTTGTCGGTTGAGTCCTTCTGATCTAGCTCCACGGATCTGAGCTCCTGTAGTTCCTGCTTGTCCAAATCGTCTGAAGAGTGCCTGCATTATTTCTTCTTGCATTTTCAACTGTTCCTGCATGAAATTCATCATTACTTGCATCTCGTCCCTAGTGATATATACGAAGGCTTGATTAGCTCCAGATGAAGCCTCCTGACTTCCCTCTTGTTGACTTCTTTCCGTCCTCTGTCTCCTAGTTGATTGCTCTGCCATAGTCTCCAGAATCCAAGTTCCTAAGCCTTTAAGTCCAAACTCCAAGCTTTCAAATCCCTGAGTTCTAGCTTTCTCAATGAAAGGACCAAAATGTTAGTGCTAAAATTGGTTACTATTACTCAAATCCAGATGAAAGCACTAAATCACAGTCTCAAATCACAGATAGAATGTGTGTAGAGAGTAATAATGTTCAAAACAATAAAAAATTAAAAAGAAAGTGGTAATAGCAAAGGATTTATAGTGGTTTGGCTAACTCCGGCCTACGTCGCTCTAGAAAATTCTATTTTATTATGCTGCAATTTGATTATAGTTACAATCCAGAGTTTTTAAAGCAACAATGGCAGAGTATCCTTAATAAGGAAGAGGAAGGGAAGCAGAATAAAGATACCTTTTTTGTAGCCTCGCCTGCTGTATTTATAGGAAAATCCCGAGTCCTTAGGCTTCCTAAGTGATATGGTCCCACCACAGACATAGCCAAGCCCATATACCTAGTCGATGCCGACCCCAAGCTTTATATGACCCTGACTCATCTTGGCCGATCAAGAAATGCCGACCCACTTATAACTCTGTGCCAACACCAAGCCACTTCAACCAAGCCGATCCACTTTAACTCACTAATCCATTCCAATCAACCGACCCTAGACGACAGATCCACCAAGGCCGAACCCGAGTTCCTACAACCTAACACCAACGCAGTTCAGCTCACCGAGCACAGCCAACCTGCACATGTCGACCGACCAACACAGACCCATATTGACCAAACCATACTGATACTCCACCACCGAACCACTCCCCACACTGATACTTCTCAAACCATGTCGAACCATACCATCATGAGCGATCCACACTACCACACTGATCCACATCATCCAGATCGATCCACAACACCATGCCGAACCACATCATCTAGGCCGATCCACAATGCCACGCAAAATGACATCATGCAGACCGATCCACAACACCACACCGAAACACATCATCTAGACCGACCCACCCATGTCGAACCATATCTGACCAAACCTAATCTCCCATGCTGGTCGGCTTTAACTCGACCGAACCAGAAATGTCGGTCCATATTTCCTAGACACAAGTTATATCCGATCCAACTTTACCTAATCCAATATTCATTTTCCAAGCATGTTGTATCATCCATCTATCCAGTCGACTAAAACATATTGTATTCCATCCTTGACAATAGAGCAATCGATTTAGTTAAATCTGCCTATCTATGGCCTTACAAAAAGGCGGGTTAACAGTAACAGATAAATTTAAAAATCGAAATATTTATGGAAATCTATTAAGGTCTTTAAAAGTAAAGGAGGAACAAGTTTTGAACTTAAAATTTGTAAGTTTTCCCCTCTCAGTATGAGGAATAATATAGATCAAAAAGGCTGTAAGGATGCAAGTCTAGAAAGATAAAATGTTAAGTAACCAAGTACCTTTGAATTTAATGGAAATTTGAAAACAACACTTTTAAAGACAGAAATTTTGGGATTTGATATTTTAATAGTTTAGAAGCTTTAATTTTTGAAATGGAATGATAAATATCAAACCAAACTTTCAAATGTGGAGTAGATATGAATCATTTCCTAGGTGCGATAGATAATGTAAGGTGATGAAGGAGATGGCAGAGATTACTTTTAGAAGTAATAACAAAAGTTTTTGTAAAGTTTATAGGACACTAGTGGGAACTTAGGAATGTTGTTTCATTTGTAGACTTGATGGCAAGGCAATATTAGTATGACAGTAAGACAATTATGGTTGAGGATGTACATTCTTGATTTTAGAGGAACTTGGAAGGAGCGTCTTCCTTTAGTGGAATTCGTGCATAGTAATAGTTTTCAAGCTAGCATTGGAATGACATCTTTCGAAGCCCTTTTTGGGAAGATCGTACAAGTCATCTTCGTATTGGTTAGTGGCTACAAAAAGGCTGCTATTTGGTCCCGATACGGTTAGCGAAACTTCAGATAAGATTGATTTGATTAGGAGAAAATACGTACCTCTTGTCCACATCTCTTTGATGATAAGTTTTCGAATTTCCTATTTGCATCTTTAGTTTTGAATAGGTTCTTTCCTTTATTATCCTTTAGGAGTGTTGATTTTATGATTTAACCTATGGATGGTAGGATTTTATATAAACATGTTATTAGAACATTTTATGTATGATGGATGCTAGTGGTTGCAAGTGTTTGCTAGTGGATGCTAATGGATGCATACACACACGACACTATTATCTCTTAGGGATCAGTTAGACTAGGACATTAGAACATATACATATGGTTTGCATTAGCATTTTTACTTTTATTTCATTCCATGGTCGTTATAAATGTATAATTATGACAGGATTGTTGCATTTGGATGATGATTGTAGCACACATATAGAACTATCAGTTAACATTAGGGAATTACATTCATTTGGATACATGGAACAGACATGGTTTTATAAAAGGAGGTCGACTGAATCAATAGACTGCCTAATCTTTTGCATTAATTAGGGACATTGACACTACACTAATTGCATATATATCATAAATCACATTTATAAAAACTTAAGGACCATTGATGTAATCGACGGTGGTTGAGTAGTTCGTTATAAATCTTGGATGAAAACATTTATTTCATTCTTCTACCCTTATAGATTTTGGGGACGAAATCCCTTAAGGAGGGGAGAATGTAACAACCCGAGATTTAATGTATAATAATTAATTAATGAATTCATTAAATAATAAAATTACTTTTTTAAATTATCAGAATTTAGCCAAGGGAATTGCACCATTGTGTCCATGGTAATTTTCTGGTCAATTTTTTTCAGAATCGGAGCTAAAACGAAGAAGTCATGAAAGGAAGGAATCAAAAAATAAAAAATAAAAAAGTCGAAGTAAAATAAAATAAAGGGTAAGATCGACCCTAAGGTCGACCATCCCTGCAGATGGGTCGACCCTCACCGTGCAAAGATCGATTTCCTGGTGGACCCTCGTACGTATTTGGACATGATTTTATCCCACTTCGTTCTGTGACGTGTTTTGCAACTTTTATCCAATCTTGTGCGTTCATGCTTCCATCCGACGGTTCCCATCGAACCTATGACGTGATTGCACCAGATTTAATCTTCAAATCCAACAATCTGAGATCCACAAGTGATAATATAAATAAGACAATAGTTCTAACTATTTTTCTCATTCAGATTTTCTTCATCTGGGTTCATTGCCTGAGGCTGGACCCAAAGAGGAATATTTTTCGATGGAGGTGAACTTTGTAATTAAAATGTTTTATACCCAAGAAGTGGATCCAGAAAGGCTAAGTAAAAGAGATAAGCATTACAAGTGAGTGTTTAAGTAATTATTGTAGATTTTTAAGTAATGTAAAATAATTGGGTTTCCTATAGTTGTAGTTTTTCTACAATTTTGGGATAACCTTTATGCAAGTTTATTAACATTTTATTTTAAGTAAATTTTAGACTTGCTTTTTAGTATATTTTCTTTCAGCTGCTCTATTTCAGTTATTTGCAATTATTTACTGTTAATTGTAGATTTCCTAATTATTTAATGTCATTTATCGTATTTACAGTTATTTGCTGTTATTACATTTTATCTATATCTATTCTACGTTGGGATTTATTCTGTAAATATTAGCTCCTTTTTTAATTCCCTTTTTATGAGAATGGAATAAACGAAAGAGAATAATTTGCTAGTATGCACTAGAATATAAGAACAATGAATTTACATAAAATTAGATGCAAAGTAAGAAGAACTGTAATAAATTGGGCATACACTGAAATAAGCAAATTCTAGATGTTTGCAAGCATAGTTATAACATGTAATTATAACTGAAAGGAGAAATATAAGAAATAACAGAAGAATCTTACTTCTAAACTTGGACCTAGGGTTGAGTTAATAAGAAGAATTATAACACACAGGTTATAATAAGACACAACAGAAAAGGCTTATTTTAGAACTTATATTTAAGTTAATAAGCAAGCATAGTAGAAATAACAGAAGATGCTTATTTTAAAGGCTTACACTAAGTTAATAAGAAAATGTAGTAGAGATAATAGAAGAGGCTTATATTAATGACTTAGAATAATTTAATAAGCAAATAGAGCAGAATTAACAGAAGAGGCTTATTTAAAAAAATTATACTAAGTTAATAAGCAAAGATAGAAGTAGGCCCATAACCAATACCATTACCTTTCAGTCAGGAACTGATGGTTTGGTAATAGATTAGGTGAGGCTGGGACACACTTATACTAAATAGGGTAACCAAGGGGCCAAATATATAGAAGCTCAAATCAAGGGATTTGGGCAAGGGGTGCAACTAGATTTTGTTTGTTAGGACCTGTATCGTCAGCCCTTCCCTTTTAGACTAGGACTGATGGTCTCACAAAACACCTAAACGAGGCTGGGCAGCATTCTTTCAAACTTAGACTGATGGTCTCACAACAGATAAGGTGAGGCAGTGCACGGTTATGCTGTTTACGATAGTTAAGAGGTCAAAAGAGGGAGCAACAAACAGTGCGAGCCTAACGGTGGCCAAACATACGACCTCGATGCTGGGAGATAAGTCACTATTGAGTTCCAAAGCGCTAAATAGGTGTCCTTTGCTTTGGGACCCATAGGATGGGACTAGCTCACAGTGGCACAATAGAAATAAAAAGTTGATCAAAGGGTAGAATTAGGATTTCAACCTAACTAAAATAGGATTAGGGATTCAGCCTAATCAAAGCAACTATCTAAGACAAGTGCAAATAATCGAAATAATTAGAACTATCAAAGCGAATAGTTAAACAATATTTTATTCCAACTTTATCTTTTTTTATTTCCTTTTATACTGGAACTATTGCTAAGTCTATTATATTTATCTTGCTTAAAAATACTAGTAATTACTTCCACTTACCAGACTTTTAGTCTGACCCACTCCTCTATTTTTCTCTTTTCCCCCATAGGCCAGCAAAGGCAAGGACGGTAGATTTTGAATTTTCTTGGAGATTCAGCTGTAGAGTTTTTCTTCTTGTATTTTTCTTCTTTTCAGTTTTCATTTGGATTTTTTATGTACCAGCACTATTTGAGAGGGATGATTTTATACTCAGATATTGTGACGGAGATGGTATTTTTCATGAGACATATGTATTTGGTATTTTGAGACATATTTAGGTTATGACTTATTTTATAAAGTTTAACTTTTAAATGAGTTATTGTTTAAATTTTTCCGCTATTTTTATTTAAATGTCTTGTGAATTTTAGTCCCTGTAAAGTTTTAGCTATACCTATAACACACCAAATTTTTTAGTGTGACTTTTTTGGGTATACTAAGGGGTGTAGGGTATCTACGGCTGTGATCAAGATGTGGATATGGGAACTGGAGTTAGAATGGATGCAATCTTAGAGGATGTGAATATAGTAGCATGCACAAGCGCCGAAGTAGCTAGTGCGTTAACGAGAAGAGTGAATGGACCTATAAGACCAAGAACGAAAGCATTAAACACCTCTTACTCCTATGGCATAAGATGAAGGCTCCCGAAGTAAGGAGAAGCATGGACATTACCTGCACTAGAGGAAGGATCATGAATGGTGACCTCAAACTCATCGCCTTCACCTTCTTTTAAGGACTCCACTACATGAGGAACAACATCGAGCCCGAGTTCGTTAGCTGGTGGCGGAGTTGCTTTGATGGTTTGCCTCCACCGGAGGACGAAGGTTCGGCAAGTAAGTCAGCAGCAGACATCAAGGTAGCATCGGCGACCTCCCTCTCACGTTTGACTCAGATTATCTCCTAGCCCTCAAGCAACGTATCCTTGGATTTATCATTATGATAGGCATCTCGTAGTTCTTGATTGGAGTAAGCATCGCCATTAGCGGCAAAATGAAACAATATTTCCTCCCAGACGAGGGTAAGAGTGCGTGGAAACTTCGGGCCAAGTTAGCCAAGGCTTCTTTGATGCAGTAGAGAATTAACGTAGAAGTTCAGAATTGTCACATCCAGCTTCTCCATTTTTCGATCATAAGTGTGCTAGAGGTCAAAGTAATTTGCTATCGCCATAGCCTTGTCAGTCTCAAAGGTAGTCTTTTCGGCATTGAGCTATGCAACCCGAGCCTGCGATTTTGCGACGGTCTTGGCTTGATCGGTGATCGTTCTATTGTTGCCCTTGACAATCAAATCTAGGTTAGCGATTGTCTTCTGTTGAGCTTCGATAAGAGCATAGCAAGAAATCACTTCCTCTTATATCTTTGCAACCTCCACATGAGTCTTTTTGATTTCATCTCTCCAGATGATCTCGACCTTCTATTGCGCCTCCTTCAGCTCTTTCATCCGGCTGGCAGTTCTCTTACTCTCCTGGAGCATCGTTTTCTTCTCCTCTTTTAACTCTTTAATTCTAGCATCCCAATCAGCCAATGTCCTTTCAAGATAAACTTTCTTTGTTTCGAAGGAATAGATCTCGTGATAATTACTCCTATCCGTGCCTACTAGCTGCTTGTAGAGCTTCTCCCATTTCTCAGCCTACTAAAGGTCACTTTGGATAGCTTGGAGATGTTACATGGAGGAATCCCTACGAATGAGATGAATGTCCACGTCGAACTTGACTCCTCTAGGAACCAACCCGAAAGGGCTGCCTCAAGCTTAGGAGGGCCTGCAAAAAGAGTGTAGGATGGCCTTCGGTGGGGACAAGATGCGCTAGGGGAAGCAGTGTCAATAGAGGAAGATGGAAAATGTGCTGGAGGGAGAATCGGGATTAGAAGAAGTAGGATCCTCTTGACCTATGGAAGTATGCTTCGTAGTGGGCTCGAAACAAGGAGAGCGGTAGTCAAACTTCTATTTCTTTGACGCCTCATCTCTTTTCTCATGAGACAGTCTTTTCTCATATCCGCCTATGTGCAAACGAGCCTCATATCTCTCCTCTTGGTGCGAGTCTCAGCCTCAAGCTATTTCCTCTACCTATACTCATCTTCCATTTCCAGGACATGATGGTGGCTAAAGGAGCACTTCAGGTACCACTGCGAGTTAGTATAATCTTCGACCTCATCGTAGAAGCCTCGCCCTCTTGTCATACCTAGAATAAAGCATGCAACAAAGATTTCAAAAACACAACATAAATTAGGAAAATATATGTGAGAATGAAAGATTAGAAATGAGTATGATCCTAGTGTGATGTGTGGTGCATCCCAATTATGGGCTTAAGGCGTCGTCACAAACCGGGGCGAACAGCTATTGAAGTAGGGTTTGGGCTGGCTTCGGTTGTTAAGCAAAGCTGGGCCAACTGGTGGAGCAATATCGCCTGAACAAGACAACATCATGTGGAAATCCCCATTCATAAGCCCGTCAAAGTCGACGAATACATCACTAAAATCCCCAAGGTCCGCTCGACATTCTTGCTTGGGAAGTCTTGACCTCTACTAGTTTCTAGGGCATTTCCCTTGCCACTTGTGTCAAAAGAGGCAAATTAAGAAGGATGGGTCTTATCCCCAGAGTCTCGTCATAAGACTCCAAGTCATCACCTTCAGATTTCAATGAAAAGTAACAGCTAGAAGTATTTTTGTCATTGCTAATTTCAAATTCGCCTTCCTCTTCCTCAGAGTCCATCGTAGCTTTGCCTTCTTTATGCATGGGCTCCTCATCTATATATTTTCCTCATGGACCTTATCACGTGGTCTTTCAGACGGGCCAACTATCTCCTGACCTTCATCAGAATCAAGTGAAGAAGAAGAGGGTCTTGCACAAACTCTAGCTCGACTGGGATATTCACTCTGAGTAATGGACCTACCCGGAGCAAACAGTCCATATTGGCGCAAGTTTCATTGGTCAGCAAGACTTTAATGCACCGCTCCTTGGCATCAATAGCCTTGGAGTATAGCAAATCAAGTTAAAAGCTGCATATCTATTTGACCTTGGAATAACTGCAAAGGACACACGATCAGTTAGAACCCTATTATAGCACTTTAAATTCCAACAAACAGAAGTGAAAAGCTTACCCCTTGTTGTCCATCAATGATTGAACCCCTCGAGGCATCAGACAAAGAAGTACCGTGTCTTAAATTGTGATAGATTGCTTGCAATCGCAAGACAATCATCTGGTTCTGTTGGACTTCAATTATGATCAGAAAGGGGCAGTCATATCACCTCTTGAATGCTAGAAAATATTGCAACTCATAGAAATTTGGAGCACTACCAAATATTCGCATAAAAAGGACATTCAAGAAAGTAAGGATAGCGTAAGCATTTGGATGAAGTAGGAATGGGACAATTCCTATGTTCCAAAGCGTTTCATGCAGAAAATGGTTGAAGGGAACACGGCTCCATTCAAACACATATACTATGGAAAGCGGTGTACCTCGGGGGAGCATATGAGCAAACTCCTCATTTGCAGCCAGACACACCTCATCTTCAGGAAGTCCATGCTGCGTACATATACTATGAAGAGTCTTGGCGGAAATCATCGATGATGATCTTTTAGGATGATTATGTAGGAATCGAAAGTTAGGTGGCGTGCGGTACACGATGGACCCCATAGAAACTAATTGACCATGCCGATCATGCGAAGTAGTTGATGATTTAACTTCGGAGAGCGCCTGGCCTCGCCTGCTTGACTTACAACGTGTAGAAGACTGCCTTATTCTACATAATAGAACTCACGTCCAAAAATGGTTGGGCAACTCCATCCCTAATTTATAAATTTCCCCAATCACACTTTAATTTCGAAAAACATCACTCGGAATCAACGTGTCGGATTTCGAGTACGAACTAGGGAAAGTGTGTAAGTGTGGTGTGTTACCTATATGGGATAAACTTGGATCTCAAAAGACTACAAATGCTCCATCCCTTATAGATAATTCGCTGGCAATGAGAGAAGAAAAGGACTTCCCATGTCAGTTCATTTTTCCATTTTATATACTTCTTATGAACTTACCTGTTATCGATCAGTGATCAATAATGGATCCGTTGTCCGAAGTGACATGGAAAACTCTTCTTCTTACAAGAGCATAGAGTGCGGAGTAACCAAGAAGGATAAGCCCAAGTCCTTTGGAAAATGTAGGTCGACCAGTAATACGTCGTGCAAGTAGCATCCACGAAATTGGAAAGAAGTCAATTCTGATTTAATGGACGAAGATTGAAAAATGCATCAAGCCTTGGGCCAAAGCCCGAATGCGTTCCAAGATACAACTCAAGACTTGATTTACTGTCTTCCTTCATTATGCTGCAATCAGCTCAAACTTCTTGGAATCAATGTCTTAAGAGGGCACTGGTTATCAAATCATCACGCAAACACAAAGATTAATCAAACAACAAAGCAAACCCACTTGAAAATGGATTGAAAGGCATAAGAATAATCACAAATTAAACTCAGCGAGTTATGGAGTGGATCAGTGGTGGGATAATAATGGGTCGGTAATAGTAGCACAAAGAGCTATGGCTTGAATTCGAGCAAGGTGATAGGTCGGCTAGGGATCCACAAAACAGCCATGAACTTGGGGACCGAATTGGTCTTCGATCATTTAAGACTGAATCGCGTGAGGGATGGATCGTTGGAAGGAACAGAAACTGCTAGGTCGAATGAAGGAAGGTGGGTCGGTTCGTGTATTAATAGAAAGAGAAAAATCAAGATTTTCTACTAAGCCATCAGGTCGACAGCGACCCGACGTGACTCTATGACGGAAAATTTTTCCATGCGGATAGGTCGCTAGCGACCCATCCCAAATGGATCGCTAGCGACCTGCCAAAAAAAATTTGAATAGGAGCCAGGAAAATAAACTTTGTCTATTCTTCTCGAACTTGATCACTTACAACTATTCGTTATTCCAAAAGCATCCGGAAAGCCTCTAGCAGAAATGTGATCTATTAAGGCCAGTAATAATAGTAAGAACCAAAGAAAGACGGTCGATGATGTTGGTCTAACATATTCGAAAAACTCTAATGCCATCACTTGAAAATCAAAAAATGAATATTGAAAAAGACAACTTCTAGAGCACGTCTCATTTACAATGAAGACAAGCTCTATAGGGAAAATGTTATTAGGGTTTTGACCTAGCAGAAACCAATAATGAATAGAGCAGTCTTGCAAGAACAGGATGGTTGAGGACCTAACCAGAAAAACAAATATAAGGGATCAACAAAGGCTAAGCGATACGACTAACAAAACGGATCAACAGAGTTGAGAGATCAGTATTCCTATAATCCTATCTCTAGCCGAACATTAGCAGCTAGTGAATTGCCGTAAAAATGTAAGAGCAACGATAAAAGGCTAGATGAACATCTCTAAGTCCAGACTTTAGAAAATCCTAAGTGCATAGTTCAACGACGACCCATGCCTTTGCTCAAACCATCAAACTAATAGGATATAGAACATTATTAAGAAGCGACAAAATTTGGTCTGCAAAACAAACCAAGTCTATGGGTCGCCAGCGACCGATGGTCTTGGCTCGTTTTGCGAGTCAAAACCCCTACGGTTGCCTGTAACCTACCTGATAGCGGATGATGACAAGCCTTGTCCAGAAATTCCCTAACCTTCATAAATAGCATGCCACCCGTGACATAAGTAGGATCTACTGGAATTATTCTTCACTCTTCACTTCCACACAACGATCTCCATAGGAATGTAGTGTAATTCTCCAGTGGATTTCGAATATGGATATTCAATTTAACTAGAAAACAGTCAAAGCCTTGTAATCATAGAACTTTTTTAATAGAAATCAGTCTATAGTAGTGGACGTAGGCTTCAACAACAGTCGAACCACTATAAAAATTCTATACCTTCTTTCTTTTACTATTCTTTCTTCATATTTGTGATCTGTGATATTGCTCTGTTAGGACAGGGTTGGTGCTTTCAAAACCAAAGTCAGGGCGTTGGTCCATTTTTTGGGTCAACAGTTGTCCTCTGCCATATGTATTAATAAATTACTTACATACTCCTTAGTTGTTGAGCAAACTCAAGCTGGGGATGTTGTGTGCAATGTTATTAATATATTGAAAACTGAGGTAAGATAACTATATGTATTTGTTGAGAAAACTCAAGGTACATATACTATACTTAGACCATCACGATATGGTAGGTACGTGTGAATAATAACATTCGATTTGTTGAGCAAACTCAAGGTCGAAATGAGATTAGGACAAGGAAAAATGGAGTTGGAGTTGTATGTAATACAACCAATAAGGAGTTATCCATCATTAGAAGGGCTATGATTTGTTGAGCAAACTCCAGGTCAGAATACCAAGATAGACGAATCCTAACACCCACTAGTGAAGACAAAAGACTTCTATGTTTCATCTTAGGGTTTGGAGAAATATAAAAGACTAGTGGGAGCATTGTTAGAAAAATGAAATGTAACATTTAGCCTTTCTAATATTTTAAGAACATATGCTAAATATGTGACGACCCGACTTTCGACTCCCAGAAAATCGCATCATCAATTAAGAAAGAAAGGGATAGAAGAAGAAAAGAAAGAAGAGAAAGAAGAAACAACACTAGAATCTCAACAGCGGAACGAATAAATTATACTAATAACATAAGTATTTGCATAATATACAACAGTAATCAGAGTTACACAGCATACACATCACATATACTAGACAGTTATAAACACCTGTCTAGTATTTACAACTCAATACAATCACAACACAGAGAACACACAGCGGAACTATATATCTACAACGCAGAAGCCTCCTGCTTCATTGCTCCTCCATTATTCGTCAAAGCCGACATGAATCCCTTGACTACTCGTAAAAATTTGAGTACCCAAGTGTTTAAGAAAACAAAGATAAACTCCGGGTCAGACATGGGTCTGGTGTGAGTAACAGGTTAAGGTTGCTTAACTTTAAAAACCCTTTGGAAAAAAAAGTATCACGTAAGACTTCCCGCACATAAACATGGAAAAAAAATTTACCTTACGCTAACCAAAACATTTGATAGGAAATCCGATGATATTATAATAGTGTCTAAGGTTTTCAAATAAAATGCAGAAATAGCTGGAATGCTTACATCTCACGTTCCAACATAGTTGGGCACAACTAATACGTACGACACTTATTGGATTTTGGAATCCATACAATGGCAGGGCTACTGGGGTACCGCCCGTCACAGTACGTGGCCTAGATCACCGTACCGAGGAGTACGCCTGCTCCCTTGCAACACAAGGCCGGAACCATTCCTTACTAAATAGTTCTAAACAAGACAACCCCGGCAGTTGTTGCAATCAACTGCCCACACAGCCGAATATAAAGGGACTTCTAGACAGGGATCAATCTCGCTCTCCAGTGGGAGCTACCCACGAAGCCTTACTGCACCTCCCCCATTTTAGCCATTCTCGGTTAATGAGGCTTGAGGCTACGATTACCTTTAGAGAACACATCTATTAGAATGCTCATCGTCCACCTGATGATGCTCTGAAAGCATTCAATCCATACAAGTTCGTTCCGGGTTCGAACGAAACCGAAGGCATTATCTCGTTACACTCATTTTGGAATCACCCTCAGAGTTAACGACGATAACCCTTGCACTCTGAATCTTCATCTCGAACCTATAAGAACTAGTTTCGTCAAACTCATCACGGAATCACCCCTAGAGTTATAATGACGTATAGTCCTTACACCTCGAGTCTTCACTGTTCACATAAGATTCACGACATATCGTTAATTTGGATCGATGTGGTTTTCGGATATCCAAATTTGGAAACCCGATCCCGATCTCATCGAAATCCAAAATGTGTCTTTTAGGTCCAAGTTGTTTTAAATGTTTAAAACAATTCAATTTAATATTATCTATATACACACAGATTGATAATTCTCAACATCGTAATAGATAATCAATATTTGTAACGACCCAATATTTTCAACCATTCGCATCCGCACATTGTCGGACTTGAATTGTTCAAAATACTGCGTTGTAGAATAAATTTGGCAAAACTCAGAATATACAATAAATAGATCACAGAATCACATACACAGATATCAGAATCTCGCAGCGGAAATTAAAAATTTAGTGGTTCATGAAGCCACTGATATAACTTCAACAAAACAGAACTTACATTGTCTATAATCCTCAATACAAATTTTAATACATAAATAGAGATAGAGTCTTCAAAGTCTTGAATTCCAGAAAAGATAAAGGCTGAAACAACTTCCAGCAGCGCGAATGATCTACTGAGTGTCCTAGCTACGGAGAAGAAATTGAAGTTGCAACTCAGGCTGACCCGAGCGAAAAATAAAACATAACACTCGAGTCAGGACATACATACTTATATAATGTAAGCTAATTCAAGTGTACTGTAATATAGAGCAAGTAACTTAAAGGATGCTTGGGACCGCCCATCCTCTAAGGATCCGTCAAACTATTTACTATGTAGTATATTGCGCTATTATAATAGTGTCTATTTATAAAATAAACATACTTTTAAATAGCATTAAGGCTTTACATTTTCCACCTTAACACGTAATAGTCCCAGTAGTCCATCCAATATCATAGCTCCTCCTGATCGGGAAGCAACTAGAGGATAACACACGGGCTACGGGAGAAATCTAAACTCGTACAAGGCTCGGTATGGTAGATGACACGGCACAACTAGGCAATGCCAGGGTAGATATACCAATTGCTATCCAGGCTGGTGGAAACGCGTAGCCGCAGTTACCGCCCACCTCGGACTAACTCCCCAAAATCAAAATATAGAGGTGGCCACCGAATCAATCCAAAATCATAGTATAATATCGAAGAGGAGCGTCCGATCAGAGGGATGACCTCATTGGCCTGGAATTGCTCCTGTTTTAGCCATCTTATGCCAACTCACGGGAGTCGGGTCCACGTATTTACCTTACAGGAAACGCCACCACCGACCTACTTCATTCTGGAATCTCCACCGCGTACACGGTTGGTCAAAGTGGTTTTCGGTATCGACAGAGAGTATGTCCATATCCGATCCCGGTCTCTTTGCCAACCCATCGTTATTATAACCCGTGGTCATTTAAAAACAATTTATACTTTAAAACCAGTATAAACATTTCCATTTCAAAACTATAAATACGATATCATTTAAAACCCAAAACAACATGATATCGTTATATTCAAATATAATTCTTTTCCAAAACCATACTGCTTAAAATTTATAATATCTGGAAACCAAATATTTGAATTATACCTTTAAACCATAATATATTGGAAATTTTTCTTTTTAAAAAAACATAACTCCCAAAACACAAATGGTTTGGATATAAATGGTTTAACTTTATGGTTACTTTGTAAAGAAGATAATTTACATAGCTTTACAAATATATTTCTTTATTTTAAACCATAATTTAAATATCACTTCATGTTCCCAAGACCATTTCAATTCCTATATATATATCCAATTGGAGTATTAATATTCAAAACTAAGGTTGGATTTTTTTTCTTTCAACAAATTAGTGTTTATTATTTCGTCTTGAATATTCCCATAAATTCCATAGATAAAACTCCAAAATTATGCCATTAAATAATTTCAAAATTTACTTAACACTAGAATGTTCATCTTAAATTTATTAAGAAAAATCCAGTTATAAATCTCATATCTTAAAGGTCTCCAAAACTTAAACATAAATATAATTTATCAAATTCCTTAAATTTCAAAACAATCAAATTCCAGATTCTATAGCACTTAGGAAATGCTACCTAAAGTTACGGGTAAAACTAGTCCAATTTCAAAAGACAGCATTTAAATGCTTTAGTAGATTGTTTAACTTAATAAATATTTCCAAATATAACTTATATATATATTTCTTAACTGAAATCTTATCCTTTCAAAAATCCAGAATTTCCAAAATAAGTTATATTCCAAAATTTTATTCAAATATTTATTTATTTATTTATTAACATTTATAACTCATTCAAAATCAATATAAAATCCTTTAAAGATATTAAATCAAATATTTAACTTCCAAAATAATTTTAAATATTTCAGAAAATATTATAAGGACCACGGGCCTGTATATAGTTTTCTAGCCTAGGTCAAGTGATACGGATTTATATCATTTCAATCCGTAATTTACAAACCCCGGGTTCTATCATTTCAAACCCGCAATCCCAAGTTAACAGTTAAACAGTTAACATAATAATAGCACAGTAATCATCATTTAGGCCTATCATTTCAGCCCACAACAATCTAAATTTAACAGGGAACTTGCAGTGGTGATTTAAGCAGTAAATAAACAATAATATAATATAACTGCAGAAATAATACAACAGATAATAACTGATGAGGTGTCAATTTAAATGGGATTCATCATTCTACGTTATACTACAGACAGATAATATTTAAATAAAATTTTTACACATACACTTGCGATAATTCACAAAATATATGTACATATGTCTGGTGAGGAATACTCACCTTAAACGCTGCAGTGGATCTAAATCAAACACGGTATCTACTTCGGAAAAAAAAACGGAAAGCACGATCAAACTTCGGTGGATGCAAAGCCTTGACTTAAATCTATAAGATCCAAATACCAAGTATGCGAATTTAAAAATTACGGTCAAAGCAAAATTTCAGAACAACTGGAACGAATAGAATAAAAGAAATTTAGTTCAACTTGCTCGACTACTACAACCCGCTAACCGTCTCAACATATCCTAGGCCCATACTTCAACCGTACGCATGCATAAAATAAATTGAATAAATTGCAAAATAAATTGCAAATTTAATACAATTGATTGAATAAAAAGATGTTATGCACCCAAACAAAACAAATACATGTTTAGACATTATTAAATTATTTCTCACATTTTTAATCATATTTATCATGATCAATTATTTTCATTCTCATATATATTTATTTAAATAAAATGACAATATTGGCAACAAACACAATACTATTCAAATTATTCGATTTAATCAAATGTAGCCACTAACTACATTCGAATTCATTAAATAATACTTTATTTCACATACATGTTCATCATGTTTAGGCATATTCATAATTATTTCTTCTTTTACTTTTATTATTAAACATTAAAAGGTGATTATTGGTATACATCACCAATATCCTTTTATTAACCATAATAAATACAATCCATTGATATTTATCCACCCAAATTCTCAAATAAGTAGTTAAATTTATTTTTAACCATCTTAAATTTATTTCAACCATTAAAAATTGAAATAAATGTCATTTTATTATATTCACCCAAGATTTATTCATACAATATTGTTTATTTGAATTAAACAACATTTCATATCATTTTCTCCTTATCAATTTATCTTCTCCATTATTAAATTGTAATTCTTTTTTTTTTCTTTCTATGCCTTCCTCTTCAAACTGCACTTATCCAAATCCACAATACCACTAACTACATCATAACTACACTAATTCCATAGTCTAGCTTCCTACAATCAATTTATATCATTTCTTCCAGCCTACTACTAACAAAGTTCTATATGTATTTATAAATGGCACGGCATGATGGGGAAGTAGCCGAGCAAGGAAATCAGAGAACATAAGAAGGAGGAAGGAAAATTGGAAGAAGCAAAGAAATAAACAATGCAAATTATTTACCTGATAGAAGCTTGTACCAGAGAGGGACAAACAAGGAGATATGAAAACTTATGTGAATGAGGCAAAGTATTTATAGATAAACTTGCGAAATAAAAAGGGGAGATAAATAGGCAGGTTTGAAAACGTAAGAAATAAATGCAAGCGTTGATTTTTGAGTGCATGCGTTTAGGCAAGAGATTTATTTCCAGTTCTTCTTGTTTGAACGCTACACGAAAATTGTGATAAATGCATGCGTTGATTTTTGAGTGCATGCGTTTAGGCAAGAGATTTATTTCCAGTTCTTCTTGTTTGAACGCTACACGAAAATTGTGATAAATGCATGCGTTGATTTCTCTTTCCAGTTTTATGTTTGAACGATATCACTCTTTTGGATTTATTTTTTTTTAGATAGCTTGCGTGATTTATACCAGTTATAATCTAAATTTAAAGCATGCGTTACTGCAAATTTGAACAGATTTGATTGAGGAAGCAAAACTTGAGCTCTTGCGTGATTTATGGTAAGCAATGAAAAAGCTTTTAACTGAAAAGGCAAAAGTAATAAATGCTTACATAAATATTTACTTGATCAATGGTTCGAAAAATTTATTTATTGCAAAACAAACGCAGTGGAAACAGAGAGATATAATGGGTATGCGAAAATTTGCAAAGATAGGCAAGATTAAATTTTGAATGCATTTAATTTAGGTGAGAGGAAAAATGGCAATTGGAAGAGTTGATATTTTTGTGGATAAGGCTGCGTGAATAAATGAATACAGTGACATGCTCAAGAAACAAATGGTAAGAGGCAAATGTCAAAATGTTAAAAGAATAAAATTTTGTGTCACGCGCAAAGGAAGGCAAATTTGATTTCCAATTTGATTGAATTAAATTGGTTTTCATATATACATGTATACCATATTCACTTTAATATTGCGAATTTAATTATCTTTTAACAAAGTTAAAACTTCAAAACTTTTAATTTTTAAATTAGTTAATTCCCTCTAATTGATTTCCATATTCTTCTAATCAATTAATTCCCCTTTAATTGCCTTTAATTGATTTCAATTGATTACCTTATCCCTTTTAATTACCCTCCTTAATTGATTTCAATTAATTACCATATTACCAATTAATTATCCTCCTTTAATTACATACTCAAATTTGGTTACTAACTTAATTAGTTAATTAACCCTTTTTGTTAATTATCAATCCTGCGACGTCTCACATTAATCCGTCCGCTTTGTAGGCACTGGTAGCCGGACTGGTTACACGGGCAGATTTCTCCTACAAAATGGGGATTAACCTCGTGTCCTCATGCCATTAACCAAAAGAATTAACTTATTTATCTTTCATCAATTTTATTAATTTGCATTAATTATTCAATAAATTAATTCTGGTCAACTACTGAAATTTTACAATTAATTTCTCTATTAATTGTCATAAATTTCTTTTTGAAATATCTATTAATTGTCATTAACTCCATTTTAAAATATCTGTATGTGCCTTTATTCAAGTTTTGAATTGCTAACTAGGAATAAGGTAGATTTATCAAATAAATTGATTGTAAGTTTCATTGTTTTAAATTGCTTAACAATGTTCACTGCTAACATAATTAATATGTCAAAATTGAGAATATTCCACCAACATGATTTGCATGTCATAACCTACCAAATTAACATAATTAATTAACTACTTTAATATGTTACAAATTTTCTCCTTTTCATTATTTTTAGGGAATGGGTATAACAACAGATATTATGATAATATCCAAAACATTTAGTTACCACACACTTCATTATACATTATAAAAATTTCCTTTTTTTTTTCTTCTTCTTAAATTTAGTTACAAAAATCATATTAAATTAACGAGTTTAATTCTCTAAATTAAATATTTAAACAATATTGGTAAACACAATTTATATAAATTATATTCCTAAAAACAAAAAAATTAAAAGAAATAAATAGCTAAAAACTAGGGCTGTTACACTCTCCCCCACTTAAGAACTTTTCGTCCTCGAAAAGGAACAAAAGAAAAGAAACAAAGGAAGATAAGCTAGATAAACAAGAACTTTAAACGAATAGTTCCGGATTTGAAGCACGAAGAAGATCTTCTAGAATCGGTTTTACTCTTTTCAGTTCGACCGTCGGTCTATGGGTGGTAAGCGGTGCTCAGGCCCCGATGAGTAATAAAGATTTTTAAAGATTATAGAAAAGATTTCTAAATAGACTGGTATAAGCAATAGCCTCCTCATTCTGTAGCAGATAGGGAAACCAAGGACACTTAAAGATAGTTTGAAAACAAATAAGATAATAAATTTGCAATCATAATGCTTTGAAATCATTAAATTTATAAATATTATCATTTGGAAATCATGCTACTAAAATCATAATACCTTTAAAATAATCTTCATTTATACCTTTTAAATTCAATGCCAAACAATATTCATTTCAAGGTTGAAATATTCCTAAGTTCATTTATAAAAAAAAATTTCCAAAACATTTTATTTTTAGAAACAGCAGCACTCATAATATGCTATAGTAGATATAATAGTATTCCTAATCAGTTTATTATGTACTTAACTCTGAATTTTAACAAATAACCTAACACTTTATTAAAATACTTATCTTATAAATAAGATATTCCTTCAATAAGTTACCCTTGAATTTCCATTTGAAAACCAATTCTCAATTATCAAAATTTAGTGATATTAAAATACGTCTTAACTATTTATTTAGACATCAATTAAACTATGATTTGAAGATATATAATCCTTACTCCAAAAATATCCCTTTCAAATATATTTTCCTTATTCAAAGATACCTTGTTTATTACACAAACATATTCATTTCAGGAAATAACCTTTTATTAAAATCTCTTGGTTAGATTTACGACTCCATATTAAATTAATTTGATTATTAAGACATTTGAATAAAATTCCTTAAATTCCTTTTCCTTATTTATCCCCATTAATCTTTTATAACTAAAATTTAAGTGTATAATATTTATTATAACCACTCATAAAATCCTTTTATATTGTATATTATCCAATTACATGTTAACTTTTGAAAATCAAGGTAAGTTATATTAAATGAAATTGGGTGTTATACAAATAAAACTTTCAATTTAATTATCTCCAATTGGAACCTTTTTATTCAAATTTTTGTTATTATATTTATTTTCCTTCCTCAAGATAACTTTAAGAATTAAATTCCTGATTCCCTTCAAACCATTTAGAGATAACTAAATATATATACCTAATATGTCAAATCAAATTTAAATTATATATCTATATATATTAAGTCATACTTTAGAAATTCAAATCAATTAAAATCTCAAGGAAACACTGTAGCCAGACTACAGAATGGTCTTTTCACTTCGAAACTCGAAAATGAATGTCGATGATGCTGCAGTCATCACCGAAATTATTTTCCAGTGACAAAGAGAAAAGCACTAATTTTAAAATTTCTTTGGAAACAAATTTCTATACAAAAATACTTATTACATCCTTTTAAAATTTAAACACAAGGTTTGAAATCATCATAAATTTAATTCTCAAGTTTTAGTTTTAAATTCATTTCTGTTTCCAAATTAATTTATAACCATTGTTTTATATTCACTTATTTATTAGACAAACACATGGCTTACAACACCATAAATAAAATCAAAACTATTATCTCTTGGCAACTAGTTAAATTAATTATAAAATTTTGAAAATTATACTCATATATATAATATTAGATTTTAATTTCAAATATAGGAATAAACTTCTCAAACCAGGATAGAGACTCAAATTTGACGAACTCAAATCAAATAGAATTCAAGATAAATTGAAATCAGAAGATCAGAATAAGGAAACTGGGTAAGTCTATATAAGTCGCGGACAACCTTGACCTAGTCATCCGTGACTTAAAGAGCCATATCGATGTGGTTGGGGTAAATCTACATTTGATCCGAAGAGATAGAATTTGGAATAACCAAAGATACTAGCATATAAACCGAGGATAAATATAAATCTTCGGTGAATCAATGCTAATGGTAAAGGAGTTTCACCCCTTTATTAGAATAATGGCGAGACCGCCAATTTACAATAAAGATCATCCGAAGTGGAGTTATGAGATACTCCAGAATCTAAAGCAGATGAAAAAGTGAGGGATACGAATGAGCTTTGGAACCGTAGGGAATGTTCCAAAATTCGAAAAGAGAGTGGTTCAATCTCGAATGAACGTGATTCTGTAAATCAAATTTACCATACATTCTAAGTTTTGCCTAGAACCAATGCTCTGATACCAAATGTAACGACCCAATATTTTCAACCATTCGCATCCGCACATTGTCGGACTTGAATTGTTCAAAATACTGCGTTGTAGAATAAATTTGGCAAAACTCAGAATATACAATAAATAGATCACAGAATCACATACACAGATATCAGAATCTCGCAGCGGAAATTAAAAATTTAGTGGTTCATGAAGCCACTGATATAACTTCAACAAAACAGAACTTACATTGTCTATAATCCTCAATACAAATTTTAATACATAAATAGAGATAGAGTCTTCAAAGTCTTGAATTCCAGAAAAGATAAAGGCTGAAACAACTTCCAGCAGCGCGAATGATCTACTGAGTGTCCTAGCTACGGAGAAGAAATTGAAGCTGCAACTCAGGCTGACCCGAGCGAAAAATAAAACATAACACTCGAGTCAGGACATACATACTTATATAATGTAAGCTAATTCAAGTGTACTGTAATATAGAGCAAGTAACTTAAAGGATGCTTGGGACCGCCCATCCTCTAAGGATCCGTCAAACTATTTACTATGTAGTATATTGCGCTATTATAATAGTGTCTATTTATAAAATAAACATACTTTTAAATAGCATTAAGGCTTTACATTTTCCACCTTAACACGTAATAGTCCCAGTAGTCCATCCAATATCATAGCTCCTCCTGATCGGGAAGCAACTAGAGGATACCACACGGGCTACGGGAGAAATCTAAACTCGTACAAGGCTCGGTATGGTAGATGACACGGCACAACTAGGCAATGCCAGGGTAGATATACCAATTGCTATCCAGGCTGGTGGAAACGCGTAGCCGCAGTTACCGCCCACCTCGGACTAACTCCCCAAAATCAAAATATAGAGGTGGCCACCGAATCAATCCAAAATCATAGTATAATATCGAAGAGGAGCGTCCGATCAGAGGGATGACCTCATTGGCCTGGAATTGCTCCTGTTTTAGCCATCTTATGCCAACTCACGGGAGTCGGGTCCACGTATTTACCTTACAGGAAACGCCACCACCGACCTACTTCATTCTGGAATCTCCACCGCGTACACGGTTGGTCAAAGTGGTTTTCGGTATCGACAGAGAGTATGTCCATATCCGATCCCGGTCTCTTTGCCAACCCATCGTTATTATAACCCGTGGTCATTTAAAAACAATTTATACTTTAAAACCAGTATAAACATTTCCATTTCAAAACTATAAATACGATATCATTTAAAACCCAAAACAACATGATATCGTTATATTCAAATATAATTCTTTTCCAAAACCATACTGCTTAAAATTTATAATATCTGGAAACCAAATATTTGAATTATACCTTTAAACCATAATATATTGGAAATTTTTCTTTTTAAAAAAACATAACTCCCAAAACACAAATGGTTTGGATATAAATGGTTTAACTTTATGGTTACTTTGTAAAGAAGATAATTTACATAGCTTTACAAATATATTTCTTTATTTTAAACCATAATTTAAATATCACTTCATGTTCCCAAGACCATTTCAATTCCTATATATATATCCAATTGGAGTATTAATATTCAAAACTAAGGTTGGATTTTTTTTCTTTCAACAAATTAGTGTTTATTATTTCGTCTTGAATATTCCCATAAATTCCATAGATAAAACTCCAAAATTATGCCATTAAATAATTTCAAAATTTACTTAACACTAGAATGTTCATCTTAAATTTATTAAGAAAAATCCAGTTATAAATCTCATATCTTAAAGGTCTCCAAAACTTAAACATAAATATAATTTATCAAATTCCTTAAATTTCAAAACAATCAAATTCCAGATTCTATAGCACTTAGGAAATGCTACCTAAAGTTACGGGTAAAACTAGTCCAATTTCAAAAGACAGCATTTAAATGCTTTAGTAGATTGTTTAACTTAATAAATATTTCCAAATATAACTTATATATATATTTCTTAACTGAAATCTTATCCTTTCAAAAATCCAGAATTTCCAAAATAAGTTATATTCCAAAATTTTATTCAAATATTTATTTATTTATTTATTAACATTTATAACTCATTCAAAATCAATATAAAATCCTTTAAAGATATTAAATCAAATATTTAACTTCCAAAATAATTTTAAATATTTCAGAAAATATTATAAGGACCACGGGCCTGTATATAGTTTTCTAGCCTAGGTCAAGTGATACGGATTTATATCATTTCAATCCGTAATTTACAAACCCCGGGTTCTATCATTTCAAACCCGCAATCCCAAGTTAACAGTTAAACAGTTAACATAATAATAGCACAGTAATCATCATTTAGGCCTATCATTTCAGCCCACAACAATCTAAATTTAACAGGGAACTTGCAGTGGTGATTTAAGCAGTAAATAAACAATAATATAATATAACTGCAGAAATAATACAACAGATAATAACTGATGAGGTGTCAATTTAAATGGGATTCATCATTCTACGTTATACTACAGACAGATAATATTTAAATAAAATTTTTACACATACACTTGCGATAATTCACAAAATATATGTACATATGTCTGGTGAGGAATACTCACCTTAAACGCTGCAGTGGATCTAAATCAAACACGGTATCTACTTCGGAAAAAAAAAACGGAAAGCACGATCAAACTTCGGTGGATGCAAAGCCTTGACTTAAATCTATAAGATCCAAATACCAAGTATGCGAATTTAAAAATTACGGTCAAAGCAAAATTTCAGAACAACTGGAACGAATAGAATAAAAGAAATTTAGTTCAACTTGCTCGACTACTACAACCCGCTAACCGTCTCAACATATCCTAGGCCCATACTTCAACCGTACGCATGCATAAAATAAATTGAATAAATTGCAAAATAAATTGCAAATTTAATACAATTGATTGAATAAAAAGATGTTATGCACCCAAACAAAACAAATACATGTTTAGACATTATTAAATTATTTCTCACATTTTTAATCATATTTATCATGATCAATTATTTTCATTCTCATATATATTTATTTAAATAAAATGACAATATTGGCAACAAACACAATACTATTCAAATTATTCGATTTAATCAAATGTAGCCACTAACTACATTCGAATTCATTAAATAATACTTTATTTCACATACATGTTCATCATGTTTAGGCATATTCATAATTATTTCTTCTTTTACTTTTATTATTAAACATTAAAAGGTGATTATTGGTATACATCACCAATATCCTTTTATTAACCATAATAAATACAATCCATTGATATTTATCCACCCAAATTCTCAAATAAGTAGTTAAATTTATTTTTAACCATCTTAAATTTATTTCAACCATTAAAAATTGAAATAAATGTCATTTTATTATATTCACCCAAGATTTATTCATACAATATTGTTTATTTGAATTAAACAACATTTCATATCATTTTCTCCTTATCAATTTATCTTCTCCATTATTAAATTGTAATTCTTTTTTTTTTCTTTCTATGCCTTCCTCTTCAAACTGCACTTATCCAAATCCACAATACCACTAACTACATCATAACTACACTAATTCCATAGTCTAGCTTCCTACAATCAATTTATATCATTTCTTCCAGCCTACTACTAACAAAGTTCTATATGTATTTATAAATGGCACGGCATGATGGGGAAGTAGCCGAGCAAGGAAATCAGAGAACATAAGAAGGAGGAAGGAAAATTGGAAGAAGCAAAGAAATAAACAATGCAAATTATTTACCTGATAGAAGCTTGTACCAGAGAGGGACAAACAAGGAGATATGAAAACTTATGTGAATGAGGCAAAGTATTTATAGATAAACTTGCGAAATAAAAAGGGGAGATAAATAGGCAGGTTTGAAAACGTAAGAAATAAATGCAAGCGTTGATTTTTGAGTGCATGCGTTTAGGCAAGAGATTTATTTCCAGTTCTTCTTGTTTGAACGCTACACGAAAATTGTGATAAATGCATGCGTTGATTTTTGAGTGCATGCGTTTAGGCAAGAGATTTATTTCCAGTTCTTCTTGTTTGAACGCTACACGAAAATTGTGATAAATGCATGCGTTGATTTCTCTTTCCAGTTTTATGTTTGAACGATATCACTCTTTTGGATTTTTTTTTTTTTAGATAGCTTGCGTGATTTATACCAGTTATAATCTAAATTTAAAGCATGCGTTACTGCAAATTTGAACAGATTTGATTGAGGAAGCAAAACTTGAGCTCTTGCGTGATTTATGGTAAGCAATGAAAAAGCTTTTAACTGAAAAGGCAAAAGTAATAAATGCTTACATAAATATTTACTTGATCAATGGTTCGAAAAATTTATTTATTGCAAAACAAACGCAGTAGAAACAGAGAGATATAATGGGTATGCGAAAATTTGCAAAGATAGGCAAGATTAAATTTTGAATGCATTTAATTTAGGTGAGAGGAAAAATGGCAATTGGAAGAGTTGATATTTTTGTGGATAAGGCTGCGTGAATAAATGAATACAGTGACATGCTCAAGAAACAAATGGTAAGAGGCAAATGTCAAAATGTTAAAAGAATAAAATTTTGTGTCACGCGCAAAGGAAGGCAAATTTGATTTCCAATTTGATTGAATTAAATTGGTTTTCATATATACATGTATACCATATTCACTTTAATATTGCGAATTTAATTATCTTTTAACAAAGTTAAAACTTCAAAACTTTTAATTTTTAAATTAGTTAATTCCCTCTAATTGATTTCCATATTCTTCTAATCAATTAATTCCCCTTTAATTGCCTTTAATTGATTTCAATTGATTACCTTATCCCTTTTAATTACCCTCCTTAATTGATTTCAATTAATTACCATATTACCAATTAATTATCCTCCTTTAATTACATACTCAAATTTGGTTACTAACTTAATTAGTTAATTAACCCTTTTTGTTAATTATCAATCCTGCGACGTCTCACATTAATCCGTCCGCTTTGTAGGCACTGGTAGCCGGACTGGTTACACGGGCAGATTTCTCCTACAAAATGGGGATTAACCTCGTGTCCTCATGCCATTAACCAAAAGAATTAACTTATTTATCTTTCATCAATTTTATTAATTTGCATTAATTATTCAATAAATTAATTCTGGTCAACTACTGAAATTTTACAATTAATTTCTCTATTAATTGTCATAAATTTCTTTTTGAAATATCTATTAATTGTCATTAACTCCATTTTAAAATATCCGTATGTGCCTTTATTCAAGTTTTGAATTGCTAACTAGGAATAAGGTAGATTTATCAAATAAATTGATTGTAAGTTTCATTGTTTTAAATTGCTTAACAATGTTCACTGCTAACATAATTAATATGTCAAAATTGAGAATATTCCACCAACATGATTTGCATGTCATAACCTACCAAATTAACATAATTAATTAACTACTTTAATATGTTACAAATTTTCTCCTTTTCATTATTTTTAGGGAATGGGTATAACAACAGATATTATGATAATATCCAAAACATTTAGTTACCACACACTTCATTATACATTATAAAAATTTCCTTTTTTTTTTCTTCTTCTTAAATTTAGTTACAAAAATCATATTAAATTAACGAGTTTAATTCTCTAAATTAAATATTTAAACAATATTGGTAAACACAATTTATATAAATTATATTCCTAAAAACAAAAAAATTAAAAGAAATAAATAGCTAAAAACTAGGGCTGTTACACTCTCCCCCACTTAAGAACTTTTCGTCCTCGAAAAGGAACAAAAGAAAAGAAACAAAGGAAGATAAGCTAGATAAACAAGAACTTTAAACGAATAGTTCCGGATTTGAAGCACGAAGAAGATCTTCTAGAATCGGTTTTACTCTTTTCAGTTCGACCGTCGGTCTATGGGTGGTAAGCGGTGCTCAGGCCCCGATGAGTAATAAAGATTTTTAAAGATTATAGAAAAGATTTCTAAATAGACTGGTATAAGCAATAGCCTCCTCATTCTGTAGCAGATAGGGAAACCAAGGACACTTAAAGATAGTTTGAAAACAAATAAGATAATAAATTTGCAATCATAATGCTTTGAAATCATTAAATTTATAAATATTATCATTTGGAAATCATGCTACTAAAATCATAATACCTTTAAAATAATCTTCATTTATACCTTTTAAATTCAATGCCAAACAATATTCATTTCAAGGTTGAAATATTCCTAAGTTCATTTATAAAAAAAAAATTCCAAAACATTTTATTTTTAGAAACAGCAGCACTCATAATATGCTATAGTAGATATAATAGTATTCCTAATCAGTTTATTATGTACTTAACTCTGAATTTTAACAAATAACCTAACACTTTATTAAAATACTTATCTTATAAATAAGATATTCCTTCAATAAGTTACCCTTGAATTTCCATTTGAAAACCAATTCTCAATTATCAAAATTTAGTGATATTAGAATACGTCTTAACTATTTATTTAGACATCAATTAAACTATGATTTGAAGATATATAATCCTTACTCCAAAAATATCCCTTTCAAATATATTTTCCTTATTCAAAGATACCTTGTTTATTACACAAACATATTCATTTCAGGAAATAACCTTTTATTAAAATCTCTTGGTTAGATTTACGGCTCCATATTAAATTAATTTGATTATTAAGACATTTGAATAAAATTCCTTAAATTCCTTTTCCTTATTTATCCCCATTAATCTTTTATAACTAAAATTTAAGTGTATAATATTTATTATAACCACTCATAAAATCCTTTTATATTGTATATTATCCAATTACATGTTAACTTTTGAAAATCAAGGTAAGTTATATTAAATGAAATTGGGTGTTATACAAATAAAACTTTCAATTTAATTATCTCCAATTGGAACCTTTTTATTCAAATTTTTGTTATTATATTTATTTTCCTTCCTCAAGATAACTTTAAGAATTAAATTCCTGATTCCCTTCAAACCATTTAGAGATAACTAAATATATATACCTAATATGTCAAATCAAATTTAAATTATATATCTATATATATTAAGTCATACTTTAGAAATTCAAATCAATTAAAATCTCAAGGAAACACTGTAGCCAGACTACAGAATGGTCTTTTCACTTCGAAACTCGAAAATGAATGTCGATGATGCTGCAGTCATCACCGAAATTATTTTCCAGTGACAAAGAGAAAAGCACTAATTTTAAAATTTCTTTGGAAACAAATTTCTATACAAAAATACTTATTACATCCTTTTAAAATTTAAACACAAGGTTTGAAATCATCAGAAATTTAATTCTCAAGTTTTAGTTTTAAATTCATTTCTGTTTCCAAATTAATTTATAACCATTGTTTTATATTCACTTATTTATTAGACAAACACATGGCTTACAACACCATAAATAAAATCAAAACTATTATCTCTTGACAACTAGTTAAATTAATTATAAAATTTTGAAAATTATACTCATATATATAATATTAGATTTTAATTTCAAATATAGGAATAAACTTCTCAAACCAGGATAGAGACTCAAATTTGACGAACTCAAATCAAATAGAATTCAAGATAAATTGAAATCAGAAGATCAGAATAAGGAAACTGGGTAAGTCTATATAAGTCGCGGACAACCTTGACCTAGTCATCCGTGACTTAAAGAGCCATATCGATGTGGTTGGGGTAAATCTACATTTGATCCGAAGAGATAGAATTTGGAATAACCAAAGATACTAGCATATAAACCGAGGATAAATATAAATCTTCGGTGAATCAATGCTAATGGTAAAGGAGTTTCACCCCTTTATTAGAATAATGGCGAGACCGCCAATTTACAATAAAGATCATCCGAAGTGGAGTTATGAGATACTCCAGAATCTAAAGCAGATGAAAAAGTGAGGGATACGAATGAGCTTTGGAACCGTAGGGAATGTTCCAAAATTCGAAAAGAGAGTGGTTCAATCTCGAATGAACGTGATTCTGTAAATCAAATTTACCATACATTCTAAGTTTTGCCTAGAACCAATGCTCTGATACCAAATGTAACGACCCAATATTTTCAACCATTCGCATCCGCACATTGTCGGACTTGAATTGTTCAAAATACTGCGTTGTAGAATAAATTTGGCAAAACTCAGAATATACAATAAATAGATCACAGAATCACATACACAGATATCAGAATCTCGCAGCGGAAATTAAAAATTTAGTGGTTCATGAAGCCACTGATATAACTTCAACAAAACAGAACTTACATTGTCTATAATCCTCAATACAAATTTTAATACATAAATAGAGATAGAGTCTTCAAAGTCTTGAATTCCAGAAAAGATAAAGGCTGAAACAACTTCCAGCAGCGCGAATGATCTACTGAGTGTCCTAGCTACGGAGAAGAAATTGAAGCTGCAACTCAGGCTGACCCGAGCGAAAAATAAAACATAACACTCGAGTCAGGACATACATACTTATATAATGTAAGCTAATTCAAGTGTACTGTAATATAGAGCAAGTAACTTAAAGGATGCTTGGGACCGCCCATCCTCTAAGGATCCGTCAAACTATTTACTATGTAGTATATTGCGCTATTATAATAGTGTCTATTTATAAAATAAACATACTTTTAAATAGCATTAAGGCTTTACATTTTCCACCTTAACACGTAATAGTCCCAGTAGTCCATCCAATATCATAGCTCCTCCTGATCGGGAAGCAACTAGAGGATACCACACGGGCTACGGGAGAAATCTAAACTCGTACAAGGCTCGGTATGGTAGATGACACGGCACAACTAGGCAATGCCAGGGTAGATATACCAATTGCTATCCAGGCTGGTGGAAACGCGTAGCCGCAGTTACCGCCCACCTCGGACTAACTCCCCAAAATCAAAATATAGAGGTGGCCACCGAATCAATCCAAAATCATAGTATAATATCGAAGAGGAGCGTCCGATCAGAGGGATGACCTCATTGGCCTGGAATTGCTCCTGTTTTAGCCATCTTATGCCAACTCACGGGAGTCGGGTCCACGTATTTACCTTACAGGAAACGCCACCACCGACCTACTTCATTCTGGAATCTCCACCGCGTACACGGTTGGTCAAAGTGGTTTTCGGTATCGACAGAGAGTATGTCCATATCCGATCCCGGTCTCTTTGCCAACCCATCGTTATTATAACCCGTGGTCATTTAAAAACAATTTATACTTTAAAACCAGTATAAACATTTCCATTTCAAAACTATAAATACGATATCATTTAAAACCCAAAACAACATGATATCGTTATATTCAAATATAATTCTTTTCCAAAACCATACTGCTTAAAATTTATAATATCTGGAAACCAAATATTTGAATTATACCTTTAAACCATAATATATTGGAAATTTTTCTTTTTAAAAAAACATAACTCCCAAAACACAAATGGTTTGGATATAAATGGTTTAACTTTATGGTTACTTTGTAAAGAAGATAATTTACATAGCTTTACAAATATATTTCTTTATTTTAAACCATAATTTAAATATCACTTCATGTTCCCAAGACCATTTCAATTCCTATATATATATCCAATTGGAGTATTAATATTCAAAACTAAGGTTGGATTTTTTTTCTTTCAACAAATTAGTGTTTATTATTTCGTCTTGAATATTCCCATAAATTCCATAGATAAAACTCCAAAATTATGCCATTAAATAATTTCAAAATTTACTTAACACTAGAATGTTCATCTTAAATTTATTAAGAAAAATCCAGTTATAAATCTCATATCTTAAAGGTCTCCAAAACTTAAACATAAATATAATTTATCAAATTCCTTAAATTTCAAAACAATCAAATTCCAGATTCTATAGCACTTAGGAAATGCTACCTAAAGTTACGGGTAAAACTAGTCCAATTTCAAAAGACAGCATTTAAATGCTTTAGTAGATTGTTTAACTTAATAAATATTTCCAAATATAACTTATATATATATTTCTTAACTGAAATCTTATCCTTTCAAAAATCCAGAATTTCCAAAATAAGTTATATTCCAAAATTTTATTCAAATATTTATTTATTTATTTATTAACATTTATAACTCATTCAAAATCAATATAAAATCCTTTAAAGATATTAAATCAAATATTTAACTTCCAAAATAATTTTAAATATTTCAGAAAATATTATAAGGACCACGGGCCTGTATATAGTTTTCTAGCCTAGGTCAAGTGATACGGATTTATATCATTTCAATCCGTAATTTACAAACCCCGGGTTCTATCATTTCAAACCCGCAATCCCAAGTTAACAGTTAAACAGTTAACATAATAATAGCACAGTAATCATCATTTAGGCCTATCATTTCAGCCCACAACAATCTAAATTTAACAGGGAACTTGCAGTGGTGATTTAAGCAGTAAATAAACAATAATATAATATAACTGCAGAAATAATACAACAGATAATAACTGATGAGGTGTCAATTTAAATGGGATTCATCATTCTACGTTATACTACAGACAGATAATATTTAAATAAAATTTTTACACATACACTTGCGATAATTCACAAAATATATGTACATATGTCTGGTGAGGAATACTCACCTTAAACGCTGCAGTGGATCTAAATCAAACACGGTATCTACTTCGGAAAAAAAAAACGGAAAGCACGATCAAACTTCGGCGGATGCAAAGCCTTGACTTAAATCTATAAGATCCAAATACCAAGTATGCGAATTTAAAAATTACTGTCAAAGCAAAATTTCAGAACAACTGGAACGAATAGAATAAAAGAAATTTAGTTCAACTTGCTCGACTACTACAACCCGCTAACCGTCTCAACATATCCTAGGCCCATACTTCAACCGTACGCATGCATAAAATAAATTGAATAAATTGCAAAATAAATTGCAAATTTAATACAATTGATTGAATAAAAAATGTTATGCACCCAAACAAAACAAATACATGTTTAGACATTATTAAATTATTTCTCACATTTTTAATCATATTTATCATGATCAATTATTTTCATTCTCATATATATTTATTTAAATAAAATGACAATATTGGCAACAAACACAATACTATTCAAATTATTCGATTTAATCAAATGTAGCCACTAACTACATTCGAATTCATTAAATAATACTTTATTTCACATACATGTTCATCATGTTTAGGCATATTCATAATTATTTCTTCTTTTACTTTTATTATTAAACATTAAAAGGTGATTATTGGTATACATCACCAATATCCTTTTATTAACCATAATAAATACAATCCATTGATATTTATCCACCCAAATTCTCAAATAAGTAGTTAAATTTATTTTTAACCATCTTAAATTTATTTCAACCATTAAAAATTGAAATAAATGTCATTTTATTATATTCACCCAAGATTTATTCATACAATATTGTTTATTTGAATTAAACAACATTTCATATCATTTTCTCCTTATCAATTTATCTTCTCCATTATTAAATTGTAATTCTTTTTTTTTTCTTTCTATGCCTTCCTCTTCAAACTGCACTTATCCAAATCCACAATACCACTAACTACATCATAACTACACTAATTCCATAGTCTAGCTTCCTACAATCAATTTATATCATTTCTTCCAGCCTACTACTAACAAAGTTCTATATGTATTTATAAATGGCACGGCATGATGGGGAAGTAGCCGAGCAAGGAAATCAGAGAACATAAGAAGGAGGAAGGAAAATTGGAAGAAGCAAAGAAATAAACAATGCAAATTATTTACCTGATAGAAGCTTGTACCAGAGAGGGACAAACAAGGAGATATGAAAACTTATGTGAATGAGGCAAAGTATTTATAGATAAACTTGCGAAATAAAAAGGGGAGATAAATAGGCAGGTTTGAAAACGTAAGAAATAAATGCAAGCGTTGATTTTTGAGTGCATGCGTTTAGGCAAGAGATTTATTTCCAGTTCTTCTTGTTTGAACGCTACACGAAAATTGTGATAAATGCATGCGTTGATTTTTGAGTGCATGCGTTTAGGCAAGAGATTTATTTCCAGTTCTTCTTGTTTGAACGCTACACGAAAATTGTGATAAATGCATGCGTTGATTTCTCTTTCCAGTTTTATGTTTGAACGATATCACTCTTTTGGATTTTTTTTTTTTTAGATAGCTTGCGTGATTTATACCAGTTATAATCTAAATTTAAAGCATGCGTTACTGCAAATTTGAACAGATTTGATTGAGGAAGCAAAACTTGAGCTCTTGCGTGATTTATGGTAAGCAATGAAAAAGCTTTTAACTGAAAAGGCAAAAGTAATAAATGCTTACATAAATATTTACTTGATCAATGGTTCGAAAAATTTATTTATTGCAAAACAAACGCAGTGGAAACAGAGAGATATAATGGGTATGCGAAAATTTGCAAAGATAGGCAAGATTAAATTTTGAATGCATTTAATTTAGGTGAGAGGAAAAATGGCAATTGGAAGAGTTGATATTTTTGTGGATAAGGCTGCGTGAATAAATGAATACAGTGACATGCTCAAGAAACAAATGGTAAGAGGCAAATGTCAAAATGTTAAAAGAATAAAATTTTGTGTCACGCGCAAAGGAAGGCAAATTTGATTTCCAATTTGATTGAATTAAATTGGTTTTCATATATACATGTATACCATATTCACTTTAATATTGCGAATTTAATTATCTTTTAACAAAGTTAAAACTTCAAAACTTTTAATTTTTAAATTAGTTAATTCCCTCTAATTGATTTCCATATTCTTCTAATCAATTAATTCCCCTTTAATTGCCTTTAATTGATTTCAATTGATTACCTTATCCCTTTTAATTACCCTCCTTAATTGATTTCAATTAATTACCATATTACCAATTAATTATCCTCCTTTAATTACATACTCAAATTTGGTTACTAACTTAATTAGTTAATTAACCCTTTTTGTTAATTATCAATCCTGCGACGTCTCACATTAATCCGTCCGCTTTGTAGGCACTGGTAGCCGGACTGGTTACACGGGCAGATTTCTCCTACAAAATGGGGATTAACCTCGTGTCCTCATGCCATTAACCAAAAGAATTAACTTATTTATCTTTCATCAATTTTATTAATTTGCATTAATTATTCAATAAATTAATTCTGGTCAACTACTGAAATTTTACAATTAATTTCTCTATTAATTGTCATAAATTTCTTTTTGAAATATCTATTAATTGTCATTAACTCCATTTTAAAATATCCGTATGTGCCTTTATTCAAGTTTTGAATTGCTAACTAGGAATAAGGTAGATTTATCAAATAAATTGATTGTAAGTTTCATTGTTTTAAATTGCTTAACAATGTTCACTGCTAACATAATTAATATGTCAAAATTGAGAATATTCCACCAACATGATTTGCATGTCATAACCTACCAAATTAACATAATTAATTAACTACTTTAATATGTTACAAATTTTCTCCTTTTCATTATTTTTAGGGAATGGGTATAACAACAGATATTATGATAATATCCAAAACATTTAGTTACCACACACTTCATTATACATTATAAAAATTTCCTTTTTTTTTTCTTCTTCTTAAATTTAGTTACAAAAATCATATTAAATTAACGAGTTTAATTCTCTAAATTAAATATTTAAACAATATTGGTAAACACAATTTATATAAATTATATTCCTAAAAACAAAAAAATTAAAAGAAATAAATAGCTAAAAACTAGGGCTGTTACAATATTATCATCACAACAGATAATCTATATCATCAACTCAATGCAACCATAGCATCCAAATCACACAACATCATTTATCTCATATCTGAGATCTTAATCATTCAGGGTAATCAGTAACAATCAACATTCATAAGCAATGACTTATAAATCACCATCCTATAATTAATTTAAAATGAATTAAATTAATTACTACTTTCTTAATTAATTTAAAATAACTAAATTAATTACTTATCCATATAAATCTTGCTTACATATTCCTTAATTAATTATAAATCAATTAATTAATTACCCTTAAATAAATTACCCTAATTAATCATCTAGATTAATTATCTTTTAATTACATTCAAGTAATTAAGCTCTATTAATTTCACAAATTAATTATTCCAAACCAAACCTGTAATTAACCTGTAATTACTTCATTAATTAATCCTTAATTAATTACATTAATTAATACCTTCATTGATTAATTGTTCTTATTAATCAATCCTTAGTTATATCATTAATTATTTAAATTAATGATTCTAAATTATTTTATAATTACTCTATTAAATCAATTATCTTTTTTGGCAAGGCCAACTATTAAATCAATTATCAATTATCCTATTTGATAAATCATTCTTGATAAATCACATTAAGTAATTAACTTAATCAATTTCATCTTTGATTATCTTTAAATAACTTAATTATCAAAACCCAAATTAATTACACTAAATAATTTATTATGAATTACTTATCTTAAGTAATTAAACACACTAATAATAATTACACAAAGTAATTAATTCCAAAAACTCCTCCATCATTCAAGTATTCTTCAATTAAATTACATCAAGTAATTTATCTTCTTAATTACTTCACTAAGTAATTATTCATTTTTAATTACATTGGTAATTACTTCTCACATTAACCAGTGATTAATTTAAATTAATTAAAATTAATTAATTAACTTAACTTAATTAATCAACAACTTAATTAATTACAATTCAGTAATTAATTTCCTTAATTACTTTCATTACGTAATTATACTTAAATAATTCTCAAATGATTATATTTAAACTAATTAATAAAATTAATCATTAAAATTTATTACAATAATTAATTATAAAATAATACTATGTTAATGACCTTCATTAACCAGTAACAAAACTTTAATTACTTTTCTATAGTAATTAACCGAATTAATCAATATAAATTCTTAATTTATTTATAAAACTCATTAATAAATTTCTAATTATTAAATTAATCAAGTGATAATTAAAAACTTAATTAATTATTAATTACTTGATTATTTGATTCAATTAATTAATTAATTAAATCGAATCTTATTTAATTAATTTCTAAATCACACTTTAATCAAGTTTAATTAACTTACTTAATCTTTTAATTAATTATATAAAACCCTTAGTTATTTAATTAATTAACCTAATTATTAATTAATTAAATTAATTAATTAAAATCTTAATTACCTTGATCAAATATATAAATTATTAAGTTCAGAACAATGAAAATCATTAATCTCATTAATGATTAAATTATCATTATTAAAGTAATTTAAAAACAAATTGCTTTTAAAAATTTTCTAAATTCCATTTTAAATAAAAATTAAAATGAAATCAAACTTAAACAAGATTTTAAGTATTTAAAAACTCTTTAGTTTTCATTTTAAAGGATCACATATCTCTTAAAGCAATTTTTAGAAGAATAGTTTAACTTTAGCCCATATTCAATTTAAATAAACTTAAAATACCTTAAATAATTCAAGTGATATTGAACATATAAATTCAAATCTTATTTATATTACAACCAAAATTCAAATCATGCTTTCAGATTTAGATTCAAAGATTTAAATTTAAAACCCTATTTTAAATTTTCATTTCATATGTTATAAAATTATAAAAATATTCAACTTGATTATAATATTTGAATTTATAACTTGTTTTTATTTGAAACTTTCAAATTCAACTTCAAATTTGGATTCAGGTTCAGATTTAACTTAGAAATATAAATCTTGTTTTAAAATCTTATTTTTAGATTTAAAAATCACTTTATAAAATACTGCACAGGTTTATTTTTAAAAAAAAATTCATTTCTTCACATTATTTGAACACTAGAATTTAAATTCATTTCAATCCAAATTTAAACTTACTTCAAGTTTAGATTTCAACTTGCTTTGCTTCTTCTTTTTTTAATTAAATTTAGTTTTAAAATTAAAAAACCTGAAACAGTTCAGGTTACAGAAACAAAACCTGAAACCTAACCTACTCGAGCCAGAAAATCAATTACTTCAAGTCATACCCCTTCCTACTTCGGGTAAAACCCTCCAGTGTCCCGAGCATCCCCCAAGAACACTTTACCTAAAAATTCCAAAAACAAGCAACTTCACAAGTCCACCGTGCACATGCACAATCCCTTTGGACGATTTCGATCATCCACGATGATCAACCCTAATCCACTGTCAACTCCAGAACCCAACGTGAACATCTGATCATCTGGATAAACTCGAATTCAAAATCGAGTCTGTAAACTCAACCTGTAACACTTCAAACCTGGAAACACAGCATGCCTCACCAACTCTAAACCTGTCAACGACGAAATCCAACTCCTCCGACCACCATTAGAGCTGCTACTCCTTCCATGCCTTCGTCATCAACCCAGCTACCCTCCTTCAAAACCCCTTAGCACTCGATCACATATTAAGACAGATTTGACCGAATATAAAACTTGCTCATAAACTAGGGTTATAGAACAAATTTCCACACCTCTGCTAATTCAAAGATAAGTTCACCAAATTGATAATTTTTATAATGAGCCTGATCAATCTACCACATACAGAAGAAACATCAAAACTCCAGAATTCCATAATCATTAGAAACACTCAAAAACCCAAATTTGGGTCAAACAGTAATGCACCAGTCAAACCAAACTTAGAATTTTTGATTCTTCTCTTAAAAATCATGAATTGGTCTAAGTTTTTAATTTGTATGTATGAATTACTGAATTTACAAGTTTGAATTATAACAATGACCCGAGTTTCCCCTTTTAACCTGATTTCCAAAGCAAATTTCAGTTTCTATTTAAGTTAAAATAATTTTTAATATTTAGTTTAAAATCAAACAAACAAATATTGTTTAAATCCTAAGTCTAAAAAATTTATAGATAAAGCAAAAATGAATTTAAATATGCAACTGGGTTGAAAATTTTGGTTCAGGGATGTTATACAGGCAATTCAAATTCAACAAAAATCACACATCACAGATGCATATGAGATTTCCAACATATATACAAAACAACTTATTTAAACATGTTTAACCAGATCTACCTTAAGATTTTTGAAAGAAGTGTTACTCACTTGGTTTACAGAAGAACAGAGCATAATTTTCCAGATCTTGAAATTGCAATGCTTTTGCTTCCTATCCAAAATTACATGCATGCAGGCTTCCAGGTTTTAAAAGAGATGCAGGTATGAAAATGCTTTAATTCCAGGTTTTGAAAATGCTAATGATCTCCAGATGAAATGCAGACATTTGCCTTTTTAAACTGAACTACAGGTCTGCTTGCTTTCAAAGCAGAATTGAAGAAAATGCAACTATTGATCACTTTGTTTTTTTATATTTAGTTTTGATTTTTGAGGATGACAGGTTGTTGTCTCTGGAAGTTTTGAAAGTGGAGTAATGAATTAAGGCTGAATATTTAATATTTTCAAATGGAAATAAAATTTACTGGGTTTTGTTTCTTTGATTCACTTTAGCTTTTGGATTGAGAGGATGGTTTTTAGATATTCTTTTTGAAGTGGCTTTGAGTTTTTCTCTTTTTAGATTTCTAGAGTATTTTCTTAGCTTAGAATAAAATATAGGAAAAAGAGAGTGAAGGGAATAACATGGTTTATAAAGGTTGAAATAATTTTTAACAAAAATAAAAGAAAAACATAAAAATACAATGACACTTGTCACATTGATTGTATTACAACTTAACACATGTAGCACAAATTGTTTAATAGTTAACACTTGGCTTTATTTAATTAAGTTATATTTTTTTTAAATGTTTAAAAAGAGTTTTTCTTTAATCCATTTTATGTTTGTGTAAATATATATGAATTTCCTATTAAAAGTAAATGTAAATAAAACAATTTATAAATTAAAACTTATACAAAATTTTTAAAGAATCTATTTATTTGAATTCATAATAAAATTCCAAATTCATATCAAACCTTTGAAATCCAATTTAAGATCAATTTATTCAATTTAAAATGATAATACTATTTTCTTATTTTAATTCCTTTTTATATTTATGGGAAAATAATACATTTATTATTATGGATTGGAAATAACAATTTAGCACATTTTAAATGATTTACAAAGAGAATTATGAATCACCTTTATTAATAAATAAATTTAAACCATATGCTATTTTATATTTAGACTTATATATAAAATATTCTCAATTAATATTTAATCAAATAATATTTAAAAAGAAAATAAATTCAACTTTTATTTAAATTTAAAACAAAAATTAAGCTAAGACAAATTTTAAACAATTTCATTTTTTTTAAAAATTATCGAACCATATAATTACTAGTTAAAATAGATTTTAAAAAGCTTAATATTTATTTAAAACATAATTCCTAATTACTCAATATTTTATTAGAATTTAAAAACAAACTTTATTTATTTATTAAATTTCAAAACAAAGATAAACTAATATATATATATATATACATATACATACATTATAATTTAAAACATTTATTTTAGCTTTTAAAAGATAAAATCAAAAATTAAACATTTATTAAATCTGATGATTAAACCAAAACATATTTTATAATCAATATTGTAAATATCAATTTGATTTTATATAAAGATTATTAAATTGATATTGTCAAAAATTTCGGGATATCACAAAATAATGTTATAATTATCTATAATGATAGATTTGTGCATTTAGTATGATTGATAATATGTTTATCAATTAACAATACAAATGAATTGAATTAAGAGTTGACAAATGGAAATATAATACCCACTATTAACTTCCTATTACATATCAACGTTTCAAAACCCATGCAAGTGCCGGATTTTACAACTAACGAATAAATTCATGGTTTGGTCACTTATGCATTTATTTGGTCAAGACCATGTATTGCATTCTATGATTTTTGAACTTTAAAAGCAATACAAGATTATAGATGTTCGATCCATATACGATTGCATATAAATGTTATATGGTGAACAGTCAAAGTTTGTAATGTACAATATTTCGATGAAATTAGTTCATCCGAAAAACCAAATAAACCTTAGTGCATATCGAGCATTCAATTTGATTGATTACAAAAGGCATCATATTGTGTTAATGTAACATAAGACCAAAAACAACAAGATAGATCTAAGAACTCAATTGTTGAAATGTCATTTTGATCGGTTTACATAAAGTGCAACATATTTGATGTCCTTAAATATTAAGGATAATCAAATGCACTTTTGTAAAGAGTTTATTTTGATATTGTAGTAAGGTTTTCTTTGGAATAGTTTGACCATTTGAAAGGGAACAAATCTATAAGAATAGACATAATTTAAGATACAATTAGGATGAAGAGAGGAATAGTCACTTCTGCTTCATGAAGAAACATTGGAAATGAGAATTGTAATAATAAATAATACTTAATATTGAAATAAGAAAAATGATTTCTATTCCAAATGTATTTTCATATAGAAATTTTTTTTCTAGGAGATCTATTTTTTTGACGTCAAGATATTTGATCAACGAACTCTCCACCATAAATAGTTGCAGGGTATTAAATAAACAAATTGTAATAAGTGAATAATGGACCTCTGAATTTAGTATACTATTGTAGTAATGGTGGAAATGGTGGGAGCATGCCATATAGCACTTATTAATTGCATCATTGTATGAAAACTGTTTTCGTAAAACTTACCATACATTGTTTATGAAATAATGATTATTTTTCAATATCAATTGAAAAAAATAGACATAGCTATATTTCAATATGAATATTCTTTGTGAAATAAAACGATAATGTGGTAATTCTTTTATAACAAAAGTGATGCATTGGAAATTACAAAAGTATCTAATATTATTTATAGTTATTTTTGAATGATAGATTAAGCCATAGTTCTGAGAAATAATTTTATTATATGATTTGAGTATATGATACATGTTAATTATATCTCAAAAAATAAAGGGCTATGGACCCATTTAGTGGGAGTATCATAAGTGATGATAAACTCTTCGGATTGATACACATGGATGTATGCAATCATAATTCTGCAAATACCACAAAGGTTCCACATACTTTGTCGTATTCACCGATGAGTTATCATCAACATGGACATGAGTATTTGATGCACTTGTAGTATATCTATGGTAAACTTATAGAATATAAAACAGAAGTAAATAAAATAACATGCGATAGAAATAATTTGATTTGATTAGATGAGTGAGTATATTGGAAAATGTTTCAAATTAACTAAAATTAATAAAGATTCAATCTCAAAATTACTCCTCCATGTGATACATAATGATGCATCGATATGCAGTAATCGAACTTTGTTAGGCAATAAACGGTTATTTGTGAGTAAAGATGAGTTAGCTTCTTTCTATAAGGTAATGTACTTAAGGGTAGTACACAAGGTTAATATTATTTCATCTGAATAACATTTTATAAAATTTTACATGATGAGGGTTTATAAGAAACTCCAGCATATCCTAGGCCATGGATTTGGCACGTTGTGTGAGTCGGATGATTGCACGTAATAATTTTTCATGAGGGATCTTGTATGAATCTCCCTAAAAGGATTTTCAAAAGACTGTCATTGGATGACTTATTTATGTTTCGAACATAATTTTTGTAAGCTATAACCAAATTAGCTTTATAAATAAAGAAATTCATAAAACATTTATGAATACCTATTCTATTGCATTGAGAAACAATTATTGTTTTGGGATATACCAACTTCATTGTAAAGAAATTGCTTTGAGGAATTATTGGTAGGAAAATGGAATTGGATATGATCCACAGATTGAGCTTATTATATGAGAACAAAAGAAATTAACTAACCTAAATGAACAAATAACATTTGAATGTCTAATAAGTATTCTTGCACATCATAGAGAAACTACGAGTTTCTTATTAATGTCAAAAATATATAATCCTATATTGTTTTATTAAACATTTTAAATTGTTGACTCTATATGTATGATGGCAAATCCAAAAGAATTCAAATTACGCTATCATAATATAGATTTTGGTGGTCTTAGCTGAAAGGAAATGATCCATCGACCACGATTTATCTATGTAAGTAAGACTAATGCAGTTTGGATTAAATGAGCAATGCTAATAAAAATAACATCGCAAATTCATTTGTTGAAATTAGCGTAATAGATTCGATATTTAACATGTTCAAGTCTATTCGGATTGTAACGGCCCGTAAATTTTTAATAATTTTATTTGTTTTATTTATATATTTAATTGAAATTTTATGAAATTTTAAACAATAAAATTTTGAAATATAAATTTGATATTTAGAATACGTCTAATTAAACATAGCAACTGGTAAATTTTCGTCCGAAAATATGAAAGTTTATTTTCATGTGTAATTTTATTTCAATTTAATCAGTTAGGAATTGATGAAAATAAAATGTTTTCAAAGCCTAAATATTTTTATGTAGAAAAATTCCAAATCATCTTCTGAGCAAGAAGCCATTTTTCGTTTTTCAAATTCGGACTTCTTTAGCTCCGTCAATCTTATTTTTCTGCGTTTTCGCTGCATTTTTCGCTAGTAGAAAAATTCGAATTTTTATAATTCAATCATACCGCTGATATCTGTATATCTTTTTGATCGTCTCGTCATGCTGATCTCAACAGTATGTACATTTTTGATTTTCAAACCCTAGTTCGCCGCGAAATCTGTAAACGGATAGCCGTTGCGGTTCGTTAATTGAGCCTATTGGTTTCCATGTGACCTTTCATACATCCGCCGTGTTAACCAACAGTCAAAACCAATAGCCATTAGCAATAAATATTTTCCACTGACTTCTTCTATTCTTTTGTTGTTAAAATTTTGTTCTGATGCTTGTTTAAAATGAAATTACACGTTACCTATGAAATTTATAAACTTTACTATTCTTTCTGCCATTTCCAAAAAGAAAAGTAGAATGTGTTTTTGCTCCTCCCTCTGTCACTTTGCATTTTAAATTTTCAATGGCCAAGTTATCATTAACCTCCTCTAGATCGTGTCTCCCCTCAACGTGAAGCCCTACCCTAGCCGATCCACCACCAAGCTACATCAGCCACCCGCCTTATATTCTGTCACCCACCACACATGCAAGCTTCACAACCAATGTCCGCCTTCAACCATCCAATTGTGACCATCCCAACACCTTCCTTTCTCGTGCATAGTAACTCACACCTCCAAAGCAACCGCCTACTCCCCTCCTTCCACCCTGAGCGCAACCGAACTTCTCCTTCCTCCTCCACTCGATCCAAATGCCACAATCTTGCTTTGCCTCTCCCGACCGATCCGCACCCAGATCCACTCACCGCCTTTATCTCCTCCTGCCGCCTACCACCCTATATCAAATTGCCGTGCCCTGCTTCTCTCGTTTGCGACCAGGTATATGCTTCGAAGTTTATTTATATATATGTGTTTGCAATGTTGATGCGTGCGGCATATTTTAGTTTAAAGGTTCTTATAAATATATATTTGTATATATATAAAAATTTACATAAGATTTGCAGAACTATTGTTTATATATTTGATAGTAAGGTTTATATAATTTACATGAGAGCACACATCTTCATGAGATTTGATAATATGCTTTGCTTGTAGTCCAGTTTACATTTGGGGTATACTGTTTGTCAATTTTGTTTTCATTTATAGATATATTGGTTTTGGATATAAACACTGATCTTCAAAGATGAAAGTATAATGTTTGTATATTGTAAATAATATTATATGTATGTAAAGAACGACGTAAAGGTTGAACCAAGTTGTTGTACTCGTATGTTGTTAAGATTTAGGTTGTTTTATACGCATATATATGACATAACTTTATATTTTACTTAGTCACTTATATATGTCCAGATATGATATAACGTTAAATATTATACGTATATTGTACCATTCAAAAAAAAATATTTGACAAATTATATATTATAGGTATCCCTTTGAATAAATAGCAATTTATATACAAGTTTATATATGTATTGCTAGGGTAATATATTAGCTGGAAGTTGTGAATATATGTGTTTGAGTTTGTGTATTTTATAGGTTCTGTTTATAGGATATATTGGATAAAAGGACTTATGTGAATAGTTTAACCTGTTTGTAGTTTTGTAGGATCTGTTGTAGATTCTTTAATAGTTTATATATATTAATACCATTTAAAGTACATATTATAGGGGTGCATAGTGTAAGCTTACAATTTATTATTGGGTCATGTAGAAGTTGCGTATGTATAACTTTATATATTACATAGTGGATATAGCAATGTATTTATAATATGTGTATAAGTTATGTAGATTGAATAATAGGCTTAGTAGTATATAGAATAATGTGTTGTGTGTATATATTTTAAATGTGTATAGTACTTCAATATACATTATGTATATTTATTATGATTTTAACATATGTGTAGAATTTAAACAATAATTTTGAAATACACATATATTTGATTTAATAGGTGTTTGAAATTTTAAATTTTAATTGTGTATAAATAGCTATGTATATAGCTACGCATCTGCGTTCACGTATACCAACCATTTTCATCGATACAGTCTAATTTGATTTCTTTGATTCCTTACTATCGGCTTTGATCGTCGAATTCGTGCCAATCTTGCTTTGATTTGGAATCCATGCTTGGAATCGTAACTCACTTTATCGTCGAATACCTCTCTAGCCTCGAAAGGTGAGCAATCACTCACGATTAATATTCTTTTATTTATTAAACTTGATTTCAATTGAAACGACAATTGAATATGCCGCTTTTAGTTATTTACACTGTTATATATATATGATATTACCTGTATTAGTTCACCTGTGACATCTGACACCATTATCTGTTATTTATATTGATGATATATGCATGTTACGTTATTATCATATCTGTTATCCCTCTGCAAGTTTCCTGTTAGTATAGAATCGCTATGGGTTGAAATGATACACACCCGAACGATCCGTAGAGTAGAAAAAAATCGTTATGGGTTGAAAGGATTAACCCAAGCGATTTTTTTTTTGAATTAAATTTGGGATTACGGGCTGAAACGATATATATGCACGTATATATTTAATTATGGATTGAAATGATAAATATCTGTATTACTTGACCATAGGATAGAAAATTATATACAGACACTGTTGGTCTTTATATATAAATATTTTGGAAATGATTTCTAAGGTTTTGGAAAGAAATATATGGTTTTATATAAATATTTATTTTTAATATTATATAAATGATTATTTTATATATAGTAAAATTCTTGATTTCAAGCTATATAGTGCAAGGACCTGAAAATTTCGATCTCGAAGTTTCCAGATAGTTAGAAAAGGAAGAAAGAGAAAGAAGAAGAAGAAACAGAAAATGAAACTCTGAATCTCACATTCGCAGCGGATGAAATATAATATCAAAGAAAAACTGTACTTATCAAATTACATTTTAATACATCAGAGTTACACATTTTACAATCACTGGACAGTTAAAATATCTTGTCCTAGATATACAATAACAACAAAACACAGCGGATACACTCCATACGTTCCTGCCATCCAGCTCGCCTCTTGAGCTCCAGAACGTCCTTACTTGAAAAACTGTAATACTCGGCCTGACTCGAGCATTACATCAAAGTAACACCGGGTCAGGCTGGAAACCAACATGAGTAAACCCATCTAACATGGAATACAAAGCATACAACTTATATAAACCCAGGTAACTTGCATCAATATACAACTTCACAAGTTGTTATCGACATTACTTATTTCTCACATCAATTTCTAAGTACCAAAAATTTGATTAAATAGTCCAATTCACTTAAATCATTCCATTTTAGCTTATTGATTTCACATATCAGTCTATAAAAAATCGTAGTGGTTTCGGGTATTTACTAATACCCGACTCCGGTCTCTTCGAATCCGATGTCATCTAAACCCAAGTTATTCAATTAAATATAATTAAATTTTAATTACCGGATAACACTTTACACAACAATTCATAATTGATAGATAATCACATTATCACCATCCATCCAACATTTCATATCACAAAGCAATTCATATCAGAGATATCCTCCAATCCAAAACACATATCTTCATTCAATCATTCATAAATAAGATTGATCATTTCCATTAATTATGTTGATTAATGATCCTCCAATTTCTTCCACTAGTTAATTATTCTTAAATTTCGTTTAATAATTAACCTTTAACTTAATTACATTCATTAATCAACCTTGATTAATCACAATCAGAAATTATCTTTTCTTAATTACTCCATCAATTAAACCAACTCCTTGATTAATTTTATTAATTAGTCCTTTAATGACACTGAGTAATTATCGCTTAATTTCTTCCACTAAGTAATTATCCTTTAATTACCTTCCATCAAGTAATTCCTTTTAATTTATTACATCCAGTAATTATCCACTAAATATTCCACTAAATAATTACTTCTCATTAATTACCTTAAGTAATTATACTTAACCCAACACTAAAAGATTACCTTTAATTAATTAAACTTAATTAATTAACTAGAATTAACCTCATTAACTTAATTAATTACACAAATTAATCAACCTTATAATCATCTGCATTGATTAGTTATCCTTGATTAATCATTCTTCAATTACACTTAGGTTAATCAATCCAAATTTTAAGCATGCAACTACCCTTAATCAATTACAAGTTATTTATCTTAATTTAATTACCTAAATTAAACATCTTAATTAATTTAAGTAATTATACTTTAATTTCCTTTGTTACTAAAACAAGATTAAATTAAGATAACCCATACATTACATTAAACTTTATTTATCTTTTGAATTAAAAGCTTGAAAATTTGTTTATACAAAATTATCATCTATTAATTATTTAAAGATAAATCCTTTCACTTAATTTCATTTTAATTTCCACAATTACATTTATTTGGAAACATTGTATTTGAAAATATTTAGAGGTTTATTCCATAATTTAACTAAAGCAAAATTTATAACCCAGACTAATTTTAAACAAATGTGTAAACTTAGAAAAACTTTAAAACAAAAATTCCTTTAAACATCAAACTTTAAATTAATCATTTCATACATAAAAAAAATAGCTAAACTTTGTTTAAAATTTTAACTTGCTTAATTTTTGAAATTCATTTTTAGATTAAATAAAGAACAGAATTCTCAAATCCTGGAACCAGCTTTATATGAGACAATCACACGCGACCATCTCTTCAAAATTACAGGAGCACCACTCGCGTGACCAATGCCTCGAGTCGCTCCCGCAACCATCACGAGCAATGCTTTGAGAAATCCAAGCCAACTCCTTCCCCAAACATCTTCCAGATGCACGAATTCGACCATGTGCACATACACAATGTTTCTGGTCGACGGCGATTATCCCTCCGGTCTTCACCCAGCTACCCATGACCACGATAAACAAACCCATCCTTCAAAACCACGGATTCGATGCAAAGACCAAATCGAGCAACTCGATCAAAACGATAACCCATAACCAACTGCAAAATCAACACTGGCCGTCATCTCAGACCATATTAAGCCTCGCCGTTGAACCCCTACCATCGCCAGAGCCTTACGCCCCACTACACCATCATCCGATCCAACTCAATTCAACATCCGTATCGCATTCGATTCGAGAATCGACCACAACTCAACCACAAACTAAACCCTAGATCGCCATCGCCCGCTCACCACAATGATCCAGACACCACTTGACTATTTTTGCCAATGTCCTGATCATCATCCCTGCCTCAACCCAAGCCCGGACATTCCCAGTGCCGACGATCACAATGAATCCCTCTAAAACCATTTTTTGGTTAACCCAGAATTCCTTACATAATTTCCAACTAAAAATCATGATTTTTGTTTTAAAAACCTTGAATTTCAGAAACAATTCAAGATACGTACTTGGGTTAATAAAATTTCACATTTAATTTTATCATAATATTTAGAATTGCTACTGTATTTTTCCCAGATGCAAGCATATTTTCAACTAATATACTTGTTTGTATTTGTAGCACTGGATTATAGTTTAATTAAACTATTTTGTCTGAAATTCAAATCCTAACAGTGATTTATTAAAAAGAGATTTGATTTTTGATTTTATCTTAACTTTGTAACCTGGAAACAGAGAAGCATAGGTGTGCACATTCAACAAATACAAATATATAGAGATCATACATATGCAGACAATCTTCATTCATATAAACATGTTTCAGAACTTAAAACAAAAATGCATACACATTTTCAAACATACATGCTAAGCAACCATCAACACAGTAATTCACATGCAAGAGATATTTGTTGCTTAAGCTTAATTTAAATATTTACTTATAGGCATTTCTAAAAAATCAAAGGAGGCTGGGTTAGATTACTCACAGTTCCAATGTCTGGACAGAAAGCTATAAACTGGAATTTGTCAGTTGATTGAAACTTGATCTAGAATTATAATCTTGATTTGTTTTCAACTTTGAATTTGTTTTAGGTTGATGTTGCCTTTGCTTCAGGTTGAAACTGTGACTTCTAATCTTGCTTGAAGTTGAATTTTCTTAGATTGATAAACTTGAAGATGCCTAGGGTCAAAATTGCAAAGATGATTGTAGATTGAATATGATTCCACTGATTTTTTTTTAAAGTTTCCAGCTTTTGAAAGTGGAAAGAAAAATGAAAACATGGTTTATCTTCAGCCTATGTTACTTTAAAATTCAAATTAAAGAAAATAAAGTTTTTGCCATTTGTATCTTTTTCGAAGCAAACACTTGTTTGATTATAGAGAGTGATATTTACATTTGTTTTAATGCATGCTTTATAAATTTACAAATGTCAAGATAGAGTATTTTATGTTTTAAACCCTTGACTAATTTTATTTATAAATTTAAGTATAGCCCTTTATCTTTTTAAATTTATAGATTTTATTTTAAATCTATTTATATTTGAAAAACAATATATTATTTCCATTGTTTGAAAATAACAATTTTGCCAGTTTTATATAATTTATAAAAGAGATTATTATAGTTGAATTTGTATGAAATCTCTAGGATATCATTGATATCTTATAATATTTTCAAATCCATTTACACATCCCGATATCTTTTATTAACAGAATTTTATCTATTTAATATACAAATTAATATTTTAATAATTCTAATCCTATTAATTACCATTTACCAGATGCTCGAAAATCCAGGTTATCACATTCCTCCCCCTTTGAATCTTTTTGTCCTCGAAAAGGAACGAAGCTAGAATTATTAAATGCTTAAAATCAGATAAATTTCCTTTGATCATTTTTAAAATACTTTTAAAATCTTTAATATTGCCAAAATAGTTTTATAATTTTTTTATAACTCGATGTTTCAATAAGCCTGTCCTCGTTCCTACAGAAATTCGATCATACGTTGATCAGGCGTAGGACTGAAAATCTATAAGTACTTAGCAGACCTGTGATGACCCGAACTCGATGTCCGATAAACGACATCAAATTTTCATCGCCGGAGCTTATAACAACAATTAGATGAATATAAAACAGCGGAACAGAATGAATATCATAAATATCATCACAGTTACAACATCAACATAATATCCATACTACATCAGAGTTATAATACATACACCACAACTCCAAATACAACATCATGATAATACAACATCATGATAATACAACATCATGATAATATATCCAAAAGTCCTCAAATGAGAGAGGTGATAACGAACTCCCAAAAGCTAAACACCTAATATCTCCAAAAGCTCCCAAGATGTCTCCAAGCTAAAGCTCCGAAATATTGCTACTCCAAAATACAGAAACCTGCTACTAGGCTACCCGTGTGGAAATAATGGGCCCCCAGAGTTTAGGAAAGAAAACAATAAACTCCAGATCAGTCATGGGACTGGTATGAGTAAACAAAAACAACAGTTACTTTCAAGGAACTAGATTTATAAAAGAATTTCCGGTATGTTTTTAAAAATGGGACTACCATAAGACCTCCCATCACACACACAATGCAAACGCAGAATTGAAGGAGATTTCTTCTTATGATAGTCAAATATGCTTGGTACGAGAAAAAGAATTCTTTGATATTATATTATGCATAGTGAAGTGAAGAAACATTTCGAAAGTAGAATATAAATCTTAGCCAGCATAGACATTCCGAACTATGCCTACTATAGCTACCATCTAAACAGCGGTGACCACGATAAGTAAATGGCAGGTTCTACAACTAAGACCGTACAGGGTTTCGTATTGGGAATTGGATTTCCAATAATGGTCAGGCTAAGGAACTTCCTGGGCCACATGGGCACGCCTCTGGAGGGACGACCCGAGAACCTAACCGGATCTCTGCCAACACAAGACCGGGTTACCCCTAACTGGGTAACTACTGACACGAGTATGCCATCTCCCGGTTGTAACCAACCTTTAACCGGGGCCCCAGCAACAAATCATAAAGTAAAAAATATATATATCTGCGATATCAACATAAGTTAAGTATCTGGGCTCCATACCATGATACCACTTCTATCCAGAAGGAAATGCACATACCCTAAGGGGTGCTACCCCCAATAACCTTGCCGCATTTTTCCTGTTTCGACCATTCCGAGGTGTGAGGTTCGACGAAGTCTCGTCCACAAAGCTACACTTTTCACAAAGATATGCTTCGATCAACAAATGATCAGCAACACTCAGCATGCCACCTTACCAAATTGGGAATATATTGCTGATAACCTTCAACTACATAACCTCTAAGGGTGTTAAGCTAAGAGAATAAATTCTCCGCTACCAACGGAAATATATTTGAAAGAAATCTGCTTTATATCTCAATTTGTAATGTCGGACATACAATCCATACAAGTCTGTTCTGGGTTCGAACAGAACCGAAGGCACTTCCAAAGGAGTCCTTGCAATCTAGATATCCACAATTCTGATCGGATTCCCTATCACATATGGAGAACTCTATACCGGAGCAACTCGGTGCAGAGTCATTCGACATGTCATCCTATTGCTCTTGTAAATATCTGGTCTTCAACACCGGTCTTCAAATGCTATCCATAACATCAAATCACATATTCGAAATGGGTTATACGACACAAAGGTCCTTTCCCGGCTAAACTGAATAGTGAGCGTCAATTTTAAAAACATGTGGATATGGCATTCACAAAAATTCACAGGTACGATGTGGGTTTAACAAACTGAAATCCGATTCCCTGTCGCATCGAAGTTTAAATGCCGTTTTACGGGCAGCAGGGTTTCACATCAATACAGGAACAAATCACAAATCACTGTTCATCACAAAGCAATCACAATCTCACAATAGCAATATCAGTCCAGTGCAGAATATTTGATGATAGTAATTCACCTTTGATTAAGGTGGTCGTGATTAAAGTGAATTGACCATAAAATTATCTTTATTAATTATTTTAAATCAATGATTAAAATTTCACTTAATTATAAATTTATTAAATTTTATCTGGCTTTATTAATTATTTAATCTTTAATTACTGTCTTAATTTATTAGTTCTTAATGGTTAATTTACTAAATCTTAATTACTTTTATGTGCTAATTATTCTTTAAATTAATCAACCTATAATTTACAAAGTAATTTTTATCATTAATTATTTGATCATTATTTAATCATTGTAAATATATTTGTTTTAGGTTGATAAATTTGAATATACTTCTTGAATATTTTATCAAGTAATTTTTTTTTTACATTAGATTAACCAACTATCATCATTTATGAAGAACAAATTAGAAAATCATTTAAACTTTATTGCAAAACTGGAATTTGTTATCTTCAGGTCCAACCCGAGGGGGTCTTCGAGTCATCCCTGATCAAAACGGCACCCTGCTTCGAGTTTAAGCTAAATCTGACCCAAGTATAAATTTTTCAACCAAAATTTGTTTAAGTCCCAATCCATCACGATACAACCCTGAAACCACTCGAGTGCCCCTTCGAGTTTCTGCCCTATTTCCCTCGAGAAAAGCTTCGAGTCACCCTGCTACTCTCCCAGACTTCACAACTGACACACGACCAAAGCACGTACACGTGCACAACCAACTTTACCATTGTGGGTCAATGCTGCGGCCGTCCATGAGTTGTATTCTATCTCCTAAATCGATTCGAACACCCATAAACTTGAATTGTCCCTAAGAATGCAATCGAGTCATCTCGATCAATTGAACCCAACAACACACCACCAGGGAACGATCCCGCGCCACCTCCTCTGGCCATCAGAGGCTGCGAAAACTCGGCTGAAGCTTCGCCTTGACCAGATGCTCCTATCCCCACCGGAGGCTCGAAGTCCGATCACCTATTTATGGCGCAGCACCATCCTTTCTGACACGAACGCGAATGGGTTGTTAAACCCTATTTCCATCTCGTGCTCAAATTCCACCCAACAAAAAAAAATTAATTTACATTTTTCCTAACATCATGAATTTTTATACTTGCTTCCACTCAAGTTTCAGCAATTTAAATTGATCCACTCACAAGAAATTGGTAAAAGTTCAGTTTTTATTCAAATGCAAATTGCTCTTTAAATACTAATCTAAAATTCTTAAATTTTGTTTTTAAAAATCATAAATTTCTATAGGGATTCCAGTTATGATCTTGAATCAACTTTTTATAACAATCAAATTTATCACCTTTTTTACTTGATTTCTTGTAAACCATGTTTCCTGCAGTAATATTTACTAATCATGTTTTAATCTACTTATAATATCTTGTTTGATGTTCTAACATCATGTCTGATAAAAAAATAAATAAAAGCTTTACAATGATTTAGATGAAAATATTTTTGAGTTTGAATATTAACTGTGTTTCATCATCTCCAGGAAAAAAGAGTTATATATACTTGTTTTTAATTCATTACTGACACACAGTATAGAGTTAAACCATAATTTTATTTTATTTTAGCTTGTTTAAAATCATTTCTAGAAGTAGAGAGGGAGAGAGAGAGATTCAAAACTTCGGTATAGTTTACTTTGTAAAAACTGATACATAAAATGGTTCTGTTCCAAGTAAAGACAGTTACAAAAACTTGTTTTGATTTATTAATGGGACATGATGTAAGTTCAAACAAATAGACCCCAACTTGTTAACTGAAACATCATGCATAACCAACCAGAGTTTGTTACACAGATCAAATAGAAATAGAGGGAAAGGAAGGGGTTTGACATGCTTTGTTTCCCTGAGCCAAAACAGTGATTAGCATTTTGTAAAATCAACATGCAATTTCAACATTCATTTATATATTCAGGATGCAGACCAAAGTTTAACTTCCCTATATCATTTTAACATCCACACATCAACAAAGAGATAGGAATAAACAAAAGTCTACTCACTTGGAAATATCTGAAAACAAAGAACACTTTTCTTTTTCTTGTTTTTGAAATCTGCAGTAAATCTTTTCTTTGTTTTGTTTCTTCAGCAAATTGTCTTTCAACTTGAATACAAAGTGATTTCTTTTCTTCTTTTTATTTTATGTTCTTTGTTACGATTTTTTGAATGAATGAACTAAGACAAATCTCAAGTATATAAAGAAGTGGGCAGGTTTAAGTGAAGTACTGAAATTAAATTTTGGATGGTTTCTTTATACTGTATTTGTACTTTGTGAATATTTCAATTAACTGGTTGAAGTTTGAAAGCATTTAATGAAAGTATGTATGTAATACTTATTTACAGCATGCCATGCTCATGCTTTGATTTAGGCTGATAAGATCTTGCACATGCAGAGGAGTACATAGCATTAAATCTCTAATTGATTAATAGAATATGAAGGATAAAATTGAATTGAATCGATAAAATGATTTCATTTAAAACAAAATTTAAAATTATGTTATAATTTCTTGTATCTATTGTTGATATTCTGATTTGGTGAGCCAAATGCAGAATTGATATCCAGTTTGATCTGAAAGGATATTTCTCTATCTTTCATCTATCTTCGTTATCTCTCTCTGGCGAATTTCGAGGACGAAATTCCTTTTAGGGGGGAGTCTGTAACGATCCCAAATTTTAATCAATTTTAAATTGATAATTAAAATTTATTTTTGATTTAAAATTGTGAAATTAAATGATAAATTGATTTGAGTATTATCCAAATCCAGATAAAATATGAAGAAGCATAGACTGTAAACATAAAAATAAGAAGCATGGGAACAAAGCACCAAGGCATTTAATGAAAGCATACAAAATAAGATTTGTAGCTACCAAGGATATCAGCTAAGTCAATAAAACAAGAAAAACACCTCTGATCAAAACATTAACAAACCATTTCTAGTACAAAAGAAATAATCACCTGTACAACTCTTCAATATTTATCCTTATTTCATTCGTTCACGTCATAGCAAGTTAGCATTCCAACTTTTACAACAAACCAGAAAACAAATTCAACTTAATCAAGCAATGCAAAGATCATGCAAGTTTAAAAGCAAATCCAGTTTCCAGTTTCTCAGAGCACTTCCTGGCTTGTACTCTCTGTTTCAAACAAAATCAAAGTGAGCAACTATAATATAAAATCTTTAAGTCAGCTATATTTGTGAATGGATTATGTTTAATATGTATATCTTCTTTGTTTCAACTCTGGGTGCATACATATTCATTTTGACAGTACTAAAGTATTCAAAATCTCTCTGTTAATTCACAGGGTAGATGACAACCAAGAAATTCAATCTCTGATCATCTACTTAGAAATTTGATGTCAATAGTAAAGATGTGTATTCAAGTAAGAACTATGATAAAAATATTTTTTATGAAGTATAGAGTATACAGGAGGAAAAATAAATTTTTTACAGATGAAACTTTAAAACTTAGAAATTTCGAAATCAAGAAAATAATGATTCACGAATATAACCTCATTCCTTATCTAACGTTACGATTTTTAAGATAAATATTAGAATTTTTAATATTAAATTCAATGCGTATTTGGGAAATGACTGGAATTTGGGTTTTGGCCGGAATCTGGTGGCCGGAGCAACTGGAGAGGTCGGGTTTCCTCGTGCTGATTGAGGAAGCTATGGTGGTGATGGGAAAAATAGTAATAGGTGGCCACGGCCACGGTGGCGACGGTGGCGATGCAGTTAAATCTGTAGCCCTAGTTTAGACGTGGTTAAGTATCGTGATTTTTTCGTTCTATGTAGTGGATCGAGTGTTATGAGTTCTTAGGGGATGGTCGTGTGTGTTTGGTCGAGTAAGAACTTTAGCTAGGAGTATAACACATTAGACGGCTCATTAGAGATAGGGTAAAGTATACCCTAGAATGAGTATAACCAAGACTGGAACACTAAATTTTATTAGTTTATTTCTTTTACTGCTGATATTCCTTAAGATATTTCGTTCGTGTATTTAAATCAATTTTCTTACTAATTACAGATAGTAAGAAATGAGCGGACGAAGGGGAAGAGTTAGGGGTCAAGGAGGTGCCACAACACCTGATCAAGATCCCCCAACGGCAAAAGTAGCAGCTCAGCAATAGCCGAATCTGCTGACTTATATAAAAATTTCTCGAGACTTGGTGGTAAGCCGTTCAACGGCAAGGAGTCGATTGTTGAGGCTCAAGCCTGGATAAGATCGTGTGAGAAAATCTTTAGAGGACTAAAATTGGAAGATGATCAGAAACGACTCATAGCTTCTTGGCAACTTCAAGATGAAGCCTCAGCTTGGTGGGAGACAATCACGGTAGATAAGTCGGAAGACGAGTTTTCTTGGGAAAAATTCAAAGAAGTGTTTGAGAAGCGACATTTTCCATCGGCCGGAATTTCTCGAATGTATCAGGAATTTATGGACCTGAAGCAGGGAAGTTTATCGTTCGTAGAGTATCTGAACAGATTTAATGAATTGTCTCATTTTGGTCCCGAATTGGTGAATACGCCTTTAAAGATGAACGACAGATTCATTCGCGGGATGAATAAGAAATTCCACGAAAGAATGAAGGGCCACGTTAAGGAATCTTTTTTAGATTTAGTTGATATGGGGTACAGATATGCTACCCTTGATATGCAAGAAGCTCCGGTGGAGAAAGGAAATTCGGGCAATCAAAATTGGAAGAAGCGGAAATTTGGAGGCAAGAAACTATGGCAGTGCAACGAGAAAAAGAAGAGCATTCAGGGAAGCGCGGCAGAAAATGTCACTTATTATAACTGCAAAGAGAAGGGCCATTATTCAAACAACTGCCCAAAACCGAAGAAGCAAGTTAAGAAGGAAGAAACTGTTAGAGGAGCTAAAGAATGCTATAATTGTCATAAGCCTGGACATTTTATCAAAAATTGCCAATGATGAAGCCAGCAAAGGTGGCAAATGTTTACACGATAAAGAAAGACCCTTCAACTTCGAAAGCTGATAAAGGAAAAGGTGTTTTGGAAGGTAACCTTACTATTTATGATAGAACTATTAGAGTTTTATTTGACACAAGAGCTTCACATAGCTTTACCTCTCAACAAACCATAAATGAATTAGGACTTAAAACTAAATTTGTTAACGATCCTATTTGCGTGAAAAATCCGGTTGGGGGTCCCGCAAATCTTTGTTTGTATTGTAAGAGAGTTCCTATCTCATATGCTAGCTATCGATTTCCTATCAACCTTTTTGTCCTCGAATTTAATGAATTTGAAATCTTACTCGGTATGAACTGGTTATCGAGATACGAAGCTATATTGGAATGTAATAATCGGACAATTTTAGTCAAAACAAGTTTCGGAAATTTTACTGAAATCTCTTGTGAGGATCCCAGTCCAAGGAGAGATAGATTGAGGTATACTTTGGGATATCCTGAACCCAGTTTGCAGTCTATACCTGTTGTTCGGGAATTTTCCGATGTATTTGAAGAAGTGAAATCTTTACCTCCAAGCAGAGAAATAGTGTTCCGAATTGATTTAGTACCCAATGCCCTTCCTGTCGTTCACGCAAGTCGCAGGATGGCACCCAGGAAAAGATTGAATTGGTTCATCAAACTGATGAGCTACGAGAAAAAGGATTAATTCGACCCAATGTTTCTGAATGGGGTTCAGCCGTCGTATATGTGGCTAAATCAGACGGATCTTTAAGATTGTGTGTAGATTACCGTGATCTAACTAAACAAACTCTCAAGAACAAATTCCCTTTAACAAGAATTGACGATCTATTCGACCAACTTCATAGCGCTCATTTCTTTTCCAAAATTGATATAGCCCAAGGATTCCATCAACTACGAATCGCCGAAGATTGTGTCCATTTGACGGCTTTCGGAGGTCCTGATATGTTCTATGAATGGTTAGTTATGCCTTTCGGGCTAACCAATGCTCCCGCATACTTCGTAAATCTTATGACTCGTGTGTTTCGGGAAGTTTTGAATAAATTTATGCTCGTATTCATTGATGATATTTTGATCTATTCTAAGACTAAAGAAGAGCATGCCGAACATCTTAAAATCGTATTGGAAATATTGAGAAGAAATATTCTATTTGCAAAATTTTCCAAACGCCACTTCTGGGTCAAAGAAGTCAAATTCCTTGGCCATGTTGTTAATGAAGAAGGAATTTTGGTAGATCCTAGCAAAATTTCCGCTATTCTTGATTGGAAACAACCCACTACTCCAAAAGAAGTTCGAAGCTTTTTGGGTTTAGCAGGCTATTACCGGAAATTCGTTCAAGATTTTTCTAAGATAGCTAGTCCATTGACTAAGCTAACAATGAAAAATGCAAAGTTCATTTGGACTCCAAAATGTGAAGAAGTTTTTCAAGAGTTGAAGAAGAGATTAATCACCTCTCCTGTTCTCGCTATTATCAACGGGAACCAAGGCTTATCTGTTTATACTGATGCATGTGGTGATGGGGTAGGTGTAGTATTAATGCAAAATGGGAAGATAGTTGCCTACGCGAGTAGACAATTACGTCCGCACGAGAAGAACTACCCGACGCACGATTTGGAGCTTTTGGCTGTTGTTTTCGCTTCAAAATTATGGCGACAGTATCTTCTGGGTAAGAATCTTTCTAGCTTTCTTAAACAATTTATGAATTTAGCTTAAACAATCTACTTAATAAATTCTCTTTGTTTAGGTGAAAAATTTGAATTATTCACCGACCATAAATCTTTGAAATATCTTTTCACCCAGAAGGATCTGAATTTTCGACAGCAACGTTGGTTGGAATTTCTGGCATCTTATGACTTAGATATTCTGTATACGCTAGGAAAAGCCAATGTAGTTGCAGATGCCTTAAGTAGGAAACACGCTATTCTTGCTCATCTAGTTATCACTCCTACCCTTCTTAAGAAGATTTCGAGCAAGCAATATGAAGATGAATTTCTTCAGGGAATTTATAAAAGAATTTTCCAAGGAGAAGACACTAGTTTTGAGATGGATAATAGAGGAGTAATAAGATTAAAAGGCAGGATTTGTGTTCCAGACTTCCCTGATCTGAAACGTGAAGTACTGGAAGAATGCCATAAGTCCAAACTCAGTATCCATCCAGGAGTCAACAAAATGTATAGAGATATTAAAAGAACATTCTGGTGGAAGACGATGAAAAGAGACATATCCATTTATATGAGTCGCTGTGCTACTTGTCAGCCAATCAAGAGCGACCAAAAGAAAGTGGTCGGTTTACTTCAACCTTTGGAAGTACCGAAATGGAAGTTGGATCAGGTATCGATGGATTTCATCGACGGATTGCCACGAACCAAGAAAGGCAATGAAGCGATTTGGTCTATAGTGGACCGTCTAACCAAAACTGCCCACTTTACTCCAGTGAAACCCACTCGTACTGCAGCAAGCTTGGCAGCTATATATATAAAGGAAATTGTTTGCCTCCATGGTATTCCCAGCAATATAGTGAGTGATCGTGATCAGATCTTCACCAGTAGATTTTGGGAGGCATTCCAAGACGCTTTGGGAACGAAATTAAATTTCAGCACTACTTATCACCCACAATCTGATGGGCAGACTGAGAGGGTCAACCGAATTCTAGAAGACCTACTGCGTGCTTGCGTTCATGTTTTTGGTGGGTCTTGGGAGGACCATTTACATCTGGTCGAGTTCTCATATAATAACAGTTATCGGGCCAGTATAGAAATGGCTCCTTTCGAAGCTTTATATGGTCGTCCATGTCGATCACCTACATGCTGGATTGAATCAGGTGATAGACTCATCCTTGGATCAGACATGATCAAATAAGCCATGGAGAAGGTAGACTTTATTCAAAAGAAGTTATTAACTGCTCAAAGCTGTTAGAAGAGCTATTATGACCGCCGAAGAAGAAATTTGGAATTTCAAGTTGGAGATTCTGTATTTCTGAAAGTATCTCCGATGCGGGGTGTATTGAGATTCGGGAAAACTGGAAAGTTAGCACCGTGTTATATTGATCCTTTTCCTATTCTGGAAAGGATTGGTCCTCTAGCATATCGAGTGCAGCTACCCAGCTGGTTGTTTGGCGTGCATGATGTGTTCCACATTTCTAATCTTCGGAAGTATGTGCATGATCCGGATGATATTATTGAAGAAGCTGCTCAGCAGGATCTTGAAATCACTCCAAATTTGGCAGTTAAAACAGAGCTGATAAAAATTGTAGATCGTGATGAGAAGTGATTAAGAAACAAAATTGTGAAGCTGGTCAAAGTTCAATGGAGTGGCGATCCAAAGGCTGTACTTGGGAGACTGAAGATAATATGAAGAAATCATATCCCAATTGTAGAATAGACGTTTCGGCTTAAACTGTAAGTCATTTCCTTATTTCTAAATTCGTATATTCTTTGTTTGCGTTTCTCTCTCTTTCAATTTCGAGGACAAAATTTTCTTAAGGAGGGGATATTGTAACATCCCGAAAATTTTGAATTTAAATTTTGGTAATTTATTTGAACTTTTGAATTAAATTTGTGAAAGATTCGAAGACCCCCTCGTGTTGGACCTGAAGATAACAAATTCCAGTTTTGCAATAAAGTTTAAATGATTTTCTAATTTGTTCTTCATAAATGATGATAGTTGGTTAATCTGATGTAAATTTTTTTTACTTGATAAAATATTCAAGAAGTATATTCAAATTTATTAACTTAAAACAAATATATTTATAATGGTTAAATAATGATTAAATAATTAATGATAAAAATTACTTTGTAAATTAAAGGTTGATTAATTTAAAGAATAATTAGCAAATAAAAGTGATTATGATTTAGTAAATTAACCATTAAGAATTAATAAATTAAGGCAGTAATTAAAGATTAAATAATTAATAAAGCCAGTTAAAATTTAATAAATTTATAATTAAGTGAAATTTTAATCATTGATTTAAAATAATTAATAAAGATAATTTTATGGTCAATTCACTTTAATCACGACCACTTTAATCAAAGGTGAATTACTATCATCAAGTATTCTGTACTGGATTGATATTGCTATTATGAGACAGTGATTGCTTTGTGATGAACAACGATTTGTGATTTGTTCCTGTATTGATGTGAAAGCCATGTTGCCCGTAAAATGGCATTTAAACTTCGATGCGATAGGGAATCAGATTTCAGTTTGTTATCCGAAACCCACATCGAACCTGTGAATTTTTGTGAATGACATATTCACATGTTTTCAAAATTGACGCTCACTATTCGGTTTAGCCGGGAAAGGACATTTGTGTCGTATAACCCATTTCGAATATTTGATTCGACATTATGGATAGCATTTGAAGACCGGTGTTGAAGACTGAGTATTTGCAAGAGTGATATGATGACCTGTCGAATGACTCTGCACCGAGTTGCTCCGGTGTAGAGTTCTCCATATGTGATGGGGAATCCGATCAGGATTGTGGATATCTGGATTGCAAGGACTCCTTTGGAAGTGCCTTCGGTTCTGTTCGAACCCAGAACAGACTTGTATGGATTGTATGTCCGACATTACAAATTGAGATATAAAGCAGATTTCTTTCAAATATATTTCCGTTGGTGGCGGAGAATTTATTCTCTTAGCTTGACACCCTTAGAGGTTATGTAGTTGAAGGTTATCAGCAATATATTCCCAATTTGGTAATGTGGCATGTTGAGGGTTGCTGATATCTTGTTGATCGAAGTATGTGTTTGTGAAAAGCGTAGCTTTGTGGACGAGACTTCGTCGAACCTCACACCCTGGAATGGTCGAAACAGGAAAAATGCGGCAAGGTTATTGGGGGGTAGCACCCCTTAGGGTATGTGCATTTCCTTCTGGATAGAAGTGGTATCATGGTATGGAGCCCAGATACTTAACTTATGGTTATATCGTAGATATATATATGTATTACTTTGTGATTTGTTGCTGGGGCACCGGCTAAAGGTTGGTTACAACCGGGAGATGGCATAGTCGTGTCAGTAGTTACCCAATTAGGGGTAACCCGGCCTTGTGTTGGCAGAGATCCGGTTAGGTTCTCGGGTCGTCCCTCCAAAGGCGTACCCATGTGGCCCAGGAAGTTCCTTAGCCTGACCATTGTTGGAAATCCAATTCCCAATACGAAACCCTGTACGGTTTTAGTTGTAGAACCTGCCATTTACTTATGGTGGTCACCACTATTTAGATGGTAGCTATAGTAGGCATAATTCGGAATGTCTATGTTGGCTAAGATTTATATTCTACTTTCGAAATGTTTTCTTCACTTCATTTTGCACTAATATAATATCAAAGAATTCTTCTTCTCATACCAAGCATATTTGACTATCATAAGAAGAAATCTCCTCCAATTCTGCGTTTGCATTGTTTGTGTGGTGGGAGGTCGTATGGTAGTCCCATTTTTAAAAGCATACCGAAAATTCTTTTATAAATCTATTTCCTTGAAAGTAACTGTTGTTTTTGTTTACTCATACCAGTCCCATGACTGATCCGGAGTTTATTGTTTTCTTTCCTAAACACTGGGTGCCCATTATTTCCACACGGGCAGCCTAGTAGCAGGTTTCTGTATTTTGGAGTAGCAGTATTTTGGAGCTTTATCTTGGAGATATCTTAGGAGCTTTTGGATATATCATGTGTTTAGCTTTTGGGAGTTCGTTATCGCCTCTCTCATTTGAGGACTTTTGGATATATGATCATTGTTGTATTATCATGATGTAGTATTTGAAGTTGTGGTGTATGTATTATATACTCTGATGTAGTATGGATATTATGTTGATGTTGTAACTGTGATGATATTTATGATATTCATTCGGTTCCGCTGTTTTATATCCATCTAATTGTTTTTATGAGCTCCAGCGATGCAAATTTGATGTCGTTTATCGGACATCGATTTTGGGTCGTCACAAGACCTATTTTCAACACCTAGTGAAAATATTTGAAAAAATAATTTTATTGAAAATATAGAAAATGTTTTTGAAAATAGAGGAAGTATCTTTGGTGAGAATGCTCTGGAAATCATCACCCCCATCCATGGTCGCAGTTAAACCGATGGTTACGTTGCCATCCCGACAAAATCCATAGATAACTGTAGGCCTCTGTGCCCCTCGATTACACCATGGAACCTGCTACAGATCGCTGCTACAACTGGGGTTACGTTGCTGTCACAGCAAAAACCCATATAATTGTAGGCCTCAGCGCCCTCGAATTTCGCTGCCAAAAGAATGAAACTTCTCCACTCCACTTGACCATAGATCGCAGTCTACAGATGTTACGTTGCCTTTCCGGCAAAATCAAGCGTAGACCGTTGACACTCACCTCCACATGATTTCCACTATGGTCCACACAGTAGATCACAGCGACATCGAGTTACACTGTCGTCACAGCATAACCCAAATGCCTCTGTAGGCATCAGCGCTCTCGACTTTCGCTACCCAATAATCCTCAGGAACTAGTTTGTCCGGACTCCTTACACGATCAAATTTAGAACCTCCCCCTTAGAGGCTCAAGGCAGTACCAACCTATGGTACTCCTGAGAAGTTCATCCCAAGAGAGCGCCTTTTTCTCCAAGGCCATTTCCAAAACACTTTATACTATACACATATAGTATCTTCCAAATCATACACCTAGTATGAATCTCATATAAATCTCCTTTCTCAAAATCGATTTTCCCAAAATCGACAATTCTCAAACTAGGCTTTCCAAATCCAATATTGATTTTACCCAAAAATCAAAAGCCTTTCCAAATCCAAAGGTTCCTAAAACCTTTTTAAAATCATTGTCACAAGATCCTTTAGCTATATATATATATATGTGTGTGTGTGTGTAATTTTGAAAAATCTCTGGATCATTTCAAACTTGTACAAAACCCTTTTTATACTTCAAATATTTTCTAAAACCCTTTTCTTCCGGCAATAGATTCAACAAGGGGAGATTTATCTTAAATGAAAAAGATATATAACTTTATTTATTTCAAATCAAATAGTCAAATTCAATTACTCTTTTATAAAGTCACTTACCAAATTACTTACTTCCATAAAGTAAATTTTACCATAGAAACTAATTTCCACTTTTATTCATTGTATATTTCACAAAATATACCTTCCATTTCAAAAACCATTTCACATTTCTTGTTCACAAATTTCCAGTATCAGTTTCATTCAAACTCGTACGATGTACACATATCATCCGTACACTACACCAATCTGATCGCTCACTCGATGACATAATTCCACTTCTTAACTAGTATCGTCCACCCGACTTCCTAGTGCGGACACATATTTGGTTTCTTAATCAGAAACCGTCATTCTCCTTGCATAGCCATAACTATGATAAAGAATATCCAGATCCAATCAACAATCCATATCCAGGTTCGCCGTCGAAAATCGAGTGAAAATCCCAACTCGGATCGTTATAACTATCTCGAAATTCTGTGCTCGAATCTGGATCAAATCACTATGCGAACAGAATAATATACGCAGATCCTATGTATTTATCTTTATTTATTTATTTGCCAAATCAGTTTTCTTTTTATTCACATTCACTTTAATCGAGCGAAAATCCCAACTCGGATCGTTATAACTATCTCGAAATTCTGTGCTCGAATCTGTATCAAATCACTATGCGAATAGAATAATATACATACATCCTACGTATTTATCTTTATTTATTTATTTGCCAAATCAATTTTCTTTTTATTCACATTCACTTTAATCTCTATCCACTTATTCACAATTGCTCTCAATATCTCTTTTTGATTAACACTTCAATTCTTATCTCAAATGGATATTTAAATCATAACCAGTTCGTACTCCGTTCGGTTTAAATTTAGAAAATAGCTTGAATTTTTTTTAAAAAAGATAAGTAGTTGAAAAATAATTATTAGTCTGTAAAATAGCTGTAAAATAGTTAAGTAATTGTAAAACAATTGAAAAGTAGTCAAATAGTTACAGAAATTTTAAATAATTACAAAATAGTTGTAAAATAGTATTAATTTGTAAAATAGTTGAAAAATAGTAATTAGTTTATAAATAATTGCAAAAATAGTTAAATAGTTTCAAAAATAATGGTAAGCAAGTTTAAGATAGTTTTAGGTTTAAAAAGAAAGTTGTATATTAAATAGTTTGGAAAAATAGATTATATTAAAACAATTTATTTTGAAAATAGTCCAGAGTCAAACTGTTCAATTCCCAACATCCTTTCTCATCAATTCAATTTAAATTTCCACATCTATTTAAATTGACTCAATTCCAATTTAAATAACTTCAATTTCCATTGAAATTGATTTAGCCCCAATTCAAGTTGAGTCAACCTCAATTTCTTTCCGAATTCATATCAGATTCCATTTGAATTTACTCATTCAACTTTAATCACAATTTCAATAAATTCAAATAAATTTCAAATTGAACCAATTTCAATTCATATCAATTTTTTGTTTGAATAAATCCCAATTCCCATTTGAATTCGAACTTATTCAACTTCAAAAAAACACAGCGGAAACACTCCATACGTTCCTGCCATTGAGCTCGCTCTTGAGCTCCAGAACGTCCTTACCTGAAAATCTGTAATACTCGGTCTAACCCAAGCATTACATCAAAGTAACACCCGCGTCAGGCTGGAAACCAGCGTGAGTAAACCCATCTAACATGGAATATAAAGTATACAACTTATATAAACCCGAGTAACTTACATCAATATACAACTTCACAAGCAGTTATAGACATTACTTATTTCTCACATCAATTTCTAAGTACCAAAATTTGACTAAATAGTCTAATTCGCTTAAATCATTCCATTTCAGCTTATTGGTTTCACATATCAATCTATAAAAAATCGAAGTGGTTTCGGGTATTTACTAATACCCGACTCCGGTCTCTTCGAATCCAATGTCATCTAAACCCAAGTTATTCAATTAAATATAATTAAATTTTAATTACCGGATAACGCTTTACACAACAATTCATAATTGATAGATAATCACATTATCACCATCCATCCAACATTTCATATCACAAAGCAATTCATATCAGAGATATCCTCCAATCCAAAACACATATCTTCATTTAATCATTCATAAACAAGATTGATCATTTCCATTAATTACGTTGATTAATGATCCTCCAATTTCTTCCATTAGTTAATTATTCTTAAATTTCTTTTAATAATTAACCTTTAACTTAATTACATTCATTAATCAACCTTGATTAATCACAATAAGAAATTATCTTTCCTTAATTACTCCATCAATTAAACCAACTCCTTGATTAATTTTATTAATTAGTCCTTTAATTACACTGAGTAATTATCGCTTAATTTCTTCCACCAATTAATTATCCTTTAATTACCTTCCATCAAGTAATTTCTTTTATTTTATTACATCCAGTAATTATCCACTAATTATTCCACTAAATAATTACATCTCATTAATTACCTTAAGTAATTATACTTAACCCAACATCAAAAGATTACCTTTAATTAATTAAACTTAATTAATTAACTAGAATTAACCCCACTAACTTAATTAATTACAAAAATTAATCAACCTTATAATCACATTAGTTATCTTTGATTAATCATTCTTCAATTACACTTAGGTTAATCAATCCAAATTTTAAGCATGCAACTACCCTTTATCAATTACAAGTTATTTATCTTAATTTAATTACCTAAACTAAACATCTTAATTAATTTAAGTAATTATACTTTAATTTCCTTTGTTACTAAAACAAGATTAAATTAAGATAACCCATACATTACATTAAACTCTATTTATCTTTTGAATTAAAAGCTTGAAAATTTGTTTATACAAAACTATCATCTATTAATTATTTGTAGATAAATCCTTTCACTTAATTTCATTTTAATTTCCACAATTACATTTATTTGGAAACATTGTATTTGAAAACATTTAGAGGTTTATTCCATAATTTAACTAAAGCAAAATTTATAGCCCAAACTATTTTTAAACAAATGTGTAAACTTAGAAAAACTTTAAAACAAAAATTCCTTTAAACATCAAACTTTAAATTAATCATTTCATACATAAAAAAATATAGCTAAACTTTGTTTAAAATTTTAACTTGCTTTAAATTTTTGAAATTCATTTTTAGATTAAATACAGAACATAATTCTCAAATCCTGGAACCAGCTTTATATGAGACAATCACACGCGACCATCTCTTCAAAATTACACGAGCACCACTCGCTTGGCCAATGCCTCGAGTCGCTCCTGCAACCATCACGAGCAATGCTTTGGGAAATCCAAGCCAACTCCTTCTTCCCCAAACATCTTCCAGATGCATGAATTCGTCCACGTGCACATGCACAACGTTTCTGGTCGACGGCGATCATCCCTCCGGCCTTCACCTAGCTACCCATGACCACAATAAACAAGCCCACCCTTCAGAACCACGGATTCGATGGCAAGACCAAATCGAGCAACTCGATCAAAACGATAACCCATAACCGATTGCAAAATCAACGCTGGTCGTCAACTCTGACCATATTAAGCCTCGCCGTTGAACCCCCACCATCACCAGAGCCTTATGCCTCACTACACCGTCATCCGATCCAACTCAATTCAAGCATCAGTATCGCATTCGATTCGAGAATCGACCATAACTCAACCACAAACTAAACCCTAGATCGCCATCTCCCGCTAACCACAATGATCCAGACACCACTTCGCTATTTTTCAAATATCCCTGATTATCAACCCTGCCTCAACTCAAGCCCCGACATTCCCAGTGCCGACGATCACCATGAATCCCTCTAAAACCATTTTCTGGTTAACCCAGAATTCCTCACAGAATTCCAACTAAAATTCATGATTTTTGTTTTAAAAAATATATAATTTCAGAAACAATTCAAGATACATACTTGAATCAATAAAATTTCACATTTGATTTTATCATAATATTTAGAATTGCTACTGTATTTTTCCCAGATGCAAGCATATTTTCACCTAATATACTTGTATGTATTTGTAGTATTGGATTATAGTTTAATTAAACTATTTTATTTGAAATTCAAATCCTAACAATGATTTATTAAAAAGAGATTCGACTTTTTTTTATTTGATCTTAACTCTGTAACCTGGAAAGAGAGAAGCATAGGTGTGCACATTCAACAAATACAAATATACAGAGATCATACATATGCAGACAATCTTCATTCATATAAACATGTTTCAAAACTTAAAACAAACATGCATACACATTTTCAAACATACATGCTAACCAACCATCAACACAGTAATTCACTTGCAAGAGATATTTGTTGCTTAAGTTTAATTTAAATATTTACTCATAGGCATTTCTAAATAAAAACAGAGGAGGCTGGGTTAGATTACTCATTGTTCAAATGTCCGGACAGAAAGCTATAAACTGGAATTTGTCAGTTGATTGAAACTTGATCTGGAATTATAATCTTGATTTGTTTTCAACTTTGAATTTGTTTTAGGTTGATGTTGCCTTTGCTTCAGGTTGAAACTGTGACTTCTAATCTTGCTTGATGTTGAATTTTCTTAGCTTGATAAAATTGAAGATGCCTCACGTCAAAATTGCAAAGATGATTGTAGTTTGAATTTGATTCCACTGACTTTTTTTAAGTTTCCAGTTTTTGAAAGGGGAAAGAAAAATGAAAACATGGTTTATCTTCAGCCCATGTTACTTAAAAATTCAAATTAAATAAAATATAGTTCTTGCCATTTGTATTTTTTCTAAGCAAACACTTGTTTGATTATAGAGAGTAATATTTACATTTGTTTTAATGCATGCTTTATAAATTTACAAATGTTAAGATAAAGTATTTTATGTTTTAAACCCTTGACTAATTTTATTTACAAATTTATGTGTAGCTCTTTATCTAATTAAATTTATAGATTTTATTTTAAATCAATTTATATTTGAAAAACAATACATTATTACTACTGTTTGAAAATAACAATTTTGCCAATTTTAAATAATTTATAAAAGAGATTATTATAGTTGAATTTGTTTGATATCTCTAGGATATCACGGATATCTGTTATTATATTTTCAAATCCATTTACACATCCCAATATCTTTTATTAACATAATTTTGTCTGTTTAATATACAAATTAATATTTTAATAATTCTAATCCTATTAATTACCGATTACCAAATGCTCGAAAATCCAGGTTATCACATATAGTGAATTTGATATATACATGGGATTATTAATTCTTGTTCTGAAACGTTTGAATATTTAAAGTTTAAAAGTATTTGAAATAAATATAATTTGAAATGGTTTATAAGAAACTGAAATAAATTAAAATTGATGATTTGGGATTTGATTAAATTTGAATTATGGAAATTGAGTTGATTTGGATCGATTTATGAAATTTGAGAAAGCTATTTAATTATATAAGGTATTTTAAATTATATTTAAAACTATTTATATATGTTACTTTATAAATTTATTTCATATAAACTATTTTAATATAAATTATTTTTAATATAAACTATTTTAAATTATAGCTATTTTTATATAAACTATTTTAAATTATAAACTATTTTATTATATATACTATTATTTATACTTAAACAGTTAAGTGAGAAGTGTTATGATTCCAAGCATTACGATTTCTAAATTTTGACTTCCAAAGTATTATGATTTACGAAGTGTTTGATGAAAGAATGTTGTTTAAATTTAAGTAAATTATTAAATCAAGTTTTGGAATTATTTAATAATTAAATAAAAATTTAATTCTTTAATAAGTGAAATTAAATTCCTTAAAAAGTTAAATTGAATTTCGATAATAATTAAGTTTGAAATTTGTTTAAATTAAATAAGTAATAAGTGAAATTGAATTTCTTTAATAAGAAATAAAATATGTAATAGAAATTAATATGAGACTTGTAATTTAAAGAATTTAATTTGACGAATTTAATTTAATTCAATTCATAGGTTTTGATATAATATAGGTAAACTTAAGTGATTGATTTAATGAATTGAAAATTCAATTGGAATTATTTTGAAATGATAAATTTACTTAATTTAAATGATTACTTAATGAATCCATAAATGAATTTAAATTGCTTTGAATGTTAAATTAAATAAATGAAACCTATATATGAATTTAAAACAATATTTGAATTGTTTTAAATAAAAATTTAAGTTGAATTATAGAGTTTTGAAATGGTTAATTTGGAAGTTTTGAAAACGTAAATTATAGAAATTGATATAGAAAGACGAATGAAATGTTGGCTTTAAAATTTTGAGTGAGATTGAAATTGATTTGGTTTTTGAAATTTATTATACGAACAATCGGTGTAATAATTACGAAAGTTATTAAAGAAACGGGGATCGGTTATGGACATACTCTCTGTCTAAACCAAAAACCACTTTAATAACTATACATGGAGTGTGATCAAGAATAAAGTGGTTAGAATGATGTACGTGATGACTGATGAAAGAGAACGATAATGGATAGCCTTGACACTTGTGTCAAATTGGAAATGACTAAAACAGGAGCCATGCCGGGCCAAATGGGGTTAGCCACCTCGAGCGAACACACTTCTTCGTAAATTACTCATTACTTGTTATTGATTAGTGCGCACCCTTGAATTTGGAGTGTTGTTTCGCGGTATTGCGATCATTGCGGCGATGCGTTCTCATCAGTCCGGATCAGGGAAACGGTAGTTTCACTACCATGGGTATCGCCCCATGTGCCTTGTCATACTTGTATCCATATGCACGACCACTATGATTTGTTTTGTGTTATACCTATGGAGTACGCCTTGATATCCCACTAGTTTACGGTGGAGTTTACAGTGCTGTATAGACTATAACGCTTATATAAAATGTGTTAAGCGGGATAATGGTAACGCCTTAACACTATTTTGATACTTTATATTACTGATAGGCATTACCTACTTAGCATATACTACTACGTAGTAGATAGTTAACGGATCCTTAGAGGATGGATCCCAAACATCCTTTGAGTTATTTGTATTTCAATTGTTATTTCACTTGAGTTAGATTTATTGATATAAGAATGTTAATCCTGACTCGAGTGTTTTGTGTTTTGCTTTACGCTTGGGTCAGACTGAATGTACCAGTATTCGAGAATCACCTTTGGAGTTGGAGCTTCGCTTGGAGATCTAGCTATCTATCCATCTTTCAGATATTCAGTTGATTCCAGTGATGTATTATGATTATTGTATTTGACTATTGTATTCGAGACATCTGTTGTAATTTATTTAACTCTGTTATATATATAGTAGCTTCATGAACTACTATCTTTTTCTTCCGTTGCATATTATTACTCTGTGTCTGTGATTCTATGATTATTTATTTACTGTATATGCTGAGTTTTGCCATATAATAACTTACAATCTGGTAATTTGAGCAATTCAATTCCGGCATGTTGGATGCGAACGGTCCAAAATATCAGGTCGTTACATGGATTTAGTCATAAAATTATTGCATGATAAGTCCTAGTGTTTTGGTACATATGTGTTGAAATCGAAAACTCTAAATAACGATTAAGGGTAAGCGTTTTATACATATTAACCAAAAAATTCCCAAGTTAGTGGAAGCGATATTGAGTTTGTGAGTCTTTGGATATGATCCATGAAATGATACGAAAGTATCATTTTATAAGCATCAAGATTGAATAAGTATTTTGATAGAAAAATCCAATAGTTTGATTTTATATCAAAGTGCAGAGGAAGCGTGTGTTCATAAGAAAGAATGTTAAAATGTACATTGCTATTTCTGAACTATAAGCAAACAATACGTTGTTGATTTTAATGATGTACTTGTGTTAAAATCAACCTTAGTTGTTTTAATACTCAATATCGGATTAATAACTGATGTCTCTTATAGTAAGTATAAAAGATATCAGAAATTTCCCAAATCATATGCAAGGACACCTTATTAAAATGCTTAATACGAAACATGTAAGATTAATTCCTTTGCATTGGCAAAAGGAATTATCATACATGTCATGTTGTCTATGATATCATGATTATTTTATGTATTTGATACATGAAGCAGATATCAAATCCAAATTGATATCACTAAATGGTTGTTTGAAGTGTTTTCGTGTGTTTATGAAATACTAGAGAATTGCTTATAGAAACAAAAACTCCTTAGGAAGCAATATTCAAACTCAAACTTCATACGGCATATTGAGTGTTTGTATGTCAATAATAAATTCAAGTTAAGAATCTTTAAGTCGGAAATGTTCCAAAAAAATGACCGTGGCTTATTTAATACAAAAAAGGCTTGTACATTGCTGTTAATGTTGCAGCAATAAAATAAAGTATATAAAATTATAAATGCGCAAATTTCAAACTGTGCCGGTTGCAAATGTTGAGAATCTTATAACATTATTATATGATAACAATGTCGCGATATGTTTCGTAATAGAACTTAAAGCTCACTAAAGTTTTAGAGACATACTCTGAATTGTTCCACGTGATAAAGCAGTTTGTCACCGTCGAAGAGAGTTGATTGATAGAGTAGATAATTGAAACATAATAGCATACCCATTCACAAAGGGACTGACCTAACTAGTTTTGAGAAACCGACGGGAGAAGTTGGAATAAGATTCCATAATTGACCCCAAGTGCAATTGGGAGATTGGTAGAGATAGGGGTATGCCCTAGGGGCAATTATGTAATTTGTTACATAAGTCTAACTCATTGAATAACCTTGATCATAATAAAGGTATTTCATTCTATTATATACTTTATATAATGTGGTTATATTAATTAATTAATTTAATTAAAAATATATTTAATAGAAAATCCATAAATGGCATTTTGTGATAGTAGTGACAAAGTGTTGTTACTGTGAGCAATTTATCACAATAAAACAAATATACCATTTTAAACGTTCCTAGTTAAGATGCATCGAGACTGGATATCGATGTATCCGTTAAGACTAGAGTATGTAATGCTCTCCAAATATTGGGCAATGTATTACTCAAGACTGCTGGGGGCACCTAGGGGTTACATACTTATAGTTATTTGATAACTATGGAACGACTAACCCGATAGTCTTCTATTGTTAAATATAACTAAGGTTAAACAAAAAATATCGATGTGACTGATTTACACAGTTCTCTCGACATAAGAATACTGTGGATCGTCAATATGAAAGCTCTAATTTGATTATAGTCAAATCATGGCATGGTGTTCCATCGAGTGACTGTAGTTGGGTCGACAAGACGTATTGGAAGTGAAGCACTCTTCAAAAGAGGATTCGTCTCCTCAATTATATGGGGTTAGTATCATGTTCAACTCAATGTCAAAGTCTCTAGCCAAAGAATTTTGGTTAATAATAATTGTTATTATTGAGCCAAGGACTTTGTGTTTGGACTATAAAGTTGAATGTGGATTGTAACGACCTACATTTTTATAATTAAAACTATTAAATTAAATAAGATTTTGAAATTTTATATTGCGAACAATGAAAATATATGATTTATTGATGAGAAAAGTAATTAGGATATGATTTAATAATGTTGTTTGAATGTTATTGAAAACTAATTTAGTGTAATTTCAATCAATTTAAATAATTGTAGTGTTATTTGGTTAAATTTATAAGTAAGTAATAAATTAAATGTTGGATTCAATGTTGAAATCATATATTTTTAATTGAAATAGGTTTATTATAGAGAATGAATAAATTAATTAGTACATAAATTTATTAGCTTCTGTTTGTAAACAATAAATTTAGGAATATGTTTGAATTACTATTGTGTAATAATTGTTTTAATTATTATTTTATTATTTAATCCGTTGAAATTAATTTGGAAATCTATGAAATTTAATGTAGTTAAATATTATAGTTAATATGAGTTAAGATGGTAACTATAGATTATAAATGTAATAAAATGTAAAATAATGTTAATTATGTTCATAAGGTAACAGTTGATTCAATAATAAGAGTGCAAATTGAAATAAAGGAATTTATTGGGAATTAAAATATAATTAACTGGGATTTCTTTGCAATAATAACTAAACGTTGAAATTTGTGCAATATATATATATATATATATATATATATATATTGGATTTAACATGGAATATTGAATTTTAAAAGATTATTAATTTTTATGTAATTAAAGATGATAAAATGGTTAACTTTTAAATTTGAATTTAAAAGTGATTAAATCAATTTGGTAATAATTTATTGAATAACGTGAAAATAGTAATTTTGGCCACACTCATGGATTTCGATGAAACCAGTTTCATTAGATCCGTAACAGTGAATTATTATAGGAGTTCACGTTTCGTAGCGACCAGACCTATCGTTCGATCATGCGAGCCTAAAATGCATAGAAATCAATTAAATGAATATAATTTTATTTTTAAAGCTACCTTCTCTATATAAATGAATTATGGTTTAAAACTAGTTCCGCTGATATAAAACCATCGAAAACCTATATTTTGATATTTGGGATGACCAATAATCGTTTCGGGAACAAAACGGGCTTTTCGGGTCATTGTTAACGATTCGACCCAATTCGATCTGTCCATTCATTCTTATCCACTCTGCCTATATTTCATTTATCTGTACGTATTTCTCATTTTCATTTGTTCCTTCCCTCCTTCCCAATGTCAGAACATCCGAACCCTAGATCCCCAATTCAAAATCAAATAAAAAATTTAAACTTCGCAAACCCTATCGATTTATATACTGTCGGAAAGCTCTCAACGAACGTAATCTTGATCTGAGATTCATATTTTTATTTGGGGTATGCTGTGATCGGAAATCTGTGAAGAAGCCTCGACCGTCCATATTAGGGTTTTCAATGTCAACGGAGGATCTTCGATGGGATGATAAGAGGGTCCAGGCTTGTAAAGGAGGCAAGGGGCTATCGATTTATCGGTTTAGTTTGACCTCGATGTGTAACGAGCCAGGATTTTTGATATCCCGAGCCGTGAATATTTATTTATAATATTCAACAATATTGTATTTTAATATACAATATTCCGAATAATCAATAACTGTATACAATTTTTCAAAACCAGTGTAACTTGAATTTTCAAATTTATATTAAATTACAGATTTGATTTAAATGAAATTTCTTATATATACATATATATATACTGTTTTAAAAAGTAAAATATGTATGAATTGTATCAGATTAAATATATGTATTTTGTTTTAAAGATAAATATGTATATTTATTCTAAAGGTGAAATATAATGGAAAATTTAGTTTATCGAAAAATTCATATACATATATTTACATATAAGGAGAATAAAATTGGTATATAAAATTTGGATAGAAATTTATGGCACTAAATAGATAATAAAGTAAAAGGATATTTTTGGTTTTTGGATATAAACAATGTTGTTTATATAAAATAAAAAGAGTTTTAAGTCAAAAGTTTCTAAAATAATAATACATATACATCGAATAAGGAAATTTTATATATATGTTATGTTAAGTTAAAAGGGAAATGTATAATTTTAATTGATAAAAATGTTATAAATAAAATAATGTGCATAGAAATGACATAAATATTGATAGGAGAAACTATATATATATATATATATATATATATATATATATATTGCAAATGGAATTGATTTATTTGGAAAAAAAATGTATTTTTATATTATCAACAAAAATTTATATATATGGTTACATATATAATTTAAAATCAAGGATGTTACGTTTTTTTAAAAATATATATGTATTTATATAAAACAAATTAACCAAGAAGATTATTTTAATTTATTAGTTTCTCATCCTTATTTTAAACTGGATAAGTATCAAATGCAATGCAACTTTGTCAATATTAGCTATGGCCTGATTAACTTTATAAATATACTTATATATACTTTAAAATATTTTATGGTTTATATATGAAAATATAATAAGGGAAAAGATTTTGCTTATGAAGCATGTTTGTCAAACCATGGGTAAGAAGAAATTTTTTATCAGTAAACATATACTAACATTTGGCATAAGCAACCTGAACAAAACTAACATAATTATTTCTGTTTTCTTTTCAAATTTCTCTCAGGACAACTAATATCATTTCAACTAACAAATTGTCAATTCTGTTCATTTTCTGTTGGCTGCAGCTTGTGTATATATTTGAACACCTCAAATCTGAGAAGTTTGTTTTAGAAATCAAAATCTGTAACTAAAAACCGTATATATGGCCTCTGTTCAAAATTTCTAATCAACAGTCAAATTAAAAGGAAAGGAAAATCTTTGTAACTTATTTAAAGCTCAAAGAAGAACACTCTCTATTTAAAAGCTACCTGGAAGCAAATTTGGATTTTCAGTTTTAAAGATTTCAACTTTAAATCAAGACTTCAACTTCAACTTTTAAAATTTCTAGAACCAGGATGTTGAAGGTAAGAAACCTTAGTTTTAACCTGGAAATGAATTTTCTCTATTATCTGCTAAATTGTGAAAATTCTATTCGTTCCAGTATTCAAATTTCTTTATCTCATTATCTATTTAATGTTTGTGGATGCTATAAACTAGGAAAGTGTTTAATTTTTGGTATAGTTTATGTTAAAAATAGTTTGTGAGCAAACTACATTGTGTAGTTCGTCAGGGTTCTGTTTTATAGCAAATAATGTAATTTAGGTGAAAAATACATGTTTTTATTTCTAGATTTCAAACATGCAGCTTTGATTATTGTATGAAAATATCAATTTTAGTGATAGAATTATAATTTTTAGTGTTGTATTTTGTGAGATATTGTCAGATGAATGTTTTTCGTTCAAAAATTTATTTCCGGCGATCTCGTCCCGTGAAGTGGCGCGGCGGAGTCTAAAAGGAGCTGGTAGTCAATTTGGAGGCATCAACCATGGCAAATTTGGGTTTTTTGTGCTTAGATTGGAAGGTTGACTTGATTTTAGGGTTTAAGGGTGTGTCGACTTTGAGTGATGTCGTAGTGATTTTGGGGAACGAGTAGTCGACCGGTGTTCAAAGGAATTGGCTTGGAGGTGGCTGCATGGGTGAGCTTTCGATTGAGGTAGGTGGCGTGCGAGGTTGCGGTCAGTCGTGGAGGCCGTGGGTAGATTTGTGGTGGTAATGTGGTTTCATGGTTTGGAAATTTGTAAACTAGAGATTGATTTTTTCGATCGGCGGTGATGTTTGCATCGGTGAGTTGCAAATCAGGGGATGGCAATGATGTGGAGATGGGAGGAGGTGCCACGGCAGCAAGATAGTCGAAGACTTAGGCGTACGCGTGCACGTGTGTCACCGTGCATGATAGATCTAGGCAAGTTGTTGTGGTTCGTCAATGCGATGGGTGGTGCGAGACGTTTGGGTTCGGCGCTGGTCTTGAATGATTCGCGGGTGTATTGATTTTCTAGTGTCGTTGATGTTGCCGTTCTATTTTTTGGGTACTCCGGAAGGTGAAACTGGGATCGAGATTTGGGAAGAAGGAGAGATGATATCGGGTTGTGGTATTGGTTGGGATTCGACCCGTTTAGAACTTAATTAATTGGATTGTAATTAAGGGTTAGTTTAATAAGCATTGCTTTTCAAGGAAAACTATTTTAAACAAATTCTTTTTCGTATTAAGATGTATATTTTAAGTTAATATGGATTAAAGGATTTAGAAAAATATATATAAAGCTTGTTCTTCATTAGGGTGTTATAAATTATTAATTAAGCTTTGATAATCAATTTTATTATCAATACTTGTGTCTATCTGAATGAATTGAGGAACAGTTAAGTAAAGATTGGGGAAGTAAAATGTTAAACTTTGAATTAATTTAATTTCTTAAGTAATTTTGTATTTATAATAACTATTTAATTTCTCATATAATAAAGCGTTATTAAGTGGATGGTTTGTATCGACGGATGGCATGCCGTCGTACGATCCGTTGTGAAGTTAAATAATTTTATTTTATAAATCTGTACAGATAGGTTTTAATTATTAAATAGAAATGAATGCCGTTGTATAGTTTTGCGGCCTTTTGTTAAGACGTTCCCTTACGGAATAAATGTGTTTATTGTAGATTATTTCAAAATAGGTTGACATCATGACAGCGGAAACAGACACCATTCCGCTTAATAGTTAATTTGATTTCCGTGGATAGTGTAAGCCATCTATCTGATATTATCTGTGTAATTGTTTACTAGCAATGATGGTCTCTGATATGTTATTTATGCATATATCTGTTATTTATATGTTAATTGTATTCGAGAATATAATGTGAATTGATCTATGAAGCTGATTGATTTTGAGTATCTATATCGTTTGTTAATTGTGAATTGATAAGTACCATTGAGACTGATAAGCCTTATTCTATTTGGATTGATTTTTGAAACTAGTTTTGTTTTAAAAAAATATATTATTTTTAGAAATGTTTTAAAAGAATTTATAAATATTTTGGAAAATATCAAAAGTAGTTTATTATTATTTTTGAAAATCTTTATAAAGGTATAATTTATATAAGGAGATACTATTTAAACTATTCCAAATATTAAACTATTTTGTAATGATCCTTTAAAGATTAATTTTTATTAAATTAGTATTTAAGTATATTTTCTTTAATATAAATCTATTTAATATAAATGTTGTTTTAAATAATATTTTATAATAACTTTTATAAAAGTATTTTATTTAATAAATTTGAAAATAATATTTGGAAATTTCATGAGTATGATTTGGAAAGATATGGTTTTGTGTGTGTGTGTATATATATATATATAAAATGAAATAAGCTTTCTTAATAAATTGTAATCCGTTTGGATTTTAAATGTGAACATCGCTTAAGAGTTGCAATGGGAAATAACTTGGTTGAATTGATTGTTTTGATAGTTAAATAACCGACTATCAAATTTGGACAAAAACTTAACTTTTGAAATTCTAGAGGAAACCCGAGAATTATATGGAACGGTTGCCGTTCGAGGTGCTATACAGTGCGTGTAACTCGTTTGTTCTCTTGGACGAATTACATGGAAACCCATCCATAAACGGTTAGGTGGTAAACTCCGATATTGTATTTTGTCTGTGTATTTCCTAAAGAATCGGGGTTGAGTTTACCGGGAAATAGCGAAAGTTGTTTCAAAGAGACCGAGATCGGATTCGAAATCCAAAAACAACTTTGATCCAACAAGTACGTTTTCGTGAGGAAGACTAGAGCTTGGGGTCGAAGATGGAGTGGTGAAGTGCAAGTGCTAGTCGCTACTAATCCTGAGGGTGATTCCAAAATGATGTAGTAGGAATAGTGCCTTCGGTTCTGTTCGAACCCGGAACGGACTTGTATGGACGAATGCTTTCAAAATATCGTCAGTTGGACGGTGAGCATTCTAAGTGATATGTTCTAATAAGGTAATGCTTAGCCTCGAGCCTCATCAACCGGGAATGAATGAAAATCAGGGGTTATGCAGCAAGGCTAAGTGGGTAACGCCCAAGTAGGGTGAGGTCAGCCCTGTTTGAAGTCCCTTTTTATCTCAGCTGTGTAGGCGGTTGCTGATCCCAACCGTGGGGTGATCTTGTTCGGGCTATCCAGTAAGGGGTTGTCCGGTCTTGTGTTGCAGGGGAATGGAGGGGTCCTCAGTACATTGATCTAGACCAGGTACTATGACAGGTGGTACCCCAGTGCCTAGTCATTCGTTGGAAATCCATTCTTCCTACGTGCATTTACGGTTTTGATTGTATAACCCACTTTGTGCTAGTATGCTGGAATTTAATAATGTAACAATTTCAGCTATTTGAATATGTATTTGTATATAGACTATATTATAATATCAGAGGATTTTATAAGAAATGTTTTGGCTATCGTAAGGTAAAAACGCGACATAGTTATTTGTGGCGTGGTATTACGAGATGCCTTTTATTTTCAAAGGGTTTTCAACTTTAATAATTAAGTTGAGTTTGTTTCTCACGCTGGTTTAACATATTGACCCAGGCTTGGTGTTTTTCCTATATGCTCGGGTCAAACCAAGCATATTTCCTGGTTTAGTTGGAAAAGTGGAAGTTTCAGAAGAGGAGCTAGAATCAAGAGACGTATTCTCGTATATGCTAATATTTAGTCTATTTTTGATTGTATGGCCATTGTTGTGAGGAAGAATTGACATAAACTATATGAGTTGTGTGTTGTAACTCTGATGTAAAATCTGTATATGTTATTAAAGCATCGGTTTTACTTTTGTGTAAAGATTTGTTATATTATAGTTTATTCGATCTGCTATGAGATTCTAATTTGTTCCCTTTTCTTCTATCTTCTTTTTATTTCTACCTTCTTTCTTTCTTTCACTATCCGTCTTCTTGTGCGATTTGGCTGGCAAGTATGGTTTGACGTCGGTTTAAATCGGTACATAAAAATGGGTTGTGACATTGTGGTATCAGAACCTAGGTTGAGTGAATACCTAGGTTCGAGTGTGTTGCTCATTAGGAATAGAGTCTGTAGCAACCTATTTAAGTCTGAATGTGTATATATGTACGAGAGAGCATATTTGTTAGTTATATAAAAAATGATTTTATATTTTTTTTAATTGATCGGTTAAGTGGCATATGGATTCTGGTCAATATGAGTAGCCAATGTTATTGATAGGGATCTCTAAACTCTTAAACCAGGCCAACGGATACTATATTGTTTTAAGGGGTAGATGAAATAATTTTACCCAAAATATATTTTCTATATAAAATGTATGATTTTTAAATATATATGGTATTTAAAATGACTGGTTGAGATGATAATAGTTTATCATCTAGGATTGAGTGGTCTTAGTCGTCGACCTTTGGTATTTCCATTAGTTGTCCTTTTTGACTTGAGTATACCCTTAGAAACCGAACATTTAGAATCTTTGGAAAATGGATTTTATTGAGCTTGCTTACTGGAGAAATTTGGAAAATTTTTAAACTAGTAAATTTTTGGAAAATTTTCTGTAACGACCCGTAAATTTTCGATAATAAAATTTGTTATTTTAAAAGATTTTGTAAATTTAATTTGGAAAGAAACAAAAACTTTGTAATTTAATATTGAAATGAACGCTAAAATGAAATATAGCAATGGTAATTAAAACTAATTATTCATAATTTAAATGTAAATTAAGGTAATAATGTTAATGCAAGTTAATAAATAATTAACTTAGTGCAACCCCAATTAATTGAAACGAATTGTAAGGTTATAATTGATTGTAATTGATAAATTGGAAAATAAGTTCAAAGTATATTAATTGATGAAATAATATGTAATAAATTGTAATTTGATAGAATCAATGTTAGATAAGTAAATATAATATTTATTGTTCGATAATAAAGTATGAATGGACTAAATTAGGAAAATGGTGATAACCATTAATTTGTTTACCCATTTATTTAATCTATTGAACAAGATCTAAATCCATTGCAATTAAACGCAATTAAAAACTACGCTAATATGAATTTAGTTGATGACTCTCAAATATTAGGGTAATTGGATATATACTAACGTTAAATTATCCATAAGATGATGATTGATTGAACAAAGAGATTGAATACAAATTGTATTAATTTAATTCAAATTAAAAAAATATAATTTATTTGAATTTACTTAAATTGAAGGTAACACTATTTATTTTGCAATAAAACCTTATATGATTAATATGGAAATTTTGGTTAATGAATTAGAAGTTTATTGGTAATCAGAAATGATAGAAATGGTAAATAATTAAATTTGGATTGGAGAAGTGATTAATTAATTTAATATTAAATTATCTAAATTAATTGGAAAATAGCCATTTTGGCCACTGACTCGGATTTCGAAAAAACCAGTTTCATCGGATCCATAACGGTGAATTATTGTAAGATTTCAAGTTTCATAGCGATCAGACTTGTCTTTTGATCGTACGGTCTCGAAATGCCTAGAAATCAGTGAAATTGAAATCAATTGAAATCAATTTGAAATAAGCTGATTTTAACGTGACTTCTTTATACGATGTAATTTAGACTTGAAACCCGTTCCATTGATTAAAACATCTATTTTGATATATGGGTTGACCCATTTTCGTTCCGGAGTGGAAATTTGCTTCTGGGCCGTTATCATTCAATTATTCCAAACCAATCAAGCCCATTTGTTTCTACTGTGTTCTGCATATATATATATGTCGTTGTAAACCCTAGCAACCTTTCTATTTCTCATTTCTATAAACAGAGATTTCTGTTGCTCCTCTTTCTCAATAGCAGACAAACTCTAAAATTCACAAACCAGTTTCAATTCAAAATTCAACATAAAAAATCAAAATCCTCCGAACTATAGCAAATTATATATCGAGTTGAAGCTCTCGACAAGCGCAACTTAGATTTGCTATTCGTTTTTGTCATCGATTCATCGTTTATCCAGGAATTAGCAAATTGTTTTCGGTTGTTCATCTTGGCGTTGATGATCTCGATGGTGGATCGTCGTCGTTACGACGATCAGGAGGCACATCATCGAAGAGGTCGTTGAGCTGAACGCTTCTATGGTCTCGGTCTTTGTCAGAGGCGCACGAAATCGACCAGTGCCTTAAGAGAATGGCAGTGGCAACGTAGTGTTCTGGGAGGCCGAGGCGCACATGCATGGTGGCTCATTGGGTATCTTGGTAAGGCGAGCGCGATGGAGCTTCCTGATATGGTCGAAGCCCACCTTGGCAGTGGAGGAGAATAACATGTGGAGGTGGCTGCAATTGGATTCGAGCGGCATCGAATTTTTGGAAGTTAGGGCTTCGTTGTGAAGGTGATGACGTGGCCAGTTTTGATAGGTCAATGTTTTGTTTTATTTATTTATTCTAGTTTAAATTGTATAGCTTCTAACTCGAATAAATTTCGCATACGAGTTCCAATTTACGCGAAATTTCTTGCGTTGGGATTGTATTAAAATTCTGGACATTTTGATGCTGGTTTGGATGGATTTTGAGACAATTCAATTTTGGGTTTTGATTGGATTTAAGTTCAATTTAAATTCAAAAAGGTGAGTGTCTTAACCCACTCACAACTCAAAAAATTTCTTATGTTTGTTAAATTGACCTATGAAGTGATTAGAAATTTATTTATGACTGTTTGGTATATTTTGAATCATCATCTCAGCTTATTTGAATTTATTTCGATAAAATAGTTATCTAATTTATTTCTAATATCAACTGCCAGTAAATACCTGTTATTTATTATCAGTTCTATATTGATGTTATTGATTTAATTGGGTGATGATTGTGATAAATGTTTGATGGTTGATATTAGATGAATGGATATTTTATTTTATATTGTTATAAACTGCACGTTATATGGATTTATGTCATTCGGGATTGTAGTTCGAAATGATATGTAACTGTATTTATATTTTAAATTATGGATTGAAATGATAGATATCCGTGTCACTTGACCATAGGGTAGAAAATTTTATACTAACACCGTGGTCTATATATATATATATATATTTTGAAATGATTTCTATGGTTTTGTAAAGAATATATGGGTTTAGATAAATATTGATTTCTAATATTATATAAACCTTGATTTTAAGCTATGTATAAATTCGTTTAAAATATAAAATAAGTTTAATAAAAAAGTCTAATTTTATTTAAATATAATATGGTTAAGTATTTATTTAAATTATATTTTATATAGAGTTTATAATGACTTAAATAGAAAATTTAGTTGGAAGATAAGTATGAAATTGATTTGAAATTTAATTTATTTAAGAATTATACTCAAATAAATTTGATTTGAAACATAAATAGAGATTTTGGTTCAAAGGGATTTAAATGAATATATCAAGTTGATTTACATGAATATGTCAAGTTAAATAAATTAGAAGAATATTCAGTTATTTGAAGTTTAAAAGTTTTACTTAAATGATATTGGATTTATTAAGTAACATTTCAGATCTAAATAATAGTAATTGAATTTGATATATAAGGAATTATCAAAATTTAGTTTGGAAGTTTTGGAATATATAAAACTTTGAAATACAAGGAATTTGAAATGGTTTATTTGAGGATTAAATCTATATTTGGAATTGATATAAATTGAAATGGATTATTGAAAAATGAATTGAGTTGAAATTTATGAATTGAGAATTGATTTAAATTGAATTTTGGATTCAAGGTGATTTGAATCAATTTTTGAAATTGAGGAAATTATTTTATTCATAAAGTAATGTTAAATTCAAAATTATTTTATTTTATATACTATTTGAACCTCTAAACTGTTTAAGTGGTGAAAGTTAGAGTTTCGAAGCTATGAATTTCAAAGTATTATGTTTTGAAAATGTCATATTTTCAAGTGTTGGGTTTTTAAAGTGTTATAACTTTGAAAGTACTATGATTCTGGAAGAGAATATATTTGGAATAAAATGATATTATATTGATTTGGTATTAAATAAAAATGATGTCTTATTTGTTTTTGAAATGGAAATGATATCGTATTTATATGGTTTTGAAATGGCAATGATATTTTGGTTTTGAAGTATATACTATATTGAAATGACCGCGGTGTTATAATAACATCAGGTTGTTAAAGAGACCAGGATCGAAAGTTGTCATACTCTCTGCCAACTCCGAAAACCACTTTAACAACCATGTACGCGGTGGAGATTCCAGAATGAAGTAGGATAGTGACGGCGTTCCTTTGAGGTATATACGTGGACTCGACTCCCATGAGTTGGCATAAGGTGGCTAAAACAGGAGCGATTCCGGGCCAGTGAGATCGCTCCTCTTATCGGACACAGTCCTTCGATACCATTCTATTACTTTATGATTGATTGGGGCCCTTTGATTTTTTCGAGAGTGTGGCTTGAGGTGGGCGGTAGCTGTGCGCTATGCATTAGCACCAGTCTGGATAGTAATTGGTATATCTACCCTGGCATTGCCTAGTTGTGCCATGTCACCTACCTTAGCGCGCCTTGTACGAGTTTGGTTTTCATCCGTAGCCCATGGAGTATTTAGGGTAGTCTCTCGATCTGGAGATGCGCTGATACTGGATGGACTACTGGGACTATTACGTGGTAAGGGCTATATAGGTGACCCCTTAATGCTATTTTAAAGTAATTTTATTTTACTAATAGACATTATTATAATAGCGTATATTGCTACATAGTACATAGTTTAACGGATCCTTAGGAGATGTAAATCCCGAGCATCTCTTAAGTTAATGCACTCACGTTAACACTAGATAGGAGATGTCAAATCCCGTAAACAACTCTGGAGCCGTTCCACACATGTTTATTTCTGTTTATTTAACTCACATAAGATCTTTTAGTTCTGGCTTGAGGGTTTTGTCTTTTTAATTCGCTCGGGTCAGCCTGAGCATTTCAGGATTTGAAGACCTTGCTTCTGGAGGACGAAGACGAAGATTGTATTACTATTATTTACTATAGTGTTCCACTGCATCATGTTGTTCCGCTACATTGTTATTTATTATTCTTTGGTATGTGTAACTCTGATTTTTTGTTGTATAAGTATAATCAAATGTTTTGTAAAACAGCTTCATGAACTGTTTATTTGATTATTATATTTTGTCATTCCGCTGTAAGATTCTATTTTTTTTCTTTCTCTGCTTTTATTTATTCACCCCAATAACAATCCGCCCTTCTATATGGTTTGAGTCTTACATGTGTGTTGTATCGTCGATTTAATGTGTTCAAAAAGATGGGTGGTTACGTTTGGTATCAGAGCATTGGTTTAGCGATAAATCTTAGCTTTGTGGGCTCTGACTCTTTATTAATAGGGTAGTAATACCCTACAAAGAGTCATTGAGTGTATATATATGAGAGAGCGTATTTGTTAGTGTTATAAAAAGATTTTGATATTTTGTTAGTTTGTTCCGTTTTGTATTTATAAATACTGGTTGGTGCATAGGACGCTATGACATCAATAGGGATTTCTAAACACTTAATAGGACAGACTGACACAATATTTGTTTTGAATATAGGTGGATGAAATAATTTTGCCTATTATATTTTCTATATATATATATATTTTTATAAATGATATATATTGGTTGTAATATATTAATTGTTAGAAAGTGAAATTTACAAATATTTGTTGAATATAGGATTTAACATAAAAATAACTGAAATTGGAAATTTAGAGCTTAAGTTCTAGGGTTTTGAAAATTCTTTCGAATGATTTTGGAATATAATAATAATATTATTAGAAGTATTTTCTGTTATAAATATTTCAATATAATTTGAAAGAATTGTTTTAAGGAAATTTTGGAAAGAAATAAGTTCTGTACTCCCCTCTCTTTCGTTGAAAAATAATTTCGGTGATGAGTGCACGCATCAACGACATTTATTTTCGAGTTTCTAAGTGGGAAGCCCATTGTAGCAGTTTTACTGCGGATTTATTTTGATAAACAAATATAAATTTTAAATTGTTTCAAATATAATTGAATATATAAATAGTAAGTGTTTATTTTAAATGATTTGAAATTTAACCCAGTATTTAGTTCTTAAGTTTCCGTTAATTAATACTTTCTATTATTGTAGTAAAATGGAATGTAACTAATTTATAATTGGAACCTTTAATTAAAATAAGAGATTAAATGCTAGGTTATAAATGAAATAACAAGAAAGTTGAAATTTGTAATCTATAAAATAAAAGGATATGATTATTGAACATTAGATTAATTAAAAGAAATAAGATAAACTTGTATAACTTTCAATTACATACTTAAAGCATATATATAACTTACAAAATATTAAAGGGTGTAATGTTTAATAAGAAAATGTAAAGGAAAATTTTACAAGTAAAACCTGAAGCTATGAAAGTATTCAATGAATTTGCTTTTATAAATAAGAATTTAATATTATAATTGTTGTAAATTTAAGTATGAATGAAAGGCCACTAATTAAATATAATAGAAAAGTTATAAATAAATGGTAACAAAATTAAGTAAATGTTGAAGTTATTTATAATAAAAATAAGTAGAAAGATGAATACTGTAAATAAAAAAAAAAGTAATGAATGAATGAATGTAATGCAATAAAAGAAATTGACATGATAAGGATAAATGAAAATGAAATTTTGTAAGAAATGAATGAAATAAACACTAAATGTATGAATGAAAAGAAAATCAAACAATAAATGTATGAAATAAAATTAATAAGAATGAACTTGATCTATTATTGAAATTGTTGTTTGTTTGGTTTATGGTTATTTGGGCAAGGATACTTTAAAATTGTCTAGATGTATGAATAATCTATTTAGTTTCATCTAAGACTGTTGAGTAAATGGTGCACTTAGTAGTTTATTTTCGATTTTTTACAATTTAAAGTTTTAAACCTGAACAACTATTTTTGTTTGCTAGGGATATATGGATGGTTGATTTTATTGGATTCATATGATGGTTGTATGCTGTGATTGCAAGTGATTGTTGTTTTATATTGATTTGTTTGTTAGTGGTTGAAACAACTGTAAATATTTCGTTTTATACAATTGTTAACCTTTTTGGGATTATATAATTGAAATACAGGTTATGGAAGAAATTGCTACTGCTTTTGGTTTCATAAAATCAGCGTTAATTGCCCGACAAATAGGTACGTTCTCGAATTCCGGTTTATAGCATTATTATATTGTTTTTCCCGTTGTTGGGATATATTATTTTGAGATATTGTGGTATATATTATTATATTTGATATTATATTTTCTTCCTAGCCTCTCCGTACAAAGGAGACTCTGTCGAAATTTTTCATAAATTTTGGACTTAGAAAATTTCAAAAAATGTTTCCCAAACTTATTAATTTGAGTATAAATAGATTTAATGGTTATAAATTGGTATATTTTATTTAAAATTAATTAATTTTTTAAATTTATTAGCTTATAAAGTTAATATTTTTGAATAAGGTGTATTGTTTACTCAATTCTTTCTTTTCCCTTCTTTTTCCTTTTCGGGGACGAAAAGTTTTGAGTGGGGGAGAGTGTAACGACCCGTAAATTTTCGATAATAAAATTCGTTACTTTAAAAAGATTTTATAAATTTAATTTGAAAGTAATAAAAACTTTATAATATAATATTGAAATGAACGCTAAAATGAAATATAACAATGGTAATTAAAACTAATTATTAACAATTTGAATGTAAATTAAGGTAATAATGTTAATGCAAGTTAATAAATAATTAATTTAGTGCACTACCAGTTAATTGAAACCAATTGTAAGGTTATAATTGATTGTAATTAATAAATTGGGAAATAAGCTCAAAGTATGATAATTGATGAAATAATACGTAATAAATTGTAACTTGATAGAATCAATGTTAGATAAGTAATTATAATATTTGTCGTTTGATAATAGTATGAATGGGACTAAATTAGGCAAATGGTGGTAACTATTAATTGTTTACCCATTTATTTAATCTATTGAATTAGATCTGAATACATTGCAATTAAACGTAATTAAAAATTACGTTAATATGAATTTAGTTGATGACTGTAAAAATATTAGGGTAATTGGATAGATACTAATGTTTGCACCAAAATTGGTCACAACACACTTCGGGAGTCGTTGAAGAGATAATAATGAAGAATGTAAATTCAAAACGAATATTATCTAACAAAAACTCCAATCAACAGTAAAGTAAATGCGTAGACAAGCGATTTATAGTGGTTCAGCGTGTTGCCTACATCCACTATGAAGTTTTTGCAGTTTTATTGATTCCCTTTCAATGATTACAATTTGTTAAAGTGATCAACAGCGAGTTACAACTGGAAATCCGAAATCAACAGCAAAGTTATGATGTAGGATGATGGAGATCTCGATCAGGCAGAGTCTGGGCGCTTCAGAGTCGAAAGACCCTTTTTCTGTTGGCTCTGGGGCTCTATTTACAGGCGTAGGATGTCGATATTTCGCTGAAAACTCAGGAGACCACTTCTGGCACATGAGGGGGCCCACGCGCCCGACCTCAGGAAATTCGGGCCCACTTTGGCATCGATTCGAACTCCATTCGAATCGATCAGAAAATCGTCCAATCGAGGTGAAATTTGGTGTGGACATTACTCAACATGTATGCAAGCTTCTGTGACAGTTTCTTGGCATTTGGACTTGTGGATCTTGAGTTATCATGGATACGAAATGGGATCCCTCGTGTGGCTGTCTGGTTCGAATCAATGATTTCGAACCGATGCCTTCGACTCCATGAACTCACGCGATTCTGTGATGAGTTGGCGCGCTTCCTTCTAGTCGATCCAGTCTTTTCTCCTAGTTGAACGCATCAACTCCTTAGATCTTGCCTACTTCGTATCGTGGAATGACACGTCATCTATGCTTGTTGACTTGGTGGATACAAACATGTGATTGTTCGTGAGTTCGAAATGGCCAGCACCTGATGGGTACGAAAGACTTCCGATGGATTCGAATAGGTTATGGGCCATGGATTCGAATGGCAGTTGTGTCGATGGATACGAACGAATAAACAAAGGTCGATGGTTTCGAACAGTCCTTTATTCGATGGATACGAGCTATATAGCTTCTCGATGGACACGAAGTGAGCTCTAGCCAATTGTCACAAAGCGCACCCCCTGTTGATGGATTCGAAGCCCATCGATACGAACTCGATGGGTTCGAATGCTGCCGACCCGATCGATACGAAGTGAACACACTTCGACCGCTACGAACACGGGGCTGCTCCTTCGATCGATACGATCAGGATCGATTCGAATCGAGGCTTGGAAGATGGATTCGAAACATGGTGCTCTTTCCTTCAAATTGAATTGATCAAAACTTGAGCGTATGAACTCGGATTGACTTGAAATTTGAGATGCGGACTTCTATGATCTTTCTTGTCATGTCCTATCAATTGCAGCTCAATCTGGACTCGGACAAAATTCAGCGATATCCATAGCGAAACGAAGTATGACCAATCTCTGAGACGAACTATCCTTAGTTTTCGATCGGTATTTTGGTATCACGGCTTTACCAAAAAGCGGGATAACATTTGCCCCCCAAAGTACGTCTTGTGGAAACATGACATGCTTTGAATAGCTGCAATTTCTCTTTGAACAATCATTGCTCTCTTTTGTTGAGATTCATACCCTGTATTGCTGTAACCTTGCGTTGATATGATTGATTGCTATATAATAGTGCTTAGCCGTTGGTTGTTGCATTCATAACAAGATGAGTATTCGATCCCTGTAAATGTTTAAAATCGAATGTTAGTCCGACATATATGCACATATGTTAGTTTGACCCTTGTTAACGCTGTGCGTCCACGAGTCGTTGTAAGTTTTGCTTGCTATTGGATTTCGTATCGATTCTCTCTTGAACCGATTTGGAAATTTGAGTTGAGACAACGCTTGATGGTTGTTTTGAAAATTCCCTTCGTATCGATCCTCTCCTGAACCGATATAGAAGGTTGAAGGAATCGACTTTGTGTTGATATTTCGAATCGATGGGTATGAGCATTGATGGGTACGAGATCAACATTCGTATTGATGAAGTATGCTTATGCGATGACGGGTACGAAATTGACATTCGTATCGATGCCTTGGATGAGTACGAGCCACCCATTCGTACCGATGAGAAAGGATGGACACGAAATTGGAGTTCGTATCGATCAGCTTTGTTGGATTCGAAATTTCGGTTCGTATCGGTAGGTTGTGGCTGAAGTTGTGAAATTGTTGATGCGAACGAAGGCTTCGAGTCGATGTGCTCACTGTTCGTTTCGCATCGATGGGGCTCAATGTCCACTCTACAGCCTTGGTTGTATACTTCGTATCAATGAAGTGTGAGGCAAATGGGTTCGAACGGAGATTTCGAACCGATCCGTGTTTTGACTGGTTGCGACCGGTCAAGTTTACTAGGAGGCGAATCGTCTCGGTTACTCTCTAGGTTCCATATAAATAGCAGGGGTTTTGCCATTTTTTCACTTTTTTACTTTTCACCGTTGCCTTGTGTTTACTGTGCTTTGCATCGATTCGAAGCTTCAAAGAGAAAAGCACCGTGTCACGTCTTCGAACCAATCAAGATCCAAATCTTTTAATTCCTCGAATTCCACACTCAAATTAGGTAATTAACCATGAATCCAAATGGCAAGGCTATTTCAAACCTGCCTCTTTTTCATCGATTGACCACTCTGGTGATTGATAAAACCATATCTGGTTTGGAGGAGCTTCGAATCGATCTGGGGCTCGGGTTCGAATCGATGTGGGCGGCATCTTTTTTCCTTGAATTTCGCATCGATCCCTGGGATGCCCTTTGGAGAGTACGCAGTTCGCATCGATTGACTATTGTGATGGGTCGCATCGATACGAAATGATCGATATGAGAAATAGCTATTGGTCGATTTGAAGTCCTTAACTTCACATCGATACGAATTACATCTTTATGACCGATACGAAAGGTATCGATTTGAACGTGATCGATGTTAAGTTGAGGTTTTCCTGATCGGTACGAACCAGTTAACCAAGGATCGATTCGAAGTCATCCTTCATTGATCGATTCGAACTCGGCATTTGATCATCAATTCGAAGCGCGCCCCTCTGTATCGATTCGAAGTGGTATTATGATGGGTTCGAACGAGCTTCCTGTGATCGGTTCGAATATGATGGATACAAAAGTTTGACATTTGCTTAGCATAATTCCGACGAGCTTCATTTTTGCATATTTGGACTTGATAATTAAACTGCATACTCGACCACCTTTCGAAGCTCGTCGATGGAACCATAACAACTTCTATCCGAATCAATTTCCATCATATAAATGGTATAGTGATGACGGTCAGCGATGACGGTCATTATAACTGGACTCCGTAGCTTTGTCGTTTGCATATTTCCTTTAATTCTGCGACATTTATTCAAGTAATGTTCGGCACTGCACAACAGACATCCATACACTTTACACTGGGGAATGCACGGGTCCTTTGTCGTCTAACGATGGTTTCTCATGAGTTATCTAGTCATGGAACCTTCAAGTTCGCAGCAGCAGGAGATTCAAAGTACAGTTACTTCGAGACTAGAGGTTTCGGATATTGAACCTGAGAGCATCGGTCCAGCCACGGACGAATTTCCCAATGCATCTTTTTTTGCCAATCCATCGGACTCCGTTCAGTCCAATATTTCTGAATATATGTTGGGGAGAATATGCTGAAGGCATGGCCTATCACTGGATGACGTGTTATTACCGGGACCAAATGATAGACCACACAATCCGCCGGAGGGATATACCGCATTCAATTGCCACGCGTGCGCGGCCGGGATGCTTCCTCCGTTCAATGAGTACATAAGAGAAGTACTGTCTATTTTAGGGATCGCCCTATCTCAACTACACCCGAACAGATATGCTTCCGTGAATAGCTTGTTCATCGTCTTCATAGAGTACCTTCATAGACCATCGATCCCGACCGAGATCAGATACCTGTTCAATTTCAAAACTCGAAGTGATTACCCCTCCTTCACATTTTTGGAAGCAGTGAGGAATTGTCAAGTGGTCAATGGGTCCTGGACCAGGTTAAGCTATTATAGGACGGAATGGTTTTTCATCAGATGTCCTCCAGGGTTTGCCCGGCGATGGTTATTTAGACGTGAGTATATCTGAGTTCTCAAATAATTATTAAGGCAATTGCTGTCGAAGTGAAACTTATATTTCTTCCTTTTTACAGCAATGATTCTGCGACCCGAAGGTGAACACTTTAAGGAGATAGTACGAATACTCCGAGAAGTTCCGAGCGAAGATAGGGATATCGAATTGCTTTTGACGGATAGGAATCTCCAGGCTTTTGGGTTGATCGAATGGGGACAGAGTATAAAGTTTGACGGCGCATTAAGGGCCATTTCGAAAAATCGAGTCAAGCACAAGAAGCCCAAAGTTATTATAGCCGAGGAGGCTGATTCTGAAAGAACCCATACCGATGATGAGCCGTTGGCCGGGCCTACAGACGTAGTTCAGGACGTCGCGGAGCAGAGAAAAGGCAAGGTAGCGTTTTTAAGTCACCTGAAAAGGGAAGACGAAAGTCGGTCGTCATGTCCTGGCTCACCCCCAGAATTAGAATTTCGGAGAGGTCTCCCCCAAGGACAGAAAGTCTCTTTGAAGGGCTTGCCGATCTTCCAATCCCGGATGATGTGTCTTTTCAGCATGATGCCGGGTTGGAGGAGTTCCATTGTACTCTAGAATTGAGCGATCCTTTTATTACTAGCGTGGTTGACAGTTCTTGTTGGTCGGGGGGAATGCATATTCATACACATTTCACGACACTACATAACCCTTAGTCGTAGGTCATCGGTTTCGAAAAACCACTAACTTTATTCTCATTTCGCTTTGCAGATATTATGACTAGACGTGGCTCGATGCTAGGAAGTCTGCGACATGCTCGTAAATCTTCCTCATATTACGAGTCACAACGAAGAGAAGGAGATAGGGATTATGATCGTAGGTACTCCGGGTATTCTAGCCAAGAACGGTATGAAAGAGATAGGGACTACAGACGTTGGTCTCGATCTCGCACTCCTCCTCCAGAGCTCCTATACAACCTCATGCCTATGTGACTCGTCCTTCCGAACCTTCTCGATAAAAGTCAGCTTCTCAATCTTCTAGATCCGAGCCCCACCATCCCAGGTCTGAGGCGATGTCCCCAATAGTTGCAGAACAGCCTCCTACTGAAATTTCGAGGGAAGGAGAAATCAGGCTTGCGGAATTAAAGAAGGACTTCTCGAATATTTGCTTTGATAACTACATCTTTCCCCTTCACTTAAAAAGAATCCCGCCGGAGGCCGAGCAGGTGGCGCATGATTATGTGCACGATTTTTATGCCCAATACAAGGAATGGTATAAGGCGGCCGAGCGAGCGTCGTCATTAGCCTTCAAACGAGCGGCTACCATCGAAAAGCTTCAAGCCGAGCTGGCTCAAAAAGATCGCATCATACAAGTGCTGAACACAGAAGCTGAATCATCTCGAAAATCAGAGATGGAGGCTCTTAAGAAGGCCGATGAATCTCAAGCGGCTATGGATAAGATGAAAAAAGAGCACTATGTCACGGTGGAAGACATGAGCCACCGGAACACCATCGCGACCGCCGAGCGAGATGCGGCTTTGAAAGAGCTTAATGAGCTTAAGGCTAAAGTTTCTGAAATTGTGAAGGAAAGGAATACCACCAATATTTTCGCACAGGAGGCATGTGATCAGGCGGTAGAATTTCAGACCGAGCATGATGCTGCGATGGCTAAAGTAATAGAGATCGAGGCCGATGTTGATAGAAAAATCGAAATTGCCGAGTCCAAACTGGAGGCCGACATTGGCCTCCTTATTACTTATAATGCCAACATGCTAAGGCATAGGAATTTGGCTTGGCTCGAAGATTATCCAGTACATCTTCACAGCGCATGGAATCGGTTGATTGAGGAGGAGAAAGCGGCGCATCCGACCGAATCTTTTGATCAGTTTGAGCTTGAAGACCGGTTGCTGACCGAAAACGAAAAGAAAATCCTTCACGATGCCATAATTTATCATGAGAAGGATACGGTCGGCGCCCGTCATTTGGAAGTCGGAAAAGGTTCTGGTGTTGAGCATCGGGCTTCAGTTCTTGAGATCACCGCTCCACTTTCGTCAGAGCCCACATCTGCGGTTGACTCGCAGTCGGTCCCTGCATATAATCCAGAGCAAACGCAGCTATCTCCTATTCGAGAGCACGTTTCTAAAGCTACTCAGTCGTCAGCAGGCCACATTGAGGAAGGTATTTCGAACTTGTCTCAAGTGTATTTCAAATAGGGATTTTGTTTTGAAGCAGATACTAATAACTTCTTCTTATCTCTGCTTAGTGACTGGAGTTGCGCCGATTGCCGCGACTCAAGAATCAAGTAAAGGGGAGAAGGCCGTCACCATTGAGACTATCGTCGTAACAGCAGTGTCAACTGAGGTGATGCAGGGGAGCGCACTATATCTTGATGAGCAAATGGTGAGCGTGCTGCTCGGCGAGCAGGGTGGCTTCTCCACAGACTTGCCGTTTATCGTTAGTGACCTCTCGCCAACCTCTAGCTCTTCAATGCAGACTGCAGATGCCCCCATCCAGGCCCAAGCGATTTGTGATGAAGAAATTCTGCCCGAGATTAATGCAGAATTAGAGGCTGCGGGGCAAGGCGGCAGTGCTGGAATTAGGACTACGACGCACGGTCCAGCACCTTTAAATGTAATATCGCCGAGTGGCAATGTCCCATTTTCCGTTGCGGATCCGGTCCCTCCTACTCCTCCGGTGGGAAGCCTTCATGTAGATTCAAGCTTTGAAGAGGATGTTGACATTATGCCCCCAGCCGAAGAGCAGCCACCGGAGAGGAAGCACTCCAAACGAAGGATCTCTGTTTCTATCGAGTCCGAGGACGAACCGCTGATAAGGAGATTTAAAAAGAAGAAATAGATGGGCCGTTTACGCGGATTTTTTGATAGATAGGAACTTGTGTTTGTTTTTCGCTAGTAGGTCATGTATAGATGCAAGTTCAGCCCCTGCTAATAGGAATTCTTTTTTGGAAGAACTTATTTGCACGTAAGTCCTTGTCTCTAGTTAGTTGAAATAAAATTTAGTTTCTTTGTTTCAATTCTCATTTCTTTTGTGCTTAAGTGTTTGTAGAGTTTGGTTTTCAGTCCGGTGTACTTGTGGTGTTTTTACCGCCAAGTAGGGTTTGTTTTACTTGCCAAGTCTGAAAATCTTGGTCACAAGTTGTGATCGATGAATAGGTTGAACTTCGGACATTATATCACTTTGGTTAGTGATGAACACTTAGCTTTTTTGCCCCCTGGTTTCGGGGAACAACATTTGTATTTTGGTGGTTGATCGCACTTATTGCAAATCTTAAGCACATGTCCACATTCTAGGGACTTATGATAATTTGAGATGGATAACTTGGTTCGCGCTATGGGAATTTGAGAGTTATCGATTTTGTAACACGGTTCGCGCTATGGGAATTTGAGAGTTATCGATGTTTGCAACACGGTTCACGCTCTGGGAACCTGGAATTGATGTTTATACTCCACTTCACACCCTGGGAACTTGGAGTTAGTATTGATATTTCTGTTCGCACTCCGGGAACTTTGACTTGGTATTTGTGCTCCAATCCATACTCTGGGAACTAGGACATAGCATGTATGTTTGGGTTCGCGCTCCGGGAGCCTGTAATTTATGTTTATACTCCATTCACGCTCTGAGAAGTTGGAGTTAGCATGGATGCTTCTGTTCGCGCTCCGGGAACCTGCAATCTATATTTATACTCTAATTTACGCTCTGGGAAGTTGGAGTTGGCCGATGGATGGTCAGTTACAGCTGTTTGGGCTTTTTAGGAATTCGTTCACACTCTGGGAACGATGGATTTGATGTTTATACTCCAATTCGCACTCTGCGAATTTGGAGTCCGTTCACACTCTGGGAACGATGGATTTGATGTTTATACTCCAATTCACACTCTGGGAATTTGGAGTCCGTTCACACTTTGGGAACGATTTATTGGATGTTTATACTCTAATTCGCACTCTGGGAATTTGGAGTCCGTTCGCACTCCGGGAACGTGTTATTTGATGTTTATACTCCAATTCACACTCTGGGAAGCTGGAGTCCGTTCGCGCTCCGGGAACGAGTTATTGGATGTTTACACTCCAATTCACACTCTGGGAAGTTGGAGTCCGTTCGCACTCCGAGAACGAGTTATTGGATGTTTATACTCCAATTCGCACTTTGGGAAGTTGGAGTCCGTTCGCGCTCTGGGAGCGAGTTGTTGGATGTTTATACTCCAATTCGTACTCTGGGAAGTTGGAGTCCGTTCGCGCTCTGGTAACGAGTTGTTGGATGTTTATACTCCAATTCGCACTCTGGGAAGTTGGAGTCCGTTCGCGCTTTGGGAACGAGTTATTTGATGTTTATACTCCAATTCACACTCTGGGAAGTTGGAGTCCGTTCGTGCTCTAGGAACGAGTTGTTGGATGTTTATACTCCAATTCGCACTCTGGGAATTTGGAGTCCGTTCGCGCTCTGGGAACGAGTTATTGAATGTTTATACTCCAATTCACACTCTGGGAAGTTGGAGTTAGTTGTAGGACTGTCGTGTGTTGGTCCTGTTCAGCCTTTGATGTGATAGCTTGCCCCCGAGCAGTGGTTTCACTTAGTGAGTGGCCGGTCATATCACAGTCAGTCGCTATTTGAATAAATTCCAATGTTTGATGGAACTTAGCTCTTCGTGTGTCGTGATTGTTGAACGTTGCATTCGGTGAATCACGGTTCTAGCTTGAAGAGATAGTAATTTATTGCTGAAATAAGAAAGTATGGCAAAGTCAGTGCCTTATTACAAGTTCAAATTTCATAATGTAAAAGAAATTGTAAAGTATTCATAGATTAAATGAGCCTGTCATGTGTGACAGTGACGAAGATCTTCGTCGTTCCAGGCTCCTGAGAAAGTTGGTCCGCCACTGATGGCGTTTATCACCAATCTTCTACGGGGACAAGTCGAGTCGTCCTGTCTCGGTCGATTGGGTTCATTGTTTTGACTTGATGGGCCCGCTTCTCTGGGCTGCGGTGCCCGCACAAACTGTTCCAGCTTCCTTTCTCTGATCAGTTTTTCAACGAGATCTTGTAAGTGATGACACTCGTTCGTATTGTGCCCGTAGCTTTCATGGAACCTGCAAAACTTTCCCGTTTGGATTTGTCACTCTGACGACAGTTTTGGTGCAGGTTTTTGGTACTGAATTGTGTTACAGGTTTGTAAGTACAAGTCCTCTAGTGATGTATTCAGAGGAGTGTAACTGTCAAACATTGGATTCTTGCGCTTCAGGCCATGATTTTGATCTTGTTTTCTAATTTGATTCACGCTCTCTCTTCGTCGAGCTTGTTTGTTTTTAACGTTCAACTGAACTTTTCTGGAGCTCTCACCGGATTGTTTGATTTCAACATTGCTTTGGATCCCTTCCGTACTTGGCCCCGCATCGGTTTTCTTCCTAGACTGTTTCGTGTCTTCCCGTCTCAGGAATTGAGCCGCCTTGGCAAGGAAATGGTCCAACGATGCAGGTGGTTTTCCAACTAACCATTTGCCAAACTCATAATCGAGGACGATCCCCTTAGTCAACGCCATAAGGATGGAATTATTGTTTGGATTGCTGATCTCCGCACGTGCAGTATGGAATCTCTCTAAGTAGTGTCTGAGCGTCTCTCCAGGAGCTTGGGTGACGTTGGACAGAGTGTTGACATCTTTTGGCCTTGCGACGTGCATGCGGAATTGTTCATCAAATTTTGTGGCCAACTGGTCGAATGAAGAGATGGATCGAGGTGGCAGTCAAGTGAACCACATGGTAGTGATGCCCCCCAAGGATATGCGAAACTACGACACTTCACGGCATCGTCGGCTCTGGCAGCGGTCATCGACCATTCATATTTCAGAATATGCTAGTTGGGATTGGAGTTCCCCTCATACATGGGTAGAGTTGGCATTCTGAATCGCCGTGGGGGTTCAGTAGTAAGGATGTCTTCTGTAAAAGGAGTGTGACTTCGGGAAACTCCCCAATCGTCATTTGTGAATCCCTAGCTCTCACGGATCATCTGACGTATCATAGTTGAACGATCCAGTATTTGCGCGTTTTGTGCGGCTTGCACCGGAGTATGATTACGTTCCATATTTTGGGGTTGAACCAGATGTCGACGACAATCCAAGTCTTGCCTTCTTGGCTCATAGTCCTCTGGGACGTATGGCTCAGGAGTACGTCCGCTATGACGATGGTCCAGGTCCGACTAATCTTGGGCGTCGACCCCTGGTTCAGCCGCAATGTTAGTGGCGCGGTATTCTGCGGTGTGGTGAGGAGCGGCACCTCCTCGGGAGAAGGGTCCGGTTTGGAAACTAGCTGATGGACCAACTCTCATTTGTCCAACGGTCGGCGTCGGTTGATCTCCAGTGGCTGGCATGTGACTCCCATCTAACCGGGGACGTGGAGATCGATTATGATAATCAGAAGATGAAGAACTTTCGCTGGAGGAGCGAGAAGCATGGTCCCTGTTGGATCTCTTTCGCTTCTGGCGATCCAGCTTGTTGATCAGCTCGGCGTTAGCGTGTAGCTGTTCTGCTAGTTGTTGCCGACTCTGGGTCATCTCTTGGAGTAGCAACTGGAGCTCTTGTCGGGTAACTGGACCTTATGGTTCCGAATGTCCAGTAGCATCTTGATTAGATGGAGGTAGTGTAGCAGGATTTTGTCTATCCTGTTCTTCTTGATTGATAGCGTTAGAGGTGGTTCTCGTACTAACCATCTTGAAAGTTAGATTCTTTTCCTAAACTTTATGCAAACCTGAATAGAAGAGAAGGAACTTGGATTTGACGATCTGGATCTCTCTCTTAGATTTATTCAATCCGGTATCAATGACAGATCCAATGAGCAGGAGAAAATCCGGGTTCTCTCAGTGAAAGCACCAAAGTGTTTGCACCAAAATTGGTCACAACACTCTTCGGGAGTCGTTAAAGAGATAATAATGAAGAATGTAAATTCAAAACGAATATTATCTAACAAAAACCCCAATCAACAGAAAAGTAAATGCGTAGATAAGCGATTTATAGTGGTTTGGCGTGTTGCCTACGTCCACTGTGAAGTTTTTGCAGTTTTATTTATTCTCTTTCAATGATTACAAGTTGTTACAGCGATCAACAGCGAGTTACAACTGGAATTCGAAATCAACAGCAAAGTTATGATGTAGGATGATGGAGATCTCGATCAAGCAGAGTCTGGGCGCTTCAGAGTCGAAAGACCCTTTTTCTGTTGGCTCTGGGGCTCTATTTATAGGCATAGGATGCTGATATTTCACCGAAAACTCGAGAGACCACTTCTGGCACGTGAGGGGGCCAACGCGCCCGGCCTCAGGAAATTTGGGCCCACTTTGGCATCGGTACGAACTCCATTCGAATCGATCTGAAAATCGTCCAATCGAGGTGAAATTTGGTGTGGACATTCCTCAACATGTATGCAAGCTTCTTTGAAAGTTTCGTGGCATTTGGACTTGTGGATCTTGAGTTATCATGGATATGAAATGGGATCCCTCGTGTGGCTGTCTGGTTCGAATCGATGATTTCGAACCGATGCCTTCGACTCCATGAACTCACGTGATTCTGTGATGAGTTGGCACGCTTCCTTCGAGTCGATCCGGTTTTTTCTCCTAGTTGAACGCATCAACTCCTTAGATCTCGCCTACTTCGTATCGTGGAATGACACGTAATCTATGCTTGTTGATTTGGTGGATATGAACATGTGATTGTTCGTGGGTTCGAAATGGCCAGCACCTGATGGGTACGAAAGACTTCTGATGGATTCGAATAGGTTATGGGCCATGGATTCGAACGGCAGTTGTGTCGATGGATACGAACGAATAAACAAAGGTCAATGGTTTCGAACAGTCCTTTATTCGATTGATACGAGCTATATAGCTTCTCGATGGACACGAAGTGGACTCTAGCCAATTGTCACAAAGCGCACCCCCTGTTGATGGATTCGAAGCCCATCGGTACGAACACGATGGGTTCGAATGCTGCCCACTCAATCAATACGAAGTGAACACACTTCGACGGCTACAAACGCGGGGCTGCTCCTTCGATCGATACGATCAGGATCGATTTGAACCGAGGCTTTGAAGATGGATTCGAAACATGGTGCTCTTTCCTTCAAATTGAATCGATCATAACTTAAGCGTATGAACTCGGATTGACTTGAAATTTGAGATGCGGACTTCTATGATCTTTCTTGTCATGTCCTATCAATTGTAGCTCAATATGGACTCGGACAAAATTCAGCGATATCCATAGCGAAACGAAGTATGACCAATCTCTGAGACGAACTGTCCTTAGTTTTTGATCGATCTTTTTGTATCACGGCTTTTCCAAAAAGTGGGATAACAACTAATGTTCAATTTATCCATAAGACGATGATTGATTGAACAAAGAGATTGAATACAAATTGTATTAATTTAATTGAAATTAAAAAATAATAATTTATTTGAATTTACTTAAATTGAAGGTAAACACTATTAGTTTTGAAATAAAACCTTATTTGATTGATATGGAAATTTAGGTTAATGAATTAGAAGTTTATTGGTAATCAAAAATGATAGAAATGGTAAATAATTAAACTTGGATTGGAGAAGTGATTAATTAATTTAATAGTAAATTATTTAATTAACGGGAAAACAGCTATTTTGGCCACTGACTCGAATTTCGACGAAACCAGTTTCATCGGATCCGTAATGGTGAATTATTGTAAGATTTCAAGTTTCGTAACAATCGGACTTGTCATTTGATCGTACGGGTTCGAAACGCCTAGAAATAATGAAATTGAAATCAATTTGAAATAAGCTGATTTTAACGTAACTTCTTCATATGATGTAATTTGGACTTGAAACCTATTCCATTGATTTTAAAATAATTTGATACATCTATTTTGATATGTGGGTTGACCAATTTTCGTTTCGGAGTCGAAACGGGATTTCAGGTCCTTATCGTTCAATTTTTCTAAACCAATCAAGCTCATTTGTTTCTATTGTGTTCTGCCTATATATATGACGTTATAAACCCTAGTAGCCTTTCTATTTCTCATTTCTGTACATACAGAGATTTCTGTTGCTCCTCTTTCTCAATAGCAGACAAACCCTAAAATTCACAACCCAATTTCAATTCAAAATTCAACAAAAAAAATCAAACTCCTCCAATCTATAGCAAATTATGTATAAATTTGAAGCTCTCGACGAGTGCAACTCAGATTTGATATTCGTTTTTGTCATTGATTCATCGTTTATCCTAGAATTAACAAATTATTTTCGGCCGTTCATCTTGGCATTGCTGATCTCGACGGCGGAACGTCGTCGTTACGACGATCAAGAGGCGCAATATCGAAGAGGTCGTTGAGCCGAATGCATCTGTGGTCTTGGTCTTTGTCAGAGGTGCATGAAATTGACTGGTACGGCAAGAGAATGGCAGCGACGGTGTGGTGTTCTAGGAGGCCAAGGCGCATACGTGGTGGCTAGTGGGGCATCTCGGTAAGGCGAGTGCGTTGGAGCTTCCTGATGTGGTCGAATCGCACCTTGGCAGTGGAGGAGAATAGCGCGTGGAGGCGGCTGCAATTGGGTTCAAGTGGCATTAAATTTTTAGGGGTTAGGGCTTCGTTGTGATGGTGATGACGTGGCCAGTTTTGATAGGTCAGTGTTTTGTTTTATTTATTTGTTCTAGTTTAAATCGTATAGCTTCTAACTCGAATAAATTTCGCATACGAGGTCCTATTCACGCGAAATTTCTTGCGTTGGGATTGTATTAAAATTTCGAACATTTTAACGCTGGTTTGGATGGATCCTGAGACTATTCAATTTTTGGATTTAAATTGGATTTAAATTCAAAAGGGTGAGTGTTAACCCACTCACAACTTCTAAAATTTCTTATGTTTGTTAAATTTACTTATGATGTGATTAGAAATTTATTTATGGATGTTTGGTATATTTTGAATCATCATCTCAGTTTATTTGAATTTATATGCATAAAATAGTTATTTAATTTATTTCTAAGTATAAACTATTAGCAAATACCTATTATTTATTATCTGTTCTATGTTGATGTTATTGATTGAATTGGATGATGATTATGATAAATGTTTGATGATTGTATTGGATGAATGGACTTTGTATTTTATATTGTTATAAACTGCACGTTGTATAGATTTATGTCAATCGGGATTGCGGATTGAAATGATATATAATTGTATTTATATTTTAAATTACGGATTGAAATGATAGATATCCGTATCACTTGACCATTGGATAGAAAATTTTACACTAACACCGTGGTCTATATATATATATAAATATTTTGAAATGATTTATATAGTTTTGTAAAGAAATATATGGGTTTAGATAAATATTGATTTCAGATATTACATAAATGTTATTTTATCCTTGATTTTAAGCTATGTATAAATTATTTTAAAATATAAAATAGGTTTAATAATAAAGTTTGATTTTTTTAAATATAACACGGTTAAGTATTTGTTTAAATTATATTTTATGTAGAGTTTATAATGACTTAAATAAAAATTTAGGTTGGAAGATAAGTATCAAATTGATTTAAAATTTAATTTATTTAAGAATTATATTCAAATAAATTTTATTTGAAACTTAATAAAATTGAGATTTTGGTTTAAAGGGATTTAAATGAATATATCAAGTTGAGTTAAATGAATATATCAAGTTAAATAAATTGGAAGAATATTCTGTTATTTGAAGTTTAAAATTTTATTTAAATGACATTGGATTTGTTAAGTAACATTTCAAATCTAAATTATTGTAATTGAATTTGATATATATGGAATTATCAAAATTTAGTTTGAAATTATGGAATATTTAAAGCTTTGAAATATAAGGAATTTGAAATGGTTTATTTAAGGATCAAATCTATATTTGGAATTGATATAAATTGAAATGGATTATTGAAAACTGAATTGAGTTGAAATTTATGAACTGAGATTTGATTTAAATTGAATTTTGGATTCAAGGTGATTTGAATCAATTTATGAAGTTGAGGAAAATATTCTATTTATAGAGTAATGTTAAATTTAAAATTAGTTTATTTTATATACTATTTGAACCTCTAAACTGTTTAAGTGGTGAAAGTTAAAGTTTCGAAGCTATGAATTTCAAAGTATTATGTTTTGAAAATGTCATATTTTCAAGTGTTGGGTTTTTAAAATGTTTTAACTTTGAAGGTGCTATGATTCTAGAAGAAAATATATTTGGAATAAAATGATATTATATTGATTTGGTTTTAAATAAAATAATATCTTATTTGTTTTGAAATGGAAATGATATCGTATTTATATAGTTTTGAAATGGCAATGATATTTTGGTTTTGAAGTATATACTATTCTGAAATGACCGCGGTGTTATAATAACGTTTGGTTGGCGCAGTTGGTTGATGGTCCGGACTGCGTGATCGAAGGTCACGTGTTCGAGCCCCGAAACTGACAACCCTGTAACAAGTAACCGAAGTATGTGTTTGGCAGGCACATACTTCCCTAGAGTTTACAAGCGAAGCTTGGTTCTCTAGGTAATTCAAAAAAAAACGTTTGTTTGTTAAAGAGACCGGGATCGGAAGTTTTCATACAATCTGCCAACTCCGAAAACCACTTTAACAACTGTGTATACGATGGAGATTCAAGAATGAAGTAGGATTGTGGCGGCATTACTTTAAGGTGTATACATGGAGCCGACTCCCATGAGTTGGCAAAAGATGCCTAAAACAGGAGCGATTCCGGGCCAGTGAGGTAGCTCCTCTTATTGGACACACTCCTTCGACACCATTCTATTACGTTGTGATTGATTAAGGCACTTTGATTTTTTTGAGCGTGTGGCTCGAGGTGGGCGGTAGCTGCGTGCTATGCATCACCACAAGTCCAGATAGTAATTGGCATATCTATCCTGGCATTGCCATGGTTGTGCCGTGTCACCTACCCTAGCACGCCTTGTACGAGTTTGGTTTTCTCCTGTAGCATGTGGGTTATTTAGGGTAGTCTCCCGATATGGAGATGCGCTGATACTGGATGGACTATTGGGACTATTACGTGGTAAGGGCTATATAGGTAACCCCTTAACTCTATTTTAATGTAAGTTTATTTTGCTAATAGACATTATTATAATAGCGTATATTACTACATAGTAGATAGTTTAACGGATCCTTAGGTGATGTGAATCCTGAGCATCTCTTAAGTTACTGCACTCACGTTGACACTGGATAGGATATGTTAAATCCCGTAAACATCTCTAACTCTGTTCCACTCATGTTTATTTCTGTTGATTTAACTCACATAAGATCTTTTAGTTCTGACTTGAGTGTTTTGTCTTTTCAATTCGCTCGGGTCAGCCTGAGCATTTCAGGATTTGAAGACCTTACTTCTGGAGGACGAAGACAAAGATTGTATTACTATTATTTACTATAGTGTTCCAATGCATCACATTGTTCCATTGCGTTGTTATTTATTACTCTTTGGTATGTGTAGCTCTGATTTTGTGTTGTACCAGTATAATCAAATGTTTTGTAAAACAGCTTCATGAACTGTTTTATTTGATTATTATATTTTGTCGTTCCGCCGCAAGATTCTATTTTGTTTTTTCCTCTGCTTTTTCTTATTCACCCTAATAACCATCTGCACTTCTATATGGTTTGACTCTGACATGTGTGGTTTATCGTCGATTTAAAGCTTTCAAAAAAGGCAGTTCGTTACATTTTCCACCCTTTAAATATAATTTTAGAATTATGGACTTCTAGAAAAAGATGTTTGAAATTTTAAAAACCTTATAACAGTTTATTTGTTATATATATATATATATATATAGATCTATAAATTGAAGAAATAAGTTGTTTATAAACTTACTATATATATGTGTATTTTTTTTCTCTACCTATAATCACTTTTCAAATATATATATTTTGAAAGGATGATTTTATAAAATATTGGATAGTAAAAATGTAAAAAGGTGAAATAAACTATGAAGTGTAAAACTTGATATACTCCTTAGCCTATAGAACTCTAAACCTTAGGGTCTCGCCTTGGGTTTTGGTTTTGATTATAGAGAACCCGTATCATCAATCGTGGTGGAGCTTTGGCCAAAGCTAGGAGAGATGGTGACTTTGACTGAGTCAGAAGGATCAGGGCGGATCTTAACAAGCCGTCCTTGTATGAAGAAGAGAATAGAAGTACCAGAAGAGCCTGTTGAGCAGCCTCAGCCCTAACCTCAGCCTGAACAAGAAGATCCAGTGGAGGATTTCGACAACGAAGTGGAATTCGAAGTCGAAGAAGAAGAAGAGGAGATCGATGACGAGGAAGAATTCGAAGTGGAGGAGGATCCCGAAACAGAGAAATGATGCTGTCATTTGGGAGGCCGTGGAGGAGCCAATCCCTGGAGTAGATTTCCTTCCTAGAGAGCCTAGTCCAGAAGCTGTTTGGGTCCCGGACAGTGATGTAGAGTCCATGGAATCGTCAGGACTCGAAAGGGAGGACTCTGATAGTAAGAGTCCATAGTTAGTTTGGATTGCTTTCTCTTGGCAGTGTGTGATTTTTTGTATGTGTTTTTAACCCATGGACGTCATGGATGTTTGGTGTTAAATGGTTGGTAGGGTGATACACACACACACTCCCTGTTTAAAAAAGATTCAAGCTACCTGGAAGCAAATTTGGATTTTAAGTTTTAAAGATTTCAACTTTTAAATCAAGACATCAACTTCAACTTTTAAAACTTCTAGAGCCAAGATGTGGAAGGTGGGAAACCTTAGTTTTAACCTGGAAATGAATTTGTTCTGTTTTATGTTAAAATGTGAAAATTCTATTCGTTCCAGTATTCAAATTTCTTTATCTCATCAACTAGATTATGTTTATGGAAGCTATAAACTAGGAAAGTGTATAATTTTTGGTATAGTTATGTTAAAACTAGTTTGTGAGCAAACTACGCTGTGGAGTTTGTTAATGTTCTGTTTTACAGTAAATAATGTAATTTAGGTGAAAAATAAATGTTTTTAAGTCTAGATTTCAAACATGCAGCTTTGATTATTGAATGAAAATATGAATTTTAGTGATAGAATAATAATTTTTAGTGTTATATTTTGTGAGATATTGTCAGATAAACTTTTTCGTTCAAAAATTTATTTCCGGTGATCTCGTTGCCGTGAAGTGGCACGACCGAGTCTAGAAGGAGCAGGTGGTCAATTTGGAGGCACTGACCATGGTGAATTTGGGTTTTTGGGCTTAGATTGGAAGGTTGAGTTGATTTTAGGGTTATGGGTATGTCGACTTTAAATGATGTCACAATGATTTTGGGGAATGAGTGGTCGACTGGAGTTTATGGGAATTGGCTTGGAGATGGCTACACGAGTGAGCTTTCGATCGAGATAGGTGGCGTGCGAGGTTGCGGTCAGTCGTGGAGGCAGTGGGTAGATTTGTGGTGGTAATGTGGTTTCATGGTTTGGAAATTTGTGAACTGGAGATCGATTTTTCGGATCGAGGGTGAAATTTGCATCGACGAGTGGCAAATCGGGGGCTGGCAATGATGTGGAGATAGGAGGAGGTGTCGCAGCGGTGATATAGTCGAAGGTTTGGGCATACACGTGCACATGTGTCACCGCACATGATGGATCTAGGCAAGTTGCAGTGGTTCGTCAATGCGATGGCTGGTGTGAGACGTTTGGGCTTGGCGTTGGTCTTGAATGATTCGCGAGTGTATCGATTTTCTAGTGTCGTTGATGTTGCCGTTCGATTTTTTGGGTACTACGGAAGGTGAAACTGGGATCGAGATTTGGGAAGAAGGAGAGATGATATCCGGTTGTAGTATTGGTTGGGATTCGACCCGGTTTAGAACTTAATTAATTGGATTATAATTAAGGGTTAGTTTAATAAGCATTGCTTTTTAAGGAAAAATATTTTAAACAAATTCTCTTTCGTATTAAAATGTTTATTTTAAGGTAATATGGACTAAAGGATTTAGAAAAATATATATAAAGCTTGTTCTTCATTTGGGTGTTATAAATTATTAATTAAGCTTTGGTAATTAATTTTATTATTAATACTTGAGTCTATCTGAATAAATTGAGGAACAGTTAAGCAAAGATTAGGGAAGTAAAATGTTAAACTTTGAATTAATTTAATTTCATAAGTAATTTTGTATTTATAATAATTATTTAATTTCACATATAATAAACTGTTATTAAGTGGATGGTTCGTATCGACGGATGGCATGCCGTCGTACAATCTGTTGTGAAGTTAAATAATTTTTTTTTATAAACCTGTATAGATAGGTTTCAATTATCAAATGGAAATGAATGCCGTTGTATAGTTTTGCAGCCTTCTGTTAAGATGTTCCCAAACGGAATAGATGTGTTTATTGTAGATTATTTCAAAATAGGTTGACATCTTGACAGCGGAAACAGACACTATTCCGCTTAATAGTTAATTTAATTTCTGTGGATAGTGTAAGCCATCTATCTGATATTATCTGTGTAATTGTTTACTAGCAATGATGGTCTCTAATATGTTATTCATGCATATATTTGTTATTTGTTTGTTAATTGCACATGAGAATATAATGTGAATCGATCTATGAAGCTGATTGATTTTGAATATCTGTATTGTCTGTGGATTGCGAATTGTGAATCGATAAGTACCGTTGAGACTTATAAGCCTTATTCTGTCAGGATTGATTTTTGAAACTAGTTTTTTTTAAAAAATAAATATTATTTTTGGAAACGTTTTAAAAAAATTTATAAATATTTTGGAAAATACCAAAAGTATTTTATTATTATTTTTGAATATCTTTATAAAGATATAATTTTTATATGTAGATATTATTTAAACTATTTCAAATGTTAAACTATTTTGTAATGATCCTTCAAATATTAATTTTTATTAAATTAGTATTAAAGTATATTTTCTTCAATATAAATCTATTTAATATAAATGTTGTTTTAAATAATATTTTATAATAACTTTTATAAAGAGTATTTTATTTAATAATTTTGAAAATAATATTTTGAAATTATGTGATAACCCGAATTTTTGGGCATCTGTTAATTGATAATTAACAGGATTAAAGTTAATAAAATACTAATTTTAAATTTAACAAATAAACTTTGATAACTAGAATATATCTGGATATGTTTATAGATGAATTTGAACTATAATAAATGCTGAATTATGAAAATTTGAATGAATATTCATTTGATAATCTCTTGATATAATTATTGAAATTTGATAATATTTTCTTAATGATCTTCTTTTATAATTATTGTAAATGGTTAGCTATGGTTTAAAATCAATATTAATTTTCAAAGCTATTAAGGATAAATTCTATATTTTTACTAAAACAAAATGTATATGTATATATGTGTGTGTGTGTGTGTGTGTGCGAGCATGTGTATGGTGATTAGGAGGCATTGATTTAGATTCAATAATTTTCTAAGGGTCGTTAAAATTAAATTCTATTATTTTAAAAACATTAAAGATAATATTCATTAATTAGAATGTAATAGTTTAAGTTCAAAATAGGATTCAATAAGAGGTTAACATATTTTCTTTTACATATAATAAATATAAGATATATATAAGTATTAAACATAAAACCACAAATTTACAAAACATAAGAAGAAATATATAAATAAAGACTCTAAACATTTATAAGCATTTTGATACATGAAACTAACATTTGTAGCTTTTATAATACATGTAAAGACAGGTGTCATTTGTTTTGTTTTTTAAAACAATTTTTTTTAATAATATGAAGAGAGCCAGGCTGTTACAATTTTTACTACAATCTCTTCTTCTCTCATTCTTCAAAAAATCCAAAATCAGTAAGGAAAAAAAAACTAAGTCAACCTCAGATTTTCAATCTGAAGCAAAGGAAAATTCAGGAATTTAATCAACATAAGATTAATCAAAATCAGTTTCGAATCAACATCAGAGTCCAATTCAGAGAAGAGAAGTTGTTCTCTGTTTTTCTATAAACGGTGAGTAAATTCTTACTTGAAACTATGTCCATACTTTGCGTGTGTGCTTGTATGTCCTTGTACATTTTGCCTGCACACTTGTGTACTTTTTTTGTTTGAACCAATGTATGGTATTTGACGTAGTTTGAACCGATTGCCCGAATTGTCTTGTTGTGTACTCGTGTTTACTTGAATATGTTCACTAACCCGTCCATGGTCATCCCTGACCCTGTTCATGCTTGTCCCTGGCCAGTCTGGTTGTGAAATTATGTGGTAACTATCTCCATGTGAATGAAGTCTTGATTGGTAATACTTGAACATGTATGTACTTGTATATTCTTGGGAATTTATGAAATACATCCTTGATTAACCACTGTCTTTGTGAGACCTGCCTTATGAAGTTCATTTCTGCATCAAGCAGCACCTAATGCATGTACTTCCTTCCACCTGTGTGTGTTTTCAAGTGCTACTTAAGGGTAGCAGCACATATGGATATATGATTCTAAAACAATTTAGTTAGTTTTATAGGTCTAGGAATATAAATGCTTAGGGTATCCACTGAGTGGAATACAACAAATCATAATAGTATCAATAGACTCATATCTATGTTTACGTATGTACTAAAAACATTCAATTACTTTAAGATTCCAGTATACTTAAATGAAGAAATGCAAAAATATAAATTATAGTGATAAAAATTAAAGTGAAGTTGTTTGCAGTATTAAATTAGTAGAAGATGTCAGGACCCAGGCGAGCTCTACTGCATGCTTTAATATCTTCCCTATTGTGTGCGTAAGTATCATGGCAGAGAAGTATGGTGCTTTGTCGAACTGGGAATATAAGGTATAAAATGAATTATTTTAATAGAAAAATATATTTTTCCAATGTAGAGAGAATTACATATCGCTGTTAATGGCGTTGGGATCGTATGGAGAAGGGGAAGTTTTTGGTGGGAAGCCGGCAACTTTTGGCGATGGTCGGCGAAATTTGCCAATATCTAGGGCTTGGATTTGGTAATGATTTGAGAATGGGTTGAAGGAACTGAAGGTGTCGTGGTGTTGAGCTAGAGGAATGCTTCATCGTGACAAAATTTGGTGGAATTCAGTGACAAAAATCGTCGCGTGACCTGTAGCGTGGTTCATTGATCTGAGAGGTTGGACGGAGCACTAAAGGACCGAGGTTTAGGTGATGGGGTGGAGACTATTGTGCTCGATGCGGCGGATTCGGGGGTGGCCTCGTTGTCTACGTAGGAAGGTCGGAGTGCTGTGCACCGTGCACGCATGCACAATTGTTCACCTGGAAGCATTTTGGGGAAGAAGCTGGAATTAAGGAAGAGGGGAAGAAGGAGAAGCGGGTCAGGTTTAGGCCGTAGTAGAAAAAAGGGGGGCAAGAATTTGGAAAGTTAATAGAAGAAATAAGAAGAGGAGGGCAAACTTATACAAAGTTGAGTTATAGAGAGGAAGCATTAGCTCGTGTTTAGTTCGTGAAATTATAGGATGGGCTTGGGATTTTGATCGGGAAACCTTGGTTTGCCTCGAATTAAGATTTGAATGTTAACAATTTTTAAAGTTTAAACAAAAATTCAAGTTTTAAACTAATTTGGGAATAACTATTTCTTTTAAATTGTGATGTTTATTTAAATGATTGGTTAGGTAAAAGTTTTGTTATCCATTTTAACTTAGATTGCGCTAAATCTTAAGTTTATTTAAGAAAAATTAATTAACTATATAATTAAGTAGTAATTGAGAAGTTAAATGTTTTATCATTGATAAAACTTAAAGTCTTAAGTTAATAGATTAATGATAGTTAAATCCCAAGTTTATAAAATAAGATTTTAGACGATAGAGGATAATTAAGATAAATGATCTATCTTTTAAATAAATTAATTGATTGATAATTAAAGATTAATTAATAAGTAATTAAAGATTAATTATTGATTAATTTATTAGTAATTAAAGAGTAATTAGTTAGTAACTAAGGGATAATTAATTTATGTGATTAATTAATGATTAGTTAATGTTAATTAATCAAGGTAATTAAGTAAAGTTAATTAACTGACTGAGATTAATTAATTAAGTATAACTAATTGATTATTAAGTAATTAAGAGATAGTTAATGAAAGTAATTAAGGATGGTTAATTAATTTAATGACAAGTGGTTTGTAATTAACAAGTGTTAATTAAGCTTGGTTAAGAAATTCATTAGTAATTAATTTAATTGGTTAAATTAGATTAATTGTAATCATGTGATTAATTAATCTGGCTTAAGAATGATGATGAATTGAATAAAATGTTTGGGTTGATTAATATCCATGGCATGTTAATCTGTGATGATCTGTGTTATGCAAATACTTTGGACATAACTGTGATAAACATAATGTTATTTATTTGTGATTTTGTTGCTATGTGAATATAAAAGTTCTGTATTAAATTATGTTGTTTAACCTTAAACAACTTGGATTAAAAATGGCACTAGATTCGAAGAGACCGGGGTAGGGTATTAGTAAATCCCCGAACCCGCTTCGATTTGTAATCTAAGTTCTATATAATTGGATGTGTGGAATTAAACAGGCTGGAATGGAATGAATTAAGTAAGATGGACATTTAACCTGAGAACTGTGGTGTGAGATAAATGATTACTTTAATAAAGAAAGAACTCGTAAAGTTAAGAGTTACCTTGTTATTCACACAAGTTTATGCATTAGTATTTCATGTTAGATGGGTTTACTCATGCTGGTTTCCAGCCTGACCCGGGTGTTACTTTGATGTAATGCTCGGGTCAGACCGAGTATTAAAGATTTCCAGGTAGGAACCTTCTGGAGCTCAGTAGGCGAGCTGGATGGCATGAACGTATGAAGTGTTTCCGCTGTATTTTATTTCAGTATATCTGTGAGATGATAATTGTATATCCTGTGTCTGTATAAATGTGTAACTCTGATGTATTTAAATGTAATCGGTAGATATATAATACTTTTGTAAACTATTGTTATTATTTGCTATTATATTTTATCCGCTGCGAATGTGAGATGTTGGTGTTTCTGTTCTTCTTTTTCTTCTATCTCTTTCTTCTTTTTCCTAACTATCTGGAATTTTTTGGATCAAAATTTCAGGTCGTTACAAATTACATGAGTATGATTTGGAAAGATATGATTTGGTATACATATATTTTTCAAATGAAATAAGCTTTCTTAAGAAATTGTAATCCGTTTGGATTTTAAATGTGAACAAGGCTTAAGAGTTGCAATGGGAAATAACTTGGTTGAATTGATTGTTTTGATAGTTAAATAACTGGCTATCAAATTTGGATAAAAAATTAACTTTGGAAATTGTAGAGGAAACTCGAGAATTATATGGTACGGTTACCGTTCGAGGTGCTATACCGTATGTATAAACTCGTTTTTTCTCTAAGATGAATTATAAGGAGAACCTTCCACAAACGGTTAGGAGGTGAACCTCGATCTTGTATTTCATTTGTGTATTTCCTGTAGTTGAGTTTACCGAGAGATAGGGAATGTTATTTCGAAGAGACAGGGATCGGATTTGAAATCCAAGAACCACTTTGATCCAACGAGTACATTTTCGTGGGGAAGACAAAGCTTGAAGTCAAAGATGGAGCAGTGAAGTGCGAGAGTTAGTCGCTACTAATCCTGAGGGTGATTTCAAAATGGACGTAGTAGGAATAGTGCCTTCGGTTCCGTTCGAACCCGGAACAAACTTGTATGGATGAATGCTTTCAGAACATCGTTAGGTGGACGGTGAGCATTCTAAGTGATATGTTCTAATAAGGTAACACTTAACCTCGAGCCTCATCAACCGGGAATAATTGAAAATCAGGGGTTGTCCAGCAAGGCTAAGTGGGTCGCGCCTAAGTAGAATGAGGTCATCCCTGTCTAGAAGTCCCTTTTTATCTCGGCTGTGTGGGCAGTTGCTAATCCAAACTGCGGAGTGATCTTGCTTGGGCTATCCAGTAAGGGGTTGTCCGGTGTGACGCCCCTTCCCGAGACCCACGTTAGTAAAGGGAATTAACGAGTAATTCTGTCTACTAACGCAGAGAATGGGGTTGGATAAGGGCGACCAACATAGCATACACTAGCTAAGAACTAAACATGTCAATTAGTGTCATCATTTTTTTTTTCATTTTACCTCATATGTGGTTGACATGTCTAGTCCATAACTATTGCACACTATGGCGGTTTACAAACATTTCAGAACTAACGTAATATACATATATGCGGAAAGTAAATAACAGTTACAGAACAGCAAACCCAGATCAGATATATATACACACATACACCATCATACATGCCAACATAATACATCATACATGAGTGCCAAAAAGGGGTACTGATAATCACATACAATCATCCCACAAAAAGAATATACATCATGATAGTCAACAAAACGGTCTAAAGATAAAAGCTAGCCAAATCGATATGTCCCACAAATGGTGATAAGCTGATCCAAAAAGAGAAGTTGTCCATGCTAACCTGCAACTCGGTCTGACCCGAGTGAAAAACACACGGGTCAGGCAACTAAACTTATCAGTAGATAAGGGCCTCAATGATGATAAGTGATAATGAGATAATCATTTCGTTGTTCCCAATGGAACGAATATAAGTTTCATCATGAATATACATCTATGGGAATCATCAAGGATTATTCTTATATTATAAGAAGGGAAATTATTTCGAAGTACTTCAAATCAATCATAAAGATCATCAAACTTCATAAATCACATAATCTCAAACAAGTAGTAATAATATGGTCGAAACATCATGGACCCTCCTATAATATCGCCTCATTCTTACTCGAGGCTATTCAAAACATAAACATCCCCAAAAAAAAATTAGCATCAAAATCATCAATAAAAAAAAGTACTTTGCACGTGCTATTTACTTCCACTAGTACTGTACTTTGGTACCATACATCATGGGATTGGGATCACCTTCATTTCTACCTCTCCTGCCTATGCACACGACTACGTAGCCTATAATTTCCTCCATCCCAATCGGTGACGTCAAAAGACCCGAGTAATAATAATATCATAATGCTTCGGGGTTGACTACTAATCTGCAACCCCACTTCACTCGAGGTCCGTAGTACTAGTCCAAACTTCCATGTGTCTCAACTTTACGACTAGGAACCCAAAAGGTATTAACACACGTCCCATACCATGCGTCAGCACCTAATGGTTTACTAGTCGTCGGTCGATACCACATCGTAATGTAATTATAAATTAACATCAAACCCAAAAAAAAATTATATACATCGCCTCATATCATCGGGAAAATGTAGAAAATTCCAACTCATCGTATTTCGTACCACGACGAGTTCAATGTGACTACCACACTTGTCTCCTTTCATCGATAAGTATCTTATCATAATAATAAATAACATCGCCTCATATCCTCGGCAAGTGTAAATCTACATCAATATGATCCTCTATCGAATATACTCCTAATTAGGAGTCATCGGATCATATCTGCATAATATTAGTCAAATGGACTAATATGATAAAATGCTTCAAACACAATCAAAACGTCAAACATACACTCAAATAACATAAAAAAATGATTAAAATAAAAAAAAATATTTACAAAATATTTTTCCAGAGAAAACGGATTTTTTTTTTTTGATTTATAAAAGCCTTGGAAATAAGGAATACTTGTTTTAAAAACCCTTAAAAATGCTTAAAAACATTTATGATTTCAGCATAGAAAACGCAAAAATTTGGCAATGCGATTAAAAACAAAGTTGTAGCTTAGTTTCTAAGCTTTCCAGAATGACCAAGATCATTGAATACCGATCAGCAGTCTAAAAGTTATGATCATTTTACTAAAAATCTTATACAAAGCCAGTAGCATAGTGTATGCATATATTAACAGGACTGAGACAAATATTCACAATTTTAGCATAATAAACATTCGAATCTGGCAATATGACTAAAAAAAGAAGCTGTAGCTTATAAAACGAGCTTTCCAGAACATCTAAGAATATCGAATTCGGCATAAAAACGAAAAAGTTATGGCCGATTCCGTTTCAGATTCAACAACAGGGAAAATCTAGTTTTGCTCTCGGGTCAGCAGTACAAAAATTCAATTTTGTCATAACTAACCTCAAAATAACAGAAAACTCAACAAATGAAAGTTGTTGTATATGCAATAAGCTTTCCGAAAAGGTCAAGATTACTAAAATCCGATTTGTGTGTCAAAAGTTATGACTGTTTTGGTAACGAATACAAACTAAGCCTGATTTGTTAAGGGCAGAATCAGGCTTCTGACATCAAACTCATTTTCGGTCATTAAAAATGCAAAATATCAGGATATGATATGAAAATAAATTGTTGCTTATCGAATACAGTTTCCAACAAAAAAAATTTGAGGTAAAACGGACAAGAAACGTGAAAGTTATGACCATTTTACTATGATGCATTTACAGCAAAACAAGATATACGAAAACTTAAGAAACTAGAACGAATTTGCAACACAAAGCTACAGATTTTGCACAGGCTTTCAATTTAGTTGCTGTAAGTTATATACTTACAATTTGCAGCAAAGGATGGTGGTTTTAGGCAGCAAATACAAAGCTTTTGACGAAATCAAGCTCCTGCAGGACCTGTAGAAGCTTAAATAGAGACATGCAAAAAGGAAATCAATCAAAATAAGATTATAGCATGCAGAAATCCAAACTTTGGATGGATTAAAGGATCTAAAAGGTTGGAGATTACCTGACTATTCTCAATTTAGAAAATTCTCTTTGTAGTTAGTAGCAAAAATTGAATAGAAATAGATTTTTTTTTTTTTTAGATGAAGCTTGCCATGGTTTACTGTCTTTGTTTTAGAAGAAGAAGAAAGGAATGAGCAAAGAGGAAAACAACGTACATGTTATTTTTCTTCTTTCCTGAGACTTCTAGAGTGGGTTTGGATTTAAACCATATACCCATTAAGCCCAATAACAATACTTAGTGAAATTTACTAAGTAAATGCACACATTTCACTTATTTAACAATATAAACTCATGTTTTCCTATTTTGAAGCAAGGTTAAATTTATACATAAAGTGCATATAAACATAAATTGTTTTCTTAACCAAATTAAATTTATTTTAACCATAAATTTTTTTTTTTAACATTAAAACCCCATATTTAATAATATTTTACAAGTTACACAATTTTAGTGTAAAACACCATTTTTAACATAACAAACTAAATAAAAATTTCTTTCTTGCCAAATAAATTTGCAATAAATCATTCTAACACTTTTGAAAACCATAAAATAATATTTTTGCATAATATTTCATCTTTTATTTTATTAAAAGACATGTTTTCTTCATATTTTTCCTTTTACATTCAATAAAAGGCTAGTATTAGCAATAATTATCAATACTATCACATTGACTTAATTAAAATACAGTAAATGACTAATTTCACTCCCGTACCTCAAAATAAAGTTTTTAAAACTTTATTTCCATCAATTTAAATGTTATTGTTGCACTAAACTCTCATTTTCTCCAAATTTGCATATTTTGTCAAAATAATGCAAATTTGGACATATTTTGCAAAATAAAACTATATTTTCCCACCAATAAAGTGTAAATAAATGTTTTAACACTTTTAAAACATTATTACACTATTATATATCATTTTATTAAACCCAAATAAATTTACAACCCATCCCAAGACTCAAATAAAGTGATCAACTTTATTTTCTTCATTTCATTAGCTTAATTTACTCAACTTCATTGTTTATATTAAATAAACAATATTTTCACCATTTTACCTCTAATTAATTTTAATTAATTCCAATACTAAATTATAGTCATCATTATAATTTAATATTAGCGGTAATCTCCTAACCGGGTTTGTTACAGATTCCCCTCCTTAACAAAATTGCGTCCTCGCAATTTCTAGGGAAACCGTAACAAATATAACAATTTAACCCGAAAGGAAAAAGAAATAGCTTGAGATAATAGTTCTCACCATCCTCAAATGAAGATAGAAAACCCGGAAAAGAACGCTCGATAGATTCTCTAGTTTCCCAAGTGCAATCATTGAGATTCTCCGACCATTGAATCTTAACAAGAGGAACGTTCTTGCTTCGAAGGCGCCTCACCTCCGAATCAAGCACACGAATAGGCCGCTGAACGGTGGATAAACTCGGTGAGATCTCAAGCTCTAGCTGCTCGGAAGGATCAACAACGGAATCAGAACCTCGAATGCACTTCTTAAGCTGAGAGACGTGGAAAACATCATGAATATCAGATAAATGAGGCGGAAGTGACACTCTATAAGCAACTGGACCGATGCGCTCGGTAATCGGAAATGGTCCTATAAAGCGAGGAGCCAATTTCGCTGTAGAGCTAAAGCGCATCACTCCCTTCATCGGAGATATACGAATGAACACATGGTCACCGACGAAGAATTCAATAGGCTTCCTACGGTTGTCCGCGTAGGATTTCTGACGGCTCTGTGCCTCTTTCATTCTCTGTCTAATAAGGGAAATCTTCTCCGAAGAATCACGAATCGAATCCGGCCCAAGAATAAACTTCTCGCCAGATTCTAACCAACAAGATGGAGAACGGCACGGTCTACCATAAAGTGCCTCGAATGGTGCCATACGGATACTAGACTGAAAGCTGTTGTTATAGGAGAATTCTACCAATGGAAGGTAATCCTCCCAAGAACCACCAAAATCAAGAATGCATGCACGTAGTAGGTCCTCAAGAATACGATTCACCCTCTCTGTCTGTCCATCAGACTGAGGATGATAAGCAGTTGAAAGATTCAGCTTTGTTTCCAAGGCTTGCTGAAAGCTGGACCAGAAATGACTGGTAAATAGAGGATCACGGTCACAAACGATCTATAAAGGAACACCATGCAATCGAACAATTTCCTTAATATAGAGCTTTGCCAAAAGAGGAGCATTCCTATTAGACTTAATAGGAATGAAGTGAGCTGACTTCGTGAGGCGATCAACAATTACCCAAATGCTCGAATGACCCGACCTCGAACGAGGTAAGCCGTCAACGAAGTCCATCGAAACTTGGTCCCACTTCCACAGTGGAACCTCTAGAGGCTGAAGAAGACCAGATGGCCGCTGATGCTCGGCCTTGACAAGCTGACACGTAATGCAGTTACTTACATAACTTGCAATGTCACGCTTCATGCCTTCCCAATAATAAAGTCTATGCATATCCGCATACATCTTACTGCTACCCGGATGAATGGTGTACTTAGAGCGATGACAATCATTAAGTATGTCACGCCTAAGTGCTGAATCAGATGGAACAACTATACGGTTCCTCAGACGAAGGCAACCATGAGAATCAATCGAATAATCCCGTAACTCCTCATCACGGGACTCAGATGAGCAAGACTGAATGAGGCGCATAATATAAGCATCACGTCTCTGGGCCTTAGAGATACGATCAAGAAGAGAAGGTCGAGCCACCATACTGAATAATAAGACCGGTGAATCAGATGATGGTGTTCGATCACGAATGTCGAAGCTGGATAACGTCTCAAGAACATCCCACGGCTAACATCATAGAAACAACTGCCGAATGCTTGCGGCTAAGCGCATCAGCTACACGATTACCCTTCCCTGGGGTATACTCGATATCGAAATCATATGAGGCGAGGAACTCTAACCATCGTTGTTGCCTCATATTCAATTCCTTCTGCGAAAAGAGGTACTTGAGAGACTTATGATCGGTATAAAGGACGAAATGCTCACCAAGGAGATAATGACGCCATATCTTCAAGGCGAAGACGATGGCTGCAAGCTCTAAATCATGGGTCGCGTATCGAACCTCGTTCGGACGTAATTGCCTTACCCGTTCCTTCTGCATAAGAACCGCACCAAGCCCACTGTGGCTTGCATCAGTATAAACAATGAGATCTTGGTTCCCTTCAGGAACCACAAGCACATGAGCATGTGTGAGAAGCTCCTTCAATCGCCGGAAGGCAGCCTCACACTTGTCAGACCAGAGAAAACGAACACCCTTCCTGGTAAGGTTTGTAAGAGGAAGCACGATACGAGAAAAATCCTTAATAAAGCGACGATAATAACCGGCCAATCCCAAAAAGCTACGAATCTCATGAACATTCTCAGGCCTCTTCCAATTTTGAATAGCCTCGATCTTAGAAGGATCAACGGAAATACCTTCTGAAGATACAACATGGCCTAAGAACTTCACTTGCTTTTCCCAGAAGTGACACTTAGAAAGTTTTGCTTTGAGTTGATGCTTTCGGAGAGTACTCAAAACAATTCTAAGATGTCGAGCATGGTCCTCTTCGGACTTGGAATATACTAAGATGTCATCGATGAATATAAGCACGAATTTATCGAGATATTCCCGGAATACTCGATTCATAAGATCGACAAAGTAGGCAGGTGCATTCGTCAATCCGAACGGCATGACGAGCCACTCAAAAGAACCATAGCGAGTGCGGAATGCGGTGAGAGGAATACTATCTTCCGCAACTCGGAGCTGATGAAAACCAGTGGCAAGGTCTAACTGTGAAAAGACTCTAGCACCACTTAACTGATCGAACATGTCGTCGATCCTCGGTAAAGGGTAACGATTCTTGATGGTTAACTCATTAAGCTTGCGATAGTCGACGCAAAGCCTAAGAGTCCCATCGGACTTCTTTACAAATACCACCGCGGCACCCCACGGTGAAGAGCTAGATCGAATGAAGTGCTTAGCTTCGAGCTCGAGGAGTTGCTTCTTAAGTTCCTCGTTCTCCTTAGTAGACATCCTCGTGGGAGGACGACTAGCTGGCTGAGCACCAGGAATGAGATCAATACGAAACTCTATGGCCCGCTTGGGTGGCAACCCCGAAACAGGCTCAAAAATATCAGCAAAGTCACAAACGATCGGAATTCGAGACACATCATCTTCATCATCTCGAGAATCAAGAGCATATAAGGATGCTACGGAATCACAATCTGTATCCCGAAGCATAAGAGATAACTGCGAAGGCGAGTCTGGATGGCGGAGAATAATGACTCTATCAGAACAAAGAATCTTGGCATCGTATCGAACTAGCCAGTCCATACCAAATATCATATCAAAACCAAGCGAAGGAATCACGTGCAGATTCGCACGGAAAGGAAAACCACAAATCATGTTCTCAACGTCATCACAAAGTAAGCTAAGGGTGGCGGATCCTCCAATAGGATTAGCAATTCGCAATGAAGTAAGCAAGCAAGAAACATCCAACTGCAAAGCATCTACGAGTTCCTTCGATACGAATGAGTGAGAAGAACCCGTATCGAAAAGCACTCGGATAATACGATCATGAAATAATAAGGAACCTTCTAAAACGGAAGAGTGTGTACCTCTAGGCTGAGAAGCATCACCAGAGGTAGAAGCCACATTAAGCTGACCCTGGCGTGAACCTTTCCCCTTAATGGGGCAAGCAGCAACTAAGTGTCCCTCTTTCTTGCAGTGGAGGCAACGCTTGGGTTTGGGACACTCTCTAACAGGGTGATCAGGGGAGCCACAATTGAAGCATGCAAAAGGCTTTGCTGAAGGAGTAGACTGAGGCTGAGAAGAAGAACCACCATGCTTCTTCTTCTTCTTAGGAGGAAAGGGCCTAGACTTGCGAAAGAACTTCTTCTTATTCGGGTTGGCCCGAACCCTAACATCATCATCACTATCCACTTCCTTCTCGACCGCTTCAAGCTGAAGGGCCATATCAACAAGCTTCTCAAAAGTAAGCTCAAGGCGAAGCATAAGGGCCTTCTTCAAATACTTCTTAAGTCCGGAAATGAACCTAAGATTCTTCTTGTATGGAGTAGGAATATGTTCAAGCCCATACTTAGAAAGACCCTCAAACAAAGCAACATACTCAGAAACAGAAAGCCTTCCTTGCTTGAGCTCAAGGAAGCGACGAGCTAGAGTAGCTCTCTCAGAATCAGGAATAAACTTGAGCTCAAACCGCTCACGAAACTGATCCCACTCAAGTGTGGACTCATCAATCTCAGCAATCAGAAGGTCATACCAATGAAGAGCTCGTTCTTGCAACATACTGGATGCTACAAGAACACGGTGATGGCTAGAAATCTCCATACGGCCAAAAATACGCTCACAAGAACTGAGCCAAGCCTCAACATCAAGAACAGACTCGGTGCCTTTAAAGGCCTTGCCACCGAGATGAGTGAAATCACTGCACATACGTGCAAAAGCTGATCGGCGAGGAGAGGCAGGAGTAGCAGTAGTGGGAGGCTGAATGCTCCGCACTAACTCAAGAATCTGATCAGTGGACATATATACACCCTCAAGACGAGAACCAGTGGACGGTCCCGCCGCTGAATGGCGTCCTCTACCTCGATGAGACATTGCTGAGAGAAAAGGTTAAAAGGATCATTCGTAGGGTAAATAGATATATTAAAAATTCAAATACAGAAAATAAGGGATACTATGAAATATACTGAACATTCCTAGACGTATTCCTTTCTGTCTACCCCAAAGGAATCGAAAAGGGACACAGGTCAAAACATGGTTAAGGACAAAATTAAAAGTAAGGTGAACCGAATCATGATTATGGGATGATACATGTAGATGTATTATACTTGATGTATGGTATCTCCTGAACTGTTCTGTATATATCACATTATATTCTTAAACGATGCTCTGATACCAAGCTGTGACGCCCCTTCCCGAGACCCACGTTAGTAAAGGGAATTAACGAGTAATTCTGTCTACTAACGCGGAGAATGGGGTTGGATAAGGGCGACCAACATAGCATACACTAGCTAAGAACTAAACATGTCAATTAGTGTCATCATTTTTTTTTTCATTTTACCTCATATGTGGTTGACATGTCTAGTCCATAACTATTGCACACTATGGCGGTTTACAAACATTTCAGAACTAACGTAATATACATATATGCGGAAAGTAAATAACAGTTACAGAACAGCAAACCCAGATCAGATATATATATATACACATACACCATCATACATGCCAACATAATACATCATACATGAGTGCCAAAAGGGGGTACTGATAATCACATACAATCATCCCACAAAAAGAATATACATCATGATAGTCAACAAAACGGTCTAAAGATAAAAGCTAGCCAAATCGATATGTCCCACAAAAGGTGATAAGCTGATCCAAAAAGAGAAGTTGTCCATGCTAACCTGCAACTCGGTCTGACCCGAGTGAAAAACACACGGGTCAGGCAACTAAACTTATCGGTAGATAAGGGCCTCAATGATGATAAGTGATAATGAGATAATCATTTCGTTGTTCCCAATGGAACGAATATAAGTTTCATCATGAATATACATCTATGGGAATCATCAAGGATTATTCTTATATTATAAGAAGGGAAATTATTTCGAAGTACTTCAAATCAATCATAAAGATCATCAAACTTCATAAATCACATAATCTCAAACAAGTAGTAATAATATGGTCGAAACATCATGGACCCTCCTATAATATCGCATCATTCTTACTCGAGGCTATTCAAAACATAAACATCCCCAAAAAAAAATTAACATCAAAATCATCAATAAAAAAAAGTACTTTGCACGTGCTATTTACTTCCACTAGTACTGTACTTTGGTACCATACATCATGGGATTGGGATCACCTTCATTTCTACCTCTCCTGCCTATGCACACGACTACGTAGCCTATAATTTCCTCCATCCCAATCGGTGACGTCAAAAGACCCGAGTAATAATAATATCATAATGCTTCGGGGTTGACTACTAATCTGCAACCCCACTTCACTCGAGGTCCGTAGTACTAGTCCAAACTTCCATGTGTCTCAACTTTACGACTAGGAACCCAAAAGGTATTAACACACGTCCCATACCATGCGTCAGCACCTAATGGTTTACTAGTCGTCGGTCGATACCACATCGTAATGTAATTATAAATTAACATCAAACCCAAAAAAAAATTATATACATCGCCTCATATCATCGGAAAAATGTAGAAAATTCCAACTCATCGTATTTCGTACCACGACGAGTTCAATGTGACTACCACACTTGTCTCCTTTCATCGACAAGTATCTTATCATAATAATAAATAACATCGCCTCATATCCTCGGCAAGTGTAAATCTACATCAATATGATCCTCTATCGAATATACTCCTAATTAGGAGTCATCGGATCATATCTGCATAATATTAGTCAAATGGACTAATATGATAAAATGCTTCAAACACAATCAAAACGTCAAACATACACTCAAATAACATAAAAAAATGATTAAAATAAAAAAAAAATTTACAAAATATTTTTCCAGAGAAAACGGATTTTTTTTTTTTTTTTGATTTATAAAAGCCTTGGAAATAAGGAATACTTGTTTTAAAAACCCTTAAAAATGCTTAAAAACATTTATGATTTCAGCATAGAAAACCAAAAATTTGGCAATGCGATTAAAAACAAAGTTGTAGCTTAGTTTCTAAGCTTTCCAGAATGACCAAGATCATTGAATACCGATCAGCAGTCTAAAAGTTATGATCATTTTACTAAAAATCTTATACAAAGCCTGTAGCATAGTGTATGCATATATTGACAGGACTGAGACAAATATTCACAATTTTAGCATAATAAACATTCGAATCTGGCAATATGACTAAAAAAAGAAGTTGTAGCTTATAAAACGAGCTTTTCAGAACATCTAAGAATATCGAATTCGGCTTAAAAACGAAAAAGTTATGGCCGATTCCGTTTCAGATTCAACAACAGGGAAAATCTAGTTTTGCTCTCGGGTCAGCAGTACAAAAATTCAATTTTGTCATAACTAACCTCAAAATAACAGAAAACTCAACAAATGAAAGTTGTAGTATATGCAATAAGATTTCCGAAAAGGTCAAGATTACTAAAATCCGATTTGTGTGTCAAAAGTTATGACTGTTTTGGTAACGAATACAAACTAAGCCTGATTTGTTAAAGGCAGAATCAGGCTTCTGACATCAAACTCATTTTCGGTCATTAAAAATGCAAAATCTCAGGATATGATCTGAAAATAAATTATTGCTTATCGAATACAGTTTCCAACAAAAAAAATTTGAGGTAAAACGGACAAGAAACGTGAAAGTTATGACCATTTTACTATGATGCATTTACAGTAAAACAAGATATACGAAAACTTAAGAAACTAGAACGAATTTGCAACACAAAGCTACAGATTTTGCACAGGCTTTCAATTTAGTTGCTGTAAGTTATATACTTACAATTTGCAGCAAAGGATGGTGGTTTTAGGCAGCAAATACAAAGCTTTTGACGAAATCAAGCTCCTGCAGGACCTGTAGAAGCTTAAATAGAGACATGCAAAAAGGAAATCAATCAAAATAAGATTATAGCATGCAGAAATCCAAACTTTGGATGGATTAAAGGATCTAAAAGGTTGGAGATTACCTGACTATTCTCAATTTAGAAAATTCTCTTTGTAGTTAGCAGCAAAAATTGAATAGAAATAGATTTTTTTTTTTTTAGATGAAGCTTGCCATGGTTTACTGTCTTTGTTTTAGAAGAAGAAGAAAGGAATGAGCAAAGAGGAAAACAACGTACAGGTTATTTTTCTTCTTTCCTGAGACTTCTAGAGTGGGTTTGGATTTAAACCATATACCCATTAAGCCCAATAACAATACTTAGTGAAATTTACTAAGTAAATGCACACATTTCACTTATTTAACAATATAAACTCATGTTTTCCTATTTTGAAGCAAGATTAAATTTATACATAAAGTGCATATAAACATAAATTGTTTTCTTAACCAAATTAAATTTATTTTAACCATAAATTTTTTTTTTTAACATTAAAACCCCATATTTAATAATATTTTACAAGTTACACAATTTTAGTGTAAAACACCATTTTTAACATAACAAACTAAATAAAAATTTCTTTCTTGCCAAATAAATTTGCAATAAATCATTCTAACACTTTTGAAAACCATAAAATAATATTTTTGCATAATATTTCATCTTTTATTTTATTAAAAGACATGTTTTCTTCATATTTTTCCTTTTACATTCAATAAAAGGCTAGTATTAGCAATAATTATCAATACTATCACATTGACTTAATTAAAATACAGTAAATGACTAATTTCACTCCCGTACCTCAAAATAAAGTTTTTAAAACTTTATTTCCATCAATTTAAATGTTATTGTTGCACTAAACTCTCATTTTCTCCAAATTTGCATATTTTGTCAAAATAATGCAAATTTGGACATATTTTGCAAAATAAAACTATATTTTCCCACCAATAAAGTGTAAATAAATGTTTTAACACTTTTGAAACATTATTACACTATTATATATCATTTTATTAAACCCAAATAAATTTACAACCCATCCCAAGACTCAAATAAAGTGATCAACTTTATTTTCTTCATTTCATTAGCTTAATTTACTCAACTTCATTGTTTATATTAAATAAACAATATTTTCACCATTTTACCTCTAATTAATTTTAATTAATTCCAATACTAAATTATAGTCATCATTATAATTTAATATTAGCGGTAATCTCCTAACCGGGTTTGTTACATCCGGTCTTGTGTTGTAGGGGAACGGAGGGGTCCTCGGTACACTGATCTAGACCAGCTGGTACTGTGACAGGTGGTACCCCAGTGCATAGTCATTCATTGGAAATCTATTCTTCCTACGTGCCTTTACGGTTTTGATTGTATTACCCACTTTGTGGCTAATATGCTGGAATTTAATAATGTAACAATTTCAGCTATTTGAATAAGTATTTGTATATAGACCCTATTATAATATCAGAGGATTTTATAAGATATGTTTTGGCTCTCGTAAGGTAAGAACCAGACATTTTTATTTGTGGCGTGGTTTTACGAGATGATTTATATTTCAAAGGGTTTTCAACTTTAATAATCAAGTTGAGTGTGTTTCTCACGGTGGTTTACTAGACTGTCCCGGGCTTGGTCTTTTTCCTATATGCTTGAGCCAGAACGAGAATATTTCCTGGTTAGTTGGAAGAGTGGAAGTTTTAGGATAGGAGATGGAATCAAGAGATGTATTCTCGTAGATTCTTATATTCAGTCGATTTTTGGTTGTGTGGTCATTGTTGTAAGGATAGAATTGATATAAACTGTTGTAACTCTGATGTAATGTTCGTATATGTTATTAAAGTAATAGTTTTGGTTTTGTGTAAAGATTTGCTATATTATAGTTTATTCGATCCGCTGTGAGATTCTGATTTGTTTCCTTTTCTTCTATCTTCTTTCATTTCTACCTTCTTTCTTTTTTCACTATCCGTCTTCCTGTGCGATTTGGATGAAAAGTGTGGTTTTAAGTTGGTTTAAATCGGTATGGAAAAATGGGTTGTGACATGATGCTCCATAGATCGACAGAAAATCTTGATCAGGGCAAGCGGTGGCATTTTTCAAGGGGTGGATCAGAGACTGCCATGTGGTGCCTGGAGGTGTGTCGTGGATTGGGCATCGCTCTAGCGTAGTCTGATCGTGACATTTATGCATGGTTTGGTGGCGACAGGTAGTTAAAGAGTTGGTGGCGCATGTAGGGTTTGCACAAGATCATTGGCTGTTGGGTAACATGAACGCATTTTAAGAGGTAATGCAAATTACAAAAGTTCCCTTGTTTATTTTAATTTCAATTTAAATTCCAAATGTTCTAACACATAAATTTTTGATACGAGCTCGGATAATCTACGGTTTCTTATGTTGGGTTCATATCAAAATTACAGACGACATGTAATCGGTTTCGTTGGATTCCGAGATTATTTAAATTTTGACCTTGTTTGGATTTGAAATCCATGATAAATCAAAGATGAGTGATTTAACCCATTTTCACGAAATAATAAACTTTTTTATATTAGTTAAATTAAATTTATGTCGTGATAAGTAATTTATTGATTGTTGTTTGCTATTTCAAATTCTCATTTAAACTTAATTTGAATTTATACTGAATTAAATTTCTATTTAAATAAATATCAAATTTAAATTGTTAGTTAAACACCTAATAATGATAGCCAGTCAATTGTTGTGATTTATTGGCTGATTAGGATGTTGATTGTGATGGATGTTTATTTGTTGACATTAAGGATGATTAGAAGTTTGTATCCCTGTTATCATTATAGGTTGAAATGATACATCCCTGAATGATCTTATAGATTAGGGAAAATCATTATGGGTTAAAATGACAAAAATGAGCGATTTTATTGATTTGGAAATATTAGCTCAGGATACGTGTTGAAATGATATATACCTGGAAATTTAGCTATTTTGGGGTCGAAATGATACACACCCTATCACTTGACCATAGGGTAGAAAACTATATACGGACACTATAGGTTGGTTTTAAATTATAAGTGGTAAATTATTTTTGATTTATAAATTTGATTTATAAATTTAATTAAATGACTTAAACTAAAATTTATATTTGGAAAATAATTTATTTTATATGTTCTAAAAGTTTCGAATTATTGGCTAATATATGGTTTTAAATGTAAATTTAAGATTTTAACTTATATTTTTATTTAGTTTTCAAATATATAATTTAAATAGTTTAAATTTTAATTTAATGAAATATTTAATATAGTTTTAAAAGATTCATTTATAAATTTAATTTAATATAATGAATATAGTTTTAATTAATATAATAAATATATATATATATATAATAACTTGAGTAAATGAAATTTTAGAAGTTAAGTAGAGAATAATTTGTAATTAAATCTGATTTAAAGGATTTTATAAAAGATTTTTATAAAGATTTTAAAATGGTCTTGAAGGATTTTATAAAGGGTTTTATAAAAGAACTTGTATAAATGGATTTGGGAGTGTATAAAGAAATTTGTGTAGAAGATTATAAAAAATAGAATAGTTGTAAACTGTTTTGGAATTTATTTAGTAGCTTCATAAATTGTTTTAAAGCACATAAATAGTTTTTAAATGGTTTAAGAGAGTTCTATAAATTATTTTCGAAATTGATTGAGTGAAATCATCCTCGGTATTTATGAATATATTTATACTTTTGGAATAAATATATGGATATCTTGATATGAAAGTAAGAACTATTTTCCAAATTTATTATATAAATGTTTAACGAAATGACCACGGTGCGTAAAATATAATGATATTTTGTTAAAGAGACCGAGGTCGGATATTGTCATACTCTCTACCAATTCCAAAACCAATTTAATAACTATGCATGTGGTGAAGAATCCAGAACGAAGTAGGATGGTTTGGCGAACTCTACTGTATGAGGTATGAATGCAGCCTCGACTCCCTTGGGTCAGCTAGATATGACTATAAAAGGTGCTATCCCGGGCCAAGTGAGGTCGCTCCTTTGATCGAGCATATTTCTTCGACATCATATCTGTTACTTTGTGATTGATTTGGTGGCCACGTTCGATTTGATTATGGGAGTGTGCTCCGAGGAGGGCTGTAGTAGCTGCCATGCATTAACTCCAGTCCGAGAGTGCAAAACGGTAGAATCCTACCCTGTGCATTGCCTCGCATGCCTTGTCATATGCCTTATCAAGCCAACTACGACTTTGGTTTGTGTCGTTCCAATGGAGTGCTCCCTAATAGCCCACCAATTTGGTGGAGTTTACAGTACTGTATTGACTACGACATTTATAAAATGAGTTAAAGGGGATATGGGTAATGGCTTAACGCTACTTTAATACTTTACTTTACTGATAGACGCTATATATATAACGTATGTTACTACATATAAATAGTTTAATGGATCCTTGGAGATGGAAAGTCCTAAAACATCTCTTAAGTTATTGCATGCACTTTATGCATAGGATAGGAGATGTAAAATCCCGTAAACATCTCTGAAGCCATTGCACTCATATTTATTTGTTGTTGATTTAACTTACATAAGATCTTTTATGTCTGACTCGAGTGATTTGTCTTTTCATTACACTCGGGTTAGCTTGAGCTTTTTCAGTGTTTGAAGACATTATTTTTGGTGTACGAAGACGGAGTTTAGTACTATAATATTATCATTATTTGACATCATCATGTTGTTTCGCAGCATTATCCTATTATACATGATGTTTGTATAACGCTGATTTGTATTGTAAAAGTGAAATCAAATGTTATTTGTAAAACATCTTTATGAACTGTTTATGTGATTATTATATTTTGTCGTTCCGCTGTGAGATTCTATTTTTTTTCCTTCTTTTCTATTATTTTCATATTTACCCCATTAAAAATCCTCCTTTTGAATGGTTTGAGTTGACAGGTGTGGTTTATTGTTGATTTAAACCATCCAAAAATACGGGTCATTACAGTTGGTGTCAAAGCTTTAGTATAGCGACAACCTTAGCTTTATAGGGTTTGACACATTAGAGATAGGGCTGGTCGGTACATAGGACACTATGGCATCGAAAGGGATTTCTAAACACTTAATAGGGCAGACCGATACATTATTGTTTCTGAAATATAGATAAATGAAATAATTTTCCTTAGTACTATATTTTTATATAAAATGATAATTTTTATAAATGAATATAGTGGCACGTGATATGTTTGTTTGTTAGGAAGTGAAATTTTATAAATAGTGGTTGCAAAATAAAATTACAATTAAAGTGAATATGAATTGAAAATTTGATAACTTAAGTCACGGAGTTTTGAAATTGGTTTTGAAAGATTTTGGACCATAATATTAGTATTATTTGAAAGTTTTTTCAGATATAAATATTTTTGATGTGATTCGAAAGAAATGTAATAAAAGAATTTTAAAAGGATATAAGTTCTGTACTCCTTTTTTCTGTCGCTGGAAAATAGTTTCAGTGATGACGGCCGCATATCGACATTAATTTTCGAGCCTCAAAGTGGGAGAGACCACTTAATAGCTTTGCTATGCATTTGGTTCGATAAACAGATTTTGATTTAAAATTTCTAAGCATGATTTGATATATGTAAAACATATGAATATTTATATATTATTTCAAATGATCTGAAATGAAATCGGTATTTTTTCTTAAATTTCTATAAATTAGGGATTTCAATAACTATAATGAAATGGAATCTTGACTATTCTAATAGTTGGAAACTTCTAAAATGAGAAATAAGAAATTAGAAGTTAAGTGTTCAAATGAATATGGGATGCTATATTTTAATAATTGTAAATTATTGAACATTTTTGTTGCCTAAAATGAATAAGATAAATTTATGTAACATTCTATTGCATTCTAAAAACATATATAAAACTTGTCGAAAATATTTAGAAAGTTGAAATGTTAATATTAATATGTAATAGACTTTTATAAAAATAAAAGTTTAACAACAAAAGTGCTTCGAAATGAACATATGTTTACAAATAAAGAATTAAAAGGTACAAGGAATGCTATAGCGTAAGTTAATAATTTTGAGATGCTTGATAATTAAATTAAATGGTAAAATTGATATATTAGTTAAGGAAATGAATTTTATAAATGTTAATAAACATAAGAAAGTATTTTGGAATAATTTAGAAATGGACCATAAATAGATTAATATTAAATGATATTATATATATAAGAATAAATGTGAACTGAATTTAAGTGAACCTGAATAATGATTCGTTAATGAATTTTAATCAGGATATATAAGTAAATAATAATTATGAAATAACTACAAGAAAATTTTGTAATACTTTAAAAATTTATTCATTGATGATTTTAAATATTGAAAGGGAAAATAAATAACGTAAACGACTGCAAAATTGATAAAAGATGACTTTGTAGAATTAAATGAATCAAAGTAAATGAAAAGTGAATAAAGTGAAAAGAAACCAATTGGACAAACTTAAATAATATTTAAAATTATTTGTTGCTTGGCTTATGGGATGTATGGGAAATGATAATTTAAAATGCTCAAGGATGTTTGAATAATCTATTAAGTAATTATCTAAGGCCGTTGAGCATAAGATACACTTGGTAGTTTATTTATCATCCTTGAACAATGAGAAGTTTCTAAACATGAACAAACCATTTGTTTTAGTTGCCATGGATGTAAGACTGATTTATTTTGTTACATATGATGGTTGTACGGCTTTGTTGCATATGATTGTGATATATCGTATGTTGTTTGCGCTATTGATTTGAAACAACTAAAATATTATTCTTTCATGTAATTTTAACTCATTTGGATTATATAAGTGAAATACAGGTTTATGCAAGCAATAGCTACTGCTTTTGGTTTCATTATAAAGTAGTTTGCCTGATAAATAGGTATGTTTTCAGATTACAATTTTGGAATGATATTTTATCGTTTTTCCCATGGTTTGGGAAGTATAATTATAAAAATATTATATATATATATATATTGAAATTATTGATATTATTATTTTTTTGGAGCTAACCGTGCAAAGGAGACTCTGTTGAAATTTTTCGTAAATTTAGGACTTAGAAATTTTTCTGTACAAAAGTTGTATTAAAACTTAATGATGTAAATTTAAAGTGCTTATAAATTGAATAATTTGAATAAAATTATATCAAGTTTCTTAATTCCTTCTTGTTCCTTTTTGAGGACGAAAATTTTTTAGTGGGGGAGAACTTAACGACCCACATTTTCGATAATTAAAACTATTAAAATAAATAAGATTCTAAAATTTAGTATTGTGAGGAATTAAATTTTAAGATTTATTAATGTTAAAAATAATTATAATATGATTTAATAATGTTGTTTGAATGTTATTGACAGCTACTTTAATGTAATTTCAATCAATCGACATAATTGTAAAGTTAATTTGGTTAAAATTGTAAATAAGGAATAAATTAAATATTGGACTCAATACTGGAACTATATGTTATTAATTGAAATAGGTATTTTGTGACGCCCTACCCCTAGACCTACATTAATAAAGAGAAGTACAAGGTAATTCTGTCTGCCGATGCGGAGAATAGGGCTAGTTAGGAACGACCACTATAATCTTGTCTTAAACATCTACTGCATATGTCGATAAATGCTTTATATTTTTTCTACTTCAAGTGGATCGACATATCCAATAATGCTTATTACAAAACTATAGGTGGCTAATGGATCTAACAGAACAAAATACAATAACAGAATGCATATTACATGAAAGAAGAATAATCATCATATATATTTATATATTTATATATATATATATATATATATATATATATATATATAAATACATATACATAGATACATCCCAGTATGATACAAACTAATACATAAAAGTGGTATAGAGACCACACTATATATATCTAATCAAATACATATCAGAGTCAAGCGGAAAGAAATATAAACTACACTAAAGTGCTAGATTGATATCCAAGCAGGTGCATCAAAGTCTAAGTCTCGTAACTGATAGCTAACCTGAAACAACTCAGTTTGACCCGAGTACAAAATACATGGGTCAGTTTAGCTAAAAAAACAGTTAGTGAGGATAGACGATAAAATAAAGCATAATATACAAGGTGATAATTCTTTTTGAATGAGAAGAGGCAACAGAAAGAGTACAACCCATGACTTAAGTGAACTAATGTCACTTAAGTATACAAAGACCTCAAAAGAGGTAAATTCAATGATAATACTCAAATAATATAAACATTCGCCTCATATCATTAGGGACATCCCAAAATGTCTACATGGTTTCCATGAACCGTATCTCCTCAAAAGGAGAAACATCAATACAAACTCTTGTCAAAATGGCAAACATAAAACATTCTCATATAGGATGATCCAATACTCAAATATAAAAGAATCTCCAAACTCAATTATACCTCATCTCATCGGTGTAAATGTATATAAATCTCAATCTCAACTCCCAAAATGCCAAAACCCAGAATATCCTATAAAATTATGAAAACATCCAAACTCATAACTCAAGGAACTTGATAAGAGTTCAAAACATCATAAGTGAAATCATCATATATATATAACATCTCATATAGCACTAGGCTATCAATGTAATAAGACGTCTTAAAATGGTGAAATCACAATAAAACAGAAGACTCAAAAAACCTGGATTGGCCAAATCACCGATTGCAATGCCGAAGCAATGTTGCACGTGCTAAAATTAGACGGCCGATGCCTCAAACAAGGTCGCTAACACCTCCCAAAGCAGTTCATCCTCGTGACAAGGTCGCCGACACCTCTCCAAGCCATTTTGTCAGCCCTAATAAGGTCGCTAGCACCTCCCAAAGCATTTCGTCCTCATGAAAAGGTCGCTAACATCTCTCAAAGCAGTTCTGTTAGGTAAACATCGTGAATGTGACATAAACTCATGGATATGAACCCGATAAGTGTTAACGTGTGTCTCGTACCACACGTTCGCACTTAGCAGTTTACTAGCTGCTAGTCGATGCCACACTAGAAACATCATAAAACTCAGAAAATCATATGTCCCTCATCTCATTGGCGAGTGATAAAGATATACCATACTCATCTCATCTCATCTCATCGACAAGTATTAAATGGCATCGTAACTTGTCTCATCTCATCGATAAGTGAAAACATCGTGATGGTTCCTCAAACCATAAATCTCAAAATATGAAATCATATACTCAAGACTTGCCTTATATCATTGGCAAGTAAACAAAACATCGTGATGGTTTTTATCGACCATATTCCCACATAGGAGATCTCAAACCTTAATACTTGTCAAATATTGGCCGTCTTAAATAATTCCAATGAATAGAAATTATAAAACTCAAAATACGCCATAAAATGGCAAAACATCTCAGAATTAATAATATCAATCAGCTTCGACTGTACAAGTCTGAAATTAATTAAATTAGTAAACGCGCATGTCTCATACCACGTGTTTTACTAAATCATTTAAATCTCTTACTCATATATTCAAATAGTGTAAAATTGTATATTTTATATTTAAAATAGTTTACTAGAATAAACAGGTTTTTAAAACTTTTCCCGAAAAGATTAATAAAACCAATATTTGAAATTCTTTTACTATAGGAAATAAATAGATTTTATATTATAAAAATAATTTTAAAATACTATATAATAATATTTTGAACTGTCCATTTATTTCAAAAATTACCCCAAAAATGGTTTAGTGAAAACTGCTCGAAAACAATGAAAAACAAGAAAGTTAACTCAAGACCGTAACTTGAATTCAATATGAATTCAATTTAAATTTAACCAAATCAATTCAAATTGTATTTAAATTTGAATTTCAAATTCTCTAAATATAGCTAGCTACTAATAGGTATCATAGCTCTCACAATATCCCCATAAAACAACATTAAACTGAACAGGAATGAGAGCAAAAATAAGCTAATACAAATCTAAGATTAATGATTATTATTGCTTTCATTTCTCACACAGGACAGCAAAATACAATTATAATTTCGACCATGCAAACTTCAAAATTTAAGAAAATTCAAAATATAAAATAAGTACATGATAAATGCTTTCCAAAACATCTAAAATTATTAAATTTGGTTAAGAAATGAAAGAGTTATGGTTAATTCCGTTTCATATTCAAATACAGAGCAAAAGTTAGTTTTGCTCTCGGGATAGCAATAGAAACACTCAATTTTGACCCAGATAACTTTGAAATTCTAGAAAACTCAAAACAAGAAACTTGTAGGTCTATGTCCATGCTTTCCAGAACATCCAAAATTATTAAATTTGAATAAGAAATGTGTACCTTATGGCAAAAACAATTTTTAGACCAGTGATTGTTGCTGCTGTCGATTTGCTCTCGAGACAACAACAAACAAGCAAGATTTTGGTCAAGAAAACATGAAAATTTTAGAAAACTTAAGGCATGAAACCTGTAGCTCTATGTCCAAGCTTTCTAGAACATCTAAGATTATTAAATTTTGATTTAAAATGAAAGAGATATGCCTTGACAGTGATTCATAAATGAACATGCAACAACCAAAATTGAAATTTCTTACCTTGAAATCTCAAACAAATCTAGAAAATGTGAGTTTTGATACTCACCTTTCGATTTTGTAGAGCAAAAATCAGATTTGTAGTTAAAAAATTTAAGCTTTGAGGAAGAAACAACTTCAAATAACCTTGTCTACTCTCTATTTGGTTGATTTACTTCTTGAATTTGCAACAAAGTGAGCGGAAATTTATTTTTTCTTTAACGAGGCCATTGCTTTTCTTATTTCTATTTACTGTATAAGCTCTGGAGAAGAAGATGTAAAAGAAAAAAAATACGTACTGTTAGTTTTTCCCTCGTCAAAAGCCTCTAGATGTTGGGTTTTGGATTCAAACCTTACCCAAAAGCCCAACTTAAAATACTTAGAGATAATTACAAAGGAATGTACATATTTTAATTTATATTATTACTATATGCACACTTTTCTTCATTTTAAAGTCAAATAAAATGTATACAACCATTTGTGTGAAAATGAAATTGTTATTTGAACAAAATAAAATTTATTTTAACAATAAAAAGTTATTATTATGAATAAAACCTTATTTTTATCAATATTACACCATTTACCCTATTTTTAGCACAACAATTCGTATAAAAATTATTTTCTTATCAAATGTATTACAATAAATCATTTTAACTATTTCTAATCATCAAAATAATATTTTTAGACCATATCCCATCTTTATATTACTAAAATACATTATATCTTCATATCTCTCATTTTAAATTCGATAAAAGATTAATATTGACAATGCTTCCAGTCTTGTTATATTTACCCAAAAAAATTGCAATTTGATTATCTTCTACTTAATTTCTCGAAATAAAGTTTTTTTTTAAACTTTAGTTTTATCAATTTATGTTTATTTCAATAATTAAAAGTTGAAATACATCACTTGATTAATTTATTAACTCTAATTCAACAAAATCCCATTATTTTCAATTTATTAACCAAATCTCCAAATAATAAATTCTAAACCCAATATTTATGCCCAGATAAATAAAATAACGTTCCAAACTTTTTTTCTCATTTTATTTACAAAATCCATTGTTTATTGCAAATAAACAATTTAAATTTTCAATTATATTTTAGTATACAATATTAAATTATAACTTCCGTTATAATTAAATATATACAGGTAATATCCAAACCCAAGTTGTTACAGACTCCCTCTCTTAACAAAAGTGCATTCTCGCAATTTCTAGAGAAGAGTTTGTATTCATCATATTAATTTCATCAATCAAAGGAAGAATAGGCAAGCACGATATCAAAATTCCTCACTCTCTACTCAAGATGAATGAAGACGAAGATAAAATTTCTCGATTAATTCTATGGTTTCCTAAGTATAATCATTGGGATTATCAGACCATTGAATGCCTTTAAGCAATACCTCATGATTACGAAGGCATCTCAACTTTGAAAAATAACACAAAAGCAGAATGCAACCCAAAAATCAATCGAGTGAGATTGATTTTTTTCGAAATTTCCAAAATAGAGTCGGGATTTAACATAATTATTATCCTGAACTCCAATCAACAATGTGATTATCGATATGATTTTCTATGTGTCACTACGGAAAATGCCACAATGATACAAAGTTGATAACAAAAGTGACAAGATAAATCAACCAAAAGGTGGTTTATTCTCTAATTCTTCAATAGTTATTCTCTAGGTTGCAACATATATATTTTTCAATTTGTTTCTCAAATTTTCTAAGTGTTAAAAATTTTCATAAAAATCGGCAGAGTCTTCTTTGTACGCGGGGTCGTACATAATATTATAAAAATGATTTATATGATATACATCGACCATTAGGTCGGAAACACAATATATACCATTACATAACACTTAAAATTATGTTGAAAATATACCTTTCTTTTTAACAATTTAAAGCGAGTTTGCACAAACTTATACATATTCTTTTTGCTCGAAGTATTGTCCAACTATCCTCTTTTCACCTTTATTTGACTTAAATGGATGATATTAGGTCATGCTCATAAATAAGAATTGCTACACTTAACCATTAAGGGGAGATAAATCAATTTTATTTCAGACCTGCATTAAAGAAGACCTGTTTTGATCTAGAAAACGAAAAAATCTAAAGAACTTTATAGAATAAAAGTTTTTCTACTCAGTCTACGCTCTCCAGCAATATAAAGATCATCAAAATCGGATTTAATTATGTTAAATTTACTTTCAGCTTAATTTTAGAGAATATTGTATTAGGGCAGAACTGCCTATCCACATTCAAACCCATTTTAGACTCAGTAAAATGCTAAATCTTTAAATTTATTAAAAAGAAAATTTATAGTTTACTGAACTATCTTTCATTTGCAAAAAGATTAAGCTCATTTGGAGTTATAAATCTCAAGTTATTGCTATTTTAGTACAGCACTTTTCTAAATGAAATTTCAACTTTTAAAATTAATTTGAAATTTGAAATTCTCCCAAACCATTTTAATTTTAAACTATAATTTCAAATTACTTTTTTTCTTAAATCAATTATTAAATGATCCTCTTTTTCCCCGAAAAGCTAAGACGTATAAAATTATGATCAACTTTATTTAATCATCATAAAAGATTTTACTAAGTTTAAATATTTTCATTACTTTTCAAAATCTAGCTTTAATAACAATTAATTATGAAAAATCATTTTGGAAGAGATAACTAATTTCTTCCATTATCCAGAGATGATTATTAATTATCCATCAAAATAATTTTTTATAGTCATGATTATTAACTTGTACTAGAATATTCAATTAATATTTTAATTTTCAAACCAAAGTATTCTTTTACCTTAAATACATCATTTTATTAAATAAAGCATCAAATGATATTTTCTTCTAATTAAGATATCTTCTTAATTATAATTATTCACTTTACTTACCCAAATTACTATATTCAATTTGATAAATTTCAAATAATTTAAGGGTATTGCCTCGCCATTGATTTATAGTGAATGACCCCAGTGATTGGCTGTAGAGTTGATCGAATGGTCAAAACTGCCTTGCCACTCATCCAACACCCATTGTGGTTGAATAGCTTTATTAAACATTTAAAATAAAATGTAATACTCCACCTTATTAGTTATTTCCAAACTTTACTTATTAAAACTCAATTTACATGTCTGATTGTCTCATAAGAGCGTATAGGAAATCCTTATCGATAACGTTGGCCAAACACATCGACCAGAATTCTCAAAGCACTAGAAGGACAACCCAAAAAAAATTCATTTCTTTAAAAAGAAATACCTCATATATAATACTTAAAATATTTTTTGTTTATCCCAAAATCGTAATCCAGTTTCTCTTTGAAACATATCTTCAATTTTTTTGATAAATCTGAAAACACAACTTTTACTTATTCTCAAAATCAAAAACACAAGAAGAAATCAAAAGATATTCCCAGAATAATCAATCCTCAAGATTGATGGAATAGACTGGAGTGTCCATTATTCCGAATGGTATAATGAACCACTCATAAGACTAATAACGAGTGCCGAATGCAGTAAGAGGAATGCTATCCACCACGACTCGTAGCTCATGAAAAATCGGTATAAGGTCAAGATGAGAACTGACCCTATCACCACTCATTAAATTATAAGAAATCTATGAGTTATAAGAATAATGGCAAGATATCTTCTCGAATGAGAAGAAGAGCATAAACAACACATCCTTACTTCAAGTGATGTAATACCACAACGTGTACCAACAATTGAGTATCCAAGGAGGACATCTCAAAAGGGTTAAGAATGGAAATATCAAATAAATTCAATGAATCACCTCACTTCCCTAGTGGACATCCTCATGGTAGGATGACCGAAAGGCTAAGAACCGAGAATAAAGTCAATATAATATTCGATTGCCCAAATCGGGTGTCATACCTAAAGCGGACTCATAGAAATCAACAGAGTCACAATGATCGAAATTCGAGATATATCATTAACATCTCGAAACTCAAGAGTGAATATAGATACTTCAAAATCATCATTAATATTTCGAAGAGTAAGAAATCACAAATCAGCCAAGATTAGCATATCTAAATATAGGATTCTTCGTATCACAAAATGCAACTTGAATACCCTAGCTACCCCATTTAAAATCATACCGAACTCTAGATAGGAAAAAGCATACTAATTCGAACAAAAAGATAATCTACAAGGAAAAATCCTAAAATCCTCAAACATCATACCAAATATTGTGGATCCCCTAAATAGGATTCACAATCCTCAAAGAAATGACAAGATAAGAACATCAAAGATCATCAACAAACTCCTTCGATATGGATGGGTGTCCAACATTTTTATTGAAAAGGACTCGAATAAAACATCATGATTAGGATTGCTCCTAAAATAAGATGTCATCAATTAAATTTAGGAATATTACGCAATAAAATATATTCCTAGACATATCCCAGATTATCTACTCCAAAAGACACAATATGGTAAAGGACATGATGATAATGGGATTCGTAACAATTGCATTACACTTAGATGTACCATAATATGTGTTTCTGTTCTGTGTTTATCATACCTTCTTCTGAACTCAGCTCGAATACCAACCTATGACGCCCCACCCGAGACCCTCATTAAAAAAGAGAATTACCGGGTAATTATGTCTGCCGATGCGGAGAATAGGGCTGGTTAGGATCGACCATCTATAATCTTCTCTTAAACATCTACTGCATACGTCGGTAAATGCTTTATATATATTTTTTCTATTTCAAGGGGGTCAACATATCCAATAATGCTTAATACAAAACTATAGGTGGCTAATGGATCTATTAGAACGAAATACAATAACAGAATGTGTATTACATCATAGAATAGTAATAATCATATTTATAAATACATATACGTAGATACATCCCAGTATGATACAAACTGATACACAAAAGTGGTACAGAGACCATAGTATATTTATCTAATCAAACACATATCAGAGTCAAGCGGAAAGAAATATAAACTACACAAAAATGATAGATTGATGTCCAAGAAGATGCATCAATGCTAAGTCCCGTAACCGATAGCTAACCTAAAACAACTCAGTCTGACCCGAGTACAAAATACATGGGTCAGTCTTACTAAAAAAATTAGTTAATCAGGATAGACGATAAAATTAAGCATAAGATATAAGGTGATAGTTCTTTTCAAATGAGATGAGGCAACAAAAAGAATACAACCCATGACTTAAGTGAATTAATGTCACTTAAGTATACAAAGACCTCAAAAGAGGTAAATTCAATAATAATACTCAAATAATATAAGCATTCGCCTCATATCATTGGGGACATCCCAAAATGTCTGTATGGTTTCCATGAACCATATCTTCTCAAAAGGAGAAACATCAATACAAACTCTCGTCAAAATGGAAAACATAAAACATTCTCAAATAGGATGATCCAAAACTCAAATATAGGAGAATCTCCAAATTCAATTATACCTCATCTCATTGGTATAAATGTTTATAAATCTCAATCTCAACTAGCCAAAATGGCGAAACCCAGAGTATCCTATAAAATCATGAAATCATCCAAACTCATAACTCAAGCAACTCGATAAGAGTTCAAAACATCATGAATGAAATCACCATATATATAACATCTCATATAGTATTAGGCTATTAATGTAATAAAACATCTTAAAATGGCGAAATAACAATAAAACAGAAGACTTGGAAGACCTGGAACAATGCCGAAGCAATGCTGCATGTGCTAAACTCAGAAGGCCGAAGCCTCAAACAAGGTCGTTAACACCTCCCAAAGCAGTTCATCCTCATGACACGGTCGCTGAGACCTCTCCAAACCGTTTTGTCAGCCCTAACAAGGTCGCTAACACCTCCCAAAGCAGTTCGTCCTCATGACAAAGTCGCTAACACCTCCAAAAGCAGTTCTGTTAGTAAAACATCGTGAATGTGTCACAAACTCACGGATAGAAACTCGAAAAGTGTTAACGTGTGTCCCATACCGCACATTTTCACTTAGCAGTTTACTAGCCGCTAGTCGATGCCATACTAGAAACATCATAAAACTATAAAAAATCATATCTCGCCTCATCTCATTGGCTAGTGATAAAGAGATACTATAGTCGTCTCATCTCATCGACAAGTATTAAATGGCATCGTAACTTGTCGCATCTCATCGACAAGTGAAAACATCATCATGGTTCCTCAAACCATAAATCTCAAAAGATGAAATCATATACTCAAGACTTGCCTTATATCATTGGTAAGTAAACAAAACTTCGTGATGGTTTTCATCGACCATACTCTTATATAGGAGATCGCAAACCATAATGCTTTTCAAATATTGGCCATCTTAAATAATTCCAATGAATAAAAATTATAAAACTCAAAATACACCATAAAATGGCAAAACATCTCAAAATCAATAATATCAAATTGCTTCGATCGTACGAGTCCAGAATCAACTGAAATAGTAAATGCACATGTATCATACCATGTGTTTTACTAAATCATTTAATTCTCTTTCACATACATTCGAATAGTTTAAAAGTGTACATTTTATATTTAAAATAGTTTACTAGAGGAAACAGGTTTTTAAAACTTTTTCCCAAAAGATTAATAAAACAAATATTTAAAATTCCTTTACTATAGGAAATAAATAGATTTTATATTAGAAAAATAACTTTAAAATGCTATATAATAATAATTTGAACTGTCCATTTATTTCAAAAATCACTCCAAAAATGGTATAGTGAAAACCGTGCTCGAAAATAATGAAAAACAAGAAAGATAACTCAAGACTGATAACTTGAATTCAATATGAATTCAATTCAAATTTAACAAATATCAATTCAAATTGTATTTATATTTGAATTTCAAATTCCCCAAATTAGCTAGCCTAATAATGGCATCAAAGCTGTCAAAATATCTCAAAAAAATAACAACAAAACCAAACAAGAATGAGAGCAAAAATAAGCTAATACAAATCTAAGATTAATGATTGTTATTGCCGTCATTTCTCGCTCAGGAGAGCAACAACATACAATTATAATTTCGACCATGCAAACTTCAAAATTTCAAAAAACTCAAAATAAGAAAATTCTAATACATGATCAATGCTTTCCAAAAAATCTAAACTTATTGAATTTGGTTAAGAAATGAAAGAATTATGGTTAATTACGTTTCATATTCAAACACAAGGCAAACGTTGAGTGTTTCAAACTACACAAAAATTAAATTTGGTTAAGAAATGAAAGAATTATGGTTAATCTCTATTTTGTTGATTTACTTCTTGAATTTGCAGCAGATTGAGTGGAAATTTAATTTTTGTTTAAGGAGGCCATTGCTTTTCTTATTTCTATTTACCGTATAAGCTCTGAAGAAGAAGAAGTAAAAGAAAAAATATGTACTGTTAGTTTTTCTCTCATCAGAAGCCTTTAGATGTTGGGTTTTGGCTTCAAACCTTACCCTATAAGCCCAACTTAAAATATGTAGAGAAAACTACAAAGGAATGTACATATCTTAACCTATATTATTACAATATGCATACTTTTCTTCATTTTAAAGTCAAATAAAATGTATACAACCATTTATGTGAGAATGAAATTGCTATATGAACAAAATAAAATTTATTTTAACAATAAAAGTTATTTTTACGACTAAAACCTTATTTTTATCAATATTACACCGTTTACCCTATTTTTAACACAACAATTTGTATAAAACTTATTTTCTTGTCAAATGTATTACAATAAATCATTTTAACTATTTCTAATCATCAAAATATTATTTAGACCATATCCCATCTTTATATTAATAAAATACATAATATCTTCATATTTCTCATTTTAAATTCGACAAAAGATTAATATTGACAATGCTTCCTTGTATTTACCCAAACCAATCTGCAATTTGATTATTTTCTACTCAATTTCTCAAAATAAAGTTTTTTTAACTTTATTTTTATTAATTTATATTTATTTCAACAATTAAATGTTAACACACATCACTTAATTAATTTATTAACTTTAATTCAACAAAATCCAATTATTTTTAATTTATTAACCAAATCTCCAAATAGTAAATTCTAAACCCAATATTTATACCCAGATAAACAAAATTAAGTTTCGAACTTTATTTTTATCATTTTATTTAAAAAATTCATTGTTTATTCCAAATAAAAAATTAAAATTTCCAATTATATTTTAATTTCAATATTAAATTATAACTTCCGTTATAATTTAATATATACAGGTAATCTCCTAACCTGGGTTGTTACGTATTTTTTATAGAATATGAAATAAATTAATTGGCTCATAAATTTGTTAGCTTCTATTTGTAAATAATAAATTTAGGAATGGGTTTGAAATACTAATGTATAATAATTTTTTTAAGTATTATTTTATTATTTAATCCATTGAAATTAATTTGGAAATTAATGAAATTTAATGTAATTAAATATCATAGTTAATACAGGTTAAGATGATAACCGTAGGATATAAACATAATAAAATGTTAACTAATCTTAGTTATAATCATAATGTAATAGTTGATTCAATAATAAAAGTGTAAATCGAAATAAAGGAATTTACCTAGAATTAAAATATAATTAACTAGGATTTTATTGCAGTTGTAATTGAACACTGAAATTTGTGAAACATACATATACATACATACATACATACATACATACATATATATATATATTATATTTAACATGAAATATTGAATTTTAAGAGATTATTAATTTCTGTGTAATCAAGAATGATAAAATGGTTAACTTTTAAATTTGAACTTTAGTTTAGTAATAATTTAATTAATTAATGTGAAAATAGTCATTTCATCCATAGTCTCGGATTTCAATGACACCAGTTTCATTGGATCCATAGTGGTGAATTATTATAGAATTTCATATTTCGTAGTGGTCGGATTTGTCGTTTGACCGTGCGAGCTTGAAATGTGTAAAAATCAATTAAATGAAATTAAAATGAATATAATTTGATTTTGAAAGCTAACTTCTATATACTATGGAACTAGGGTTTGAACTAGTGCCATTGAGTTTAAAAATATCAAAAACTTATATTATAATATATGGATTATCTACTTTCATTTTGGGAATGAAACAGGCTTTTCGGGTCATTGTTATCGTTTCGACCCAATTCGATTTGCTCATTCGTTCATTTCCATCTCTGCCTGCATATAGGTTGTTCTAAACCATTTCATTTTCTAATTTTCATTTTTTTGTACGTACTTCTTATTCTCAACTATTCCCTCCCTCTTTCCCAATGTTAGCTCATCAAAACCCTAGATCTCCAATTCCAAATCAAATCAAAAATTTAAACTCCGCAAACCCTATCGAATTATATACTATCGGAAGGCTCTTGACAAATGTAATCTAGATCTGAGATTCGTTTTTCGATTTGGTGTGTGCTATGACCAAAAATCAGCGAAGAAGACTCAGCCGTCCATACTATGGTTTTCGATTTCAACGGTGGATCTTCGTCGAGGGGATGATCGAAGGGTTTAGGCTTGTAGAGGAGGCAAAGAGGCGACGATCTATTCGTTTGGTTTAACCTTGATGCTCCATAGATCTCTAGAAAATCTCGATCATGGTGAGCAGCAGCGTTCTTCAAGGGGTGGATCGGAGATTGCCGCATGGTGCCTGAGATGCGCCGTGGCTTGGGTGTCGCTCTTGCGCGGTCTGATTGTGGCATTGATGCGTGGTTTAGCGGCGGCACCTATATCGTTTACTCGAGATCGTTGGCTATAGGCTTACGTGAACGTATTTTAAGAGGTAATGTGAATTACAAAAATGCCCTTGTTTATTTTAATTTTAATTCCAAATGTTCTAACACACCTAAATTTATGACACGAGTTCGGATTTGGATGTAGTTTCTTGTCTTGGGTTCATATCGAAATTCTGGATGACATGGAAGTGGTTTGGTTGGATTCTAAGACAGTTTAACTTTGGGCTTTATTTGGATTTCAAATCGATGATAAATCAAAGGTGAGTGATTTAACCAACTTATGAAATACTAAACTTTTTTATGCTAGTTAAATTGAATTTTAAGATGTGATAAGAAATTTATTGATTGCTGTTTGGTTTTTTAAATTGTCATTTAAGTTTAATTTGTATTTATATTGAGTTAAGTTGCCATTTAAATTAATATTGAATTTAAATTGTTTTTTAAACACTTGATAATGATAACCAATTAATTATTGTGATTTATTGGTTGATTTGGATGTTGATTATGATGGATGTTTATTTGTTGACATTTTGGATGATTAAATGTTTGTAACCTTGTTATCACTATAGGTTGAAATGACGCATACCCGAACGATATTATAGATTAGGAAAAATTGTTATGGGTTGAAATTATAAAATTGAGCGATTTTATTGATTTGGAAATAACTGATTTAGGAGACGGGGTGAAATGATATATGCCTAGAAAATTTAACTATTTTGAGGTCGAAATGATACATAACCTATCACTTGACCATAGGGTAGAAAAATATATACGAACATCGTTAGTCGGTTTTAAATTATTTTCTAGGTGGTAAAGTATGCTTGATTTATAATTTTGATTCTTAAATTTAATTTGATGATTTTATTTAAAATACATAATTGGAAAATAATTTATTTTATATGTTTTAAAAGTTCCAATTTATTGGTTAATATATGGTCTAAATGTATATTTAAGATTTTAACTTATAATTTTAATAGGTTTCAAGTATATAATTTAAATAGTTTAAAATTTAATTTAATAAAATATTTAATATAGTTTTACAAGATTTATTAATTTAATAATAAATATACATTTTTATATAATAACTTTGATAAATGAAATTTAAGAAGTTATGTGGAGAATAATTTGTAATTAAATATGATTTAAAGGATTTTATAAAAGATTTTTATACAGGATTTCAAATAGTTTTAAGGATTTTATAAAGGGTTTTATAAAGGACCTTGTATATAGGGATTTGGAAGCGTTCAAAGGAATTTGTGTAGAAGAATATGAAAAGAAGAGGAGTTGTAACTGCTTTGGAATTTATTTAATAGATTTATAAATGGTTTTAAAGCATATAAATAGTTTATAAACGGTTTAAGAGAGATTTATAAATTATTTTCGAAATTGATTGAAAGAAATCTTCCTCAGTATTTATGAATATAATTATACTTTTGAAAGAATTATATGGATATCTTGATATGAAAGTATGGACTGTTTTATGGATTTATTATATAAATGTTTTACAAAATGATCGCGATGTGAAAAATATAACGATTGGTTGTTATATAGACCGAGGTCGGATATTGTCATACTCTCTACCAATTCCGAAATCACTTTAACAACTATGCACATGGTGGAGAATCCAGAATGAAGTAGGTTAGTTTGGCTAACGCTACTGTATGAGGTAAGAACGTAGCCTTGACACCCTCAGGTTAGCTTGATATAACTAAAACAAAAGGTATACATGGCCAAGTGAGGTTGCCCCTCTGATCGGGCACATTTCTTCGATACCATATCTGTTACTTCATGACTGATTTGGTGACCACCTTCGATTTGATTATGGGAGTCTGTTCCGAGGTAGGTGGTAGTAGCTGCTATGCGTTACCGTCAGTCTAGGAGTGAAAAATAGTAGAATACTACCCTGGGCATTGCCTTGCGTGCCTTGTCGTATCCCTTATCAAGCATATTATGATTTTTTTTCATCGTACCTATGGAGTGCTCCCTGATAGCCCATCGGTTTAGTTTAGTTTATAGTACTATATAGACTACATCATTTATGTTATCCCGCCCTTTGGCATGGCTGGGACACCAAGAACTTAGCTGGTAACCAAGGATAGTCTGTCCCAAAGATCTATTATACAAACGTTCGATATGGATACTAGTGAATTCTGTCCAAGTCGAGATTAAGCTACAATCGATATGGTATGAAATTGGAGCAATGAAAGCGAATGTTCTAAATTTCAAGTCAGTCGGAGTTCGTATGCTCAAGATATGATCGTTGCAAGTCAAGGAAAACAACTACAATTTGTATCCATCAATGTGAATAGTGGTTCATATCCATCACTAGCCTCACTCCGTATCCAGCATGACCCACCTACTTCATATGCATCACAGGCGCGTTTCTTTGTATCCATCAAACCTCAAGCAAAACATGGCCAGTTTCTATCCATGGAGGGAAGCATTATGTTCGCATCCATTCCATCAAACAAACCTTATTTGTATCCACCAACCGTCCATTAGTTCGAATCTATCATGCATGCTCCAACTCATACACATCACCTATAAGCGCTTCGTATCATTCCTATAGTGCCCGACTCGTACTGCTCGGTGCCTCCACAACTCATATCGATAGGCCGAAGATATATAGGACCCATACAACACTCGAGAGATACGAAGCAACCCTCTCCCTCCATTATGAAGTGATGAAGTCGAAGCAATCTGAAACTAACAATATGAAGAGACCGATATGAGATGAGGTATGATTAATGGATACGAATAAATTCATGATGGTCGATATGAAAAAGGCACGATCGAAAGAAAGACACAGTTACTTGTCATGAAAAGTGGATCGATCCTAAAATATAGCGCCATGTCATCTGATCGACACGTGCCACCATCAATACGAACACCATCGATACATATACCACTGATACGAACTCGGTAATGCCCTACAAATCCAAACATGCATCGACATAACTCGAGATCTACAAGTCCAAATGCCACGAAATTTTCACAGGAGCATGCGTACAACATCAAGAATGCACCCGACCAATTTCAGCCCAAAACGACCATTTACTGATCGATACGAACTCAATTCGTATCACTCCCAGATTGAGTTGAAATCACCTGAACTCAATCCCATGGGCCCACTCACGTGAGAGAAGATGTCTTCCGAGATCTGGGCGAGATATTTGTTGTCTACACCAATAAATAGTGACCTTGGACAAACAGAAAAAGGTGTTTTGGCCTCTCTCTGCTTACATTTTACCGGAATCACTTCTATACTATTGTTGTACTGTTTAACCTCTTGTGATCAGTGAGCGAGATTTCAATAAACATCAACTACTCCATAGTGGACGTAGGAAATATGCCGAACCACTCTAAATTCGATGTTTCTGTGCATTTTCTTATCTTTCGATTTGTGTGTTTGTTAGATCTACCTCATTTTACATTTATTTTCTTCATTTTATCTCTTCAAACACATCAGAAGAGTGTTGTGCACAATTTTGGTATAAACAGTTTGGCTTTTTCATTGAGAAAACCCAGCTTTTCTCCTGCTCATTGGATCTACTGCCGATATTAGAGTGTCTAAGGAGGAGATCCGTATTTCAAGCCTAGAAGTTCTTCCATCATATTCAGATTTGTACATAGTCTAGATTAGAACTTCAACATCCACCATGGTCAACACTTGGACTATCTCAACAGCTGCAGATCCAAAAGGTCAAGATAGGAAGAACCCCATGCAACTATCCTCTATTGACCAAAATGCTGCTACACCTTCAAATCTATAAGGCCATGTCACCAGGGAAGATTTCTAGCTGCTAATGCAAGAGCTGACTCAAAGTTGCCAACAGCTTACCTAACAGCTCCGCGCCAATGCGGATTTAACCAATCGGCCGAACCTTGAAACCAAAGGAGATCAAGAAGGGATCAGGCATCCTACTCGTCCACCGAAAGTTCAGCTTCCTATGGTTACAATCATAGATCCATGCACCGACGACTGGATGGATGCTATATACAGGCTACCTGACATCAGCACACTTTGAATCTTGGGAAACTGAGAGTTGGTCCATCCATCGGCCATCAGACCGGACCCTCATCCCAAGGAGGGAATGCACCTTATCATACTACCGACAACTGCGCCGCCGCCGCCACTACTGAGTTGGGAGTTTACGCCCGAAGCCGAACAGATCCAAACCATTGCCAACGTGAGTATACTTCTGAGCCTTATATTCCTGAAGACCTAGAACGAAGGAAGTGAGAAATGGACCGTCGACTGTGACAAGACTATCCTCGCATTGTGGAACCCGGCCATACCTTGGCTCAGCATGCCCAAAATGTCCAGATGAAAGACGTCATTACAGTGATCCGTCAGATGATCTGCAAAAGTCTGGGTCTCACCAATGACAATTGGGGAATCTCCCAGAGTCATAACCATTTTAGCGATGACATCCTCTAAGCTGGACCACCTTGGCGATTTAGAATGCCAACACTACCTATGTATGAAGGGAGTTTTGACCCTAACCAGCACATTTTAAAGTATGAATGTTCGATGAAAGCCGCATGGGCTGATGATGACTATATGGTTTACTCGCTTACCACCCCAATTTGTATCATGTTTCGACTAGTTGGCAACGAAGTTTGTTGAACAGCTTCGCATGCATGTCACAAGGCCCAAATATGTTAATACCTTGTCCAGCGTTACTCAATCTTCGAAGACACACTCAAACATTTTTGAAGAGGTTTCATGCTGCATGCACCAAGATTAGTAATCCTAATGACAACCTCATTCTTATGACACTAACTAAGGGGATCGATCCCAATTACGAATTCGGCAACTGGCTAGTCGGAAAAACCCCTATGTCATTGGACCATTTCTATTCCAAGGCAGCTCAGTTCTTGAGAAGAGAGGATGTGCAATAGTCTAGGAATAAGATGATGTAAGGCCAGTGTGTAGGGAATCCAAAGCAATGTTGCCGTAAAACAAACCGAAGAGAGTTTAGGAAAGGTGCAGTTAAACATATAGAATAAGAAGAATCAACAGAAAAACAATAGAAATCCTTGGCAAGAAACGGGATCAGAATCGCAGGCCGCGACGTAGAGCTCCTATGTTTGACACTTATACTCCTTTAAATGCATCTTTGGAAAACGTGCACTTACAGACCTGCAATTAAAACAATATAAGAAAACTACTCCGAAGAAATCATCAGAAAAAATCAAAATATGGAAGTTTTGTAGATTTTACGATAGTTATGGCCATAACACGAATGGGTGTCGTCACTTACATATATTATCGAGTAGTTGATCTGAGAAAGAAAGTTGGAGCAGTTTGTTCGGGTATCACAGTCTGGAGATGCGGGTCCATCGGATCAAAACCAAATACCAAATCAGATTAGACTGAAGGAACACGCTCGTACTGGCGGGAGGTTGGTGATTAATACTGTCAGCGGTGGTCCTCGTCCAGCAGAATAGAGTTGGAAGGAAATGGAGTCGTACGCTAGCTCTATTAGGCATGTCGCTTCGAATGTTGTAGTAATCTAGAAGACGGGGCATTGACCAAACAACAAAAAACGATGGCAGATGACATCGTATTTCAAAACAGGGATGCGACAGATTCGAAGCCCTAACCATTGATCCACTTGTCATTTTAGCTCAAATTGTTCTTGCTTGGATGAGGAGGAACTTAATGGAGAGTGGAAGTTCAGTGAACATACTTTTTAAGCGAGCTTATGTTCAGATGAAGATGGAAGCGAAAGATTTGAAGCATTTTCAGTTTCGTATTCGTGGGTTCAATGGAAGTGCGATTATACCCACTGGGATGGTAGAGCTACAAGTGGAGTTGGGAGCTGGAGAATGCCGAAGAGTCTGGATATTACAATTTATTGTATTGGATATAGACTCACCGTACAACGCTTTCTTGGGCCACTGGCCTTGGTTGAGTTCAGGGCTGACGTTGCACTTTTGTGTCAAACTTTGAAATTCCCTACCGACAACGGAGTTGGAGTCATTCAGGGAGACCAGGATGCTGGATGAGCCCATTTTGTTGCTGAGCCGTAGGTAGTGCGGCGAAAAGAAAGGGGAAAGGGCATAGAGAAATCTCTCGACGACCGCTTTTGTGGAGAATTGATAGCCAATGCTCGGACCAAGACCAGGGCACCCCAACCAATTCCTAAGGGATCTTGACCCAACAGATACCGAAAGTGCAGACGAAGTTAAAAACAGTCAGGCTTCTCCAACAGAGTTGACGATCGATGTTCCGATCGATGATAACGACGATTCTGAAATGTCAAAGATCAGATCTCACCTAAGCCAACAGATGAAGGAGGAATTTGTTGAACTTCTTCGATCGAAATTCGATGTGTTTGCCTACATGCACTCTGACATGTGTGGAATCTCCCCGGACATCATGAGCCACACATTGAATATTGACTCGTGGCATGTCCCGGTCAAGCAAAAAAGGATTGGTATGATCCAAAGAGATCTACCGCCCATAAGGAAGAGGTAGATAAAGTCAAGTCGAACGGGTTTATCCGAGATGCATTATATCCGGAATGAGTGCTTAATCCTGTACTTGTCAGAAAACATAATGGGAAATAGAGAACATGCGTTGACTACTCAGACTTGAATAAAGCTTGCCTTGAATACAGTTTTCCACTTTCCCAAAATAATCAGCTTGTAGATTCAACAGCAGGACTTGAACTCTTATCCTTCATGGATGGGTATTCAGGCTACAACCAGATACCCATGCACTTGCCCGATCAGCAGCATACTAGCTTCGTCACCGATCTAGGACTTTATTATTACAAAATGATGCCATTTGAACTCAAGAATGCTAGAGCAACCTACCAACGACTAGTTAATCGAATGCTCGCTAACTAGATCAGAAAAATCATGAAGGTGTATATGGATGACATGCTTGTGAAATCACGAATCTCCAATGATCATATCAGAGACCTAGAAAAGATTTTCAAGATCCTTCGAGTTTGCAGAATGAAACTCAATCCGTTGAAGTGTCACTTCGGGGTCGCATTTGGAAAATTCCTTGGATTCATCATCAATGCTCAAGGAATTAAAGCCAAATGCGAGAAATTTGGGCAATCAAAAATCCTGAGATTCAAAGAACTATAAGGCAAGTTTAGAGCCTAACGGGAAAGTAGCAGCACCGAGCTGGTTCATTTGAAAATTCACCGACAAATGCATCTCTTTTTCGATCTAATCGTAAAAGGGAAGCAGAACTTTGAATAGACTATGGAATGTGTGCATGCATTCCGAGCATTGGTTCAACACCTGTCTGCACCACCCATTACATCACAGCCTACTGATAACGAGAGATTGTAAATCTACTTGGCGGTGTCAGTAAATGCAATCACTGCTGCCTTAATTTGGGAGGAGGACTGGATACAGCCGCTAGTTTATTACATTAGCAAACGAATGACTGAAGCAGAGAGAAATTATCGAAAGCTGGAAACGCTAGCTTATTATCTTGTCATTGCCTCAAAGAGGTTCTGTCTGTATTTTTAGGCTCATGCTATCACTATATACACTGACCAACCGTTCCTTACATGGCCTGAGACATCTGGTAGGTTACCCAAGTGGAATATCGAGATGTGTTAGTTCGACATCGTTTGTACACCAAGGCGAGCTATTCAAGGACAAGTCCCGGTTGACTTCATCGCTAAATTCACTATCCTGGTGGGCTTGCCCGAAACTAGTGGTTCTCCCAAATATGTCCGGAAGCTACATACTGGTGGTGCATCAAATGCCCCCTGCTCTAGTGCCGGGGTTGTAAATGAAACTCCTGAAGGTCGATATATATGCTATGATTTAAAATTTGATTTCTGTGCGACCAACGACAAGACCGAATACGAAGCACTGCTTACTGGATTAAGACTCGCCAAAGATTTAAGAATTGTTGCTTTGGAGATTTACCGCGATTCACAATTGATAGTTTTCCAAGTATGGGGGGAGTACCAAGACAAAGAACGAGGGTGGCTGCTTATCTTGCTCGGGTTCAGGAAATATTAAATTAGTTTGATTATTATGCCATTTATTGCATACCTTGAGAATGCAATCAGAAAGTCAATTCCTTTGCAAAGTTAGCCTGTACCGGTGAGTCATAGCAGATGGAACTCATTCCCATGGAGACATTATCTTCCTTGAGCATTGATCAGATAGAGATATACTGGGTATTTAAAGTCATTCCCGATAAGGAGTCATGGATGATTCCATTCAGAAACTATCTTGAGCATGGAACCATACCAAAGTGCAAGAGTGAAAAACGACAAGTTGAATGTGGCGATAGAAGAGGGTACTCTATTCCTTTACTTCGATCTATCGCCCATGATGAAATCAATCGAGTAGTACATGATGTGCATGAAGGAGAATGTGGCGATCACACCGTGGGGCAAGCTCTTGCAAAGAATGTACTCTGGTACGGATACTATTAGCTGACTATGAATCACGATGCATTGGATTACGCCAAGAAGTATGACAAATGTATAAAACATGCTCGAATTCCAAGGTCCCCCTATCGAAATAATTCAGACGGTCAGCCCTTGGCCGTTTACAGTATGGGGCATCGACATTATTGGTTCTCAACCTCTAGCTAAAGATGGCGTAAAGTATTCCATCCTTGCAATTGTTTACTTTACCAAATGGGTGGAAGCTGAGCCCGTTGCTACTATCACAATGAAGAAAGTGATCAACTTTGTTATACGCAACATTATCTGTTGATTTGGTCTCCCACATACCATCATCATTGACAAAAGAGCCCAATTCAACAGTGTTGAATTTAAGAATTTCTATCAACGATTCCACATCCAGAAGAAGTTCTCTATAGTTGTGCATCATCAAGCGAATGGATAGGTTGATGCTGTTAATAAAGATATAAAATCCATTCTGCAGAAACAACTACAAAAGGCCGGGGACAAATGGGTCGATCAAATTCCTATGGCCCTATGGGCATATCGAACGACTCATAAGTCCACGACCGGCCCCACTCCGTTCTCCCTTTCCTACGGTTCAAAATCCATTATTCCAGTCGAGATGGAAGTACCTTCTCATCGTGTGACATATTATGATCCGAAGACAAATGCTATATTAATTTCCGAATCTCTAGACTTATTGGATGAGATTCGATAAGAGGCTTATTTGAGGTAGCCACGTACCGAAGTCGAGTCGTCTGATTGTACTATGCCAACATCCAACCCTGAACCTTTGAACTCGGCGATCTTCACCTTGAGAAAATTTACCCGGTCCCTTAGCATATGAAGCCAATGTGGGAAGGGCCGCATGTTATTGAATGAAGACTTGGAGACATCACATTTGAATTATCAACCATTGATGGTATCACTTTGCCAAGAGCCTGGAATAGTGAGAGTCTTCGATTTTACTACATATAACAGGCTTTATTTATTCATTCAGTCTGCCTTTTCATTTTCAATTTGTTCGTGCATTTCGAAACTTGAATTTGTAATAGGGTAACTGACTTTGCCATATTTTCCTATTTCAGCAATAAAATGCAATTTCTTCGAGCTAGAGCATCGATTCTTGAAATGCGTTATGCGACCATCATATTGCACGGAGAGCTAAGTTCGACCATACGGTGGTATTTATTCAAATATTGAGTGATTGTGATAGGACCAGTCACTCGCTAGGTGAAACTAAAAATCAGGGGAAAGCCATCAATCTAAATCCAGAAAAGGATTGACACACGACAATCCTCTAACTAACTCCAACTACCGGAGTGCGAGCTGAAGTATAAACTTACAAATATGGGTTCAAAGACGGTTGATCCGTCCACCCAACAACTATACCCATGTTAAAACAAAGTTCGAGTAGGACGGATCTGTCCATATAATGACCTCACTGGTTAACTCAGGGTGGATGTGATCTGACCATCCATGATCCTTATAATTCTATCGTCCTCGAAGTGAAAACAAAATCCTAAAACGCATAACAGATGTGATCGACCATCTGTTAACCAACTCTAGATTCCCAAAGTGTGAACTGTAGTATAAACATCAAAATGGGTGTAAACAGCCACCCATCGACTAACTCCGAATTCCTAAAGTATGAACTGGAGTATAAACACAAATCGGGTGTGAAACGACCACCCGTGAGACAACTGCGTGCACCCTGAGCATGGGCCGGAGTATAAACACAAATGTAGTGTGACTGATCACCCACAAATCAATCTAAGTCTCTAGAGTGTGGATGAAATTCTAAATTTCAAACGGGTGTGACTGAGCGCTTGTAAAGTGACTTAAGTCCCCAAAGCGTGAACGTATTTCTATACCGTCAGCGGGCGTGACTGACCGCCGACGTACAAGTACTACCTCCAGAGTGTGGATGCAATTAACAATAAATGAGTTAGTGTGACCAACCTCTTGAACTTGCCTTGTTTCCACTTCATTTCAACAAAGTTAAGCTCGATGTATTAAAGGTAAAAAACGACTGCCGATCGAGCATTTCAATTTATCCTCGGGACTGGGGGAAAAACTTAAGTATCAGCCATTGATCGAGACAGTGCGGTACTGGAACCCGACTTAACGTTTGGTTATAACTCGAGGCCACAGTTTCAGGACTTGACAACTGAACTCAGGTTCGATTCAAGGACTAAAATTTCACAAGTATATTGAATGGAAATTTGAACGGTGAAATACTTAAGCAAATAAACATAAAACTATGCTGAATTCGTAATGGAATTTTATTTCAACTATTCTTTGGAAAAGAAGGATAAGTACAAAAGTACCCAACAAAATCCTAGTAGCAAGGGACGAATCCCCATCTATACATGGCCTATAGGAAACAAAGGGAAATTCCTATCCGTCTACCAAAAATAAGGCAAGTAGAAATGTTTATTCTCTCGTTTTCCTCTTCTTCTTCATTGACCCGTTGGAACTTCCGCTTGGATGCCTCTTCGAGCCCTTGCTTTTTGGCGGTCGATCTCCAACCGAAAGAATTGTGGTAACTTCTTCCTCTAAACTCATAAGAATTGCAATAATTTCTAGAGGCGGAGTCGATGGGATAGGATCGATGTTGGAAGGTGGGGGAGGCACACCGGTGTCGACAACTATGCCTACTGGAGAAATCATTCGCAAAGGGGCTGAACTAGGACCCGCTATCCCACCTCCAATACTGCCGGTCTGCATGGCCGCTTCCATCTTAGCATTGATCACACCTATTATCTCTTCTTCATGGATTTTTTGGGCGTCCACAGGGATGCTAACAGTTGGACCTAAGGAGCTGACTACGGGTGCGTCTCCGTCCATGAAAAATGGCAGGTCCGCAAAAGGGTCGCTTTGATGACCGAGAAGTTCCTCCATCATCTACTCATCAGAAGTAAAAGTGCTCCCCTATGCTCCATTGATTGATGCAGCGGCCGTTGTTGTGATCGCCTCTGTTATAAGAGCCTCCTGCTCATGGTATGGCTTTTGAGTTGCAGGGGGCAAGGCATATGCAACTCCTATCTCTAAATAGAGGCAAAGAAAAAAGTGTTAATGATTACTTCAAGCAATGCTCCCGACTTTGAACAAGCACAAGAATTCAGAATACCTTCCTTAGAATGGCTTGTAGGCGAAGCCGGAACATCTTCAGTGATGTGCTCATAAGCTGGAGACAACCGCTGTTGATCAGGATTTTATGTGGGCATAGATTGAGTATTAGCCATAGCAGTAGATATGGACATGGTTGGCATAAGAATTTCAGAACCCAAATCATGATGCTCAACGCCAGAACACTCTCCAGCCTCCAGATGCTGAGTACCGAGTCTCCCTTACTCAAATGTGATAGCGATATCGTGAAGAAATCTTCTCTCATCTTCGCTCATCACCCGATTCACCTATTTGAATTCATTGATAGATTCAGCTTGGTGCTCTGCTTTTTCATCTTCCACCAAGGGGCACCAAGCATTATATAATTTGATGGATAGTTTTTGAGCCAGGTTAGAATTCGATGCTTAAGAACACTAGCGTTGTACGTAATAAGAAGATCTTCGATGTCATCCTCCAACCTAGTCTCCACCACTTTCACTTCATTCTCAAACCTAGCTTCGGCTTCGTGTACCTTAAGCATTGCCGCATCCCTCTTATCCCTAAGCACCACAGCCTGCTTGCATGCTTCCTAGAAGGCGTTATTTGCATCGCCTTTTTCTTTAATGAATTCGGCACGTTTTTCTTTAAGCTCCTCAAGCTCTTTAAGCACCCAATCTCTTTTGGCCAAAACTGTGGTGGTCCGATGTCCCATCTCCTTAACTAGAGCTAAGTGTGTTCTCCTTATTTCTTCCATCCTCTAGGTTACCTCATCTGCTCTTTTATTGGCTTCTGTCTTTGAATTTCTCATGGACTCATTTTCATCATTAAGCACTTGAATTATGCGATCCTTTTGAGTGAGATCAATTCCTAATTTCCCAATTATCTTCTCCCGCTCAAAGGCCACCCCTAATACTTTGTCCGCGGTCTACATCCATTCCCGGTATTGGCCATAAACATCATGAATGTAGTCGAGCATTATTTGTTCTTCGTCGATAGGAATTCGCTTTAAATGCGGGGGAAAGATGAAGCCATCAAAGAAGATATTTGGAAAATCTTTTTCATCTTAGCAAATCTAGCTGCTCCATCCCCAATGGGCTCTGTGGTGGCTTGCTTAGTGATGATGGGAATTTCAGTTTTAGTCCTCCGACGCTATGAGTCGGGCCGTGGTGCTTGAGAAGGTGGTATTTGACGTGAAGGTTCCAAGTGTTGTTTACTAGAACCAGAGGTTTGTGTTAGACCTCGAGGTGGCAAAGAGCGTGACCCGATGCTAAGCCTATACTCTCTCTCTGTCCCTTTCGCTCCCATAGCGCTCCCTCTCTTGACTAGTTTAGCCACTATCGTGGTCTCTATTGGCCTTCCGTCTGTGAGACTCATGATATGAACTAGATGAATGTCGTGCAGAGCGAAGGCTACTAAGCATAGATTCTTGCCTCACTATCGTATCTGTAAAATAAATGAGGAGCAGAGTTGGTAATCTCCAGAAATGAATAGCTTATGATTGAAAATTATATAGTGTCGTAAAGTGTTTGTATGCATGTGCAAACCACTCGACCAACCCGTTATATCGGCCATACTCGAAGGAATTGACCCGCCTAGATCTAAAGCGCTTTGAAGACCTTCCAATCTAGTATCTTGTTGGATAGACACAAAGTATGGAATTGGAATTTCTATAAGTCCTTCGAATGGATTCTCCATATGTGGGGAAGGAGCTTAGGAAATCATAACACCAGCAGTTGGCAGAGTCATGATCATGGATTTCCATCTTGAAGATTTGTGAAGCTTATGAGCAACCGCCTTGCCTTTCGTTTTTTCTCTGAATATCGAGGACTATCTAAGGGCCCGGCTACGGGTTCATCTTCAGTAGGCGTACCTTTTCACCACCCTGCTCAGCGATTACAATTCCAGGCATTCCATGCCTAGCTCGTCTCTCAGAGCCTCCCTAAGAGATCCTTCAAGCCTTATGCTCCAGTCTTTGCCAATCAGCCCAACAGCCCTCAAATTTTCATCCATAAGCACCGATTAGATCTCTCTAATCTCGCCCAACACCTCTTGGAGAATTCATATATTTCCTTAAAGTGAGCACATTCAGGTCACGAAATTGAAGCTGTAGAAGAAAGAAATTGTTAGATTCAACATCGATTACAACTACCCCATTAGTCGTCGGAGAAATCGAGTCACTTATGTCCAACTAGCCACCATCTAGCCAATTCTGGCAGGCACCGAACAAAGAACCACTCGATTTTGAAGTAGCTAAGTTTGGTCTAAGTTTCGATCATGATTTGACAGTTTCTTCCTCCCTCTAAGAATGTGCAAAAAGGATTATCTCCATGGCTCTTTACGTTGAACAAGAATCTGACTTCCTCTAGAGTCGGGGGCCCAAAAAGGTACTCCCTGAAAATGATAAATAAGCTGTTCAGAAGAGCATACCCTTTCGGTTGTAACTATGATGGGGCAATCCCTAAATAAGACAACACCTCCCGGATGTACAGGTTGAATAGTGGGAGCGTCCTGACAGTGTAGGAAAATCAATTGAAAGCGGTGTACACTTCCAAAGGAGTATGTGGCCTATCGTTCGGCCTAGGTAGCAGGACATCGTTCAACGATAGCCTGTGTCTCAAATAAATTCTTCCCAACATATCCTCGGAAACATTGGATGGTACAGAATCTTGTGGATTCCCAACGAAGGTTGCTCATGGTAGCTCGTTTGGAGTCGGACTTATTACCTCGGCTATGATGGTCGACATCTCTGTTACCAAACGAGGTGGAATTTGAGCCTCCTGTTGCTGTGAACTCCCGAGTTCCATAACTAATCAACTCATCAAAAACCATCCTTAAACAACAATAAACCCATGTTTCCCACAGTGGGAAGCGCTTGAATGTGTTGTGTAGTGTAGTGCTGCAATATTTAGAATTCTACGAAATTTGAAAGACATTTGAATGAGATTTTGGAATTCAACCGGAGTGACTGTCATTTTTTGCCGTCACAACCATGCAATCCAGACTTTGGAGATCGATTCAAGTTTAGGTTAATTAGATGCTGTCAAGTTATAGTTCCATCGACGAGCTTCGAAGGGTAGTCAAGTGTATAGTGAAACAATTATGTCCAGATATGCAGGGCTGAAGCTCGTCGGAGTCAAATGTTCAAATATGACAGAATTTTGTATCCATCAAGGTTCGGCGTGGATCACTCCTCCAAAAGCCTGGTTTCGAATCAGTCGCCGCTCGAGACTTTATATCGATCAGCGGCTATGGCTTTATTTCGATCCCAAAAACAAGAATTCATATCAATCACACAGCCATGACTTCGTATCCATCTCTCCAAATCGATACGATCTCCCCCCTGCCTTGATCGGTACGAAGTTTTCTCCCTCCACCAATTATTTTTTAAATCAGTGCAAAACTGCTTCTTCTATCCACCATCGGTATGAATGACTACTTCGTATCCAACAACCCTTCTTCTTCCCCGAGCTGCTAAAACTCGATTGGTTCTTCCTCGACCGCACCCTGACCATGTTTCGATGTCGGCAACATTGGAATTGGCCGCAAATTTAGATGAAATGGCGTTATGATCATAATCTCATCTTTTAAAGTCGAATTAGTCGGTCAATTACCTAATTTAAAGATTCAGGTTGAAGCAACAGTAATTTAAGTGATTTTGGGACGAAGGCAATTCTTTCTTCTTAAGTTCTCGATCGATACGAAAGCAGATTAGAGAATGAAGGCAAGTGATAAATTTGGCTAAGTACAAAATCCTTTTATATGGATTCGTAGCCAAGAAAAATAGACATTTCGCATCCCGGTTGTTGAACCAAGAAAACCGGTTACCTTCGTCGATACAAAGGCAAAGCTTTGTATCTATCAACACAATTATATCTAGCCAGTTCTTATCTATTTGTATGTAGATACGAACGTTGACGCGAGATTGCATATCGACTACTCAACTCTATCGATGCAAAGTTTCAGATTCCTTTCCATCTGTTTAAACACCTAAAAGCATCATCTCCATCGATACGAAGCATCCCAAAGAAACCATCAAGTTTGTAACGATAGCCATTGATACGAAGCATGCATTCAAACATTTATACTTGATCCAGGAGAGGATCTATACGAAGAGAAACTCCAAAACAATCATCAAGCTTTGTTACAACTCCAATTTCATATCGATTCTAGAGCAGATCGATATGGAATTCAGTATGAGAAAACTAACAATAACTGCGAACTTATGAACGTTAACGGGAGTCAAGTTAACACGCATTTATTTATGTGATGAATTAAGATTCAATTTGTAAAATTCACAGGAATTAAGCGCTCACCTAGCAACAATCACAACGATGAGAAATAGGTCTTTAGCTCTCGTCACTCTGTTACAACGGTGCATGGTACAATCATTTGCAGTCCGTAATTCAGCACTTATATTACGAGAAATCATCCTAAGGTTACATATTCTGACGAAGAGACAATGAGTGTTTAGCAAATCGGGAATAACTTTTCAGACTAAAGGTTGCAGCTTTTCAAAGCACGCCATGTTCGCACAAACCATACTTTGGGAGGCAAAATGTTATCTTTCCTTTTGGCAATGCCGTGACACCAAGAACTTAACTGGAAACCAAGGACAGTCTGTCTCAAAGATTGGTTATACATACGTTCACTATAGATGCTAGTGAATTCTATCCGAGTCCAGATCAAGCTACAATCGATATGGTACGATAAGCAGTGCTATGTAAGCCATCGTCCCAAAATTCAAGTCAATCAGAGTTCGTATGCTCAAGATATGATCGTTGAAAGTCAAGGAAAACAATTACAATTTGTATCTGTCAATGTGAATAGTGGTTCGTATCCATCATTAGCCTCACTCCGTATCAAGCATGACCCCACCTACTCCGTATCCATCATAGGTACATTGCTTTGTATCCATAAACCTCAAGCAAAGCATGGCCAGTTCATATTCATGGAGGGAAGCATTGTGTTTGCATCCATTCCATCAAACAAACCTTATTCGTATCCACCGATCGTCATTAGTTCGAATCCATCTTGCATGCTCCAACTCGAACTCATCACCTAGAAGCTCTTCGTATCGTTCCCACCAGTGCAAGATTCATATCAATCGGTTCCTTCATAATTCATATTGATCAGCTGAAGATCGATACGAGCCACACATCATTCAAGCAATATGAAGCGGTCGTGTCCCACCATTACGAAATTATCAAGTCGAACCAATCTGAACCTATTATTATGAAGAGACCGATACAAGATGGGGAATGATTAATGGATACGAATAAAGTCATGTTGGTCGATATAAACGAGGCAAGATCAAGGGAAAGGCATGGTTACTCGACATAAAAAGTGGATCGATCCTAAAATATAGTGCCACATCATCTGATCGACACATGTCAGCATCGATACCAACACCGTCAATACGAATACCATCGATACGAAATCGGTAATGCCCTGCAAATCCGAACTTACATCGATCATAACTCGAGATCCACAAGTTCAAATGCCACCAAGTTTTAACTGGAGCTTGCGTACAACCTAAAAAATGTACCCGGCGAATTTCAGCCCAAAAGGACCATTTATCGATCGATATGAACTCAATTCATATTGCTGCCGAATCGAGTCGAAATCACCTGAACTCGATCCCGTGGGCTCACTCACGTAAGAGAAGGAGTCTTTTGAGATTTGTGCGAGATAATTTGCGATCTACACCTACAAATGGTGACCTTGGACCAACAGAAAAAGGACTTTTGGCTTCTCTACGCTGACAAACTGCCGGAATCACTTTTATACCATTTTTGTATTGTCTTAATGTCTTTTAATCAGTGAGCGAAATTTCAATAAACATCAACTATTTCATAATGGACGTAGGCAATATGCCGAACCACTCTAAGCACATGTGTTTCTATGCATTTTATTATCTGTTGATTAGTGTGTTTGTTAGATCTATCTCATTTTATTTATTTTCTTCTTTTTATCTCTTCAAACATATCCGAAGAGTGTTGTGCCAAATTTTGGTACAAACAATTTGTAAAATGGGTTAAGGGAGATATGGATAATGCTTTAATGTTATTTTAATACTTTACTTTACTGATAGACACTACATATATACCTTATATTACTACATATAGATAGTTTAATGGATCCTTAGGAGAAGGAAGGTCCCGAACATCTCATAAGTTATTGCGCACACGTTATACACGGGATAGGAGATGTAAGTCCCGTAACAATCTCAGAAGCCATTACAGTCATATTTATTTTCCGTTGATTTAACTTACATAAGATCTTTTAGTTTTGACTCGATTCTTTTGTCTTTTCATTATGCTCCAATCAACCTGAGCTTTTTTAGCATTGAAGTTCTAGGGGACGAAGATGATGTTTAGTATTATATTATTGTCATTATTCCACCGTATCTCATTGTTCCACTACATTATTCTATTATATCTACTGTATGTATAACTCTGATTTGTATCGTAAATATGTAATCAAATTTTATTTGTAAAACAGCTTCATGGACTGTTTATTTGATTATTATATTTTGTCATTCCATTGTGAGATTATGTGTTTTATTTTTCCTTCTTTTCTTCTTTACCAAATTAACAATCCTCCCTTCTGAATGGTTTGTATTAACATTTGTGGTTTATTGTTGATTTAAACTATCCAAAAAGGTGGGTTGTTACGTGCATGATATTGGAATTTTGACCATTAACAAATTCCATAAATCCAAAGTGATATAGTTTGGACGAAGAGACTCGGTGTAAATATTTGTCACTATTGGGTACTGCATATAATAAGTACAATTGGATTTTACCAAAAGAAGTGTAAACGATGAATTCAGCCAAATTGTCACACTAACTGCTAAGTAATGTGTGAGCGTTAATATTTGAATTGCTCAATATTACTCGTTGATTGAATATAAACCTTTGAGTCGCAAAATCTAATGATGAATTCTTCGAAAAATGATATGATTTAATTAATTTATAAAATGCTGTAAATTAATTAGTACTTGAGAAATATTAATTATTATTCATTTTATTTGATGTTTAGGATTTATTTATAATTATTTTAATGCATTTATAAAAGTTATATTTGCGTGCATTGATACATGATATCATTGTAATTAATTGAAAGATAATTAAATGCGTTAATTTTTGGAATCTTATGTCATTTAATGGCAAGTAATTTTCAGCCTTACCATGTAAAGAAATAGGAGTGAAAAGAGAATGTTAATCAAGAGAATTTATTATAGAAGTTTTAATCAATGAACGGGAAAGTTTTCCTTTTTTCGAATAAAACATGTTCACTAATTCATTATGTACGTACAATTTAGTTGCTCATTTTACATTTCTTATTTTTGTAACTTTTTCGGTTCTCTCCTTCTCTAATGGATGAAAATACGAGATCTTCCATGGCTTCAATTGCACCTAAAATCAAATACAAACAAAATCAATTATGAAAATTGGTTTATTCATCTTGATCCTTGCAACACCTGGAGGTTGATTTTTGAATCTAGGAGATTTGATTCACTATTCAAAAGAATTTTAACATTGCTTAGTTTAGTATGTATCACCTTTTGTTTTATAACTATTTATTCATATAGGTTGAATCTCCTTAGATTTGAAAGTTTATTTTTTTCTTATTATTTGGATCCTTTGGTAATTGAAACCCACACATGATTAAAGGACGTTTATATAATAAATTGATTAAAATAAATTTATAATTTTTTTACCCTATTTGACATGACTAATATCTTTCTATAAGCATTTAAAGGATTGTTAATAAATTGATCGGTTTAGTGTGTTTTGCTTTTGTTTAAAAAAATTATTCAGATAGGTTGAATATTTTTTGATTGGAAAGTGTATTTTTCTTGTTATTTGCATTTTATTATAATTGAAACCCACACAAAATAAAAGATGTTTTAATAATAAATTGATTACAATCAAATTATAAATTTGTTAACCTATTTGACATGACTAATACTTTTTAAGTATTGAAAGGATTATTAATATATTACTCGGTTTAATATGTTTCACTTTTGAAAAAAAATCATATAGGTTAAATCTCATGATTTAATTGTGTACATATGTATGTTGTTAATAATTCCAGTTTATATAAATTCATAAGTACATCACGAAATTTAAATGTTATATGGTTTATTTTGAATTAATTAAGAAGTTTTGGGTTAATCTTTATATAGAAATAATCATGCAAATATATGTACATATAAAATGTTTATATTTCAAATTGTATAGTTAAAATTCTTTATTAATATCAAACAATTTTAAACGAGGCAGTAGTTTGTGCATATGTATTATTGTTGGCTATTCCTAATTTTATGTCATAATGATTTATTGATTCCTCATTAAATGCAGCATAAATAAAGTTTATTAAAAAACGGAAGATGAGTCGTTCATCTTTATCATCTTTTGTTTCTCTCCTTTTTTCCCATATGTGATTACCTTTAAACTTATTGTTATTAATTTGTATACATCGTGTTATCAATTGATAATACTTGCCTTATGTTTAACTATTCTGTCACAGAATTAACGAATGAATATATTTGATATATTTATATCATATTTTTATATCACATTCTTTATTATTTTAGAATCAAATTAATAAAAAGTGGTATTAAACAAAATACTATTATTACTTAAAATAAATTAGATAAGACATAAATATCTTTAGACTTTATAGGCCCATTAATGATACAAAAATGGTAAATTTTTGGAAATTCACTCATTTCTTCTGTTGCGCGCTGGCCCAGTTCCAACATTGATGGATTACTACGATGAGTGTCTACCATCGAACCTGTAGAATAGTGTTTTCCAAGCGTCGCAGAGGCAACACTGGTACATAGTGAACATCAAATTTGCCCCTATTGCTTGGTAATGTTGGTACTTAGGAAATAGAGCGTTTCTTAACATTGCTTGGGGACACCAATACTTGTGAAATAGAATGTTGTTGGATCATATGTTTTGAGTGCTGACAAGATACGATAATTCATGAATCTATTATTGCGGCAACATCAGGACTTGCCAACTCGAAATATTGGTTTGTCTTATTATATATCATTAGCTAGAGCTAATAAGTATATATAGAGTTTAGTTTAGAGCTTTGCTAAAATCTTTCCTTAAGGTTCATCACTCACAAATTCATATAAAACTTGCATTCGTTTTATATATTTCATATACACACATAAATAGTTTATTGCATAGAATAACAGCATACAGTTGACTGACCTATTGCAAACAGTCAACTGAGTCTGCATAAAAAAGTTTTTAAAACCTGACCCATCGACTTAACACACCAAGTCAGTTGAGTGAGTCTGTGCAAATTTTTGTGCATGTTTTGATATCAATCGACTAACCAAGTATGTCCAGTCGACCGAAAACTGCAACTGTCAACTTTTTGAATAGACATTTCTATTGATCAAGAGTTATCTTCTTCCTGGATGGATGCATCTCTAAGCTATTAACAGACACCTATTAATAGAATCCATAACTCTTTATACACTATATAAACACTCAAGAATCATTGCCAAATAACCTAATTTTCTAATCTTTCTTGATCTATAGTGCTTTGCAATCTTGAGTTTTTTACTCATAAATTCTCATACGATCGTTGCTTACCAATTCACTTCTATATTCTTCAAGCAATGTTAATCTTCCTAATCTTCATACACACACAATTATACAAACCAATCTTGAGGAAAAGATTATTCGAAGGGTGTACTATAAGTGATAATTTGTATTATTCGAAACACACCAAGTCAAGTTAAATCCAGTCTGTATGAAAGTCCTTTTCAATTGCTCACGCGGTCATGTCCAGTTCTGTTGCTCAAGCGGTCAAGTCATGTTCAGTTGCTTAGGTAGTGTAATGCATGTTCCTTCGGGTCAAGTGAGGATTGCTAGCTATAATTCCATATGGAGTCTAGGGCTCGATGTTGAACGGGAGTTCAAACCAGTATAAAAGTCTCTGGTGCCATTTTACTTTACTGCTATTATTTTCTACACTAGTTATTTATTATATTCCATATTACTCGATCCAATAGAATAGTCACTTTCATTTCGTATCAGAGCAAGGCCATCACATAGACGTAACATAGTTATCTGATATTTTTTAATATGGAAAAGAACACCAGCACTATAACTAACACTACCTTTCTAGAAGGTCAATCTACTGCATGACCACCTCTACTTAATGGAGTGAATTATAACTATTGAGCTACTAGAATGAGAATCTATATACAAGCAAGTAGTTATAAAACCTAGAGCATTATTCAATCTGAATATACTATACCTACCACTAAATATTCAACATGGTCTAATATAAAAAAATTAGACGCTACTGCAAATGCTAAAGCTATGAATATATTATATTATGCATTAGATAAAAATGAATTTAATAGAATAATCATGTGTAAAATTTCTCATGAAACTTGGCGTACACTTAAAAATACACATGAAGGTAATAACAAAGTAAAAAAGAGATAAAATTTCTATGCTCATAACTTTGAAATGAAGCAAGGTGAGACTTTAAATAAAATTTACTCTAGATTTCAAGATGTATATCATTCTTTGATAGTGTTAGGAGAAACTTACATAGATTTTGGTATTGTTTCAAAAATCCTCAATGCACTAATGGATGAGTGGGAACAAAGTCTTTGCAATTGAAGAAGCTAATGACATTTTGACCTAAAACTAGAGGAGTTGATTGGAAATCTAATGTCTTATGAAGTTAATACCCGGGAAAAATGAATACAGGCTCAAGGTAAGAAGAATATAGTATTTCAGGCAGAAAAGGATGAATCGGATTCAAATGAAGAAGATATGGTTTTGATTGCTAAAAATTTCTGAAAAATTTGAAATTTTAAAAGAGCAGCAAATTCATAAATAATAAGAATAGTTTCAACAACTATAACAACACCAACAAACTATCATCATCTTTTTTAGAATGTTATGAATGTCACAAGAAAGGCCACATCAAGAAAGACTGTCTTGAAAAGAAATAGACAAACATAAGTAGAAGAATGACAGATTCGAGAAGAAAGCTTTCTTTGTCACTTGGGACGATTTAGAATCATCTTCATCATTAGATAGTGACTCAAACGTGATATAGAATAAGCCAATATATGCTTTATTGCCACAAAAGATGAGGTGAGTGATCTAATTTTTGATGATCTATTAGAATAAAACTCAGAATTACTTGATAAGCTGAAAGACATTACAAGAAAATATAAAGAATCTTTTGAAAACTAAATAAACTGAAACGAAGTAGATATGCTAAGGGATGAGAAACAAATCTTAGAAGAAGAACTTGAGGTTACTCAGGAATCTTGTTCTAATATGACATCTCAACTCTCAATGTTAAGTGAAGAGATAGAAACATAGAAAGGAAAGAATGATGCACTATTAATTGAAAATCATGATCTTAATGCAAAGGTAAAGATTTTAGAATGAGAAAAATCTAGCCTTAAAACGAGTAAGAAGATATCACTAATAATATCTTTAATTTTAATAAAGGAAGAGAAAATGTTTCTAAAATTATAGAAAATTCTCAAACTACTTCAAATAAAAATGGACCAGGATACAAGCAATCTTATAAATTATTCGAAAGAAAAAGAATTCTTTATTTAAAAGGAATAATAAAGTTGAGAAACCGAATTCAAAAATTTCAAATTTTACCAAATCAACTAAAAATTGTGTTCCCAAAACTAATAACTATTTTCTAAGAAATGAATATATTTTATAAAAAATATTAATAAAACAAAGATTTTATTTTCAAAAGTAATTCTGAACCCTATTGGGTCTGGCTTCGTAAGATCTAACTATTAGGACCCAAAATAAAATGGTGGTACCAATGTTATTTCTGTATTTTGCAAGTACCACCTAAAAAGAGAGGAAAATGGACACTAGGCAGTAGTTGCTCAAAGCATATGACAGAAAACAAAGGGATGCTAATTAATATTATGTATTCAGATGGAGGTTCTATCACATTTGGGGATAATTCCAAAGGATATGTCATCGGCAAAGGTGATGTGAGCAATAGTGGTATATCTAATTTACCTCTTATTACATATATTTTATTAGTTAAAAATTTGAAGCATAATTTACTTAGTATCAGCCAATTGTGTGATAAAGGATTCAATATTTCTTTTTCCGAAAAATAAATGTAGCATTTTTGATCAAAATTAAAATCTTGTTTTTGAAGGTTTTATAGATAAAAGTATTTATGTTTTAAATATGTATGTAAATTACAATACAAATATGTGTTTAATAGCTAAAGGAAATGATCCTTGGTTATGACACAAAAGATTTTGTCATATTAATTTCAAAGTTATAAATAAATTACCGCAAAATGAGTTGGTAAAAGGTTAACCAAAAATGAACTTTAAAGTAAACAATATTTGTGATGCTTGTCAATTAGGAACTATTGCATTCGAATCTCTTTGGTCCAACTCAAGTCTAATCTATAAAGCAGAAAAAATATGTGTTTGCTATAGTAGATGAATTCTCAAGATATACTTGGACCATTTTTCAGAAAAATAAAAGTGATACTTTTGAAAATTTCATGATCTTAGCAAAAAGAACTAAAAATCTCAAAATTTTAAAAATTAAAAATATTTGAAGTGATCATGGAGGTGAATTTGAAAATGAAGCTTTTGAACATTTTTGTAATAAAAAGGGAATATACCATAATTTTTCTTTTCCAAGAACACCACAAAAAAATGTAGTTATAGAAAGGAAAAATAGAACATTGCAAGAATGTGCAAGAAATTTATTAAATGGAAGCACATTGCCAAAGCATTTCTGGGCAGAAGCTTTAGCAACTGCTTGTTATGTTTCGAATCGTGGTTTCACGACCTTTAACCAAACACACTCCATATGAACTTTTTCACCAAAGCCAACCAAACATTTCTTACTTCAAAACTTTTGGATCAAATTTTTTATTTTAAAAACAAAAGGTCAACTTGGAAAATTCAATCCAAAATCCGATGAAGGAATCTTCGTAGGATATTCGGAATGATCAAAGCATATCGAGTTTTTAATAAACGAATAAAAACAATCGAAGAAACACTTCATGTTTTATTCAACAAAAATTTCAAATTTAATAATTTTTTTGAGGATGATGATGTTATATCTAAGATACTCACAAACATGGTTACCCAAAATAATTTTGAAGAAGGTGAAAACATTATTCATTATTTTGAAGAAGACGATAACGGTGTTCATAATGAAAATGAATTAAGATCTACCAAGGATTTTACGAGGTCACCCGGTAGAAAATGTCATAGGAGAAATTGATTCACATGTTAGAACTAGAAATGAACTTAATCAAATGGGCCATATAGAATTTCTTTCTAATACTGAACATAAAAATGCAAAAGAAGCCTCTATTGATGACTATTGGATTATTGTTATGCAAGAAGAATTAAACCAATTTGAATGAAACGAAGTTTGGGAACTAGTTTCTAGACAGTGTGATCAAACAGTCATTGGTACTAATTGGGTCTTAAAAAATAAAGCAGATGAACAAGGTAATATAAATAGGAATAAATCTAGATTATTTGCACAAAGACATAATCAAGAAGAAGAAATTGACTATGAAGAAACGTTTGCTCTAGTCGCACGACTTGAAGCAATAGGTATCTTATTGGCCTTTGCATGTTTTCATAATTTCAAAATTTGTCAAATGGATGTTAAAAATGCCTTTTTAAATGGTTACATAAAAGAAAATGTTTCTGTTGAACAACCTCTTGTATTCACACATAAAAATTTCCAAACCACGTCAATAAACTTAAGAAAGCCTTATACGGTCTAAAACAAGCACCCGGTGCTTGGTATGAACATCTTAAAAGCTATCTAGTAGATTCTAGTTTTGAAAATTGGATGGTTGATCAAGCTCTTTTGATTAAAAGAATTCAAATTTATGTAGATGATATTATTTTTGGTTCTACAAATGAAAAGTTATGTTAAGAATTTTCTAAAATAATGACTAAAGAATTTGAAATGTCACATATGGGAGAATTATCTTATTTTCTTGGTTTACAAATTAAACAATTAGAAAATGGAATTTTTTTTAATCAAGTGAAATATTGTAATAATCTAATTAAGCGCTTTGGTATGGATAATACTTCTGCCAAACCAACTCCAATTGGTATGATGATACATCACGATAGAGATGAAGATGGAAAAAGTGTAGACCAAAAATTATATTGAAGTATAATTGGATCATTACTTTATCTAACTTCTAGTAGACTTGACATAATGATGAGTGCTTGTATATGTGCTCGATTTTAAGAAAATCCTAAAGAATCACATATGTGAGTAGTGAAATGAATATTGCGTTATCTAAGAAAAACCAAAGATTTTGGACTTTTCTATCAAAAAGAATGCCCTTACGAGTTAGTTTCACATAGTGACGCTGACTTTGGAGGATGTCGGACGGATAGATAAAGTACTAGTGTGGCTTGTCACTTCATTGGAAAATCCTTAGTCTCTTTGTTTAGCAAGAAACAAAATTGTGTTTCACTTTCGACTTGAGAGGTAGAATACATTGCTACCGTTTTAGTATGTTCTTAAGTCATTTACATGCAACAAACTCCTCAAGATTTTGGTATAAATTTATCTAGGTCTACTATTTTCTGTGATAATACAAGTGTTATAAAGTTATCTAAAAATCCCGTCAATCACTCACGAACTAAACATATTGACATACATCATCATTTTCTTCGTGGTAATATAAGAAATGTTTTAGTCAAATCGGAATTTGTATCCTTTGAAAATCAACTGGCTGATATATTTACAAAACCGTTGAATGAAAGTATTTTCATTAAACTTAGAAGATAATTTAGAATTATTTCATTAAAAGATTTATAATAAATTTCTTAATCAAAAAAAAAATTGTACAAAATTGACATACTTGAATTTTTGATCTCTAGCATGACATATTGATGCTATTCTACCTTACTACTTTATCTTTCTAATTCTTCTCACAGTTCAATTTTTTTAACTTTGCTTAATTTTTGGCTTTTATTCCTAACCTTTCATTTTTCGACCATTTATTCTTCAGCAATTGTTAGTTACATCTTTCCTTTAAATAAATGGCTATAACATTCAACAAGGTAGTTGACACAAGTTTATTTATCTATTTTTAAACACCTATCATTATAAATACATGAGTTCTATCATAGCTTTTCACCATCTTTTATTCAAAAGAAAAGCGAAACCTTTCTCTCTTTTCACAAGCTATTAAATTTGTTTATTATCATGTCCAAGACAACTTGGTTTCTTCCTCACTTTCCTATACATCAATTAGCTTGGAACTGGTGAATCTTCCAACACCTACTCCTAATAATTAGCCCAATCCAATTGTTACGCCTTCCACTCACATTGGTTATACTCCTCTTGGTAAAAGAGCTAAACGCTATTTATTTTTCTAATCACCTTCTACAAAATAAAAGATAGACGACATTCATCATTATCAACGGGAGATGCTGGAATTATAGCGAAAGCTGTATTACGAGCAGAAGGTAAATGCAAAACGATTTAGCTTCCTCGAACAAGTGGCACTAATATTATATGGATCATCATCGCACAATATGGTTCACCAACCAACTTCTCCGACACATCATAATCTGTGGTAATCATCACCTCAACGTCCCCCAGTTTCTCCAAATTCATGGGAATGTGGTCACGGTTGGTCACCACCGCGACCTCTTAAGGAGAATACAAAAGCTGAACCGGACAAATACAACATGAAATTACTGTACTAAAGGATCATATAATATGAAATATAATAACTAGTGCAGAAAATAATAATAGCGGCAAAGTAAAATGACACTAGGAATTTTTATACTGGTTCGAACTCCCATTTTAAGTCCAGTCCCGATTCCTTCTGAAATTATAGTTAGAAACCTTCAATTAACGTGGAGGAATATATATTACACCGCTTGAGCAACCGAATAGGACTTTTACGGCCTAAGAAACCAAATAGGACTTTGATCGCTTGAGCAACAGAATAGGACTTTGACTGCCTGAGCAACCGAACATTACTTCCTTACAAACTAGATTTTAACTTGGACTTTGTGTATTCTGAATAACACTGATTTGTCACATGTAGTACACCCTTCCTATAATCTTATCCTTAGAGTAGATGTATATATTTGTGTGTGCATGAAGAATGGGAAGTACAATATTGCTTAAAAGGTATGGAAATGAGTATGTAAGCAATGATTGTATAATTAGCTTGGATATATTGAACTCAAGAATGCTAAATGCTATAGATCTAAAGAGAATAGAGAATTAAGTGATTGGATCCATGAATCTTGAGTGTATATATAGTGTGTGACGAGATATGCCTTCTGGAAATCGACATCTATTAGAATCTAAGAGTTGTGACCTTCCGGGAAGAAGAAACCCTTTGATCAAACGCAGTGTTTGTTGGAGAAAAATGACAGTTGCATATTCAGTCAACTGAACTTGCTTGAGCAGTCAACTAAATTTCAAACATGCACAAAAACATTGTAACAACCCATATATTTTAACGATTTTAAATAACTTAATTAACTGAAATTTTGTGAACTTTTTTTATAATTTAATTATGAAATAAAAATTTATTATTTGGAATACATCTAATTAAATATAGCAAATGGTAAATTTCACCAGAAAATATGAAAATTTATTTTACTGTATAATTCTATTTCAATCCAAATGAGTTAAAATTGACGATAATAAAATATTTTCGAAAGCTAAATATTTTTGTACAATAAATTTTTAAATAATCTTCTGAGTGAGACTCATCTTTTGCTTTTCCAAATTTGGACTACTACTGCTCCGTTTATCTTATTTCTGGCAGATTAGCAGCATTTTCGGTACCGATCATCGACTTTTGATAGAATGATCATACCACTAATATCTGTATACCGTTTTGATCGTCTCGTCATGCTGATCTCTATGGTATATTCAATTCGGGGTTTAGAAGTCAGGTACGCATCGGACCATGTCGGTGCCAGTTGGTTCTTCTGACTTTTCAATACCCACCATATAATCAGATAATCACCAGCCTTTTATTATTCCAAGATTGTCATTTTATAGTGGCTTTGTCCATTCATTTTCTGGTCGCTCGTGTTGTTTTCTCTTCTCTGGCTCTGATATCGTGATACATAAATAAACATATTAGTATTTTATAATTTCCTATGCTGTCACCTGTTGGCCATTTCATCTTAATTAGCCTTCTTCTTTTCTCTCCTCCCTCTCACTACTTACACAATCTTCTTTCCACCCATGTCCTCATGCCCAACCTTACTCCTAGTTGCAGCCTCGTCTCTATCTACGGCCAGAACTGCCCACCATCTCCATACCGCAGCCCGTCGTTCCATTCGAGAGCAGAAACTTCCATTTACCACCACCGCCTACCCAAAGCTAAGAAGCCACCATTGCCCGACCAAGCTTCCACGCATCAAAACCTCCTCCTCTCCCCTCCGAGCCCATGCCGCCACCAATACTTTATTCGCCTTTCCAATGGCCTTTGCTCTTTCGTTGTATATAAAGTAAGATTACTTTTAGGTAACATATTTACATATGTTTTAAGTACTAATTTAAATAATATGTGGTAAATTTATATATTAGTTTATATATTTGAATTTAAAGAATCTATTTTAAATATAAAATAAATTTGTATGCTGCTTTGAGCTTATAAGATTTTGCTATTTTGTTTGAAGTGTTGCAGCTCTTTCGTGGCCAAGTATACAAGTGTTTATATGTCAGGATATTTTTATACTATATGTATATAAATTGAGTTAGGCGTAAAATATCTGAAGGTTTATTGATATTTTATTTATATATAGGTTGATTTCCTATAACCGATGAGAGGCTTTATTTTATGCAGAAATTGTAAAATCTGTTATTATATATAATTATAAGAGTTACACATCTTACGAATGCAAGTCTTATATTTATAGTAGATTTAATATTATAAAAGGTGTAATATATATGTTTTACGGTTTTTATATTTTATAGGTCTAGCGGTGACAGTATATCCTTAAGTTTATATGTATTAGTTATATAATCGATTTGATTTATGGCATGTATATTATGAACGGATTGAAAGACTATATATTGTTTGTATTTGAATTATTATGGCCGAGTGATTAAGTTAATATATTATATAAATGAAGTAAAAATATATATACATGTTTATATATATGAGTGCTATCATACATATGTTAATAATTTATATATATATATATATATATTGATTCTTTAAAAACGTGTATGAGTTTTGAGTTATAAATCAATAATATAAGTTATTTATTATATGCATTATATATATAAATAAAATTTCGCACTTACTTTATACATGTGCTCATAGTTATGTTTATATATATATATATATAGTTATGATTGTACTATGGGACTTCTATGTAATATAGTATGTTAGTTTTCTTTGATATATTAAATACCGTTAATCCATGTGTTGTAGCCTACCAATGCTGTGAAATAGTATATGGAAATACTACAATATATAGTTTTGAGTATATATATTTATCTATATATATTAAGTTATATATTTTGGTTATGTATACAATATGTTAATTCATTTACTCAAGTCATACAGTTATACATCAAGAAGTTTACATATTATAAAGTGTATGAGAGTGGTATATAAGACATTTGTATATATATGTATATAAAAATCTTATTTCGTGTTTTAAATTAATATTAGTTTAAGAAAATAATATATAAAATAGTATATATACTTCGTTTCAGTTTATATCAAAACTAATTCTGATTAGTTCTCATCAATTTCTCATTTATTCCCTTTGTCTATCGTGCCTATTTCTTCACCAATCATGTCCATCTAGCGTCGCTTCGGAATTCATAACTTGTTGTGTTGTCTATCTTCTCTAACCTCAAAAGGTGAGCAATCCCTCATGATTAACGTTCTTATATTTATTAAATTTAATTTCGATTGAAACGACAATTGAAATATGTTGTTGTTATTGTTTTCATTTTTATATATATGCTATTATCTATATCTGTTCACCTGTGACATCTGACACCAATATCTAATACTTATATTGATGATATCTGCCTATTATATTACTATCATATCTGTTATCACTCAGCAAGTACCCTGTCAGTACAGAATTCACTATTGGTTGGAATAATACATACCCGAACGATCTATATAATAGGAGAAAATCGTTATGGGTTGGAATGATAAACCCAAGCGCTTTTCATTGAATTGAATTTGGGATTGCGGGTTGAAATGATATATACCCATATTTATATTTAAATTGCAGATTGAAATGGTAAATATCTGTATAACTTGATCATAGGATAGAAAATTATATACAGACATTGTTGGTATATATATATATATATATATATATATATATATATATATATATATATTGAAATGATTTTCGAAGGTTTAAAGAGATATATACGATTTTATATAAATATTGATTTTTAAATACTATATAAAAATGTTGATATATATATATATATATATATATTTAAATTTTGATTTTCAAAATTATATGTTTGAAAATTTTAAAGGTTATAAGTTAGTTTTGAAATTATAAATTTTGAGATTTGCTTATAATTTTACTATTTTAAAATATACATATAATAAGTTTAATATAAGATTTAAGTTAATAAAGTTTGATTTAATTAATAAGTAATATGCTTAAGTATTTGTTTAAATCTGTATTTAAAACAAATTTTATGATGATTTTTATAAGTTAAGATTGCGACGGTAAATTTGAATTTATTTGAAATTTGTAAATTTATTTAATTAAATCGATTTGGAACTTATTGAATTTGAGATTTTATGTGATATGATTTTATATCTTGATTTTTGGTTAAGGGGATTTAAATGAATATATCAAGTTCAAATTAATTGAAGCATGTTCAGCTATTTGAAATTTGAAAGTTTTATTTAAATGATGTTGGGTTTATTAAGTAAATATTTCAAAACTAAATAGTGGTAAACTGAATTTGATATATACATACATACATACATACATAGATATATATATATATATATATATATATATATATATATATGAAATTATCAAATTTAGTTTCGAAAATGTTGAATACTTAAGCTTTGAAATATATTGAAATTGAAATGGTTTATCTTGTGGTCCAATCTGTATTTGAAATTGATATAATTTGAAATGGTTTACTGAGAAACTGAAATAAATTGAAATTGATGATTGGAGATTTGGTTAAATTTGAAATTTTGGAATTCTTGTTGATTTGGAATCGGTTTGTGAAATTTGCTGAAACTATTTTATTATATAAAGTATTTTTAAATTATATTGAAAACTATTTTATATTTTACTTTATAAATTATTTTAATATAAACTATTTTGATATACTAACTATTTTAATATAACTATTTTAACTTATAACTCTTTTATATAAACTATTTTACTTTATAAACTATTTTATTATATACACTATTTTAATATCTAAACTGTTTAAGTGGTAGAAGTTATGTTTTCAAAGTTATGAATTTTAAATTATTATGTTTTGAAAGTGTTATAATTTCACGTTTTTGGTTCGGAAGTGTTATAACTTAGAAGTGCTATGTTTTTTGGAAATGGACATTTTCGAAGTGAAGAATGAAATCGTATTGATGTGGTTTTTGAAATGGAAATGATTTTGGATTTGAAGTATAAACTATTTTGAAATGACCGCGGTGTTATAATAACGTTTGTTTTTTAAAGAGTCTGGGATTGGAAGTTGTCATACTCTCTACAAACTTTGAAAACGACTTTAACAACTGTGTACACGGTGGAGATTCCAGTATGAAGTAGGATGGTGGCGATGTCTTATTGAGGTATATACATGGATCCGACTCTCGTGAGTTGGCATAAGGTGGCTAAATTTGGAGCGATTCTCGAGCGAAGTGAGGTTGCACCTCCAATCCAACACATCCCTTCGATATTATATTTTGACTTTGTGATTGATTTGGTGGCCACATTGTTTTTATTTAGGAGTCTGTTTCGAGGAGGGCGGTAGCGGCTACTATGCGATACCACCAGCCCGGATGCGTAATTGGTGAATCTACCCTGGCATTGCCTTGTTGTGCCGTGTCACCTACCCTAGCGAGACCTCTACGAGTTTGTTTTGTACCATACCTATAGAGTGCCCTCTGACGACGCCCACGACGGGGGAGATTACGGTACTGTATAGACTATGGGAATATATAAAATGTGTTAAGGTGGAAAGTGTAAAGCCTTAAGGCTAATTTAATAGTTTATTTTACTTTAGACATTGTTGTAATAGCGCATATTACTACTAGTAGATAGTTTAATGCGTCCTTAGAGGATGGTTATCCCAAACATCCTTTGAGTTACTTGTATTTTAGTTGGTATTTCACTTGAGTTAGATTTATTGATATAAGAATGTTAATCCTGACTCGAGTGTTCCATGTTTTGTTTTACACTCGGGTCAGACTGAGTGTCGCAGCTTTTGAGACTCGCCTTTGGAGTTGGATCTTTGTTCGGAGATCCATCTACATCCTTTCAGCTTTCAGTTATTTAGTTGATTCCAGTGATGTATTCTGATCTTGTATTTGACTATTGTATTTGAAACTTATATTGTACTTATTTGACTCTGATATATATATATATATATATTCTGTGATTCTGTGATTATTTATTTACCGTATATGCTGAGTTTTGCCGATTATAAATTAACAATCTGGTATTTTAAGCAATTCAAATCTGGCATATGGGATGGAAATGGTTAAAAATAGCGCGATGTTACAGTTGGTATTAGAGCTTTGGTTTTAGGCAAAACTTAGCATATGTAGTAGATTTAATTATAGAATTACTTTCGTTCATGCTTGAATTCCTTGCTCTTTGATTCGGACTTCCTTTGAACTTTAAAACTCTCCCATTCGTTCTGAAATCCACTCTTGTCTTCCCCTATCCAAATTCTTCTTGATTCTGGAATATCCCATAGCTCCACTGAATTATTTGTAAAGGGTGAAACTCCTTTACAATAAGCATTGCTTTACCGGAGATTTCTAAATCCTCGGTTTACAATGATGTCTCTTGTTATGCCCAAAGTTATATCTCTTGTGATCTGATGCCAGTTCGCTCAGGATTCTACATAGACCGTGCTCGTGAAGTCATGGTTGACCCGTTTCAGGTTACCCACGATTTATATAAGTCTATCCATTCTTTCCTCTCTTTAAAATTTATTTATCTCCCTATCGAGACTATCTTCTATTTTGAAATCCTTTTGGGTCATGGTCCCTCTAATTTGAATCTCTATCCTTGCTTTGAAATCCATTCTGGAATCAACGAGTGAGGGAGGGTTTTGTAATTATTATTAAATTGTTTTATATGCTGTGTTGTTTGAGTTATTAATGTTGATTTGGATTTTTGATCGATTAGTATGATCAATGTTATCGATAGGATTTTCAAAACACTTGAACCGTGCAAACTGACACAATATTGTTTTCAAATTTAGTAAATAAAATAAATTTTTATGATTATATTATATATAAGTAAATTTTCTAAAAGATAATTATTCAATGAATTGGTTAACCAAATGATAATATTTGATTTTCATTTATTGTTTTGTAAACCACTGACCATTGCCTCATAAAATAAGTAAATGGAATTTTAAAACATAGTCTATAAATCGATTTAGAATCTAAATGAATTTAAATTATAATTTGAGAATTTAATTTCTGGTGACTCCAAACTTTGGTTTTTAAGTGTATATTATTTAAAGTATTTTTGAATAAATTGTTTCCAAAAGAATTTTTAAATGTTTAAAATTAGTGCTTTCCTCTTTTGTCTCTGGATAATAATCTCGGTCATGGCGACCACATCATCAACATTCATTTTCGAGTTTCGAAGTGAAGAGATCATTCAGTAGCTTTGCTACACTTTTGAAAAATACATTGATTTGAATTTATAAAGTATGACATGATTTCCAATATATAAGTATATGATTTTAGATTTGATTTGATATATGGAATATATATACTTATTTCTGAACTATTTAAAGATGATCGAAAATTTAATTTTTAAATTTATGATTAAAATATAATTTCAATTAAAAATGAAATCAAAATTTTGAATAAATATTTAAACTTGAAATAATTGAATTGGGAAAATTTTACTTGTATAATACTCAATTGCATTCCAATATAAATTACCTAAAACCACTTAGAAGTTGAACATGTAATTGAATAATTTATAATGTAAAATGATGTAAAATGATTTATAAATAAAATTTGAGTGTTTATAATAAATGTTATACACTTAACTTTAATTATAGAATTGTTGATAGAGATAAATAAAATAATGAGTTAATTAAATAATAAATGAAATAAATAAAATAAATATTGTTTGAAGTAAATTATAAATTGAAATTAAATCAACTTTTTAAAATACCTTGAATTTAAAATCAAATATTGATTATTAATTAATGTACACTAAAATTTATATGGTTTAAACTAATTGTATTATTTCTTTTCCACTCTACGTCTTTCTGGTTGTTTCTACTCTCCGGCCTCCTTCCTTTTCGGGGACGAAAAAGTTTTGAGTAAGGGAGAGTGTAACAACCCGTGTATTTTAAAAATTTTAAATAACCTAATTAACTGAAATTTTGTGAATTTTTTATAATTGAATTTTGAAATAAGAATTCAATATTTGGAATACGTCTAATTAAACAAAGCAAATGGTAAATTTCACCAGAAAATATGAAAGTTTATTTTATTGTACAATTATATTTTAATCCAAATTAGTTAAAATTGATGGTAATAAAATGTTTTCCAAACCTAAAAATTTTTATACAATAAATTTGTAAATCATCTTCTGAGTGAGACGTCATCTTTCGTTTTCTCAAATTTGGATTGTTATTGCTCTGTTTATCTTATTTCTGGCAGATTAGCAGCATTTTCAGTACCGATCATCGACTTTTGATAAGATGATCATACCACTAATATCTGTGTACTGCTTTGATCATCTCGTCATGTTGATCTCTACGGTATATTCAATTCAGTGTTTTGAAGTCCAGTACGCGTCGGAACGTGTCGGCACTAGTTCCGTGATTATTGGTTCTTGTGACTTTTCAATACCCAACGTATAATCAGATAATCACCAGCCTTTTGTTATTCCAACATCATTACTTTATACTGGTTTTTCCAATTCGTTTTCTGGTCACTCAAGTTGCTTGCTCTTCCCTGGCTCTGATATCATGATTCATAAATAAACATCTTAATAGTTGATATTTTCCTATGTTGTCACATGTTGGCCGTTTCATCTTAATTAGCCTTCTTCTTTTCTCCCCTCTCTGTCACTACTCATGCAATCTTCCTTCTTCCCATGGCCTTATGCCCAACCTTGCTCCTAGCTACAGCCTCGTCTCTACCTATAACCAGAACTGCCCACCATCTCCACACCGTAGCACGCCATTCCATTCGAGAGCAGGAACTTCCGTTTCCCACCACTGCCTGCCCAAAGCCGAGAAGCCACCATTACTCGACCAAGCTTCTACGTATCAAAACCTCCTCCTCTCCCCTCCGAGCCCATGCCGCCACCAATACTTTGTTCGCCTTTCCCCTGGCCTTTGCTCTTTCGTTGTATATAAAGTAAGTTTACTTTTAGGCAATATATTTATGTATGTCTTAAGTATTAATTTAAATAATATGTGGTAAATTTATATATTAGTTTATATATTTGAATTTAAAGAATTTATTTTAAATATAAAATAAATTTGAATGCTGCTTTGAGTTTATAAGATTTTGCTATTTTGTTTGAAGTGTTGCAGCTCTTTCATGGCAAAGTATATAAGTGTTTATATGTCAGGATATTTTTATGTATGTGTGTGTATTGAGTTAAGCGTTAAATATCTGAAGATTTATTGACATTTTATTTATATATGCGTTGATTTCCTATAACTGATGAGATGATTTATTTTAAATAGAAATTGTAAAATCTATTATTATATATAACTATAAGATCTGCACACATCTTACGAATGCAAGTCATATGTTTATAGTAGATTAATATTATAAAAGGTGTAATATATATATGTTTTACGGTTCATATATTTTATAGATCTAGCTGTGACATTATATCCTTAAGTTTATATGTATTAATTATATGATAGAGTAGATTTGTGGCATGTATATTATAAACGGGTTGAAAGACTATATTTTGTTTATATTTGAATTATTATGGCCGAGTGATTAAGTTAATAAATTATTTAAATGAAGTAAAAATATATATTTACGTGTTTATATATATGAGTGTCGTCAAACATATGTTTACAGTTTATATATATAGTTTGATTCTTTAAAAACATGTATGAGTTTTGAGTTATAAATCAATTATATAAGCTGATTATTGTATGTAGTATATATATATAAAGAAAAATTCGTATTTACTTTATATCTATGCTTACAGTTATGATTATATATGTGTATATATATAGTTATGATTGTACCGCGAGACTTATACGTAATATAGTATGTTAATTTTCTTTGATGTATTAAATATTGCTAATCTATATGTTATAGCCTAGCGGTGCTGTGAAATAGTATATGGGAATACTATAATATATAGTTTTGAGTATATATGTTTATCTATATATATTAAGTTATATATATTGGTTACATATATAATATGTTAATTCATTTATCAAGTCATATAGTTATACATAGCACAGTTTAAATATTATAAAGTATATGAGAGTTGTATATAAGACATTTGTATATATATGTATATAAAAATCTTATTTCTTGTTTTAAATTAATATTGGTTTAAGAAAATAATATATAAAATAGTGTGTGTGTATATATATATTTCATTTCAATTTATATCAAAACTGATTCTAATTAGTTCTCATCGATTACTCATTTATCAGCTTTGTCTGTCATGCCTATTTCTTCACCGAATCATGTCCATCTAACGTCGCTTTGGAATTCATAGCTTATTGTGTTGTCTATCTTCTTTAACCTTAAAAGGTGAGGAATCACTCACGGTTAACGTTCTTATATTTGTTAAATTTGGTTTCAATTGAAACGACAATTCAAGCATGCTGTTGTTAGTTATTTACATTTCTGTATATATGCTATTATCTATATCAGTTCTTCTGTGAAATCTGACACCATTATCTGATATTTATATTAATGATATCTTCCTGTTATATTATTATCGTATCTGTTATCACTCTGCAAGTTTCCTATTAGTATAGAATTCACTATGGGTTGAAATGATACGTACCCGAACGATATGTAGAATAGAAGAAAATCGTTATGGGTTGAAATGATAAACCCAAGCAATTTTCATTGAATTGAATTTGGGATTGCGGGTTGAAATGATATTGTTAACTCGCCTTTTGGCAAGGCCACAGACTGATGTATTTAACTAAAACAGTTTCACGATTATCGAGGCTGAAATATGATGGGTTCGGTTCAAATGGATGATGTTCACTTGGATAGATGGTAGGACATTCGGACGGAATGAAGTGGTTCGAAGTGTTTGGAGTTCGACCTTGTGGCTTGACCGTTCGACATGGCAATGTCTGGTCAAGGTATGGAAGTTCAAGATGGTCGTTTGGTTGCGGCTCGGCATTGCCGCTTGGCATTGGAAGTCGTTCGGTAGTGGATGTCGTTCGGCATCGTACCTCGCTTGGCATTGGACATCGTTCGACATTGGATGTCGTTCGGCATCGTACCTCACTCAGCATTGTAAGTGGCTTGGCATTGGATGTCGTTCGGCATCGTACCTCACTCCGCATTGGAAGTCTTTCGGCATTGGATGCCGTTCGGCATCGTACCTCGCTCGGCATTAGAAGTCGTTCGGCAATAGATGTCGTTCGGCATCGTACCTCGCTCGGCATTGGACGTCGCTCGGTATTGGATGTCGTTCAACGTCGTACCTCGCCCGGCATTAAAAGTCGCTCGGCATTGGATGTCGATCCGCATACCTCCCCTCGATCGGCACACCTTCCCTTAGTCGGCATACATCTCCTTGTTTGGCGCACCTCCCCTCGTTCTGCATACCAACTGCTCGGGGTCGGTTGGCATAATGAAGTAGGGTTCGGCTATGGCCTTGGTGGGCCCAAACTACTCAGGAGGCCCAACAACCTGGTTTTGTCTATAAATACAATGTGCGGGGATTCAGAAAAGGGATCTTCTTCTTCTCTCCGCTCTTTAACTTTCTACTTTCTAAGGCTAAGGTTAGTTTACCACTTTGTAACTGTGTTCGATTATTACAGCAATAAAAAGGAAATTATGGACGTAGGCCGGAGTTAGCCGAACCACTATAAAATCTATTGTTCTTTATTGCTTTTACTTTAATTTTGACTGTTCGTCGCATTATTACTCTCTACATACACTCTTTCTATTATCTGTGACCGTTAGTTGGTGCTTTATTTACATTTTGTGTTAGTGGCCAATTTTGGCACTAACAGATATATACCCATATTTATATTTAATTGCGGATTGAAATGGTAAATATTCGTATCATTTGACCATAGGATAGAAATTATATATAAAAACCATTGGTCTATATATATATATATATATTTGAATGATATTCTAGGGTTTAAAGGGATATATATGGTTTTACATAAATATTTATTTTAAATATTATATATAAATGTTATTTTATACATAGTTAAATTTTTATGTTCAAAATTATATGTTTGAAAATTTTAAAGGTTATAAGTTAGTTTTGAAATTATCAATTTTGAGATTTACTTTTAATTTTACTATTTTAGAATATATATATATATAATAAGTTTAATATATGATTTAATTTAATAAAGTTTGATTTATTTAATAAGTAATATGTTTAATTATATGTTTAAATCTATATTTAAACAGATTTTGAAATGATTTTTATATGTTAAGATTGGAAAGATAAATTTGAATTTATTTGAAATTTGTAAATTTATTTAGTTAAATCGATTTGGAAGTTATTGAATTTTAGATTTTAAAGGATATGATTTTATAACATGATTTTTTGGTTAAGGCGATTTAAATGAATATATCAAGCTTAAATTAATTGAAGGAATATTCAGTTATTTGAAATTTGAAAGTTTTATTTAAATGATGTTGGATTTAATAAGTAAATATTTCAAAACTAAATAATAGTAAATTGAATTTGATATATATATATATATATATATATATATATATATATGAAATTATCAAATTTAGTTTTGAAAATGTTGAATGATTAAGCTTTGAAATATATTGAAATTGAAATGGTTTATCTTGTGGTTCAATTTGTAATTGAAATTGATATAATTTGAAATGGTTTATTGAGAAACTGAAATGAATTGAAACCGATGATTGGAGATTTTGTTAAATTTGAAATTTTGGAATTCAGGTTAATTTGGATTCGGTTTGTGAAATTTGAGGAAACAATTTTATTATATAAAGTATTTTTAAATTATATTTAAAACTATTTTATATTTTACTTTATAAATTATTTTAGTATATACTATTTTAATATTCTAACTATTTCAGTATAACTATTTTAACTTATAACTCTTTTATATAAACAATTTTACTTTATAAACTATTTTATTATATATACTATTTTAATATCTAAACTGTTTAAGTGGTGGAAGTTATGTTTTCAAAGTTATGAATTTCAAAGTATTATGTTTTGAAAGTGTTATAATTTCAAATGTTTGGTTTTGGAAGTGTTATAACTTTGAAGTGCTATGATTTTTGGAAATGGATATGTTTGAAGTGAAGAATGACATTTTATTGATATGTTTTTTGAAATGGCAATGATTTTGGTTTTCAAGTATAAACTATTTTGAAATGACCGCGGTGTTATAATAATGTTTGGTTGTTAAAAAGATTGGGATCGGAAGTTGTCATACTCTCTGCCATCTTTGAAAACCACTTTAACAACTGTGTACCCGGTGGCGATTCCAGAATGAAGTAGGATGGTGGCGACGTCCTATTGAGAAACATACATGGACCCGACTCCTGTAAGTTGGCGTAAGGTGGCTAAAACAGGAGCGATTCTTGGGCCAAGTGAGGTAGCACCTTCGATTGGACACAATCCTTCGATACTATATTCTGGCTTTGTGTTTAATTTGGTGGCCATATTTGATTTTTTGATTTGGAAGTGTGTATCAAGGTGGGCGGTAGAGGCTGCTATGTGTTACCACCAGCCCGGATGCATAATTGGCATATCTACACTAGCATTGCCTTGTTGTGCCATGTCACCTACCCAAGCAAGACCACTACGAGTTTGTTTTGTACCATAACAATGGAGTGCCGTCTATCGAGGCCCAGTACGGGGGAGATTACAATACTGTATAGACTATGGGAATATACAAAACGTGTTAAGGTGGAAAATGTAAAGCCTTAAGGCTATTTTAATAGTTTACTTTACTTTAGACATTATTATAGTAGCGTATATTACTATTATAGATAGTTTAGCACTCCTTAGAGGATGGTTATCCCAAACATCCTTTGAGTTACTTGTATTTCAGTTGGTATTTCACTTGAGTTAGATTTATTGATATAAGAATGTTAATCCTGAGTTGAGTATTTTGTGTTATGCTTTACGCTTGGGTCAGACTGAGTTCCACAGCTTTTGAGACTCACCTTTAGAGTTGGAGCTTCGTTTGGATATCCATCTACATCCTTTCATCTTGTAGTTATTTAGTTGATTCCAGTGATGTATTCTGATCTTATATTTGACTATTATTTTTGAAACTTCTATTGTATATTATTTAACTCTGATATATATATAGTAGCTTCATAAACTACTATTCTTTTGTTTCCGCTGCTTATTGTTATATTACTCTATATTTGTAATTCTGTGATTATTAATTTAATGCATATACTGAGTTTTTCCAAATATAAATTAACAATCTGGTTATTTGAGAAATTCAAATCCGACATATGTGGATACAAATGGTTGAAAATATTAAGATGTTGCAAACATGCATAGTGTTAATCGACTGACGAAAGCATGTTAGTCGACCTAATGCTGTATATATAAAAAAGTTCAAAACAGTGTCAGTTGACTGAGATATAGAATTTAGTCGACTGAGTACTGTTTTTTCAGTGCATACATAAAGAAACATATGATAAAATGAATTTTTGAGTGATGTGCTTTGAGGATAGATTTTGATAGAGTTTCATAGTTGACTGTTCACGTGTAGACGCAATGAAAATGGACCATATTTGAGATGACGAGCTCGGATTTGCCATAGTCGTAGATTTGTGATTACGATTCGCCTCTTGTCAGCATTCAAAACCTTATGATCCAACATTCTCCCCCTTTTTAATGATGACAACTCCATTTTCTACGAGTGAATCTTTGACATGATTTTGTTAAAATATTTCATCTCCTGAGTAATATGCTTGCAACTTATATTGTATTCTTCCCCTGAATCTATGCTATATTTCCTGTAAACAACAATTTATGTTTTTCTCCCCCTTTATCATCGACAAAAAGGAGAGTACTTAAGTGATGTGCACGTAAATGTGCATATTTTTACCACCATATTTATTCTATTTAAATTAAATAAATGATCATATTGGGTATTTTAACTTGTTTTAACCAAAATTCATATTAATTCCAAATTATCACATATCCATCTTCATATAGGGGCAAAAAGGTCATTTGTGTGCATATATTTCTTTGAGAAAAATTAATTGAATTTTTTTTATATATTTTTGTAGGAATTTGGTCTCAAATAGGAGTGGTTTCATGAAGAAATATGCATGCACAAAGAATACAAAGGAATGAAGATGGAAATAATTCAAAGTGAAGAACATGGAGGACCCCACCTACCCACCTACCTTAATGTACAAATTAAAGGCTAATGCACATGCTTTTGGAGTTAATGGCTTCATGTACACTTAATGGGGGATTAAGACATGTTAATGGTTACTTGGCCTCCACACTTCCTAAGGGGCATTTTAGGCATTCCCCAAAAATATGAATTAGGGTTTCATACATATATAAATACCCATATGTTTCATGTAACCTCTCCTTCTTTAGTTACTCTCTTCTCTTTGTCTCTCTTAGGCCCCCTTCTCTTTAGTTTAGTTTAGATCAAATAAAAGAAAGCTCGCTTTCTCTTTCCATGGCTACTTAGCCATTTTTAATTTATGTATTTTTCTTTTCTTTTTATGCAATGTTAATTAGTGTTTCCTTTTACTTACATGTTCATTTCCTTTCATTCTAATAGTGTAGATTTAATTTTATGCAAGTAGAATAGTTTTCTTTTCATTTGCTTTCATTTTGCTTTCTTTTTTGCTTCTATGTTGTTGCTACATTTGTTCATATGATGACAAATATGAGAGGCTAAACCCCTTCAATTTAGGGGTGATGAAGCTCTCTAATTAATGTAGCTTCAACATTTTATTAATTCATGCTCTCTTTTTGTGCTTAATGGCATTGATAGAATTGGTTTAATTGTTGTTTTTGTTCTGAATTTGATAGCCTATATTGTTGACACCAAATAGGCTATGCTTAAATAGTCACTAACACAAATGCCTCTTCATCAAAATATGATTATGGCATAAGAAAGTGATTTGAAATTAAAATTTGATGGTCTATGTTTCTAACCAATAGTTAATAGGCCATACTTAAAATAGATTTCATTCTCATTTTCTTTGTCAATTTTCATGAAAGTTAGTAAGTATTTTAAGGGGTGTGTTATAGTTTGATGACTTATGTTGGCCAATTAATAGCTCAAATATGTCATACTTATGATAAACACATCAACTAAAACACTAATGACCATAAAAGAGAGATCATGATTTCATGTGTTGAACTACATGATCTAGAGAATGGATTTATTCTCTAAATTGTCATTTAACTTTCATATTTGCATTTCTTTTCTTTTTGTTAGTTTCTTACATTTTTAGCTAATCACACTTTCAAATTTGGTTAATTTGATTGAATAGAATTTTAAAATCATCAATTCCCTACGGATCGACCCGTATTCGCCGCGTGCTACATTCGTACACCATGCGCTTGCGGTATAAATTTATTTCTAAATTCGTTCGATGGTTTTCTAAACCGATAGAATTTCCGTCCACGAACATTAAGGTATAAGATAGTGAAAGTACGAGTAATATTGAATATGAACATACAAACATATGAAATTGAAACATAGCATAGTACATAGAAACAAAAGAGTCATACCCCTTGAGAATAATAAAATAACATGACATATAGATAGAAACACATAAAGACTTTAGACAAGACATAATTGGACAAGAATTTAAAAACAAAAACTAACAATAACATACAGAGATAAAAAATCTTATTCATCACCTTGACTTTTTTCAGGAACTTTGTTCGTTGCCTTTAGTTTCTTCATCATCTGAATCTTCACCTACCTCTTCAGCTTTTTCCTACTGCTCCTTGTTTGGTGTAGACCAAGTAAAATGTTCTACCGGTGGTTTTCCTTGAGATGTTGGGATATGGGCGGAAGTAGAAGATTGTTGGGAGCATGTGATAACATCCCCGATATTGTTGAGGAAGTTCTTGATATAATTTAGCTTTTTATTAATTTTTAAACTATAGAGATAATTGATTCTATATGAGATAGAAATTATCGAGATGTCTTTGATTACGAGCAATAGTAGATATGGCTTCGTGAGGTCATGCTTGATGGGTGATTGCTTGTATCTCATAAATTTCTCGAGTGGATCGAGAAGGTTGGGATGAAGAAGAGCCTTGCATACGTGAAGTTTGCTGACTGCTTGATGGGAGGAAGGTTGAGGTTGACCCGTAGCTTGGTTTTCAAGCCAATATTTATAGGTAATTATGGTGTGATCAAGATATTTCTTTGGTAAGTTCATGAGACTAAGGGTTTTATAATTTAAAGGACCTATGTTCGAACATTCAGAATCAACAAAAAAAATCAAAATGTTTGAGAATGCGCATGATGTAAGAGCCATAGTAGATCATCCTCATTCGTCCTTGATTAAAAGTTTGAAACTCATCTAGAATGACCTTTTCCAAGGTTGCTTGTCTGTTTCCCCAAATGGCGTATAAGGATTGGAAATCACGCCGATAGACTTTGTCATAAATTCCGGTGCGAGGATTTATGGTGTGGGTAAGCACTCTATGCATAATACGAGCTTTTGGCACTATTACGATCGCTTTTAACTCTATTAAATCATCTGAGAGGAGAAAATCACCAACTCAGTCATGGTTATCAATGCTTATGGCAATCTCAAAGAGCTCGTCGCCCTCATCAGGGCATTGTAAAATTCGTGCAAGTTGATATAGAGGAAGAAAAATCTTTTCACCACATACTACAGTCCAAATGCAGTCATCCAAAACTGTAATTTTGTGGTGATCTAGATTTAAGTTAGCGTAGAAAAGTTCAACAAGAAGGAGATTAATCTTGTTATTTTTGCCATCAAATCAATGAGATGTTCCAAACCGCTACGGTGAGCTAAGTCTTGAATAGCATAAGAAGAAAAATCAGGGAATTTTATAACAGATTGTACTGCCTTGCCATTGTGAAGCCATGCTCTAATTTGTGAATCCGAAAAAGTTTCTAAAGATTGAGAATGTCTAGCTCTTTTAGGAGCCATTTGAATAGCTAGGTTTTTGTGATGAAGTGGGAGTGTGAAATGATAAGAAATGGTCAAATTTTGATGAAATTCTTGTTGAAATTTTGAAGATGAAAAGAGTTCATTGGCAGTGAGAAGAAAAGATTGAAGGTAAAAATGATTTTAGTAAAGGTAAAAAGGTAAATAAGTAGAGGCTGAAAATGGGTTAAAGTTCGGGTACCTAGTAACAGCCGACAGAATATTTATCGACAATCGACTGGTACTGTATTTGAAAACATATTTTTCTACATTCAGTCTACTGAAAAGCAAGGGTCAGTCGACTATTTTTATCCTAATAATTTATAACTGGAGAACACTGAATTCATTCGACTGTCTTGGATCTTCAATGGACTGACCACATAGGATAATTAATGTATGGAAGATAGTTTCAGTCGACTGATTATTCTATTCAGTCGACCGGAGCTGTTGAATTTTTACATTGAACCACTTATTGAAAAAATTGATTTGAGCAAAATGTCAACAATAATTTTACATAATATTGTATATACTTTATATACCAGTACAATATATATATATATATATATATATATATATGTACGTATGTGTATATATATATATACATATTATTGTTATTAAAAAAATCAAGATGATTTGGATGAAGAGGAAGGAGTGTGGTAGTCTTCTAATTCCACTTCTGTATTCTCATGGAGAGATCGTAATCTTGACCAATCTTGTCCATATTCCCAAGAATTCGGAGATAACGGTGGACGTTTTGGTGATGGTTCCCATGGATTACGACTTGAAGGAGTTGTTGGTTGATAGGCCATGTAGTGTGAAGATGAACCATAGAATTTAAGAGCCACTTGTTCAAGGAAGCATAGCCGCTCTGCATTCACCTTTTGTTCATAGTATAATTCTCATTGTAACTCGAGAGTCTCTCGTTGATAGTGATAAATGTCATCTATTTTTTCTTTTTTAGACGGCAAGCCAAAAAATAGAGAACGTTTAACTCTTTTTACGAGAGGAGTATAACCCATGTCAAAGTTAGATGGTGGAATAATAGGAACTTGTTCATAAATCAGTGTTGGAGTAGGTAAATTTTCCAATCCTGAAGTAGAAGAGGAATATGATATGGAAGGGATTCAGAATTTAGCTAGGAAGACATATTTTTGTAAAATGAGAGAGCTGAGACTGTTTTTATTTTTGATTGAATGCAAAAGAAAAATAAGGAGTAGAGAATTTATATGAAAACCTTCATATAAATAGAAAGAACATTAGTGGTAAAGATGACAGGAACCAGAGAAAAAAATGCATGGTGAAAAAAATTGTGAGGTGGAAAATAAACAAAAAAAATCGAATGTAATCTAGAAAATAGATGTAAAGAAAAGATTGGTGAAGTGGTAGAGCCCCAAATTTCTAAGAGGAGATCCCATGTTCGAGTCTTTGAAAAATAAATTATTAATCTTTTAGGGACACAATTTCTAATTCTCTTCTTAATTTTATGAAGATATTTTCATTTAAAGGGTTTGTAAATATATCTGCCAATTAATTTTCAGAGGAAACAAATTCTAGTTTGACTAAATCCTTTTCAATATTATCATGAAGAAAATGATGACGTATGTCAATATGTTTAGTTCGTGAGTGATTGACAAGATTTTTTTGATAAGTTTATTGCACTAGTATTATCACAAAAAATTATTGATTTAGATTAATTAACAACAAAATCTTGTAATATTTGTCGTATATAAATGACTTGAGCACAAGCTAAGGCAGCAAAAATATATTCTGCCTCACAAGTCGAGAGTGAACACAGTTTTATTTCCTACTAAAACAAAAGACTAAGGATTGTCCAATGAAGTGACAAGTCCCACTAGTACTTTTTCGATCCGTCCGACATCCTCCAAAGTTAGCATCACTATATGAAATTAACTCGAAATAACATTCTTTTAGATAAAAAAGTCCAAAATCTTTGGTTTTGCTTAGATAACGCAATATGCATTTCACTGCTCGCATATGTGATTCTTAAGGATTCGCTTGAAATCGTGCACATAAGCAAACACTCATCATTATGCCAGGTCTACTAGCAGTAAGATAAATTAACGATCCAATTATGCTTCGATATAATTTTTAGTGTACACTTTTCCCAACTTCGTCTCTATCAAGATGAACTGTTGTACTCATTGGAGTTGGTTTAGCAGAAGTGTTTTCCATATTAAAGCATTTAATCAGATTATTGCAATGTTTTTCTTGATTAGTAAAAATTTCATTTTCTATTTGTTTAATTTTTAATCCAGGAAAATAAGATAATTCTTCCGTATTTGATAAATTCTTTAGCCATAATTTTTGAAAATTTGTGACATAATTTTTCATTTGTAGAGCCCAAAATAATACCATCTGCATAAATTTAAATAATTAAAATATCCTTTTTAGTTCTTTTAATAAAAACTGTTTGATCAACCATTCCAATTTCAAAACCAAAATCAAGTAGATAATTCTTAAAACATTCATACCAAGCACGAGGTGCATGTTTTAGACCATATAAGGCTTTCTTAAGTTATAGACACGGTTTGGAAATTTTTCATGAGTGAATAATAGGGGTTGTTCAACAAAAACATTTTCTTTTATATAACCATTTAAGAAAGCACTTTTAACATCCATTTGATAAAGTTTAAAATTATGAAAACATGCAAGGGTCAGTAAGATATGTATTGCTACAAGTCATGCAGCTGTAGCAAATGTTTCTTCGTAGTCAATTCCTTCTTCTTGATTATATCCTAGTGCAACTAATCTAGCCTTAATTCTAGTTATGTTACCTTTTTCATCTTCTTTATTTTTAAAGACCCATTTAGTCCCAATGACTGTTTGATCACTTGGTCTAGGAAATAGTTCCCAAACTTCATTTCGTTCAAATTGGTTTAGCTCTTCTTGCATAGTTATAATCCAATAGTCATCAGTAGATGCTTCTTTTGCATTTTTAGGTTCGTTTTTAGAAAGAAAAGCTACTTGGACCATTTGATTAAGTTGATTTCTATTTCTAACATGTGAATCAATATCTCCTATAACATTTTCTACTGGGTGATCTCGTAAAATCCTACGAGGATAGCTTAATTCATTTCCATAATGAACAATAGTTGCTAGTCCCTGAGAAGATGGTTTTGATGACAACAACCCTAGAATTAGATTATAAAATACAAATACTAACATTATAGTTTAGATATATATGTATATGCAGGATTTAACCATGCAGGTACCAAGAATGAAGACTGTACAGTATAGAGATTCAAGATATCAAGATTGAAGACTCATGAGTATCAAGATTATCAAGAGTTCACGATTTCAATAATAAGTAATTTAATTAGGAATTTTCTTAAAACTATAGAAAAGCACTGGCATCTTAAAATCCAATTTATTCGTGGAATGGAATCCACTTCAAGCCTGTTAAAGTGATGGAACCCTAAGTAGGATGGAACCTATGAAAAATCTAGTGGAACATTGTTTTGTATCCATTAACTTTTATTCAAATGTTTTTTACAAAATTATATCTAGTTTTCAAAATGATTTCAAAATCTTCCTGTTAAAAGAATCAAAAAGATCTATACTGGTTTTAAATATTTGTAGCCTCAGAATAATCTCTATTTTCAAAATCAAATTATCCTTGGTTTTAAAGTATCTTTAAATAATAATATATTTAACTTTTAATATTTATACTTAGATTTAAAATTATAGTAAAATTTTATATATATTTCAAAATATTATTCTCTATATTTATTTATGTATTTTAGCTATAGTTAAGTATATTTATAAAGTTTAAAAATAGTTTTAATACAAGATAAGTTATTTTCAAAGAAAAACAAATTACCAAAATTTCCTTAGGCTTATCGACAACCCCTTGGACCCTTTGTCGACAAGGTGACAGTTGATTTCAAAATTTTGAATTTCAAAAGAAGTGTATATTCGTCATATCCTTTCACGAATGGACATGGCTGTTGTTCTACTATAAATAAGGGCATTTTTAAACGAATTTTCATTCATATTTTCTCTGATTTCACTCCTCTTCTTCTTCCACATTTCTTTATATATATTTTTACCATTACTCTACCGAGATCACCATTAAATCTAACAAGATCATTTCTGGTTTGATTCTCTATCACTATCTCAACAAGATCTCAATGCTATTTAGAGTTATAGGCTTCTTTGTAATAAATTAAGTGAGAAAAGGTGTGATTGTAGATTGTGAAATCAATCAAGCGAGAAAAGGGTGTGATTATAACCTGTGAAATCAATTGGGTGGACTTGTTGCCCATAAAATCAAGTATCTCTACCCAGAGGATTGTGAATCTGGAGTGGTGTACCTCGTGGCCTTGAAATCGAGGATGTAATTATAACAATTGCTTGTCAAAGAAAATCCGTACTTATGTGCGGGACTGGATGTAGGGTAACTCCGAACTAATATAAAATCCGGTGTGTTATTTCCTTTATTGCTTTTACTTTATTTCTACATCTATGTTTGATTCTGTGATCTTATCTGTGTCTGAATATTGCATACATTTGTGTTCAAATTAACATAAACTCAAAAAGATTTAGTAATTCCTTAAAACACTACTCACACCCCCCCTCTAGTGTTAATTCTAGCCTTAAGATCCATAATCCACATTTCTCACATTTGGTATCAAAGCAAGGTTTTCAAAGTTTTCAATATCCGAATTTTGAAAAATTTTAAAATGGATTTTTTTTTTAAAAATTATTAACACTATTTTCATAAGAATATGTCATAGAATCATCATGATAATGTTGTTTAAAAGTGTATTTAGTTATTTTGAAAATTCACTTGATTCTTTAAAAATTTAAGTTGTTTTGCAAGAGAAGAGTTATGTTTAATGACCGTTGATTAAAAGATACTAGATAATCATTCATCAATCAAGGAGAACAAATGGATATATAATGGCAATCGATAATGAAATGGGTACCAGATCAATTCAAAACTTTTTATTCTCATCTACAACTTGGTATGATACTGTATATTTCTCCATATACTTTGCAACATCACTAGTTTCGTGCGAATCCGTCAAGAAATGACCAAGTTATGGTAAAATGAAATTATGGTGAACAAAGAGAGAAAGAAAGAAAAATTGTCAATGGTATTCTTCAAATTTCATCCAAAAATTAGATTATTTTGTTCCCACTCCTTTTACTAGATTGTAGTTCTTGTTCTCACGGTCGTTTTGATGGGTGGATCATCAAATTCCGATCAAAATTGAGTGAGATATGACAGTTTGTAGTTGGCTATCCAAAACTGAAAACGGTGCACCGGATTTCCTGCATTTCTCTTACTGTTCGGCCTGTTGCACCACAATACCGTCCAAATTCGTCACCAAACTGTTGCTAGGTCGTATCCCTAGCCTTTCTCTTCGATTTACCGCTGGTTTCATCCAATTCCTTAAGAAACGAAGTACATATGCCTTCTAAAAGTTTGATGGTAAATAGAAAAACGGGAAGAAGAAGAAGAAGAGAAACTTTTATGAACATGGTGACTATTGGGCCTATTTATAGTGGTTGAAGTATCCATTCATTCAAAATTCAAATTCAAAGTTTTGGCGCCAATTTGGTCAATCTACTAAATCATATGTATCTTTCTCATATGGTCTTCAAATTCATCAAATGAAAATATTATGTTGATCAAAAAAACGAGCCCTTCGTAATAGAATGATATCATCATCAAATTCTGAAAGATATAAATGTGTTTTTCACGACAATGAAAGAATAACAAAGTTAGAAAGATGAAGGAGTGCAAAAAGCGGTATTCTTTACTATTATTTCATCTTTATTGTTGCATCTAGGAATATATACTTATGCATTTAGTTGGGTGTAGAAATTTGTCTTTTTTATAAGTTTTGAAGTTTTGGTCCGTATATCGACACACCATAGTATACACATCGATATACCCATCTAATTTTTTAAAAAAAGTCTTTTAAAATCTGTTTCCTTTCAAATAAAATCTTACTACTAATTTATTACAACTATACTAAGTAGAAAAACATACCATTCGTGATTTCAACTTTTTTAATGTTGTTTTTACTTCTCGTACTCTATTTCTTTTAAGATACTAATTTTATGTCCTTAAGAAATTAATAGAATAAATTTAGAATGTTAGAATAAGGCTCTATTTATATAACTCTTCAATTAATAAGATAGCGCCACATCACATGACACTTGTCATATAAATAGATAGTAACATTCATGCAAAATGACACGTATCATTACACTTGTTCTTTAATAAAAGAATCTTTACATGCGTAATGCCAAGTGTCTTTACACATGTTTTTTCATTATTATTATTTTTATGTTTTTTATGTACTTTAGTTATATTAACTACTATAAAAAATTGAGTAAAAAATCAATTACTTACATGTCAAAATCTAGTCATAAAATTAGTGCAAAATCATGACAGGCCCAGAACTTTAGATAGCATTTCTGAAATGCTGTCTTTGCTTTTGTTACGCTGCAAATATGTTTTTATAGCATTTTTGTGCTTCAGAAACTTTACGCAGCATTGGTAAATACTGCAGTTTCCGTTTTATGTTTTGATTATATTTTACTCCAAAAACTTTTTATAGCATTCTGTAAATGCTATCTTTTCTATTTGAAAATTTAAACTACGTAAAAATAATATTTAAATTAAGTATTTTTCTCTATTTTTGTTAGATTTATTTTCTAAATTATATTAGAATATTTTAAACTAATTTCATATTTAAATATATTTTTAATAATTAACTAAAATTTTTAATTTAAGAGGCCTTAATATAACACATGTTTATTTTAGTTTTTCAATCTTTGTTATTTTATTGAATATTTCATTATGATATTTTCTTTTTAAAATTTAAAAGGTATATAAACATGTTTTTAAATATTTTAATTAATTATAATTCGATATATAGATTTTATTTAGTAAGTTAAGTATTTTATAAACGTGGAAGTTTGGATTCTTAAAAAAAACAATTAAGTTAAAAAAATTATTTTAAAGAACTTAAATAAGGAAGGTATTAATTTTTATAAAAACCATATTTGATCATATATATAGTTTAAATCCATATTTCTTAGCAATTTGATTTTGATATTGAGTTTGATTACTACCTTTCATGAATATGTTATTGTTTTAATATCATTTATTACCTTTAAACTCTTTTCTTTACTACTCTTTCAGACCCATTCATTATTTTCTTAACCTAAGTCTAGTATTTGGTGTGCATTACCTTTGTTTGGTTGAAGTGATTTATAAGAAATAATTTGATGTACACACACACACATACATACGGACATGCACACATACACACACAAACATATACACACATACACACACACACACATATACATGTATATATATGCATGTCAATTAGATATTACTTGTCACTCATGTTTATCCTATAATCTGGATGTCTCTAACTGTAGTATATATATCATCATATCATTCTGCATATTATTATTATTTACTATCACTTTGTTTCATATTACATATCATTATGCATCCTATTTCATATCACATTTCATTGCATATTACATCATAAATTACAATGCATGAAATATCATAATCATTTGCATCACAAGTTGCACTTCATTTTGCATATTATCTCATGCTGCATTGCATATCTCATACATTTCATAATGCATTGCAAACTACTTATTGCATACTGTATACATAATGAGTGTATTTTATTTAGGAGGAGTTTGTAGTATTGTCTTATAGTATTGGATTATTAGTTTTTTGATTTGTTTGGTATGTTTCGATTGACTTGTTTGAGTTTATTGACTTATTTGACTTGTTTGACTTAATTGACTTGATTGACTTGTTTGACTTGATTGACTTGATTGATTTGATTGATTTGTTTGAATTGTTTGACATGATTGGATTTGATGTGCGTGTTGATTGGATTGTTTGAAACATACTTATACATATTTATGTATTGAATAATTATAATATAATTATGTTAATGTCATTAGTATTAGTTTAACGGGGAGATTTTTATTTTTATGGTTTTAGAATGGTTTTTGTTGATGACAAAGGGGGAGAATTATAAAATAGGATAGTGAGGCATAGATTAAGGGGGAGTTATTAGGATTGAAGTAATATTTTATAAACAAAGGTTTTCATCATCAAAAAGGGGGAGACTGTTAGTCCCTGAGAAGATGACTTGGATGACAACAACCTTAGAATAAGATTATAAAATATAAATACTAATATTATAGTTTAGATATATATGTATATGCAGGATTTAACCATGCAGGTACCAAGAATGAAGACTATACAATATAGAGATTCAAGATATCAAGATTGAAGGCTCATGAGTATCAAGATTATCCAGAGTTCAAGATTTCAATAATAAGTAATTTAATTAGGTAGTTTGTTAAAACTCCTAGAAAAGCAATGGCATGTTAAAATCCAATTTATTCGTGGAATAGAATCCACTTCAAGCCTGTTAAAGCGATGGAACCCTAAGTAGGATGGAACCTACAAAAAATCTAGCGGAACATTATTTTGTATCCATTAACTTTTATCCAAATGGTTTTAACAAAATTATATTTTGTTTTCAAAATGATTTCAATAAATTCCTGTTAAAAGAATCAAAAACATCTATCTTGGTTTTTAATATTTTAACCCCAAAATAATCTCTATTTTCAAAATCAAATTATCCTTGGGTTTAAACTATCTTTTAATAATAATAATATATTTAACTTTTAATATTTATACTTAGATTTAAATATAAAATTATAGTAAAAATTTATATATTTCAAAATATTATTCTTTGTATTTATTTGTGTATTTTAACTATAGTTAAGTATATTTATAAACTTTAAAAATAGTTTTAATACAAGATAGAAGTTATTTTCAAAGAAAAACAAATTATCAAAATTTCCTTAGGCTTGTCGACAACCCCTAGGACCCCTTGTCGACAAGGTGGCAGTTGATTTCAAAATTTTGAATTTCAAAAGAAGTGTATGTTCGTCATATCCTTTCACGAATGGACATGGCTGTTGTTCTACTATAAATATGGGCAGTTTTAAATGAATTTTCATTCATATTTTCTCTGGTTTCACTCCTTTTCTTCTTCCACATTTCTTTATATATATTTTTACCATTACTCTTCCGAAATCACCATTGAATCTAACTAGATCATTTCTGGTTTGACTCTCTATCACTATCTCAACAAGATCCCAGTGCTATTCAGAGTTATTGGCTTCTTCGTAATAAATTGAGTGAGAAAAGGTATGACTGTAGCCTGTGAAATCAATCAAGTGCGAAAAGGTGTGATTGTAGCCTGTGAAATCAACTGGGTGAACTTGTTGCCCGTAAAATCAAGTATCTCTACCTAGAGGATTGTGAATCTGGAGTGGTGTACCTCATGGCCTTGAAATCGAGGGTTGTAATTGTAACAATTGCTTTTGAAGGGAAATCTGTACTTGTATGCGGGACTGGATGTAGGGTAACTCCGAACCAGTATAAAATCTGGTGTGTTCTTTCCATTATTGCTTTTACTTTATTTTTGCATCTCTGTTTGATTCTGTGCTCTTATCTATGTCTGAATATTGCATACATTTGTATTCAAATTAACATAAACTCAAAAAGATTTAGTAATTCCTTAAAAACTATTCACCCCCCTCTAGTGTTAATTCTAGCCTTAAGATCTGTAATCCACATTTCTCACAATATTTTCATTTCCTTCAAGGTTATAAACAATGTTATCATCTTCTTCAAAACTATTTTGAGTAACGGTATTTGTGACTATCTTAGGTATATCCTCATCATACTACATGAAGCATTTATTCGATAGTTTTTGTTCTTTTATTGAAAATTCAATAACCTTTGGTTCGCTTTAAATATCCTACGAAGATACCTTCATCGGATTTTGGATCGAATTTTCCGAGCTGATCTTTTGTGTTTAAGATCAAATATTTGAACCAAAAGTTTTAAAATATGAAATGTTTGATTTTCTTTGATAAAGAAGTTCATATGGAGTGTGTTTGTTAAAGGTCTGATGGAAACATGATTTAAAACTTAGCAAGCACTTGCTATAGCTTCTGTCCAAAAATGATTTGGTAATGTGTCTCCATTTAACAAAGTTCTTGCACATTGTTGTAATGTTCTATGTTTCCTTTCTACAACACCATTTTATTGTGGTGGTCAACGAAAAGAAATATTATGGTAAATTCCCTTTTTATTACAAAAATGTTCAAATGCTTCATTTTCAAATTCACCTCCATGATCACTTCTAATATTTTTAATTTTTTAATTTTTTAATTTTTGAAAATTTGAATTTTCTTTGCAAAATTCTTTAAATTTTCAGAAGTACCACTTTTATTTTTTAAGAAAATAGTCCATGTATATCTTGAGAAAGCGTCTACTATAACGAACACATATTTACTATGGTTTATAGATTAAATTTGAGTTGGACCAAAGTGATCTAAATGTAATAGTTCTAGTGGTTGCAAAGTAGAAATGTTTTTCTTTGATTTAAAAGATGATTTTGATAATTTATCTAATTGAAAAACATCTCAAATATTGTTTACTTTAAAGTTCATTTATGGTAAATCTTTTACTAAATTATTTTTAGATAATTTATTTATAATTTTGAAATTAATATGACAAAATCTTTTATGCCATAACCAAGGATCATTCTCTAACACATATTTGTATTATGATGTATATTCATATTTAAAACATAAATATTTTTATCTCTTAAACCTTCAAAAATAATATTTTTATTTTGATCAAATATGCTACACTTATTTTCAGAGAAAGAAATATTGAATCCTTTGACACACAATTAGCTGATACAATGTAAATTATGCTGCAAATTTTTGCCCAATAAAACATCTGTAATAAGAGGTAAATTAGATATAACATTATTGTTCACATTGCCTTTGCCGATGACATATCCTTTGGAATTATCTCCAAATGTGACAGAACCTCCATTTGAGTAAATAATGTTTGTTGGCATCCCTTTATTTCTTGTCAAGCGTTTTGAGCAACCACTATCTAGTATCCATTTTCCTCTCTTTTTGAATGGTACTTGCAAAATAAAGAATTAAAATTGGTACCCATGATTTTATTTTGGGTCCTAAGAGTTAGCTTTTTGGAAGCCAAACCCAAGAAGGCTTAGAATTCCCTTTAAAAACAAAATTCTTTTTTTTATGAATAGTTTTAAGTAATGATTTTATACACTTATTTCTAATTGAAGAGTTATTTGTTTTAGGAACCCAAATTTCAATAGATGTGATAATATTCAAAATTTTAGAACTAGGTTTTTCATCTTTATTATTCCTTTTATATGAAGTATTTTTCTTTGGAATAATTTTAGAAGACTGTTTATATCCTAGTCCTCTTTTACTTGAAATAGATTGAGAATTTTCTATAATTTTGGAAAGATTTTCTCTACCTTTATTAAATTAGAAACATTTTTAGTATTGTCTTCTAACTTTATTTTAAAGCTAGAGTTATCTAATACTAAAATCTTGATATTTACTTTATGGTCATGATTTTCAATTAATAAAGCATTATTTTTTTCTGAGTTTCTATCTCTTGACTTAGCAAAGAAAGTTGAGATGTCATATTAGAACATGATTCTTGAGTAACTTGGAGTTCTTCGTCTACAATTTTCTTTTCATCTCTTAGCATTTCTACTTCGATTACAGTTCTTTTCAATTTTTCAAGAGCTTCTTTGTACTTCCTATTTTTTCCTTTTAATTTGTCAAGTAATTATGAATTGATTTCTAAAAGGTAATTATAAGTTAGATCACTTGCCTCATCTTTTATAGCCATAAATCAAATGTTGGCTTGTTTCGAATCGCTGTCTGAGTCACTTTTTGATGATGGAGATGATTCTGTATCGTCCCATGTGATAGAGAAAGCTTTCTTCTTGAATTTATCTTCCTTGTGTCTATATTTATCCTTGTTTTCAGGATAGTCTTTCTTGAGATGACCTTTCCTGTGACATTCATAACATTCTGGAGTTGTTGGTGTTGTTATTATTGCTGGAGCTATTCTTATTATTTCTAAATTTATTGTTCATTCTAAATTTCAAAAAAATTTGAATTTTTTTGCAATAAGTGCCATATCTTCTTCATCTGAATCCGATTCATCTTTTTCTTCTTGGAATGTTATGTTCTTCTTATCTTGAGCCTATACTCGTTTTTCCTGGCGATTAACTTCATAAGACATTAGATTTCCAATCAACACTTCTGGTTTTATAGTCGTAATATCATTAGCTTCTTCGATTGCTACGACTTTTCATTCCCACTCATCCGTAAGTGAGTTAGGGATTTTTGAGACAATATCAAAGTCTGTATAAGTTTCTCCTAATGCTATCAAAGAATGAAATATATTTTGAAATCTAGAATGCATATCATTTATAGTCTCATCTTGCTTCATTTTAAAATTCTAGAGATGATTTATAGGCATAGAAATTTTACTTTGTTTGACTATGTTAGTACCTTCATGTGTAACTTTAAGTGTATGCTGAATTTCATGAGCAGTTTTACATATGCTTATTCTATTAAACTCATTTTGTCTAATGCACAATCTAAATATTCATAGCTTTAGCATTTGCAGCAGCATCTAATTTTTGTGTTTTAGACCTTGTCGAATATTAAGAAGTAGGAACAATATATTCAAATTGCATAATGTTCCAAGCTTCATAACTGCTTGTATATAGATTCTCATTCTAGTAGCTCAATAGTTATAGTTCATTCCATTAAATAGAGGTGGTCATACAGTCGAATGACCTTCTAGAAAGGTAGTGTTAGAAACAGCGCTGGTGTTGTTTTCCATATTAGAAAAAATATCAAATAACTATGTTACGGTTGAATGATAGCCTTGCTTTTGTATGAAATGAAAGTTACTGTACTAAAGGATCATGTAATATGGAATATAATAACTAGTGCAGAAAATAATAATTGCAGTAAAGTAAAATGATACCCGGAATTTTTATACTGGTTCAAACTCCCGTTCTACGTCTAGTCCTAGACATCTTTTGGAATTATAGCTAGCAACCCTCACTTAAACCGAAGGAATAGCTATTACACCGCCTAAGCAACCGAATAGGACTTTTACTGCCTAAGCAAAAGAATAGGACTTTGACCGCCTGAGCAACAGAACAGAACTTTGACCGCTTGAGCAACCAAACAGGAATTTCTTACAAACTAGATTTTATTTTGACTTTATGTGTTCTGATAACACAGATTTGTCACCTGTAGTACACCCTTCCTATAATCTTATCCTCAAAGTAGTATTTCTGTGTGTGTATGAAGAATAGGAAGTATAATATTGCTTGAAAAGTAAGGAAATGAGTATGTAAGCTGTGATTGTATAATAGCTTGTATATATTAAACTCAAGAATGCTAAGTGCTATAGATCAAAAGAGAATAGAGAATTAAGTGATTGTATCTATGAATCTTGAGTGTATATGAGATTGACTTTTGGAAATCGACATCTATTAGAATCTAAGAGTTGTGACCTTCCAGGAAGAAGAAACCCTTTGATCAAAAGAAGTGTCTATTGGAGTCTGTTGGAGAAAAATGACAGTTGCATATTCAGTCGACTGAACCTGATTGAGCAGTCGATTGAATTTCAAACGTGTACAAAAACATGTACAGTGCCATTTGACCGAACTAAGCAAGTCAGTCGATTGAATGCTATTTATACGTAAAAAATTCAAAATAGTGTCAGTCGACTGAGTACTGTTTATTCAGTGATACATAAAGAAACATATGATAAAATGAATTTGTGAGTGATGTGCTTTGAGGATAGATTTTAACAAAATTATACACTTGACTATCTACATATAGAATCAATCAAAACGAGCCATATTTGAGATGATGAGCTTGGATTTGCCATAGTCGTAGATTTGTGAAGTTCATTCGCCTCTTGCCAAGATTCAAAACCTTATGATTCAACACAACACTCAGTCCTCATCCAAATCCCCTTAATTTTTTATATACATAGTTTTGCATATATTGTATTCTTATAATTTTTGTTCTGTTTGCATTGAAAAATAATATACCTTTCTTTTAATTCTAGTATAAAGTTTGGTTGTTAAAAAATTTATTGCAATTTCTTGAAATATCACCCTGTAGCTTCACTTGCATCAGTCGAATGAAGTAGGGAAAACAGTCGACCGAACCAGAATTAATACTTTGTTTTTACCCTATAGTTGGTCGGCTGACTTCCTATTTCAGTAGACTGAATCTGCCCTTTTTACACTAAAAATTCTCAGGAAGATTTCAGTTGATTGGACCTCTGTTGTCAGCCGACTGGCCCATTAAAATTGAATTTTATACAACCAGTCAGTCGACTGACATTGAAGGTCCAGTTCACTGAAACTAGTAAAACCGGGTTTTCCTACCCAATAGTTACTTCAAAATCACTACTCAAAATTTCATCTTTTCACCTTTTCACCCCAATACTTTCAACTGTCTGCCATTAATCCATGCTCTCATTTCAAAATTGTTCAAAAAGTCTTCCAACTTATTCAAATTTTAATATATCCTCTTCAAAATTTAAACTTTCTACTTCCTCTCCATACTCCAGTTTAACAAATGGCACCCGAACGAGCTCATCAATCTTAATCATCAGCGGGTCCTTCTGACCCTCAAATTTAAGGATGGCATCACATGAAAAAGTGACACAATGTTTTGACAGGATGAAAAACTCCCGCATTTTTGAAGGATCATTTGCTAAGTTCCCCGATTTCGCACCTTATGCGATTCAAGATTTAAGAAGTAGAATAGAGTCATTTATCGACTACGCTGCAAATCATAACAGGGTCAACCATCTACTCATCAAGCTCTTCTGTGCAACTTGAATCTCAAGCACTACATCATTTCAAACCCAGATGATACAATTTGGACTGGTATGTGGTATAGAAATTTTCCTTCCTCTTTAGCGTCTTGCTAGAATTCTTATTTTCGTAGGTAAAGAAGAAGAGCTAAGCGAAATAGCCGCTAATATGGAACACGAGATCGTGTAAGTCATTTGTTCGTCTCCGACGATTAAATGGAACTAAAGGCGGTAAGTTTATGACCCAATGCTTGCATCACACACTGTGCGCTTGGGAAACTAAAGGCAATGAAGAGAGCTCAAATGAAGGAAGCACCGGTGATGAGTAAGGATGTTTTTTAATGCCCTTGCTAACTTGAACTTCTATGTTATTCTACTTTCAAATAATATCTGTTTGATGCCAAGTTATAAGTGGTATCTTTCTAAGTTTGATTATGTAACTTTTAAACTCTATGTCCTGTGATTATGTAGTTTTGTACTCATGTTCTTGTGTAATACGTTTGACGTGTTTCTATGTTATATATGCTATGTTTTTTGATTATGTAGATATGTTACCGTGTTATATTGCTCAGATTTAATATTCTCTACTTTGAGTGCTCTCTTTTTTATGGATGGCAAAGTAATTATTGAAAGCAAATATAGCATAGATTTAGGGGGGAGAATACTATACAAAAATTGCAGGCATATATTCAAAGGGAGAGATAAATCAACAAAGCGTGTCGAAAATTCACTAGTAACAAATGGAGTTGTGATCATAAAAAATGGGGAGAATGTTGGATCATAGGTTTTGAGTGCCGATAAGATACAATAATTCATGAATCTATGACTACGTCAACATCAGAACTTATCGACTCAAAATATTGATTCCTCTTGTTATATATCATTAGCTAGAGTCCACAAGTGTATATAGAATCTAGTTTAGAGCTTTGTTGAAATCTTTCCTCATGGTTCATCACTCACAAACTCATATAATACTTGCATTCCTTTTATATATTCCATATACACACACGAATAGTTTTATTGCGTAGAAGTAATAGCATTCAGTCGATTGACCTACTATACACAGTCGATTGAGTCTATATAATTTTTTTTAAATCATTGACCAGTCAACTGAACACACCAGGTTAGTTGACTGAATCTATGCAATTTTTTTGCGCATTTTGAATTCAATCAATTGACCAAGCACGTCTAGTCGACTGAAAACTACAGCTGTCAACTTTTTGAATATACACCTCTTTTGATCACGAGTTATCTTCTTCATGGATGGATGTAACTCTTTTCTATTAACAGATACCTATTACCAAAAGCCATAACTCTTCATACACTACATTGATCAAATAACGTAATTTTTTTAATCTCTCTTGATCTATAGTGCTTTGCAATCTTGATTTCTTTATTCACAAATTCTCATACGATCATTGCTTGCCAATTCATTTCTACATTCTTCAAGCAATATTAATCTTCCATAATCTTTATACGCACACAATTATACATATCAATCTTGAGGAAAAGATTATAGAAAGGGTGTACTACAAGTGACAAATTCATGTTATTCAGAACACACAAAGTCAAGTCAATTCCAACTTGTATGAAAGCTTTGTTCAATTACTCAGGCGGTCAGGTCCTTCTCTATTGCTTAGGTGGTCAAGTCATATTCGGTCGCTCAGGCGGTGTAATACGTGTTCCTCTAGTTAAGTGAGAGTTGCTAGCTATAATTCAAAAAATAGTCTGGGACTGGACGTAGAACATGAGTTCGAACTAGTATAAAATTCTGTAGTGTCATTTTACTTTACTGCTATTATTTTCCACACTAGTTATTTATTATATTCCATATTACTCGATCCTATAGCATGGTCACTTTCATTTGCTTTGATACAATAATATAAATTATTCATAGGAAATAAAGCATAGATTTAGAGGGAGAATGCTATATCAAAGTTGCAGGCATATATTCAGCGGGAGAGATAAATCAACAATGGGTGTCGAAGATTCGCTCATAATGAATGAAGTTGTCATCATCAAAAATGGGGAGAACATAGGATCATAGGTTTTTAGTTCTAACAAGATACAATAATTCACGAATCTACGACTAGGACAACATTAAGACTTATCCACTCAAATTGTTGGTTCGTCTTGTTATATATCATTAGCTAGAGTCTAGTTTAGAGCTTTGTTAAAATCATTCCTCAAGATTCATCATTCATTCAGAAATTCATATAAATTTCATTTGTTTTATAAATTTCATATGCACACACAAATAGTTTTATTGCAAAGAAATAACAATACTCAGTCGACTGACCTATTGTAAATAGTCGACTTAGTCTGTATAAAAAAGTTTATAAAAGGGCCAGTCGACTGAACACACCAAGTCAGTCGACTGAGTTTGTGCGTATTTGGTATTCAGTCGACTAACCAAGCATGTTTAGTCGACTAAAAACTGCAACTGCCAACTATTTGAATATACACTTCTTTTGATCAAGAGTTATCTTCTTCCTGCATGGATGCGTCTCTTAGCTATTAACAGATACCTTTTAACAGAAGCCATAACTCTTCATACATATATAAACATTCAAGAACCATTGATCAAATAACCTAATTATATAATCTCTCTTGATCTACAGTGCTTTGCAATCTTGATTCTTTATTCATAAATTCTCATACTATCATTGCTTACCAATTCAGTTCTATATTCTTTAAAAAATATTACTCTTCCTAATCTTCATAAACACACAATTATACACAACAATCTTGAGGTAAATAGTATAGGAAGGGTGTACTATAAGTGACAAATTCGTGTTATTCAGAACACACAAATTCAAGTTACATCAAGTTTGTAAGAAAGTCCTCTTCGGTTGCTCAAGTGGTTAGGTCATGTTCTGTTGCTCAGGCGGTCAAGTCCTATTCGGTTGCTCAGTCCATGTGATGTGTTGCTAGCTATAATTTCAGAAGGAGTCTAGGATTAGATGTAGAATGGGATTTTGAAACAGTATAAAAATCTCTGGTGTAATTTTACTTTACCGCTATTATTTTCCGCACTAGTTATTTATTATATTTCATATTACTCGATCCTCTAGTATAATCAATTTCAAAAGTTTCTCAACATTGCCGGGGCAACAATGCTAGAAAATGAGAAATGGCCTTAGCATTGTTGGGGCAGTACCGACACTCGGGCGGATGGAATCAATTTTCTCGATCGATCCGCCAATTGGTAATGCTTTTAATCGAGTTGGGTACTAGTTTCGTCTTTGAAAACTTACACTTCGATGACTGGGATTTTGAAGTCTTTTCTTAGTGCTTCCTGTCTTCACGCAATGTTAAGGTCATGTTGGTTAGGATTGAATCATTCAACCGATCCTGTATAGTCCAATAGACCATTTTCAAAATAATGTGGTTGTTTTTCTCAATGTTGCTGAACTTTCTTATATGTCATGTTCTGGGAGGATGGTAGACCCATTCGTTTCCTTTGCCTAGCCTTATTTATCACAGTCAAGTGTTCCCCTTGAAAATGCAGGGTAGTAGCTTAACCATTTCCATTGTTATTCTTATTCATGGAGAATCAGATTTCCTCCAATCGATTTTTTTTTGATATGATTTATACCTGTGAAACCCTTTATTTCTAGGCAGAACACATCATTTCTAATTTTCAAATTCTAGGTTCTTATAGAAAATTATAAAGCATGGAGCGAGTCATCGCCTTGCCCCGAGTACAACCATGCTCATTCTTATCCAGATCACAGAACAATAGAGTTCGGTAGTGTTTGTCTTGAATCTAGACACTTAACCTTGCTTGTTTCAGGCCATATTTATTATGTTTAGCAGATCACATTGTTAGGGATATCAACCTTATTCATTGGTTCCAATCTTCGGGAACCATTGGTTTAGCTGCTCGATTTCGAGCATTCTCTCCTTGTCATTGTCTCTTTGTGGATAATAGCTAGTTTTCTACAAGTTCAGGTTGACACCTCATTCAAGCACCTGCTTTTGTCTTTGGAAAATGGTGTGTTGATGATTTTATTTTGGAAATGCCTTTCTTCATCATCTATCTTTGGATGACGGTAAGTTCCTCATTTTATTTCAAGTTGGACCGATTTTTTACCTTCATCAAGTGTTAATGTGTTATGTGCCCCTTAGTCAACATGGTTGATTATTCTGAATAATTGATGCGAGACTTGATATTCTAAGCTATTCCATGGATGCCCCCAAATCAAAGGTACATTATAGCTCCTATCGTTGGGACCTTCTGACATGGATGTCTTGAATTTGGACATTTTTCACATTAACTTTGGTCAAAGATTAGAATTCTTTGTCGACTTCTAGGTTTGTGAACTTTGTGGCACTACCGAAGCAATGTTGGTTTTTCTGGTAGTAGGAATTGATCCCTGTTAATCCTGCAGTAGACAAATTTTTTGGTGTTAACAATACCGATATATAGAAAATTTTAATGGTTTGTTAATGGTGCCTGAGCAACATCAACCAATGCTTGCACAACTTATGAATTGCATAGCTTTTAAGAGTTCACGGCTTACAAAGCGGGTGGCTTAAGGAATGCATGGCTTTTGAAAGTGCATAGCTTACGAGCTTTTCACATTGGATTGGGCCTTCCAGGTGCTGGAGGAGCGATACCAGTTCTTAGAAGATAAGGATCAAGTGTTCCGATCAATTTGGCGATTTGACTTTGCTCGAACATGATTCCGTCAGTTCTAGTAGATAACTGGTTTTTGGATCAGGTAACCGTGGCTTGGATGATCCTCCTATATTTAAGGAAGATGTGCATGGCCAAACAAATAAGGTTGACATGGTGGAGGGATCTATAGCTGACCCTCATGGAGATGGTTACGAAGAAAGTGATTATGGGATTTCGAGGCAAGATTCTCAAATTCTACTCCAAACTGCCTTTGGAGAATTAGTCTTCAATAAGCACGTAGTCTAAAAGGAAAAAGAACTGGTCACCAAGGCTAGTAAAGGAGGAGTTGGGAAGAAGAAAGCAAGCATTATGCTTATATTTTGTTTGTTGCGCTAGCTAAGTCATTAGTCCATAGTAGTCAGAATGCAAGAATTTTTGATCTGGCATAACAGAACTATGGTATGATAGATTATTTATTTTGCCTGGTAGGACTGTATCATCCAATGGTTAGTAGTTAGCCAAAAAAAACTATATTGTTCAGGCAGATAGTCCATTTATTATCTGATTTATGAGAATATGATATTTCTATTATTGTTATAATTTATTTGATTTCAGGATTCTGATTTGCAAAAAAATATGTTTTAAAGGGATATTAGAAAGGTGAAACCCATTTCGCAAAGTGGCATGGTCTCACTCAATATTAGAAATCCGAGATGTTATAGTATTATTCACACTATGCGTGCTTAAAATTTAATTTGAGTAGATTGAGAGTTAAGGTTTTTTAGATTTAGTAAGTTGGACGAATAAAGCTTCCAAAGACGTGGAGGTAGCAAAGCTTGGTATATAGGAACTATTTAAACCTTTGTTTAAATGCTTGAAAAAATTTCCTACAAGGCCTTCGAAGGTGCCCCCTTTCGAAACCAATTAAGTACATAACTTTGAAATCTAGGCCGAAAGGCCAAAGCATACCTTTCGAAATCATTGAATGTGTCATTTTGAAAGATTTATAAAACCTTAGACATTCTCTTTTAAAACACTTCAAATTTTCCTTTCGATAACATTAAAACTCTCTATTCTAACACTAAAAGTAAACCTTTCGAAACATTGGATAATCACCCCTTCGAAACCTTCTTGGACACCTTTTAAACCCATTAAAGTCCTTTACTTAAACAAACCTTTCAAAAGCATAGGGTTTAAGTGAAAGCTTGTGGAATATAGCTTTGAAACCATTTAAAACATTCCTTTCGGTACATTTGGGACTATCTTTCAATAGAACAAAAGGGCCTTAAAAGAACTAGTTCGAAAGCCACTCTTTCTAAAGCAATTTCCAAATTAAAAGAAAGTAGATGGTTTCGAAACCATCCCTTTTGAAAGCACTGGAGAAGTGCTTTCATAGTTTAAAACAAAAGAACCCTTTCGAAGGCATTGCTTCAAAAGGTTAGATGCGGCACTAGGGGTTTCACCCTCTTTGAAAGCTTCTTTATAAAATTAAGACGACAACCTCTTTCGAAAGCCCTTTTTGTAAAACATTTGACCAAGTCAAAAGCATGTTCCTTCTAAAATTTGAGTGGTAAGTAGAACAATTCTAAATTTCAAGAAGCTACTTCAACCCTTTGAAAGCCCTTTTTCAAATCCATAACTTTCACCCAACTCCAATCCTGGACGTACTGAAGCTGATACCACCTGTATTGGTTTCGACTTAGATAGAGGCAGTAGTATAAGTTTGAAAGGTGCTACTATAAGTGGCGGAGAAGATAAATCATATAGAATTGATTTTTAACTTTACAAAGTAATTTCTTTCTAACTAACTTACTTTCTTTGTCAAAATATGATTGGTTGCTAGTTCTTTTTCATATCTTTTCTAAATATGTTGTCGAATTTCAGAGATGAATGATTTAAAATGTTTAGAAATTGTCCCTTGTCCTTTTACAAACATATAAAACATTTAAGTCCCATACCATACATAATTTTATATACTTATTAAAACACTTAGGAAAATTTGCCAAAAATTCCAATAAATCTCTATATGATATCTAACATATTTAAATTTCTAACCCAAAGCTAACATATAATAGCCATAATAAATTTTAAACCCAATTTAACCATTTTCTTCACTTGAAAATTCATAATAAATACACATTAATTCAAAAAATCATAAAACATAAAACCGTTCCCTAAAATCTTATTTTGACTTCGTATCAAAATCGCAAGGCAATTGGATGTAATTTGATAGTGTTTTAAAAAGGAAACTTGTCATAAAACCTATATGAACAAACCAAATTCATCAACAAGCATATCTATCTATTTAACATTCAAAACATGGCATATACTTTGCAAAACATATTCGGATCTGATCTAGAACCAAAAAATAAGAAATATGAGATGTAATCTATTATTCACCTTAACTTGTGATTAAGGAGCTTGAGATTTGCTCTTGAATTAAATTGATTTACCTTCTTCCACTTGATTTTAGCTTACCTTCCTCTTGCTTTCTCCTAATGGTGACCAGCCTTACTTGATTTAGATTTCTTTGTGGACGTGTAAAATGCAAGTGTCATGAGGGTTTAGGATATAAGAATATAACTTATTCATATTTTGCCCTTATCTTTTACCCTTACTTATTTCATTTTTATCATCTTTTGTTTATTAGTTAATTATGCATGGCTAACTTCTAATTATACAAATCTCAATTCCTTAACCCTTTTCGTTATTTCATTTAATTAATCTACTTAAATATCCTAAATAATGTTAGTCAAAATTAGTGTTGTTACAACTCCTCTCCCTAAAGAATTTTTTCCTTGAAATTATGATAAGGTACTCATCAAAAGCAATCATAAAGGTAAAACAGATCAAGAAACAAGTCAGGATAAGTACCTCAAATCATACTCCCAGTATCCTAAGTACAGTCTTTCTCATCGTCACTCCACTAGACTTTGACTAATCTGACTAACGTGTTCCTTAGCCTCTTCTCATAATCGCGACTATACGAACTGGTTTTCTAACTACAGTCAAATTTGGCTTCACTACTAAGCCATCTAACACAGTCGATGCTATCTTAGTCTCTGGATCTTGGGTATACTTCCTTAGATGAGAAATATGAAAAACATTATGGAATTTGTCAAACTACTTAGTAACTCCACTCTATATGCGAGTTTTCTAATACTTTCTATAATAGGAAATGGTCCAACAAACCTTGGTACCAATTTTCCTGATTTCCAAATCAAATTATACCTTCCATCAGTGATACCATGACGAAAACATAATCTTCAATTGAAAACCCTAAATCTTTCCATCTTTTATATGTATAGCTTTTTTGCCTAGTCTAAGCTTCCTTCATTCTAGCTCGAATGAGCTCACTCCTTTCTACAGCTGGTCTAACCAAATCTGAACTAAGAATTAACATATGTAACGACCCGAAAATTTTAACGGTTTTAATAACGTAAATAATTGGAATTTTGTGAAAATTTAAACAATAAAATTTGAAAATGAAAATTTATTATATGGAATACGTCTATTTAAACATAGCAACTGGTAAATTTTATTTTAAAATTATTGAAGTTTATTTTATTGTGTAATTATTATTTCAATTTAAATCATTTGAAAATTGATGCTAATAAAATAATTTCCAAACCTAAACATTTTTTGCAGAAAATTTGTAAATCATCTTTTGATCGAGGCATCAAATTTCGTTTCATAAAATTCGGACTTCTTTAGCTTCGTTGATCTTATTATTTTTTTGTGTTTTTGCTGCATTTTCCGCCAACAGAAATTCGAAATTTTATAATTCAATCGTATCACTGATATCGGTATACCGTATTGATCGTTTCGTCATGTGGATCTTTGCGGTATATTTATTTCTATATTTCGAGATTCGTTACGCCACAGAAATGACAAAACGTTGCGTATCGGTACCACAAATTTCAACTGTTGCTTCTCATGCCTTTCCAAATTCAAACATGCTGTACAAAAAATGTATTGCTTAAATATTTCAACTGAATCTATGGAAGACCGTTGCCATACCTTTTATTTTATATTTATATAATAGCCTTCAGTATCTCCAAAATTCACACATCTGACTTTGTGACTCCCTGACCTTTTATTTTTTCCATTTGTTTAATATTCTTGCTAATCGTTGTTACGTCTCTTCATTTTTGTTCGTGTTCACACTTTTAGGAAAAAGAAAATAAAGCGTACAGTTTTTTAAAAAAACATCGCAACTATTCCCATTTGTGCCTTTCTCTATAAACCACTTTCACTTTTTCACCTTACACGTGTCGTTCATTTACTTGAAAATAAGCTTTCACAACAAAATATATAGAATGCTTTGCCTATAGCTTTCCTCTTCCCATAGAGACCACGTCTCTTCATTCCAAACCCTCCAGCGGCCTCCCACTCTCTCTGTCTACACCTAGTCGCTACGTTACCCATCTCCTCGTTCGGCCGTGCTCCTCCAGCTGACTGCATCCTCGTCCCCTCACAGACCATCGCCTCCGCCATAGCACTGGCATGCCACCGGAACCTGCCTACCGAACTGCACCAGACCAATGCGTGTTGCTTCCGTGCCACACAACTACACCACACAACAACTCCACACCTCAACGCCGCGAACCCAAGCTCGTCCTACTGTTCTCCGCCATCACCACCTCCGACGTGAAACCAAGCCTCTCTACTCCACCGCCTTGCATCACCATCAGCCTCCGTTTTTTTGTTTTCTTCCCTCTATAGTCAAGTGTTTACATTGGGGTATGTAAATATATATATGTTATAGCTTTAATAAAATATTGGTTTACATATATTTATAAATTTATATATTATGTATGTATGCTCATATAAGTTTGCTATACATATTTTATAAAGGCTATGATATTATAACTACACGTATGCTTCTCTTTGTTTTTATATAAAATAATATAATGAGTAAGCTTATGTGTGTGTATAGCATTTGTATTGCCTAAGTTTGTTTGTTTTTTGTTTTCATTTATGTTTATGCACCTCTGATCTATTTATATAATAATATATATATGAGTTGATATAAGATACATATAGGATTTACATATTAGTTATTCATACTGTTTGGGTCAATGTACAATTTATAATAGTTTAAAAATATATTTTACATTGCAGATACATAAAGTCAGTGTTGTGTTAATGTTATTTATATATATACGTGCTATTTTATATATAATAGTTTATGTATTATGGTTGTATATATAATTTTTATCCTATAGAAGTTATAAAGGTTTTATAATATATGTTGTTATATATATCCATTGTTAGTTATAAAAGGGTAGTTTATATATATAAAGTAACATAAGTTAAATCATGCGTTAATGTATATATTTATACATAGGTTGAATTTGACGGGGTTTTGTGTGTGTGTGTGTGTGTATACCTTTCAGTTCTATATACATTATGTTATATATGGTGATGTAATGCATGTATTTGTTTATTTATATATTGTTTTAAAAAAAATCGTATATATATGTGTATATATATGTGTGTAAGTGTTGTTTACATTGTTCAGTTATACAATCTACACGTATGTGTATATAAGCTTTGTAAGGCATATATATTTGGTTAAAATATACAAGCATAAACTTAATTTTATATATGTCTATATGTACATTAGCTTATAGAAGTAACAACATTTTTATATTCTCTATTTGTTGCCCTGTTTTGTAGTAAAGACTAATGTATATAAGTTTATTCTATCTGTTATAAGTCTACATATGTTTGTAAAGTCACATAATATATATTAGGTGTTTGATTCCCTTTTATATACTTTACAATATATATAGACCCCGGTACATAGTTTATCTATACAGATTATATTAGTATTTGTGAAGTTATATATTTCTTGTATTTTAAGGTATATGTTTGATCTTTAAGGAATGTATACTGTTTTATTTGTTTCTATATAAATATGTAAATGATAGTAGTGTCTGCATATATATATATATATATATATATATATTGTTTAACATTGTTTGAAACATTTTGTAAAATATCGACTTTAATGCATATGGATTTTGAAGGGATACAATATGAAAATATATTTTAATATGGTTTTGATTTAAACAATGACTTTTGAAATATATATATATATATTAAATTGTTTTTGATTGCAGAATATGATACATATAAATAACTTCGCTTACGTCATTTATCTTCATCGATCCAATTCTGATTTGATATCATCTATTCCTTTTTATCAGCTTTGATCGTCGAACTCTTGTTCATCGTGCTTTGTTTCGAAATTCATGCTTGGATTTGTAATGCATCTTATTCTCATCCATCTCTAGCCTCGAAAGGTGAGCAACCACTCACGATTATTGTTCTTAAATTTGATTTCAATTGAAATGACAATTGAAATATGTTGTTGTCATAAATTTAAATTTTTATATATATGCTATTATCTGTAACTGTTCACCTGTGGGATATGACACCATATCCTATTGTTTATATTATATTGTTATTAATGATATATGCCTGTTATGTTATTATATTATCCATTTTCACTGTGCAAGTTCCCTGTTAGCATATAAATTCACTATGGGTTGAGATGATGCATACCTGAATGGAGTTTAGAATAGGAGAAATTGTTATGGGTTAAAATGATAGACCCAAGCGAATTTTATTGGATTTGAATTTTGGATTTCGGGTCAAAACGATATCAACCCGTATATATTTAAATTACGGATTGAAATGATAAATAGCCGTATCACTTGACCATAGAATAGAAACTTATACACCGATGTCGTTGGTCTGTATAGATATTTTGAAAATGAATTATATGGTTTTGAAAGAAATATATGGTTTTAATAAATATTGATTTAAATATTTTGTATAAAGGTTATTTTATATATAGATTTAATAATAATAATAATAATATATAATTTAATTAAGATTGATATAATTAATATGAAAGATGGTTATGGATCTATTAAATTTGTATTTCAGAAATAGATTTGTGGAATAATTTTATAAGCTAAGGTAGGAAGATATATTTGAGATTTATTTGGAATTGTATAAAATTAAGAATTTATTGAATTAAATCAATTTGAAACTTATTGAATTTGGGAATTTAAGATATAGTTTTATAACTTGATATTTGATTCAAGTACTCTAATGAATATTTCATTTTTAAAGAAATTTAAGCAAATATATATAGAAAAATGAAATGTAAGGTCATATAAATAATATCGAATTTATTAAGTGGATAATTCAAGACTAAATAATAATGAGGTTAAATCAAGACCTATATAAACTATTAAATTTAGCTTTGAAATTGTTGAATATTAAAGCTTTAAAATATATTAGAAAATAAATGGTTTATTTTGTGATTCTGATCTGTATTTGAAATCGATATAATTTGAAATTGTTTATCTATAAGCTGAATTGAATTGAAATTGTTAAATTGAATCTGAATGGGAAATCAGGTTGATTTTGAAGCGATTTGTGAAGCTTGAGGAAATTACAAACACTTTACTTTACAAATGATTTAATATATATACACACACTATTTTTGAAAGTAGATATATTTGAAATGAAAATGTTATTTTGGTTTTGAAGTATAAATTAATTGAAATGACCATGTTGTTATAGTATATAGTTCTACCTTGTAGATAGTTCCGCATATCCTTAGAGGATGACTATCCCAAACATCCTTTGAGTTATTTGTATTTCAGTTGATATTTCACTTGAGTTGGATTTATTGATATAAGAATATTAATCATGACTCGAACGTTTTGTTTTTGCTTTATGCTTGGGTTAGACCGAGTGATACAGTATTTAAGACTCACCTTTGGAGTTTGGAGCTTTGTTTGGAGATCCAACTATCGTTTCAGCTTTCAGCTTTTCCAGTTGATTGGTTCAAAGAAGCCATCTGTTCATACTAGACAATTCACTTTATTTAAGATATTTTGTTGTATTTTATTTCTAACTCTAATGTTTATATAGTAGCTTCGTGAACTAATATTTGTCTATTCTGCTGCATTATATTACTCTGTACTCTGTGTCTTTGATTGTTTTATCTATTGTATATACCGATTTTTGCCAAATTTAAATTAACAATCTGATATTTTGAGCAATTCAAGTCCGGCATGTGCAATTCAAGTCCGACATGTATGTCTACCTATGCACTTGGGGGTGCAGCATGATAGGGGATTCTCGCATTTGGTTTGGTAATGAGCGTATGACTCTTACTCCTATATGTCTGTGCGAGGGTTGGTGCAGTCGAGAGGCTACCCGTAAAGGCAGAACAGATGTACCAATGTATGCTACGGTTGGCGTTACCCCACTGGTAGGTGGTCTGTTACAGTCGGTATCAAAGCGAGGTTTTAGGAAAAACTTAGCATATATAGTAAATTTATTTGCAGAATCACTTTCGTTCGAGCTTGAATTTCTTCCTCTTTGATTTGGTTTTCCTTTGGATCATCCCCTGTGGTTCCTAAATCCTATATATGTTCTCCCTATTCGTGTTTCTTGATTCTGGAGTATCCCATAACTCCACTTCAAATAATCTCTATAAGAATCGGCGATCTCGATAATCATTGAATGATTTGTAAAGTGGAGAAACTCCTTTACAATTGGAATTGATTCACCAGAGATTTCTATACCCTCGGTTTAGATGCTGCTATCTCTTACTATGCCGAATTCTATCTCGGGCGATTGATTGTCGATTTGCCTTAGAATTCAGCATCGATTTTACTTGAATCACGGTTGAACTGGTTAAGGTTACCCGCGATTTTTATAAGTGTATCCATCGTCTATTTTGTAATTTAATTATCTCATCTTCGATCAAGTTTGTCTTCGAATCGGAATTCTATTTGATTAGAGTTTCTCTAATTTGAAACTCTGTCTTTGTTTTGAAATCCATTCTTGAATCATCCTTTGGAAAAAATCGGGCTTGTTTGTATTTTAGAAAATAGTTTTACATATTGAAATCATTATTTTGATAAGTATGAATTTATTCTATAAATAAAAGTGAAAATGTTTTCGATAAAGACTATATACCTTTTAAAAAACTAGAATTTGAAGTTTTGAAAGGATTTGAACCTTTGAAAATTATATTAAAATTGGATTTATACAAAAACGATTTATAACTGAAGGGTTTTAGTTGGAAATTCAAGGGGCTGAATTCCGGTATTTTGAAGATAGGTTATAGGATTTTGAAATATATAATATGATCTGAAAGTATTTTCCGAATAAGAATTGTTTCAAAAGAGTTCCATTGATTGCGAAGAATTTTCAATGAAGTTTTCAAGAAAATAGAAGTCCAAAAACTCACTTATGTCGTTGGAAAATAATTTCGGTGATGAGTGAACGCATCATCGACATTGATTTTCAAGTTTCGGAGTAGGGGAGAGGCCACTTTAGTAGCTTTGCTGTGCGAGTGATTTTGTGAAACCAATTTCGATTTCAGATTTAGGTGTAGGGTTTGATATTCAAGAGATATATGTATATATATAATTGAAATGATTTAAAGTAAGCCGGCGTTCAGTCTTTGAGTTTCGGATTTGATATGGTATAACTCTATGTATTGAACTTGATTTACAAATTTGTTGTTGATTTCCAACTCTGAATTGGAAATTTGATTTCTTCGACTATTTTGAATGTTCGTGCACTTCCAAATCGAGGGTTAAACTTTCAAAGCCAAGTAATATGATTTAAATAAGTTTGAAACTATTTTGTTAAGTAAATGAATAAGACTATTTCGAATTATACCGATATGAAATTTTGTTAGACCTGAATTTGGTTGACTTGGAAACTTAGAATTATTTTCAAAACCTGTTATTTTGGAAACTTTGAAACTGGAGATATTTAATTTGGAAGAAATAACTTGGTGAAATCGTATATGATTTTGAAACTGAATTGATATTGAAATTATTTGAAATTGAGAACCTTGTATTATTAAGTACTTGATTTGGGAGTTGTCGAACTTATATAAAATGGTTTTGTATAAGTATGAAGTTGATTTGAAAACTATTGATTTGAAAGGCACTCAATTTGGAAAGAGAAATCTTATATAATCGAAGCCCATATAAGTATGCTATGATATACTATTGATTTTGGAAAGTACTCGATTAGAAAATGAAATCTTATATGGTGGACTTTGTATAAGTATGATATATGAAAGTGATTTGAAAGGTACTATGTGATACATATTTTCGAAATAAAGATATGGAAAGTGCCTTATGCTTGATATCCGCTTTGTGGCCACATTGTGGATTCATTCTATCGATATTATTCTCTCTAAATTTGATTTTTCGGATGTGATACTCGAGTGTCCTACTGTGGCGTAACCCATGGTCTTTTTTTGGGTAGCGTAATCCGCAAGGTAGAGATTGCTTAAAGGGTATGGTTTCCTGTGGGATCCAGGCGTAACCATTGTTATGCATCCTGTGGTCTATTGGTTTTATTGTCATGGCGTAATCCACAAGGCAGAGATTGCTTAAAGGGTATGGATGTTTCCTGGGGGATCCAGGCATAACCATTGTTATGTATCATGCGGTCCACATTTTTGGTTATCATGGCGTAATTTGCAAGGCAGTGATTCCTTAACGGTACGGATGTTTCCTGGGGGATCCATGCGTAACCATTGTGTATCTGCGATCTAGGTAATTTGTTTGGCTTGTACTTTCCATATCGATTTTTGAAGGTTTTCAAATATTTTCACTGGATGTTGAAACAGGTCTACTAAGTACTTGAAGAATCCTAGCTTTGCGCCCGATCAACGTAAGGCAAGAGTCTGCAAGAACGAGGATAAACTAGTTGAAACATCGAATTATAAAGGTATTTTATTATAAAAGTATTATATTATAAAGGTATTTATTATAAAAATATTTCCAACAAAGAAATTTTGTATTAGTATTTGAAATTTGAAATTCTTATTGTTTGAATTAACTATTCTTGCCCGATACTATTCTTTTGAATGTACCCTATCTTCTCAGCCTTATTTATCCACCTATATTCCGTTTCTCCGAATCTACCTTCTTTTCCTTTTTTGAGTATATCCTTATAAATTATTGTTTATTTTATTACTACCTAGTTTAATAAGAAGTTATTAATATTTTAGAAGTTATTAATTAAATAAAATATATTTAAATAAATGATTATTGATTTATTAAGAATATTTGAAAAGTATCTAGAGATAAAATTTATAAATTTATGAATTATGGACTTAATGTTTCTAATAGTTTCTTTGTAAAAATAAGAAATGATGTAAATAATTGTTTTCAAATACTTTTCATATATTTACCAGGGAAGCAAGAAATTTCACAAATGGATTTTTGAAAAGTTTTAAGTATTAATGGTGATTGAACTGCAAATGAAGTTTTCAAATAAATAATTCAAGTAAAATTTATACAGTTTAAATTAATTGTTTATCCTGGCCTTTCAATAAATTTTCTTTCTGGTTCTTCCTATTCTCCTATCTCCTTCCTTTTCGGGAACGAAAAGTTTTAAGTGGGGAAGAGTGTAACGACCCGAAAATTTTAACAGTTTTAATAACGTAAACAATTGGAATTTTGTGAAAATTTAAACAGTAAAAATTGAAAATAAAAATTTATTATTTGGATTACGTTTATTAAAACATAGCAAATGGTAAATTTTCATCTAAAATTATTGATGTTTATTTTATTGTGTAATTATTATTTCAATTTAAATTAGTTGAAAATTGGTGTTAATAAAATAATTTCCGAACATAAATATTTTTATACAGAAAATTTGTAAATCATCTTTTGAGCGAAACGTCAAATTTCGTTTCATCAAATTCGGACTTCTTTAGCTCCGTTGATCTTATTTGTCTGTGTTTTTGCTGCATTTTCCGCCAACGGAAATTCAAAATTTTATAATTCAATCATATCATTACCATCGACATACCGTTTTGATTGTCTCGTCCTGTGGACCTCTGCGGTATCTTTATTTCTATATTTTGAGATTTTACGCAACGGAAACGATAAAATGGTGGGTATCGGTGCCACAAATTTCAACCGTTGCTTCTCATGCCATTCCAAATTCAAACATGTTGTCTAAAAAAATGTATTGCTTAAATTTTTTAGCAGAATCTATGGAATGCCGTTGCTATACCGTTTATTTTATATTTGTAAAATAGCCTTTAGTATCTCCAAAATTCACGCATCTGTCTTTGTGACTCCCTGACCTTTTATTTTTTTCATTTTTTTAATACTCTTGCTAGTGGTTGTCGTGTCTCTTCATTTTTTTCATGTTCACATTTTTAGGAAAAAAGGAAATAAAGCGTATAGTTTTTTTAAAAAACGTTGCAACTATTCTTATTCGTGCCTTTCTCTACAAACCACTTTCGCTTTTTCACCTTACACCCGTCGTTCATTTGCTTGAAAATAAGCTTTCACAAAAAAATATATAGAATGCTTTGCCTCTAGCTTTCCTCTTCCCACAGAGACCACATCTCTTCATTCCAAACCCTCCATTGGACACCCACTCTCTCTCTACACCCAGTTGTTACCTTACCCGCCTCCACGTTCGGCTGTGCTCCTCCACCTGACTGTATCCTCATCCCCTCACAGACCACCACCTCCACCATAGCACCGGTATGCCACCGGAACCTGCCCACCGAACTACACAAGACCCATGCGTGTAGCCTCTATGCCGCGCTACTACTCCACACCTCAACGTCGCGAACTCAGGCCTCGACTTACAGTTCTCTGCCATCACCACCTCCATGTGAAACCAAGCCTCTCTACTCCACCGCCTTGCATCACCATCAGCCTCCGTTTTTTTGTTTTCTTCACTCTATAGTCGAGCTTTTTCATTGGGGTATGCAAATTTATATATGTTATAGCTTTAATAAATTATTAGTTTATATATTCATAAATTTATATATTATGTATATATGCTCATATAAGTTTGCTATACATATTTTATAAAGCTATGATATTATAACAGCACGTATGCTTCTCTTTGATTTTATATAAAATAATATAATGAGTAAGCTTATGTGTATATATAGCATTTGTATTGCTTATTTTTTTTTTACGTATATGCACCTCTGATCTTTTATATAATAATATATATATGAGTTGATATAAGATACTTATAGGATTTACATATTAGTTATTCATACTGTTTGGGTCAATGTACAATTTTATAATAGTTTACACATATATTTTGTATTGTAGATACATAAAATCAGTGTTGTGTTTATATTATTTATATATATATATACGTGCTATTTTATATATAATAGTTTATGTATTACGGGTGTATATAAAATTGTTATCCTATAAAAGTTATAAAAGTGTTATATATGTTAATATATGTTGCTATTTATATATATGTGTGTGTGTGTGTGTGTGTGTGTGTGTGTGTGTATATGTATATATATTCATTGTTAGTTACAAAAGGGTAGTTCATATATATAAAGTAACATAAGTTAAATCATGTGTTAATGTATATATTTATACATAGGTTGAATTTGACAGGGTTTTGTATATATATGTATACCTTTCAGTCCTACATACATTACGTTATATGGTGATGTAACAAATGTATTTGTTTATTTAAATATTATTTTTTTAAAATCGTATATACATATATATATGTGTAAGTGCTGTTTACATTGTTCGGTTATACAATCTACACATATGTGTATATAAGCTTTGCAGGGCATATATATGTGGTTAAAATATACAAGCATAAACTTAATTTTATATATGTCTATATGTACATTAGCTTATGGAAGTTACAGTATTTTTATATTCTCTGTTTGTATCCCTGTTTTACAGTAAAGACTAATGTATACAAGTTTATTCTATATGTTATAAGTCTATATATGTTTGTAAAGTCACATAATATATAATAGGTTTAGTGTTTGATTCCCTTTTATATAATTTACAGTACATATAGATCCCCATACGTAGGTTATCCATACAGATTATATTAGTATTTGTGAAATTATATATTTATCGTATTTTAAGGTATATGTTTGATTTTTAATAAATGTATATTGTTTTATTTGTTTCTATATAAATATGTAAATTATAGCAGTGTCTGTATTTATATATATATATATATATTGTTTAATATTATTTGAAATATTTTGTAAAATATCAACTTTAATGCGTATGGATTTTGAATGGATACAATATGAAAATTTATTTTAATATGGTTTTGATTTAAACAATGACTTTTGAAATATATATATATATATATATATATATATATATATATATATATATATTTTGAATTGTGTTTAATTGTAGAATATGAAACATATAAATAAGTTTGCTTACATCATTTACCTTCATCGATCTAATGCTTATTTGATTTCGTCTATTCCTTGTTATTAGCGTTGATCGTCGAACTTTTGTTCATAGTGCTTTGTTCCCAAATTCGTGCTTGGATTTGTTACGCTTCTCGTCCATCTCTAGCCTCGAAAGGTGAGCAATCATTCACGATTAATGTTCTTTTATTTATTAAATTTGACTTCAATTGAAACGACAATTAAAATACGTTGCTGTCATAAATTTAAATTTTTATATATATATGCTATTATTTGTAACTGTTCACCTATGGGATATGACACCATATCCAATTATTTATATTATATTGTTAATGATGATATATGCCTGTTATTTTATTATATTATTTGTTATCACTCTACAAGTTCCCTGTTAGTATATAAATTCACTATGGGTTGAAATGATACATTCCCGAACTGACTTTAGAATAGGAGGAATTGTTATGGGTTGAAATGATAGACCCAAGCGATTTTCATTGGATTTGAATTTGGGATTTCTGATCAAAATGATATCTACCTGTATGTATTTAAATTACGGATTGAAATGATAAATATCTGTATCACTTGACCATAGAATAGAAACTTATACACTAACGTCGTTGGTCTATATAGATATTATGAAAATGAATTCTATGGTTTTGAAGGAAATATATGGTTTTAATAAATATTGATTTAAATATTATATATAAAGGTTATTTTATATATGGATTTAGTAATAATATATAATTTGATTAAGATTGACTTAACTAATATGAAAGATGGTTATGGATTTATTAAATTTGTATTTCAGAAATAGATTTGTGGAATAATTTTATAAGCTAAGGTTGGAAGATATATTTGAGATTTATTTGGAATTATATTAAATTAAGAATTTATTAAATTAAATCAATTCAAAACTTACTGAATATGAGAATTTAAGATATAGTTTTATAACTTGATATTTGATTGAAGTAATTTATTGAATATTTCACGTTTAAAGAAATTTAAGGAAATATATATGGAAAAATGAAATGTAAGGTCATATAAATAATATCGAATTTATTAAGTGAATATTTCAAGACTGAATAATAATGTGGTTAAATCAAGACCTATATAAACTATTTAGCTTTGAAATTGCTGAATATTAAAGCTTTAAAATATATTGGTAAATCAATGGTTTATTTTGTGATTCAGATCTGCATTTGAAATCTATATAATTTGAAATTGTTTATCTAGAAGTTGAATTGAAATTGTTAAATTGAATTTGAATGGGAAGTCGGGTTGATTTTGAAGCGATTTGTCAAGCTTGGGGAAATTACGAATACTTTACTTTATAAATTATTTAATATATATACATATATATATATGCACACTATTTTTGAAAATAGATACCTTTGAAATGAAAATGATATTTTGGTTTTGAAGTATAAATTAATTTGAAATGACCACGGTGTTATAGTATAAATTTCTACCTTGTAGATAGTTCCACGGATCCTTAGAGGATGACTATCCTAAACATCCTCTGACTTATTTATATTTCAGTTGATATTTCACTTGAGTTGGATTTATTGATATAGAAATGTTAATCCTGACTCGAGTGTTTTGTTTTTGCTTTACGCTTGGGTTAGACCGAGTGATACAGTATTTGAGACTCACCTTTGGAGTTTGGAGATTAGTTTGGAGATCCAACTATTGATTCAGCTTTCGGCTTTTCCAGTTGATTGGTTAAGAGAGGCCATCTGTTTGTACTGGAGAATTCACTTTATTTAAGATATTCTGTTGTATTTTATTTCTAACCCTGATAATTATATAGTAGCTTCGTGAACTACTATTTGTCTATTCCGTTGCATTATATTACTATGTTCTCTGTGTCTGTGATTGTTTTATTTAATTTATATATTGAGTTTTGCCAAATTTAAATTAACAATCTGATATTTTGAGCAATTCAAGTCCGGCATGTGCAATTCAAGTCCGACATGTGTGGATGCGAATGGTTAAAAATACCAATTCGGTACAACATATCTTCGATCTCTAACAAAAAAGGGAGATTTGCTTGATCTTTCATACAAAGCATCAAACGGTTCCATCCCAATACTAGTCTGATAACTGATGTTATATGAAAAGTCGACTAAGTATATGTGGTGTTTCCACGATCCCCTAAAATCGAGAATACAACCTCATAACAAATCTTCTAAGACTTTGTTAATCCTTTCCATTTTCCATATGTTTGCGGATGGTAAGCGGTACTCATCATGAGCTTGACACCCAATGTCTCATGTAGACTCTTCCAGAACTCTCTAATGAATAAGTAATCACTATCACTTACTGTACTACTAGGAATTTCATATAGTTTAATTACATTCTTCATAAACAACTTAGCTAGAGCAGGTGCCGTCCTAGTTCACTTAACTGGAATGAAATGGGCACTCTTGTCAATCTGTCCACTATAACCCATATACTATCATTTCCTCTATTTGACCTTGGCAAGTCGTCTTTAAAATCCATTGAAATAGAATCCCACTTGCATAACGGAACAACTAAAGGCTGATGTAACCCACTTGTTTCTTGATGTTAGTCTTTTACCTATTGATAGTTCAGATATTGTTTCACCCATAAACCTACATTCCTCTTCATATCTCCTTAGAAGAAACTCCTCTTCATATCTTGATACATCTTTTTTCCTTCAAGATGAATCATGAATTTGGATCGATGAAATTCCCTAAGAACTTCTTTCCTTAGGCCCTCAATATTTAGGACACATGACCATCCCTTCTTTCTCCACCATCCCCGTTGGTCAAGACTAAAGTCCTTTAGATCATCAATCACTGATCCAATCGTAGGCCTTCTAATCTTCTCGGCTGATAATAGATCCTCTTTCTACTTCGAAGCAATTCTTTTGATCAATACTGGAAGAACTTTTAAATAGAACAACATAGCGGCACTCTGACTAGAACTAATTGTCGATCTTAACAGCACACTACAAGTGATAAAAACTTCTAAATCTTTACATTCTACAAACAGTGCCAACACCACATTCTGATGTTTCTGTTAAGAGAAACTACTACATTATTCCCTTTCCCAGGTGTATATTATATACCAAAATCATAAGCTGTTAAAAACTCCAACCACCTCTATTTTCTTATATTCAACTCCTTTTGAGAAAATAAATAACTTAAGGACTTATGATCTATGTATAGCTCAAATCTCTCCCTTAAGAGATAATGTCTCCATATTTCAGCATAAAGATCGCCACTACCAACTTCAAATCATGTGTAGGATATCATGTATTATGTGGTCTTTGCTGTCATGGAGCATAGGCAATAACATTACCCATTTACATCCTAATCCAGTTATACATACATCGGTATACACCATCAATCCTTGGTTTTCTTCTGGAACCACTAACATAGGCGCACTAGTCAACAAATGCTTTAACTTAAGGAATGCTTCCTCATATTTATCAGACCAAAAAAACTTTATATCCTTTCGGTCAACTTTGTCAAAGGCGCTCCTATCCGAGGAAGTCCTAATGAATCTCCGATAATAGCAGGCAATTCCAGGAAAAATGCTAATCTCAATCACCATCTATGGTCTCTTCCAGTTGTTAATAGTTTCGATCTTATCTTGGTTGATTGACAAAACCTTCTTTGAAACCACATGACCAAGAAATTTAACCTCTTTCTTCTAGGAATGACACTTGGAAAACCTCGCTATTATCTAATACTGCCTCAACATCTCGAGCACTACTCTAAGATGATCTTCATGCTTTCTTTCATCCTTAGAGTATACTAAAATGTCATCTATTAAAACCAACATGAACCTGTCCAAATGTTATTGGAAAACTCAGTTCATAAAATCTACAAAGAATGCTGGCACATTAATTTGTCCCGGCGGCATTACTAACCATTCGTATGATAAAATATCTAGTTCTAAACGCCATCAAAGGAATAATATCCTCGGCCATTCTATGCCGATGGAACCCTGTTACTAAATCCAACTAGAAAAATACTTTGGCTCCACTTAGCTGGTCGAACAAATCGTCAATTCTAGGTAACGGGTATTTATTCTTTATCGTCTTCTCATTCAACTTGTGATAATTGGTACATAACCTCAACATTCGTTCGGTTTCCTTACAAACACTATGGCTGCTTCCCATGGCGAATTGCTTGGTCTGATAAAATTTTTGCCTTCCAAATCTACCAGTTGCACCTTTAGCTCGCTTACCTCGGTAGGTGTCATTCTACTTGGTGATCTACCCAATGGTTCTACTCCTAGTATTAAATCTATCCGAAACTCAATAGCTCGTTTCGGCGACAATCCTACTACAGGTTCAAAGATATCTACGAATTCTCTAACAATGAGAAATCAATTCAATTCATCTTATATTTTCCCAACACCCAACAAAGCATTAACTTCAGAACTTGAATTTTCTACATTGTATACAATTTGATCGGTACAATAAGGGGTTTTAGGCGATATTTTCCTATTATGGAAAAATATACTAGCATCGTATTTACTTAACCAATCCATGCCCAAAATAATTTTAGACCCTATGAAATCAAAGACATGCAATCTGAAAGCAAATAAATGACCTAACAATTCAAACTCCAAGTGGCCACATCTCATCCCAAGTGTCGTATATCCTCCTATCAGATTCGCAACCCTTAAGGAAGTAACTAGGTATGGGGGTTCTAGGTTACGATTATTTACCAAACAATAAGATATAAAAGAATGCAATACACCAGTATCAAATAGAACTATTACTAATACACCATAAATCAAAAGCGTACCTCCCAAAATAGCTTTTCTCTTCTTCTATGTTGTTTCTCTCGGGGTTGCTGGTTCCAATGTGAACATCTTGCCTTTTCCATCATTGGCTGCCTCCTTGCGTTGGTTCTTCTAGTGTCCAATTTGATCGCAGCTAAAAAACCTCACTCTTTTCTTCTCAACGGCTTTCTTCCCTTTACCTGTATGGCACCCATGAGCGTAGTGTCCTTTCTTATCACATGTATAACAAACAACTTCCGCCTTTCCTTTCTTAGCAGCTCCACTCTTCTAAGCTACTTTCTTATGAAAACTTCCTTTTTTGGTTTTGCCCTCCTCATGCTTCCTATGCCTTATTTTCTTCAAAGTATCTCTTCCAGCCTCAAAGCCATCTCCACAACTACATTGCAAAGATCTCTAGTATGCGATAACGTGGACTTAGCAAGCTCAGGCTTCAATCCACAAATGAACTTTTCATCCTTCTTAATAATAGTAGCAATCGTAGCGTATTCGTACCTTGCTAGCTCCTTAAATCTAGTTGTATCCGCAAGCATTGTCATATCTCCCTGCTCCAACTCAGCAAACTTCTTGAGCATAATAGATTTAGCAATCTCTGACATTAATCTTTCGTAAAACCTCCTCTTGAACTCAACCCAAGTCATAGTCTCCTCATTGTCTCCTATAGTAACATTATTCCACCAGTGCAGTCTCGCCCTTTGTAGCGTTATAGAAGCGAGTCTCATTTTCTGCTCAACATTGAGTCCTAAATCAGCAAAAATCCTCTTGCAATGAAGTAACTCCACTTTGATTGCACTTCAGTACCAATAAATGACTTTCCTCCCAATCGAGCATAATCTTTACCCAAAACAATATAGTTATTAACCATTGGTGCTCCTTTATTTCCTCCTTCAGCATTTCCTCCAACTAAAACCACAACACTCTTGCTTGCATTATGTTAACAAAAATCTGATAAATTACTCCTATATAGACTTGCGGGACTCTAGCACCCACTTTAGCAGCTTATGCCTGACCTGGGTTCCTTCTGTATTTGGTATGGCATTTCCATTGGCTGTGATGCTTCCTCCACCAATGTAAACTCTTCCCCCTCTAGCATCCATATCATATGTCCATAGAGTCAACATTCGAGCCTTTATAAGGCATATAAGAATAACCTAATAGAGATAGGAGAATAGAGATAAAGTGTACACTTATATAATGCAAATACAAGTACGTTACTATAGCATTATCCCATACCCCAATCTTTTCTTTAATTACATAGGATTATTTTTTCAAAATCATTTTACGTTTGAAATTTCTTTTAAGTTTTTCATAAACTTATGCTCTGATACCAAGTTATAACATCCCATATCTTGAGGCCTAAAGCTAAGCGCTATAGATGTCGCAGTCATACATAGTATTAATATTAAATAACTTTATACGAAAATGTTAATAGTATCCATAATATTAGAAGAACATGAATATGAAAAAAAAATCACAGATGCAAAAACAAATTTACTGATTACATTCCAAAACCATGTTTCATATTGCATTACATACTCCCAAACGATTCCCGGGTTTTCATCAAATATAACTATTACAAATTACGCCAAGAACGACATATGAAGATGCCCCCTCAGATGGCCAGATTACTAAATAGACATATTAATCTTAATACAACACAGTTGGAATTGAACTAAATAGTTCTTATATAGTTAGCTTCTCCTTCGGCACGTCTTCGATAGTTTTAATCATCCAACCTACTAAACCTAAAAACTAAACTCTCAATCTACTTAAAATAAATTTTAAGCATCCGAGAATTTAAGGGGAAAACATTAACTTCGAGTCAAACATAAAGCCTAGTGTGAATAAAACAATTACATTTGGGATTTTTGATATTAAGGAAGGCCATGCCGCTTAGCAGTGTTGGAAATGCGGATTACGAATCTTAAGGCAGAATTAACACTAGAGGGGGGGGGGGGTGAATAACGTTTAACTAATTTTATGAAACTTTTTGAAATTGTTTCAAATTATCCAAACAGATGCAATTCATAAACACAAAAACAGTCACAAAATCAGACACAAATGTAAATAGTAAATAAAAGTGGTAAAGCAAAGAATGCATTAGAATTTTATACTTGTTCAGAGCCACCTTACATCCAGTCCTACATAATTTCTTATGCAGATTTCTTTTCAAATATAATGTCGATATTAAAACCTCAACTTCAAGGACACGAGATACACTCTCCTATCTTCGAGTCTAGGGTAAACTCTCTTGATTTAACCAGGCTACAAGATCATCTAATTGATTCATGGGATACAATTACACCCAATTGACTTACAGGCCACAATCATAGCATTTCCAATCACACTTTGATAGAGAGACTCGATACACTTCTTGATTACAAATGATCCTATAACTTTGAATACCACTGAGATCATTGAGAGAGAATTGCAGGGAATCAAACTAGAGATGATGGAGTTGGTTCACTTAGAATTTTGACAAAGTTTGGTTAAAGCATTTGAAATATTAGAGAAATATTTGAGTGGAAAAGAAGGGTGAAGAAATGAAGAAAAAATAACTTAAAATTCATTGAAAACAACTGGCATTTATAAGAGAACAACAGTCATGTCCATTAGTGAAAAGTTATGATGGACAAACGCTTCTTTTGAAAATTTAAAATTCGAATTCAATGGCTACCATGTTGACATGGGGGGATGAGGCATGTCGACATGCGTATGTTATTTTTGAAAATAGTTTTTTTTCTAAAATGATTTCTATTCTAAAACTTGTCAGAACAATTTATAAACTTTGTAAACATTTTGAATGTAGTTTAAACTTTTAAAAGAGTTTTAGAAAGTAGTCTTAAAATATATAATGTATAATATAAAAGTAATATTAAAAACTAAATATATGTTTCTATAAATATATTAAAGCTAAAATATTAAAATCAAGAGATAGTTTAAAAAAAGAGATGATTTTGAAATTGATAAGATTAAAAATAGTTTTTGAATTAATGCTAAAATATTTAAATTGATAGAGACGAATGTAAAAAATACTTTTGAAAAAACGAATTATTTTGAAAATTCCGTGGTAATTTCATTCCATTAGAGAAGGTCGTGGGTTCCATCCCACTATTAAAGTGAGTCGTGGATTCCATTCCACAATTAAAACCCGAATAATGATTTTAGTGCTATTATGAAGTTTTATCATAAATCTAGACCCTTTTACTTATCTTGATATCTTGAACTCTTAATATTCATGAGTCTTTGGTCTTGATTTCTTTAATCTTGAGTTCATCGGTCTTGAATCTCTATACTCAATCTTGAATATTTATACTGTACAATCTTCATTCTCAGTACCTGCATATATATATATATATATATATATATATATATATATATATATATATATATATATATATATATATATATATCCTGCATATACATATATATCTGGACAAAGAATATTAGCGTTTATATTTTATAACAAGTCCTAAGGTTGTTGTCATCAAACCATCATCTCAGGAACTAACAATGTCCCCCTTTCTGACAGTGACAACCTTTGTTTATAAAATCTACTCCAACAAATTTCAATTCTACCCCAACTCCCACTTATTCCCTCTACCCCCTCTTAATCTACTAACTCCCCCTTAATCTAAGCCTATCTGACCTATTTTTTAATTCTCCACCATTGTCATCAACAAAATGTAAACCTAAACTACATAACTCCCCCTTATACTATGGAACTAAAAGCTAATAACGAGTATAATAAGCGTAACATAAATCTAATTTTATTATATATGATGTTACTTTACACATATATATGAAACGTATACACAAATATAAAAACATTAATATAATAACAACCTAACGAGAGTCCTTGACAATTGGTGACTTATGAATCAAATAACTTGGGCAGTGGAGACAAAAGTTTCCATATTGTTTGACCAAATCACCATTTTTTTTCAAAATAGACTTCTCCAACGCAAATAACATTATCATCTTCGTCCATTTACGCTTCTTCGTCTTCCTCTTCTCCTGCTTATTCGACATCCTCTAATGGATTTTGACTACGTATGTTAGAGGAATCATCTTCAATCATAATAGGGTCTGCATGATTATCCATTAGAAATTTTTGCAAATATCTAAGAATCTTGCCCTGTTTCTCTTGTGCCTTTTCCATCCTTATTTGACTAACTTGTAATTAAGTTAGCATTTTCAGAGAATCCTTCATGTTTTCCTCGATCTTCATTACTCAAGCCAATTTAGTTTGTTGAAATGGACCAGAATTAGGGGAAGGGAAGGAAAAGGTTGCATTTTGGTTTGATTTAGAAGAGGATGCCATTATTTTATATTTTGAAAAGTTTATTATAGAGAAAATGAAGTAAGAAGGCGGAAAATTAGAAATGTTGTGATTATATAACCGCTAAACTAATTTTAGAGGGAAAATAATGGCAGAGCAGCCTTAGTGTAGAAGGCGAAGGGAAATAGAATGAAGATCCACTTTTTTGAAGCCCCGTATGCTGCATTTATAGGTAAACCCTGAGTTACTTGACTTCCTGAGTAATCCAGGCCCATCAAGACCATAGCCGAACCTGACTTCATCATGATGATCGACCTTAAGCCACTCCAACATGCGGATCCACTCCGTCCTACTGACCCACACAATCTTTCCGATCCATACTGTAACATTCCTGGAGTCTAGCAGAATTAGTTTGATAATTAATTTAATTTTTGGAATTAGATTATGAATTTAATAGAGAATTAATCTGAATATTTGGGATCAAATATATATATATATATATATATATATATATATATATATATATATATTGTAGATTGTGAAAGATAATTTGGATTCGAAATTGAAGAATAAAAATAAAGTTTGTAAAATGAATTTTTACTCTGGAAATTCTAAAAATAAAACATACAATGTAAATAGAATTTCTATTTAAAATTCAATGTTAAGTATGTTATAAATAAAAAATTGGATTTGTTAACTTTGTATTTTGAAAAATTAAAGTATATATGTATGTAAGATTATTTATTTGTGCATAATTGATTTTCAAATCAATTTTTTACATATAAGTACAAATATAAACATTAATTCTTTTAAAACTATAAATTTTAAAATTTAAATAAGAAATGTATAAGTGAGATTTAATTCAAGATCTAAAAAACATTTTCTCTTAAAATGAAGGAAAATAGTTTGTATACTATAAATTTAAAATATGAACATATATAGATAAATAAATAAAAGTTTAATAATGATTTAAAAGAAATTTATAAGATTATTTAAAGAAGGACTTAAACATAAATTTTGTGGTTTTAGACATTTGTAAAAGGATTTCTCAAGTAAATAACAGATGTAAAGATTTTTAAATTTAATTGACAAGTGTAAATTAATAAAAATAAGTGGCAAAATGGTTTACAAAAATTAATTATAAACATTAATAACGTACATAAGGAAAACAACCAAACTAGTGTATATCTCTTTCATTTTCATTTTCTCAAATTTCTTTCCGTCATTTAAAAATCTGAAACCTGGAAATAAGATAAAAGTTTCAGTTCAAATTCTTCAAGATCAAAACTTCAACCAAAGAAGAAATAAAAAAACAAGGCAAATAATTTCTACAAACAATCTTTTGCATTTCAACCTGAAGCAATCAAGCCTAGATCCAACTCAAACATTAAGTAGCAGATCAGACAAGCAAAGATTCAAGTAAAGATCGGGAGCAAACCAAATTAATTTCCAGTTTAAAATTCTGAAAGCAATTCCAGATCTTGCTTCTTTGTTCAAACACTGTAAGCCGTTTTGAAAGCATCAAGCAACTATCAGGATCAATTCAGATTCAACAGAAAGGAATTCCATATTAAAAACAAAATCAAAGTTCCAAGCTTTGTCCTCTGTTTCTACTTACACAGGTGAGCAAACCCTTTTGAAACCACTAGTATTTGATTTGTGGTTTGAATTTGTGCTTAAGATTTGTTTGAATGAGTACAGATATGTGTATGAATGTATGTCCTCTGTGCATGTTGATACACAGGGATATTTATCCCTGTTGCAAGTTCAAGGTTTCCAGAAACCTGTCCAAAAAGAAAAAAAAAACCCTAAAACACTGCTTCTAATTGTTGTTAGATAAGGATGTCAAAAGAAAATGTGTTCAAACTCATACAAACTAAATTTCAAAAATATGTTTTCAAAATAATATGGAAGGTTGTTGTCAGGAAGAAGAGAAAACAGTATAAATTCAAAATTTATCAAATTTTCAACCTTCATGGATTCAAGTTCATTTACATCATCCAAATCCATTTTGAAAATAACGATTTTTAAAAAAAAAATCAGGATTTTTAATTTCGTATTTAGGCCGTGTTTGCTAAATGAATGGAATATGGTTTTTCATGAAATTCTGGCGATCGGCGCATGATTGGGTATCGGTTTTGTTTCTAGAGGCGCTGGGATGATCGTCGAACTTGAGAAAAATGCGAGATGAATTTTTAGTTCATCATGGAAGGTGAACGAAGTTTATTTTGGACTTAACCCTAGTTTTATTAGAGGGGTGAAAACTGGACACCGTGATTTCGTCAAGGCAACGGGCTGCATCGGTCGTGGGGAGACAATTCAGGGATGATCCCAGAAGCTTCAGTTGAAGTTACGAAGCTACTGGCGGCGTCACATGGTGGCGCGATTCATTTGAGTTGGTCGTATTTGTGCCAGTGGGGGTTGAAAAGGTTCGATTTTAATTCTCTGATGATCGTGCCAAATTGGATGGTCGGAAGGCTCTGGGTATCATCAGTAACTTGTTGAAGAGTTCGACGTCGGTCAGAAGATAGATGATCATTGGTGCACGTGAATGCATGCACTTGTGCATTTTGTCTGGATTGTTGGGGAAGAACGATGTTGCTCGAAGTGATTTTCGAGGAGATGATTGATTTGCTTAAGTATTGACTCGAGTGTATTTGCGTTATACTGGGTTTTTCAAAATCTTAAACAAAATTTTGCCATTTGAAAGGGGATACGGGTGAGTTTAGGAAGAAATTCGAAGTGGCACTCGGGGAAGTTGGTAGTTAGCTCGGGGGTGGTCTAAAGTGAGTCTCGAGGTTGATATAAAAACGGTCTTCTTGACTTTAAAACAAAAATTCAAATTTTTAAACATTTTAAATCCATGTTTTAGATAATGGTTTTAATTTAGGTATCGGATTAATACAAGTTTTATGTAAGATATTTTAAAAGGTAATTAAGTTTGAATTATTTAATTTGTGGGATTAATTCATTTATCATTTTAAATAAATAATGTAACTAAAAGTAAACTAAGTGGAAATATCGATTTGTAATTCTTAAATAATCTTAATCTCTTATGTTAATGTTGATTTATCATGAGGCTAATTAATTAAAGACCGTGATAATGATTTAATGATAAATCAAGTTAGATGATTTATAATTACTTAATTAATTAATTAATAGTTAATATTAAGTTAATTGATTATTAATTTAAGATAATTAATTTATAATTAAGAATTAATTAATCAAGGTAATTAATTAAAGGATAATTAATTAAGGGCTGATTAATTAATGTAATTAATTAAGGATAATTAATTAAAGAATAATCAAATAATTAAGGATTGATTATTTAATGATTAAAGATTTACTCATTTATTAATTAAGGTTGATTAATTAATAATTTAAAGTTAATTAATTAATAATTTATTAATTAACCTGGATTAGTTATTAATCTGGTTTCAATTAATCAGGTGATGAATTAATCTTCCTTATGGATGGTTGTATTCTATTGAATGCTGTGAATTGTTTGATATCTCTACTGTGTGATGCCTTGTGATTGGACTTGTTTTAATTCAAACTATGATGAATGTAATTTATTTTATCTGTGATAAATGTACAATATTTATCTGTGAATCTGTGTATGGAAGATAAGCGTTATCGAGATATACCGCTTATCTATAATTACTGTGCTGGAATCTGTAATGATCGATGATGTTGCACTATTGTGTTAAACCCCTGGACTACACTATACACATAGAAATATGGATTGCACGAGGAAATTTGTTATATCACAGATTTTTGAAATCGTTTTAAAGTTGAATTTTGAATTCAAATAGTTTGGCTTAAATATGAAATTTTGAAAAGAAGTTTTGAAGATAAAAGTTGTTTTAATAACTTGATAAGGTTTTGAAATTTAAATAGTTTGATTTAAATTTAAAAACAAGATTTGAATTTGAATTCTATATTTAGAGTTTTGGTTTAAAAAGGTTATACAAGTTATAAATGTGTGTTTATATGGGTTTTAAAACCATTATGAAAGTATTGTTTTAGGAATTTATATTTAACCCAAGTTTTATATTTTGAAAGTTATAGCTTATGCAAAAGTAATTGGATTTTTTCTAAATGAAAAATATTTGTTTTCAAATAATTATAGCTCTCATATATAGAAAGGATTTCCAATTTGTGTTGAAAGATTTCAAGTCTGAAATGGAATTAAAATAGTTCTGAAAACTTTGAATGAATATTTGTGAAAGACGGTAGGACCTTGTTTTGAAATTGAAGAGGCTTTTAAATGGTGTATCTTTTATAAAAGAGTTGAAGTGGAAATTGTTTTGAAAGTTATGAATGAATCTTTGGAAATGGTTTTGGAAGAAAAGAAAGGATTTCCAATTTGTGTTGAAAGATTTCAAGTTTGAATTGGAATTAAAATAGTTTTGAAAACTATGAATGAATCTTTGTGAAAGACAGTTGGACCTTGTTTTGAAATTGAAGTGGCTTTTAAATGGTGTATCTTTTATAAAAGACTTGAAATGGAAATTGTTTTGAAAGTTATGAATGAATCTTTGGAAAAGATTTTGAAAGCTATAAATTGAGTCTCTGATTTAAAGATTGGATGAGTTAATCCAATTTGAAATGGAATTGTTTCGAAGGGCTATAAATGAATCTTTGTGAAAGATTGGTGAACTTTGTAAAGTAAACAATATGAATCTTTGTGAAAGATGGGTGAACTTTGTTTAAACTATTTGAAGAAAAGTTTTGGGTAATAAGTTGTGACTTAACTGAGACCAATATATCCATATTGTTTTTAAATATTGCGCTCATTATTCGGTTTAGCCGGGAGAGGACCTTTGTGTCATATAACTCATTCCGAATAACGATACGACGTTATAGATAACATCTGAAGACTGGTGGTGAAGCAGGATATTTTCGAAAACGAAAGGATAACTCGTCGAATGTCTCTTTACCGACTGGTCCCCGGTATAGAGATTTGATCACCCATTGTGATGGGGAGTCCGGACATGATTAGGGATTATTTGGATTTGCAAGTGCTTCTTTGGAAGTGCCTTCGCTTCTATTCCAACCTGAAACATACTTGTATGGATGTGTGTCTGACATTACCTTGAGATGTAAAGCTGGTTTCTATCAAATACATTTCTGTTTGGTGGCGGAGATTTATTCTCTTAGCTTTACACCCTTCTCTAAGACATACGAGCTCAGAGGTTATGTAGTTGATGGTTACTAGTAATACATTCCCAGTTTGGTAATGTGGCATACGAAGTGCTGTTGATCATTTGTTGATCAAAGCATGACTTTGTGGAAAGTGTAGCTTTGTGGACGAGACTTCGTCGAGCCTCACAACCCTGTAATGGTCGAAACAGTAATCGTGGCAGCAAGGTTATTTGGGAGTAGCGCCCCATGAGGGTATGTCCAATTCCTTCTGGATTATAAGTGGTATCATGGTATGGAGCCCAGATACTTAACTTTATGGTTGCTGCAAAACTTGTTGCTTTGTGGTTGTTGGTTGAGAAGCGCTTCGGATAAAGATTGGTAACGACTGGGAGGTGGCATACTCGTGTCAGTAGTTACCTAGCTACAGAGGTAATCCGGCCTTGTGTAGCAGAGATCCAGTTAGGTTCTCGGGGACGTCCCTCCAGAGGCATTCTATTTTGCGTGGGAAGTTCCTTTTCCTGACCATTTGTTGGGAATCCAATCATCTAATACGTTCCTTATATGGTTTTAGTTGTATAAACTGCTATTCACTTATGGTGGCGCCACACTGTTTAGATGGTAGCTAAAGTAGGCATAGTTCAAAATGTCAATGTTGGCTAAGATTATATTATACGTTCGAAACGTTTACTGCACTATGCACTAATAATAATATCAAAAAGATTTTTGCGTAACAAGCATGTTTGAATATCATAAGGAGAAATCTCCTCCAATTCTGCGTTTGCACTGCGTATGCGGTAGGAGGCCTTATGGTAGTTTCATTTTCTAAAAAGTATTGCGGTTTTCAACTTTTAAAATCTTTTGTTGTTTGTTTTAAAGATAAACTGTTTTTGTTTGCTCATACCAGCCCCATGTCTGACCCGGAGTTTATTGTTCCCTTCCTAAACTCTGGGTGCCCACCATTTTCCACATGGACAGTCTAGAGTTGGGTTTTTCAGATAATCAAATAGTAGGAGTAAACTCAATAGCATTTAACCGTTGGATTTCAGTTATCGCTTTATGCTTCTCTTCCACATTTTAGACCGACCTTGCTTAGTGCACCTTGATTGGGAGTTCGAGCTATTTCTGGATTGGTGCTTTGGAGATGGAGATTGCTGATATTGGAGTTCCTTCTTTGGAGTTCAAGTTTATGTTATCTCTTTCCGCTGCTGTATCTTGTCTTCGATATTTGTATCAATATCTCAATTGTATCATTATTGAATCGAATGTTGTATCAAAGATATATTGTTCATTGTTTTCTTCCACTGTGTTGTTATACTTAATGTGTTATAAGCTCTGGCACGAGTCAGATTTCAGCGATTGAATCTGCGGCATTCGAGTACAAGTAAGTACGGGTGTTGATTTTCGAACGCTGAAATTTGAACTGTGACAGTTTGGTATCAGAGTTGAAGGTTGAAACTTCAGCTCGAGTGTATAACACATCAGGTAACTCATTAGAGATAGGGTGAAGTATACCCTAGAATGAGTATATCCTTAAGATATCCGTTTGTGTTCCTTAGTAAATTCTCTTACTTTCCACTGATAGTGAGTATGAGCGCAAGAAGAGGATGAGGTAGGCAACAGGGGAATACCGCTATAAATGGTCAATACCCTGCAGCAACAAGGAAACAGTCTTTTCTCTATCAATCTCCTTTGATTCAATTTCAATTTTCTGATGGCTTCGTAGCAGCTTAAAGGAGAAGCTTCAGTGCGATGATGGCCCTGCAAATCGTGTAGATAAATTCCTATCTCACATTCTTGTTCTCAGCTTTTCGTTTTAAACTTTAATGAATATGAAATTTTAAAAATTGAAATGAATTGTTTAGCTAAAATATAAAGTTAAAAATAGATTTGTATCGATAAAACGATTTCGATTAAACCCAAATTTGGAATTCTATTGTGATTTCTTGCGAGGATCAAGGTCCGAAGAAGGACAGGTTGGTGTATACTTTGGGATATTCCAATCTGAATTGAGTATCCATTGTTTGTTCTGTTGGGTCCAGATATATTCTACGAGTGGTTAGTTATCATTCGAACTAACCAGTTCCCTGCATATTTCGTAGACTGGATGGCCCGAGTATCTTATGGGATATGGGATGAGTTCGTTCTCATAATTATTGGTGATATTCTGATTTGGTAAGCCAAATGCAGAATGAATATTCAGTTTGATCTGGAAAGATATTTCTCTATCTTTCATCTGTTCTTTGTTGTCTTTCTATCCAGCAAATTTCGAGGACGAAATTTTCTTAAGGGGGGATCTGTAACATTCCTGGAGTTTAGCTAGAAATAATTTGATAATTAATTTAATTTTTGGAATTAGATTATGAATTTAATAGAGAATTAATTTGAATATTTGGGAATATGCATATATATATATTATAGATTGTGAAAGATAATTTGGATTGGACATTGAAGAATAAAAATAAAGTTTCTGAAAAGAATTTTTACTTTTAGAATTCTAAAAATAAAATATATATTTTAAATATAATTTCAATTTAAAATTCAAGGATAAGTATCTTATAAATAAAAAATTGGATTTGTTAACTTTGTATTTTGAAAAATTAAAGTATATATGTATATAAGGTTATTTATTTGTGTATAATTGATTTCAAATAATTTTTTATATATAAGTACAAATATAAACATTAATTCATTTAAAACTATAAATTTTAAATTTTAAATAAGAAATATATAAGTGAGATTTAATTCAAGATTTATATTATATTTTCTCTTAAAATGAATGAAAATAGTTTGTATAATATAAATTTAAAATATAAACATATGTAGATAAATAAATAAAAGTTTAACAAGGATTTAAAAACAAATTTTTTCAAGATTCTTTGAAGAAGGACTTAAACATAAATTTTGTGGTTTTGGATATTTGTAAAAGGATTTCTCAAGTAAATAACAAGTGTAAAGATTTCTAAATTTAATTGACAAGTGTAACTTAATAAAAACAAGTGGCAAAATTGTTTATAAAAATTAATTAAAAACATAAATTACATACATTAGGAAAACAAACAAACTAGTGTATATCTCTTTCATTTTCATTTTCTCAAATTTCTTTCCTTCATTTAAAAATTTCAAACCTGGAAATAAGATAAAAGTTTCAGTTCAAATTCTTCAAGATTAAAACTTCAACAAGAGAAGAAATAAAAAAACAAAACAAGACATACAATTTTTACAAACAATCTTTTGCATTTCAACCTGAAGCAATCTATAACGACCCAGAATTTCAGTGTTTGAAATTCGTATATTTAATTGATTTTAAATATGCAAAAGTTAATTTAATAAGATGAATAATTTATTTTTGAAATATAGTGATTTAATTGGATAATTAAATTGTTAATTTAATATTTAAAACTGCGTAAATAATTGAAATTGGATTTATTATGAGTAAAAATGATTTATAAAGTTATATTAAATCCTATTTGAATTAGAATGATGTTATAGAACTTTTAAAATCGAATTAAAAGTTAAATTGTAGAAACTGAATATTTTAATATTTAATTAACGAGTAAAAATAACCATTTTTCAAACTGTCTCGGATTTCGACGAAACCTGTTTCATTGGATCCATAATGTTAAATTATTGTAAGATTTCAAATTTCGTATCAATCGGATGTACGGTTTGTCCCGGGCAAGCTAAAACGCGTAGAAATCTTTTTAAGTCAAATTTTAAATTTAAAGTAGTCGATTTGAAAACCTATCTTTCAAATACGATCGAATTGGCTCTCGATATATATTCCATTACGTTCGAAATAGGAGTAAAATATTATAAACGCCAAGCGGCATGCTTCATTTCGAGTTCGAAAAATTTCCTGATGAATAGCGTCATCGAATTTTCTATAAAAGCCCCTGATTTCCTTCATTTTTCAAGACCCTAGTCAAAGTTAGGTCTAGCCACCATTAATGAAATACACGGCCAGAAATACACCTCTTTTCTCCTCTATTTTCTTCAAATCCATCCACCTATACGAAAAACTTCCAACTACAAAAGGATACAGCACGACGAGATATCTAAGATCAACGGTGATGATGCGTTTTAGACCTATGGATTGGCATGAATGTAACGATCCTGAATTTTAATTTATTTTAAATTGATAATTTAAATGAATTTTTTGAATTAAAATTGTAAAATTGATTATAAATGGCAGCGAGTTTCCCCGATTCAAATAGAAAATATATTAAGTCATGTAAGAATAGAAATAAATATATAAGCTAATATAATAAAAATAAATATAACAACTTTTATAATATGTACATAAAGTAAAATAAATATCTATCAAACATAAAAAATGAAAATGTATAGTGTGAAACATAACAAAGAGACAAACTAGTTACATAGTATAATAAAAAGACTAAAACAAACATAATAAATGCAGCCACCATGACAAAAGACAAAAGAAAAGATAAAATATTATTCAGGTATAAGTATGTACACTTAAATAAAGACAAGAAAGAATTTATACATCAATTACATACAAACAAGATAAAAATAAGTATAATATAAAAATGAAACAAGTAAAAAGAAAATAAAAAAAGAAAGAAAGAGAGGATAGGTATGTAGCCTGCATAAGGTTGTAAACAATAAGGACATGCATTTAATACCCATCTTCTCTTTGCACAAACAAATCATCTCAGCCATACTGAAGTGAAACTATCAACCATAACTACTATACAAACAATATATACTGTAAACTTCTTTTTATATATATCACCTTCCTCATTTTCATTCGTTTGACACAACTTCGCCACTGGAAAATTTTATAGCAAGCATATTTTTTTACAAACTGAAGCATCATTCAGTTAAACAAAAAAGCAAGAAAATTTGGGTGGAAGATCAAAGCAATTTCCAGTTTAAAAGTCAAGCCAGTTTCAAAGTATTTCAAGTAGCCTCTCTGTTCTTTCCTCAAAACAACTGTGAGTAACACCCTTTTTAAAAGCTTAAGCATATGAAACTGATTATAGGGTTAAAATCTGGATTATGTATATTGTTGCATATGTATTTCTCTGTGTATACATATGGATGTCTGGATGATTTTATATGTTGTTCTTCTCTGCTTTAAGTTGTAAAGTCTAAATCAAATTCAAATTGCACTTTCTTCACCTCTGATCTCTGATAGGCATTAGTATTCATGCCAATTCAGTTTGTTTAAACATGAACTAGAATCCAAATTTAGTATTAAACATGTATATATATATATATATATATATATAGTGCCTGGAAATCCATATTTACAGTAAACTTTTATAAATATGTTAAAATCAATTTATACAATTCTCTAATTCAAATACATAAATTGAGTTGGGCTAGAAAGTTATGATTTTTAAAATCAAAATCATGATTTAAAGTGAGGTATTGGATGTGAATTTGGGGATTGCCTGGAATTTGAGTTTTGGCCGAACTCTGATGATCTATGAAGTCATGGTGGTCGAGCTTCCTCCTGGAGGTGGAGGAGTGATCAGTGGCCCTAGGAAAAATATTAGTTGGGGTTGTAAGTGAACGCGGTGGCGACGGTGATGGGATCCAGTTCGTAACCCTAGTTTGGTCGAGGGTAAATATTTTGATTCGTTCTTGGTCTAGGGGTGATCGAGTTCAACGTGGTTTGGGGTAATGGTGGAGGAAGGGTTGACGCGTGCGTGGCGGGGGTTGCGCGAATTCCGGTGGTTGGAACGTCGAGCACGTGGCGTTGCCAGGTTTGGCGATGGGAAGGGGTTCATGTTCCAAGTTTTGATTTTTGTGCTCGAATCTGATTTTGAGTCGATGAACACGATCTGATGATCGTGGTGAGTTTCTAGGAAGACCGTCGACTTGTTCGAGGGTATGGGCTGACCAGAGATGGTCATCGGCGTCGCACACGTGCACGAGCACCGTATTTGGTGGTTTGGGCATTTTGGTAGGCCTGGGTGGAACAGGGTTGCATGCGAGTTTATCTTGAGTGATTCCTGCATTTTGCTCGAAGCAGGTAGGGGATGGACTCGAAGCAAAATTTAATTGCCTCGGGTCATTTGAAACTGTTACAGGTTTTTAATTAAACTTGTCTGTTTGAATTTAAACAGATTTTGAAGATTTGAAACCAGGTTTTAATATAAATTTTAAAACTAGAATTTGAAAGATGGTTCCAAATTTATTTTTGTATCCTAGTTTGAATTAAAGAATGTTTTATAAAAATTTAATTATTTGAACTACTTTAAAAAGGGGTTAAAGTATTAATTTAAAATGTTTTGAATTTAAATGATTGATTTAAACTCTAGTATAAATTTCTGTATAAAGATAAATGTTTTATAACATTTAATTTTAAAAGAGTTTTAACTTGGTTAAAATTCTAAAGTTAAATTTGTAGTTATTTCAAATTCTTTTAATATGAAATAGAATCTAAAAGTGAATTTGAAACAAAATGTTTTAAATGTATTTGAGTATGATAATTAAGTCTTTACTAAAACGATGTTTTATCTTAAAGATAATTAAGGTTTAATGATTTATAATCCATCAAATTTTTATTGTAATTAAATAGTTAAATTAATAAGTTAATTAATTTATGATTTGAATTAATTAAGTTATTAAGGGATGTTTATTAATTTAGAATTAATTAATCTTGTAATTAATTTAAAGTAAATCAATTGTTGTAACCAATTGAGATGACTAATTAATATTGATTACTTATTTTGGAAAGTAATTAAGACGGATTACTTTAAAATAGTAATTAGAGTTTGAATTAGTAATGTTTAAGTGATTGATAAATTTGTTATTAACTACTTAAGTTAATTTGAATGATTAATTATGAAATTGGTTTAAAGGTTAATTTAATTAATATGGTAATTAAAGAATAATTTATTTGGTTTTTAATTTATAATTTAGATTAATTTATAGTCAGGGATGATTAATAATAATTAATCTAAGATAATTTCTTAAGAAGGTAATTAACGAAATGTTATTAGTTAATGAAGATAAATTAAATAGAGATTATTAAGAATTAAATTAATGTGATTAATTTTTATAATTCATTAGATTATTTAATTTAGACACTCAATTATAAATTGTTTTAGATGTAATTACTTAATTAAAGTAATTAAGCAATTGATTGCTTCTCGTAATTAATTTTGGATAAATTGATTAATTAAAGTTAAATTATTTAGTTTAATTAATTTAAGAAATTATTTGATAATTGGATAGGTGAATTTACTTAGTGAAATTTATGGAGATAATTAATTATGAGATAATTAATTTATTTAACGAGTAATTAAGGTGATTGATTAATTAATATCAAATGATTTGTAATTAATTAATCAAGGTTGTATACTTTATTCATAAGTAATTAAATTGAATTATCATATTATATGTGATGCCTTGAATTAATTGCCCTAACTGATCTGTGACATTTTGTTCTGTGGATTGAACTGAGTATATTATTCATTTATTGATGATGCATCTGCATATTATCTCTGAATTGTGAATGGAAGATAAGCGTTATACTTTATATCGCTTATCAACTATATTTCTGTGTTTTAATCTGCGATGATTGATTGATGTTGCACTATTGTGTTAAACCCCTGAACCAAACTTATGCACACACAAATATGGATTTCACGAGGAAATCGATTATGTCACAGATTTTGAAATGATTTTTTAAGTTGAATATTTAAATTCAAATGTTTTGGAAATGGATTGGGTATAAAGTGAAAAACTTTTGAAATGGAATTTCAAAGATGAAGTATATTTTTAATAACTTGATTGAATTTTGTAATTTAAATATTTTGATTTAAATTTGAATTCAATATTTTAAATTGAATTCTATGATCTGTAAACTAGGGACTAAGATGTTATACCAGTTTATATGGGTTAAACTATTTTAAAGATATTGATTTGAAAATTTGAATTTAAATTCAAAGGCTTTAACTCGTATAAATGAAATTGGATCTTTCTGAGACGTAAACTATTTGTTTCCAAATAATAAAAGCTTTCATATAGGAAGTGAACTTCCAAATTGTGTTAAAAAGGATTTCGAGTTAAAAATGAAAATGATTTCCCAAGTTATCGAAACTGTTTGAAAGCTATAAGATAAAAATCTTGATTTAAAGATTTAGATGAATTAATCCAATTGAGGTGAAATTGTTTTGAAATCCGGGAATGAATCTTTGTGAAAATAGGTGAACTTAGTGAAATAAATCCTTTGTTTAAAAGATTTGAAAATGGTAATTCGTTTAAACCATTTGAAAGAAAGTTTTGAATTATTAAGTTGTGACTAAATTGAAATTCCATATCCATATGTTTTAAATGTTGCGCTCACTATTCCGGTTAGCCGGGAAAGGACCTTTGGGTCGTATAACCCATTCCGAATATGTGATACGTCGTTTGGATAACATTTGAAGACCGGTGGTGAAGACCGGGTATTTGCTAGAACGATAGGATGACATATCGATTGTCTCTGCACTGAGTTGCTCCGGTATAAAGATTCCCTAAGTTATGGGAAGTTCGATCGGGATTGTGAATACCCGGATTGCCAGGACTTCTTTGGAAGTGCCTTCGGTTCTGATCGAACCTGGAACAGACTTGTATGTTTACGTGTTTGACATTACATTTTGAGATATAAAGCAGATTTCTTTCAAATACATTTCTGTTGGTGGCGGAGAATTTATTCTCTTAGCTTAACACCCTTCTCTGAGATGTACGTGCTCAGAGGTTATGTAGTTGATGGTTATCGGCGATATATTCCCAATTTGGTAATGTGACATGCTGAGTGTTGCTGTGAAATGATCATTGTTTGATCATTTGTGATATGATCATTTGTTTGATCATTTATCTTTGTGATCATTACTTTGATCATTTGTTGACCCAAAGCATGGCTTTGTACCAAAGCGTGGCTTTGTGGAGGAGACTTCGTCAGACCTCACACCCCGAAATGGTCGAAACAGGAAAGATGCGGCAAGGTTATTGGAGGTAGCGCCCCTTAAGGTATGTGCATTTCCTTCTGGATAGAGGTGGTATCATGGTATGGAGACCAGATACTTAACCTATGTTGTTGCTGCAAATTTATTTCTTTATGGTTGTTGGTTATCGGGATCCCGGATAAAGGTTGGTTACGACCGGGGGATGGCATACTCGTGTTAGTAGTTACCCAGTTAGGGGTAACCCGACCTTGTGTTGGTAGAGATCTGGTTAGGTTCTTGGGGACGTCCTTCCAGAGGCGTTCTCATGTGGCATTCGACGACTCGGATTTGAATGGTCGAATCTGCGGCATTCGAGTACAGGAATAAGCATGGATGTCGATTTTCGAGTGCGTAAAATCCGCATTCGTTACATTTGTTTCCAGATTTTGATTTTTGTGATCGAATCTGATTTTGAGTCGATGAACACGATCTGATGATCATGGTGAGTTGCTTGGAAGACCGTCGACTTGTTCGATGGTAGAGGGCGACTAGAGAAGGTCATCGGCGTCGTGCACGTGCACGAGCACCGTATTTGGTGGTTTGGGCATTGCACGCGAGTTTATCTCGAGTGATTCCTGCGTTTTGCTCGAAGCAGTTAGGGGATGGACTCGATGCAAAATTTAATTGCCTCGGGTCATTTGAAAATGTTACAGGTTTTTAATTAAATTTGTCTGTTTGAATTTAAACAGATTTTGAAGATTTGAAACCAGGTTTTAATATAAATTTTAAAACTAGAATTTGAAAGATGGATCTAAATTTATTTTTGTATCCTAGTTTGAAATAAAGAATGTTTTATAAAAAATTAGTTATTTGAACTACTTTAAAAAGGGGTTAAAGTATTAATTAAAATGTTTTGAATTTAAATGATTGATTTAAACTCTAGTATAAATTTCTGTATAAAGATAAATGTTTTATAACATTTAATAATTAAAATGTTTTGAATTTAAATGATTGATTTAAACTCAAGTATAAATTTCTGTATAAAGATAAATGTTTTATAACATTTAACTTTAAAAGATTTTTAACTTGGTTAAAATTGTAAAGTTAAATTTGTAGTTATTTCAAATTCTTTTAATATGAAATAGAATCTAAAAGTGAATTTGAAACAAAATGTTTTAAATGTATTTGAGTATGATGATTAAATCATTACTAAAATGATGTTTTATCTTAAAGATAATTAAGGTTCAATGATTTATAATCCGTCAAATTTTTAAGGTAATTAAATGGTTAAATTAATAAGTTAATTAATTTATGATTTGAATTAATTAAGTTATTAAGGGATGTTTATTAATTTAGAATTAATTAATCTTGTAATTAATTTAAAGTAAATAAATTGTTGTAACCAATTAAGATGACTAATTAATATTGATTACTTATTTTGGAAAGTAATTACGATGGATTACTTTAAAATAGTAATTAGAGTTTGAATTAATAATGTTTAAGTGATTGATAAATTTGTTATTAACTACTTAAGTTAATTTGAATGATTAATTATGAAATTGGTTCAAAGGTTAATTTAATTAATATGGTAATTAAAGAACAATTTATTTGATTTTTAATTTTTAATTTAGATTAATTTATAATCAGGGATGATTAATAATAATTAATCTAAGATAATTTCTTAAGAAGGTAATTAAGGAAGTGTTATTAGTTAATGAAGATAAATTAACTGCAGATTATTAAGTAATTAAATTAATGTGATTAATTTTGATAATTCATTAGATTAATTAATTTAGATAATCAATTATAAATTGTTTTAGATGTAATTACTTAATTAAAGTAATTAAGGAATTGATTGCTTCTCGTAATTAATTTTGGATAAATTGATTAATTAAAGTTAAATTATTTAGTTTAATTAATTTAAGAAAATTATTTGATAATTGGATAGGTGAATTTACTTAGTGAAATTTATGGAGATAATTAATTATGAGATAATTAATTTATTTAACGAGTAATTAAGTTGATTGATAAATTAATATCAAATGATTTGTAATTAATTAATCAATGTCGGATACTTTATTCAGTAATTAAATTGAATTATCATATTATATGTGATGCCTTAAATTAATTGCCCTAACTGATCTGTGACATTTTGTTCTATGGATTGAACTGAGTATTTTATTCATTTATTGATGATACATCTGCATATTATCTGTGAATTGTGAATGGAAGATAAGCGTTATACTTTATATCGCTTATCAACTATATTTCTGTGTTTTAATCTGTGATGATTGATTGATGTTGTACTATTGTGTTAAACCCCTGAACCACACTTATACACACACAAATATGGATTTCACGAGGAAATCGATTAAGTCACAGATTTTGAAATGATTTTTAAAGTTGAATATTTAAATTCAAATGTTTTGGAAATGGATTGGGTATAAAGTGAAAAACTTTTGAAATGGAATTTCAAAGATGAAGTTTATTTTTAATAGCTTGATTGAATTTTGTAATTTAAATATTTTGATTTAAATTTGAATTCAATATTTGAAATTGAATTCTATGATCTGGAAACTAGGGACTAAGATGTTATACCAGTTTATATGGGTGAAACTATTTTAAAGATATTGATTTGAAAATTTGAATTTAAATTCAAAGGCTTTAACTCGTTAAATGAAATTGGATCTTTCTGAGACGTAAACTATTTGTTTCCAAATAATAAAAGCTTTCATATAGGAAGTGAACTTCCAAATTGTGTTAAAAAGGATTTCGAGTTAAAAATGAAAATGATTTCCCAAGTTATCGAAACTGTTTGAAAGCTATAAGATAAAAATCTTGATTTAAAGATTTAGATGAATTAAACCAATTGAGATGAAATTGTTTGGAAATCCGGGAATGAATCTTTGTGAAAATGGGTGAACTTAGTGAAATAAATCCTTTGTTTAAAAGATTTGAAAATGGTAATTCGTTTAAACCATTTGAAAGAAATTTTTGAATTATTAAGTTGTGACTAAACTGAAATCCCATATCCATATGTTTTAAATGTTGTGCTCACTATTCGGGTTAGCTGGGAAAGGACCTTTGGGTCGTATAACCCATTCTGAATATGTGATACGTCGTTATGGATAGCATTTGAAGACGGGTGGTGAAGACCGGGTATTTGCAAGAACGATAGGATGACCTATCGATTGTCTCTGTACTGAGTTGCTCCGGTATAGAGATTCCCTAAGTGATGAGAAGTTCGATCGGGATTGTGAATACCTGGATTGCAAGGACTTCTTTTAAAGTGCCTTCGGTTCTGTTCGAACCCGGAACAGAGTTGTATGGTTACGTGTTTGACATTACATTTTGAGATATAAAGCAGATTTCTTTCAAATACATTTTTGTTGGTGGCGGAGAATTTATTCTCTTAACTTAACACCCTTCTCTGAGACGTACGCGCTCAGAGGTTATGTAGTTGATGGATATCGGCGATATATTCCCAATTTGGTAATGTGACATGCTGAGTGTTGCTGTGAAATGATCATTGTTTGATCATTTGTGATATGATCATTCGTTTGGTCATTTATCTTTGTGATCATTACTTTGATCATTTGTTGACCCAAAGCATGGCTTTGTACTAAAGCGTGGCTTTGTGGACGAGACTTCGTCGGACCTCACACCCCGAAATGGTCGAAACAGGAAAGATGCGGCAAGGTTATTGAGGGTAGCGCCCCTTAGGGTATGTGAATTTCTTTCTGGATAGAGGTGGTATCATGGTATGGAGCCCAGATACTTAACCTATGTTGTTCCTGCAAATTTAATACTTTGTGGTTGTTGGTTATCGGGATCCCGGATAAAGGTTGGTTACGGCCGGGGGATGGCATACTCGTGTCAGTAGTTACCCAGTTAGGGGTAACCCAGCCTTGTGTTGGCAGAGATCCGGTTAGGTTCTCGGGGACGTCCTTCCAAAGGCATTCTCATGTGGCAATGGGAAGTTCCTTGGCCTGACCATTTATTGGAAATCCAAAGAAACATTACGAGCCTTGTACAGTATTAGTTGTATAACTTGTCATGGAATGTGGCGGTAACCTGCTATTGAACATGGTAGCTATCGTAGACATACGATAATGGTCGTATGTTGGCTAAGATTTATATCTTTACTTTCGAAATGATTTTTCCTACACTTTGCACTTATAGTAATAATATCCAGGAAATTGCGTATCAAGCATGCTTGACTATCATAAGAAGAAATCTCCTCCAATTCTGCGTTTACGTTGTGTGTGTGGCGGGAGGTCTTATGGTAGTTTCATTTCCAAAAGCATTGCGAATTGATTTTAAAATCTTTTGTTGATTGTTTTAAAAGATAAACTGTTTTTTTTTCGTTGCTCACACCAGTCGCATGACTGATCCGGAGTTTATTGTTTCTTTCCTAAACTCTGGATGCTCAAAACTTTTTGTACACGGGCAGTCTAGAGTTGGGGTTTTCAGATAGTCAGGTTTAGTAGGTTATCTGGAGCTAGTTCAGTCTTTGGATGTGGACGAGACTTGCTTGTCTTGGTGAATCGTGATGTTGGTTCGAGCTGCTGCTGGAGTTCTTCCTTGAAGGCTATATTAGAGTTATTCGTTCTGTTTCTAATGTTGTCTATTTTCTTTTCCACTGCTATTTTATTGTATCTCTGATGTATATTGATATCTATTGGATCATCTGTCGTATCAGTTATTGTATCAAAGCTGGATATCAATGTATTATTCTTTTATTCCGCTGTGTTGTTTACTTAATGTTGTTATAAGCTCCGGCGACTTCGTTTTGAACGGTCGAATCTGCGGCATCCGAGTACAAGAATAAGTATGGATGTCGATTTTCGAGCGCGCAAAATCCGCATTCGTTACATTTGGTATCCGAGCTAAGGTAAACCTTTAGCTCTGGAGTATAACACATTAAGTAACTCATTAGAGATAGGGTGAAGTATCCCTAGAATGATAAATCCCTAAGATATATGTTCGAAAGACTCAGTAAATTCTCTTGCTACCCACGGATAATGAGTATAAGTGTAAGAAGAGAACGAGATAAAGGACAGGAAAATACGACTATAATTGGTCAATACTCTGTAACAATAGTGGAAATAACTTTCTTATCAAATTCTTTGATTCGATTCTAAATTCTTTTAATTGCTTCGTGACAGCTCCAGAAAGAAGTTTCGGTATGATGATGGCCCTACGAATCGTTGTAGGAAAATCCTTACTCCGTATTTTCATCGGTTTTTTATCAGTTCTGGATTTAAACCTTAATGAATACTAATTTGAAATTTGGAATTAAAATTTTAAATAAATTGGAAATTTTAAATTGAGTTAAATTGATCAATGAAATATGAAGCTAAATTTAAATTGTATTGATAAAGCGATTTCGTTTGAAACCAAACTTGAAATTCTATTGTAATTTCTTGGGTTGATTGAAGTCCGAAGAGGGACGAATTAGTACATATTCTGAGATATTCCGACTTGAGTTTGGAATTCATATCTTAAGTTTGAGGAATTATAGGAGATCGAATCTGTCTATCTCTGTGTTGTTTTCGTGCCTACTAATTTCGAGGACGAAATTCTTTTAAGGGGGAAGTCTGTAACGATCCTGAATTTTAATTTATTTTAAATTGATAATTTAAATGAATTTTTTTAATTGAAATTGTAAAATTGATTATAAATGGCAGTGAGTTTCCCCGATTCAAATAGAAAATATATTAAGTCATGTAAGAATAGAAATAAATATATAAGCGAATATAATAAAAATAAATATAACAACTTTTATAATATGTACATAAAGTAAAATAAATATCTATCAAACATAAAAATGAAAATGTATAGTGTGAAACATAACACAGAGACAAACTGGTTACATAGTATAGTAAAAAGACTAAAACAAACATAATAAATGCAGCCACCATGACAAAAGACAAAAGAAAAGATAAAATTTTATTCAGGTATAAGTATGTACACTTAAATAAAGACAAGAAAAATTTATACATCAATTACATACAAACAAGATAAAAGTAAGTATAAAATAAAAATGAAACAAGTAAAAAGAAAATAAAAAAAGAAAGAAAGAGAGGATAGGTATGTAGCCTGCATAAGGTTGTAAACAATAAGGACATGCATTTAATACCCATCTTCTCTTTGCACGAACAAATCATCTCAGCCATACTGAAGTGAAACTATCAACCATACCTATTATACAAACAATATATACTATAAACTACTTTTTATATATATCACCTTCCTCATTTTCATTCGTTTAACACAACTTCGCCACTGGAAAATTTTATGGCAAGCATTTTTTTTTTTACAAACTAAAGCATCATTCAATTAAACGAAAAAACAAGAAAATTTGGGTGGGAGATCAAAGCAATTTCCAGTTTAACAGTCAAGCCAGTTTCAAAGTATTTCAAGTAGCCACTATGTTCTTTCCTCAAAACAACTGTGAGTAACACCCTTTTTAAAAGCTTAAGCATATGAACTGATTATAGGGTTAAAATCAGGATTATGTATATTGTTACATATGTATTTCTCTATGTATACATATGGATGTCTGGATGATTTTATATGTTGTTCTTCTCTGCTTTAAGTTGTAAAGTCTAAATCAAATTCAAATTGCACTTTCTTCACCTCTGATCTCTGATAGGCATTAGTTTTCATGCCAATTCTGTTTGTTTAAACATGAACTAGAATCCAAATTTAGTTTTAGACATGTATATATTTATATAGTGCATGGAAATCCAGATTTACAGTAAACTTTTATAAATATGTTAAAATCAATTTATACAATTCTCTGATTCAAGTACATAAATTGATTTGGCCTGGAAAGTTATGATTTTTAAAATCAAAATCACGATTTAAAGTGAGGTATTGGATGTGAATTTGGGGATTGCTTGGAATTTGAGTTTGGGCCGAACTCTGATGATCTACGGAGTCGTGGTGGTCGAGCTTCCTCTTGGAGGTGGAGGAGTGATCATTGGCCCTAGGAAAAATATTGGTTGGGGTTGCAAGTGAACGCGGTGGCGACGGTGATGGGTTCCAGTTCGTAACCCTAGTTTGGTCGAGGGTAAATATTTTGATTCCTTCTCGGTCTAGGGGTGATCGAGTTCAACGTGGTTTGGGGTAATGGTGGAGGAAGGGTTGACGCGTGCGTGGCCGGGGTTGCGCGAATTCCGGTGGTCGGAACGTCGAGCACATGGCGTTGCCAGGTTTGGCGATGGGAAGGGGTTCATGTTCCAGGTTTTGATTTTTTGTGCTCGAATCTGATTTTGAGTCGATGAACACGATCTGATGATCGTGGTGAGTTGCTTGGAAGACCGTCGACTTGTTCGAGGGTAAGGGGGCGACCAGAGATGGTCGTCGGCGTCGTGCACGTGCACGAGCACTGTATTTGGTGGTTTGGGCATTTTGATAGGCCTGGGTGGAACAGGGTTGCACGCGGGTTTATCTCGAGTGATTCCTGCATTTTGCTCGAAGCATGTATGGGATGGACTCGAAGCAAAATTTAATTGCCTCGGGTCATTTGAAAATGTTACAGGTTTTTAATTAAACTTGTCTGTTTGAATTTAAACAGATTTTGAAGATTTGAAACCGTGTTTTGATATAAATTTTAAAACTAGAATTTGAAAGATGGATCCAAATTTACTTTTGTATCCTAGTTTGAATTAAAGATTTTTTTATAAAAATTTAATTATTTGAACTACTTTAAAAAGGGGTTAAAGTATTAATTTAAAATGTTTTGAATTTAAATGATTGATTTAAACTCTAGTATAAATTACTGTATAAAGATAAATGTTTTATAACATTTAATTTTAAAAGAGTTTTAACTTGGTTAAAATTGTAAAGTTAAATTTATAGTTATTTCAAATTCTTTTAATATGAAATAGAATCTAAAAGTGAATTTGAAACAAAATGTTTTAAATGTATTTGAGTATGATAATTAAATTATTACTAAAATGATGTTTTATCTCAAAGATAATTAAGGTTTAATGATTTATAATCCATCAAATTTTTAAGGTAATTAAATGGTTAAATTAATAAGTTAATTAATTTATGATTTGAATTAATTAAGTTATTAAGGGATGTTTATTAATTTAGAATTAATTAATCTTGTAATTAATTTAAAGTAAATCAATTGTTGTAACCAATTAAGATGACTAATTAATATTGATTACTTATTTTGGAAAGTAATTAAGACGGATTACTTTAAAATTGTAATTAGAGTTTGAATTAATAATGTTTAAGTGATTGATAAATTTGTTATTAACTACTTAAGTTAATTTGAATGATTAATTATGAAATTGGTTTAAAGGTTAATTTAATTAATATGGTAATTAAAGAATAATTTATTTGATTTTTAATTTATGATTTAGATTAATTTATAATCAGGGATGATTAATAATAATTAATCTAAGATAATTTCTTAAGAAGGTAATTAAGGAAATGTTATTAGTTAATGAAGATAAATTAACTAGAGATTATTAAGTAATTAAATTAATGTGATTAATTTTGATAATTCATTAGATTAATTAATTTAGATAATCAATTATAAATTGTTTTAGATGTAATTACTTAATTAAAGTAATTGAGGAATTGATTATTTCTCGTAATTAATTTTGGATAAATTGATTAATTAAAGTTAAATTATTTAGTTTAAATAATTTAAGAAAATTATTTGATAATTGGATAGGTGAATATACTTAGTGAAATTTATGGAGATAATTAATTATGAGATAATTGATTTATTTAACGAGTAATTAAGGTGATTGATTAATTAATATCAAATGATTTGTAATTAATTAATCAAGGTCGGATACTTTATTCAGTAATTAAATTGAATTATCATATTATATGTGATGCCTTAAATTAATTGCCCTAACTGATCTGTGACATTTTGTTCTATGGATTGAACTGAGTATTTTATTCGTTTATTGATGATACATCTGCATATTATCTGTGAATTGTGATGAAGTAATCAAAGATGAAGTTTATTTTTAATAACTTGATTGAATTTTGTAATTTAAATATTTTGATTTAAATTTGAATTCAATATTTGAAATTGAATTCTATGATCTGGAAACTAGAGACTAAGATGTTATACCAGTTTATATGGGTTAAACTATTTTAAAGATATTGATTTTAAAATTTGAATTTAAATTCAAAGGCATTAACTCGTATAAATGAAATTGGATCTTTCTGAGACGTAAACTATTTGTTTCCAAATAATAAAAGCTTTCATATAGGAAGTGAACTTCCAAATTGTGTTAAAAAGGATTTCGAGTTAGAAGTGAAAATGATTTCCCAAGTTATCAAAACTGTTTGAAAGCTATAAGATAAAAATCTTGATTTAAAGATTTAGATGAATTAATCCAATTGAGATGAAATTATTTTGAAATCCGGGAATGATCTTTGTGAAAATGGGTGAACATAGTGAAATAAATTCTTTGTTTAAAAGATTTAAAAATGGTAATTCGTTTAAACCATTTGAAAGAAAGTTTTGAATTATTAAGTTGTGACTAAATTGAAATCCCATATCCATATGTTTTAAATGTTGCGCTCACTATTCGGGTTAGCCGGGAAAGGACCTTTGGGTCGTATAACCCATTCCGAATATGTGATACATCGTTATGGATAGCATTTGAAGACCGGTGGTGAAGACCGGGTATTTGCGAGAACGATAGGATGACCTATCGATTGTCTCAGCACTGAGTTGCTCCGGTATAAAGATTCCCCAAGTGATGGGGAGTTCGATCGGGATTGTGAATAGCCGGATTGCAAGGACTTCTTCGGAAGTGCCTTCGGTTCTGTTCGAACCCGGAACAGACTTGTATGGTTACGTGTTTGACATTACATTTTGAGATATAAAGCAGATTTCTTTCAAATACATTTCTGTTGGTGGCGGAGAATTTATTCTCTTAGCTTAACACCCTTCTCTGAGATGTACGCGCTCAGAGGTTATGTAGTTGATGGTTATCGGCGATATATTCCCAATTTGGTAATGTGACATGCTGAGTGTTGCTGTGAAATGATCATTGTTTGATCATTTGTGATATGATCATTTGTTTGATCATTTATCTTTGTGATCATTACTTTGATCATTTGTTGACCCAAAGCATGGCTTTGTACCAAAGCGTGGCTTTGTGGAGGAGACTTCGTCAGACCTCACACCCCGAAATGGTCGAAACAGGAAAGATGCGGCAAGGTTATTGGAGGTAGCGCCCCTTAAGGTATGTGCATTTCCTTCTGGATAGAGGTGGTATCATGGTATGGAGACCAGATACTTAACCTATGTTGTTGCTGCAAATTTATTTCTTTGTGGTTGTTGGTTATCGGGATCCCGGATAAAGATTGGTTATGGCCGTGGGATAGCGTACTCGTGTCAGTAGTTACCCAGTTAGGGGTAACCCGGCCTTGTGTTGGAAGAGATCCGGTTAGTTTCTCAGGGACGTCCTTCCAGAGGCGTTCTCATGTGGCAATGGGAAGTTCCTTGGCCTGACCATTTGTTGGAAATCCAAAGAAACAATACGAGCCTTGTACATTATTAGTTGTATAACCTGCCATGGAATGTGGCGGTAACCTGCTATTGAATATGGTAGCTATAGTAGACATACGATATTGGTCGTATGTTGGCTAAGATTTATATCTTTACTTTCGAAATGATTTTTCCTACACTTTGCACCTATAGTAATAATATCAAGGAAATTGCGTATCAAGCATGTTTGACTATCATAAGAAGAAATCTCCTCCAATTCTGCGTTTGCATTGTGTGTGTGGCGGGAGGTCTTATGGTAGTTTCATTTCCAAAAGCATTGCGAATTGATTTTAAAATCTTTTGTTGATTGTTTTAAAAGATAAACTGTTTTTTTTGTTGCTCACACCAGCCGCATGACTGATCCGGAGTTTATTGTTTCTTTCCTAAACTCTGGATGCTCAAAATTTTTCTACACGGGCAGTCTAGAGTTGGGGTTTTCAGATAGTCAGGTTTAGTAGGTTATTTAGAGCTAGTTCAGTCTTTTGATGTGGACGAGACTTGCTTGTCTTGGTGAATCGTGATGTTGGTTCGAGCTGCTGCTGGAGTTCTTCCTTGATGGCTATATTAGAGTTATTCGTTCTGTTGCTAATGTTGTCTATTTTCTTTTCCGCTGCTATTTTATTCTATCTCTGATGTATATTGATATCTATTGGATCATATGTCGTATCAGATATTGTATCAAAGCTATATATCAATGTATTATTCTTTTACTCCGCTGTGTTTTTTACTTAATATTGTTATAAGCTCCGGCGACTTGGATTTGAATGGTCGAATCTGCGGAATTCGAGTACAAGAATAAGTATGGATGTCGATTTTCGAGCGCGCAAAACCCGCATTCGTTACAATGAATATCGATGCAAAGGCGTGGCCTTAAGTGGCATTTTTCTCGTCGATAGCCGCATGAGGTGGGGCCGCACTTGGCTCGCTAGTGAACGATGTGGAGGCGCGCGTGACGGCAACATCTGATCAACCTCCGTCGTCGATAGGTTGGAGCGGCATTTAAATTTTGCCATGCGTTTATGGGTTATTCACGCGCGTGAATATGCTTGGGAGAAGAAATCACGAGCGACCCTGATCTCGTATAGCAATTCTATTGGGCTTGATTTGGTTAGGGTTTTAAAAATAAAATAAAAGTGTGAAATTAGTTATATTAAAAATTGTATAAACTTGTAAATTGTGTATCTTTGTTGTACGAAGTCCGTTTCGCACGAAACGAATTACGTTGGAACCATATTGACGAACACTACGCGATGGTGCTTGTTTGGAGCTGATTGGAGCTAGTGTGAATTTTAGGTAAAATTAAACACTCGTTTAATTTTATTCGAAACAAAACACTGCAACTACTATTGGAGACAGTGTGAGTACAACTCACCCTTTCTGCCTCACTGATATTTTTATATAAGTGAGAAATAATTTATTATATGACGACTGATTATTGTTTGGATGATATATGATATATTCATTGGTTTTTGGATATATACCTGCCTATTGGAGCAGATGAGACCCTGTACATTCCCGTGTACGAGCGGATGACCCTTTGTACGCGTGTCTGCCTCCTTGAAGCGGACATTGTACACATATTCTAATATGTATATTTGTTGCAGGCGACAGGTTGGAGGGATCCAACTGGATTACTCACCAGTATTGATTTATTTACAGATATTGTTATATATGCTGTTATCATATGATATATGATGTTTTGGTTGCCGTGATTGATGTGTTTGGTGCTGTTGCGGCATTGGGCCTATTTTGGTGTTTTAAAAATGTTAAAGTAACGATTTTGAATTTAAAAGAATTTTAAAAGTGATTTTGAAAATAAATGTTTTATTGAATTCATGAACCGTTAAGATAATATATTTTGAATAAATAAATGTGATGATTTTTATGTTATAAAAATTATAATGTTTTGGGAAATATAATTGAAGTACGATTTTTGTGAAATATGGAGTTAATGATTTTGTAAAATGGTTTAAATTGATATTTTTGATTCATTATAAACGGTTTATAAATAAGATTTATAAAATTGAATTTTTATAAATCAGGATAATGGAATTTTGATGGAGTTTTTATAAATGTTAAAATGGAGTTATAAATGAATCTTATAAGCAATAAGATCTATAATTTGTGAAGTTATAAAATAAATGATTTGTAAATAAATGAATTATAAGTATTTAACTTATAATTTGGATTTTGGCACGTAATTGAGTTAATAAATGGAATTGCTTAATAAAGTGATTTTATAAGTTAAAGTTTTTATAAAATAGAAATGGAATTTATAAACATTGATTTATAAATTCAAAATTGATTGAATTTGATAAGTTAAATATAGAGGTATATTAAAGGAATTATATCCTTGATTTTGGATAGTGGATATTCCTTTAGTTAAAGGTGTAGTAATGTTGAATTTGGATAAGAAAACTGTATTCACGATTTTGGATAGCGAATATATTATTAAATAAAAATGGATATTTTTAGGAAGTGACCTTTTAAATGGATAAAATGATTTGAAGGTGTTTTAAAATGTATTAAGGGTCGAAACCATAGGTTTCAACATTCATTGTTGAAATAGATGCTTTGGAGAAGTGAGGAAATGATGGACTATAACACTATTGTTATAGTAAATGATTTTTGAAAGGAAATGTTTTTGTATAATATTGGATTTATATATCTACCTAAATTTCGAATCCCTATACTAGTGATTTTGGATTGTCGTAACGATGTTTTACGCAACATTCGTTTTGGCCCAAATAAATGTGTTTAAGAGAATGTTTTCCTTATATAATAAAATATATATACTTAATCGTGATTTATGTATATGTAATATTTTCTAAGTGTTGAAAATAAATTGAATTGTGAATTACTTATTATTAAATATGTATTTGGAAATGATTTCCAATATGAAGTGAAATGTTTTGAGATTATATCATTTTAACGATAAATTGAAGTAAATATTTGGCAATGATTTAATAAAAAGAGAAGATTGATAAAAAGGACCTAGTGATTGTATGTAGTGCTGAATATTTGTTTGTTTGCTTTGATGGTTAAATAACAGACTATCAAATTGCCCAAAAATTTTAGTTTCTCGACTTGATGTGGGAACTATTTAGTCGTACACTTAGTACGTAGCCTTCTATGTAGGTTTGATTATCGTTTGTGTTGAGGATGTTGATTCGTATAGTGCGGAGTATTACTTCAATCTATCGAGCTTCCTTCTTGGCCCGAAGGATAGCAAGTTGAAAGTTGGAAACGTGATAAGTCTATGAGACTTAGTTTCTGTGTGAGGTTGAGAAACGCTCTTGCCCTGTTGGTGCGTAGAGACCGGGATCAGATTTATCTGAAAACCAGTTCGGACCAATGTATATGCGAAGATTCTACAGGTTGCTTATGATGATATTGATATTTTGGATTTTCATAGTGGGGTATTGCTTGTTGAACGTTTGGGGTTAAAATCCCAATATACATCCAGCAGTAGTGGTCTCTTCATTATGAAATATCCAATGCAAGGACTATTCTCTACTAATCCTAGGGATTTCCCAACAGGATGTGGTAGGAAATTACCTTCGGTTTGTCCTGTTTCTGGACAACTTGTATGGATATTTTTATGACATTGCATTTCTATAGATTATGTACATTGGTTTTTACAAACGTACATCAGTGGTGGCGGTGAAGGAAACTTCTCTTAGCTTAACACTCTCCTTGAGACATAGAAGCTTAAGGGTTGTATTTTTTTGAAAGGCAATTAGTAGTCAACGGAAATGGCCGTGCGACATTCTTAGTGATGTGATTGTGCTTTATGAAAGGTAATCGTTACCTTTGTCCCCATCAACCGGAAAATGACCAAAACAGGGTTAGATGCGGCAAGTCTAAGTGGGTCATTCCCAAGTAGGATATGATCATCCTCTTCTAGATATATCTTTACAGGCTATAACGTCGTGTATCTGATTATTGTGGTTTGTATACTAGAGGACCCTCGGTAAAGGTCGGTAATGACGTGAGGATGACATATTCGATACCATCTGGTTATAAAGGTGGGCCGGTCTTGTGTTGGTAGAGGGCACATGTTCTGTGCCCCGGGACATCCATCTTGAGGTGTACCCCTTCGGAAGGTAGTCCCTTCACTGGTCATTTGTATGGAAATCCAAACTCCACTACATGCTTGCCATTCTAATTGTATTACCCAATTGGGCTATATGCTGGAATTTAATCAATGTAACAATTTCGGCTATGATTTATATTATTTGTATATAGTAGGCACTACTATAATATAACATGAGATTTTATATGATATGTTTTAGTTATCGTAAGGTAAAAACATGCCCGTGTTTATGTGTGGACTTGTCATACGAGGTACTTTTGTTTGAAAACTAAGGAAAAGCTTGGTAATTCAATAAATTCAGTTGAGTGTGTTTCTCATGCTGGCTTACCAGACTGATTCGGGAGTTCTACCCTTTCAATGCTCGGGACAGACCGAGTATATTTACAGGTTCAGATTTGATGCTTTTGGAGCTTCAGCAGGAGTGCTGGAGATCTTCATTTTCGTACATCCGTATTTGTTTGATTATCCGCTGCATTGTTGCTTAGTTGTTGTTTATATTATCAACAACTATGAGAACATGTTATTATAACTGTTCAAGCTGATAACTATTGATTGATTGTTGACTCTGATTGATGTGTATATATACAGTTTCTGTTTTGTAAAGATCATTGATATGATATTATATATTATCCGCTGCGATGTGAGATTTTGTATTGTTCTATTTGGTTCTATCTTCTCTCTTTCTTCTCTTCTCTTCTTTTCTCTTCTTTTCTTTCTCTTGACTTCCCGTCAGTCTGTGTTTTATGGGTCGGACATGTGTGGATTATTGTCGATTCAAAGGGTACGGGTTTTTGGATCGTCAAATTTGTATCAAAGATTAGATTTTGTTTATTCCTAAGCTTTGATGTGCACTCAGTATAGATAGGGACAGTAGCACCCTAGATTGAGTTTGAGTGTATTATATATATGAGCACATATTTTTTGGTTGATATAAAATGTTTTATATTGTGTTTGCTTATCCATTGAGCTGTTTTTGAATTATGGCCGTGATGTGGGACGCTATGTTATCGATAGGGATTTCCAAACTCTTAAACGAGGCAAGTCGACATAGTATCATTTTAAATTGGGTAAATGAATAATTTACCTCGATTATATTTCGTATGTAAAGAAACAATTTTTCAGTACTATTAAATTATTCATAAACTGATTATTTGGTTGTTTGAAAATGTAAATATATATAAGTTAATGAAAGTTGGTTGAATATCTAAATATAAACAACAATTGTAGAAGAATAAATTGTATAGAAAATGAATTATAAGTATTGAATTATAATTAATATGATTTACAATTGTGAAATAATCTTATATACTAGAAATGAAACAAAATGAACAAAATGAATATATTTATAAAAATGTGTTATAAATAAAAATGAATTTAGTAGACTAAGAAATTGAAATTTGAATCCTGTTTATATTGGAAGTTATTTTTCAAAAGTTAAAGAGGTTACATTGTTATAAATCTAAGTAAGATAAATAAATTTAGAATGATCTTATATAAGTAAAGTAAAATAGTGAAATTATATAAATAAAAGATCTATAAATATAAAAAGGAATTTTTAAAGTATACAAAGCATTGAATTCACTACTGTTACTGGTAAATAATAAGGGTGATGACTACAGCACCATCAGTATCATTTTCGAGTTTCTATGTGATGGATTTGCTACCAATAGTAAATTGAAAATTGAATTTTTATTGGATAAACAAATTTGATTTAAAATCCGAGTTGAAATTGATAAATATAATTAAAATAAGTTTTGGACTTATAATATGAAGTAAGAATTTACTTTAGTAAAGTTGATTGGAATTTGAGTTAGTAAGTGAATTATATGATTTGAAATTTAACTAAAGGAAGGTGAAATAAATTGAATTGGATTCAAATTGGATTAGATATGTTATTGAAATCGAAATTAAACTAAAGATGGTAAGTGATTACATAGTATGAATTTGGAAGTTTATAAAAATAAGTTGTATAACACATAAAATGAGATAAGGTAAGTAAAACCAATTGTTAAAATGGTTAAACACTTTTTGTTAAGCAAAACAAAATCAGAATTTGAATAAGTGTTATGAATTTGACTTAAGTAAAAGTTAAATAAAATAGAATTTGAATTAAATTAGAAGTGAACTTAAGTTGTATAGTGAAAGTGAAGGTAAATGAAATTGAAATGAAAGATAACTTAAGTGATGTTAAATGAAGTATATTTTGGTACCGAAGTAAATTAAAATGAAGTAATGAATGTGAACTTGAGTTATAAAAAAAATTCAACTTTAGTTGTAAGAATGAATTAGCAATTGAATTAACGAATGAATTGAATGTTAATCAATCGAATGTAAGTAAATTGATATGGAATAGTGGATGCAAGTGTTAATTCACTAAGCTAATGAAATTTGAAATTAAATAATTGAATGAATGTCAATTGAATGTCAAACCAATTTGAAATTAAAAGTGTTAAACCAAGTTGAAGGTAAACGAAGAAAATTTAATTAATTTGGTTATGCATTGGTTGTTAGATGGTTGATAGTTGGTTGTATAGAAATTCATATGAAATTGAATCAATAAAATTGAAAGCTAAAATAACTGAAATCAAATTTGAAGTGAAGTAATTTTGAATAGAATTGAATTTTATTTGATTTGAATTGAAAGTGAACAAATTTGAATGTAAATTAGTGAAGGTAAACTAATTGAATATGATTGAATGAATATTAGTAAAACCCAACGTTAATGAATCAAATGTGATTTAAATTGAAAATCAATTCAATGAATGTTAATGAGAAGTGGATGAATATTGATTTGGTTATGGATTGATTGGATGTAGATTTTGGTTCGTTGGATGATAGTTGTTTGATGGTTGGATTTGTTGTTTAGTGATGGCATTTGCTATATTGGCATATATAGTTATGGGTATATGTTGTATATTGATATTCATATATACATGTTGCTTATTTGGTTGTTGAGTGTTTAGTAGGTGTGCATTACGCTTGCTTTGCATTTGGAGCTCGCTTTTGTGCTATATTAGCCGTATATGCTCGCTAATAATGTATATGTTACATATCTCGGATTACATGTCGTACTTTTACTCTTTTTCCCTTCGGGACGCCTCATCCTTGATGATGAGATATGTATTTGTGATATATACATTATTATTATTTTTTGGATTGAACCGCGCAAAGGATACGTTGGCAATTTTTTTTGAAAATTTAAGGCGTTAGAAAATTTTTGGAAAATTTGTGATAACTAAATTTTGATTTTTGACTTATAAAGGTTAAACGATATAGTTGGTTTTGGAAAGTTAACTATAAATGAATTTGAAACTTAGAAAAGTTTTTATAAGATGTTTAACTATTGGATTTTGGGAAAATTAAACACTTAGAGATTTGGTAAATCTAGTTTTAACGAATTGTTTTGAAAAGTTAATGGATTTTGTGACTTTCTCTTACTTGGTAATTTCGAGGACGAAATTCTTTTAAGTAGGGGAGAATGTAACGACCCAGAATTTCAGTCGTCTGAAATTCATATATTTAATTGATTTTAAATATGCAAAAGTTAATTTAATAAGATGAATAGTTTATTTTTGAAATATAGTGATTTAATTGGATTATTAAGTTGTTAATTTCATATTTGAAATTGCGTAAATAATTGGAAATTGGATTTATTGTGACTAAAATGATTTATAAAGTTATATTAAATCCTATTTGAATTAGAATGATGTTATAGAACTTTTAAAATCGAATTAAAAGTTAAATTGTAGAAATTGAATTTTTTAATATTTAATTGACGAGTAAAAATAACCATTTTTCAAACAGTCTCGGATTTCGATGAAACCAATTTCATTGGATTCGTAATGTTAAATTATTGTAAGATTTCAAATTTCGTGTCAATCGGATGTACGATTTGTCCAGGGCAAGCTAAAACGCGTAGAAATCTGTTTAAGTAAAATTTTAAATTTAAATTGTCGATTTGAAAACCTATCTTTCAAATACGATCGAATTGGCTCTCGATATATATTCCATTGCGTTCGAAATAGGGGTAAAACGTTATAAATGCTAGGCTACACGCTTCATTTTGAGTTCGAAAAATTTCCGGATGAATAGTGTCATCGAATTTTCTATAAAAGCCCCTGATTTCCTTCATTTTTCAAAACCCTAGTCAAAGCTAGGTCTAGCCGCCATTAATGAAATATACGGCTAGAAATGCACCTCTTTTCTCCTTGATTTTCTTCAAATCAATCCACCTATACGAAAAACTTCCAACTACAAAATGATAGAGCACGACGAGATCTCTAAGATCAATGGTGATGATGGGTTTTAGAGCTATGGATTGGTATGAATCTCGATGCAAAGGCGTGGCCTTACGTGGCATTTTTCTCATCGACGACGGCATGAGGTAGGGCCGCACTTGGCTTGGTAGTGAACGATGTGGAGGCGCACGTGACGACAACATCTGATTTACCTCCGGTCGTCGATAGGTGGGAGCGGCATTTAAATTTTGCCTTGCGTTTATGGTTTATTCACGAGCGTGAATACGCCTGGGAGAAGAAATCACGAGTGGCCCTGATCTCGTGTAGCAATTCGAATGGCCTTGATTTGGTTAGGGTTTTAAAAAATAAAATAAAAGTGTGAAATTAATTATATTAAAAATTGTATAAACTTCTAAATTGCGTATCTTTTTCGTACGAGGTCCATTCCACACAAAATGAGTTACGTTGGAACCGTGTTAACGAACACTACGCGATGGAGCTTGTTTGGAGCTGATTGGAGCTAGTGTGAATTTTGGGTAAAACTAAACGCTCGTTTAATTTTATTCGGAACAAAACACTGCAACTGTTATTGGAGACAATGTGAGTACAACTCACTCTTTCTGACTCACTGATATTTTTATATAAGTGAGAAATAATTTATTATATGATGATTGTTTGGATGATATATGATATATTGATGGTATTTGGATATATACCTGCCTATTGGAGCAGATGAGACCCTATACGTTTCCGTGTATGAGCGAATGACCCTTTGTACGCACGTCTGCCTTGAAGCGGACATTGTACACATATTCTAATATGTATATTTATTGCAGGTGATAGGTTGGAGGGGTCCAACTGGATTCCTCAACAGTATTGATTTACTTATGATATTGTTATATATGCTGTTATCATATGATATATGTTGTTTTGGTTGTCGTGATTGATATGTTTGGTGCTGTTGCAGCATTGGGCCTATTTTGGAGTTTTAAAAATGTTAAAGTAACGATTTTTAATTTAAAAGAATTTTTAAAAGTGATTTTGAACATAGATGCTTTATTGAATTTTTGAATCTTTAAGAATTGATTTATTTTGAATAAATAAATGTGATAATTTTTATGTTATAAAAATTATGATGCTTTGGGAAATATAATTGAAGTACGATTTTTGTGAAATACGGAGTTAATGATTATGTAAAATGGTTTAAATTGAGATTTTTTATTCGTTATAAATGATTTACAAATAAGATTTATAAAAATTGAATTTTTATAAATCAGAATAATGGAATTTTAATGGAGTTTTTATAAATGTTAAAATGGAGTTATAAATGAATCTTATAAGTAATAAGATCTATAATTTGTGAAGTTATAAAATAAATGATTTTATAAATAAATGAATTATAAGTATTTAACTTATAATTTGGATTTTGGAATGTAATTGAGTAATAATTGGAATTGCTTAATAAAGTGATTTTATAAGTTAAAGCTTTTATAAAATAGAAATGGAATTTATAATATTGATTTATAAATTCAAAATTGATTGAATTTCATTAGTTAAATATAGAGGTATATTAAAGGAATTATATCCACGATTTTGGATAGTGGATATTCCTTTAATTAAAGGTGTAGAAATGTTGAATTTGGATAAGAAAACTATATTCACGATTTTGGACAGTGAATATATTATTTAATGAAAATGGATATTTTTAGGAAGTGGCCTTTTAAATGGATAAAATGATTTGAAGGTGTTTTAAAATGTATTAAGGATCGAAACCATAGATTTCAACATTCATTATTGAAATAGACATTTTCGAGAAGTAAGGAAATGATGGACTATAACACTATTGTTATAGTAAATAATTTTCGAAAGGAAATTTTTTTGCATAATATTAGGATTCATATATCGATCTAAATTTCGAACCCCTATACTAGTGATTTTGTGTTGTCGTAATGATGTTTTACGCAACATTCGTTTTGACCCAAATAAATGTGTTTAAGAAAATGTTTTCCTTATATAATAAAATATATACTTAATCATGGTTTAAGTATATGTAATATTTTCTAACTGTTGAAAATAAATTGAATTGTGAATTACTTATTATTAAATAAGTATTTGGAAATGTTTTCCCATATGAAGTGAAATGTTTTGAGATTATATCATTTTAAAGATAAATTGAAGTGAATATTTGGCAATGATTTAATAAAAAGAAAAGATTAATAAAAAGGGCCTAGCGATTGTATACAGTGCCGAATATTTGTTTGTTTTCTTTGATAGTTAAATAACCGACTATCAAATTGCCTAAATTTTTTAGTTCCTCGACTTGATATGGGAACTATTTAGTCGTACACTTAGTACGTAGCCTTCTGTGTGGGCTTGATTATCGTTTGTGTTGAGGATGTCGATTTATATAGTGCGAAGTATTACTCCAATCTATCGAGCTTCCTTCTTGGCCTGAAAGATAGCAAGTTAAAAGTTGGAAACGTGATAAGTCTATGAGACTTAGTTTCTGTGTGAGATTGAGAAACGCTTTTCTGTTGTTGGTGCGAAGAGACCGGGATCAGATTTATCTGAAAACCAGTTTGGACCAACGTATATGCGACGATTGTGCATGTTACTTATGATGATATTGATATTTTGTATTTTCATAGTGGGGGATTGCTTGTTGATCATTTGGGGCTAGAATCCCAATATACGTCCAGTAGCAGTGGTCTCTTCATTATGATATATCCAACGCAAGGACTATTCACTACTAATCCTAGGGATTTCCCGACAGGATGTGGTAGGAAAGTACCTTCGGTTTGTCCTATTCCTAGACAACTTGTATGGATGTTTGTCTGATATTGCATTTCTATATATTACGTACATTGCTTTTTACAAACGTACATCGGTGGTGGCGTAGAAGGAAACTTCTCTTAGCTTAACACCCTCCTTGAGATATACGAGCTTAAGGGTTATATTTTTTTGGAAGGCAATTAGTAGTCAACGGAAATGGCCGTGTGGCATTCTAAGTGATGTGATTGTGTTTTATGAAAGGTAATCGTTACCTCTGGCCTCATCAACTGGAAATGACCAAAACATGGTTAGATGCGGCAAGGCTAAGTGGGTCATTCCCAAGTAGAATATGATCATCCTCTTCTAGATATATCTTTACACGCTATGATGTCGTGTATCTGATTATTGTGGTTTGTATGCTAGAGGGCCCTCGATAAAGGTCGGTAACGACCGGAGGATGACATATTCGGTACCGTCTAGTTATAGAGGTGGGCAGGTCTTGTGTTTGTAGAGGGCAGATGTTCTGTGCCTCGGGAAATCCATCTAGAGGTGTGCCCCTTCGGAAGGTAGTCCCTTCACCTGGTCATTTGTATGGAAATCCAAACTCCACTACGTGCTTGCCATTTTGATTGTATTACCCAATTGGGCTATATGCTGAAATTTAATCAATGTAATAATTTCGGCTATGATTTATATTATTTGTATATAGTAGACACTACTATAATATAATATGAGATTTGATATGATATGTTTTAGTTATTGTGAGGTAAAAACATGTCCGTGTTTATGTGTGAACTTGTCTTACGAGATACTTTTGTTTGAAAACTAAGGAAAAGTTCGGTAATTTAATAAATTCAGTTGAGTGTGTTTCTCACGCTGGTTTACCGGACTGATCCGGGCGTTCTTACCTTTCAATGATCAGGTCAGACCGAGTATATTTACAGGTTCAGTTTTGATGCTTTTGGAGCTTCAGCAAGAGAGCTGGAGATTTTCATTTTCGTACATCCGTATTTGTTTGATTATCCGCTGCATTGTTGCTTAGTTGTTGTTTATATTATCAGCAATTGTGAGAACATATTATTATAGTTGTTCAAGTTGATAATTGTTCATTGATTGTTGACTCTGATTGATGTGTATATATATACAGTTTCTGTTTTGTAAAGGTCATTGATATGATATTATATATTATCCGCTGCGATGTGAGATTCTGTATTGTTCTATTTGGTTCTATCCTACCTCTTTATTCTTTTCTCTTCTTTTCTCTTCTTTTCTTTCTCTTGACTTTCCGTCCGTCTGTGTTTTTTGGGTTGGACATGTGTGGATTATTGTCGATTCAAAGGGTACGGATTTCCAGGTCGTCACACAATCAAGCCTAGATCCAACTCAAACATTAAGTAGCAGATCAGACAAGCAAAGATTCAAGTAAGGATGAGGAATAAAACAAAATCAATTTCCAGTTTAAAATTCTGAAAGCAATTCCAGATCTTGCTTCTTTGTTCAAACACTGTTAGCAGTTCTGCAAGCATCAAGCAACTATCAGGATCAATTCAGATTCAACAGAAAGGAATTCCAGATTAAATACAAAACCAAAGTTCCAAGCTTTGTCCTCTGTTTCAACTTACACAGTTGAGCAAGACCTTTTGAAACCTCTAGTATTAGATCTATGGTTTGAATTTGTGCTTAAGATTTGTTTGAATGAGTACAGATATGTGTATGAATGTATGTCCTCTGTACATGTTCATACACAGGGATATTTATCCCTGTTGCAAGTTCCAGGTTTCCAAAAAACTATCCAAAAAGAAAAAAAATCCTAAAACACTGCTTCTAGTTGTTGTTAGATTAGGATGTCAAAAGAAAATGTGTTCAATTTCATACAAACTAAATTTTAAAAATATGTTTTCAAGATAATATGGAAGGTTGTTGTCTGGAAGAAGAGAAAACACTATAAATTCAAAATTTATCAAATTTTCAACCTGCACGGATTCAAGCTTCATTTATATCATCCAAATCCATTTCGAAAATAATGATTTTGTAAACAAAAATCAGGATTTTTAATTTCGAATTTAGGTCGTCTTTGCTAAATTAACGGAATATGGTTTTTCATGTAATTTTGGCGATCAGCACATGATTGGGTATCGGGTTTGTTTCCAGAGGCATAAGGATAATCGTTGAACTCGAGAAAAATGCGAGAAGAATTTTTAATTCATCATGGAAGGTGAACGAAGTTGATTTTGGATTTAAACCTAGTTTTTAGTAGAGGGGTGAAAACTGGTCACCGTGATTTCGTCAAGGCATTGGGCTGCATCGGTCGTGGAGAGACAATTCAGGGATGATCTAGGAAGCTTTAGTTGAAGTTACGAAGCTACTGGCGGTGTCACGTGGTGGCGCGAGTCATTTGAGTTGGTCGTATTTGTGCCAGTGGGGGTTGAAAAGGTTCGATTTTAATTCTCTGATGATCGTGTCAAATTGGATGGTTGGAAGGCTCGTGGGTATCATCAGCAACTTGTTGAAGAGTTTGACGTTGGTCAGAAGGTTGATGATCATCGATGCACGTGAATGCGTGCACCTGTGCATTTTGTCTGGATTGCTAGGGAAGAAGGATGTTGCTCGAAGTGATTTTCGGGGAGATGATGGATTGGCTCGAGTATTGACTAGAGTGTATTTGCGTTGTACCTGGTTTTTCAAAAACATGAACAAAATTTTGACTTTTGAAAGGGGATACGGGTGAGTTTGGGAAGAAACTTGAAGTGGCACCCGGGGAAGTTAGTACTTAGCTTGGGGGTGGTTTCGAGTGAGTCTCGGGGTTGAGAAAAAACAGCCTTCTTGACTTTAAAACAAAAATTCAAATATTTAAACATTTTAAATCCATGTTTTAGACAATGGTTTTAATTTAGGCATCGGATTAATAAAATTTTTAAGTAAGATATTTTAAAAGGTAATTAAGTTTAAATTATTTAATTTATGGCATTATTTAATTTATCATTTTAAATAAATAATGTAATTAAAAGTAAATTAAGAGGAAATATTGATTTGTAATTCTTAATTAAACTTAATCTCTTATGTTAATGTTGATTTATCATGAGGCTAATTAATTAAAGACTGTGATAATGATTTAATGATAAATCAAGATAGATGATTTATAATTACTTGAATAATTAATTAATAGTTAATTAAAATTTAATTAATTATTAATTTAAGATAATTAATTTATAATTAAGAATTAATTAAACAAGGTAATTAATTAAGGGATAATTAATTAAGGGCTAGTTAATTAATGTAATTAATTAAGGATAATTAATTAAAGAATAATTAAATAATTAAGGATTAATTATTCAATGATTAAAGATTTACTCATTTATTAATAAAGGTTGATTAATTAATAACTTAAAGTTAATTAATTTAAAATTGTTTAATTAACCTAGATTAGTGATTAATCTGGTTTCAATTAATTAGGTGATCAATTAATCTTCCTTATGGATAACTGTATTCTATTGAATGATGTGAATTGTTTAATATCTCTACTATGTGATGCCTTGTGATTTGAATTGTTTTAATCCAAGCTGTGATGAATGTAATTTATTTTATCTATGATAAATGTATATTATTTATCTGTGAATATGTGTGTGGAAGATAAGTGTTACATATGTATATCACTTATCTATAATTATTGTGCTGGAATCTGTAATGATCGATGATGTTGCACTATTGTGTTAAACCCCTGGACTATACTATACACACACAAATATGGATTTCACGAGGAAATCGATTAAGTCACAAATTTTTGAAACGGTTTTAAAGTAGAATTCTGAATTCAAATAGTTTGGGTTAAATATGAAATTTTGAAAGGAAGTTTTGAAGATAAGAGTTCTTTTAATAACTTGATAAGGTTTTGAATTTAAATAGTTTGATTTGAATTTAAATTCAAGATTAAAATTGAATTCTATGTTTAGAGTTTTGGTTTAAAAGCTTTATACAAGTTATAAACGTGTGTTTATATGGATTTTAAAACCATTATAAAAGTATTGTTTTGGGAATTTATATTTAATCCAAGTTTTATATTTTAAAAGTTATAGCTTGTGCAAAAGTAATCAGATTTTTTCTAAAGGATAACTACTTGCTTTCAAATAATAATAGCTTTCATATAAAGAAAGGATTTCCAAATTGCGTTGAAAGATTTCAAGTTTGAAATGGAATTAAAATAGTTTTGAAAACTATGAATGAATATTTGTGAAAGACGGTTGGACATTATTTTGAAATTGAAGAGGCTTTTAAATGGTGTATCTTTTATAAAATATTTGAAATGGAATTTTTTTTGAAAGTTATGAATGAATCTGTGGAAATGCTTTTGAAAGAAAAGAAAGGATTTCCAATTTGTGTTTCAAGTTTGAAATGGAATTAAAATAGTTTTGAAAACTATGAATGAATCTTTGTGAAAGACGGTTGGACCTTGTTTTGAAATTGAAGAGGCTTTTAGATGGTGTATCTTTTGTAAAAGATTTGAAATGGAAATTGTTTTGAAAGTTATGAATGAATCTTTCGAAATGGTTTTGAAAGCTATAAATTGAGTCTTTGATTTAAAGATTGGATGAGTTAATCCAATTTGAAATGGAACTGTTTTAAAGGGCTATAAATGAATCTTTGTGAAAGATTGGTGAACTTTGTGAAGTAAAGAATATGAATCTTTGTGAAAGATTGGTGAACTTTGTTTAAACCATTTGAAGAAAAGTTTTGGGTAATAAGTTGTGACTTATCTGTGACCCATATATCCACATAGTTTTTAAATATTAAGCTCATTATTCGGTTTAGCCGGGAGAGGGCCTTTGTGTCATATAACCCATTCCGAATAATGATATGGCATTATGGATAGCATTTGATGACCGATGGTGAAGACCGGATATTTTCGAAAACGAAAGGATAACCCGTCGAATGTCTTTGCACCGACTGGTCCCCGATATATACATTTGATCACCCATTATGATGGAGAGTCCGGACGAGAATAGGGAATATCCGGATTTGCAAGGGCTTCTTTGGAAGTGCCTTTGGTTCTGTTCGAACCCAGAACAGACTTGTATGGATGTGTGTCTGACATTACACCTTGAGGTATAAAGCTGGTTTCTGTCAAATACATTTCTGTTTGGTGGCGGAGATTTATTCTCTTAGCTTAACACCCTTCTCTAAGACGTACAAGCTCAGAGGTTATGTAGTTTATGGTTACTAGTGATACATTCTCAATTTGGTAATGTGGCATACGAAGTGTTGCTGATCATTTTTTGATCAAAGAATTACTTTGTGGAATGTTTAGCTTTGTGGACGAGACTTTGTCGAGCCTCACAACCCGGTAATGGTCAAAACAGGAATCGTGGCAGTAAGGTTATTTGAGGGTGGGGCTCCCTGAGGGTATATCCATTTCCTTCTGGATTATAAGTGGTATCATGGTATGGAGCCCAAATAATTAACTTTCTGGTTGCTGCAAAACTTATTGTTTTGTGGTTGTTGGTTGAGAAGCGCTTCAGACAAAGGTTGGTAACGACCGGAAGGTGGCACACTCGTGTCAGTGGTTACCTAGTTACAGAGGTAACCCGGCCTTGTATTACAGAGATCTGGTTTGGTTCTCGGCGACGTCCCTCCAGAGGCATTCCATTTTATGTGGGAAGTTCCTTTGGCCGACAATTGGTTGGAAATCCAATCATCCAATACGCTCCTGTATGGTTTTAGATGTATAACCTGCCATTTACTTATGGTGGCGCCCCACTATTTAGATGGTAGCTATAGTAGGCAAAGTTCGAAATGTCTATGCTGGCTAAGATTAATTATACTTTCAAAAGGTTTACTGCACTACGCACTAATAATAATATCAAAAATATTTTTGCATATCAAGCATGTTTGACTGTCATAAGGATAAATCTCCTTCAATTCTGCGTTTGCATTGTGTATGCGGTGGGAGGCTTTATGGTAGACTCATTTTCTAAAAAGCATTGCAATTTTCAACTTTTGTTGTTTGTTTTAAAGATAAACTGTTTTTGTTTGCTCATACCAGTCCCATGACTAATTGGGAGTTTATTCTTCCCTTCCTAAACTCTAGGTGCCCACAATTTTCCACACGTGCAGTCTAGAGTTGGGTTTTTCAAATAATCAAATAGTAGGAGTAGATTCAATAGCATTCAGCCGTTGGATTTTGGGTATCGCTTTGTGCTTCTCTTCTACATTTTGGACAAACCTTGCTTAGTACAACTTGATTGGGTGTTCGAGCTATTTATGGATTGGTGCTTTGGAGATGGAGATTGTTGTATTGGAGTTCCTTCTTTGGATATCATGTTTATGTTATCTCTTTCCGCTATTGTATCTTGTCTTTATTGTATCAATATCTCAATTATATCATTATTGTATCGAATGTTGTATCAAAATATATTATTCAACGTTTTCTTCCACTGTGTTGTTATACTTAATGTGTTATAAGCACCGACACGAGTCGGATTTCAACGATTGAATCTACGACATTCGAGTACAAGTGAAGTACGGGTGTTGATTTTCGAACGCTGAAATTTGGGCCGTGACTGTAGGATCGATTTCAATCTAGAGGGGGGGTGAATAGGGTGATGCTATTAATTATAAAAATTATTACGGAAGCTTATAAAATTATTTCAACACAGATATATCAAAATAATAGCAACACAGATAACAGCAGAATAATAAATGTAGAAATAGAACGATACAGAATTTACCCAGTTTCGGCAAAACCCTGCCTACGTGTTGCCCTCAAGATTTCTACTAGAAATTAAGCAGTTAGACGCTTACACACGTAAACTCGCGACACCCGCTATCGACAAGCCTCAATTCTATGCTCAAAACCCTGCCACAACTCAGCCACTGAGTTGCGAATTCTCAAACTACGTCACGTTGTTTGTCCCCTGGTCACACGACTAGTAATTACAGTGGTTTTAAAAGAGAAATTTAAACTTAAAAAAATAAAACCCTAACTTAAAAATTAAGCCCAAATTATAAAAAAATAAAATTATTATAATGGCCGGCCCCCTTTTGTATCTTCAGCCCGTTTTTCTTTTATTTACTCCGTTCCTTTCTTTCGTGAAATTGGAGGCCATTCCTTGTTCGTTCTTCTTCGATCTGTAATTAGGACTTTGAAATGCCGACTTTAAACTAATCGATCGAATTAGGATTTCGCTCACTTGCTCTATCGGTCGATCGTCTCTTCACTTGGCTCACGGCTTCTTCGATGATCGTGTTCGATCTTGCTCCGGTATGTAATTTGTTATTTTGCTTTTCTGTTTTTGCTTACTTGAACTCGATGACTATTTGCCGATGATGTGGATTGCTTATATAGGGTTTGAATTCCTATTTTTTCGTTCTCATATAATCATTTGAATTCGTTAATTTATCTTGCTCGGCCAGTCGATGTTGCTTGGATGCTTGAGATTGATTCTGACTTTATCAATTTCGCATATTTATGATTTCTTGATTGACATGGTGTTGATTTCGATTTCTTAGCTACCACGGTGTTGATTTTGGTTTGAACTTCGGCTTTGATAAAACTGTTAAATATACTATAGCATTTTCAATGCTCAGCCATTTTGGAATTTTTTGATAATATGGTTCTTCTCTGTATCTTCGTCATTGATTTGGTTTGAAACTGTTGATCCATGATTTTGACCACTTTGAAGCTGTAATTAATAGTTGCTTGTTGACTTCGACCAATTGATACTTTTGTAAAAGCACCGTCATTGTTCGAAACTACTACGTCAAAATGTTCGACTTTGAACTGTTTGCATATGAGCTCTGGTTTCATTTTCATGTGTAGTTTAGCATGATCTTTGTTTCACTTGAGTTGTTGTAGTTTAGTTGCTTTACCATACTTCTTTTGCTGTTTAATTTACTCCTTTGGTCATCTGCACTATTGTTTGTTTCATTGACGATGCTATGTGCTTACTGTACTATGTAGATACATGTGTGATCATACATAAATATATGTATGTTGTTGCACCATTGTTGTTTCACTATTTCACTCGAGTCGGTGCATTTATATCCATTCGTGTGTGTGTTCGTATGTAAATGTACGTGTGTTTGAGTTTTGCCTCTATTCTCTTAATGTCTACATGCTGTCTGGTTAGCTTGTCTTTGGTCGAGACAGTGTTTTTCCCTGTAGCATACTCACTGATTTATCCTGATGCATTGATTTGAAACTGCTGCATGACTTCGTTGTTCAATTTTAGCCTTGACCACTTTGGCTTTGACTTCATGCTAAACTTTGGCATGATTGTTCTGTAGCATACTCGACTTTGGAATTGCTTTGAACTATGCTTTGTTCGAACATGTATACGGCTGCTTTCATTTGTATGTGTGCATTGTTGAATTTTCATTGTATTGTCAATGCGTACTATGTTCTTGTTCACTTGATGGTTGTTGTGCACTGGGTAGATGCTGTGCTCATTGTAACTGTACATATAGATGTTGTTGAGCCACCAAGTCAGTTTGCATTTGTGGCTGCACTTCAGTTGCTTGTATATGTGTATACAAGTGTGATGGTCTCTGGTAGTTGTTCATTGTGTAGCCTGCTTTGGTGGTGAACTTTTTCCTGTTCCTTTATGGTCCTGGTCTAGTGTTCTGATGTATGTTTGCGTTGACTTCTGTCCATTGTACTTCGGTTTGGTTTCCATCAATATGATGCATGTTTTGTTGACTTTGTTTGCTGCCTGGTCGACATATATATATATATATATATATATATATATATATATATATATATATATGCATACTTTGATCATAGCATTCATGTGTACTTTTGAGTTGCACCTGTGTTGAATCCAGCTAATAGCTCGGGTTTGACCTTGTGCTGACATGTCCCTGCAATTTTATCAAGTGTATATATCAGTGTGCACGGCCTTATGGCATGTACAGTGATACACTATGCATGTCACAAGCTGTTCGTGTATGATGAATTCAAATTTAAATGACGACGAACAACCCAAATAACTGAGGCAAATATTATTTTCAAAATCCACATTTTATTTTATACTGCAAAAATATTTCCTTTTCAATTTTACTGCGTCAATATTTATTTTTGCAGATTGCTCAGATGCTGGACTCAAACTGGAATAAAGTTGTAGACAAAATACGAGTGAATGAGCGATGTGTAGTGAGGTGTATTTGTAAATGATAAATTGTTATGTAATCGAATTTGTATTATATTTGTATATATACAGTGAGAGCTTGAATTTGTACTATTCAAAAATTGTAACAAATATTTGTTTGAATAAAATATCCGTTTGAATTCAAATTCTGTGTTACTTATTTTATTCAGCAAATATATATTAATTATGTGAAAAATAAAATAGTACATTAACAAATACATTTAAATGAATATATATATACACACACAGGTTTGTTATCATCAAACAAAAGTCATATACTCGCATATTCAACAGTGACACACACCATCATGCCGAGCCACTTCAACATGCCAATCCACTCCATCCTACTGACCCACACCATCTTACCGAGCCACTTCAACATGCCGATCCGCTCCATCCTACCGACCAGCACCATCTTACCGAGCCACATCAACATGCCGAACCACTCCATCCTACTGACCCACACCGTCATGTTGAGACCATCAAGACTTAGCCAGTTCAATATGCCAATCCACTCCACTGCTAGTCCACTCCACCGTCGATCCACTCCAAAGTTGAACCACTCCAATGCCGAACCACTCCACTGCCAATCCACTCCAAAGCCCAACCATATCTGGCCGACCCACCTCAACTTTCACACCATTATCGAACGACATGCCTTCCTTCTTTTGCTCCACCGATCCTCCTCAGCTTACCCACTTCCATCACTGAACCATGCCGACAAGAATGGACCATTCCACCAAAACCGAATCATGCATGTTCTACTCTCCTCGACCGAACCATGCTTCCACGCGGATCCACACCACCTAGACCGATCCACACCACCTAGACCGATCCACAACAACTGAGCGATCGATTTAGTCAAATCCATCTATCCACGGCCTTGCCAAAAGGCGAGTTAACATTTTCCACCCAAAACATGCCATGCTATTGGAAGGTTTTTTTTGAATAGCCTCAAACCCGATATCCGAAGTTCGTACGTTATCCATAGTCGTACCTTATGATCCACAATCCAATCCATTTTATCCAAATGCCATTATTGTATTCTTATCCAAATCTATGAATAGTCCGAGTCGATATCTGATTCTGAATCCAATAACCAAATCATGAGCCAATTCCATAGCCATTCGAACCCGTCAACCGTATTTTAATCCATCCATAACCAGTAGCCAAGTCTATTACCTTTCTTGGTCAATATCAAAATTCAGGACTGCTCTGGGCCCTTTGCCAAATCTAGGACCTCAACAGGTCCATCTATCCTATGTCGTTCGTATCCACGACCTCACTGGTTTAACTTCGGATCTATAGACCTCGTCCGGTCGCATTATCTTGTTCTAGCCTTGAATCTTCGATCAACGACTTATATATTCTCCGGCCTCGGCTCCCTGGTCGAGGACTTTTATATTCTCCACCTCGGCTCTACGGCCGAGGACTTTTATATTCTCCGACCTCGCCTCTTTGGTGTAGGACTTTTATATTCTCTGGCCTTGGTTCATCGGTCGAGGACTTTTATATATTGTTCGGGCCCATTCCATCACTCTCCGACGAAGGGACTCATAGTCTACGATCACTGCCCATCTCTCTGATTCGGACCGTGATCGCATGACGTGTATTATTTATTATATTAATGCAAATCGAATCATTTAAAAGTTTTTACAGCCAGAGAAAGCCAAATAAATATATGTACATCCAAGCGAGAAATCAAAGTTTTCAAGGAAATGAAAAGAAAATCAAGAATTCATAGACTAGAGCGACACGGTTTATCATCGTCTCAGAGCATGCCTAGGGACTGTCCTCGATCCCGTATATATGTAAGTGACTTGGCTATATCACTTTGAGTGTTGCTACTTATTCAAAGCCATAAATTTTCTTAGTTGAGAAAAAGCTGACGTTGCCTAGGTCTAGTGCCTCTTTCGTCCGAGGTGGGCGATAGTCCCTCGTGTTCCGTTGCCACATCTCGATTCCTTACATATCGCTGTAGATGACCATTCCTTACATGCTCCTCAATGATATCTTTCAAATGCCCACCGTCGTTTGTGTTGTGTCCATCTATCTCATAGAATAGGCAATGCTTTCTCGAAGCCCGCTCGTATTCAGAAGGCACCTTCCTTATCGGCCTTCGATACCGGAGGCGCCTTCGAGTATCCAAGTAAATCCTTTCAAGGGTATCAGTTAAATTTGTGTAAGAAGAAAACTTTGACTTCCTCTGAGGCCTTTTCGAAGTGCTACCGTTGTCATTCATTTTCCTTGTTATTTTATCATCTTTATTTAGATCCTCCCTAGGTGGACCTCAACCCCTTACTGCATATGCTTCAGGCTCTCTCCCTTCTCTCTCAGCTTGCGCATCTTCCCATCTCAGGAACCTTTCCGCCTCATGGTAGAACTCCCCGATATCCCTCGGTGGGTCCCGTTCCAATGATATCTGGATATCCAAATTATCTTCAATTCCTGAAACCACTACCATCAAAACCATCAATGGATTGGGTCGATATACCGAAGCTACAGCCACATCGAATCTGGTTAAAAAATCACCGAGTGGCTCTCCTTTCCTGTGACGACCCAGAATTTCAAACGTTTGAAATTGAAATATTTAATCGATTTCAAATATCTGAATTATTAATTTAAGCATGAGTTTTAATTTTAAATATGAATTTAGCAATTTAATTATCAAATTTAATTATAGAAATTTGGGTAAAATTGTAAATCTTCAATTTTGAGCCTGTTAAAAATAATTTGATGGCTTAGGATATTCATATTGATAATAATGAAGATAATGGAAGCTTTAGAATTGAATTTGAAACTGTTTTGTGCAGTATTGAATTTTATCATTTGAATCGATATTTAAAAATAGCCTTCCAAGACGTAGTCTCGGATTTCGATGAAAACAGTTCCATTTGATCCGCAATATTTTATTATTATCGAATTTCAATTTTCGTAAAGTTTGGAGTGATCGTTTGACCAAACGATAAGCAAACGCGCTGAAAATTTTATCGAAATTTAATTAAATAACTGGGTTCAAAAAGCTATCTTCTCCATACGATCGAATTTGAACTCGGAACCTTTCCATTGCGTTTGGGATAGGGGTGTAACCCTATGATCGCCTGTCAGCACACCTCGATTGGAGACCAAAATTTTGAGTTGTGAAATTGAATTATTTGAACTTTAAATTGAATAAAAAAAAGATATGTATTGTGTATTTAATATAATCCTTTTTCCAGGGCAAAATACATGTTTCATCATATCAAACACTTGGCAAGTTTGTTGACACGCGTTGTCTTCTTCAAAGAAAAATGAAACGTGAATGATTTAAGAATAAAAAACAAATACCATTTTCTCGTTCAAAAAAAAAAACATAACAGCTTTAAAATTTGAAAAGATAATGGCCGCAAAGAAAATTAGTTAAGTTCAAACTCAATTGAACGAAAAAATTTCGTTCTTCCGAAATTCAATTGAGATTTTCAAATTTTTAATGAAGGGAGGCCGTGTGTTCAAATCGATCTCGGCTATAGTTTGAATTGAATCTAGTTCGATTCTTTGTTTGAGTCGATCTCTGCTCCTTTCTCAAGCTCGAACTCGAGCAGCGACGATGCAGAAAAAGTTCAAATGGGCGGCAACTTTAATCCCGAGCGCGCGTGTCTGGCGGAAGAAAATGCGAGCTACGACAAAGGGATTCGCGTGTAAAAATCGGTGGCGCACTCGAGGGTGGCGACGCACGCCGAGGTGGAGTGTCGCGAGGCTTGAATCACGCGAGCGCCGTATTTGGATTGGCGACTTCGAAGCAAGGCAGCGCATAGATGGTTGGAGCACGAGGATTTTTATTCGCTGGCGAACTCGAGTGACATGTGGGGCTAGGGCGGCTCCGTTCATGGCGTCGTTGGCTCGAGCGGTAGTAAAGGTACATGTTGTTTTGCTTAAATTCTTTATTTTGAAGGCTAAGACAAAAAAAACAGTCAAGAAAATTGCTGCTGGTATTTACAGGGAACAGAACATATTCTATATAAGTAAAGTTTGATGAAAAACATAATATAAATTTTAAAATTTATATGATTATTTTCAAAGAAAAGAATAAAGTTAATTTGTATATACTTTAATTTACTAGTTTATTTTTTTATAATGGTTTGGTGATTAATTTATTTTCATTAACCTACTTAATTATCTTAATTACTGAAAATAAATTAGTAAAGGAAATTTAGTTTTTAAAATTTCAAATTTTAGTTAAATAGATTTATTAAAAGGAATTTGTTTAAAGTTTAATTCTTTGTTTAAAAATTAAATCATTAGCTAAAATTTAAAATCTTAGTTTAAAATAAAATCACGGATTAATTTAAAATTATTAAATGGAATTTAATAATTCAATTTATTTCGAATATTAATAGAATTGTATAAATGTTATACAAGGTCAAAAATCATGGAGAAAACAAATTGGATTGGAAATGGGTTGCATTCGTAAGAAAAAGGTGAGATCTTCTCACTCAATCGCTGATTAATTTAAATAGTTAAATTTAACATTGATTTACTGTATGCTTGGATGATTGATTTATAATCAGTTATATTAGTTTAGACCCTATGCGCCGCATAATAGCGGATGATATAATATTAAACCCATATACCGCGATATTCCACCTCGAAGTGGAATTGGTATTATATATGTATTTGGAGTTGTTGATTTTACGCATTATATAGCAGATGAGACCCTATGTGCCACAAAATAGTGGATGACATTTTATAAATCACATATACCGCGATATTCCACCTCGAAGTGGAATTGGTATTTAATTGTTGTGGTAACGTCTGTGGATGCAGGGAAACAGGTTGGAGGGATCCAACTGGATTCCTCAAAACATTTTGATTTGTTTTCAAAATTTTGTGTTGCTGATTTATAATCCATGTGTGATTATTTGTGATCGAAACCATTGAAGGCTAAAAATTTAGCCGAATATATTTTTGGTATCGTAGGATACCAGAAATAAATAAAACTGGATCTTTAAATTTAGGTAGAAAATCTATTGTGAAATCTTATTGAATAAAATTCTAAAATATGGGAAAAAATTTAATAAATGGATTTCAAATAATAATATTCAAAAGGTGAAGAATTTATTTCAAAAATATGGTATTTAAATAATTTGGAAAAGATAAAGGAATTTATTTTAAAAAAAATTAGAAATCGATTTGGGATTTAATTTGGAGTTAAAATAAATCTTAGAAATCGATTTGAAAAATTTGATTTGGGTTTTAAAATAAATCTTTGGAAAATCAATATGAAAATTTATTTGTTGATTGAAAAAAATTTAGAAATCAAATTTGGAATTTGATTTGGTGATTGAAATAAATTTGGAAATCAATTTGAAAATTGATTTGGTATTTGAGAATAAATCTTTAGGAAATCGATTTGAAATTGATTTGGAGTTTTAAAAATAAATTGGGAAATCAATTTTGGAAATTTGATTTGGTGTTTGAAAGTGAATATTTGGAGATCAATTTGAAAATTGTATGTAAATGGATATTTGGAAATTTGAATTCACAATGGAATTTATAAAGGAAAGGGAAATTTGTTTTAAAATAAACATTGGTTTATTTTTATAGTGCGGAAAGAAACTTACGGATTTGGAATGTAAATTTAAAATAAATCGGAAAGGATTTATTGATTGATTTAAATGGGCCATTTTGAAATGGAAAGTGTATTCTTCCCTGGGAAGCCGAGTATATTTTCAAAGTAGCTTTGAAGTATAAAATAAAAGTTATAAAGTTGATTTTAAAAGAATATTTTAGAGAAATTATTTCCAGAGTTGTTTTTAAATCTTTAAAGTGAAGATTTATTTAATTTATTATAGAAGTGTTTATTTAAAGTTTTAATTGATATTTGTTTTATAAATTGAATATTTAAATAGTTATATCTTATCTAATAATTTTATTTTGAAATTACTTTTGGACTTGAATTTTTATATGAGATATTAGTATAGTATTTTTCATAACTAATATTTAAGCAAGTATTTTAAAATAGTTTTATTTTAAATGTTTCCAAGTATATTTTGGATAAGTATTTTATATTATTTTAAAATATTTGAACCCGGCAGATTTTCAGTGGAAATGAATAAATATTTGAAAATATATTCCGCATAAGAAAATGCTTTGAAAATTTGTTTCCAAAGGATTAAAATATGAATAGTCATTTGAAATTTGTTTTCAAAATATTAAAGTGATAAAAGTATATCTTGCGAAGATATTTTGGAAATAAATGATTTGGGAAAAATTATTTGAAATCCAGTGATTGTCGTGAATGATGATTGATAGTTCAATAACTGACTATCAATATTGGCCTTTTTAATGTCATTTGAATTTCGATGTTACCGCGGGTCGGATTCCAAATGGATATTCGAAAACCACATCGAACCTTTGTGATTGTGATGAATCTTTTGTTTAAAAAGATCAAAGTGGAATTTGATGTGATTTGTTTGAATCTGAATGTAACACTAATTTTTAAAATAAGCGCTCGTTATTCGGATTAGCCGGGAGAGGACCTTGTGTCATAAAAACCATTCCAAATAACAATACAACAAAATGGGATTGCATTTGAAGATGGTATTGAAGACCGGGTATTTTCGAAAGCGAAAGGATACCTGTCGAATGTCTCTGCACCGGGTTGCTCCGGTATAGAGATTTTATCACCCTTTTGTGATGGGGATTCCGGACGTGATCAGTGAATATCCGGATTTGCAAAGGCTTCTTTGAAGTGCCTTCGGTTCCATTCGATCCCGGAACGGACTTGTCTGGATGTGTGTCTAACGTTACACTTTGAAACGTAAAGCTGTTTACTATCAAATACATTTCTGTTGGTAGCAGAGAATTTATTCTCTTAGCATAACACCCTTCTCTAAGACGTACGAGCTCGGAGGTTATGTAGTTGATGGTTATTAGTGATATATTCCCAATTTGGTAATGTGGCATACGAAGTTCTACTGATCATTTGTTGATCGAAGCTTGGCTTTTTTGAAAAGCGTAGCTTTGTGGACGAGACTTCGTCGGACCTCACACCCCGGAATGGTCGACGCAGGAAGGATGCAGCAAGGTTATAGGGTGTAGCGCCCCTTAGGGCATGTTCATTTCCTTCTGGATAGAGGTGGTATCATGGTATGGAGCCCAAATACTTAACCTATGTGGTTGCTGCAAATTTATGACTTTGTTAAAGGTTGTTTATAACGGGGGGATGACATACTTATGCCAGTAGTTACCTATTTTTGCAGAGGTAACCCGGCCTTGTGTTGGCAGAGATCCGGTTAGGTTCTCGGGGCGTCCTTCCAGAGGCGTACCTATATGGCTCAGGAAGTTCCTCAGCCTGACCATTGGAAATCAAATTACCAATGCGCGCCTTGTATGATTTTAGTTGTATAACTTGCCATGGAATATGGCGGTAACCTGCCATTAAACATGGTAGCTATAGTAGGCATAAATGCGAAATGCCTACGCTGGCTAAGATTAATATTATACTTTCAAAATGTTTTCTTCACCTTGCACTAATAATAATATCGAAAGGATTTTGCTTTTGATGCATGTTTGACTATCATAAGGAGAAATCTCCTCCAAATCTGCATTTGCATTATCTGTGTGGCGGGAGGCCTTATGGTAGTTTCATTTTCAAAAAGCATAGCGGATTTCTTTTAAATTCCTTTGTTTTCTTTTGGTTAAAAATAACCGTTCTAAGATCTCACACCAGTCCCACGACTGACCTGGAGTTTATTGTTCCCTTTCTAAACTCTGGGTGCCCATAATTTTCCACACGGGCAGCCTAGAGTCAGGTTGTCAATTATTCTGGAGCGAAGTCAAGAAGTTGCTGTGTAGATCAGGAGTTGAAGTTGGATGGCGAGGTGTATCACTTATATATGCAATATTTCTTTTCCGTTATTTGTTGTTGTAAACTCTGATAATGTGATGTATAAACTGATATAGTGTGTTTGTTTTAAAGATTATTCTTTATCTATTGTATATTGTTCCGCTGCAAAATGTGAGATTCTGTTATTGTTTATGTTCTTCTTCTATCTTCTTCTTCTTAAACCCTAACGGTTCAATTTTTCCGGCATTCGATTTGTGCGGCATATAATACAGTGGATGTATTGATGTCGACTTTCGGAAGTCGAAAAAATCGGGTCGTTACAAATTTGGTATCAGAGCAATTGGTTAAGCAACAACCTTGGCTCTGGTGGGTGTTACTCATTAGAGATAGAGTCAATAGTACTCTAGAATGAGTTGAGTGTAATAATAAATATGAGCACGTATTTGTTAGTGAATACAAACTTGTTTTATATTGCGATGATTGGTTTGAGTGGTATGTGGATTTTGGTCGGTATAGTCCGTACAACTCTATCGATAGGAATCTCTAAATACTTGTACAAAACAATTCGTCACGATATTGTTTTAAAATAGGGTAAATGAAATAATTTTACCCAAATTATGTTTGTATATAAAAGGAAATAATTTTTGTAAATTATTATAGTATATGGCTGCTTGTTTGATTAGGAAGTGATTAAGAAATTGAAATCATAACTTAAAGCTGAGAAATAAAATTTATATACAAATGGGAATTGTAAATGTAAATATGATTTATAATTTGAAATATATCTCCAGAGAAAAATTTTAAAGGGTCTGAAATTTGGAAAAGATTAAATTCCTTTTGAGTTTGGAAATGATTTTCAAAGGTTTTGGAATTTTTTTTAAAAGGGATAAAAGCACTAAACTCTTTTCGTTCGCTGGAAAATAACTTTGGTGATGACTGCAGCATCATCAATGTTCATTTCGAGTTTCCAAGAGAGGAATTCCTGCAAAATTATTTAAAATTTGAAATTGTTTGCAATCTGGGTTTGGTTTTAGGAATTCAAAAAGGATAATTTGAATTGATTTCAAAAATGATTTTGAAAAGTTGAAAAGACTCTGGAATACTATATAAAATATTTATGGAATATCACTAAGTTGATAACTTGTAAATTTTGAGTTGTTAAAATAAAAAAATCTAACTTAAAGAGAAGTTAGGAAAAAGTAAACGTGGAAACAAAATAAGTTGGAAGGAAATTTAATTCAAGTGGAATTAAAAAATGAAAATTGAATAAAAGAATTGAGATTGAAAATTTGAGTTAATTTGTATGAAGGTGAATTTGAGAAGTCTTATAGAATAAACGATTGGAATAAAATCTATAAAGGTGGAAATTAAACTGTGAATGAATATATAAATTTGCAATTGCAAGTAAATGAAAGTGAATTGAATGTTGAAATTCATTTCGAATTTATAAGTAAATAGAACTGGAGTTGGAATTGAATTTGATTTGTGATAAGCAAAGCGAAGTATTGAAATAAAATTAGTGAGTGAAGCTAATTGAAGGAATGACAAATTTAATATGGTTTGAAATGAATCGAATTCAATATTTATAAATAAAAGGTAAATTAAATTCACATAGAATTGAAAATCCAGTTTAAATACAAGTGGCTGTAAACCATAATAGTGAATTGAAAATAAATTTTTAAGAATTAACAAAAGAATGAAAACTGGAATTGAAACTGAATATTGAAAACCAATTTGAAATTCGTGAAATAAAATGAAGTTGTAAAATTAGTTCGAAGTGAAAAAAAATAATAAAGGCGGAAAAAAATGGTTTGAGATAAAATGAATTGGAACTTGTAATGAATTAGCAAATGAAGCTAATTTAAAATAGTAAGATGAATCAGTTGTGAATGAAAGATAATTGATAAAATTCAATATTCAGAAGGTAAGTTGAATCCAAATAGAATTGAAAGTGTAAATTAAATTCAAATGAAAGTGAAAATGCAAGATAGAATGAAAATGGATATATGACTTCAATAGTGAAGTAAAAATGGTATAAGAAGTATATCTTGAAAATTTTGTAAAGGAATGTGCAAAATAAATTTGAATGTTGTAATTGGATATTATGGCTAGAAGGTATGCAGGTGTGTTAAAGGAAATGGAATTGGGATTTTGATTTCGAAGATAAAATTGAATTGCTCGACAAAAAGGTATGTATTTGAATTTCAGTATGAAATTTGATGATCTTCTTGTCCAACCACTTGGCTTTTTGTTTTCTTTTTGAAATCTGTGGGTCGTGGTGCCATTTTGTAGTCGTACCGAGCTAGCAGCGCAAAGGAGACGCTGGCGAAATTTTTCGAAAATTTAGGGAGTTAGAAAAATTTTGAGAAAATTTTGAAAATTTGAAATTTGAATTTATATTTAAATTTGAATTGTTAAGAAAACAATGTTGTTTGGAATCTATGATTAACTTTGGAAAGTTATTTAAAGTGAATAAGTGTTTGATAAAAAGATTTATTTTGGTTGTTGTTAAAAAAAAATTGATTTGGAAAGAAAAAAATGATAAACTGGTTGAGGATCATTCTTCTTAACTTGTAATTTCGGGACGAAATTCTTTTAAGGGGGAAAAGATGCGACGACCTAGAATTTTCAGCGTTTGAAATTGAAATATTTAATTGATTTCAAATATCTGAATTGTTAATTTAAGCTTTAGTTTCAATTTTAACCATGAATTTAGCAATTTAATTATCAAATTTAATTATAGAAATTTGGGCAAAATTATAAATCTACATTTTTGAGCTTGTTAAAAATAATTTGATGGCTTAGGAGATTCATACTGACAATACTGAAGATAATGAAAGCTTCAGAATTGAATTTGAAACTGTTTTGCTCAGTATTGAATTTTATCGTTTAAATCGATATTTAAAAATAGCCTTCCGAGGCACAGTCTCGGATTTCGATGAAAAAGTTCCATTGGATCTGTAATATTGTATTATTATCAGATTTCAATGTTCGTAAAGTTTGGAGTTTTCGTTTGGCCGTACGATAAGCAAACGCGCTGAAAATTTTATCAAAATTTAATTAAATAATTGGATTCAAGAAGCTATCTTCTCCATACGATCCAATTTGGACTCGAAACCTTTTCCATTGCGTTTGGGATAGGGATATAACCTTATGATCGCCTGTCGTCACGCGTCGATTGGGGACCGAATTTTTGAGTTGCGAAATTGAACGATTTGAATTTGAAATTGAATAAAAAAAGATATGTATTGTGTATTTAATATAATCCTTTTTTCGGGGCAAAATACATGTTTCATCATATCAAACACTTGGCAAGATTGTTGACACGTGTTGTCTTCTTCATAGCAAAATGAAACATGAACGATTTAAGATAAAAAAACAAATATCATTTTCTCGTTCAAACAAAAAAAACAAAAACACAATAGCTTTAAAATTTGAAAAGATAATGGCCGCAAAGAAAACTAGTTAAGTTCAAACCCAATCGAACGACAATTTTTCGTTCTTCCCAAATTCAACCGAGATTTTCAAATTTTTAATGAGGGGAGGCCGTTTGTTCAAATCGATCTCGGGTATAATTTGAATCGAGTCCAGTTCGATTCTTTGTTCAAGTCGATCTCTGCTCCTTTCTCAAGCTCGAACTCGAGCGGCGACGACGACACTACACCAAACAGGCCATTTTGCAACACATTTTTTGTTTTATTTTGTCATGGTTATTATTGTTGGAAATTTGTAACGGTTATTATTGTTACATTGTATTATCACGATTATTTCCATGACAAATTTGGGCTTTTTGTAAATAACTAGAACACATTGGACAGAGTCATCATTTATGTTCCAATCCTTTCTTCAGATGTTTGTCACGCTTCTATATTTCATCCTTAAATCTAATTAGATTAAAGCCGTCGCAGCCTTCCTTTGTTGCGAGTCGTCACCTATCGTTGTAAGTTCAAAGTCGCAGCCTTCTTCGTTGCGAGCCGCCGTCGCAGCCTTCTTCGTTGCAAGCAGCCGTCGTAGCCTTCCATTTCTTTTGCCAAATCCGCCCATCTCTTTCGCCAAATCCGCCATTCTTCGAAGTCAGGTGATATTAAACAAAATTTGTGTGATATTTTGGATTATTGTGCATATTGTATTATGGTTTGGATGAATGTTAGGATTTATAATTTTTTCGAAAAGGGTTAAATGATATACAGCTTATTTATATGAATTTCCAACTTAAATGAAGTTTGAAATGAAACTATAATTCCATTATGGGTGTAATTAGTAATTGAATACTGAATACTTTGATTTGGTGGATAATTTTTTTCCTGAAGTGTGGTTTTGCAAAATAAAATGAGATTCAAAAATTTATTTTATAAAGCTAAGGTAAGAAAAAAATTTTGTGAAAGGAACTTGACAGAGAAAAATATTTTGTGTATAAAGACACACTATATACCAAAATAAAAATGTAAGTTATTAATTATAAAAAGAAAATCTTGGAAATATATTTAAGATGACATTTGGTAAGAGTGAATTCTTTTTGGTTATATACATATACATATATATATATATATATATATTTGTAGAATTAGCGTTTCTAAGTTATTAAATTTTAAAAGTAAGAATTTAATTAAATTTAAAAAAGCAATGATTGGTTTTTTGATTTTTCCTTTTTGTAGAAAATGATTCTTTGATAAAATGAATTTCTGTTAAAACGATTCAGAATGTGAAGTAATAGTAATTATACAAGAGAGATCTTTAAAATTACTTTTACATCCTTAATTAGAAAATATTTAATGAGTTGAATATGCTGAAAATGTGTAAAATGTTGGTATAAGCTGTTTTCAAATTAGAAAATAAGAAAGTAATTAAAGGAAATAATTTATTGTTTGAAATTTAAATTAAGTATGGGTATATATAGGAACCGATTTCCTATATTTCGAATATATACTTTTAGTTTTAATGTACTTGACCGTTTGTTTTTCGAATGAACGATTGTTTGATTTCTGGCTTGATCTTTTCATCGATATATAATTAAATTCTGTAACATATTTTTTGGGATATACTTGCCCAAGTTGAATATATTTGATTTCGACATTGACTTGATGAATCTCACTGCTTTGGTCGTATTATTGTTTTCTGCTTGTGGCCTTGAGCACTTTGCTTCTACTTGAGTACAAGTATGCATGTGGATTCAATTTGTTTTCCCGCTCCAATATTGATGCATCCCTTTGTGTATGTAAGCATGATGCATAAAAGACTCTGGTATCCTAGCTTAGTTGATCACTACCAGTTTGAATATATTATTTGTATGTCCCCTCCTTTATGTAGTTTTCTAGCGTGTGCATTTGCGTTGCTTTGTGTTACTTTGCCTGATGCTTGACACTGACTTATATACTTGTTGCCATCATTCGTATGTGCTGTAATTGCTTGTATGTTGTTTACTGCATTTGCATTTTCTTATGTTGACACTTACACTTGTTCCTCTAACTTTGTGAGAAACTGTCCATTTTTTGTTTGTGCTGTTTAGTTAAGATGCTCTGTTTATCCTTGCTGAAACCCAGCCTTATAATCTTGAGTGATGTTATTTCAGTTGAACATACTATGGTTGAATTAATCTTGTTAATTTCCTATGTTCATGTCTCCCTTGTACATGCCTGGACTTGTTTATGTGCATTATCTTTATATTTGCACCAACTATATACACTTTAACCTAACCATCTTGTTTCTTTATGCACTTATCCGTGCATGTACCATTATACATCCTTCAAATGTGCAATTTCTGGTGTGTTGGTTCCATAGTATATACGTTTTTTTATTGAAAGATATTTTAATAGGGAACAACTTTTATGTTCGTCGCTTTTCAAAATTTTAAGTTTGCAAAGGATTAAACATAAATTTCAATTAATATTTATCACTTTCCTCAAATGAAAATTCATCAAAATTAAGTTGAACCGTCTCACTCAGTCTGCTAGCTAACGTATGAATTTTACATGTACTACATGGATTACAAAATGATCAAGAAAAGCAATTTAAACGCTTTACCTGACTATCAACTACGAAATCATCTTAAATTGCTTGGTTAATTATTTTATCACAGTGAATTTGACTTTTTTTGTGCTGTTATATTTTACGGAATGACTTATCATTGTTTATCATCTTGAATTGAAAGGTACATAACACGTGGAATCTTCTCTTTAGTTTAAGACTTTTTGTGTACATGTTAGTTGATTACTGTACGAAACATGCATAAATTAACCAGGCTTACACATTGCCACGTGTTAAGCTGATTCAAAATGGACCGCAAAAACTGATCACATACATCTCCTCATGTTTACTGTACTACAGTAGGAGTTGTACATCTTATAACTACGACTACAGCAAGGGGACGTTGAAATGAGTTGAAACAGTTTGTGAATCATAGTATTGTGATGGTGGGGTATGTGAATGATGGTTATGATGAACTGTCAGGTGGAAATATATGTTTGTATGGAGTATGACAGGCACAGGCAGTTGGAAGTATGGGTTGTGGTAGTCCACTAATCAGTGTTGTAGAAGTGTTATGCGGATGTTGTGATATTGTTGGTGATTGGTAAAAGCAATATTTTGGCAGAAAGCAAGTGATGATCAGTGGTTGAGTGGGCGATGGCTTGATGTTTAAGGTAGAGGAAGAACTGTTGTTGGTTCGTATGAAATATGGGTGGTTGTCAGTGAGGTAGAGTGCAGTTTTGCTGCAGTTGAAATTGGATGCAGTGGGAAGTGTGTTGTAACAGTGAAGATTGGAGGAGCAGCAGTAGGTGGTCAGTGTTATGATGATTGAGAGGGGTATGGTGACGTCTGTGCAATATAGTGGAGCAGCAGTTTAAAGGGGATGTTGGCATAAGTGTTTATCTGAGTGATTGTTGGTGGAGTATCTTAGTCTATAAACAATATTGAAGCCTAGAATTATTTTTGTTGTTATTACTCTTTTTATTTTCTGAAATATTGACTACTAATTTCATAAAGATATCCAAGACAACCCAAACCTTGAGTTGTTCATGTATTGTTCTATTTATATTAGCATGTTGTTTAATGCTTCGTTTATGTATTAATGTTGTATTTACATAAAATTGTAGGAACAAATAAATTTTCTTGCTAACATCGAAGTCTACATCAAGAGAGTGGATTAGAATTTGGCATAGGAATACCAATGAATATATACAAGGAGTTCAATATTTTAAGGAATTCGCGAAGAGTCATTCACCACCGGACTTTGGACCATGCAGCTGTCCTTGTATAAAGTGTAGGAATTCAAAAAAGTTGGCTTTTAAATTAGTAGAAAAACACTTGATCATTCATGATATGGATCCAACATACGACGAATGGTTTTTCCATGGCGAGAGAAGCGACAATGATGTGGTGGTCAATACTACGCGACATAATACCTATGAGGCTTACAACTCTAATCAATTTCAAGAAAAAACCATGTAGGAGATGCGCTTGAAGACCTTATTGATGATGCATATAGAGTATATGGCAGCGTTGAAGGCGTCGGTGATGGTAATCATTGGAAAAAGTATCAGGAATACAAAAGAAAAGTAAATGTAAAATTATACCCTTCTTGTGAAGATGGTCTTAAAACATAAAGTGTCATTATAGAGCTTCACAATTTACAAAAAAGATTTTAATTGGACAGGAAACAGTATGACCGATTTGTTGATACTATTGAAGCGGTGGCTTCCAAAGGAAAATACAATACCAGAGAAGTACTCGACAATGAAACAAATGTTAAAGGATTTAGGAATGAAAGTAGAGTGTATAAATGCTTGTGAAAATGATTGTATATTGTTTTGGAAGGAATACAATGATGCGTTGGAATGTGCACGTTGTCATACGTCAAGATTTAAAGTTAAAAATCAAAGGGAAGTGGTAAAAATGACAAAACAACCTCGAAATGTTTTGAAATATTTTCCAATAACTCCGAGATTAACAAGGTTGTATAATATACCATGGATAGCTCGAAAGATGTTATGGCATAGTGAAGCAAAACCTTGCTGGAAGCCGAATGTAGATCGTTGAAGAACAAGCGGCTAGAGTTTGGTAAAAATGGGCAAAATGTTTGGCTTGGTATTGCTACTGACGGGTTTAACCCTAGTGCAACACAATAAAGTAATTATATTTGCTGGCCTGTGTATACGGTTCCTTATAACTTACCCCCTTCATTATGTATGAAGTCGGAGTTTCAAATGTTATGCTTGTTAATTCCTGGACCAAGAGCACCTAGTAAAGATATTGATGTGTATTTGGAACCCCTTGTCGATGAATTGAAGCAACTATGGATAGAGGGAGTGCCTGCATTTGACATGGATAAGAAAGAGCATTTCACTTTGAGAGCAATGCTATTATGGGGAATTCATGATCTACGTGCATTCGGAAATTTATCTGGTTGTGTAACACGTGGTTACAAAGCACGCCCTGTTTGTGCTGTGGAGACAATCAGAACGCATTGGAAATAAGATTGTTTATTTAAAGGATAGAATTTTTTTAAAGAATAGTCATCCATATAGGGCATTGAAACATGGATGGTATAAGAATATAGAGGATAAGGAATCTCCAACATGATTGACGGGATCAACTCTTTTAGAAAAGCTTGCTCATATCAAATATGTACCCGGTAAAATAACAAAAAACAAAAAAAACGCATAATAGATGATATCGACTTTGACGATGAACATTTTGTAAACGAAAATGGCGATGATGAAAGACCAGCATGGTATAAGAAGTCGATTCTTTTTGGCTTAGAGTATTGGAGTAGTCATAGAGTGCGACATACTATTGACATGATGCACACTGAGAAGAATGTATCAGAGCATTTCACTAACTTGCCATTTGATAGATACAAACAATCTTCCAAATTTGCATTTGATAAAACATACAGGATGTAATATTGTCAAGCTCTAAAAGATGCAAAACTTCTATCATGCTTTGTGACTAAGTTAAGAAACTTAGTAAATGTTCAACCACCCAGTTTGAATATTAGAAAGTCATATGACTATCATGTTATTATCCAGTATTTTTTGCCTATCATGGTTCAACATGCTTATCCAAAGTATGGTGACTTGAGACGTGCGATATTACAAGTATGCTTGTACTTCAATATTATTTGTTCGAAGGTTTTAATTCGAGAGCATGTCCAAGCTGCCAAAGATATGATTGCCGAGGCATTATGTGTGTTGGTGCATTAATTTCTTCTTAATTTTTTGACATAAGCATACATCTAATGGTGCATTTAGCTGATCTGGCACTACTATGTGGACCAGTTACTTATACATGGATGTATCCATTTGAAAGTTGCGACATTTTTTAAAATATAATTATCACATGATTCTTTTTCAATAGTAACGTAAATGATGTATTTTTATATTAGAGCTATGAAGGAATGCAAAGACATACCAAGCAATAAACGCTACGTGGAGGGATCAATTTCCGAAGCATATCTTGTTTCAGAATCCGTTAAATATGCCATGGAATATATGCCAAATCCACGTACTGGTAATCATAGCTCTAAACAAGCACCATTTTTAGATGAGAACGGAGATGACATTTATGAACGTTCCATCATTTAGGGTAAAACTATCAAGTTATCTGGCATACAACGTACTCAAATTCGAAGGTGGATACTTTTTAGGATGGAAATTCCAGACCGAGATGATTATTATAGGTTTTCGTTTTTTTCTACACGCTATAAGATGTAAATTTAATATTTACTTACGCCACCATATATTGGTTTGTAGCGAATACCGATCGTCATTAGAAGAAGCTCAACGAAGTAGAAAGAAGCTCCATGCAAGGATGGAAGTAGTAGTGCAAACTGAATTCATTGAGTGGTTGTACAAGAAGGTTTCTTAAATTCCACAAAGATCATAATTCAATAATCAAATTAACATTATTTAACTTAGTTAAATTATTTTAACAGTTAATGGAAGAAAAATGCATGGATTCATTGTTATGGTATTACGTTAGTGGACCAGTGTGGGAAGCCAAAACTCATCTTAAGTATAGAATAAATGGTTATGTATTTTCTCCGCAGCGCTATGATGATACCCTTTCAATGCAAGATAGCGGTGTTTGTATGGATGCAACAACAACATTTGTTGCAAGTGCGTAAGATTTGAATCCTACAGATGATGACACCACTTGGTATGGTATTATCAAGGAAATAATTGAAGTTGATTATTATGAATTTTCACATGTAGTATTCTATTGTGAGTGGATCAATATTGCTGATAAAATGCATGGTTGTAAGATTTGTCCGGACTCTAATTTGTTGATGGTGAATCTAAAAAAATTTAAAAGCAGCGACGGAGAGTATGATGAGCCTGCATTTCTTGCATCAGAAGCAAGTCAAGTTTTTTACATACCAGACATACAAAATACTGATTGGTCCGTTGTACGACGTTCACCTAAACGCTTGACTGATACCATGGATGATTACGAGATGCCAACAAACTTCCAGTCAGTTTTAAAGGAGCAATCTAACTTAACAACGTTGTTGAAATGTATTGAATCCAAATAGATGAGATTGATTGAAGTAGTAGTTGCTTGTTTTATAACTTTATTAGTATTCTCAGTAATTATTTGACATTTATCATGTTTCCATAGATCGAAAATTTCAAAAAATTTAAAATATAAAGGCATTTCTTTCTTCCCTGTATACTCATTTGATATCATTCATTAAAACTTCACATGGCATATAAAACCATCCTTCTAAATGCAGCAGAGATAGTATATTTCTATGCAAATGCAGGTGACATGCAAGTATGCAAGTATGTATGAGCTTTTAAAATGCGTGAAGCTTTCCATTCATATGAATTGAGATGTAAAAATTCAAAATTAATGAAAATGAACAGAATGTATGGCAGACTTTTGGAAATATGTGAGTTTTAAGTGGCAGTTTTAAAATGTATATAGTTCTTTACATAATTTTATGGCATTATATTTTGTAGATAGGTTGTTATAACTCTTGCATTATATTTTGGCAGTATGTCGGCTAGTTGCAGTAGACATACAGAAAGAAGAGAAGAAGAAGTTCCTCCTCCCCCACCAAATAAAAAGTACTCGATAATTGTTGAGATGGATGGTGTTAAAGGCGACGATGCAATAAAGTGGAGTTCCCGTTGTGGCACTCTAATTCGAAGGTATATTCCCATTAGCTATGATGATTGGAGGAAAGTTGATGGGTTTTTCACAGATAATTTATGGAAAGCACTCATGGTATTTGAATTTACAATTTTTACAAGAATGGTATTTGAAGTACAAAATCATAATTAGAGCATTTATTTTACCTTTCTAATATAAACCCCGATTTAGCTCGACCTATTTTAGAGAAGGCGTTTTCACAGTACTTCAGAATAGCAAAAGCGAAATTGAGAAAGCTATATCTTAAAACAAAAGAAGGAGAGTTATTGCTTAGGCGTCTTGTGATTGATAACCGATCCGAAGACATTGATAAAGTTCAGTGGGAGGGGTTCAACGACATTGAGTATACTGATAAGAAGAAAAAACAATGCAAGACGAATGTTGATAATAAAAGAAAGAACACCATAAACCATACATTGGGAAGAAAATCTTATAGTAGACTATATGAAGAATTGGTACGTAGTAAGTCTTTCACAACTAATCGCGATAATATTGTATAATTGTTTAATATATTTACATTTATTTATGTAGAAAACTGATAATCTCGAATGTAAAATTACACGAGCAAAGGCATGGAAAGTGGCGCACACAAGTAAAAAAACCGGAGAGGTACTTTCTTGCACTGCTGAAAAATATGTAAGTCTTTGATTTATAGCTTTGATTTATAGTTGAGTTTGTATTAACACTGAATTGTTAACATTAGTCCATCTCACAGCACATAACATCAAAACATCCTCAATTTCTGTCTCTGTTTCCAAGAATCGAAGCATAGTTCTTGCTACAGATATGTAATTATATGTTTACCTAACTGACAACGTAAAAAATCAACGACTTAAAACATGTTAGCTAAGAGCTATATTGTTTGCTACTGAATTCTCCCCACCCTGCACTTAATTTTAAACATGAACACACATTTCATCACTATGTTTGCTGCTGAATTTGACGACCCTATTACCATAACACATTACTTGCTGTGTTTGTTCTTAAATACCGAGGATCCTAAAACAAATTACCTGATGTGTTTGTTTATGAACTTGAAGACCCTGTAACACATTTTCCTTGCTATTGTTCATAAATTGAGGGTTTGCTAGTGTGTAGTTGTATGCAGCAACAACTATGTGCCTGTGCAAGTGAATTACATGTGTGTCTTCATCTATGTGTTAGTGAGTGTTATGTTTGTGCCTTTGTACAAGCGAATGCGTTGATGGTGTGTGCCTGTATACAGCAGCAAGTATGTGCACTGTGTGAAGTTTTAGTGTATGTTTATAGGTTTCAATTGCCTGTGTATACATGTGATGTGAATGCATTGTGTCTTCATGGGTTTCGGTTGCCTGTGTATATAAGTGATGTGAATGCCTGAATGTTCATGTTGGTATGTGCTGCATTGTGTGTTTAAATTGTTTCGGTACTCTGTTGCCTGAATATCGCCTCTTACCATCTCATCTCCTCTATTTCTGATCAATCTTCTTATGCCCTAACCCCTCTATATTCACACTCCCTCTTAGGTAAATTACTAGATCCATGAAACTTCTATTCAACACTCTTACTTCAGTCTTGTTGTTACACTTGCCATTAACCATCTAATGCTCCAGACTTGATGTTATCTCCAAATTCAGTTGCTGTTCAAATACTGCTGTTCAAATAAATATCTAGCAATTGAATCCACACGTTATGAAACATCATGGAACTGAAAATGAAACTTCGTATATGTGTTCCTGTTAGCATATGAACAGGCAGTGGAATGTTATGAATACTTATGGCTATATGGCTTCAAACATGCATACTTGCTGTCATATGATTCAAATATGAATACTCATAACTATATCAATTCAACAAATAAACAAAAATAAGCTATATGAAGCATTATCAATCTTAATATATGAATGGTATCATGCCTCACTTAAAATCGATATATTTATTTACATTTTTATGTTCGTTAAATTATAATCTTTGAATGATATGATGATCAACCTGCAGTTTGAATATTTAGTTCAGTTTGTATGCTTTTATAGATTGCATTGATGCAGTTCATTTGCTGAATAGAATTCGTTGTAGAACATTAAACTATGTGAAAGATAGAAAAAGAGATGAAGATATATTAACTAAATAAGAAGAGTGACTAAGAATTTTGATTACAGTTGTGTCTAGTGATAAAAGTTTGGTTATTATATTGAGAAGAATATGTTATTTTTGCTTGTTGATTGTCATTTTTTAATATAATATGGTTAGTGCGGGCTTTGGAGAATGCGCTTGGTTATCCACTTGTGTGTATTTGTTTTAATTTGAAACTTTTTTTTAAAGTTGAAAATTTAAGTTTTCATGCGGTCCCATTGACCAACCATTTGAATGCTTTTAACGCAGTTTATTTTGTTTGTAACCAGTCCTTTTATACGCTTAAGATTTATGAACGAAGTTTACTTCTGATGTAGCTTATTTTGTTTATTTGTTGATGCAGTTTATATACTTAAACTTCCAAATATGTATCTATTATTCAGTTTAGAAATGGGCATGCATTGACGTAAAATATAATATAATATAATATATATATATATATATATATATATATTAACTGGCTTGAGTAGCATTTTGTTACATTGGATATAGTCTTCTTATCACATGCAAGCAATAGTATACAATCAAATGTACATGTAATTTATGAATATGATTACAAATGAAACTTGACATCTGCTAATTTCAGTTTCAGTTTCAATTATATATTTAACCTCTGTTATGTAATTTTACATCTTTACAAAATTACGAATTGTGTAGGCATTGATAGAAGCGGCCGAAGAAAGACAAAAATCGGAAGCTAGTGTTAATGGAGAAGATGGAATAAGAAGTTTAGAAGATGTTGAAAAAGATCTCGTTGCCAAGGCTTTTTGGGACGATAAAAAGCGAAGCTATTGCCGAGCTATTAGCTCTACGTCTAATGTAAAGCAAGTAAGACTCTCTCAAGCTTCAAAAGGCATTACCAATTACAAAGAGAATGCAAATCAACAATGGAAAACAGAAATGCGTGAAGAGATGAAAACAATTAGTTTAGCTATAAATGTTATGAGACAACGTATAAAGATGCTTGTAAATCATATTGGAGGAAATGTGCCGACACCAAGAGGAGAAGCTGCTTCTAATAGATAGCAAAATCTCAACAGTCCTGAAGGTAGCTTAGGTGATCCACTAAATGGAATAATGGGATCTTCTATGAGAGAGAAACAACCAGTAACGCTATTGTAAGTAGATTTGACGGAAGTAGCAAAAGGACACATTGGGACGCAAAAGATATGTCATGGTAGAAAGATGGTTGAAGGAGAACAAGTTGTTCGGGTGGACAATGTATACAATCCAGAAGCTTCAATTTATGAAGCACCACAAAATGGCCAATACACGCTATCCGAATTAGTTGAAGGGGGTTTTGTGATTTGGCCCGAGTATCGTTTACGTTATCAGTAAGTTACTAAACACTATGTAGTTATATTTTGAAACTGTGTTTTAAAGTTTGTTATATATACTATGCTTGTATGCTATAATTTGTGGTGTTGGTATGAAGTATCCTTTATGGTGTTTGACAGAAACATAAATGTTTAGAGTTGTTTTAATTATTGATCGTATGTTTTATTAATGTTAGTACTATATTTTTTTTATAGATTGTTTGTAGCTGTAATAAAATATTAGTGTTATATAGTTTGTTCGATACTATTTTAGTTATCACGGTTATAAGTGTTAGAAAATAACCTTTCGTAATGGTTATAATTGTGATATAATTTTCATTTGTCATAGTTATAAGTATTAGAGTATCCTTTTTGGTAATGGTTATAAATGTTAGAAACTATTATTCTGTCACGGTTATAAGTGTGATACTATCTAAATTTCCCACGGTTATAAGCGTTACTAAAAACCATTTTATCACGATTATAACCGTGATTAAATACTATTCTATCACGGTTATAAGTGTGATAATATATAAATTTATAATGGTTATAAGCATGACAAATTACTATTTTTATCACGGTTGTAACCGTGAGCAAAAGTGTGACTGAATTTGCCCACGGTACCAATTTTCACGGTTATAACCGTGACAAATTAGTTTTGTCACGCTTACAACCATGAGGAAATTGCCTTTCTGGTGTTGTGCAAGGCGGAAAAAGTTCGAATGGGCGGCAACTTTAATCGTGAGCGCACGCGTCTGGTGGAAGAAAATGAGAGCTACGGCAAAGGGATTCGCGTGTAAAAGTCGTTGGCGCACTCGAGGGCGGCGGTGCACGCCGAGGTGGAGTGTTGCGAGGCTTGAATCGCGCGAGCGCCGCAGTTGGATTGGCGACTTCGAAGCAAGGCAGCGCACAGATGGTTGGCGCACGAGGATATTTGTTCGCTGGCGAACTCGAGCGACATGTAGGGCTAGGGCGGCTCCGTTCAAGGCGTTATTGGCTCGAGCGGCAGTAAAGTATACGTTGTTTTGTTTAAATTCTTTATTTTGAAGGCTAAGAGAAAAAAACAGTAGAGCAAATTACTGCTGGTATTTACCGGGAACATAACATATTTTATATAAGCAAAGTTTGATGAAAAAATAACATAAATTTTAAAATTTATATAGATTATTTTCAAAGAAAAGAATAAAGTTCATTTACATATAATTTAATTTACTAGTTTATTTTTTATAATGGTTTGGTGATTAATTTATTTTTATTAACCTACTTAATTATCTTAATTACTGAAAATAAATTAGTAATGGAAATTTAGTTTTTTTAATTTAAAATTTTAGTTAAATAGATTTATTAAAAGGAATTTGTTTAAAGTTTAATTCTTTATTTAAAAATTAAATCATTAGCTTAAAATTTAAAATATTAGTTTAAAATAAAATCACGGGTTAATTTAAAATTATCAAATGGAATTTTATAATTCAATTTATTTTGAATATTAATAGAATTGTATAAATGTTATACAAGGTGAAAAATCATGGAGAAAACAAACTGGATTCGAAATGGGTTGCATGCGTAAGAAAAAGGTAAGATCTTCTCACTCAATCGCTGATTTAATTTTAATAGTTAAATTTAAAATTGATTGATTGTGTGCTTGGATGATTGATTTATAATCATTTATATTAGTTTAGACCCTATGCGCCGCATAATAGCGGATGATATAATATTAAACCCATATACCGCGATATTCCACCTCGAAGTGGAATTGGTATTATATATGTATTTGGAGTTGTTGATTTCCCGCATTATATAGCGGATGAGACCCTATGCGCCGCATAATAGCAGATGATATTTTATAAATCCCATATACCGTGATATTCCACCTCGAAGTGGATTGGTATTTAATTGTTGTGCTAGCGTCCGTGGATGTACGAAAACGGGTTGGAGGGATCCAACTGGATTCCTCAAAATATTTTGATTTGTTTTCAGAATTTTGTGTTCATTATTTATAATCTATGTTTGAGTATTTGTGATTGAAGCCATTGAAGGCTAAAAATTTAGCCGAATATATTTTTGATATCGTAGGATACCAGAAATAGATAAAATTGGATCTTTAAATTTAGGTAGAAAATCTATAGTGAAATCTTATTGAATAAAATTCCAAAATATGGGAAAAAGTTTAATAAATGGATTTCAAGTAATAATATTCAAAAGGTGAAGAATTTATTTTAAAAATGTGGTTTTTAAATAATTTGGAAAAGATAAAGGAATTTATTTAAAAAATAAATAAATTTTAGAAATCGATTTGGGATTTAATTTGGAGTTAAAATAAATTTTAGAAATCGATTTGAAAAATTTGATTTTGGGTTTTAAAATAAATCTTTGGGAAATCAATATGAAAATTTATTTGTTGATTCAAACAAATTTAGAAATCAAATTTGGAATCTGATTTGATGATTGAAATAAATTTGGAAATCAATTTGAGAATTGATTTTGTATTCGAAAATAAATCTTTAGGAAATCGATTTGAAATTGATTTGGTGTTTTGAAAATAAATTGTGAAATCAATTTGGAAATTTGATTTGGTGTTTGAAAGTGAATATTTGGAAATCGATTTGAAAATCGAATATAAATGGATATTTGGAAATTTGAATTCACGATGGAATTTATAAAGGAAAAGGAAATTTGTTTTAAAATAAATACTGGTTTATTTTTAAAGTGTGGAAAGAAATTTACGGATTTGGAATGTAAATTTAAAATAAATCGAAAAGGATTTATTGTTTGATTTAAATGGGCCATTTTGAAATGGAAAGTGCATTCTTCCCTGGGAAACCGAGTATATTTTCAAAGTAGCTTTGAAGTATAAAATAAAAGTTATAAAGTTGATTTTAAAAGAATATTTTAGAGAAATTATTTCCGGAGTTGTTTTTAAATTTTTAAAGTGAAGATTTATTTAATTTATTATAGAAGTGTTTGTTCAAAGTTTTGAATGATATTTTTTTTTAGAAATTGGATATTTAAATAGTTATATCTTATCTACTAATTTTATTTTAAAATTAGTTTTGGCCTTGAATTTTTATATGAGATATTAGTATAATATTTTTCATAACTAATATTTAAGCAAGTATTTTAAAATAGTTTTATTTTAAATGTTTCCAAGTATATTTTAGATAAGTATTTTATATTATTTTAAAATATTTGAACTCGTCAGATTTACAGTGGAAATGAATAAATATTTGAAATATATTCCGCGTAAGGAAAATGCTTTGAAAATTTGTTTCCAAAGGATTGAAATGTGAATAGTGATTTGAAATTTGATTCAAAATATTAAAGTGATAAAAGTATACCTTGCGATGATATTTTGGAAATAAATGATTTGGGAAAATTATTTGAAATCTAGTGATTATTGTGAATGATGATCGATAGTTAAATAACCGACTTTCAATATTGGCCTTTTTAATGTCATTTGAATTTCGATGCCACCGGGGGTCGGATTCAAAATGGATATTCGAAAACCTCATCGAACCTTGGTGATTGTGATGGATCTTTTGTTTAAAAAGATCAAAGTGGAATTTGCTGTGATTTGTTTGAATCTGAATATAACACTTATTTTTAAATAAGCGCTCGTTATTTGAATTAGCCGGGAGAGGACCTTGTGTCATAAAACCCATTCCGAATAATGATATGACGAACGGAATTGCATTTGAAGATGGTGTTGAAGACCGGGTATTTTCGAAAGCGAAAGGATTACCTATCGAATGTCTCTACACCAGGTTGCTCCGGTATAGATTTTTTATCACCCTTTTGTGATGGGGATTCCGGACGTGATTAGTGAATATACGGATTTGCAAAGGCTTCCTTGAAGTGCCTTCGGTTCCGTTCGATCCCGGAACGGACATGTATGGATGTGTGTCTGACGTTACACTTTAAGATGTAAACCTGGTTTTTATCAAATACATTTCTGTTGGTAGGGGAGAATTTATTCTCTTAGGTTAACACCCTTCTCTGAGACGTACGAGCTCGGAGGTTATGTAGTTGATGGTTACTAGTGATATATTCCCAATTTGATAATGTGGCATACGAAGTGCTGCTGATCATTTGTTGATCGAAGCATGGCTTTTGTGAAAAGCGTAGCTTTGTGGACGAGACTTCGTCGGACCTCACACCCCGTAATGGTCGAAACAGGAAGGATGCAGCAAGGTTATAGGGGGTAGCGCCCCTTAGGGTATGTTCATTTCCTTCTAGATAGAGGTAGTATCATGGTATGGAGCACAGATACTTAACCTATGTGGTTGCTGCAAATTTATGACTTTGTGGTTGTTGGTATTGAGGAACCTAGGATAAAGGTTGTTTACAACCGGGGGATGACATACTCATGTCAGTAGTTACCTATTTTTGCAGAGGTAACCTGGCCTTGTGTTGGCATAGATCCGGGTAGGTTCTCCGGGCGTCCCTCCAGAAGCATTCCCATGTGGCCCAGGAAGTTCCTTAGCCTAACCATTTTTTGGAAATCCAATTACCAATACGCGCCTTGTACAGTTTTAGTTGTATAACCTGCCATGGAATGTGGCGGTAACCTGCTATTGAACATGGTAGCTATAGTAGGCATAAATGCGAAAATGCATATGCTGGCTAAGATTAATATTATAATTTTGAAATGTTTTCTGCACTAAGCACTAATAATAATGTCGAAAGGATTTTGCATATTAAGCATGTTTGACTATCATAAGGAGAAATCTCCTCCAATTTTGCGTTTACATTGTGTGTGTGCTGGGAGGCCTTATGGTACTTTCATTTTCAAAAAGCATAGCGGATTTCTTTTAAATTCCTTTGTTTTCTTTTGGTTAAGATAAAAATTTTAAGATCTCACACCAGTCCCACGACTGACCTGGAGTTTATTGTTCCCTTTCCAAACTCTGGGTGTCCATAATTTTCCACACGGCAGCCTAGAGCCTGACTATGTCGACTCGAAACAATCTCACAAACCTTTCAATCAGCTCCATCCATGTGCCGATAGGGCCACTCTCCAGCAGTCTGAACCATAATGATGAAATATGCATTAAATAGAAAGGGAAGCATTATGCCATGACCTCCTCCGATGCCCCCAACACTTCCATATGCCTCATGTACCTCGTCAAGTGAACAGTGGGATCCGTTCTCCCGTCATACATCTCCAGTGTTGGTAGTTTGAAATACGGTGGGTTCTAGCTTGCCTGATCGCGGGAGAAAAGGGACACTTATTTACATCTTCAAAGTCTTTATTTACCAATCCGTCTCTCATGACAACCATCTCCGCCAACCTATCACTGTCATCGAGCTCTAGTCCTTGTCCGTTGCCTCTAATCTGCCCCCCGAGTTCATGAGGGAATCGTAGGACTTGCTCTCCTAGACGAGAATCCTTTCCTTTATCGACATCATGTTGTACATCTCCACCAAGTACTCCGCCTGGGATTAGATCAACATTCTCTGGGAGAGTGCCCATTAGTCCTAGTGCTGCTCCTTATGGTCTTGCTCTATTCTGAAATCTAGTTGCTTCATGCCCCTGACTCCTATTTCAAGCATCTCCTGTAGTTGCATTCCCTTACCTCTACGCTCCAACTTGTGCAACTTGTCAAAATAGATTCTGCATCATCTCCTCTTGTCTTTTCAGCATTCATCTCATCTCTGGTGATGAAAAATGAGGTCTGATTAGCTCCTGAGGAAACCTCCTGACTCCCCTCATGTTGACTCTTCTCAATCCTCTATCTTCTTGTCGATTGCCTTGCCATAGCTTTCGATATCCGAGCCTTTCAGTCTTAAAATCCAAAGTCCAAGCTATAGGTTCCCTGAGTTTTAGCCTTCTCAGTGAAAGCACCAAAATGCTAGCGCCATAATTGGTCACTAACACCCAAATGCAGATGAAAGCGCCAGATCACACACACAAATCGTAGATAAAATGTATGTAGAAAGTATAAATATGAGAATAGTAAAAATTAAAGAGAAAGTAGTAATAGTAGAGGATTTATAGTGGTTTGGCTGACTCCAGGCTATGTCCACTCTAGAAATTTTCTTTTTATTGATGTTAAAATCAATTACTATTACAATCTAGAGTTTTTTAGAACAAAAATGGCAAAGCAGCCTTAGTGTAGAAGACGAAGGGAAACATAATGAAGATCCATTTTTCTAAAGCCCCACATGCTGTATTTATTGACAAAACCCGAGTTACTGGGCTTCCTAAGTTGTCCGGACCCCTCAAGGCCATAGCCGAACCTGACTTCATCATTATGATCGACCCCAAGCCACTTCAACATGCCAATCCACTCCATCCTACCGACCTATACCATCCTACGGATTCACACCATCATGCTGAGCCACTTCAACATGTCGGTCCACTCCATCCTACCGACCTGCGCCATCTTGCTGAGCCACTTCAACATGCCAATCCACTTTAACATGCTGATCCACTCCATCCTACCGACCCATAACATCCTGCTGAGCCGCACCATCAAGACCGGTTCACTTCAACATGCCGATCCACTCCACTGCCGATCCACTCCAAAGCTGAACCACTCCAATTCCGAACCACTCCACTGCCAATCAGCTCCAAAGCCGAACCACATCTGGCCAACACTCCTTGACCGAGCCATGCTTCCACATTGGTCCACACCACCCAGACCGATCGGCAACAACTGAGCAATCGATTTAGTTAAATCCGCCTATCCACGGCCTTAGCAAAAGACAGGTTAACACATATAATATCCATAATTAATTTTAAACACAATTTAACAATTGTCTTCACTAGAAAATTCATAATAAATCCACATAAATTCAAAAAATCATAAAACTTGAAACCTATACCTAAATTATTGTTTCTGACCATATATAAAAATTGCAAGGCATTTGGATGTCATTGATGGGTTTTTCAAATTAAAACTTGTCATAAAACCTATGTGAATAAACAAAATTCATCAATAAGCATATATATATATATATAACATTCAAAACATGGCATACACTTTGCAAAACATATTTGGATCTGATCTATAACCAAAAATAATAAAAATAAGACGTAACCTATCATTGATCTTAGCTTGTGATTAAGGAGTTTGAGATTTGCTCTTGAATTAAACTGATTAGGCTTCTTCCTCTTGATTTAAGCATATCTTCCTCTTGGTTTCTCCTAATGGTGGCCGACCTTACTTGATTTAGTTTTCATCTATGAATGCCTAAAATGAAAGTGGCATGAGGGTTTTGGGTGTAAGAATGTAACTTGTTCCTATTTTACTCGTATTTATTACCCTTACTTAATTCATTTTAATCCTCTTTTTTTCATTAGTTCATTAGGCATGACTACCTTCAAATTATACAAATTGCAATCCCTTAATCATTAAATTATTTCATTTAATTTATATAATTAAATGTCCTAAATAATGTTAGTCAAAATTAGGGTCGCTACAACTATGTCCCATTGCTTAGTTGCTTGCTTACTTGAGAGTTATTTCATAAACTTCCTTTCGTCTGATTTCTCAGTTAGTTGGGGCGCTTTTCTACTGGGTCTTAGTAGCCTTGCTTGGGTAGAAGGTCCCTGAAGACCTGTAGCTCCTTCACTGTTTGTTATGTTATTTGGAAATTGCTGGGTTTGCCTTCTTCCAGTTACACTAATTCTAGTCTTTAGAACAAGTTTTCCTTTCTATAGAATTCTTCCAACGTAGTAGGTTGTTTCGTCCTTTAATGATTCCTGAGTGTCTTACAGTAGTCTGCAACTATCGCCCGCGCTTCATCCATATGCTATTCATAGCTGCAAAAAAGAAATTTCGAATTAGTTGTTGTACAAAAGGTATTGTTTGCATGATAGACTTCTTTGGATATTCTGCATGCTGAACGGCTTCAGTGAATGGGTATCGATTGGGAAAGTTGCACTAATCGTTGTCAGACCAGTCCATTTACAAGTTACATGTGTTTATACTGCTTGAGAATGATATATGCATGATCATCTATGCTTGAATGATTGGAAATGCTGATTGAATGACAAATCATTTATGATGGGTCATAGATCAGTGACGGTCTCCAAGACTTTTCAAACTACGGGAGATCAATCTGGAGTGGCAAAGAAGGCCCTATAAGATTGCACTTCCAAATTTAGGGCATTTGGAGTTTGCATGTTCGAATTATGGGAAAAAGTAGATGGATCGACATCGATGGATCAGTGGTATTTTACTTGGAGTCCGTTCCAAGAAAATTTGATATTTTCTTGGGGTCAGCACCTGATTTGCTTGGAGTTGTAGAATTTGAAGTGCTGGGTTAATGAAAAAAGTTACTTGGAGCTATATGCATAATTGGTTAGAGAAAATCATGGTTTTACCTAAGTTTGATTTTGAGCCAGAATTTCCTAGATTTTTTGTGTGCCAAATAGGTGATTACCTGAGTTCGACTTTGAGTCAGGACTTCTAGAATCTACTTCGAGTCAAGTAGGCAATTGCCTGTGTTCGACTTTGTGTCATCCCGAAAATGAATTTTTCAATGACCAATTTGATGATTTTTGATGATTTTCAATGACGACCATTCGTTATTTGATGATGGAAGCTCCATGATGGGATTGGAAGCTGGTCAGTTGGAAGTGGTAACAATATACCGTGGGAGCTTGACCTTATAATCGATCTTGGTTGGTAACATATCTTCTTGGATCTCCTGCCACTAGGTGTACCGTTTGAGTAGCAGTTCTACTTCCATTGCTTGCTACTATGTTGCGACACAAGTTTTAGAGCTTCTTTTAGCATTTTGCACATTGGCATTTTCATCCAATTTGTCTTCCTTGACTTGTTTGTCATCATCAAAGCCGGAGAGAGCCACTGTGATTTCCTTCCGCGGGGTTTCCAACCCTAAGTTCGTGTTGGTAGCTGGTGCTTCTACATTAGGTGGAGTGTTAACGTTTTCTTCCTTCATGGTTCTTGGAGCTTCGCCCATTGCTTCCTTTTGCTTTTGCCTACTATTTATTCCGTTCAAGCTAGAAACATAAGAATGCTCCTGCTCATGGTTTCCAGCACCGTTCTTGGAGTATTCATTGATTGGAGCGCGAAGAGAGCATCTATCATTTTCATAAGAGTCTTGTGATTGTTTAACATTTTATGGTTTATTTCTTCAACCATTTTGTCCAATTCTCCCTTAGCCACAACTTCATGCCATATGGAGGATTTAGGAACCCGATCCCTAGAATTCGCTCCTAACAACAAGTTGGGTTTGTTGACTTTAATATGCTGAGGGTTTATTTCTTTTCCAGCTATGGTAGCTCTTATGGATCATTTGAAGGTTATTCTCTTTTTTCCTAGAGCCATTGACACTCAAAAGCAAATCTTCTAAATAGGGATTGAGGATCTAACTTCTAAACCTCTCTGATCCAAAGTAGATAGCTAGATCTAATTTGAGTTGTGATCTCAATGAAAGCACCAAAATATTAGCCGAAAAAATAGTACCCTGGATTAAGTGTGAAAGCACCAAACCTATTCTTAAAGAGCTATAATATAGAAAAATAAATGTAAAAAGAGCAGAAATAGTAAAAAGCGAGAAGACTTTAATGGTGGTTCGGCTATTAGCAAAGCCTACGTCCACTTTGTAGCTTTTGTTATTGACCGACTACAATTACAAGTTGAATCTGATTACTATATAATTTGATCTTTTAAGTTAGATCAACTCACCCAGCATCAATGTTCACTGGTGAATCACAGTGAATCCCTTAGATGACTTTTATATGAGAGGAGAAGAATGAAGAATAGTTTTAGTAGAGTTTCAGCACACAATAAAGAATAAGCCCATTATGTTGCAGGTAGGATCATATTTATAGTGGTTGGAGAGCTATTAGACTAGGCCTGCTTTGCCAGAAGGATGCACATGACGCCCCAAAGGTGCTTAGAAAGTTTGAAGGCGACCTAAGCCAATCTGATGGATCTCTAGCGATCCATTGGTGACAGATTGCCAGTGATCCAATCATTTGGAATATTTTGCTTCATCCTTTTTGAAAATGTCATAACAATCTAACATAATTCCATGGATCGTCAGTAATCCATAGGGCATGGATTGCTAGCTATCCATGTACTTAGGCGATTTTTGAGTAATCTCCATTTGGTTGTCGTCCTATCTTCTATTTGAGTGCTTTGCCCAAATATCAAGTTGTTTGAAGTTTGTTTGATCATCCGTCTTCATGGGTCATTTGGTCCATAAGAATCATCCATAACTCGCTCAAAATTGAACGAAATCAGACAAAACTTTGCAGGTACAATCTAGAGGGGGTAATGGACCTACCACAAATTTTAAGCAGTGGGACCCAATCTACATGGGTCGTTAGCGATCCATCTAGTTAGGTCGCTATCGATCAATCAAATCAACTCCAAATGATATCATTTTTTATGCGAGCCTTCCATTATATCTTCTTAGTATTATTCCAGAATTTCAAATTAATCCGACTTCATGTGAGTTCTGCATATCCATTTTTAGCCCCTTTTGATCAAACGACTTGAAATAGATAAGTCTTCATTCTCAAGTCAGATTGTTTGGAATATTATGTAACTTTGTAAGTAATCTTAGAAGAGGTAGTAGATTATGATGCAAGATGCTTTTACAACTCTCATTGCTTTCTTTTGATCCTTAGCGATGCAAGGATGATGGATTTCTGGCGATCCATCTACTTAGTAGATTTTTGGCTTGTTTCTCTTAATTTCCATTGGCTCGTCTTTTAGATGGCTTGTTCAAGTTTCAAGTCATTCTGTCCTAGTCTAGATGTTCTAACTTCTGCTGAATTTTGTTGGGTTAAAAGCCCAGTTAACACAAGCCCAAAGGGTTATACATACTTGATTTCTTTGGAAGTTTTGGCTTGAGACATCGGACATCCTTCTCTTAGTGTTAAATTTCTCCATTATACAACTGTACCCGCTAAGGTTAGTGAACAACTAGGCCATCAACTGCATCGAATCCATTACCACCAAAAGGCTTGATTTTTGAAAGCGTCAACAAAACGAGAGGATAGGAAACTCATAATTTTCTTTGTCAAACGCTTCTCTAGTATCATAGGAACATTTTCTAATACTGGTAAGCTTTTCTTTTCTACTTATCCATGATGATATATTATTACTTACAAATAGGAATCCCTATTTCAAATCCTGCTCCAAAGAAGTTAAATCCCGAGGATCAAAAAATCATGTGGTCGTTAACACAAGCAGAAGGGAAAATGAGGAAAAGGCTTAGACCATTAAACTCGGCTAATTTTCTTCAATATTCCATCAATTTTTACTACCACAAAATCCTGGGAGAGGCTTTGATGGTAAAGTACAATGCTCGAGGCAAAAGCTCTTTGGTAATTGGCAAGCTCAAATCATTTACATCTAATTCCCTCATTTAGCCTGGGATATGTGTTAAGATACCTTTGCATTTATTTAAAATCTATTATAATACCATCTCATAAGCTTATTCATTTAATTCAGGTTTGTCCGCTTTAATGGTTGCTCCTACCAAAAAGGAGGTCGTAAAAGATGCTCTATTGATTAGTCAGACAAATATGATTCTTCCATCCCGATTCAAACTCCTGAACCTCATTCTTTTAGGGATGTTATCTCCAACTCATTCACACTTGCAAAATGAATATTGATCAATAGTTTTACTGCTACACCTTATCTCAGCAATAAGCCAAAGACTATGGATGTGCATTCCTCTATTATTTTTAAAGAGGATGAGTTGGTCCATAGTGATTCAAATCTCAAGACTTCAAACCTTAATGTTGCTTGAGATGAGGCTAATATTAGCGATGCTAGAGATGAGGTCTAACAACTGGTTGAAGTAGAGCATTCTCGAGATCCATTTCTCCGTATTACTTTCCCATGATCCCACGAAGCTATGAAAGGTATTTATGAGGACCTTGGATTTTCTCTTTCGCCATAGGACCCCTTCCTTCCAAGTCCCAATCGCCAACTCATGTAAGTAAGTTTGATGACCTTCTCGAACCAGTCATCCAATCTCCATCTTTTACCGCTCTCAAGTGACTTCAACCTTCCATCTACACTCAAGACCATTAATTTTCCCTTTTTATGCAACGCTTTCTGTATGTACCCTTTGTTTTTAGCTGCTTTATGCTCTTAATATTTCATATATAACATTCTAGCTCAGGTTTTGTTACTCATTTCAGGTTCCCAAACATTTGTTTTCACTACAAGATGAAGCTTCAAGATCATCTAGCAAGATATCAATACATAATGAGCAAAACGCCTTGCTCAACAACTATATCATTTACTTAACCATAGTGAGAGATGAAGCCATGAAGGTAAAAGAAAACCTAGCTACTTCTCTAAAGGTAATGGAAGCTTTACTTCTTAAAGAAAAGAATGATAAGCATATTTCGGATGATCATATAAAAGCTCTAGAATTAGCGCTTGTTATCCCGCTTTTTGGCAAAGCCGTGATACCAAATGATTGATCGAAAACAAAAGATAGTTCGTCACAGAGATTGGTTGTACATCGCTTCGCTATGGATATCGATGAATTTTTTCGGCCCGGATCAGGCTACAATTGATAGGACATGACAAGCAAAGCCATGAAAGCCACCGTTTCAAATTTCAGGTTAATCGGAGTTCGTATGAACGAGATATGATCGATGCAAGTTAGACAAAGTACACAGTTCGTATCCATCAAATTGTTGAGAAGATACCCATTTCGAATCGATGGGGTTCGTATCCACTGCCTTGTTCGAATCCATCCGGTTCCACACACTTCGAATCGATCAAGTTCGAATCGATCAAGCAATGTTATCGGTCAGTTCGAATCGATCGGTTTCGAATCGATCAGGTGGGCATCGTATCAGCATGTTCGTATCCAACCTAGAGTACTGTTTCGCATCCATCGGCTTCGTTCGATCACCTAACTTCGCATCCATCAGAGACTCAATGCTTCATCTCCATCCCAAGACCGTGTTCGAACCCATAAGCAGAGGCTTGTTCGTATCCATTAGGACAGCTAACCATGGGTGACGTGTCATCCTCAATACGAACAAGGCGAATTTTATGGAGTAGATACGGTCAACACGGCGTAAAGACTGGTTCGAGGCGAAGCATGCGTGCCACATCATCACAAGACCACGTGAGGTAATCGATTCGAAGGGACCGATACGAACTGATGGGTTCGAAGTAAACAGCCAACCGAAGCATATCAACTCGTATCGATCATATCTCCCAAACCGCTGATCCAAATGCAACGAAATTTTCACAGTAGCTTCCATACAAGGTAAAGTTTGTTCCTGCCAAGTTTCAGCTCGATTGGTTCATTTTTTGATCGATTTGAATGGAGTTTGAATCGATCTCAGATCGAGTCGAAACTTGGTGGGGACGGTCGCATGGGCCCACTCACGTGCCAGAAAAGATCTCCCGAAGTTTGAGCGAGATCTGGGCCTCCTACGCCTATAAATAGCACCCTAAAGCCTACAGAAAGGGGATCTTTTGGCCATTCAATGTCCAGACTCTGCCGGATTCAATTCTACTCTTCATTGTCGCTGTTGTAATTAGATTTCAGAGTTTTCATCAACTGTAGTCCGCTGTAATTGATTGAAATCATCAAGGGAATATCAATAAAGTCACCAACTTCAAAGTGGACGTAGGCACGATCGTCGAACCACTATAAATCCTGTGTTTGTGATTGTTATTTGTGAATTGATGTGATTGATATTGCTTAGATCTGAGTTTTGTGTTGATTATTGCTGATTTGTGTTCATAAACGGGTGCTTTCACGATATCGGGTGTTTGTGGCCAATTTTGGCGCAAACATTTTGGTGCTTCCACTGAGAATAGCAGGTTCAGGGGAAGTTGAATTGGAAGATATAAGAATTTAGATCTAAGAGCTATGACGAGGCAAACAAGTAAGAGACAAAGGCCAGAGAGAAATGAACATCAAGGAAGTCAAGAGGCCTCTTCAGGAGCGAACCAAGCTTCAGTCTTCATCACTAGAGACGAGATGGAGACAATGATGAAGAAACAGGAGGAGTTCATCCGGAGCTTATTTCAACAGATAGGGCAACTTGGAGCGCAGAATAGAGAGGCGGATGGAGTTCAGAACGGAGTAGGACCATCCGGCATAGCACCTGGACTAGGAGGCACACCCATGGAAAACGTTGATCCAATCTCAGAGAGAGAGAGAGAGGAGCATCTGCGCAACCCGAGAGTAGTAGAGGAGTGAACGCTCAGTCAAGGAGGCAAATCCAGAGTTCCCTCGTGAATTCGGGGGCCATGTCGAAAGTGATGAACAAAGATTACATCTTGGAGATAATGATAGGTTGGCGGAAATGGTTAGGCGAGCCATGAGAGGCGGACTAGTGAACAAGAATTTGGAGGATGTGAACATGAGTCCTTTTAGCAAAACAATTAGACGAGCTAGGAACCCACCAGATTTTAAGTTACCATCGTTGGATATGTATAATGGAAGGACAGACCCTACAGTTCACCTGACGAAATATATGAGGCATATAGAGGTGCTGGGGGAATCAGAGGAGGTTATGGCCCGGTGCTTCCCATTGTACTTGGTAGATATTGCGGCTTTATGGTTTAGACAACTGGGGAGCGGATCCATAGAGACATGGGCAGACCTAACTGAGAGATTCATGAGGCAATTCAGGGTTCACATTGCGAGACCCAAGAATGTGATGACTTTGGAAACTCTAAAACAGAAAGCTAGGGAGACTTTGAGGAGTTTTCTGACGAGATTCAATGCGGCAACAACTTCGGTGGATCGACCAGATCCATCTATGGTTATGATGGCAGTTGTGTCCGGAATAGCTAACAGAACAGAGTTCAAAAATTCATTAACTAAAGATCAACCTTTGGATCTAGGAGAATTCTATCACGAGGCAGAAAAGTTCCTGCGACTGGAAGACGCAACTGCAGAAAGAGAAGAAGGAGATGAACTTAATGTTTATACGGCCAAAGATGGAAATCCCCCCAAGAAACGTACATAAACTAGCAAGGGGAAACGAAAGGCTGAGAGTAGCCATAATAGACAAATGCGACCACGAAAGGAACCAAGGTTCACCACTTACTCTGAGCTGAATGAGAGTTTGGAGCGAATCTATCAGGATACCAAAGAGCAGGTTCTGTATCATAGACCGATGCGAAGGGATCCAACTTCTGACGATAGGAAATCAAATAAGTTTTTTGTATTTCATGAATTGAACGGTCATAACACTAATGATTGTAGGCATCTGAAGGACGAGGTGGAAGGGCATATTAGGAACGGTATGATCCTTCAGTATGTGAGGAGACGAACCCCCACAGTGGAGCCAGAGCGACCACCGTCTACATCAGCGAGAGGCGACCGAGAATCGAGGCACCGTTTGATTATCCATTGACCGACTAAAATAACGATGAACAAGTTGTAAACCTCTCACTAATGCGGTTAAAACATTTACACATGTGAGCGATCGTGCACGATCCATAGGCATGCTATGAATGACTACCAACCGCATCATAGTGAGGGTTTACGCTTTGACATCTAGATCTTGCTTTTTGCTTTGATTTTGATTTGAACATCTAAACTCTGCTTGTTTGGACATTTCTGTTGTGGAATTCGTGTGATTATTGCTTTGATATTTGCAACTCTGTGAAAAAAGTTTTGCCAGTATGCCCGTTGATCGCGAACGGTCCACGAGCACCTCTTGCATGGCGATGAACCACCAAAATCTTTGATTTGGAAACTCCCCCGAAAATGAACTCCGGCATTGATAATATTAAGTCCTCCCCGGGCACACATAATTGCCTCGAACGGCACACGATCGCGAACGATCACAATTTGCCTCGAACGGCACATAATCGCGAACGATCACAATTTGCCTCGAACGGCACCCGACCGCGAATGGTAACGGTTCACTTATTATGTCCGACCTCGAACGGTCACAATTAGCCTTGAACGGCGCTCGATCTTGAACGGTCAATATTCGCCACGAACGACGTCCGACCGCGAACGGTCCCATATTACCATCCGCCGTGAACGGCATACGACCGCGAACGGTCCCATTCCATCATTCGTCGCAAACGGCATATGACCGCGAACGGTCCTAGTTCATAATTCGCCGCGAACGGCAACGACCGCGAACGGTCCCCTTTCACCTCGAATGGCATACGATCTCGAACGATCGTCATACGAGGTCATATGAAATTATCGAATTCTTTGTAGGTTGTTAACATGACATGAACATCCAGCTTATGGCATTACAAAACACCCCTTCCTACCGCAAGGTATGTTTTGGGGGGAAAATGTTATCCCGCTTTTTGGCAAAGCCGTGATACCAAAAGATTGATCGAAAACAAAAGACAGTTCGTCTCAGAAATTGGTTGTACATCGCTTCGCTATGGATATCGATGAATTTTTTCCGAGCCTGGATCAGGCTACAATTGATAGGACATGACATGCAATTCCATGAAAGCCAGCGTTTCAAATTTCAGGTTAATCGGAGTTCGTATGAACGAGATATCATCGATGCAAGTTAGCCAAAGTACACAGTTCGTATCCATCAAATTGTTGAGAAGATACCCATTTCGAATCAATGGGGTCGTATCCACTGCCTTGTTCGAATCCATCAGGTTCCACACTCTTCGAATCGATCAAGTTTGAATCGATCAAGCAACGTTATCGGTCAGTTCGAATCGATCGGTTTCGAATCGATCAGGTGGGCATCGTCTCAGCATGTTCGTATCCATCCTAGAGTACCGTTTCGCATCCATCGGCTTCGTATCGATCACCTAACTTCGCATCCATCAGAGACTCGTTGCTTCGTCTCCATCCCAAGACCGTGTTCGAACCCATAAGAAGAGGCTTGTTCGTATCCATCAGGACAACTAACCATGGGTGACGTCTCATCCTCGATACGAACAAGGCGAATTTTATGGAGTCGATACGGTCAATACGGCGTAAAGACAGGGTCGAGGTGAAGCATGCGTGCCACATCATCACAAGACCACGTGAGGTGATCGATTCGAAGCGACCGATACGAACTGATGGGTTCAAAGTAAACTGCCAACCGAAGCATATCAACTCGTATTGATCATATCTCCCAAACTGATGATCCAAATGCAAAGAAATTTTCACAGTAGCTTCCATACAAGGTAAAGTTTGTTCCTGCCAAGTTTCAGCTCGATTGGGTCATTTTTTGATCGATTCGAATGGAGTTTGAATCAATCTTAGATCGTGTCGAAACTTGGTGGGGACGGTCGCGTGGACCCACTCACGTGCCAGAAAAGATCTCCCGAAGTTTGAGCGAGATCTGGGCCTCCTACGCCTATAAATAGCTCCCTGAAGCCTACAGAAAGGGGATATTTTGGCCATTCAATGTCCAGACTCTGCCGGATTCAATTCTACTCTTCATTATCGCCGTTGTAATTAGATTTCAGAGCTTTCATCAACTGTAGTCCGTTGTAATTGATTGAAATCTCTAGGAGAATATCAATAAAGTCGCCAACTTCAAAGTGGACGTAGGCACGATCGCCGAACCACTATAAATCCTGTGCTTGTGATTGTTATTTGTGAATTGCCGTGTTTGATATTGCTTAGATCTGAGTTTTGTGTTGATTATTGCTGATTTGTGTTCATAAATATTGCTTTAACGATATCGGGTGTTTGTGGCCAATTTTGGCGCAAACAGCGCTTTAGGAGGTTGAAATAAAGAAGGCTACGCTTAAAGTAGAAAATGCAACTCTCTGGAAACGGCTAAAGAATAAAATAGCTCCTTTAGGTAACTAATCCCATAAAAATCTAGATTGTCCAATGTTCATTTAATAGAATAAATGAAGATTCAGATCAAAATTTAAATGGGAAATTTGATTTCTCATTTATTGAAATTAAAGAAAATAGAATTGAAGTGTTTTATTTGAATAAGAATACTAAAATGTGTATTTTATTGGAAAAGCAACATGGAATTAATTAGTGTAAATTCTTGTTTAAACTTGTTAGTAAAGAGAATAGTGTATTTTAAATATTATGTAAGTCATTTTTTATTATAAATTAAATGGACGAATCGTTAAAAATAATTTAAGAAGTTATTTTGTTGTGATGAGTTCGAAAATTTTGATAGAACACTTAGATAAATTGTTTTGTGAAGTCATTGTTAAGTTTATTTAATTAGAATTGATAGTTGGTAATTAAAGTAATGTTAGTTTAAAGGAGGAAATAAGTATAATGGGTTGCATTTGATTTAAATGGCTTAAGTGCAATCGAAACCCATTTTGAAAACAAGTATGAGAAGGCTTCTTCTCATTTATAAACTAATACATTCATTTCTCAAAAGCAAATAACAAAATCTTCTTCCTCCCTTATTCCCAAACCTAGTTCTCCAAGAATCAAGTTTTAAATCAAAAATAAAATTCAAAAAATTAAATGAAAACCAAGATAATGTTTTAACCTATAATCTATCTATTAGACTCATTGGTTTCATCAAATTATAGTGTTTGATCATTTGTTGCTCTTTCGTTTGGGTTGAGATCAAAGCTGTGGTTTTCCAGTTAAGAAAATGCAAGCTATGGTCAGAAATAATTATGTTACCCAAGAAGAAAAATGAGTTAATCATTCATACTATCTCTAATTCTGAATTCAAGTATTACTGTGTTACTTTGATGAATATAAGATCGAATTGATCCCATGTTTGGATGCTAATTCTTACCGTTTGAAAAATTAATTATAGTTTGCTAAAACACACCTTTTATGATTTTGATTTGTAGTTATTTATTAATGTTTGTATGTTCACATGCTAGATAATTTAGTACAATAGAACTCTAGATGAACAACATCTAAAAAATCAAAGAAAACGGACCATCTAGGAGCCGTGGCCACTACCTGGAACAAGCTCGAGGCAGTGCAACTAGTCCACTAGTCCAAGTGGACCTGTGCACCGGTGTTGACCTGGATTATAATTTAGGCCATGGCTACATGCCCTCTCGGTTTCCCTTTCGAACTCTGTTTCGCTCAAGTTAATGGTTGTGTCTTGTGTGATGTTCTAGTACCTTGTTAGTGATGATTGAGATGGATATTTAGAAGTTATAAATTAATGAATTAAAGAATTCGTTTTGATGATCTTATTCCACTTATATGTTACTGTGGATATATGAAGCTATACATGACATTACACACAAGTTATTTCACCTTTCCCAACCAGTGTTTTCAATGGAATGATTTCTAATCTAAATGTTTTCCAAATCATTTCTAGCAATATATGTTGTTGGAAAAAATGGCCACCAACACCCAAGTAATTCGAAAGCACCACCCATCCAATAACAATATCAATCAAAGAATAATATAAGTTCACATGTCACATATCACAGATTCAGTATAGAAAAGTAAACGAACACATAGACTTTATAGTGGTTCAGTAAACTCAAGCCTACATCCACTCCAATAATATTATTATTTATACTTAAAGATTACAAGTACATTTGTTCTTGCTTTGGGAAATTAAAGAAGGAAAAAAAAATAGCGATGAAGAATAGCCAACCAAAAGTTCCATCAACGAATGTCAAGCCTGCTGTTTTTTGTAGGAAAAGATGTGCAACTATCTCGCTCAAAATTCGGATCTGGAATCTCCAAGTCAAGTCGACTCAAACCACAAAAATCCAAACCGATCACATCCCGATTGAGGGAATGGCCTAGATCCCTTCTCCATGCCACATGGCAGTATGCGATCTCTCCTATGGTTCCCCTATGTTTCCTACTTCTGGTTTCCAAAGTTGATTCCAGGGTTGATGTGTTGTTTATTGAGTTATTGAGTTGTAACGACCCGGAATTTTAGGCAATATCAATTTAATAATCTGTATTAATAAATAAATTGATTTTATATTTTTTCTTTATAATTTCAATTTAAATTGGTAAATTTATTCTTTTTAAAGGTTAATAAATACTTAATCTGATAATTTTGATCAATGTCTTTTCAACAATTTAATATTGATATGAATTATTCTTCAAAGCTAATAAATTTTATTCCATTTATAATGTATATATTTGATATATATTGTGAATAGAATATCTTTTGTTTTAAATAAAGTTTGAATTTTCATATTGTAATATATATCTATGTATATGTTATAATTTGATGTGTTTTGTAATTTAATTTAATCTATTTATAATTTATATTTGTATGAATTGGGATTTAAAAGGCTTTGTTTTAAAATTCAATATTTTTCAAAAGATTATTTAAGATGTATTCAATTGTTTTCAAATATAAGATAATTGTTTATTTAAAATATGTTAGTTTAGAGTTTTGTTTTGTTTTCTTTTAAGATTTCTTAAATTAAAATGGTTATAAATGTATGTATAAAAGTTTTAGATTTTTAAAATACAAGTATAAAGAAATTATTTATGCTATAGTTAGTTTTAGAATATTTTCTTTAAAAGGTAAATTTATGAATACTTATGTAAATATTTATAAATTAAGTAACTTAAATAAGAAAGCTTATATTATCTTTTAAATTAAATGAAAATCTATTAATATACTTAAATACGTGCGTAAACATGTTAATCCTCTTAATAACACACGTAAAGCTATTAAGCTAATTAAAATGACAAGTGTAAGTGTTAGTGACAAGTGTAAGATTAATTAAGGTCTAGAAGTCCCTTTCTTTTTTGGTTTAGTGTGTGGTTGGTCGCGCCAACCACGGGTGGTCTTGTTCGGGACTGTCCAGTAAGGGATGGTTCCGGCCTTGTGTTGCAGGGTAGTTAGGGTGGCTCCTCGGTATGTTGATCTAGGCCACGTACTATGACGGGTGGTACCCCAGTAGCCCTGCCATTTATGGAAACCCATTCTTCATACGAGACCCTACAGTTTTGTTTGTATTACCCACTTTTGTGGCTAGTAACTGGAATTTAATAATGTAACAATTTCGGCTATTTCATATTTACTTGAAAACCCTAGACACTATTATAATATCACTGGATTTTCTATCAAATGTTTTGGTTAGCGTAAGGTAAAAACTTTTCCATGTTTATGTGCGGGAAGTCTTACGTGATACCTTTTCCTTTTCAAAGGTTTTTCTAAAGTTAAGTAATTTTAACCTGTTTACTCACACTAGACCCCTGTCTAACCCGAGTGTTTATTTTCTGTTTTATTAAACTCTTGGGTATTCATATTATGTATGAGTTTTCAAGTGACCCAGGTTTGCTTGACGAACTCTGGAGGAGATATGGAGTAGGAGGCTTCCACGTGTAGATATATTATGGTTCCGCTGTGTTTGTTTGGCATCTGTATCTTGTATACTTGAGTTGTATAGTTAGACGGATGTTTATAACTGTCTAATATCTGCTTTATAAGTTGTGTACTCCGGTGTATTATGATACTATGTAATATTTTATGTGATATATTATTTTTCATTCGTTCCGCTGTGAGTTCTCTGATGTTGTTGTGTTCTTCTTTCTCTTCTTCTTCTATCCCTTTCTTTCTTCACTAGCGACGCGGCTTCCTGGAGATGGGAAGTCGGGTCGCCATAGGTGGTATTAGAGCATTAGGTTGAGTGAATACCTAGGCTTTGGAGTGGTGTCTTCCTTGAGAGAGCATACATGTAATTTTTATATATAACTCTATATATATATATATATATATATATATATATATATATATATATATACACACACACACACACACACACACACCTGATCTATTGGGTTATCTGTTCGGATTTCCAACATAAATTTTAGAGGTAGATGGAGTAGTGGTGTGTATGTGTAACACGGCTACCACTAATGGAAGAGGTCCATATGTTTGAGGTTGGGAGTACTTGTCGAGACTATGGACCTAATACCGTCTCGAGTGAAATTTGTAGTTTCGAGTAAGGATTTCTCTGATATCCGAAGAAAATCTTTTTAAAGATGCGGAATCTCTCTTTGAAGTGTAAGTTTGGATCTGTCGGAAGTGCAGAAATAAGTGATGATTTCTTGATAACTGCGTGATGAGATGCAGTATCCATGGATATTTCCAGAAGATGTTTTCTTTTGAAGTAGTTTTAGAAGTGGTTAAGGAGCAGTTTCTACCTGCTGCAGGGAAGATTCGTCTGTGTAGATGTTGTCTGGATCTTTAGCTAGGAGGTTGGCTGTTTTGGAATATGAGACTAAGGTCTATAAGTTGTTTCGATTTAGCATGGTCTCGTTTGTCATTCCTTAAGGAGGGCGAGATGTTAATGTTTGGTTTGGAGTCCGAATTTCATGAGAGGTTGTCTGCCATCTTGAAGATCTTTTGTGTGGTTTTGTTGTTGGTTTTGGGTTTGAGGAAGCCTTGGATTAGAAGTCTTTGGTTAGCTGTGGTAGTAGTGCAACTCGAAGTGTTCAGTGTGCTAACGAGGAGGTCTTTTAGCTTTGCAGTATCATCGAGGTAGAGTTTGGAAGCAGCAGTGTGGCTTGTTTCTTCGATGGTTCATGAATCTTGGTGGTTCTTCTATCAGCAGTCCGGGCAGTTGGAGTAATTTCTTGAAGAGTTAACCTTGTTTGGAGAACTTAAGGCTATTCTATTCGGTAAAGAGAGGACAGTTTCTTTGGAATCCATATTAGGTAGGATCGCAAAAGTGACTTGTGATTAGTTTAGGAATTTGTCTTGAACAATCTTTTGTTTGAGACTGAGGATTCTTATGTGGAAGTAGGAGCTTCCAATGTAATCAAAAGTTGTCTACATCTGGAGTTGAGTTCCATATTGTTTTGGTTCTAGAAGCGATACTGGTAGTTAGCCTAGAAGGAAGAGTTGGTGTAGCAGTTCAAAATATTTTTCGATTTGGATTTGGTCAGATCTAGTTTTTGAGTTGGATTCTGCTGTAAAGGTGTGTGACCGAGTCAGATGAGTCACTCAGATATTATGGATTTGATGAACAAAGTTTCTCGGATATATTGGATAAGTTTGTATTCGTGTTCAACAGTATTCTTATCTATTTCAGAATCAGAGTTATGCAGTGGAAGCGAGGTACCAGCTGTACAAGGAAGGAAGTAAGTTCAGTTTTCTATTGCTTGGGAAGTAGAGCTTGTGTTTTGGATTTCGATGGATTTTGGAAGACTTTTCTGTTGGACAGGATCCAGGAGCTGGTTTGCTTTGGTCTGGTTGTTTTTGGAAGCATCAGCATAGGATGAGCTGATCAGGAAGAGAATTTGGCAGCCCAGGATTGTCCGTTGAGTTATGCAGATATGAGATAAGGAGTTTGGAATTCGAAGTTGGAGACTTCATTGTTGTCAAGATTTCCTGGTTAAGACAACAGTATTTGGATAAGATTGGATGGCTAGTTTTGAGGTATTTGGAGATTTCTTATCTGTGTTTTTGGTAGGATAATATTGAATTTGCCAGTTTGGATAGTTGGAATTCATTGCATTTCACATATCTCGGAGGGAGTACGTGTATGATTCAACATTGGTTGTTGAATCTGCAGTTCAGTTGGATTTGGAAGTTGAGCTAGACTCGAGTATGGTCTGATGTTTTGTTCAGATTGGTGGATCTAGAGATGAGAGGAGCTCTGGATTTTGGTGGTGTAGTTAGTTGAGCTTCTGTAGAGTGAGTCTTCTAGTGATTTTTACTTGGAAAACTCTAGATAGTGTTAGCAAGATTTATTCCGATTTGTGTCAGGATAATTGGTTAGGTATGTTTGTTTGATTGATTGCTTTGGTTGTTAGTTACTGGTTGATAGGTGTGCTTTGTTGTTTGAAATTAAAATCTTTGCTGGGTTATTAAATTATCTTTGCTTTTAAATTTCGGGGACGAAATTCTTTTAAGGGGGAAGGATTGTAATGAGGCAATACCAATTAAATAATTTGTATTAAAAATAAAATTGATTTGATAATTTTTCTTTATAATTTCAATTTAAATTGGTAAATTTATTCTTTTTAAAGGTTAACAAATATTTAATCTGATAATTTTGATCAATGTCTTTTCAACAATTTAATTTTGATAAGAATTATTCTTCAAAGCTAATAAATTTTATTCTATTTATAATGTATATATTTGATATATATTGTGAATAGAATATCTTTTGTTTTAAATAAAGATTGAATTTTAAAATTGTAATATATATCTACGTATATGTTATAATTTGATGTGTTTTGAAATTTAATTTAATCTATTTATAATTTATATTTGTATGAGTTGTGATTTAAAAAGCTTTGTTACAAAATTCAATATTTTTCAAAAGATAATTTAAGATGTATTCAATTGTTTTCAAATATATGATAATTGTTTATTTAAAATATGATAGTTTAGAGTTTTGTTTTGTTTTGTTTTGTTTTCTTTTAAGATTGCTTAAATTAAAATGGTTATAAATGTATGTATAAAAGTTTTAGATTTTTAAAATACAAGTATAAAGAAATTATTTATACTATAATTTGTTTTAGAATATTTTCTTTAAAAGGTAAATTTATGAATACTTATGTAAATATTTATAAATTAAGTAACTTAAATAAGAAATCCTATATTATCTTTTAAATTAAATGAAAATCTATTAAATATACTTAAATACATGTGTAAACATGTTAATCCTCTTAATAACACATGTAAAGCTATTAAGCTAATTAAAATGACAAGTGTAAGTGTTAGTGACAAGTGTAAGATTAATTAACAAGTATCTATATTCTTTTTAAAAAAAAATCTTTAACTTTAATAAACATATAAAGAAAAGTGTAACAGCCAGCTATTTTGGACCATTCAAATCGACAATAAAACCGTACATGTCCGACTAGAATAATTCAAAATATCGAATTGTTAATAAAATTTGGCAAAACTAAAAATATACAGTAAATAAATCAACCATAGATCACTTACACAGAGTAATACAATGCAGCGGAATAGATAAAGAATAGTAGTTCATGAAGCTACTATATACCTCGGAGTTAGAAATAAAATACAACCGAATTGTTCAAATGCCATGAAGTCTCCAATGCAACAGATGGCTTCTCTGAACCAATCAACTGGATGACTGAAGGGATAGATAGCTGGATCTTCAAGCAAAGCTCCAACTTCGAAGGTGAGTCTCAAATGCTGTATCTCTCAGTCTGACCCGAGCGTAAAGCAAAAACACAAAACACTCGAGTCAGGATTAACATTCTTATATCTATAAATCTAACTCAAGTGAAATATCAACTGAAATATAATTAACTTAAAGGACGTTTGGGATAACCATCCTCTGAGGGTCCATGGAACTATCTATAAGGTAGAAATATACACTATAATACTGAGGTCATTTCAAATTAATTTATACTCCACAACAAAAATATCTTTTCATTATATATATATATACATAAATATTTAGAGTAGAATATTTGTAGTTTCCTCAACTTAACAAATCGTTTCCAAAATCAACCCGACCATCCCATTCAAATTTAATTCAATCTCAATTTATAATTTTTTATACAATTCAGTTTTTTGATCAAACAAATTCAAATTATATTCATTTTAAATACAGAACTAAATCAAAATTTTACCGTTTAAATTTTACTATATTTCAACGCTTTAATATTCAACAACTCAAAGTTTGATTTAACAGTTTCATATAGATCTCGATTTAACCTTGTTATTTAGTCTTGAAATGTTCACTAAATAAATTCAATATTTATTTAATAACCCAATTTACCTTTAAACTAAATATTCCTTTCGATTTGTTTAAACTTGAAACCTCCATTTAATCATTTAAATCAAAATCAAGTTATAAATCGAATCTTATATTTCAAATTCTTTGGTTCAAATAATCCAATTAAGTAAAATACTTAACTAAATACAATTTCAATTAATTCAACTTTATCTTCTCAACCTTAACTTATCCAAATTATTACAACAATCAATTTTGAAATATAAATTTAAATAAATACTTAAACATATTATATGGATTAAATCGATCTCCAAAATATTACTATTAAATCTATATATAAAATTTCTATTTTCATATAATATTTTAAGAATTAATATTTATTAAAACCGTATATTTATTTTCAACCCATAGAAATTATTTTCAAAATATTTATACATATGGACCAACGGTGTCTGTATATAATTTCATACCCTATGGTCAAGGGATACGGATTTCAATCCGAAATTTAAATATACGGGTAGATATCACTTCGACCCGTAATCCCAAATTCAATTTTTATTGAAAATCGCTTGGGTTTATCATTTCAACCCATAACGAAGTTCTCCTATTCTAAAGTCCGTTCGGGTATGTATCATTTCAACCCATATTGAATTCTAAACTACGGGGAACTTGCAGAGTGATAACAAATAATAAAATAACAGACATATATCATCAATAACAGTATAATATAACAATGGGATAGGTGTCATATCCCACAGGTGAACACATTTGCAAACAACAAAATATATAGCAATGTAAATAACTAACAGTAGCATATTTCAATTGTCGTTTCAATTGGAATCAAATTTAATAAATAAAAGAACGTTAGTCGTGAGTGATTGCTCACCTTTCGTGGCTTGAGGGTACCGAAGGTGATACGGAAACACACACACTGATACGGACATGGAAATTTGATTTACAAATCCAAGCAAAGCAAAATTGGCACGAATTTGATGAACAGAATCTGGTAACAGAAACGACGGGAACGGATCAAAATAGCTTGATATAAAGTTTTGGACGAGACGCATATTATATTAATATTTCACTTAAACCCATTATTTTAAAATACGTATTCATTTGAAATAAATCTCAAATAATTTTTCTTTTTATATATATAACCAAAATCAATAAAATCTTTATAGCTTGTATATGCACTTTGACCTAATCATTTATACCCATATAAACTTGACAGTTTAGATATATAAATTAACACAGGCTATATAAATTTTGTTTTTATTACTGTTAACTAAAACAACTACTATTGTGTATACAACCTCTTATAAATAAAATATACTTTTTATATTAACTCACTATGCAGACTAAAAAAAATCTTGTAAGCTTAAATATAAACAATTGCCTATACATATTAATATAATCTGGAAAAAAATTTAGAATAGAAAACGTGGGAATTCAAAATTCATGTAGTTGCAGCCTAAATCAAAAAGGTAAATTCATATACAGGTGAACATGCAGCTATATGTATAAGTAAATTATTGTAACCTTACCCAAATGAAAAGACTCAATACCAAATTTCCATAACCTATGTATTTAAAACTGACAACGTTTATATAAGTAATATAAACAAAATACTTTCCTTCTAGCGAATAAAACAATACTTCTAACAACACTTAAAACTTTATATATTTTTCTTAAACAGTTAAAACTTTATACATATATTATATTAAATTTAGACATGTAAAAAAAATAAAATTTAAAGTCCAACTTTATCTCCAACAGAAACAAAATCTTACAACTTATTCATATTTTTGCTTTTACATCAATTCAAAACATAAAAATTTAAAACTACATTTAATTTGAACCCAATATACTTAGTACACTTTAATATAATAATATCTGAAACCATACACTGCAAATACTACCCATAACATACGCACACCATACAAAAGTTATAACCCAAAACATACGCACACCACACAAAAGTTATACCAATATATATGTAAACTATATAGCTAAAATATCTTATATAAACTATTTATAAACTTATACAACTATGCAGACAACCCATACAATCTGCCTATATACTATACTCATATTATAACAGAAGCTAGACATATATATACAACAGTTATGAATCTATTACTTAATGTATATAAATAATTTACACAGAATACTATACTTATATTTAAGATACATATACTAACCCAAAAAGGAAGGAGAAAGGACGAAGTCAGGGGTGGTGGGGAGCTCGGAGGGGAGCACGGCACTGCTTCATGCTTCGGCGTGGAAGAGGAGGGGAGACAAACGGAGAGGTGGATGGTGATGGCCTCGGTGGCGTGAGAGTGGATAGTGCAAGAAGAAGGAGTGATGTAACGTTTGGTGAGTGGTTACGTGAAGGAGGAGGAAGTGGTTTATGAATGAGGAAGAAAGTGTAAAGGTAAAGGCAAATGGTTCAGATCTAAATATATAGGAATAAGGCAATAGATGCAACATATCCAACATTTACATTTCAAAACTGGCGAAATTAAAGGTAGTCATCGATGCGTTGAGTGACGGGGTTTTAAGGCACGAAATAAATATGTGAGAAATGAGCTGGCTGCAATTTATTATGTACGTTATTATATGTACTATTTATTTTTGAAACGTATGTATAGAAAAGGAAAAGGAAAAGTCAGAGCAATACGAGCCAGAAAAAAATGGGAAATCAATATAACCAAAATGGTAACGGTCTAATTTCTTGATTTCAGCTGAAAATTATTTAAGCAATAAATTTATTGCTTGGCAAGCAAGGCTCAGGTTGAAAAGCAAAGGAAACAAAAGTCCCAATATAAAGTAAAGAGAGAGAAACGAAGTTAAAAAGGGAAAGAAAAATAAAGTGAATCGTTTTAAAATAATAAGTACGACGTATACAAATGTATACGTTTGATTTTCGAAACTGCTAAACATAAATTCAGGAAAAATGGAAAGCAAATATATAATGATGTATGGGAAGAAAGAAAGTCACCGAAATCAATTGTAACGGTCACCTGCAATATTTTCTCCTAAACACATATATCCAATCAAAAGAAATTGTAACGCTCAAAAGCTTTGATTTAGGAAAAGGTTATTAAAACAAGTTATTGCTGGCTACAATCAAATATTTATGTTTTGAGGGAACAGTTTCTTACCTTTAAAAAGCAATGAAGACAGAGAGAAAATAACAGAGACGGCAACAAATCAATCAATCAAGTGAATGAAAAAGGCAACCGAGAAACGTATCAAATTAAATATTGGCAGTAACGGTCACCCATTTATTTAGCTGACAAATATTAAAGCTATAAAGGCAATTAACATATCAACCGTTCAAAAAGATAAATACAACGTATACAAATTTATACGCTTAATTTTTGAAATGATGGCAACGGCTAAAATTTAGCAACTGATGAAATAATTACTAAAGTAAAGGATAGTGGCTATTGCTTGATAATAAATTTATTATCAGCAAATTTTAGCTTGAATTTAATAGAATTTCCCAATGAAATAAACTTTGTTAAAATAAATTGAAAATTAAAAATCTGCTATATTTAAATATACGTATTCTAAATATATAAACATTTTATTTAAAAATTCAATTATTATAAGATTTCACAAATATTAAATTAAATACGTTATAGAATCAATTAAAATTGTTAAAATTTTCCGGGTCATTACACTCTCCCTCACTCAAAACTTTTCGTCCCCGAAAAGGAAGGAGGTAGGAGAATAAAACAACCAGAAAAAAAATAGATTGAAAGACAAGATAAACAATAAATTTTAAAACTATATAAATTTTATTTAAAATATTTATTTGAAAATTTCATTTGAAATTAAATTTAATATTTAATACTTCTCAAACTCCTTTGCAAACAATTATTTACATTATTACTTCTATTTACAAAGACTATTGAAAATATTAAATCCAAAATTTATGAAATTTTTAATTTTTCTCAAGATACCTTTCAAATATTATCAATAAATTAATAATCATTTTCTTTAAAGATGTTTTATTTAATTTATAACTTCAAAAATATTTATAACGCTAATATTTTATATAAAACAATGTAGTATACAAATGAGCAATATTTAAAAGATTTATTCAAAAAGGAAAGGAAGGTAGATTCCGAAAACGGAATATAGGTGAAAAATAAAGCTGAGCAGATGAGGTAGATTCAAAAGAATAGAATCGGGCACGAATAATTTATTTCAAACCGTAAGAATTTAAATTTCAAATATTAATACAAAATTTCTTTGTTGAAAATACTTTTATAATAAAATACCTTTATAAATAAATACTTTTATATCGAAACCAATTTTTCTTTCGAAAATACTTTTATAACTCGATGTTTTAACAAGTTTATCCTCGTTCTTGCAGACTCTGGCCATGCGTTGATCAGGCGCAAAGCTAGAGTTCTTCAAGTACTTAGTAGACCTGTTTCAACACCCAGTGAAAATATTTGAAAAACCTTTTAAAAACAGATATGGAAAGTACAATCCAAACAAATCAACCAAACCAAAACCTTTGTCCGATCATGGTTCGCAGATATACAATGGTTACGCCTGGGTCCCCCAGGAAACAATCCATATCCGTAAGCTTTCTCAGCCCTGCGAGTTACGCCATGATGACTAGTAGAGTGCAGGATACACAATGGTTACGCCTGGATCCCCCAGGAAACAATCCGTACCCCTAGGCAAGACTCAGCCAGGCACTTGCGCTACTATTCGCGACCTACACAGATTGCAGGATACACAATGGTTACGCTTGGATCCCCCAGGAAACAATCCGTACCCCTAGGCAAGACTCAGCCAGGCAATTGCGCTATGCATTCACGAGAGAAAAAAAAACCATGGGTTACGCCACGGTGGGAACGCTCGAGTATTACATTCGGAAAACCAAAAATCAGAGAGAATAATATCGATATAATGAATCCACGATGTGGCCACAAAGCGGATATCAAGCAGAAGGCACTTTCCATATCTTTACTTCGAAAATATATATCATATAGTACCTTTTCAAATCACTTTCAAATATCGTACTTATATAAAGTCCATATATATAGGATTTCATTTTTCCCAAATCGAATACTTTCCAAATCAATAGTAGATCAAATCATACTTATATAGACTTCGATTATATAAAATCTCTTTCCAAATTGAGTACCTTTCAAATCAGTAGATTTCAAATCAACTTCATACTTATACAACCCATTTTATATAGGTTCGACCACTCCCAAATCAAGTGCTTAATAATATAAGGTTCTCAAATTTCAAATCATTTCAATATCAGTTTCAAAATCATATATGATTTCACCAAATTTTCTTCCAAATTAAATATCTAAATTTCAAAGTTCCCATAATAATAGGTTTAGAAAATAATCCCAGTTTCCAAATTAAAATAATTCAAGTCAAACAAATTCATTTCCAAAATCACCATATAAGTACTGGTTTTAATTTCAATTAAATTTCAAAACCAAATATTTTCTCAAAATCAATTATACTAAAAATAGTTTCCAAATTTATAAGTATCCCTTTAAAACTTTTAAACTATCTATTTCTATTTGAAATACTCAATTTACCTTTCTGAAAACCATTATTCAAAACCATATTTTTTTCAAAACATTTCAAAACTAAATTTATATTCTTTATCAAACATTTTATACTCCTCGAAATTTCTTAGCTTTGAAAATTTAATCTCAATTTGGAAGTGTTCGAACATTCAAAATAGTTAGGGAAATCAAATTTTCAATTCAACAGTTGAAAATCAATAATAAATTAATAAACCAATTATTAAATCCGAAACTCGAGAACTGAACATCGGTCTCATTTTAAATTGTTTCAAATATATACTTATATCTTTCTAAAATATCAAATTATACTTCGGAAGTTGAAATCAAAACCGGTTTTACAAAATCACTTGCATAGCGAAGCTATTAAAGTGGCCACTCCCCCACTCTGAAACTCAAAAATCAATGTCGATGATGCGTGCACTCATCACCGAAATTATTTTCCAACGACATAAGTGAGTTCTGAATTTCTATTTTCTTGAAAACTTCTTTGAAATTTCTTCAAAATTATTGGAATTCATTTGAACTCATTTGAAACATTTCTTATTCGGAAAAATACTTTTAAATCATATTATTTTTATATATTTTCCAAAATCTTAAAACCAATTTCAAAATACCGAAATTCAATTCTCGAATTTCAAATTTAACCCTTCAGTTATAAATCATTTTTATATGAATCACTTTCTTATAAATTTTCGAAATTTCCAATCCTTTCAAAATTTTTGTATATAGAATAACATTTCTTATTCGTTTTATATATAGGTATATAATCCTTATCGAAAACATTTTCACTTTTTATATAGAATAAAATCATAATTATCAAAATAATAACTTCGATATATAAAACAATTTCAAAAATGCAAATATACTCGATTTTCAAAGAATAATTTTAAGAATGGATTTCAAAACAAAGATAGAGATTTGAATTAGAGGAACTCCAATCAATAATAGAATTCTGATTCGAAGATAGACTCGATCAAAGATGAGATAATTAAATTACAAAATAGAAGATGGATATACTTCTATAAATCGCGGGCGACCTTAACCGGGTCAACCGTGACTTCAGGGATATGATCGATGCGGAATTCTAAAACAAATCGACATTCGATTGCCAGAGATGGAATTCGGCATATCAAGATATAGCAGCATCGTAAACCGAGGATACAAAAATCTTCGGTGAATCGATGCCAAATGTAAAGGTGTTTTCACCCCCTTTACAAAACATTTGGTGGAGTTATGGGATACTCCAGAATCAAACGAATATAAATAGGAAGAGACAAGAATGAATTTCGGAACCGAGGGACATTCCAAAACTCAAAGGAAATTGAGTCAAAAAGGAAGAGACTCAACTCGAACGAAAGTGATTCTGTAAATAAATTTACCATATATGCTAAGTTTTGCCTAGAGCCAAAGCTCTGATACCAACTGTAACAGCCCGCTATTTTGGACCATTCAAATCGACAATAAAACTGTACATGTCCGACTTGAATAATTCAAAAAATCGAATTGTTAATAAAATTTGGCAAAACTTAAAATATACAGTAAATAAATCAATCATAGATCACTTACACAGAGTAATACAATGCAGCGGAATAGTAAAGAATAGTTGTTCATGAAGCTACTATATACCTCAGAGTTAGAAATAAAATACAACCGAATTGCTCAAATGCCATGAAGTCTCCAATGCAACAGATGGCTTCTCTGAACCAATCAACTGGATGACTGAAGGGATAGATAGCTGGATCTTCAAGCAAAGCTCCAACTTCGAAGGTGAGTCTCAAATGCTGTATCTCTCAGTCTGACCCGAGCGTAAAGCAAAAACACAAAACACTCGAGTCAGGATTAACATTCTTATATCTATAAATCTAACTCAAGTGAAATATCAACTGAAATATAATTAACTTAAAGGACGTTTGGGATAACCATCCTCTAAGGGTCCATGGAACTATCTATAAGGTAGAAATATACACTATAATACCGACGTCATTTCAAATTAATTTATACTCCACAACAAAAATATCTTTTCAATATATATATATATACATAAATATTTAGAGTAGAATATTTGTAGTTTCCTCAACTTAACAAATCGTTTCCAAAATCAACCCGACCATCCCATTCAAATTTAATTCAATCTCAATTTATAAATTTTTATACAATTCAGTTTTTTGATCAAACAAATTCAAATTATATTCATTTCAAATACAGAACTAAATCAAAATTTTACCGTTTAAATTCTACTATATTTCAACGCTTTAATATTCAACAACTCAAAGTTTGATTTAACAGTTTCATATAGATCTCGATTTAACCTTGTTATTTAGTCTTGAAATGTTCACTAAATAAATTCAATATTTATTTAATAACCCAATTTACCTTTAAACTAAATATTCCTTTCGATTTGTTTAAACTTGAAACCTCCATTTAATCATTTAAATCAAAATCAAGTGATAAATCAAATCTTATATTTCAAATTCTTTGGTTCAAATAATCCAATTAAGTAAAATACTTAACTAAATACAATTTCAATTAATTCAACTTTATCTTCTCAACCTTAACTTATCCAAATTATTACAACAATCAATTTTGAAATATAAATTTAAATAAATACTTAAACATATTATATGGATTAAATCGATCTCCAAAATATTACTATTAAATCTATATATAAAATTTCTATTTTCATATAATATTTTAAGAATTAATATTTATTAAAACCGTATATTTATTTTCAACCCATAGAAATTATTTTCAAAATATTTATACATATGGACCAACGGTGTCTGTATATAATTTCATACCCTATGGTCAAGGGATACGGATTTCAATCCGAAATTTAAATATACGGGTAGATATCACTTCGACCCGTAATCCCAAATTCAATTTTTATTGAAAATCACTTGGGTTTATCATTTCAACCCATAGCGAAGTTCTCCTATTCTAAAGTCCGTTCGGGTATGTATCATTTCAACCCATATTGAATTCTAAACTACGGGGAACTTGCAGAGTGATAACAAATAATAAAATAACAGACATATATCATCAATAACAGTATAATATAACAATGGGATAGGTGTCATATCCCACAGGTGAACACATTTGCAAACAACAAAATATATAGCAATGTAAATAACTAACAGTAGCATATTTCAATTGTCGTTTCAATTGGAATCAAATTTAATAAATAAAAGAACGTTAGTCGTGAGTGATTGCTCACATTTCGTGGCTGGAGGGTACCGAAGGTGATACGGAAACACACACTGATACGGACATGGAAATTTGATTTACAAATCCAAGCAAAGCAAAATTGGCACGAATTTGATGAACAGAATCTGGTAACAGAAACGACGGGAACGGATCAAAATAGCTTGATATAAAGTTTTGGATGAGACGCATATTATATTAATATTTCACTTAAACCCATTATTTTAAAATACGTATTCATTTGAAATAAATCTCAAATAAATTTTTTTTTGTATATATAACCAAAATCAATAAAATCTTTATAGCTTGTATATGCACTTTGACCTAATCATTTATACCCATATAAACTTGACAGTTTAGATATATAAATGAACACAGGCTATATAAATTTTGTTTTTATTACTGTTAACTAAAACAACTACTATTGTGTATACAACCGCTTATAAATAAAATATACTTTTTATATTAACTCACTATGCAGACTAAAAAAAATCTTGTAAACTTAAATATAAACAATTGCCTATACATATTAATATAATCTGGAAAAAAATTTAGAATAGAAAACGTGGGAATTCAAAATTCATGTAGTTGCAGCCTAAATCAAAAAGGTAAATTCATATACAGGTGAACATGCAGCTATATGTATAAGTAAATTATTGTAACCTTACCCAAATGAAAAGACTCAATACCAAATTTCCATAACCTATGTATTTAAAACTGACAACGTTTATATAAGTAATATAAACAAAATACTTTCCTTCTAGCGAATAAAACAATACTTCTAACAACACTTAAAACTTTATATATTTTTCTTAAACAGTTAAAACTTTATACATATATTATATTAAATTTAGACATGTAAAAAAAATAAAATTTAAAGTCCAACTTTATCTCCAACAGAAACAAAATCTTACAACTTATTCATATTTTTGCTTTTACATCAATTCAAAACATAAAAATTTAAAACTACATTTAATTTGAACCCAATATACTTAGTACACTTTAATATAATAATATCTGAAACCATACACTGCAAATACTACCCATAACATACGCACACCATACAAAAGTTATAACCCAAAACATACGCACACCAAACAAAAGTTATACCAATATATATGTAAACTATATAGCTAAAATATCTTATATAAACTATTTATAAACTTATACAACTATGCAGACAGCCCATACAATCTGCCTATATACTATACTCATATTATAACAGAAGCTAGACATATATATACAACAGTTATGAATCTATTACTTAATGTATATAAATAATTTACACAGAATACTATACTTATATTTAAGATACATATACTAACCCAAAAAGGAAGGAGAAAGGCCAAAGTCAGGGGTGGTGGGGAGCTCGGAGGGGAGCACGGCACTGCTTCATGCTTCGGCGTGGAAGAGGAGGGGAGACAAACGGAGAGGTGGATGGTGATGGCCTCGGTGGCGTGAGAGTGGATAGTGCAAGAAGAAGGAGTGATGTAACGTTTGGTGAGTGGTTACGTGAAGGAGGAGGAAGTGGTTTATGAATGAGGAAGAAAGCGTAAAGGTAAAGGCAAATGGTTCAGATCTAAATATATAGGAATAAGGCAATGGATGCAACATATCCAACATTTACATTTCAAAACTGGCGAAATTAAAGGTAGTCATCGATGCGTTGAGTGACGGGGTTTTAAGGCACGAAATAAATATGTGAGAAATGAGCTGGCTGCAATTTATTATGTACGTTATTATATGTACTATTTATTTTTGAAACGTAAGTATAGAAAAGGAAAAGGAAAAGTCAGAGCAATACGACCCAGAAAAAAATGGGAAATCAATATAACCAAAATGGTAACGGTCTAATTTCTTGATTTCAGCTGAAAATTATTTAAGCAATAAATTTATTGCTTGGCAAGCAAGGCTCAGGTTGAAAAGCAAAGGAAACAAAAGTCCCAATATAAAGTAAAGAGAGAGAAACGAAGTTAAAAAGGTAAAGAAAAATAAAGTGAATCGTTTTAAAATAATAAGTACGACGTATACAAATGTATACGTTTGATTTTCGAAACTGCTAAACATAAATTCAGGAAAAATGGAAAGCAAATATATAATGATGTATGGGAAGAAAGAAAGTCACCGAAATCAATTGTAACGGTCACCTGCAATATTTTCTCCTAAACACATATATCCAATCAAAAGAAATTGTAACGCTCAAAAGCTTTGATTTAGGAAAAGGTTATTAAAACAAGTTATTGCTGGCTACAATCAAATATTTATGTTTTGAGGGAACGGTTTCTTACCTTTAAAAAGCAATGAAGACAGAGAGAAAATAACAGAGACGACAACAAATCAATCAATCAAGTGAATGAAAAAGGCAACCGGGAAACGTATCAAATTAAATATTGGCAGTAACGGTCACCCATTTATTTAGCTGACAAATATTAAAGCTATAAAGGCAATTAACATATCAACCGTTCAAAAAGATAAATACAACGTATACAAAATTATACGCTTAATTTTTGAAATGATGGCAACGGCTAAAATTTAGCAACTGATGAAATAATTACTAAAGTAAAGGATAGTGGCTATTGCTTGATAATAAATTTATTATCAGCAATTTTTAGCTTGAATTTAATAGAATTTCCCAATGAAATAAACTTTGTTAAAATAAATTGAAAATTAAAAATCTTCTATATTTAAATATACGTATTCTAAATATATAAACATTTTATTTAAAAATTCAATTATTATAAGATTTCACAAATATTAAATTAAATACGTTATAGAATCAATTAAAATTGTTAAAATTTTCCAGGTCGTTACAAAAATTGTTTTCCTTCTTCTTCTCATTTCTTTTTCCTTTCTTCATTTTTCAAATTAATGGCTAACACAGAAAATTTTCTCAAAACCTGAAACTTGAAAACTAAAAACAAAATGCTACCTGAAATTTGAAATCAAACCTGCAAAGCAAATCAAAGATGGAATCTGCATTTTTCAAAATCTGCAACATTAACTTCAACCTGCATTTCATATGAGAGGAATAGCAAGTTTAATACATCAAATTGTAAGCATGCATTAAGATTTCTACAGCAAATCAAAGCATATCAAAGCTTCTTCAAAATTTAAGTATTCAGGCCTGGAAAAGAATTCAAAACTACTTTGCATATTATAATCTAGTGAGTAAATTATTTTAAAAACAGTTTTAAATTTATCTGAGATTTAATAATGATGCATGCAATGAAATTTACTTTGATGATGAATATTAATTTATATGAATGCATGTTGTTTCGAATGTTTGTAAATAAGGATATGGATTCTGTTGTTAACAGACTTTGAATTTTTCCTCTTTAAATTCATTATCATTCTTTTTAAGCATTATTAGTCTTTGATTTGCAAGCAATTAATGATTGGAATCATGTAACATATCCACCAAAAATTATTCCTGGAATTTTAAACGAGTTTTCATTTCAAAAATTGTAAAATAACAGTGAATGCCCAATTTTTCACAAAAAATCAACCTGCTTAATTTCGAATTTACATTATAGGATTGGATTCGTGTTTGAAAATCACGAATTTTAGCGTGCATTGCATAATTTTTAGATTGATATTCAATTGGGAAATTGGGAGTGAGTGGTTTCAGCAGTTTGATCAATTGCCGATGATCCAATTATTGTTTGAAGATGAATTCAGATCGAAGCTTGTTTATAGATTGTTGATTACAGGAAAAATGCAATTGTTTTTTTTCATTGAGTAATTTGTACGAAATCGATTAAAATAGGGTTTAGGTTTGTTTCGGCTTGGCTTAACTGTCGTGGCTTTTGCGACTTGCATGGAAGACCAGAGGTGTTCGCATTTGGGGGAAATCGAAGCTTGTGGTCTTGGTTTTGGATGATGGAGTTGGCAGAGTTCATCGGCGATTGGGTTGGTCGACGTTAGGTTTATTTTGGGTATTTGTGTTTCTGTAGTTTTCGAGCTAATGGTCCAAATTTTGATTCGAGTGTTCATTGAAGGATCTGGGTTTTTGGTTGTGTTCGCGTGGGTTCATGTGATCGACGTCCTCGGCCGCGACGCTCTACGGCGGCCGGAGATGGTCGCGCCTGTGCACCCTGCACGTTCATGTGCACGGGAGTTTTCAAGATCGGGGAAGAAATTTTTTTTTCGAGTTTCACTCGCGTTTTCTTCGGGTTGGTCTCGAAGTAGTGGTGGAGCTGGGGTGTCTTCGGGGTAGGTACGAGGGGCTCCTATGTTCGAACTCGATTTTTTAGGGTTGAGTATTATCAGGTTGTACTGGGTAATGGTAGTTGTAAAGTTACTCGTGTTATTTAGGTGTTTATCTCGAGTCTTTAGGCGATCTGTATTCTGTTAGTATTGTGTTAGGATGTTAGGTTCTGTAAAATATATAAGTGGTAGAATTTAACTTATTGTTGAAAAACGAAATCAAGATTTAGTTTTATAAAAGGAAACAAGATTTAAAACTTGTTGTTTTGAAATATAGTTAATTAAACCTTTAAAATGTTAATTGAATTTATTTTAAATTTAAATTGTTAAGATGTTTGTTTCTTTAAAGTAATTATCTAAGTAAAATTTTGAATTTCAATTTAAAGAGGTGGTTGAATTTAAAGTATTAAATCAAAGTTTTAAATTAAAATTTAGATAATGTTTTAATAACAAAGTTTTCAAATTTTATTTAAATTGAATAACTTTAAAATTAGATAATTTAAAGTGTTTTAAATTTTGAAATTTGTTTTCTAAATGCCTTATTTTCAAATAAGGTTATTGATATGATTTTGAAAATAAAATAAAATAGATTTTTTTTAAGTTATTAAAATTTGATTTAATTTCAAATAATTCATTTATGAAGACAAACAAGGTTAAATTATTTTGATATGAACTTAAGAATACTTAATTATTATGATTTTTTAATAAGTAAAGATTTAATTAAGATAAATGTTTTCTTAATTAATTAAGGATTTTGAAATATTAGAAGTTAATTAATTGTTTAATTAATTTTAAATAATTAGTTAATTGTTTATATAATTTTTAATAATCACTTAATTATGAATTAATTAAGTGTAATTACTTAATGAAGTAATTAATGATTAAATTAAGAATGGAAGTAATTAGTGGAAAATTACTCATGGGAGTAATTAGTTGAAGTGATTAATGGTTAATCAATAGATGTTATTAATTAATAATTGGTTAATATAATTGTTTTGGAGTTAATCAATTATGGAGTAACTAATTAATGAATTTAAGATTATTTAATGATGGAATGAATTACTTGTTAAGTAATTAATTAAGGAAAAAATCAAGATTTATTAATGGAAGTAATTAGAAGATAATCACTTATGTAAGTAATTAAGGGTTAATTACTTAATTATTTTAGTTAATTAATTAATGTGATTTATTAATTAATTAATGTGATTAATTTAAGACTAATTACTAAGTGTAATTAATTAAAATTGTAATTAATTAATAAAGTAATTAATTAAGGATTTATTTATTATTTTAATTGATTAATAATTACTTAATGAAGTAATTAAAGATTAATTAATTAGATTAATTAATCAAAAGGTTTATATAATTAATTAAGAAGTTAATTAATTAAGATAAGTAATTACAAGTTGTTAATTACTGTTTATGATTAATAAGATGATTAATTACAAGTTAATTGTTTAATTAATTAAAGGAATTATTAATTAATAAGGATCATTAGTAAATGTAATTAATGAGTTAATTAAGGTTGATTAATAAAAGTGATTAGTTTAAGTGTGATTGATTAATTGTAATTAATTGAGGTTTAATGTAATTAATTATAATTGATTAATTAATGGAAGTAAATAAAGGATCATTAATTATTGTAATTAATGATAGTAATTAAAGGATTAATTCCTGTATATGGATAATTACTTGAATGTAATTAAAGTACAATTAATCAAATGAGATTAATTAAGGAAGATCATTAAGAGGTGATTAATTTATTTATTTGGAACAAATTAATGAAGAAGGATTTAGGTAATCCTATTGTTTTGGAGTTAATCAATTCTGCTTTTGGATGATTGATTAATGTTGATTGATTTATATTGGATGATTGATACTGGGTGTTTGGTTGATACTAGATGATTTGGATATCTATGATATGTGATATGTTGTTTGTGAGATGAATGTTTGTTATGAATTATCTATTATGATAATGTGATTAATCTATCTGTTTACATCATCCTGAATATAAGATAAATGTTTAAACCCTTGAACAACTTGGGCATTAAAATGATGTTTGGATTCGGTGAGACCGGGATCGGGTTTCCATATTTGGATATCCGAAAACCACATCGATTCCAGTTAAACGTTAGGTCATGAATCCAAGTGGAGCAAGTGAAGACTCGAGGTGTAAGAACTATTCGTCAGTATAACTCTGTGGGTGATTCCGTAATGAGTTAACGGAGATAGTACTTATAGGTTCGAGATGGTGATTTATAGTGCAAGGGCTATGGTCGTTGACTCTGAGGGTGATTCCAAAATGAGTGCAACGAGATAGTGCCTTCGGTTTCGTTCGAACCCGGAACGAACTTGTATGAATTGAATGCTTTCAGAATATCGTCAGGTGGACGATGAGCATTCTAAGATAGATGTGTTCTATAAAGGTAATCACAGCCTCAAGCCTCATCAATCGGGAATGGCTAAAATAGGGGAGGTGCAGCAAGGTTAAGTGGGTCATGCCCAAGTAGGACGAGATTTACCCATGTCTAGAAGTCCCTTTCTATTTCGGCTTAGTGTGTGGTTGGTCGCGCCAACCACGGGGTGGTCTTGTTCGGGACTGTCCAGTAAGGGATGATTCCGGCCTTGTGTTGCAGGGGAGTTAGGGTGGCTCCTCGGTACGTTGATCTAGGCCACGTACTGTGACGGACGGTACCCCAGTAGCCCTGCCATTGATGGAAACCCATTCTTCCTACGATACCCTACGGTTTTGTTTGTATTATCCACTTTTGTGGCTAGTAGCTGGAATTTAATAATGTAACAATTTCGGCTATTTCATATTTACTTGAAAACCCTAAACACTATTATAATATCACTGGATTTCCTATCAAATATTTTGGTTAGCGTAAGGTAAAAACTTTTCCATGTTTGTGTGTGGAAAGTCTTACGTGATACCTTTTCCTTTTCAAAAGTTTTCCTAAAGTTAAGCAATTTAAACCCGTTTACTCACACCAGACCTTTGTCTAACCCGAGTGTTTATTTTCTGTTTTATTAAACTCTTGGGTATTTATCTTATGTATGAGTAGTCAAGTGACTCAGGCTTGCTTGACGAACTCTGGAGGAGATATGGAGCAGGAGGCTTCCATGTGTAGATATATTATGGTTCCGCTGTGTTTGTTTGGTATCTGTATCTTCTATACTTGAGTTGTATAGTTAGACAGATGTTTAAAACTGTCCAATATCTGTTGTATAAGTTGTGTACTCTGATGTATTATGATACTATGTAATATTTTATGTGATATATTATATTTCATTCGCTCCGCTGTGTGTTCTCTGATGTTGTTGTGTTCTTCTTTCTCTTTCTTTTCTTCTTCTATCCCTTTCTTTCTTCACCAGCGACGCGGCTTCCTGGACATAGGAAGTCGGGTCGTCACATGAGTGATCATTATTGAGTTGAGCAACCAATCCGAGAGATCCATAGCTATATTAATCCGATCTGATCCTATGCCTAGGGGAAGTATTCTGATCTGATCCTTGGCCTAGGAGAAGTGTCAATTCCATACTTAGCTAATTCCAACGTGTGATTCATCCCAATCCGAAAGGCCATCTTCCATAGCCATGTTTACAACCAATCCCTGTGCCTGATAATCATGTCTCAAGGCTTCCTTCATTGATAATCACAAAATTCCTCGGTCCAAATCATTAATACGTGGCCTTGGCCAAAAGGCAATATAACTTTTACCCTCTAAAGCAAAACTTATTATAGGAAGGCATGTTTTAAATCACCATAAATTCAAAGTCTGGAATCCATTGATAGCTATATTTTCCAATCCAGAAACCAATCCATTCCCAACCCAAATTGCCATAAGCTATTCCATGTCCACCGGAGAGTTTGTTAACAAAACCCATGTCTGCTTTGAGTCGATGGCTAATTTTGAATCCATTCCAAAGCTGTCACCAAGTCCATGTCTATTCGAAGCCGATAACCAAGCCCATTTTCTCACCGAATTCCAAATCCAAAACCTCAATCTCTTCGAATTGTTAGCAAATTCCAAAGTATCGCTGGAAAAATAACTTGGTCCATAGTCTCTCCGGATCAACCGCAGCCATTTCGAGCTCTTGTTGGCCCTATCTTATTACTCACCAGTGAAGGGGAAACAACGATAGGTAACCCTATCTAGTCGCTCTTCGACGACGCGGCGTCACTTCTTGCACTTTGCGTAACGACACGGAAATTTCGATCCCGAAAATTGCAGATAGTTACTGAAAAGAAGAAAGAAAAAGAGGAAGAAACAGGAAACTTAAACTCAGAATCTCACATTCGCAATGGATAAAATATAATAGCAAATAGTAACAACGGTTATACAAAGAAAACTATATCTATAGATTACATTTATATACATCAGAGTTACACATATATATACAGATACAGGACATACAATTATCATCTCACAGATATACCGAAATAAAATATAGCGGAAACACTTTTTACGTTCATGCCATCCAGCTTGCCTCCTGAGCTCCAGAACGTTCCTACCTGAAAATCTGTAATACTCGGTCTGACCCGAGCATTACATCAAAGTAACACCTGGGTCAGGCTGGAAACCAGCGTGAGTAATCCCAAATGACATGAAATACAAATGCATAAAACTTATGTGAATAACAAGGATAACTCGTACTTTTCTATGAGTTTTAATCTTATTAAAGCCATCCACTTATCTATCAAACAAATCACTAGGTACCCTTACTTAGTTTTTGTGGCCCAAATTTTACTTAAATTATTCTGTTCCAGCCTATAGATTTTACATATCAAATCTATAAATAATTATTGTAGATTACAAATCGAAGTGGTTACGGGTATTTTCTGATACCCGACCCTGGTCTCTTCGATTCCAATGTTATTCCTTAAACCAAGTTGTTTAACTTTAAACGATACAATTTATATTCAGAATTTCAAATTCCTAATTTTCTATCTCAAATAGATAACCCACAACATCATGGTTCAACCCAAGTCTCCTATATCACAAAGTATCACAAATCATATATTAGCGATATCAAATAATCTAAGTCATTCAATATGTCTTAATCATCAGTAAACAAGATAAATTGTATCATTACTAATTAATTTAAATTACTTATTAAATCCCGCTTACCCAACATTAATTAATTACAAACCATTAACTAATCATTCTTTAAGTATCAACCTTAATTAATTATTCTCTTATTACAATTTGAATGAACCCCTAACAAATTTATCATTTAATTACTTAATTTATACGAAGTCTCTTGAGCCCTTTTTTTTTTTGTAAATTAATTTTATTACAAAAATTTAAGCACTTCCTAAAATATTAGGAAACATCTAGGAATTTATGACCTGGTTCGATACTTTGTTTGAAAATGTTTATTGGAAACTTATTTTAAAATTTGACTTGCCTTAAAGGTTTGATCATTACTTTTACCAAAAAACTTGTCCAATCTCCACTTACAAAGAACACACACAACTTATTAAATCCATCTTATATAAACTAGTAGTATATACATTACATTAATTCTCTCTATCACATGGTTTCTGTTTACTGTTTAGTTCTTGCAAACACAGCACACTTTACATTTATTTTATACATCAACACAAGCATCGGTACCTCATCACTCATGCACTCAGATGAGGTCCAAGACAGTGCCCAACATGCATGCAAGCTGTCGTACTTTCATCAAGGCATGGTTTATTTGCATATATATATATATATATATATATATATATATATCATGTGGCGGTTGTTAATTAAAACTTAAATAAAGTTAAAACAATTTATAAACTGTTAGTCCGTACAATTACCATATGAACATCTTCACAGACAGTCCTTGAACAAATAAATTGAATATTAGAAAATTCTTACAATTTCAACCATGCACCTTGATAAAAGTTAATATCACTGATTTAGTTATATTTGGACATTGGCCTTTCATCATTTGAATGACTACTTGGGTGAGAGTCAGATGCACGTAATCATATAACTAAATCAAACTAAGCACTTACAGGAAATTATGTCCCCCACATCTAGTTTATTATGTTTGCTATGGATGACCGCATTACAGTTCATAGCCATCTCCAATAAACATGTAATGGATAGTGAAATGAAATAAAAACTATCCATAATCTAAAAAGAAAAGGAGAAAGAAGTAAATGAATCCTTCATACATGCTAAAAGTAGAACATATAACGATAATTTTCGTCATAGCTTACCTAAAGCACAAGTAATAATATTACATTACAGGCCCAAACAAGGCAGGCTTAGCACTATTGCTCTTTTATCAAATATAAACAAACAATGCCTAAAGACATATGGAAACAAAGGTACGCTTTGCTTTTTCATTAATTACAGCAGTCTGGAAAACCACCAAACATATCACATTTATCTCAAATCACCTGGCGCAGGCTTATACTAAATTTATTTCCTTATGCATAATAATGGACATACGATATTATTAGTATTACAAATGTACTTTCATACACCAGATGTGAAATGATGAAGCTGAAGTTGGGGAAACAAAAAGGGAAAGGGACAAAAAGAATGAAAGCTAGAGAATAGAAATGCTTGGAGCTTACTAATAAAAATTCACCAAGTCTGTTGTTGTGAGAAATAGTTATAAACACATATAACTCAATCAAACTAAGCCAGTTTGTTCCCCTATCCAATAGTTCACCCACTGATGGATTTCCAACATAGCTACCTCTTTTTTTTCCACAGTTAATAAGATATAAAATTTATGCAAGTCACGTTTTAGCTAAATACTTCGCATTTCATAAAGGTTCCAGAAATAAAATCAAGATAATTTAATCTTAGGCTCGGCATCTTAACAATACGAATTCAAAAACTCAGCAATCATCCGAATTTATCAAGACTTATTACTGTTATGAAGATGTGCAAAATTTTAGAGATTCGTATTACTCACCAGATGGTTGTTGTAGAAACCAAATCTTCGATCACCATGCTGCCATGCCCATCTGTCACAACCTACTTTTGCCGCTGCTATCACGACTGCCACCATCTTGCCGGCAACTCCCTCTATCGCCATTAATTCGTTTCTTACCAAAACATCACGCGCCTCCAAGATGAGTTCTTCCTCCCCATTCACCTTGCCTTCACCTCAGACTCGATGTCGCAACCGTCTCACCTTATACGAGTCCCCGTTCACCCTTGCAACTCAAACCGACTAGAAAATAAAATTAGGGGTTTTGGGATTTAAGTGTGTAGATGAAGAAGGGAATAGAGTAGAAAGTAATCTACTCTCAGCAAAGATGAAAATTTGTTTATGCGGTGGCTTAGGAGTTTGGATAGAAAGCTAGGTTAAAGTTTCTCTCGGCCCTAGGTTTAGAAGAAGATAAAAGAAAAGGAAAAAAAAAGAGAGGGGTGAAAATTAATATGTACTGATGTGTTTGTTTAGTTTTTTTTTTCAAAATACTTTTATATTGATATTACAATTTTGAGTAAATAAATTTGCCATTTGTAATTTGCATGCTATACTAAGCTTACACTTGTCTTTATACATGTGTTAAAATATTTACACTTGTGTTTCTTTGAATGCATCTATTATTTTAAATATTTTGGAAAATCTTTTATTTGTAATTTCTATTTGGTAAATACATTTCTTAATTTATTCTTATAAAATCCTTATAAAGAAAATATTAGATAACTACTTATCTACCATTTAAAATCAAACATACATTCTTATTAAATCCAATTTACTTTAAGATATTTATCTTTGGATTCCAATCTCAAATTCAAACTTAATTTAAAATCTTATATATTTATTTTTAATCAAACACATATCTAATTTGTTTGAACATTATAAGTTTTCCCATTATATAATTATGTTAGGAGATTTTCAAATAAATATTCATTATCAGATTTATTTATTCAATTTACAATTCAGTATTTCTATTAATTAACCCAATTATATTATCGATTACAGGTGTCCATAAAACTCAGGTTATCACACTTTGGTTCCGCATCACTAAATATGGTGCGATGTCATGGCCTACCTAGGTTGATCATGTTGTCTTCGGACCCTTGCTGGACCCCATCCAATTACTCTCCGATGAAAGAGGGAACAATGACTAATACGTATGAATCACGGCATCTTTCAATGGACCATGGTCTTCCCGGACCCTTGCTGGATCCCACTCAGTCTCAAATGACAAGAACATAATGATAAGTAGGCTGATCATGTCATTGACGAAGTGGCCTACTTATTGCTTCTCAGTCCCGCCACATCGGTCGGGACATAGTGCAATTGTTAGGGTATCCTTCTTCGGCCTTGATCCCGAGTCAAGAACTTAAACCATGGATGAGTCCATCACGTCGTTCTTTGATGAAGGGACTTGTACCTTATAGTTATTGCTATGTCGCTTCGGTCGGACAAGTGCAACCAATTGTTTATTATATTAAAAGCAGAATTAAACATTCTAAAGTCCAATTGTCAATTGACATATTAAGAGTTCATACAACCAAAAACCAGTAAACTACAAACAAGAAAACTACGGTTTCATCATCTCAGAGCATGCCTAGAGGCCGACTCGATCCCATACATATGTAAGTGACTTAGCCGTTTTATTGCACTGTTTATTACTTATTCCATGCCACCTACTTAAGAGATAATGAGCTAACACCTTGATCCAAGGCCATTCCTATTTGAGGAGGATGGTGGCTGCTCCAGTTCCATCACCGCAGCCTAACTCCTCATGTATTGTAGTAGCTGACCATTCCTTGCATGTTCCTTAACTATATCCTTTAAATGCATACAGTCATTTTTATTATGCCCGTCCAGCTCACGAAATAGAAAGTATTTCCTGATGTCCACTCCCATTTAGAGGGTTCCGTCCTTACCGGCCTTCGGTACGGAAGCCATCCTTTAGTATTTATATAAATCCATTCCATAGATTCAAGAAAATTCGAATAAGAAGAGAATTTTGTTTCTTTCCTTTGCTGCTTCAATCCATTGAAACCATCATCAACTTTTCACTTTTCCTTTGTCCTTTTCCGAACCTTCCCTAGGCGGCCCTCCATCTTTAACTACGTTAACCTCTTCTTAGTTGACCTTAGCATATTCTTATCGTAAGAACCTTTCGGCCACACGATAAAACTCCCCGATATCCTTAGGCAGATCTTGTTCCAATGACACCATGAAATCAATGATTTCAGCTATTCCTTATACTGCTGCCATCAAAACCAGTAATGGATTAGGCCGATCCATCGAAGTAACTGCAGCATTAAACCTCCTTAATATATTCCAAAGGGACTCTCCTGTCCTCAGATTGAATATTGTCAGCGTCATCACGTCTTAGGTTTCGTGATGTGGACTCGATATCGCCACATGAATTTGTCTACCAACTCCATTCAAGTTCAAATAGAATAGTTCTTCGATTACTGAAACCAAAGTGCAGCTATATCCGCCAAGTACAATGGGAAACATTGCACAATCACTTCCTCAGATGCCATCGGTACTTCCATATGCCTCATGTACCTCATCAGATAAAAAATAGGATCCTTTTTTCATCATTTACTTCTATGTCAGTAATTTAAAATCTAATGGATTCCTAGCACTCTTGATATTAGGAGTGAATGGAATCCTATTCACATCCTCCATATCTCTTTTTACCGATCCTTCTCATATAGCTCGCCGAATCATCTCTGTAAACCTATCATTGCCATCCAAAGGCAGCTTCCAATCATCATTTCCAACCTACCTTCTGACTTCGCGAGGCAACCTCAGAACGTACTCCTCTGAACAAGCATATAAATTATGATTCACACCAAAATTCACGAGATCAACCACTGGCCTATTAACACCTTGACCGACCAGACCATGGAACATGCACCCAAGAACTTAAGGATTGGTGCCAACCCCTCTAATGGGATTGACGCTTATCCCTCCCTATTGGTCAGGAACTTTCAACAACTACTCCACTGTGATCTCCTGGCTATTTGCTCCATTTCTAGGCCCTCTGTTTTGATTTCCAGTAGTTCCTGCTGCTTCAACTCCTTGATCCAAATTGTTGACTGCTCCAAATCCATGATTCTATGCTCTAGATTTTCTAAGTTGCCTAAGGAAATTCTACGTCATCTCATCTTGCCTCTTCATCATCTTCTCTTGCATCGCTCCTATCGTAGTCTCCATCTCATCCTTGGTGATGAAGATGGAGGTTGCATTAGCTATATCTCATAAGGAAGCCTCTTAACTTACTTTATGATGACTCCTTTCTACTAACGATCTCCTTGCTGATTGCCTCACCATCTATCTGAATCAAATTTACAAATCTTCTCTAGATTAGTGGGTGCTAGCCTTCCATGTGAAAGCACTAAAATGTTGATGGAAAAAATGGCACCAATACCTACGTATTGTGAAAGCACCACCGATCAAATAGAAATACCAATCAGAGAATAATTTAAGTTCACAGATCAAATATTCAATGTAAAAAAGTAAATGAAAACATATATTTTAAATGGTTCGGTGAACTCTAGCCCACTACCACTCCAATAATCTTATATTTATATTGTAAGTTTATGAGTATAGTTGTTCTTGCCTTAGAAAATGAATGAAGGAAGAGAAAAGAGTGATGAAGAATAGCCAAAAGATCACTTAATAAATGCTAAGCCCGTTGGATTTTTTGGAGACGACGTGCGAATACTCACGCAAAATTCAGATCTAGAATCACCAAGCCAAGACAACTCGACCCTCAAAAATCCAGACCGACCATACCCTATAGAGGGATAGGCCTTAATCCCTTCCCCATGTCAAGTGTGGCATGCGACCCCTCCTGTGGCTCTTTTATATTTCTTACTTCTTGTTTCTAAGGTTGATTATTGAGTTGAATTGTTCATTAAGTTATTGAGAAATCATCATTGAGTTGTGCTGCTAATATGAGCAATCCAAAGCCTTATTAATCCGATTTTGATCCCTTGCCTAGGTTAAGTATTCCGATCTGATTCCTTACCTACGAGAAGTTTCAATTCCATACTTAACCAGATCCAAAGTTTCATTCATCTGAAGTCACTCAACCATCCTTAATAGCCTTGTATATAACCAATCTCCGAGTTAGATAATCATCTCTCTAGGCTTCCGCCTTTGATAATCATGAAATCTATAACTCCCCATGCTTTTATAACATTATTTTGGAAATCCATTGAGCTAAATAAAATAAAATAATGTAAGGATTAATAGATTGAGATTTGATTTATCTAAAGGTAGCCACGCCATATTGAATAAGAGTCAAAACGAAATAACATGAGCTAATGTGTTAGAAAATAGGAAAGGGTAAAATAGGAAATAGGAAAGGCTTATATTCTAAACCCTTAGGAGAGGAAACACACGTTCATTTTCATTATAGCAAACTAAAATACATCAAGGCCGACTACCATTTCCATTCTCAAATGAAGATAAAGCTAACATTCCAGAGAAAGAAGTTAATCAACTAATTCAACATAAAATCTCGTATCTTTTAATTTCAAAGCTAAGGTGAATGATTACTACATCCCATTTTCTCATTTTTTTTCCAGTTATAAGTTATATCTGGAATGATTTTGCATGTTTATGCCATGTTTTGGATGATTATACTTATGTATATGCTTGTTGATGAATTATACATGTTAGTTTTTATGAGATGTTTGATATGAAAAGATATTTTAGAGATAGGTTTCAATTTTCATAATTTTATGATTTAATATGGAATTTGTATCAATTTTTTAGTGAAGAAAATGACTTATTGGGTTAAAAATTATTTACGGCTAAAATACTAATTATTTGGTTTTGAAATTTTTATATGTTGGACAACATATTAAATTAGATTTTTTTGGTTTTTTTCTAGATTTTTCCTTATTTTTTTGACAAATATATAAAATTATTTATTGTATGCGACTTAAATGTTTTATATATTTAATTAAGGAGAAGGGGCATTTTATAAAATAAAATCATTATTTATTTCTGAAACTGTTAGCGCCACTTTTCTGAAAAGAATTTATTAACCAATAAGAATTTGACAAACAAAAGTGGGTTAGGTTAAAAGTTATCTCTTTTAAGTAAAAAACAAGAAAATCATACCTTTAGCATGTTTTAGCCATGTTCGGCATCAAAGCTTCCAACCCAGTGCTTTCGATGTCACTACTTTCAAAGCTAATGTATATGCTATCAAGGTACTTGGTGCATAATGTATTGGACAAGGTCGAAGGGTATTTTGTCGATGCCTTAATTTTTGAAGAGGATGGAGTATATGGTTTTATAAGCCAAAAGTAACGGCTGCTTTGCTTTCGGAAAGAAGCTTCGGACTTGGTTGCTTTCGACCAGGTCAAATATTTAAAATAAAGGTTAAAGCTTTTTACAAGGTCAAAAGGCAACTGCCTCTTTTCTACCATTCAAAGTCATGCTTTCGATAAGGTCAAAAGGTATATTTGTCTTTTAAATACCAGCCACTTCTCCCATACTTTTCGAAGAAATCTTTCAACTTAGATGTTCTACCCTTTTCACTCTAATTGAAGTATAACCCAACATTTCGAAAGAGGTGTTTTAAAGTATTAATATGGTTAGATCCTATTATATTAAAAGTTACGTTTTAAGCTTTCGTAGGGGAGCTTTCGAAGGGATCAAAGGCTAAGCTTCCGAAGAGGTTGGAAGGTTTTGACAAAAGAATTATCCACATGGTTTTAAAATAAGCCCAAAGAGCATTGAAATGTTTATATTTTAAAGGTTTAATGCTTTCAAAAGATACTATTTATTGAATGGTTTCAATGGGGTCGAAAGCCAAGCTTTCGAAGGGGACAAAATCAAAGCTTTCGATGCAGTCGAATGGTATCTTTTGAAGGAGTCCAATGGTAGCTTTCGACAATTGTAAAAGGTCTATTTTGAAAGGGTTGAAATGGAGGTTTTTTCTTAGGTTTTCTGTGGCAATGTTTTAAAGTATTTTAAGAAAGGATGTATAAGGTTTTAATGATTTCGAAACGAAGATTTTCGATGGTTTCAAAAGGTTTGAAATGTGATTTTGAAAGGAAAAGTTTTGCCCTCTTGGCCTAGATTAATGAAGGGTTTAACTTGGTTTCGAAAGAGATGCTTTCGAAGGTTTAAAGGCGGGGGTACTTTCAATGGAATTGAAAGGGGGTACATTCAAATGTTTGATTGTTTTCATCAACAAAGGTTTTAGTAGACTCTGTGTGTGTGTGTGTATAACTTGGCAAAGTAATTTTGAGTATAGCATAAAGGTTTTATATTTTCATTGTGTTAGTTTGATTTAAAGGTTTTAAATCATTTTGAAAATGTTTTCAAGGAAAATTATGGGAAGGGACGCCTAAATGAAAACGACTCAGATATTAGAATACCAGATGGGACTGGTATAGGGTCACATCCAATACATTAGCTATTGGCCCTAGCTAATTGTTGTCCAAAATTGTAGTGTAGGGCTTGGTCACAGATAGACTAAAATTATGATTACCACTAAAAGGAATATATGTTTGTATACAAATAGGATATTGGTGAGCCTAAAAAACCATTAAGATCAAGAAGACATAGGAGATGATTAAGTTAGGGGTAGACCATCCAGAGAGAAGCATTTAACAGATAGTTAAGAACAAATTGTCTAGAAGCAGTATTGTCTAACAAATGTTAGATTATTTTGATACGTTGTCTGGTAGTCCTGAGTCAATCAAAGGTTAAAAGTTAGCTAAACAAAACTTATGTGTTTGAATAGATAGTTCATTTATTACCTGATATTTATGTATGTTTCCATAATGACACTTTGCAGTTTTTTAACTAGTTTTGGTTGCAGCAAAAAGGTTTTGGAAAGATATGTTTTAAAAGGATGTTAGTAAGGGGAAACCAGATCTGCCAAGCGGTGTGGTCTCACTTAACATGCTAAACTGGAATGTATAATATTATTCACACTAGGCTTTACAGCTGACTCGAAGTTTATGTTTTCCCCTTAAGCTCTCGGGTGCTCAAAAATTGATTTGAGTAGGCTGAGGGGTTAAGTTCCTTTCCAGGTTTTAGTATGATGATGAATAATGCTACCGGAGGTTGCACTATGCAAACAGATAGCTATTTAGGAGTTGCAGTTTTATGTTTTTTGTATTTCCGATGTGTTTGTGTTAAGTCTGTTATGACTATATGACTCTGATCATCTAAGGCAGTATCTTCATACACCGCTCTTGGAGTATTTTGTAATATGCATATTTTATCTATGCTTGGGAACATATTTTTGATTATATAAGATGAATATGGAACATTTGCTTTGAGTTTAATAAAGAAAATGTCATTTTGAAATCTATGTTTTGTTTCATATTCAAGTGCTTCTGATATTTTAAATACCATTAACATAGCAGTATTTAATCGTCGGAAGCTAATGCTATAAATGACTGCAGCATCTATAGTGCTTAGTTTTGGACCTCTAGATAGGGGATGTTACATCTTGGTATCAGAGCATGGTTTATGAGGTACATTAACTAAAAATTGGTTTTGAAAACATAATCCTTGGTAATTAGAATTAAGATCAGGGTATGGAATAATGCTATAGTAACATACTTGTATTAGTTATACATAAGTATATGCTATATCTCTAGACTCATATCTTAGTTAGGCTATTCATTTGTATCTCATGAGCCTTTAATACAGATATGGAAGGAATAAGAGACAAAGTTAATCTTGGAGGAGAGAGCACCATAACTAATGCAAATGCTCGACCAAATGTTAGAAGATGTCCAAGTCAGGCTCAAGCTGAAAATGTTGGTGCTGGGTTCCCCAAATGGATATAGTAGCCATGTATTAGTTCTTCGTAAATATGATGCAAGATGGAATTTTTGCTAGAGTTATTGGAGGGAATGCTGCCAGAGGAGGAGTCCATGAAGCTCCGATAGTCAACCATTATACTAATCTGAGTAGAGACTATATCAGGCTTGGAGGGAGGCCGTTCATTGGAACTAAGTATGCGATCGAGGTGGAAAATTGGCTGTTGCATTGTGAGAGAGTCTTTGCTGTATTAGGATTGAATGACGAGAAGAAGAGGAGATTAGCTTCATGACAGCTTCAGGTAGCTGCTCTATTTTAGTGAAATACTGTTGCAGCTGGTGTTGATGAGGAAACCATACTTGAGTGGAGTTTAAGAGTATGTTTCAAGAATGGTTTATGTCAGTAATGGCATATTCGTTGTTGGTTAGGAAGTTTGCTGAATTAGAACAAGGAGATATGTCTGCTAGAAGATTTGAAGAGTTATCCCAGTACGGGTATGCCATGGTTGATATGGTGATAAAGAGAAATGAGAGGTTTATAAGAGTTCTGAAGCCGGGGTTGGCAAGAGCTAACTTACCGCACATAAGAGATCCAAGTGATGTAGTTGTAGAGATGGCGCAGAGGCAGGAAGAGGCATTAGCATGTTTGAAGATGAAGAAAGAGAATGAGGTCTAGGTGGGTCAAGGCTAGATAAAAAGTTTTTCCATGTGAAGAATACTCAGAAGGGAGGAGCAAAGAAAACGGGAAAATTTGAAGTTGTCTGTTATGATTATGATAAGAAAGGACACTATGCTAATGAGTGTCATCCCGGTAAAGGAAAAGGGAAGAAGCAGTTGGAAAGAAGAATATCCGATGCTTTAATTATGATCAGATCGGCCATTATAAGAACCAATGTAAAGTGCTTGTTTGAGAAGGAAAGGGACAGACGTATGCATTGGAACCCGAATTTCAAGGCCAGTTGTGCAGGAAAAAGGGAAGGCTCTTCTTGGAGGCTCGCTGCAAATTAACGATATGTCTGTTAGTGTTCTATTTGATACCAGTACATCACATTCTTTTATCTCTCAATGTTTGGTAGATAAGCTTAACCTAGAACCATCATATTTAGGTACTTCCTTAAGGGTTGCAAATCTGATAGGAGGTTACGTGACACTTGGGAGGAGGTGTGACTATTTGGATTTTGATTTGCTAGGTCATACTTTCGAATGTTGTTTTCATGTATTTTATTTTGTTGGGTTTGGGATTATCCTTGGGATGGATTGGTTAAGTAAGTATGATGCTAGAATATTTTGCCATGATAGGAAAATACTACATAGACACCATGGTAGTAGTGATCGTATAGTTTATGCTGTAGAAAACCCAAATTGTGAGAATGCTTTATTGGGTATCATAGAGAAGGAGGATGAGTTTCATAGAGTCTTTGTGTTTAGAGAATTTGCTGATGTGTTTGAGCTAGTAGTAGGGCTGCTACCATAGAGCCATTGAGTTTTAGATTGATTTGGTGCCTGGAATAGAAACGGTGAGTAGGCTGCCAAGTAGGACAACACCTACAGAGATGAGAGAGTTGAAAGTGCAGTTGGTGGAGTTGGAAGGAAAGAGTTTTATTCGACCTAGTAGTTCCTTGGGGAGTTGCCATAGTGTTTGCTAAGAAGTCGAAAGAATCGTTGAGGCTACGTATCGATTATTGTAGGTTGAATGAGAAGATGATAAAGAACTGATATCCATTGCCGAGAATTGACGATTTGCTCTATCAGTTAAGTGGCACTACAACAGACTTACCTTTTAATAGCGCACAAAAAACGCTATAATAGATTTTCATAAGGTTAGTGACGACGCTATATAACGACATGTTATAATAGCCCTGACACATCTGATAGCACTATATTATACGCTATTGAATAGAGCATTTTATAGAACTTATTCAGAACTATTGAATCCTTTTGATGGCGTTTTATCTATATCGACTTTCATAGCGTTTTGTTCATGCAATTTTATTTAACTACTAAAAATCTCAATTTTTAATTTATAGCGTTAATAAATTTGTCATAGCTTGGAATCAACGCTAAAAATTCATTTCCATAGCGTTTACCATTATTATGGCACTTTTCCTGCGCTATTATATTATTTCCTATAGCGCCTTTGATATAATTAGTTTCTATAGTGTTTTACTTTCTGTTTCCATAGCACCTATTTTGCGCTATTAATTTTAATATTATGATGTAATTTCTATAGCATCCTACAAACGCTATCTTTCATCTTATTTGAATTTCTCATTCCAATAGTAATCAAAGTACGAAACTACATTTCTAAAAGCAAAAATCAAAAGCAAAAAATGTAATAGCAAAAGCATAATATACTACCAAAGCATATTTGATTGCAAATGAAAAAATATATATGGTCTTACATAGTTGATAATAGGTACATAAGTTTAGAGTACATAATTTCAAAACAAAACATTACATGAAAAAACAAGATCCCTTAGTCTTCCGCTTGTCAGCTCATGCCCATCAAACCTACAAAGAGTAATCACTAGTAATTTGAAGCAGCCAGCGTTCCCTGCATCAAACGACTTCCTGCAATGAAATGAAGAAAAAATAAAATAAACATATGATGGTATTGTTCATATATACTAGTATTCTACTATCATGCTTCAAAAACTTATATGGAGGGAATAAAAATCTAGCAAACAATAACATTGATACCAAAGTCCAAACTTATTCGTTGATTGTATTTCGGCAGTTTATGTACTCTCTGTGCACACTTTCTTTCTGTGCACACTTTCTTTCTGTGCACACTTTCTTTCTACAGCCTGCATACATTATAGATACTCTCCCCTCCGCCTCAACACTCCACTGTCATCACCTACATCACTCGACTAAAAAATCAAACTGCCTCAACCACCACTGCTCCTATCCATACTTCTACCAACTGTACACTGTAAGCAGCTCTCTGATTCAACTGCTACCCCACTCTTCCACATTGCCATAACACTGAAGAAAATCCATATCTCTGTCTTCACATCTCCCACTACCCACACTTCCTATTGCTGTAACATAAACAACAATATACACAACCCACACTTCATCAAACCAAACTATCATAACATCATTCCATTGAAACCTCTCTGCACTTTCGTATCTCCAACTACAGTCACCATCATTCCACCTTAACATCTTCCATACTTTACCACTACATATAACACTTCAACATTTTACTCTCTGACCATCCCCACTTGATAACAACCCCTGCACCATACTAACAACCCCTGCACCATACATCAATTCTGCCTTGCTAACACTGCATCATACCATTGCCTCACGACTGATATTTGTCTTCCCCCTACACAGTTCAACTGCCTCCAGTCTACACTACACCTCCATCACCACCCACCTCCACACCACCACTTCAAACATACAAGTTTATCCACTTTCCTTCATTATGCACTTGTCTTCATTCTGTTATAAGCATTCTCTCCAGTGCCAGTGCATAAAGCTTATTACTGCACCATTTTTCATAGTTGCTGTACCATTTCCATAAAATTGTCCAACAACAAAAACATTTCACTTCTCAGCCACATACTCTACAATTTCACCCTTACTTCCTTACATCCTTGCTAACCAGGCACCACCAGCCCACAGCAGCTCACCTTCTATCATTACTTCACCAATGCATATCCATTACATTGACCACCACCACCATTATTCCTCCTCACTGTCAAATACAACCATCTCCACTCTTCACAGTCGAGACCATCACAACATACTACTCAACTACAAACCAAACCGGCCACAACAAACCAACTGCCAGATCATATACAGTTTAAAGCTGCTACATACATACAGTGCACTACCAAACCAAGTTATCATTCCCCTACCCAACAATTCACAGCGACTCCTCCTGCACTATCCATCACTCCCTGACTTTTATCACCATCATCTACTAGACCATAGGCATCAATTCAACCACAAAATCCACTTTCAACAACTCTGTGCACTTTCCTATATAACTAACTTCTGCTCTGGCCAATACTTCATACTTCAGTGCACTACTGACAATACCCGAATTTTCGAACATCAATCATTACTGCTAGCATCGACCTCGACATCAACTCCAGTCCCAACCAACCTCTGCCATCACTGTCGATTGAAACACTACTGCCATTTGCAAAAAAAAGAGGACAAACCTATTCTATCGCATACCCACTGAACCAGAACCCAAATCGCCAGTCACTAGAAATCCATCGTGAATCACTACATCCCCACATCTACAATCCCACTTGCGACATCAAACAACCGAATCCCATCGCGAAATTCAAAAATCTATGCATAACACATACAAACTCAACTGTCTACTTTAAGGGCCTAGTCTATTTCTATCCCTACGTATCAGCTAACCTCCATATTGTAGGCATTTAATCAGTTCAGATTCAACCATCGGGATCAGACTAGCATAATATATTGTGAACAGACTCCTGTCTTCATTTCTTACAGTACAGAGTGTGATATCTTTTGGTAAATAAACAACATATTTCCTAATAGAATGATTTAGAAAAGGACAATATGAAGGCTTCTAGAGATTTGGGTGGTCATAAACATTGGTTATTAGAACTTGTCAAAAATGGTATTGAACTGGTTAAACATCAACTAAAGTACCTTATTACAGTTGATTCGCCTTCAACTGATCAACTACCTACATATAAGTAGGATGGCTGATTCATAAATTCAAAATTTTATATTTGAACAATTTTATTTAACAGTAATAAAATATGCTTACTATAAGTTGATTCCGTTACAAGATTCGTCGTAGGCCAAGCTATTATAGAGCCAATGGCATCTTCAATGCATTCAAACTCGGTAGTAGGTCTCCACAAACGTGCGGTTGGAAATTTTGCAACATCAATCCAAACTCTAGCTGCACCCTCTCCCAATGGAACAAAATGGACCGTAATGTTTGGATCAGTTGAAGCTACGCGTCCCTCGGCAACAATATTTCCCGTTCCAAAAACATCAATCAACTTACATTTATTCGATGCAGAATTTGCAACCTACCAAGTAACATAAATAATTGTTTTCAACTATAAATTATATGAAGTATTTGAAACATATTGCCTCACGAACAAACTTGAACTATTTATTTGAACAATAAATAATATATTACCATAGGAGTAGATACACGGTTTGTCAAAGGACCGAAAGATGCTTCAGTGTTTGCTTTATCAATGACTACTTTAGATTCTGGCCAAGCTACTTTGCTACCAACCTCTTCTTCGACATATCTCATATTAGCAGTTGGCTTTCATAAAAATGTCGTCACTTTTTTGGGATTGTCTATCAACACTAGCTTGTCGGGTGGTCCAAGAGGAATGCCATTAACAAGTTGTTTTGGATCACTATGACATATTCGTCCTTCCGCAACTAATTCTTCACTTCCCAACCAATCAAAAAGCTTGCATTTGTTATCTTCACTTTCACTCTACAAAAAAACATATTCATACTCATATATGCTATATCAAGTTCTACTCTATATTTCCAGTCTCATTTGCTAAGGTGCAGCTACCACTAAGACTAGCGAAAAATAAGAAGAAATTAAATTAAAATGTTACCACATTGTCTTTTTTCTCTTGTTCAATCGTGCTTACAACTATTCTATCAGCTAGCCATGCTACTATCATGTCCTTAGCTTCTCCAACACATGTCATAGTAGCTGCAGTCCTCCACAAACAAGCTTCAGTTATCCTTGGAAATTCTATCAAAATTTTCATCGCATTTGGTCCTAAAGGAACTTGATGTACAAGCTCATTCAAATCACTTGATAAGACTCTTCCTTCAGCAACTATTTCATCACACCCAAAACAATCCAATAAATCACACTTTTCATGTATTTTCTCCGAAATACCCTACGATTAATTAAAAACCAAGTAATTATTGAATTACATTATAAAACAAAAGGTTTCAATGTAACTCAATGTTACCATTTTAGATGTGCCTACATCAATTCGATTTCTTTACCCTGGTAAACCAATAAATAAGTCAGCATTTTGTCCGTAAACATATGAAAGCAGCTCATGAAAGCAGTGAGAGGATTTATGTTGATGTTCCAGATCAGGCAAATTGCAGGCATGTGAAATCGAGACTACAAAAATTACAATCTTATTGTAAAGTAGAGAAAATGCAATAAAATTGATGCGTAACGAAATAAAAATGTAATAAAACAGGATTAGATGCTTCCTTGAATTTGAGAAGAACCAAACATATGCTTCTAGGATGATACATAGAAAAAATAGAAGACAGAACCCCATTCTTCAATAATTTCATGATCTGAACTGTTAGTTTTAGATCTAAACTATGATTTATCAGCTCTGATTGCCGCTGATTGGAAAATTTGATTACAAAGGTCCTGTTTATCTGTATGATGATTTCTGAATATGTGGTTAACGCTTTCCTTCCAAAGAAACCATAAGCAAGTACAAAAAGTGATTTTGACAATGTCATTGGTGAAATTCTGGTTAGAGACTTGATGAATCACATTTTGAACTTCTATCTGGAGTGATAAAATACTAGAACGACTAGTAGGCCACTTTATGTTTAATACGACAAAGTTTTCGAACGTTGGCAGAGTAGCCGCATTCCTAAAACAAATGATTAATATTTTCCTTATGTCTATTACAAAGTACATATAGAGGATCAATAAATAAACCTCTTTGTGATAGCCTTTTTTTACAGGCAAAAAGTTGTTAGTAGCCTTAATAAGACAAATAACCATCTTTGGTGTATGCACTCGACGCCATACTAAAGTAGCCCAAAGTTTATTCTCAAAAATAGTAAGAGTTGAGTTCCAAACATGCTTAAAATTATATCGACCATTACCACTATAGGACCAGTACCAGTAATCTTCATCATTATCATGATATATGGGTGTATGTTGTATGTCAGACCTCATGTATAAAAGGAAATTAAGTTTATCGCATCTCCAAGTGCCTTGAACAAGAATTTGATCCACCATCATGTGTTAAGTCCTAGTACAAATTGCTGTTTCTTTTCCAAGTTTATTGATGAGATTTCCACCTTATAACATGACTTACTGAAAAGATAACTCTCACCAAGTTAAAACAAATAAAAAGAATATACCTGATTCTTCACTAGCATGTGAATCATCTACTTTAATTCCATAATTGTATTCTGGCATTCAGTTAGTTTCTTATCATTAGCCCTTGATAAAATAAACTTGGTGAGAGTTATTCCTCTTCCAATTGCTCTTAGTCGCCCAGGTTTGTCTTGTCCTAGCACTTGTACAAGAGCATCATTACTTCGTGAGCTAGATTGTGATTCACTTTCACAACTTTTTATCTTATCCTGTAATATGAGTGTCAATTTATACTAATAACCTTACTGTCATATATAATGACTTCCTTTGTAAAAAGTTTTTTGAGGTTCGATAATGCATTTTAAAATGCTAATAGCCTATATTCTCAGTCAACTATTACTTGGTATTACTATACTAATTATATGTGAGGAATTTCATACCAGTTTATGTACTCTCAAACAAAAATTGACATTTCCAAGACAAACCAGTCATAGTGTATCAATTACTATTTTCAACATATGGTAAACTGTGTCATGGTTTGTCAATATCAGTCTACTCAAAAGGGGCTAAGGCTAACCTGGCATCAACTATCTAACCATCTATATTCTCAGAAATAGTAATCACTAGTAATTTGTTTTCTGTTCTGCTTAGTTTTTCTAGACGAACATGAAAACAATTAACTTCTGTTTTAGTCCAAAAATAGTTTGGTGGGAAATACATGTGAAATAACTACAAAGTTCATTCCTGACATATGCAATTCATATGGTTTTAATAAGAAAGAAGTTATTTGTAGGCTTTGTTGATTTTCTGTTATGTCTTCCTACGAACCCCTTAATAGAACATTTTGTGTACAAATTTCGTGTAGGTTTTAAAATATTCCTGTAGGTTCCAAACTATTCATGTAGGTTCCCAAATATATCAATAAGTTTCAAAAGTCCTTACAATAACATCTGCAACAGTCGTATTCACCGGTTCACCGTTTTTTCGAGTGCGAGATTTAATCCAAACTCGGGCTCTAGAGATGGAAGATGGATCTTCACTCTGCTCTTTCTGCATTAAAACGAAGACTAATTTATTAGTGAGATATCTTTAACATTGATCAAAAATGAAAGAACGAAGAAGTCTAAGTCATATAATTTTGAATCCAGAATAATTTCTCACCATTTCTTCAGTTAATCGAGCCATTCCTTTGCGGCTGCATGTGTGTGGGAATTGCTTCCGTCTTATGGCTTTGTATTTCTCACTTTGTGTCTACAATAAAATGTGATTATTGTTAATCAATAATAAGGATCTGATTAATGATTAAATATATTTTTTTACCTTAAAGGCTGGACTTATTTTCAACTTAACAAAATCTCTCCACTCCTTCATATTGTCGATGTTGTCTGGTTTTAACTGAAGTATTTCTTCTTTGGTTTTTGCTTTTCCTAACTCCCTAACGAATCTGCTTTTCGAGGCCCTCCAAATAGTTCGCATTTGTTGAAATATAAACACTTTTTGCCTGTCTTCATCTAATTTAAATCTAGCCTAATATCAATATGAAAAATGAAAGCAAGATTGTAAATATAGTAAATTGCTTAAACTGGTATAAAGTGCCTACTGCTGTGATTTATGAAAAATGAAAGCAAGATAGTTATGTACGTATGGTTAGCAGAATCTTGTAATGTCACGGGTATAAACAACAACGTAACAAATATGTCATGCAAATGTTATACTATTCCACAATAACAATTGATGATTTATAAACTACTACATCATAACCGTGTTCATTATATGATTATGTACAAACAGTAAACACAACCCAAACTTTTGATGCATTTGGAAGTTATCTGTATTATCCTTGAAGTGAGTCAAATCGCTGAACAATATAATAAGCTTTGAGATAACCGAATAATATTTGATATATTTTTAAAGCCAATTATAGTAAAATATCAACACCTACTTATACTAGTTTGGCAAATAATGGAATGCGTATGTATGATTAATTAACTTAAATATTCAAAAATATCTTTGCTAGCAGAACAGTCAACAGTACTATAAAAAAAATTTACCAAACAATTAGTAATATAAATTTCAATGACGGCGAATTTTAAAATTGGCGGACCATCATACCGTATTTACTACATTCAATATTGTGCACAATGCATGCGTTACCTACATTAGACCAAAATGAATCAAGTTTGTATATGATACATCAAGTCTTAATAATTGGAATGTGTCAAAGAACAATCGTAAACATTAATTTGATTGTTCAACATAGTCCATCTAAAGAAGTAATTTACCCATCACTAGCAGTGTTATTCCTTTTGTTAACCCCACACGTAAAACCAAAATGAGAATCAAACGCATGGGAATCCACATTCAATCTATTCTCAACTTGTTTCATGTTTCTTATATATGCTAATCTTATTCTATCATCAAATTTTACCTATAAATACCCACACCTAACATCCTCTTTCTTCCCAGTTTCAAATACATCAATGGCAACTATTTCCTCTTCAACAATCTATAATATATTTTCAGTGCAGACCCAAAAATATACTACTTATCCCATAAAATAAAATATGGTATTCCCACAAAACAATCAAGTGTAAAAAAGATCAGTAAAAAAAACAGTTAAGTGTAAGATAAAATTTAAAAAATCATTGTCTCATACCTTAATGGATTCCCATAAAATAATTTTTCTATCATCATCGAGTAGCCTCCAATCATCAAATGTAAACGGAACAACCCCTCCGACTAGCGGTCCTAAATAAGAAGATAAACTAACTGATCCAGGTCCTATTGGCTCTGCCGTCGAATTAAATTCTACTTTAACTCTACTCATAGCATCTGAAGGAAGCCTTTTCATTTTTGTTGGACCTCTAGTAGTTCTTTTCCCTCTTGGATTTGCATTTTCATGAACCGGTCCATCATCTTCCAAAGAAACTTCATAATTTTCGCCAATTTGCATTGCATTGTCTTCAGGTGCTTGCACGTTGTCTTCAAGTGCTTCAGCTACTATTTCATCTTCCATCACATTCGAATGGCTACGGTCGATAAGCTCTTCCCTAACTATAGACTGATTTAACGCAGCTTTTGGTACCTCAGTTTCTTTTTGTTTGACGTTTCCTCTCTTCCTCTTTGCCATTATTCTGCAAATAAAAATAAATAAAGAGTTAAGTTGATGTAATAGTATTAGAAGCAACATAATGTATACATAATATTTACAGAGAGTAATATGTCAAGCGTTCTGGTGATATTTTGACAATAGAGTTAATGATATTTTGACAGATAAGCAATTTCAGTGGAATGATGTAGTAGGTAATTTGAAGCAGCTGCTAACTCCGTGGACGTGAATAACACAAACACTTGCTATTTCAATATGGCAATCCCTATCAGATTGAACTCAATCGATTTATTTCAATCCAACAAAATTATTCAGAACATAACAAAAGAACTATAGACCCACTGAGAATTGTTATGTCTACTTGCGTGTGATTTATCAATAATACAGAACGCATAACACCGTATCATCAAATATTAGACATACAAACCCAAAAAAACAAGCACATACTAATATAACAGTAGAAAAAGACTCAAAAAGGATGGGAAACCCATCACCAATCTCATTGCTCTGTGTGTGTTGGTTTTTTGGGTTTGGAGACATTCAGACTCATCACAATGCACAACAAAGTGTCACTCATTTTCCTGTTTGGGTAAGAAAAGAATCATATGCACACTACTTACGCAATAATAGAATATATATACTCATTATCTTGAACCAACAGTAATGAGACTTTTAAAGTTTGAACCAACAGCTAGTTATTACTGATCCTATAAATGAATTAACAAACCTTGTTTTAGTTACTCAAATATGCCTTCGCAATCCTCTCTAACATAGCTAACATCATCATTAGAATTATCAACATCCATATCGATTTCTCTGTAATCTTCCCCAACATAGTTAACTTCATCAACCGATTCATTTGTCTCTAACTCATGAAAGCCTCTTGTTGGCGTCTTCATTACCACATACCAATTAGAGTCATTATTGCCTTTTAAATAAACAACTTGTTTTGCTTGAGATGCAAGAATATATGGATCTTTTGAAAATGAAGCTTGATTTTGATGTAAATTTACAAGAGTGAATCCATCTTCAACCTTTACACTGTTTCCAACATTTGCCCAATGACATTTAGAAATGGGAACATAAAACACATGATAATCTAACAAAAATATATCGGTCAATATCCCATAGTAAGTAACTACATCAACCACTTGAGATATATCTTTTGCACTAGATCTACACACGGTAGTGGCATCATAAGTAACCCCACTATTTTGAGTTTCTCTGTCAATGTCTTTTGTGTGAAAACATTGTCCATTGATGATATATCCTTTATAGGACAAGAGGTCATTCTTTGGACCGTATGCAATCCATTTTAACATGTTATCATGATCTTCTGAGCTAATAGGTATCTGTAAAAAATATTTAATATATATGTCACAATGTTCTGAAACCAATGTTAGTTTATTATAAAATTTAACCAACCTTCTTTTTAATCCAATCGGCAAAGCTATCTGTATGTTTTTCCCAAAGTAAGGTTGCACTTCTTCCTATACGTTTGTCTGAATCTTGCAACTCCTTCAAATGCAAACTGATAAAGAAAAAATTATGTCGACTTATACTTGCAATTAATTACATCAAAACAATATAGGCATACTATAAAATTCACTTACTCTAAAAACAGTTCAACCATTGCAATATTCATTAACACGGCCAAATGAGCATTTGTTTTCTCATTAGAAGATAATGTAACTGTCTTAGACGCAGAAATTGGACGTCCTTCAAGTATTACAGAATTTTCGTAGTCCTCATTTCGAACACCTTTCACTTCTATGTGTCCTGTTTTTTTCAAAAAATAACCAAAATATCTCATATATTCTTCAGCAAGATAGGATTCAGCAATACACCCCTCAGGTCGTGCGGGATTTCTTACATAATCTTTAAGTGTTTTCATATATCTTTCAAAAGGATACATCCAACGGAAATGAACCGACCCACATAACCGTGCTTCTCTTCCAAGATGAATTGTCAAATGTATCATTATATCAAAAAAAGAGGGAGGAAAATATCTTTCAAGTTCACATAATATTATAATAATCTCATCATCAAGTCGCTGCAGATTTTCTCTATCGAGCATGCGCTGACATATTTTATTAAAGAATGAACATAAATGAACTATTGCTTCCCTTGGTTTCCTTGGCAATAGTCCTCTTATTGCATCTGGCAACAACTGTTGCATTAGAACGTGGTAATCGTGAGATTTTAAACCACTAACTTTGTAATCCTCCAATTAAACACAATTTTTCAAATTTGAACAATAACCATCAGGTCCCTTGAAATCATACAACCTATTCCAGAAGGTATTTTTCTCATAATTTGATAATGTATATGGAGCCGGTGGAAGATATGTTTTTTTTTCCGTGAGGTTGTGCATAAAGTCCATGTCGAATTCCCAAATCCTCTAGATCTTTTCTCGAGTTAATTCCATCTTTTCACTTTTTATCATGCAGTATTGTGCCCAAAATACTTTCACCGACATTTTTCTCTACATGCATCACGTCTAAGTTATGACGTAAGGGAAGCTCTAGAAAAACCAAGAGTGTACTACTTCAACGATATAGTACTTTCTTGTTAATCAAGTGTAAAATAATAAAACTTCACACTAACCTCCCAATATGGCAAATCGAAGAATATTGATCTTTTTTTCCATCTTGATAGCTCCATTTTCATACGATCATTAGCTTCAGTTTCTCTATTATGGCAACTCTTCCTTTTCTTCATTTGTCTCTTTTTATTTTGCTTGCTTTTCTTCCCTTTTTTATTGTTTTTTTCACCTTTAATTTCTTTTCCAAAATTATTTGGAAAGTCTTTTAAAATATTAGAGATGTTCCTTCCAGTTAAAATTCTAGGCCTGCTTCCATTCTCTACAGTATTATCAAACCAAACCTTTTGTTTTCTCATTTGATTAGAACGATGTTCCTTTCTCATTTGATTAGAAGGAGCGAAATGACGCGATGTTGTGATGTGAATCCAAGCGATCGTGAATTTAGGTTAAAATTTAGTTGAGAATTTTGGCCGATAGTGAAAGGGAAGAGGAAAGTGAAACAGAGGGAACTTTGATTTTCCGCGGCCTTTTTTTTACCAAGTTACAAAAGATGCCACCTTATTTGATTTCCCGCTTTTGTAAAAAAGATAGGTTAATACAGCGGAGTGTTGTTTTCATAGCTCATTTTGTAGTTATATTTTTTTTAACTTAAATCATTTTATATAGCACTTTAATCACAACGCTATCATATAATGCTATATAAACCTTATTTTCTTGTAGTGTGGAGCCAAGGTATTCTTTTAATTGGATTTAGCGATGGGATTTCATTAGATTATAGTGGCATAGGATAACATTCCTTTGTCGGTGTTTAGGACAAGGTATGGATCGTACGAATGATTAGTCTTGCCGTTTGGACTAGCTAATGCGTTGGCATTCTTTGTAGGTATGACGAACCGAATTTTCCAAGAGCACTTAGATAGGTTTGTGTTGGTCTTTATTATTGACATTTTGATATACACTAAGGATGAGATGGAATGTGAAGTTCAACTTAGAGTTTTGCTTGAGAAGTTTAGGGAGCTTCAGTTGAAGGCTAAGTTTTCAAAGCGCCATTTTTGGAAGAAGGAAGTGAAGTTCCTTGGTCATGTAGTCTAAGAGAAAGCGTTATCCATAGATCCAACTAAGATTAAGGCAGTGAATAACTGGAAGAGACCTGATACGGTGACCGAGATAAAGAGCTTTCTTGGATAGCCGGATTTAACCGAAGATTTAAAAGGTATTTTTTGTGGATAGCTGCAACGATGGCTAAGCATACGCGAAAGGATGCGAAGTTTGTATGGACTGATAAGTATGACGAAGCATTTCAGAGATTGAAACATTCATTGATCCATGCACCGATGTTGGTGGTTCTGAAGGGGAATCTGGAATTTGTTGTTTATACTGATGCATGTGGAACTGGGTTATGAGCTATGTCGATGCAAAGAGGAAAATTGATTGCTTATGCTTCTAGACAGCTCAGACCGCAAGAAATTAGGTATCCTACGTATAACTTGGAGTTAGCTGCCATTATATTTTATTTCAGGGTATGGAGGCATTACCGTTTAGGAAAGCGATTTGAGCTTTATGTAGATCAAAAGTCGTTGAAGTATTTGTTCTCTTAGAAGGAGTTGAACACGAGACAACATAGATGGTTGAAGTTTATTACTGCTTATGATTTTGGGATTGAGTGCACACCCGGAAAAGGAAATAAGTTACTGGATGCACATAGCAGCAAACATCAGAATGTAGTATTGGTTGTGATTGCTGAGTGGAAAGACTTGGAAGCTTTGTCAGCTTGTAGAGTGCAGTATAGATCCGAGTTAGGTTCTAGTGCAGAAAGTGTTGTATTGTTTTCTTTAGAAGTTCAACCTGTAATGATTGTTAAGATAGCTTCTAAACAGGAAGAGGATCCATTTTTGGATGAACGGATGAGAATGTTAAAGGAAGGAATAGAGAGTGATGACATAAAGGATTTTAGTCTTTACTAGAAGGGGTAGTTGAGGAGAAAGCAAGGTAGTGCATTACGAGTGTAGGGGATGTGAGAAAGGAAGTTTCGGAGGAATGCCATCATCTGAAGTTCATTATCCATCCAGGAGAAACAAAGATGTATCAGGACATGAAGAGAAGTTTCTTTTGGGAAGATATGAAATGGGACGTTGGTTTATGTGTTAAGCAATGCTTGAATTGCCAAAAGGCAAAGGCTAAACACCAGAAGCCTAGTGGATTACTTCCGCCATTGGATGTTCCGACGTGGAAGTGGGATTCGATCTTTATCGATTTTATGATGGGTTTCCAAGTTCTGATAGAGGAAATGAAAGCATATGGGTCACAGTGGATGTACTAACCAAGAGTATCCATTTCATTCCAGTAAAGTCAACTAGGATAGCACCTATTTTAGCAAAGTTGTTTTGGAAGAATGTGGTTAGACTGCATGGGATTCCTAGTAGTATTGTCAGTGAAAGAGATTCTTTGTTTATTGGTGAGTTCTGAAAGAGTCTATAGGAAGCTTTAGGAACCAAGCTCAACATGAGTACCACTTATCATCCAAAGACTGATAGGAAACGGAAAGGATTCACAAAGCCTTGGAGGATTTGTTAAGAGCTTGTGTATTGGATTTTGGGGGTTTCGTGGGAATACCATCTCCATTTAGTTGAGTTCTCATATGACAATAGTTACCAGACTAGTATCGGGACGGCACCTTTTGAAGCTTTGTACGGAATACCATGTGAATCTCCCATATGTTTGTTAGAGACCGGGGATAGATTGGTTCTTGGTTCGGATTCAATAAAAGAGCGATAAAGAAGATTGAGTTGATCCAAGCTTGGATGACAGAACTTAGTCTAGGCAGAAAAGTTATGTAGATAGAAGAAGGAAAGACTAAGAGTTCTCTATTGGAATCTATGTCTTTATTAAAGTTTCACCGATAAGAGGTGTGATTAGATTCGGAAAATCCAGAAAGCTAGCACCTAGATTCGTTGGACCTTTCTATATTGTTGAGAGGATCGAAAAAGCCTATGGGGTGGAGGTACTGAATTGATTGGAAGGATGCCTTGACGGTTTCCATATTACTTACCTTAGAAAATGAGTTAGAGACCCGAAGACGAATATAGCACCTACAGTATTAGAAGATTTAGTAGTAGAGCCATATTTGACTATTGTTAGGAAGCCGATTCGAATAGTCAAGAGAGATGTGAACAAGTTGAGGAACAAGATAATCAGGTTAGTAAAGGTCTAGTGGAGTGACAATGCTAGAGATTGTACTCGGGTGACTGAGAGTGGGATTAGAGACTCTTATCCTGATTTGTTTAATGGTATGTTTTATATTTGATAGTTTTTTTGTGTGCCATATTTTAATTTTGAGGACGAAATTCTTTAAGGAGAGTAACACCCCATATTTTTGTAACATTATTCAGGATGTTCGATTAGCTAAATTAAATAAAATATTGTGAGGGTTAATAGATTGAGAATTGATTTATGTAAATGTAGCCACGCCATGTTGAATAAGAATCAAAATGAAATAACACGAACTAATGTGTTAGGAAATAAGGAAGGGTAAAATGGGAAATAGGAAAAGCATATACCTAAACCATTAGGAGATGAAATACAAGTTTATTTTCATTATAAAAAACTAAACTATATCAAGGTCGGCCACCATTTCCACTCTTAAGAGAAAATAAAGCTAGGTTCAAGAGAAAGAAGTTAATCAACTAATTCAATATCAAACCTCACATTTTTTAATCTCAAAGCTATGGTGAATGATTACTGTATCCCACTTTCTTACGGTTTTCAGTTTTAAGTTATATCTGAAATGATTTTGCATGTTTATGCCATGTTTTGGATGATTAAAGTTATGTATGTGCTTGTTGATGAATTATACATGTTCATATTAGTTTTTTTGAGATGTTTGATATGAAAACCCGAATTAATGATATCCACATGCCTTGAAAATTTAAATACAAGTTAGAAATGATATTTTGGTGATGGGTTTCAATTTTCATATTTTATGATTTAATGTGGAATTTGCATTCATTTTCTAGTGAAGAAAATGATTTACTGGGTCACAAATTTTTTACGGCTAAAATAATAATTATTTGGATTTGAAATTTTTATATGTTGGAAAACATATCATAATGGATTTTTTGGAATTTTTACAATTTTTTTTTATGAATTTGGATGAATACATAAAATTATATATGGTATGGGACGTAAATGTTTTATATATTTAATTAAGGAAAAGGGGCATTTTATAAAATAAAATCTTTACTTGTTTCTATGACGACCCGGAATTTTTAAGCATTTAAAATCAGAATATTTAATTGATTTTAAATATTCAATATAATAATTTTAACTGGAATTACAAATATCGTTATTTGTTTGATAATTAAATAATAGAATTTAATTATTAGAAGTTGAGTAAATTGTTGAATCTCGAATTTTAAACCTGTTGAATATAATTTGAAGGCTTGTAAAATTTATATTGATAGTCCTGAGGATAATAGAAGTTGTAAAATTTAAAATTTACAATGATTTGTTCAGTTTTAAAACTTTATAGTTTAAATTGAATTCAAAAATAGCCTTCCAAGACACAGTCTCGGAATTCGACGAAACCAGTTTCATTGGTTCCGTAATATTGAATTATTACCGGGTTTCAAATTTCGTATTGAACGGAGTTGTTGTGTGTGGATACGGCGTATAAACGCGCTGAAAATTTAATCGATGATAATCTAGTGAAATTTCATTTAATTGGTTAAGCTTCTTGGATACGCCTCCTCTCACTTTTATTTATAAGCCAATCATTCTAAAAATATCTCACACCTTTTTCCCTTTCATTGATTCAAAACTATTATCAGAAAAAAAAACAAAAAAAATCAAAATCACGCTCGTTCTCGAATTAATGGCAACCGAATCTTCCTCTTTCCCAAATCAAACGTCGGAAAAAAAAGAAAAAAAAATTCGGCCGAAGCCTTCTCGAATTAATGGCGACCGAAGTTGGGGTTGTTCGAGTTCAGGGTGAAATTGGTCGCGAAGTCAGAGGGAATCAATCGTTTTTTTCCCTTCCACCCATTCTCGAATCAATTCAAGCAAGAGATCCGAGTGGAATTGAATCAAATCTCGGAAAGGGGTGAGTCGCTCATCTCGTTCAGTCATGAAATCGCGACACTCTCGAGTCTCGGGAAGTCGATGGAGGTTCGCGTTCGACGGCGCTCGAAGTTTCAGGCAGTGTTGTGTCGCGTGAAGCAGAAGGAGGCGTTTTGAAGTTAAGGTGGTTTCGGCTGTAAGTTATATGAATTTTATCTTTAATCTAATTTAGTATGTTTATTGATTGAAAGAGAAAAAAAGATGAATGAACTTAAAAATAATAATTGCAGTAAGTTACAACTAGTTCCCTTCTTCATTCAGTTTAATTTAATATATAAATATATTTATATATATGAATTAGAAAAAGGAAAAAAAAGAAAAAAATATAATGCAGTAAGGTGAATATATATTAACAAATTATTTTCAGAAACTTAAATCTAATCTTACACATGTTATGCAGGGAAAATAGTATATATACAAGGTTTAGATATGGAGTTTTTTTTAAAAAAAAAATACAAATAAATAACTAAATAAATAAAAGGGGATTTATGTAAAAGCTAGATCTTTGAAAATCTATAATTTTGTTTTTATAAATTATATATAGGTGGTCTCAAAATGAAAAAGAAAATTTTAAATTAGTTTAATTTAATTATCGGTTAATTAAAACTCATTTAAAACGGTAAATAATTGTTCGCATAGTTCGAATATTAATAAAATAATCTGATGTTTGTTCAAGGTCATGAAAACAAGTCGAGATGGATAGGATGACAAATCTTTGGTCAAAGGTGAGTTAATCTCACTCAGTTCGATTTAATTTTAAATTTAATTTAAATGATTAAATTTAAATAATTGTTTGAATGGTTGAGTTGATTGATGTGCTATAGTATGGTATATTTTTAGAATTGGTATTGTATGTTGTGCTAACGGCTATGGATGCGGGGAAAACAGGTTTGAGGGATCCAACTGGGTCCCTCAATATATATATTGTTTATTATTCTCTGTTAGGCTTTGTGGATATTCTGTGATGAATTATCTCGAAATATTGAATGTTATAGTTGCTTGGATATATTCTGGTACTCTGGGTTACCAAATTATATAGTATTAGACTTTTGGTAAGAAAATAATTATAAAGATTGTAAATAAATTAAAATGGATTGAATAAGAATATTAGTATTTTCGAAATGTTAATTAATGAATTCTGTATAAAGAAAGGAATTTTGAATAAACAGAAAGTTAAGAAATTTAAACTTCAATGTTACTGTTTAAAAGAATAAAACAATTATTTTAAATGTAGGATTTAACTTATCCTAGAAAAATAAAGAGGAATTGAGAAAAATCTGATATTTGTATATCTCAGTTAAAGATTAAAATCAGACGGAAAATATTAACAATTATAATAAAGTCAATAATTAATGAATTTTGAAATGAACCGAGCAAGTAAAGAAATTTATTTTAAATAGAATGAATTGGAAATCAATTCGGAAAATTGATTTAAGCGCTTGAAATTGGAATTTTCTCTGGATGGCCAAGTACACGTTTTTAAAAGTAAATTTGTAAATATAAATTAATGCTTTAAAGTATTTTTTAAAGAAAGCAAGTTTTGTAAAATTTATTACTTCTAATATTTAATTTCTAAAGCAAGTATTTCCTTTTTATATATTATAGCATTAATTATTTAAAAGTGACTTAGTATTTGTTTTAAAAGTGAAAACCTGGTTTTATATTTTATAAAGTAACCTTATTTTCTCAAATTCATATAGTATGGATTTTTAACAAATTATTTAAGTAGTTTTATCCTAAGTGTTTTAAAGTATATATTTCAAAGTAAAGTGTTTTAAATTATTTTAAAAATCTATTTTTGTGCTTGGTGATTTCAGAGGAGATATAAAATATTTGGGAAAGTTGATTCTGAGAAGAATGATTGTTTTGAAACTGTTTTCAAAGGATTGAAAATAGAAATATATCTTGTGAAGATATTTTTGAGATTAATAAATAATTTGGAAAATTATTTATTGGTTGATGGTTGTTTGTGAATATAATTGATAGTTAAATAACCGACTATCAATATTGGACAAATGCGTTGATCGTTTCGAAGAGACCGGGATCGAGATTTATTTCTCGAAAACCACTTCGATCCGGTTTGTACGTTTCGTGTAAACGATTTTGGATTCGAAGATGGAGCAGTGAAGTGCAAGGGCTAGTCGCAACTAATCCTGAGGATATTTCCAAAATGGATGTGGTAGGAATAGTGCCTTCGGTTCCGTTCGAACCCGGGACGGACTTGTACGGATGAATGCTTGCGAAACATCGTCAGGTGGACGATGGACATTCTAAGGGATATGTTCTAAAAAGGTAACGCTTAGCCTCAAGCCTCATCAAATGGGAATGACTGAAAATCAGGGGATATGCAGCAAGGCTAGGTGGGTCGCACCCAAGCAGGTTGAGGTCATTCCAGTCTAGATGTCCCTTTTTATTTCGGCTTAGTGGGCAGTTGCTGATCCCAACCGCGGGGTGATCTCACTCGGGACTGTCCAGTAAGGGATGGTTCTGGCCTTGTGTTGCAGGGGATCGGGTTTGCTACATTACAGCGTGATAGGGGGTTCTCGCTTTGCGTTAGGTGGCGAACGGGAGACTCTTAGCCCTACATGCCCCCTGGGGTAGTATAAGGCCTTGCGGGGTTTGTTGCGAGTCGAGAGGCTGGCCGTAAAAGCAAACCCGAGGTATCACTGTGAGCCACAGCTGGGGTGGGATGGTTGAAAAGCCTACCGGTCGTGAGCCGTTGCTGATGGTTGAAAATCCTAGGACGTTACAATTGGTATCAGAGCTTAGGTTGGAGATAACCTTGGCTCTGGTGGGAATTACTCATTTAAAATAGAGTCTATAGTACTCTAGAATGAGTTTGAGCGTATTAATAGATATGACCGCGTATTTGTTAGTGAATATAAATTGTTTTAATATTGTGTTGATTAGTTTATTGAGTGGCATATGAACCTTCGTTGACACAGTCTGCGCAACTGTATTGAAGGGGTTTCTAAACACTTGAATAGAACAATCGAAACGGTATTGTTTTTAAATGTGGGTGAATGAAATAATTTTGCCCAAAAATATATTTTGATATAAGAAAAAGTTTTTCTTAAACTATTTATCTAATATATGGTTGTTTGGATATTAGGAAGGATAGTATTGAGTTATTATCATTGCTGAGTGAAAATTTGACTTGAAATTGAAAATACAACCGAAAAGGTTTAAGTAAATAAATTCATTTTAAAATGAAATTTATAAATATGAATTGTAAATGTGCATTATAAATTAAAAAAAATACCCAAATAAGAATTTGTATGAGCATAAGCTATGTAAATAAAATTATAGTAAAATTGATTTAAAGCAGGATTTGGAAATTTAAATCCCGGAAATTTGGAAGTGTTTGTCAAAGTATTTGAAGATGAATAATAGTATTGTTGTTTTGGAGATATTTTTGAATGGAAATTTGTCTTAAATAGATTTTGGAAAGAGATATAGCATTGAATTCACTTAAGTAGCTGGAAAATAACTTCGGTGATGACTGCAGCATCATCGATGTTCATTTTCGAGTTTCTAAGTGACAGATTGCTGCCAAAAATATATTCGTTCAGAAAGGCTAGTTGTTTTTGAAATTTCAAAGGAAATTTGTTGGGAAATAAAAACCAGGATTGGTTTGACTTTTGAGAAATGTGATTTGAGATGTTGGAGATTTCAAAATGATTTGAAACCAAAACTGGGAGTTTAAAAATCCTGATGAGATAATTGTAAGCTTATGAATTGAGATGATTTTAAATCAGGAAGGAGATATAAGCTTTGAATGTTGGAACTTGAATTTAAGGTGAAAGGTTAAAAATGAAATTTTCTTGGATTGGAGAATAAAATTTAACTGGATTAAAATAAATTGAATAAGCTGAAAATAATATCCAGTTGTATTCGAATTAAGTTAAAGTCGAACTGAGTTAAATAAAACTGAGTTAAAATAAAAATGAATTTGAATACAGGTTCAATTGAGTTATTAAATGAAATTAGATTCTTACCTGAATAAATGGAAAATAAATTGGATAAGAATTGGGTTGAATAAATAAATCAGGATAACTTGTAAAGCAATTAAAATCCATAGGATTAAAAAAATATGCTTGGGTTATAAATAACTAGAAGGCTTGAGTTAAAAATAAAAATAATAAAATAATAAAAAGATGAATATATTCAAGCTTATGATGAATGGAATTGTATAAAACAATAATTTGTGACTTATTAAATTGAAATTGGAATACAAAGCCCAAATTTAATATTTTGATGAATTGGAAAATGAAAAGAAAATCCAAACTTGAATTATAAAGTATATTGAACTTAAGAAAATAAAATGAAGTGATATCTGGAATAAAAATTCAAGTGTTGGATTATAAATAAGGGAAGAACTAATTGATAATAAATTAGTTAATGAAATGTGTAAATGGAGTTCAATGTAGTTAAATAGAAGCTGAATTGTAAGCTAATAATGAAGATTGGAAATAGAACTCAAGTTATAAATTAAAATTGATTCAAATTGTTGATGAAGTGAAAGTAATTGAGAATGAAGCTGAACTATGAGTTAATAAATTGGATGGTAAATTGAAAGTGGATAATAGAATCAGAACTAGAGTTATTAAATTGAAAATTTAGCTTGAAATGTTAACAAATTAACTATTATTAAAGTGTATCGGACGAAACTGTAAATGGATTAAAATAGCAATGATTTGAATGTGCAAATAAAATCCATAAGTGAAGATAACTTGGAAATAGCCAGGAAATAAATTGAATGGGTTAAATTTGCAAAATGAAATGAGCTTAAGAATAGAAAAAAAGAGAGGGGATTTACTTGAAAATAAAATGGGCTTAAGTACAAAATTGGAGTGAATAAACTTAAGCTAAAAAAAAATGGAAGAGTTGAATTGAATTCAACTACAAATTAAGTTTAATAATAGTGGATTGGATTTAAATCAAGTAAAAATAAATTTTAATTGAAATAAAATTCGGTGAGTTGCCGATAATATTTAATGGAATGAAAATGCTTAAATAAATAGTTGTAAACCATTTAAATTATTAAGGGATTGAAATAACTTGAGACAATAAGGGAAATAGAATGTTTTGAGTTTATTAGAATGGTTTAAGTGAATGTGGATAAACTAATTATATTGATTAAATAAATGATGGAATAAATAAGTATAAAAAAAAATGTGGTTTAAATAAGTTGAGAAATGGTTATGGAATGAAATAGCTTGGATTGTTTCCGAGCTAAATAAAATAGTTTGGAATAAACTAACATGGAATGAAATGTAAATAAATGGATTATAAATGAAATTTAAATGGAATGTGTCGGGCTAAATAAATGATTGTGAATGGATTAAAGATGAGTTCAGTTTGCTTAAAAATAAATTAATGTAAGTGATTGAGTTTTAAACCATTCAAATTGATGAAGTTGTATACGAATGGATCGAAAACAATTCGGATTGAATGAGAATGGGTTGTAAATTGATTGAAATAGTTGAATTAGCATGGAAGCTATATAAATTGCTTACGGAAAAATGTTTGCTGTAAATTTCTTTTTAGAAGTCATGTGTCTACTATTGCAAATAAGTGAAATAGAATTGATTTTGAAATCAATTGAATTGACTATGAGCTTGTTTGGGGTTAAAATTAATGGAAGGTAAGAAATGGTATTGTAAACCATTAAAATTAAATGAAATGGCGTATGGGTTGGTTAAAAAAAAATGCGTAAGTGTTAAAAACCATATAAATTGCTTATAAACATTGTTTAGCTACATTGTTTCTAATATTCATGTGTTGTAGTTGCTTAAATGGAGTGGAAGTCAATAAACTTCATATATTTGGCACTTACATGTTTAAATTGAGTAACTACAGGTACCTGGAAGCCGTGTGGCTGGATTGGGTTGCGCTAACTGCTAAAATAATAAGTTGTTTGCTTAAAATGCTAAATACGGTACGCCTACGCAATTAAAATAGGAAATATGAACTGTTTTTGGTTTTTCCGACCATGTGGGTCGATGTATATATATATATATCTCTTCTGTCAAATTGTAAAAGCTCCTCCTTACAAAGGAAACTCTGCCAAAAAATTTCAGAAATTTTGGGAGTTAGAAAATTTTTGAAAATTTTTGGTAAATTTTTGTTAACGACAAAACGATTTCAAACTGGAAATTTAAATAATAAGTAGTAAATGAAAACTAAAATTTATATATTCAGAGTTAAAGATGAATAGAATTCGTATGGAAATGAAAGAATCAATGTGAATAGAAATAGATATAAACTGAAGTGGTAAAACGGAAATAAATAAAGAAACATATAAAATGCTTATGTTAACTTAAGTAAGGAATGGTCAATTCTTAATTGGAAATTGAATATTGCAAATATATTCTAAGTTAATATTTGGATGAATAGATATTGACATTGGTAAGGAAGTCAATAGAATGTTTGAAAGTTGTGAATGGATATTAGTGCTAAGCAGGATATGCAGGTATTATAAAAGGGAAAGGAGAATTGGTTTTTGATTTCAAGAAGATAAATTTCAAATGCTCGACAAAAAGGTATGTATTTACATTTGGTATGAAATTTGATTGGGATTTGGATTGAGCCACTTGGCGTTTTGTTTTCTTTTTGGATTTGGGAGGCCATAGAGCTATTTTGTAGTTGTACCGAGCTAGCCGCGCAAAGGAGACGCTGGCGAAATTTTTTGGGAATTTAGGGAGTTAGAAAAATTTTGAGAAATTTTTGATAATTCAAAATTTAGTTTTAAATTGAAACTTGAATGGTTAAACCAATAGTATAGTTTGAACTATGGAGAAGTTTGGAAGGTTAATAAGAATAATAACGGGTCTTTTATAAAAAGATAGTTGGTTAGATGTTGGATTGTTTAGTTTTGAGGAAAAGTAAACGGGTATGGGACCATTCTACCTAATTAGTAATTTCGGGGACGAAATTCTTTTAAGGGGGGAGGAATGTGACGACCCGGAATTTTTAAGCATTTAAAATCAGAATATTTAATTGATTTTAAATATTCAATATAATAATTTTAACTGGAATTACAAATATCGTTATTTGTTTGATAATTAAATAATAGAATTTAATTATTAGAACTTGAGTAAATTGTTGAATCTCGAATTTTAAACCTGATGAATATAATTTGAAGGATTGTAAAATTTATATTGATAGTCCTAAGGATAATAGAAGTTGTAAAATTGAAAATTTACAGTGATTTGTTCAGTTTAAAAACTTTATAGTTTAAATTGAATTCAAAAATAGTGTTTCGTGGCACAGTCTCGGAATTCGACGAAACCAGTTCCGTTGGTTCCGTAATATTGAATTATTACCGGGTTTCAAATTTCGTATTGAACGGAGTTGTTGTGTGTGGATACTAGTGAAATTTCATTTAATTGGTTAAGCTTCTTGGATACGCCTCCTCTCTCTTTTATTTGTAAGCCGATCATTCTAAAAATATGATACACCTTTTTCCCTTTCATTGATTCAAAACTATTATCAGAAAAAAAAAAATCAAAATCACGTTCGTTCTCCAATTAATGGCAACCGAATCTTCCTCTTTCCCAAATCAAACGTCAGAAAAAAAAATCGGCCGAAGCCTTCTCGAATTAATGGCGACCGAAGTTGGGGTTGTTCGAGTTCAGGGCGAAATTAGTCGCGAAGTCAGAGGGAATCAATCGTTTTTTTCCCTTCCACCCATTCTCGAATCGATTCAAGCAAGAGATCCGAGTGGAATCGAATCAAATCTCGGAAAGGGGCGAGTCGCTCGTCTCGTTCAGTCATGAAATCGCGATAGTCTTGAGTCTCGGGAAGTCGATGGAGGTTCGCGTTCGATGGCGCTCGAAGTTTCAGGCAGTGCTGTGTCGCGTGAAGCAGAAGGAGGCGTTTCGAAGTTGAGGTGGTTTCGGCTGTAAGGTATATGAATTTTATCTTTAATCTAATTCAGTATGTTTATCGATTGAAAAAGGAAAAAAAAGATGAATGAACTTAAAAATAATAATTGCAGTAAGTTACAACTAGTTCCCTTCTTCATTCAGTTTAATTTAATATATAAATATATTTATATATATGAATTAGAAAAAGAAAAAAAAAGAAAAAATATAATGCAGTAAGGTGAATATATATTAACAAATTATTTTCAGAAACTTAAATCTAATCTTACACATGTTATGCAGGGAAAATAGTATATATACAAGGTTTAGATATAGAGTTTTTTTAAAAAATATATATATATAAATAAATAACTGAATAAATAAAAGGGGATTTATGTAAAAGCTAGATCTTTGAAAATCTATAATTTTGCTTTTATAAATTATATATAGGTGGTCTCAAAATGAAAAAGAAAATTTTAAATTAGTTTAATTTAATTATCGGTTAATTAAAATTTATTTAAAACGGTAAATAATTGTTCGCTTAGTTCGAATATTAATAAAATAATCTGATGTTTGTTCAAGGTCATGAAAACAAGTCGAGATGGATAGGATGACAAATCTTTGGTCAAAGGTGAGTTAATCTCACTCAGTTCGATTTAATTTTAAATTTAATTTAAATGATTAAATTTAAATAATTGTTTGAATGGTTGAGTTGATTGATGTGCTATAGTATGGTATATTTACGAATTGGTATTGTATGTTGTGCTAACGGCTGTGGATGCGGGGAAAACAGGTTGGAGGGATCCAACTGGGTCCCTCAATATATATATATATATATATATATATATATATATATATATTGTTTATTATTCTCTGTTAGGCTTTGTGGATATTCTGTGATGAATTATCTCGAAATATTGAATGCTATAGTTGCTTGGATATATTCTGGTACTCTGGGTTACCAAATTATATAACATTGGATTTTTGGTAAGAAAATAATTATAAAGATTGTAAATAAATTAAAATGGATTGAATAAGAATATTAGTATTTTCAAAATGTTAATTAATGAATTCTGTATAAAGAAAGGAATTTTGAATAAACAGAAAGTTAAGAAACTTAAACTTCAATGTTACTGTTTAAAAGAATAAAACAATTATTTTAAATGTAGGATTTAACTTATCCTAGAAAAATAAAGAGGAATTGAGAAAAATCTGATATTTGTATATCTCAGTTAAAGATTAAAATCAAACGGAAAATATTAACAATTATAATAAAGTAAATAATTAATGAATTTTGAAATGAACGGAGCAAGTAAAGAAATTTATTTTAAATAGAATGAATTGGAAATCAATTCGGAAAATTGATTTAAGCGCTTGAAATTGGAATTTTCTCTGGATGGCCAAGTACACGTTTTTATAAGTAAATTTGTAAATATAAATTAATGCTTTAAAGTTGTTTTCAAAGAAAGCAAGTTTTGTAAAATTTATTACTTCTAATATTTAATTTCTAAAGCAAGTATTTCCTTTTTATATATTATAGCATTAATTATTTAAAAGTGACTTAGTATTTGTTTTAAAAGTGAAAACCTGGTTTTATATTTTATAAAGTAACCTTATTTTCTCAAATTCATATTGTATGGATTTTTAACAAATTATTTAAGTAGTTTTATCCTATGTGTTTTAAAGTATATATTTCAAAGTAAAGTGTTTTAAATTATTTTAAAAATCTATTTTTGTGCTTGGTGATTTCAGAGGAGATATAAAATATTTGGGAAAGTTGATTCTGAGAAGAATGATTGTTTTGAAACTGTTTTCAAAGGATTGAAAATAGAAATATATCTTGTGAAGATATTTTTGAGATTAATAAATAATTTGGAAAATTATTTATTGGTTGATGGTTGTTTGTGAATATAATTGATAGTTAAATAACCGACTATCAATATTGGACAAATGCGTTGATCGTTTCGAAGAGACCGGGATCGAGATTTATTTCTCGAAAACCACTTCGATCCGGTTTGTACGTTTCGTGTAAACGATTTTGGATTCGAAGATGGAGCAGTGAAGTGCAAGGGCTAGTCGCTACTAATCCTTAGGATATTTCCAAAATGGATGTGGTAGGAATAGTGCCTTCGGTTCCGTTCGAACCCAGGACGGACTTGTATGGATGAATGCTTGCGAAACATCGTCAGGTGGACGATGGGCATTCTAAGGGATATGTTCTAAAAAGGTAACGCTTAGCCTCAAGCCTCATCAAATGGGAATGACTGAAAATCAGAGGATATGCAGCAAGGCTAGGTGGGTAGCACCCAAGCAGGGTGAGGTCATTCCAGTCTAGATGTCCCTTTTTATTTCGGCTTAGTGGGCGGTTGCTGATCCCAACCGCGGGGTGATCTCACTCGGGACTGTCCAATAAGGGATGGTTCCGGCCTTGTGTTGCAGGAGAGCGGGCGTACACCTCGGTACGGTGATCTAGGCCCCGTACTGTGACAAGTGGTACCCCAGTGCCTAGTCATTAGTTGGAAATCCATTCTCCCTACGAGCCTTGTACGAGTTTTGTTTGTATTACCCACTCTGTTGTTAGTAGCTGGAATTTAATAGATGTAACAATTTCGGGTATTTTATAAGTATTTGTATATAGACCCTATTATAATATCAGAGGATTTCTACAAAAATTGTTTTAGCTATCGTAAGGTAAAAACCCGACATGTTTATTTGTGGCATGGTCTTACGAGATGCTTTTGTTTTCAAAGGATTTTTGAAACTTTAATAATCAATTGGGTGTGATTTTCTCATGCTGGTATTCCAGACTGACTCGGGTGTTATTTAACTATAATGCTCGGGTCAGACCGAGTGTTATATGATACAGGATATGATGCTGTGGAGTTCAGGAGACGAGCTGGATGACGATAAGTACAGTCGTACTTGTTATATATATATGTTTCGCTATTTGAGTTGTTGTGTATCCATTGTATGTTATTGATGTGAGCTGTGACTGATGTACTCTGATGATGTAATGTATGTAATCAGATATATTTGATTTTGAGTAAAGATTATTTACTATTTATTATATTTTGTTCCGCTGCGATGGTTAGATTCTGATGTTGATTTTGTTTTCTCTTCTTCTACCTCTTCTTCTTTAACCCAATGGTTCTTATTTCTGTGCAACTTGAGTTGATTGTTGTAGAATAGTGTTGACTCAAGGGGTACGGATTTGCGGTTCGTTATAGTTTCTTAAATTGTAGGCAGCACTTCTCTGAAAATAATTTATTAACCAATAAGAATTTGGAAAATAACTGCAGGTTAGTTGAAAAGTTATCTCAATTAAGTTAAAATAAAAGAAAATCATACCTTTAGCATGTTTCAGCCATTTTCGGCATCAAAGCTTTCAACCCATACCTTTCGACATCATTGCTTTCAAAGCCAATGTATATTGTATCAAGTTACCGGGTAGGAAATGCATTGGACAAGGTTGAACAATGCTTGGTCGATCCCTTAGTTTCTAAAGAGATTGGAGTATGTTTGTTTTGTAAGCCAAAAGTAATGCCTGCTTTGCTTTCGAAAAGAAGCTTTAAACTTGGTTTCTTTCGACCTGGTCAAATTGTTAAAATAAAGGTTTAAATCTTTCAAAGCTTATGTATATTGTATCAAGTTACTTGGTACATAATGTATTGGACAAGGTTGAAGGGTGCTTGGTCGATCCCTTAGTTTCCAAAGAGGTTGGAGTATGTTTGTTTTGTAAGACAAAAGTTACGCGTGCTTTGCTTTCGAAAAGAAGCTTTCCAATTGGTTTCTTTTGACTTGGTCAAATACTTAAAATAAAGGTTTAAAGCTTTCGACGAGGTCAAAAGGTAACTGCTGCTTATCTACCGTTCGAAGTCATGCTTTTGACAAAGTCCAAAGGTATACATCTCTTTTAAAAACCAGCCACTTCTCCCATGCTTTCGAAAGGAAACTTTCGAATTGGATATACCCTTTTTATTCTAATTGAAGAATAACACAAGGTTTTGAAAGAGGTGTTTCAAAATATTAATAAGGCAAGAGCCTATTGTTTTAAAAGTTTTGATTTAAGCTTTCAAAAGAGACCTTTCGAAGGGTTCGAAGGCTAAGCTTCCGAAGAGCTTCGAAAGGTTTATGTTTTGGAGGTTTAATGCTATCGAAAGGTACTATTCATTGAATGGTAATAAAGGGTTCGAAAGCCAAGCTTTCGAAGGGATCGAAAGCAAAGCTTTTGATGGAGCTGAAAGCTTTCGAATGGGTTGAAATGTAGATTTCGACAAGGTCGAAAGGTCCTATTTTCTGAATGGTTTCGAATGGTTGAAATAGAGGGGTTTTCAAGGTTTTCTAAGGAAATGTTTTAATGTGCATTAAGATAGGATGTCTAAGGTTTTAATGATTTCGAAAGAAATATTTTGAATGGTTTCGAATGGATTGAAGTATAATTTCGAAAGGAAAGGTTTTGGCCTCTTGACCTAGATAAATGAAAGGTTTTACATGTTGTTGAAAGAGATGCTTTCAAAGGTTTAGAAAGGGGTACTTTCAATGGAATCGAAAGGAGTAATTTCAAATGTTTGACTGTTTTCATCAACCAAGATTTCGAGCAAAGTATATATATAACATGGCAATGTGATTTTGAGTAAAGCATAATGATTTTATATTTTCCTTGTATAAGTTTGATATAATGGTTTCAAATTGTTTTGAAAATATTTTAAAGGAAAATTGTAGGAGGAGATCCCTAAGTGAAAATGACTCAAATATTAGGATACTTGATGGGACTGGTATAGGATCGCGCCCTGTACATTAGCTATTAACCCCAGCTAAGTGTTGCCCAAAATTCCAGTGTGTATGGCTTGGTCGTATGTAGGTTAAAGTTATGAGTACACACCAAAAGGAATATATGTTGTATACAAATAGTTTATTAGTGAGATCAAAAAACCATTAGGATCTAGAAGACCTTGGAGACAATTAAGTTAGGGATAGACAGTCCGGAAGAGAAGAATTTAACACATAGTTAAGAACAGATCGTCCATAAGTAGTAGTTTCTAATAGATGTTAGATTATTTTGATATGTTGTCTGATAGGCCTAAGTGAGCCAAAGGTTAAAAGTTAGCTAAACAAAACTTATGTGTTTGAACAGATAGTTCATTTATTACCTGATATTTATGTAGATTTACACAATGATGCTTTACGGTATTTTAACCAATTTTTATTGTAGAGAAATGCTTTTGCAAAGAATATATTTTAAAAGGATGCTAGTGAGGAGAAACATGATCTGATATGTGGCGTGATCACACTTAACATGTTAAACCAGGATGTTTAGTATTATTCACACTAGGCTTTATGCCTAACTCGAAGTTTATATTTTCCCCTTAAACTCTTGGGTGCTCAAAAATTGATTTGAGCAGGCTGAGCGGCAAAGGTATCTTCCAAGTTTTAGTAAGATGACGAATAAGGCACCGGAGGCATGCAGGAGGCAAATAGATAACTATTTAGGAGTTGCAGTTTTATGTTTTGTTGTATTTTCATTGTGTTTGTATTAAGTCTATTATGACTATATGACTTTGATCATCCAAAGGGGTATCTTCATATACCGCTCTTGGCATATTTTGTAATATGTATATTTTATCTACACCGAGGAACGTATTTGGCATTATGTAAGATGAATATGGAACGACTGTTTTGATTTTAATGAAAAAATGTCATTTTGAAATCTGTGTTTTAATTTATATTCAAGTGCTTATGATATTATAGATACCATTAACTTAGCTGTATCTATTCGTCGGAAGCTAATACTATAGATGACTATAGCATTTGTAGCGCTTAGTTTTAGGCCTCTAGATAGGGGATGTTACAAAATTTGTTTCGCCAAATCCAGGATATAGTGCCTTGGCCAAAAGGTGGTACAACAATATACATACATACATATATATATATATATATGATATTCAAAATTCAGTTAAATATATATAAAAGATATGTGATTATAATACCAAGGATTTCAAATTGGTTTTCCAATTGGTTTAGAATGGTTTTAGAGAGTGTATTTAGAAATACTAACCTATAGCATTATAATGATTTCCAATCTATGTGTATGTATATATTCTATTTTATAACTGGATAGTTTTAATAAGGATTGCGATGTAAATTGTTTTCATAGATTTGCACGACACTGGTTGGATGAGGTTTGATTTAAATGTTTTAATAAAATGAATGGTATGAAACACTCATGTTTTTCTACCTTTTACTTTGACTTGTTCGAATGAACATTTATGCAAAGGCCTGAAAATCCGTACTCCTTTGAACTGGCAACATTCCACAACAATCCAGCCAAAGAGGAACAAACTTACGAGCCTTTATGGTTAAAGAAGAAGAAAAGGTTAGAAGAAGAAAGAAGATAGAAGAAGAAACAGAAAACAGAGAGAAACAACAAAACAATATAAGAATCTCGCAATCGTAGCGGAACAACATATAATAGATAAATGAATTACCTTTAAACAAAGATCTATATCAGTTATTACATTACATCACATTACATTGCATCATCAGAGTTTACATCAACAAACAACGGAAAAGAAATACTATATACTAGTGAATACGCCATTCCATCCAGCTTGCCTCCAACAACTCCTAAATTCCAGAATATCCTGATAAACCTGACTCTTGACTGCCCGTGTGGAAATTGGTGGGCACCCAGAGTTTAGGAAGGAAACAATAAACTCTGAGTCAGTCATGGGACTGGTGTGAGAATTTAAAATAGTTTATCTTTAAAAAAAAAAAGAAATATTTTTAAAGTCAATTCGCACTGCTTTTTGAAAATGTAACTACCATAAGACCTCCCACCACACACACAATGCAAATGCAGACTTGGAGGAGACTTCTTCTTATGTTAGTCAAAGATGCTTACTACGCAAAATCAAATCATTTTTTGATATTATTTTTAGTGCATAGTGTAGAAAAAATTTCAAAAGTAGAATACAAATCTTAGCCAGCATAGGTACCATTATATTATGCCTACTATAGCTACCATATTAGATGGCAGGTTCTACAACTAAAACCGTACAAGATCGTATTGTTTCTTTGGATTTTCAACAAATGGTCAGGCCAAGGAACTTCCCATTGCCACATGGGTACGCCTCTGGAAAGACGACCCGAGAACCTAACCGGATCTCTGCCAACACACGGCCGGGTTACCCCTAACTGGGTAACTACTGACACGAATATGTCATCCCCCGATCGTAACCGATCTATATCCGAGGATCCTCGATTCCAACAACCACAAAGTAATAAATTTGCTGCAACAATATAGGTTAAGCATCTGGGCTCCATACCATGATACCACCTCTATCTAGAAGGAATGACATACACTAAAGGGGCGCTACCCCCAAATAACCTTGCTGCATCTTTCCTGTTTTGACCATTTCCGGGGTGTGAGGTCTGACGAAGTCTCGTCCACAAAGCTACACTTTATACAAAAGCTGTGCTTTGATCATCAAATGCTCAACAGCACTTCGTATGCCACATTACCAATTTGGGGATGTATTACTAGTAACCATCAACTACATAACCTCTGAGCTCGTACGTCTCAGAGAAGGGTGTTAAGCTAAAACAATAAATTCTCCGCCACCAACAGAAATATATTTGATAGAAACCAGCTTTACATCTCAAATTGTAACGTCAGACACACATCCATACAAGTCTGTTCCGGGATCGAACGGAACCCAAGGCACTTACAAAGAAGCCCTTGCAATCCGGATATTCACTATTCACGTCTGGACTTCCCGTCACTAAGGCTGATAAAACCTCTATATCGAAGATCAGCCGATGCAGAGTCATTCGACGGTAATCCTTCCGTTTTCAAAAATATCTGGTCTTCAACACCGGCCTTCAAATGCAATCCATAACGACGTATCACATACTCGGAATGGGTTATACGACCCAAAGGTCCTTTCCCGGCTAACCCGAATAGTGAGCGCTTATTTTGAAAGTAAGTGTGGCATTCAAATTCAAGCAAATCACAACAAATACCCATTTAAAGGTAAATATTGATATTCGGTTATTTAACTATCAATGGGTATGCACAACATCACCAGATTCCAAATAATTTTCCAAATTATTTATTTTCCAAAAATATCTTTACAAGATATATATTTTCCATACTTCAACATTTGAAAACAAATTTCAAATCACTTTTCACCTTTAAAACTTTTGAAAACAAATTTCAAATCGTTTCCCTACACGGGATATATTCACAAATCTTTATTCATTTTCATTTCAAAATTGTTCATTTATACCAATTAAATAAATCCTTACCGATTTACTTTATATTTACGTTCCAAATCCGTAAATTTATTTCCACACTTCGAAAATAAATCAACGTTTATTTTTAAACAAATTTCCCTTTCTTTTATAAATTCCATAGTGAATTTACAATTCCAAAATATCTATGAATATACGATTTCAAATCGATTTCTAATATTCATTTTCAATTTATCTTTAAAAGATGTAATCTCAAACATTTCACTTCATATTGGAATACATTTCCTTACTTATATAATAATAAATAATTCACAAATCTATTTATTTTCAACATTTAGAAAATATTCAATATACTTAAATCACAGTTAAGTATATATTTTATTCTTTAAGGAAAACATTCTCTTAAACACATTTATTTGAGTCAAAACGAATGTTGCGTAAAACATCGTTACGATAATCCAAAATCACTAGTATAGGGATTCGAAATTAAGATAGATATATAAATCCAAATACTATATAAAACATTTCCTTTCAGAAATCATTTACTATAACAACAGTATTATAGTCCACTATTTCCTTCTATTTCTCGAAAACGTCTATTTCAACAATAAATGTTGAAATCTATGTATTCGATACTTAATGCATTTTAAAACATCTTTAAATTGTTTTAATTCTATATAAAATATCACTTCCCAAACATATCCATTTTATTTAATAATATATTCACTGTCCAAATCGTGAATATACTTTCTAACCAAACTCTTATTATTACAACATTTAACTTAAAGGATAATTCGCTGCCCAAAATCACGAATATATCTCCTTAAGTAACTTCTATGTTTAATTTATCAAATTCAATTGGTTTCGGATTTATAAAACAACGTTTATAAATTCCAATTCTATTTATAAAAACTTCGATTTATAAATCTCCTTTATTAACCAATTTTATTTATATTTCATTTACATGTCGAGATCCAATTTATAAGTAAATTACTTGTAATCCATTTATTCACAAATTCATTCTTTTATATCATCATCAATTTATAAATCTAAAATTCTTATTTACTTATAAATCCATGTAGAAACTTCATTTTTAACACTTATAAAAACTCATTTTATAATTCCTGTACTTTTAATTTATAAATATAAATTTTATAAATCTTTTATATAAATCGTTTATAATAATTCAAAAATCCTAATTTAAACCATTTTATAAATTAATCAACTACTTATTTCAAAAACTACATTTCGGTTATATTTCACAGAAATCATAATTTTTACCACATAAAGTTATAACGTTTATTTATTTAAAATGAATCAATTCATAAATTTAATAAAACATATACTTTCAAAAATCACGTTAAAACCCTTTTATATTGGAAATCATTACTTTAACATTTTTAAAACTTCAAAATAGGCCCAGTGATGCAACACACCAAATAATCAATCACGGCATCCAAACATCATATATCATCATATGATAATCAATAAATATCACAATATCTGTAATTAGATAAATATTGGCGAGGAATCCAGTTGGATCCCTCCGACCTGTTTCCTTGCATCTACAGATGTTAGCACAATACCAATCCCGTTTCAAGACAGGATATCGCGGTATATGGGATTTATAAAACATTATCCGCTATTATGCAGCGCAATAGGGTCTCATCCGCTATATAATGCGAGAAATCAACTCCAAGTACATATATAATATCAATTCCACTTCAAGGTGGAATATCGCGGTATATGTGTATAATAAATAACCTCCACTTAATATGCGACGTATAGGCTCTATTTAAATTCGAATGATAACAAAAATCATTAATACACACGATCAACATCCAACCACATAATCAATCAAATTTTAAATTTATATATTTAAAATTAACCAAACAACAAAAATTCTGAGTGAGAAGTTCTCACCTTATCTTTTTATTTTGTAATCCATTTTCCATTCCGAAGTGTTTTCTTCGCGATTTAGACCTTGTATAAACATTTTTATACAGTTTATTAACACTTGAATCGATCCAACAATTAATTACCACTTAGTTAACTAACAATTTAATTTAATTTTAACTAATAATTTGGTTTTAAACTAATTTCTTATAATAAATTATTTTTAGTAACTAAATATGCAAACAAGCTTATTAAATACATAAATCACCCTACATTCATATTACTAAGATAATTATATATATTTCCTTTTTTAAAAACACATATGTTATATAAAATGATTTATATAAATTCAAAAGTCCGAATTTTATTTACCTTCCCAATTCAATGCATAAAAAAAAATTACTGCCTTTATAAGTCTTATATAAAATTTCCAATTACTTTCTAAATTCTTTTTTTTCAGCATACATATTTATTAAACCCAAATGAAAATGAAATCTCTTTCTGTAATATATATATCTCACTGTATTAATATATATATATATATATATATATATATATATATTCCTTGATCTAGATATGCATATACAGAATAAATGTAACAACCCTGTATTTTCTGATTGTTGTAATTGTATATTTTAATTATTTTAATTTAAATTCCTAATTTAAAAACTTTATTTTTTATTAAAATGAATATATTTTGTTAATTGAAATATAAATGTTGATTTTGATGTGGATTAGAATTTCAATCATGCATAAATGGAATATTTCCAGAAAAGTGAATTTTGGTCAAAATGGTCAAACTTTGACTTTTAAATTTAAAATTTGAAAGTTTGAAAATTTGAATTTTATATTTTATTTTGAAAGTAAATAAAATTTTAAGAAAACTGCTTTTCGTTTCGTTGAAATCTGATTTATAATGTGAAAGTTATGCCTTTTTAACTATTCTGTGAAATTTGCTGTAGTTAACAAAAATGTTTATTTTAAATTATATAAATAATATTTTTAATTGTCATATCTTATTCTAAATTGTATCATATGCTATGTTACATATATTGTTACCTTTTAAATATTTTTAAAGTGATGTTTGAATTTTCCCAAAGCTTATTGAATTTATTTTCTATTTTTAAAGGTTAGTTTCCATTTTTCTGTTATTTTCTTTATTTAAATTATATTTAATTAAAATTTATTTATTAATTTTTATTTATGCATTTTATTTTTATGTTTTTATCTTTATTTATAAATATGTTTCATGTATATACAATTTTCCAAAAGTTCATTTCATTATTTTCAAATTTTCAAGCCTAGTTTACATTTTCTTTGCTATTTTCTTAATTTAATTATATTTAATTAATATTTATTTATTTATTTTTGTTTATTTACAATATTTTCGTGTTTTTATCTGTATTTATATATATTTTACATGTATTTAAAATTTTAAAAGAAATTAGAAATTCAAAGAGACTAGACCTTTCATTTTCTAGTCTTTTCATCTCCTTGTCTCTTCATTTTCTTTTGCCTTTTACTCTCCTTTCTTTTGGCCGTACACTACTTACCTATAGCCATGTATTTTATCCAGAAATTCACGTGAAAATATTCTTCCCACCATCAAAAACTCACGGCATTTCAATTTGAGAAAAAAAATGGCAAGTTCATGGTCTTCTTCTTTTACTTTTCCTTCTTCTTTTCATTGTTTTGCCTAGATCTCTACCTAACTTTGCTTGGCCTCTACCACCCACCATCACCACCAGCAGCAACCACCACCTATCCCCTCCTCCAGATCAGGCCGTGACCATTGGATGAAGCCATAACCACAAAACTCCACAAAACATTGCAACACTCCTTGAAAACATTGCCTAGCCAAGCCTATCTTCACTATCTCCTTCATATCTTGCCTTGGCCACCCCTACATCCACCACCACCTGCCTACATCACCCCTGACCCAAACACACATAAATGGACAAGCAAAAGATCCTCTATGGTCGAGCAGTGGAGTGGTTAAGGCAAGGTTAAGCCGTCTTGTCTTTGTTGCTTTGTATCTCAACTTGTTCAATATTGTTTTGTGTTGTATATTCATGTGTTGCATTGTCTTGTTTGTGTTTATTGGATTGTTACAAGATGATCATCTAGGCTCTCTCCACTTATTTGAATCCATTGTCGTGCTTGTCGTGCCCTTGGAATCATGTTTGTGTGTCGTAGTGGTGTTCAGCTTGAAAAGGTGAGTCTTTCTCACTCTGACATTTATACTTATGAAATAGTGAATTGATGACAAGTGTTTAGTAATATAAAATATTATGCATGTTAATGATGATCATATGATATGCTATGCCATGTTCTTACCATATTAAAACTGTTAATTATCACCTGACATGTGATATATGACATTATATTGTGACACTGACATTGTTTATATTGTTTATGCATATATTCACACTGCAAGTTCCCTGTTAGAATAGAATCACTATGGGTTGAAATGATACATACCCAAACGGACTTTACATTAGGGAAAAATCGTTATGGGCTGAAATGATAGGCCTGAGCGATTTTTATTGTATTTTATTTGACTTGGAATTGCGGGTTTGAAATGATAGAACCCGGGTTTTCTTTGTAAACTGTGGATTGAAATGATACATATCCGTATCACTTGACCTAGGTTAGAAAATTATATACAGACCCCGTGGTATATTTTTAAATGATATTTATTAAAATATGTATTTTTAAAAGTATGAAATTTTGATTTAAAAATATATATTTTATGGTTTTAAGAAAATTAAATATTAAGTCTTGAAATTGTGAATTTAAGTACGTAAATGTGAAATAATTGAGATTTTAGACTTTAAATTTTATTTTAAAATGTAAATAAATAATGGAAATTAAATTTAAAATTTTAAAATTATATATGAAGTAAAATTTTAAGTTTTATTTAATTTATATGTTAATAAACAGTGAATTTTGACTTAATAAATGAATGGAGTTTTTTTTAATTGAATATTTGATCTAAAAATTTTGTTGTGTTAAATCATATGTTAAAATGATTTTAAATGTGAAATTTTGAAGTCTAGAAATATGATTTTTGAGTTATAATAAAATTTGGAGTTTTATTATTTTTTTTGAAAAGCAAAAATGAAATCTGGAATTCATAGCATTTTCAAAATGTTGTAGTCTTTTGACAGCATTTTTAAATGCTATTGTTTTGAATCTAACAATGTTTGAAATAACTAAATATCTATTACGACATTTTATAAATGCCATTATTCTTGACCTAAACCATTTTTGGAAGCTATAAGCTACGATAGCACTTTATAAATGCCGTCGTTGCTATAATTTGACAATGTTTGAAATGTTATAGTTTTAACACTGTTTGAGTTATATTTGAAAGTGTTAAATGATTTAAATTTTGGAAATTGAGTAATTGTGAAATTTAAGAAGTTTTGAATATATTTTAATATTTAATTTTTAATTTTTAAGGAATTTAAATTTGAATTTGAATTTAAGTAAGGTTTACTTGGTTATGTGTTAAATGGAATGAAATGTAATGAGATAAATGAATTTTTGAATGGAATTTTTAATGTATTTTGTAATGATAATTGAAATAACAAATGAATGACTTATTTGATTTAAAAATGATATTTAAATTTGAGTATTTGAATTTGAATTCAAATAATGATTTGATAATAAGGTTTAGAAATGATTTGATCTTTATTTTGATAAAGAATATGAAATAGAATGATATGTACTTTTGATAAATGAATATTTGAAGTTTATATTGGTATGAAATGATATTTAGTTTAATTGTAAATTGAGTTTATTTAAATAGTATTGCATTTATGAAATGAATATTTCAAAACTAAGTAATAATGAAACTAGATTTGAGATATATGAAATTATAAAATTTAGTTTTGAAATGCGGGATATTAAAGCTTTGAAATTTATTAAAAATTGAATAGTTTAATTTATGGATCAAATCTATAATTGAAAATGATATGATTTGAAATGGTTATTGGGAAATTTAATTGAAACTGATGGTTTGAATTGAATTAAGTTGGAAATTGAAAATTTGGGATTAATTGAATGAATTGTAAAAATGTAAAGAATTAAATGAATATCCGATGATTTCAAACGTATGATTTTGAAATGTTATGATTTTCAAAGTGTAATTGTTTCAAGTATTTTGGTTTCGAAAGAGTTATACTTTCAAAATATTATGATTTTGAAATGAATATATGTTTGAAATGCTTTTGGTTTTGAAGTATAAACTATTTTGATTGAATAAATAGTTTTGAAATAAAAATGGTTTATGGTTTCGAAGTATAAACTATTTTGAAAGAAATATAGTTTGAAATGAAATGATTTGATCCTTTTGAAATATAAACTATTTTGAAATGACCACGGCGTTATAATAACGTTTGGTTGTTAAAGAGACCGGGATCGGAAGTTGTCATACTATCTGCCAACTCCGAAAACCACTTTAACAACTGTGTACGCGGTGGAGATTCCAGAATGAAGTAGGATGGTGGCGACGTTCTTGAGGTATATTACGTGGACCCAACTCCCGTGAGTTGGCATAAGGTGGCTAAAACAGGAGCGATCTCGGGACAAAGGAGGTAGCACCTCTGGTCGGACACATTCCTTCGATACTATACTCTTACTGGTGATTGATTAGATGGCCATCCTCCGATTTTGATTGGGAGTGTGTTCCGAGGTGGGCGTATGTGGCTGCTGCGTTACCACCAGCCCGTGTGCGTAATTGGTATATCTACCCTGGCATTTCCTTGTGTGCCGTGTCACCTACCATACCGAGCCTTTACTACGAGTTTGTTTTTCTCCCGTAGCCCGTGTGGTATCCTCTGACAGTCACCCGGAGTGGAGATGGCATGATATTGGATGGATTACTGGGACTATTATGTGTGAAGGGTGATATGGGTAGCCCGGAACGCTATTTAGAAGTATGTTTATTTTACTGTGGACACTATTATAATAGCGCAATATTACTACATAGTAAATAGTTTAACGGATCCTTAAAGGATGGGCGATCCCAAGCATCCTTTAAGTTACTGATGCATTTTTGTTACTTTTCACTTGAGTTGATTTACAGTTCATAAGTATTTATGTCCTGACTCGAGTGTTTTGTGTTTTGCTTTACGCTCGAGTCAGATTGAGTGAGTTAGCATTCAAGATTCACCTTTGGAGCTGGAGCTTTCCTTGAAGACCTAGCCATCTATTTTGCTTTTTGTATCTAGTGATTTCAGTGATGTATTCTGATTTATATCTGATGTATCTTGTAACTCTTCTGTTGTATCTTGTTTAACTCTGATGTATCTTATTTTTATATAGTAGCTTCATGAACTACTATCACTTTTATTTCCGCTACATTATTATTTACTCTGTGTCTGTGATCCGTGACTATGTATTTACTGTATATTCTGAGATTTGCCAAATTTTATTTACAACGCGGTATTTTGAGCAATTCAAGTCTGACATGTGCGGATGCGAATGGTTGAAAATATCGGGTCCTTACATTAAATTTAAACAACAGTTTAAAACCTTACCGCTATCGAGTAACCCCGTTGACCCCAATCGACAGCAGCCTCCTCTGCGACACACACAATGCTCGAACACCACTAAACCTCGCGGCCACCAAAGGTGACTTCACGTCGTGCCTGAACCCAGATGCGACAGCCACCGAAACCCTAGCTCGACTGCCCTCCTCGTCGACGCCATCGACCTGAGTACGAACCCCACGAACGAACATCCAAGTCGAATCTCCCCCTTCATCGCATTCGTTTGCTCGAGCTTAGGCTCGATTCCCTCGTCTATCGAGAGTCGCGAATTCGCAAGCAACATGAGCTTCGAGCACCTCGGCCAGATGATTTTGGTTTAATTTTGAAACTGAATTATGCGGCCATTTTTTCTTCTTCTTCTGAAGCATGGTTGAAAAATGAAAGAGGAAAGGGGATTTCATTTTCGATTTGAATAAGGAGTGTCGGCCATTTCTGTTTGAATTCGTTTCATAATAAATTTGGGTTCGAAGACATAGAGGAGGGCGAGACTTTGATTTCGAATGAGAGAAAAGGGTACGCGGCCATGCTTTGCATGATTTTTTCATGATTTTAGGCGTAATTTGAGGAGGGCAGCGTGCTGGTGCGATAAGTTTTTTTTATATTTAAATTCAATTTGTTTCGATATAATTTTTTTTTTGACACATTTATATATCATACACTCACTCAACAACTCCAAACACTACCAAATTTGAAATCTAATAATAATTCAATATTACGGACCCAATGGAACTGGTTTCATCGAATTTCGAGACTGTGCCTCGGAAGGCTATTTTTAAATATCGATTTAAACGATAAAATTTCAATACTTAACAAATCACTTTCAAATTCAATTCTGAAGCTTCTATTGTCTTCAGCATTATCAATATGAACTTTACAAGCCTTTGAAATATTTTTAATCAGCATAAAACAAAAGATTCAAATCTTTATCCAACTTTCAATAGATTAAATTTTATAATTTAACCACTATATTCATAGTTATATTGGGAATTCAAGCTAAACCGTCAATCAAATATTTCAAATTAATTAAATATTTTCAAATTTAAATTGTCCAATATCTGGGGTCGTCACAGACTTCCCCCCTTAAAAGAATTTCGTCCTCGAAATTACACGTTAAGAAGAATGATTCTTAACCCATTTATTATTTTTCATAATCCAAATAGTTTTATCAACTTTCCAAAACAAATCTCTCTTATTAACAACCCACTATTGCTTCAACTAACTTTCCAGAATCAATCATAGGTTCCAAACAATATTGTTTTCCTAACAACTCAAATTTAAATTGAAATTTCAAACTTTCAAAATTTTCTCAAAATTTTTCTAACTCTCTAAATTTTCGAAAAATTTCGCCAGCGTCTCCTTTGCGCGGCTAGCTCGATACGACTACAAAATGGCACCACGACCCTCAAATTCAAAAAGAAAACGAAAAGCCAAGCGGCTGGACAAGAAAATCAGCAAATTTCATACTGAAATTGAAATACGTACCTTTTTGTCGAGCAATTCAGTTTTATCTTTTGAAATCAAAATCCCAATTCCATTTCTTTTAATACACCTGTATATCCTGACATTTATAATATCCAATTACAATATTCAAATATCATTTTGTACATTTTATTACAAAATTTCGATACTTACTTCTTACATTATCTTTAGTTTACTATTGAAGTTATATATTCATTTTCATTCAATCTTACATTTCCTATCTCATTTGAATTCAATTTACACTTTCAACTCTATTTGGATTTAGTTTACTTTTTGAATATTGAATTTTTATCAATAATCTTTCATTCACAACTGCACTATTTTAAATTAGTTCCAATTACTAATTCATTACCAATTCCAATTCATTTTATTCAAATTTGTTTTCAACATTTAGTTTCAATTCAAGTTTTATTCTTTTGTTCATTCCCAAAATTTATTTTCAACTTAATATTTTTTTCTTTAGGTAATTATTTCACTTAGCCTCCTTAGACCTTTCTTCAAATTCACTTCATTTAATTGATTCACTTATACTTACTTTAATTTAACTCCATCCTTTAAATTGAATTTATTCTATCAAAATTCAAATTGTATAAGTTATTAACTCATTTATTATTCCCATAAATATTTTAAATAGGATTCCATAGTCTTTTCAACCTTTCAAAACCATTTTTGAAAACAATTCAAATTGTCCTTTGAATTTCAAAACCAAACCAAATTTTTTCCAAACATCTTTCCTTTAAAATAATCTGGTAGCAATTCCTCTGTTGAAAACCCAAAAATGAACACCGATGATGCCGCGATCATCAACGGAATTATTTTCCAACGACCGAAAAGAGTTTAGAGTTTTGATCCCTTCAAAACATTTTTTTTCCAAAACCCTTGAAATTTATCTTCAAACCAAAAAGGAATTTAATCTTTCCAAATCTCCAAAATTTTCAAATTCTTTTCAAAACATTTCCAAATACTTCTCCAGAACTCCGCTTCAAATTATAAATCACATTTTCTATTTACATTCTCAAATTTCATTTGTATGTGAATTAATTTCCTTAACTCTTTGTTATGATTTCAATTATTATTCAACTTTAATGATAATGATTTAATACTATCACTTCCTAACAAACAAGTAGCCATATACTATAATAATTTACAAAAATTATTTCCTTTTATATACAAAATAGTTTTGGGCAAAACTATTTCATTTACCCTATTTTATAAGAATACTGTGTCGGTTTTTCTTGTTTAAGAGTTTAGAAACTCCTATCGATTCAGTTAGCTAGATTGCACCGAACAGAATCTATAAACAATCCACCAATAAGTCAACACAATACAAAACAATTTCATATTCACTAACAAATACGCGCTCATATCTATTATTACACTCAAACTCATTCTAGAGTACTGCTGAATCTATCTCTAATGAGTAACACCCAACAGAGCCAAGGTTGTCGCTTAACCAAATGCTCTGATACCAAATGTAAAGGCCTGAAAATTCGTACTCCTTTGAACTGGCAACATTCCACAACAATCCAGCCAAAGAGGAACAAACGTACGAGTCTTTATGGTTAAAGAAGAAGAAAAGGGTAGAAGAAGAAAGAAGATAGAAGAAGAAACAGAAAACAGAGAGAAACAAGAAAAGCAATATCAGAATCTCACAATCGCAGCAGAACAACATATAATAGATAAATGAATGATCTTCAAACAAAGATTTATATCGGTTATTACATTACATCACATTACATTGCATTATCAGAGTTTGCAATAACAAACAGCGGAAAAGAAATACTATATACTAGTGAATACACCATGCCATCCAGCTTGCCTCCAACAACTCCTGAATTCTTGAATATCCTGATAAACCTGACTCTTGACTGCCCGTGTGGAAATTAGTGGGCACCCAGAGTTTAGGAAGGAAACAATAAACTCCGATTCCGTCATGGGACTGGTGTGAGAACTTAAATAGTTTATCTTTAAAAAAACAAACAAAGAAATATTTTTAAAGTCAATTCCCAATGCTTTTTGAAAATGTAACTACCATAAGACCTCCCACCACACACACAATGCAAACGCAGACTTGGAGGAGATTTCATCTTATGTTAGTCAAAGATGCTTACTACGCAAAATCAAATTATTTTTTGAAATTATTTTTAGTGCATAGTGTAGAAAACATTTCGAAAGTAGAATATAAATCTTAGCCAGCATAGGTACCATTATATTATGCCTTCTATAGCTACCATATTAGATGGCACGTTCTACAACTAAAATCGTACAAGATCGTATTGTTTCTTTGGATTTCCAACAAATGGTCAGGCCAAGGAACTTCCCATTGCCACATGGGTACGCCTCTGGAAAGACGATCCGAGAACCTAACCGGATCTCTGCCAACACAAGGCCGGGTTACCCCTAACTGGGAAACTACCGACACGAATATGTCATCCCCCGATCGTAACCGATCTATATCCGAGGATCCTCGATTCCAACAAACACAAAGTAATAAATTTGCAGCAACAACATAGGTTAAGCATCTGGGCTCCATACCATAATACCACCTCTATCCAGAAGGAATGACATACACTAAAGGGGCGCTACACCCTAATAACCTTGCTGCATCTTTCCTGTTTTAACCATTTTCGGGGTGTGAGGTCCGACGAAGTCTTGTCCACAAAGCTACGCTTTATACAAAAGCTGTGCTTTGATCATCAAATGCTCAACAACATTTCGTATGCCACATTACCAATTTGAAAATGTATCACTAGTAACCATCAACTACATAACCTCTGAGCTCGTACGTCTCAAAGAAGGGTGTTAAGCTAAAAGAATAAATTCTCCGCCACCAACAGAAATATATTTGGTAGAAACCAGCTTTACATCTCAAATTGTAACATCAGATACACATCCAAACAAGTCCGTTTCGTGATCGAACGGAACCAAAGGCACTTACAAAGAAGTCCTTACAATCCGGATATTCACTAATCACGTTCGGACTTCCCGTCATTAAGGGTGATAAAACCTCTATATTGGAGATCAGTCGATGTAGAGTCATTCGACAGTAATCCTTCCATTTTCAAAAATATCCGGTCTTCAATACCGGTCTTCAAATGCAATCCATAACGACGTATCACATACTCGAAATGGGTTATACGACCCAAAGGTCCTTTCCCGGCTAACTCGAATAGTGAGCGCTTATTTTGAAAACAAGTGTGGCATTCAAATTCAAGCAAATCACAACAAATACCCGTTTAAAGGTAAATATTGATAGTCGGTTATTTAACTATCAATAGGTATGCACAACATCACCAGATTCCAAATAATTTTCCAAATTATTTATTTTCCAAAAATATCTTTACAAGATATATATTTTCCACACTTCAACATTTGAAAACAAATTTCAAATCGCTTTTCACCTTTAAAACTTTTGAAAACAAATTTCAAATCGTTTCCCTACACGGGATATGTTCACAATTCTTTATTCATTTTCATTTCAAAATGGTTCATTTAAACCAATTAAATAAATCCTTACCGATTTACTTTATATTCACGTTCCAAATCCATAAATTTATTTCCACACTTCAAAAATAAATTAACGTTTATTTTTGAACAAATTTCCCTTTCTTTTATAAATTCCATTGTGAATTTACAATTCCAAAATATCTAGAATATACGATTTCAAATCGATTTCTAATATTCATTTTCAATTTATCTTTAAAAGATGTAATCTCAAACATTTCACTTCATATTGGAAAACATTTCCATACTTAATTAATAATAAATAATTCACAAATCTATTTATTTTCAACATTTAGAAAATATTCAATATACTTAAATCACAGTTAAGTATATATTTTATTCTTTAAGGAAAACATTCTCTTAAACACATTTATTTGAGTCAAAATGAATATTGCGTAAAACATCGTTACAACAACCCAAAATCACTAGCATTGGGATTCGAAATTAAGATCGATATATAAATCCCAATACTATATAAAACATTTCCTTTAAGAAATCATTTACTATAACAACAGTGCTATACTCCACTATTTCCTTCTATTTCTCGAAAACGTCTATTTCAACAATAAATGTTGAAATCTATGTATTCGATACTTAGCGCATTTTAAAACATCTTTAAATTGTTTTAATTCTATTTAAAATATCACCTCCCAAAACATATCCATTTTATTCAATAATATATTCACTGTCCAAAATCGTGAATATACTTTCTAACCAAACTTTTATTATTACAACATTAAACTTAAAGGATAATTCGCTGTCCAAAATCACGAATATATCTCCTTAAATAAACTTCTATGTTTAGTTTATCAAATTCAATTGGTTTCGGATTTATAAAACAACGTTTATAAATTCCAATTCTATTTATAAAAACTTCGATTTATAAATCTCCTTTATTAACCAATTCTATTTATATTTCATTTACATGTCGAGATCCAATTTATAAGTAAATTACTTGTAATCCATTTATTCACAAATTCATTATTTTATATCATCATCAATTTATAAATCTAAAATTCTTATTTACTTATAAATCCATGTATAAACTTCATTTTTAACACTTATAAAAACTCGTTTTATAATTCCTATACTTTTAATTTATAAATACCAATTTTATAAATCTTTTATATAAATCGTTTATAATAATTCAAAAATCCTAATTTAAACCATTTTATAAATTAATCAACTACTTATTTCAAAAATCACATTTCGGTTATATTTCACAAAAATCATAATTTTTATAACATAAAGATTATAATGTTTATTTATTTAAAATGAATCAATTCAAAAATTTAATAAAGCATAAACTTTCAAAAATCACTTTAAAACCCATTTATATTGGAAATCATTACTATAACATTTTTAAAACTTCAAAATAGGCCCAGTGATGCAACACACCAAATAATCAATCACGACATCCAAACATCATATATCATCATATGATAATCAATAAATATCACAATATCTGTAATCAAATAGATATTGGTGAGGAAATCCAGTTGGATCTCTCCAACCTGTTTCCCTACATCCACAGATGTTAGCACAATACCAATCCCGTTTCAAGACGGGATATCGCGGTATATGGGATTCATAAAATATTATCCGCTATTATGTGGCGCAATAGGGTCTCATCCGCTATATAATGCGGGAAATCAACTCCAAGTACATATATAATACCAATTCCACTTCAAGGTGGAATATCGCGGTATATGTGTTTAATAAATAACCACCGCTTAATATGCGGCGTATAGGGTCTATTTAAATTCGAATGATAACAAAAATCATCAATAAACAAGATCAACATCTAATCACATAATAAATCAAATTTTAAATCCATATATTTAAAATTAACCAAACAACAAAAATTCTGAGTGAGAAGTTCTCACCTTAGCTTTTTATTTTGCAATCCATTTTCCTTTCCGAAGTGTTTTCTTCACGATTTTGACCTTGTATAACATTTTTATGCAGTTTATTAGTACTTGAATCAATCCAACAATTAATTACCACTTAGTTAGCTAACACTTTAATTTAATTTTAACTAGTAATTTGGTTTTAAACTAATTTCTTATAATAAATTATTTTTAGTAACTAAATATGTAAACAAGCTTATTAAATACATAAATCACCCTACATTCATATTACTATGACAAATTATATATATTTCCTTTTTTAAAAACACATATGTTATATAAAATGATTTATATAAATTCAAAAGTCTAAATTTTATTTACCTTCCCAATTCAATGTATAAAAAAAATTTACTGCCTTTATTAGTCTTATATAAAATTTCCACTTTCTTTCTAAATTCTTTTTTTTTCAACATACATATTTATTAAATCCAAATGAAAATGAATTCTCTTTCTGTAATATATATATCTCACTGTATAAGTATATATATATATATATATATATATATATATATATATTTTCCTTGATCTAGATATGTATATACAGATTAAATTTAAACAACAGTTTAAAACCTTACCACTATCGAGTAACCCCGTTGACCCCAAATGACAGCAGCCTCCTCTGCGACACACACAATGCTCGAACACCACTAAACCTCGTGGCCACCAAAGGTGACTTCACGTCGTGCCTGAACCCAGATGTGATAGCCACCGAAACCCTAGCTCGACTGCCTTCCTCGTCAACGCCATCGACCTGAGTACGAACCCCACGAACGAACGTCCAGGTCGAACCTCCCCCTTCATCGCGTTCGTTTGCTCGAGCTTAGGCTCGATTCCCTCGTCTATCGAGAGTCGCGAATTCGCAAGCGACGCAAGCTTCGAGCCCCTCGGCCAAATGATTTTGGTTTAATTTTGAAAATGAATTATGCGGCCATTTTTTTTCTTCTTCTAAAGCATGGTTGAAAAATGAAAGAGGAAAGGGGATTTCGTTTTGGATTTGAATAAGGAGTGTCGGCCATTTTTGTTTGAATTCATTTCAGAATAAATTTGGGTTCGAAGACAAAGAGGAGGGCGAGGCTTTGATTTCGAACGAGAGAAAAGGGTACGCGGCCATGCTTTGCACGATTTTTTCATGATTTTAGGCGTAATTTAAGGAGGGCAGCGTGCTGATGTGATAAGTTTTTTTAATTTAAATTCAATTTGTTTCTATATAATTTTCTTTGACACGTTTATATATCGTACACTCACTCAAAAACTCCAAACACTACCAAATTTCAAATCCGATAATAATTCAATATTACGGACCCAATGGAACTGGTTTCGTCGAATTCTGAGACTGTGCCTCGGAAGGCTATTTTTAAATATCGATTTAAACGATAAAATTTCAATACTCAACAAATCACTTTCAAATTCAATTCTGAAGCTTCTATTATCTTCAGTATTATCAATATGAAATTTACAAGCCTTTGAAATATTTTTAATCAGCATAAAACTGAAGATTCAAATTTTTATCCAACTTTCAATAGATTAAATTTTATAATTTAACCACTATATTCATAGTTATATTTGGAATTCAAGCTAAACCGTCGATCAAATATTTAAAATTAATTAAATATTTTCAAATTTAAATTGTCCAACATCTAGGGTCGTCACAATTTATTTTGCACAAGTGGTGTTTACTTGTTTTAGTGATCATTTTCGCGTCGTTAAGTGGTTATGGGACATCAGTCTACACTTTTACGATTACTATGATGAAGTGGATTACAATTATCGTAGATTTACTAACTTATAATAAATATTTGAGTAAGCCCAACTGGTTATGGGACATGTGGTATTTACTTGGATGATTACTTATTGGAAGTAAAGAACACTTATTTTTGGAGTCTAGACTCGTCCATGGGCAAGTTGTATTATATGGATTTGTATGTGGGTTTTCCAGACCCATTTATGCTAGTCATTTTCAAATAAGTAATTGTGTGCATTGTGCTCATAATTGGGTTGGCATGTAATGAAATTGTCTATTACGCTAGCTATTGATGATGACTAGAGATGTATTCGTGTTTGGTGTTGACTCACGACACGCTTGTCATATAGTCGACTAGCGAAGTACTTATTTTACATGCGATATGTATGCGGATTATTGTAAATTAATGAAATGCTTATTTATTACATGTGAGATGCATAACAATGGTTAGTGACTTTTGAAGTGCTCGTCTTTGCTTTCTTTTATAATTATGGATGCTTATGCCATTTCTTTGATGGCTATTGTAACTCTGATGTTTTATTGTGAATGAATGAAATTAACCTTAGTCATGAGGTTTCATATGAAGTATTAAGTGAATTTATGAAGTATAATCCATGATATTTTACTCTTGATGCTTATGTAGTGTATTATGGCTATGGACTGAGCTTCGTGATAATTAGATATAGTGTTAACCGAATGTAATTTTAATCCTCGAGTCAAATCAAGACTTGGCAGGTTATAGGGACTTTTGGCCTCGGATGTGAGCAAGCTTAAGAAGTCTATTTAATGCTATTATTATTTACGATGTTCCATTTGATTCTTATAAATATGCTTATTCATGATGTAGACTTTTGTTAGTCATGTGTGTTTGAGATTTATCAATGTTAAACAATGTATATGTATTTAAATGCGAGTCCAGTATTTCCATTTGTAGACTCATACTTTTGTGAGAGATTGAAGAATATTAATTCTATTGCAACTTCTGATTTTGTGTTGTATATTATATTGTGTACTGTTCTGAATTAGATTAAATGATTGTTTATTTCTTTGAACCTAAATCGAATACATCCAATTTCTACTTGTGAGAAAAGAAAAATATTGTTGTACTATTCGATGTATTTGATGCTCACCCAAAGCAGTTTCATAGATGGTCGCCTCTAACCAGCCCTATTCTATGCACTAACAGACAATATTACCCAGTAACACCCTTTGTTAGAATGGTTCTCGTGGTGAGCATAACATCCAGTATCAGAGCAGAGGTTCAAAAAAATATAAAATATAAGAAACATGAATCGTGGCCTACATTAACTTAGAGTTCCATTCCATGGGTGTGTCGAGTAAAGTTTAGAATTTATTTCCTATTTAGTATAGAAGTATAACAGATTATTGGGAATAATCATTGGGATGTATGCTTGAAAATTTTAAATTACTTAATAAATTATTTTCATAAAGTGATTTAACCAAAAGTTATATGTTTTGTCCCGATCCATTAGTGATCAAAGTTGCACAGCTGAAGCCAATAGACTATTTACGCTTAGCACAATAGTTATAGGTTTATTTATATTTGATTGTATGATGTATGCATGGATGAGTGGATTTTTTTATTATTTTGCGTTAATAAAATTTAAATTATAAGAGGATATAAAGATTGATAAAAGAATATTTGGAAATAAGTTTCGCGTTAAATGGCTCGTTGAGTTCATTAAGGATTCTGAACGATGCTCCCGATTAACATTATAGATAGGGATTCATAAATACTTTGATGAGACAGTTAGATCCAGTACTTCAGTTTTAATGTTTATAAATGTTTTATAAAATCTATATATAATAATGGAAAAGAAATAAAATTTTAATTTGAGTTACATATTCTTTTGAGAAGAAAAATATTTTCGAAAGAGTACATTAGGAAGAGAAATTTATTTTAATGGAAATGTATATGTTTAATAAATTTTTATAGTTTAATTTTTTTTTATTGCAAACTTTAAATGATGTTTTATATGTAGTGTTTTTTATGACGATTGCAACAACCGAGCATTAGCAATCGCAAAAATCAGTGGCGAGGCAATGTTGATTCTATAATCAACATCGCAGCCTTCTAATGAAGCGATTTGTTAAAAAAAATGACAAGCAATGTGATTATAATAATTTGGAAATATGTGAAATTGTATTTGATGTTTGTGCTTTGATTTTGTATATCATTTTATTATTTTAGTGGATGCTAACTTTGAGTTCTAATTTAAAAGATGTTAAAATAGAAGATGTAAGAAATTATGTAAATAAATTTTGGAATTTCAAAGTAAGAAGTATTTGAAATGAAATTTTGAATTTATAATTGATGATTTAGAATTTAAAAGGATAAATCGTTTACATGAATTGATGTATAAATACTATAAGAAGTAAGTATACTGTTTTAAGAATATTGAGTTAGAAAACTATTTTGAAGAAGAGATTTTATTAATCAAATCAATTAAATTTTGAAAGGAAGATTAGAGTTTAAACTATAGAATTTTATGAGATTAATATTTTGTGAGCCTTAGTTCGATAATATGGGGAGCACTAATGATCTATATGGTGTTACTGATTGGTTTACATGCTCTCGGGTAATGCTTCATCGAATATTGTACGACTGATTAAATAGAATGTTTGAGTGGTATTTACTAGCCCACTAGTGAAAATTCGATTTCCTTCGGGTAGTATGGGTTGCCTCGGTTAAATCCTTGTGATTGCTATTAGGAAGTGTTTTACATTTTGGAGTTGTTTTCCCTTTCATGTTTGGTGGAACGAATGGATACATAAGAGAATATAGCTCAAGTTTTCCAATATAAGGAAAATTCTTTTGGTTTGATTATTAGAAGTATTTTCTTATTGGTAGTTAATTTCTAATTATTAAACTTCAAATGATGAAATTTGAATTAAATGAAATTTGAATTGATTGAAATTAAAGATGAGTCATAGAAGAATATTTGTGATGATATGAGTTGAATGTTAGCTTAAATATGATTTTTGATGATTGTGTTTATAATATGGTTTTAAAATATGATCCATTCAGTGTTTTAAATTGAAGTACAATCTGTGAAGTGCAATATGTGAAGTATAATTTATAAAGTGCAAACTTTTAGAGGAATTGATCTTTGCTTTAAGGTAGAACAATTTGTGAGGTACAAATTTTTAGAAGAAATTAATTTTTGGAGGAATCAATTTTTGAAAAGATCATGGGAAGAGTATTTGAGATATCGATTTGAAGAAGTGAATTTTCATGAAAAATGTAACGACCCTAGATTTTAATTTAATTTAAATTGATAATTAAATGAAATTTTGAATAAAAATTTATAAAATTAATTATAAAGGGCAGCGAGTTTCCCCGATTCAAATAGAAATTTTATTAAGTCGTATGAATTTGTAAATTTGTATATATGTGAATATATATGTATATATTGGATTTTAAATAAATTCTTAAATAAATGATTTTTGAAAAATAAATAATATACTTTAGACATAAGTATAGAAAATAAATAAATAAATTGATTTAAATTTTTATAAATGATGATAATTTGAGTTATATAAAATATATGTGTACAAAGAAAAATGTAAAACAATAATTTTTAAAGTAAAATTTGTGATAAATATTTAAACTAAAAATAGAAGTAAAATAAATATTTGAGTTATAAATAAAGATAAATAAAAGTTAAGTATCGGACCAAATAAACAAAATAACAAACAAATACATGAGTATTAGCAATAAATGTTTGAGTAAATTTGAATTTAATATATAGAAAATATGAACTACAAACAAAGTATATTTATAATGTAAATCTATATATAACAAGACATGCAAGTCAATGAAATATTTAAGTTAGAAGTGTAAATAAATCCATACAAGATAAATTATAAAATATAAATTAAACACATTGAACAAAATATAATAACATTTAATGTCATATTACAAAACAAGTAAAATAATATTTTTAGTTAACAATAGAAATTTATTCATATTCCAAAGTATAAGTTAAATATAAAATGAATTAAACAATAAAATAAATACTTAAGTTAAAAAGTATATGTTTTTACATAAGTAATAAAGCAAAGTTGTATAAATAATGTAGGCTGTAAAGAAAATCAAATATGAACAAAACAAAGAAAATGATTTGCAGCCACCAAACTGCATAATCAACAAGTTAAAAAGCAATATATGTTAAATTATAAAGCAAGTACAAATATAAGCATGGAATGAAACAAGTAAACAATTAATATCTTAGGCTAGTACATAGACAATTAATGTTTGCATCTTTAGCATATCAAAGAAGAATTTTCAGCCGACATAAATAATGTAAAGATACCTTTAGTACAAGGAAAATATAATATTACCCTGTACAAGATATTGTATACCATACCCATTGTAATATATATATAATATACATATATAACATACTGTAAACACTCTCCCCTATATATATCATTCAACTCAACCAAGAAAAATATAAGAAGAAGAAGCTTTAGCCTGCAAAATTTCAAACTGCTGTTTCAACATAAATACAAACCAGTTCTTCTTTCCTGGAAATCAAGTGAGTAACCTCACTCTTAAATGATCAAGCATATATATATATCTGTTGAATATGCATCTTGAGTAAGTATGGACTGTGTAAATTTACTTATGTGTTCATTTTCGGGAAACACAAGTGAGTAGCATATTTTTTTATAAAACTTAAAGGTATAAATAGGTTGGTTATATATATCTTTGAATAAGTTGTGTATATATATATGGTTTTCTGGACAAATTTAAAAGCTGGAAGTATTTCTACAGGCTATTGTTGTACAGGTTCTCTGTGTTGTGGTTTTAAACTCAAAATTCTTATTTAGGAAAATAAATTATTTACCCTCGTTCTATGTATTGTTTGGGCTTAAGTTTCAAACAAAAATCGGTTGTTATATCATAAATTAAAGATAAAAACAAATTTTAAAGATGAACACACAGGTTAATAGCTCTGGAAAGCAAGAATACTGAGCAAGCTTGAAATATGTTGAGATACAAATGTTTTAATTCACAATTTCAAGCATATAAACTGAATTCTCTTACTTAAACTTGATTTTTAAAACAAACATCATGATTTTTAGGGCTAAGATAAAAGAGCAGTTGCGAGATGAACGAGATATGGTTTTGGGGGGAAATCTGATGATCGGCGTGTTAATTTTTGGCAAAATTTGGCATGGAGGTACTAGTATGATCGTAGAATCTAGGAAAAATACTGAAAAAAAATTTCGAATGAGTAAATTTTTGGGTTGGATCGAAAGTAGGGTTTAAGAGGGGTAATGGGTTTGGCTCGGTTGTCGAGGCAATGCGAGGGCATCAGGGAATTAGAGGCGATCGGACTAGGTGGGTTAGAGGTGTTGGGTGGTGGCGAAGCTTCGGACCAAGTTTCGAGGTGGCCGGTGGTCGTGGGTGATGGTACGATGGGTTTTTGGGTGGTCGAGTTTTTGGGTCAGTGGGTTCGATTGGGTCAAATTTGATCTGATCGAACTTTCTTCGATCTGGATAATGCTTTGGGGTCTCGCGTGTTAGTGTGTGTGTGTGGGATGGACGCGGTGCTCATCGGTGGCCGGAGGAGCGTGGGTAGGTGCACGGTGCACGTGTGTGCACTGGGGAGGAAGGAAGGTGAATGACGTGATGAACTCGAAGAAAAAGAAAGAAGAGCAGAGGAAGGAGATTCACGCGAGAAGATTTTAGGGTTGTCTCGTGTTTCACCCGTGTAAATCGCGTTGCTGTCTTCGGTTTTTAAGTGCTGATATTTGCTACCTGTAGCACTAAGTTGAAGGATATATTTAAGTTAAGCATTAATCAAGTTGAGGATGTTAACAGATTAATTTAAACTAAGATCTGCTTAAATATTACTAAGCAAGTTTTACAGAAAATAAAACGAGTAAATGATTTAAACTCAAAGTTAATTATGATTGAAATAAATTTATAATTGTGATGTAATAGTAGTTCAAAATGTAATCGAATTTGTAATTAGGGAATTTAATGATGATCGTGTATAAAATCATTTGAAATCAAGATTTTAATCAATTATTTGAAATTGGTTAATTAACAAATCATAGATAACTGATTAAATAAATAATTAATGGTGGAACGATTAAGTTAATTAATAATAAAGGATTAATTAAGCAAATAATAAAAATAAATTGTCTAATTAAGTTTTATAAATCAATAATTAAGGTTATTGATTAGTAATTAAGAATTAATTCATTAATTAAGTGTATACTTAATAGGTAATTAATGAATTGAAATAAGTTAATTTATTAGTAATTGATTAGTTATCGTAATTAATTAAGAATAATTGATTAAGATGATTTGTAATTGAATAACATTAATTAACTAAGATTATTGACTAATCTGTTTTGGAATAATCAGATGATTAATTGATATTGCTTAGAGATGTTTGGATTCTATTTGATGATTGAACTGTTGATATTTCTGATTGAGATGTCCTGTTTTAATTTGAGCAATGTTTACTGTAATTTATTATCTGTGATATGTACATCTGTGATTGTGAATATGGGATAAGCGTTACAATTGGTTTGTACCGCTTGTCAAAATATAAGCGTTATAGTTTATACCGCTTATTAAATAGATTGTTGTATTTGAATCTGTGCTGAATGATGTTGCACGATTGTGTTGAACCCCTGGACCACACCATACACACACAAATATGGATTTCACGAGGAAATCGTTTAAGTCACAGATGTTTGAAATAGTTTTAAATTTGAATTTTTAAATTCAAATGTTTTGGAAATGGAGTCGGAATAAATGTGAAAAGCTTTTGGAATGTATTTCAAAATAAAAATTTATTTTAAATTACTTGATTAAGTTTTGGAATTTAAATAATTTGATTTAAATTTAAATTCAATACTTGAAATTGAATTCTATGATTTGAAATTAAGGATTAAAGATGTTATATTGGTTATATAGGGATTAAACCACTTTTAAGCATTATTTTTGGGAATTTGAATTTAACCCAAGGATTTCAACTCGTATAAATGAATCAGATTTCCAAAATGAAAACTGTTGTTTTCAAATGATAAACACTTTTAGATAAGAACTGAGATTCCAGTTAATTAGGGGAATTTCAAGATTGAATAGAAAAATGATTTTCCTAAATTAGGAATGAATTCTTTTTGAAAGCTATGAATTAAATCTGTTTATTTTTAACAGATTTAAATTGATGATTTGTTTAATCAAATTGAAATGAAATTGTTTTGAAGGTTATAAGTTAAATCTTTGATTTAAAGATTTAACGAGTTAATCAAATTGAAATGAAAATTGATTTGGAAAATCTGTGAATGAATCTTTTATTTAAAAGATTAAAATGTGAAAATTGTTTAAACCGTTAAAGGTTGTGAAAATGAATCTTTTTGTTTAAAGATTAAAAATGGTAATTTGTTAAACCATTTGAAAGAAAGTCTTGAATTATTAAGTTGTGACTTAATTGAAATCCCATTATCCATTTGTTTTTGAAATATCGTGCTCACTATTCGGTTTAGCCGGGAAAGGACCTTTGTGTCGTATAACCCATTCCGAATATGTGATACGTCGTTATGGATAGCATTTGAAGACCGGTGATGAAGACCGGGTATTTGCGAAAGCGATAGGATGACCTATCGATTGTTTCTGCACCGAGTCGCACCGGTATAGAAACTCCCTAAGTGATGGGAAATCCGATCGGGATTGTGAATATCCGGATTTCAAGGACTTCTTTGTAAGTGCCTTCGGTTCTGTTCGAACCCAGAACAGACTTGTATGGATAGTATGTCTGACATTACAAATTGAGATATAAAGCCGATTTCTTTCAAATATATTTCTGTTGGTGGCGGAGAATTTATTCTTTTAGCTTAACACCCTTCTCTGAGACGTACGAGCTCAGAGGTTATATAGTTGAAGTTATCAGCAATATATTCCCAATTTGGTAATGTGACATGCTAAGTGTAGCTGTGAAATGATCATTGTGTTGATTATTTGTGATAGGATCATTTATTTGATCGTCTATCTTAGTGATCATTGTGTTGATCATTTGTTGACCCAAAGCATGGCTTTTGTATAAAGTATGTTTTTGTGGACGTGACTTCGTCGAGCCTCACACCCCGGAAAAGGTCAAAACAGGAAAGATGCGGCAAGGTTATGAGGGGTAGCACCCTTTAGGGTATGTACATTTCCTTCTGGATAGAGGTGGTATCATGGTATGGAGCCCAGATATTTAACCTATGTGGTTACTACGAATTTATTACTTTGTGGTTGTTGGTTTTCGGGATCCCGTGAGAAAGGTCGTTTACGATCGGGGAATGGCGTGCTCGTGTCAGTAGTTACCCAGTTAGGGGTAACCCGGCCTTGTGTTGGCAGAGTTCCGGTTTGGTTCTCGGGGATGTCTTTCCAGAGGCATTCTCATGTGGCAATGGGAAGTTCCTTGGCCTGACCATTTGTTGGAAATCCAAAGAAACAATACGTGACTTGTACGGTTTTAGTTGTAGAACCTGCTTCCTCAGGAGGTAGCTATAGTAGGCATAATATAATGGTACCTATGCTGGCTAAGATTTATATTCTACTTTCGAAATCGTTTTATACACTATGCACTAATAATAATATCAAAATTGATTTGACTTTAATGCGTATCAAGCATGTTTGGCTATCATAAGGAGAAATCTTCTCCAAGTCTGCGTTTGCATTGTGTGTGTGGCAGGAGGTCTTATGGTAGTCTCATTTTTTAAAAGCATTGCGAATTGACTTTAAAAATATTTTATTGAATGTTTTTAAAGATAAACTGTTTTTGTTGCTCACACCAGTCCCACGACTGATCCGGAGTTTATCGTTTCTTTCCTAAACTCTGGGTGCTCATTATTTTCTACACGAGCAGTCTAGAGTTGGGTTTTACAGATAGTTAGATATAGTGGATTATCTGGAGTTAGTTCAGTCTTTGGATCGCACCAGTCTTGCTGAGCTTGGTGATATGTTATTGGGGGTTCGAGTTCTGCTGGATTGATTCTTGGAAATGGAGTTGCAGTTCTCGGAGTTCTCTTTTGAAGATTATCTCAGAGTTATTTGTTCCGTATGCTAGATGTTATCTATTTTCTTTTCCGCTGCTATTTTATTGTATCATATCTCTGACGTATATTGATATTCATTGTATCGTTCTGTTGTATCAGATATTGTATATCAGTGTATTATTCTTTTTATTCCGCTGTGTTGTATACTTAATGTTGTTATAAGCTCCGGCGAATCGGGTTTGAACGGTCGAATCTATGGCATTCGAATACGATTTGAAGTATGGATGTTGATTTTCGAGCGGGCAAAATCCGACTCGTCACATTTGGTATCAGAGCTAAGGTTAAAACTTTAGCACAGGAGTGTAACACATTAAGTAGCTCATTAGAGATAGGATGAAGTAAATCCTAGAACGAGTAATCCTTAAGATATCCGTTTGAATGCCTCAGTAAATTCTCTTACTATCTGCTAATAGTGAGTATGAGTGCAAGAAGAGAACGAGATAGGGGACAGGTAAATACGACTATAATTAGTCAAAACTCTGTAACAACGGTGGAAATAACTTTCTCTATCAATTTTCTTTGATTCGTTTCCAAATTCTTTTGATTGATTCATGACGGTTACAGAAAGAAGTTTCGGTGTAATGAAGGCCTACGAATCGTTGTAGGAAATTTTACTTCGTATCTTCATCGATTTCTTATCGGCTTTTCGATTTAAACTCTAATAAATGAATTAGAAATTGGAAATTTTAAATAAATTGGAAATTTTGATTGAATTAAATTGATTAATAGAATATGAAGGATAATCGAATTGTATCGATAAATCGATTTCGTTTGAAACCAAATTTTGAAATTCTATTGTAGTTTCTTGTGAATACCAAGGTCCGAAGAGGGACAAATTGGTATGTATTCTGAGATATTCCAACTTGAATTTGGAATCCATATCTTAAGTTTGAGGAATTATAGGAAATCGAATCTGTCTATCTCTGTGTTGTTTTCGTGCCTGCGAATTTCGAGGACGAAATTCTTTTAAGGGGGGAAGTCTGTAACGACCCTAGATTTTAATTTAATTTAAATTGATAATTAAATGAAATTTTGAATAAAAATTTATAAAATTAATTATAAAGGGCAGCGAGTTTCCCCGATTCAAATAGAAATTTTATTAAGTCGTATGAATTTGTAAATTTGTATATATGTGAATATATATGTATATATTGGATTTTAAATAAATTCTTAAATAAATGATTTTTGAAAAATAAATAATATACTTTAGACATAAGTATAGAAAATAAATAAATAAATTGATTTAAATTTTTATAAATGATGATAATTTGAGTTATATAAAATATATGTGTACAAAGAAAAATGTAAAACAATAATTTTTAAAGTAAAATTTGTGATAAATATTTAAACTAAAAATAGAAGTAAAATAAATATTTGAGTTATAAATAAAGATAAATAAAAGTTAAGTATCGAACCAAATAAACAAAATAACAAACAAATACATGAGTATTAGCAATAAATGTTTGAGTAAATTTGAATTTAATATATAGAAAATATGAACTACAAACAAAGTATATTTATAATGTAAATCTATATATAACAAGACATGCAAGTCAATGAAATATTTAAGTTAGAAGTGTAAATAAATCCATACAAGATAAATTATAAAATATAAATTAAACACATTGAACAAAATATAATAACATTTAATGTCATATTACAAAACAAGTAAAATAATATTTTTAGTTAACAATAGAAATTTATTCATATTCCAAAGTATAAGTTAAATATAAAATGAATTAAACAATAAAATAAATACTTAAGTTAAAAAGTATATGTTTTTACATAAGTAATAAAGCAAAGTTGTATAAATAATGTAGGCTGTAAAGAAAATCAAATATGAACAAAACAAAGAAAATGATTTGCAGCCACCAAACTGCATAATCAACAAGTTAAAAGCAATATATGTTAAATTATAAAGCAAGTACAAATATAAGCATGGAATGAAACAAGTAAACAATTAATATCTTAGGCTAGTACATAGACAATTAATGTTTGCATCTTTAGCATATCAAAGAAGAATTTTCAGCCGACATAAATAATGTAAAGATACCTTTAGTACAAGGAAAATATAATATTACCCTGTACAAGATATTGTATACCATACCCATTGTAATATATATATATAATATACATATATAACATACTGTAAACACTCTCCCCTATATATATCATTCAACTCAACCAAGAAAAATATAAGAAGAAGAAGCTTTAGCCTGCAAAATTTCAAACTGCTGTTTCAACATAAATACAAATCAGTTCTTCTTTCCTGGAAATCAAGTGAGTAACCTCACTCTTAAATGATCAAGCATATATATATATCTGTTGAATATGCATCATGAGTAAGTATGGACTGTGTAAATTTACTTATGTGTTCATTTTCGGGAAACACAAGTGAGTAGCATATTTTTTTATAAAACTTAAAGGTATAAATAGGTTGGTTATATATATCTTTGAATAAGTTGTGTATATATATATGGTTTTCTGGACAAATTTAAAAGCTGGAAGTATTTCTACAGGCTATTGTTGTACAGGTTCTCTGTGTTGTGGTTTTAAACTCAAAATTCTTATTTAGGAAAATAAATTATTTACCCTCGTTCTATGTATTGTTTGGGCTTAAGTTTCAAACAAAAATCGGTTGTTATATCATAAATTAAAGATAAAAACAAATTTTAAAGAAGAACACACAGGTTAATAGCTCTGGAAAGCAAGAATACTGAGCAAGCTTGAAATATGTTGAGATACAAATGTTTTAATTCACAATTTCAAGCATATAAACTGAATTCTCTTACTTAAACTTGATTTTTAAAACAAACATCATGATTTTTAGGGCTAAGATAAAAGAGCAGTTGCGAGATGAACGAGATATGGTTTTGGGGGAAAATCTGATGATCGGCGTGTTAATTTTTGGCAAAATTTGGCATGGAGGTACTAGTATGATCGTAGAATCTAGGAAAAATACTGAAAAAAAATTTCGAATGAGTAAATTTTTGGGTTGGATCGAAAGTAGGGTTTAAGAGGGGTAATGGGTTTGGCTTGGTTGTCGAGGCAATGCGAGGGCATCAGGGAATTAGAGGCGATCGGACTAGGTGGGTTAGAGGCGTTGGGTGGTGGCGAAGCTTCGGACCAAGTTTCGAGGTGGCCGGTGGTCGTGGGTGATGGTACGATGGGTTTTTGGGTGGTCGAGTTTTTGGGTCAGTGGGTTCGATTGGGTCAAATTTGATCTGATCGAACTTTCTTCGATCTGGATAATGCTTTGGGGTCTCGCGTGTTAGTGTGTGTGTGTGGGATGGACGCGGTGCTCATCGGTGGCCGGAGGAGCGTGGGTAGGTGCACGGTGCACGTGTGTGCACTGGGGAGGAAGGAAGGTGAATGACGTGATGAACTCGAAGAAAAAGAAAGAAGAGCAGAGGAAGGAGATTCACGCGAGAAGATTTTAGGGTTGTCTCGTGTTTCACCCGTGTAAATCGCGTTGCTGTCTTCGGTTTTTAAGTGCTGATATTTGCTACCTGTAGCACTAAGTTGAAGGATATATTTAAGTTAAGCATTAATCAAGTTGAGGATGTTAACAGATTAATTTAAACTAAGATCTGCTTAAATATTACTAAGCAAGTTTTACAGAAAATAAAACGAGTAAATGATTTAAACTCAAAGTTAATTATGATTGAAATAAATTTATAATTGTGATGTAATAGTAGTTCAAAATGTAATCGAATTTGTAATTAGGGAATTTAATGATGATCGTGTATAAAATCATTTGAAATCAAGATTTTAATCAATTATTTGAAATTGGTTAATTAACAAATCATAGATAACTGATTAAATAAATAATTAATGGTGGAACGATTAAGTTAATTAATAATAAAGGATTAATTAAGCAAATAATAAAAATAAATTGTCTAATTAAGTTTTATAAATCAATAATTAAGGTTATTGATTAGTAATTAAGAATTAATTCATTAATTAAGTGTATACTTAATAGGTAATTAATGAATTGAAATAAGTTAATTTATTAGTTATTGATTAGTTATCGTAATTAATTAAGAATAATTGATTAAGATGATTTGTAATTGAATAACATTAATTAACTAAGATTATTGACTAATCTGTTTTGGAATAATCAGATGATTAATTGATATTGCTTAGAGATGTTTGGATTCTATTTGATGATTGAACTGTTGATATTTCTGATTGAGATGTCCTGTTTTAATTTGAGCAATGTTTACTGTAATTTATTATCTGTGATATGTACATCTGTGATTGTGAATATGGGATAAGCGTTACAATTGGTTTGTACCGCTTGTCAAAATATAAGCGTTATAGTTTATACCGCTTATTAAATAGATTGTTGTATTTGAATCTGTGCTGAATGATGTTGCACGATTGTGTTGAACCCCTGGACCACACCATACACACACAAATATGGATTTCACGAGGAAATCGTTTAAGTCACAGATGTTTGAAATAGTTTTAAATTTGAATTTTTAAATTCAAATGTTTTGGAAATGGAATCGGAATAAATGTGAAAAGCTTTTGGAATGTATTTCAAAATAAAAATTTATTTTTAAATTACTTGATTAAGTTTTGGAATTTAAATAATTTGATTTAAATTTAAATTCAATACTTGAAATTGAATTCTATGATTTGAAATTAAGGATTAAAGATGTTATATTGGTTATATAGGGATTAAACCACTTTTAAGCATTATTTTTGGGAATTTGAATTTAACCCAAGGATTTCAACTCGTATAAATGAATCAGATTTCCAAAATGAAAACTGTTGTTTTCAAATGATAAACACTTTTAGATAAGAACTGAGATTCCAGTTAACTAGGGGAATTTCAAGATTGAATAGAAAAATGATTTTCCTAAGTTAGGAATGAATTCTTTTTGAAAGCTATGAATTAAATCTGTATATTTTTAACAGATTTAAATTGATGATTTGTTTAATCAAATTGAAATGAAATTGTTTTGAAGGTTATAAGTTAAATCTTTGATTTAAAGATTTAACGAGTTAATCAAATTGAAATGAAAATTGATTTGGAAAATCTGTGAATGAATCTTTTATTTAAAAGATTAAAATGTGAAAATTGTTTAAACCGTTAAAGGTTGTGAAAATGAATCTTTTTGTTTAAAGATTAAAAATGGTAATTTGTTAAACCATTTGAAAGAAAGTCTTGAATTATTAAGTTGTGACTTAATTGAAATCCCATTATCCATTTGTTTTTGAAATATCGTGCTCACTATTCGGTTTAGCCGGGAAAGGACCTTTGTGTCGTATAACCCATTCCGAATATGTGATACGTCGTTATGGATAGCATTTGAAGACCGGTGATGAAGACCGGGTATTTGCGAAAGCGATAGGATGACCTATCGATTGTTTCTGCACCGAGTCGCGCCGGTATAGAAACTCCCTAAGTGATGGGAAATCCGATCGGGATTGTGAATATCCGGATTTCAAGGACTTTTTTTTAAGTGCCTTCGGTTCTGTTCGAACCCAGAACAGACTTGTATGGATAGTATGTCTGACATTACAAATTGAGATATAAAGCCGATTTCTTTCAAATATATTTCTGTTGGTGGCGGAGAATTTATTCTTTTAGCTTAACACCCTTCTCTGAGACGTACGAGCTCAGAGGTTATATAGTTGAAGTTATCAGCAATATATTCCCAATTTGGTAATGTGACATGCTAAGTGTAGCTGTGAAATGATCATTGTGTTGATTATTTGTGATAGGATCATTTATTTGATCGTCTATCTTAGTGATCATTGTGTTGATCATTTGTTGACCCAAAGCATGGCTTTTGTATAAAGTATGTTTTTGTGGACGTGACTTCGTCGAGCCTCACACCCCGGAAAAGGTCAAAACAGGAAAGATGCGGCAAGGTTATGAGGGGTAGCACCCTTTAGGGTATGTACATTTCCTTCTGGATAGAGGTGGTATCATGGTATGGAGCCCAGATATTTAACCTATGTGGTTACTACGAATTTATTACTTTGTGGTTGTTGGTTTTCGGGATCCCGTGAGAAAGGTCGTTTACGATCGGGGAATGGCGTGCTCGTGTCAGTAGTTACCCAGTTAGGGGTAACCCGGCCTTGTGTTGGCAGAGTTCCGGTTTGGTTCTCGGGGATGTCTTTCCAGAGGCATTCTCATGTGGCAATGGGAAGTTCCTTGGCCTGACCATTTGTTGGAAATCCAAAGAAACAATACGTGACTTGTACGGTTTTAGTTGTAGAACCTGCTTCCTCAGGAGGTAGCTATAGTAGGCATAATATAATGGTACCTATGCTGGCTAAGATTTATATTCTACTTTCGAAATCGTTTTATACACTATGCACTAATAATAATATCAAAATTGATTTGACTTTAATGCGTATCAAGCATGTTTGGCTATCATAAGGAGAAATCTTCTCCAAGTCTGCGTTTGCATTGTGTGTGTGGCAGGAGGTCTTATGGTAGTCTCATTTTTTAAAAGCATTGCGAATTGACTTTAAAAATATTTTATTGAATGTTTTTAAAGATAAACTGTTTTTGTTGCTCACACCAGTCCCACGACTGATCCGGAGTTTATCGTTTCTTTCCTAAACTCTGGGTGCTCATTATTTTCTACACGAGCAGTCTAGAGTTGGGTTTTACAGATAGTTAGATATAGTGGATTATCTGGAGTTAGTTCAGTCTTTGGATCGCACCAGTCTTGCTGAGCTTGGTGATATGTTATTGGGGGTTCGAGTTCTGCTGGATTGATTCTTGGAAATGGAGTTGCAGTTCTCGGAGTTCTCTTTTGAAGATTATCTCAGAGTTATTTGTTCCGTATGCTAGATGTTATCTATTTTCTTTTCCGCTGCTATTTTATTGTATCATATCTCTGACGTATATTGATATTCATTGTATCGTTCTGTTGTATCAGATATTGTATATCAGTGTATTATTCTTTTTATTCCGCTGTGTTGTATACTTAATGTTGTTATAAGCTCCGGCGAATCGGGTTTGAACGGTCGAATCTATGGCATTCGAATACGATTTGAAGTATGGATGTTGATTTTCGAGCGGGCAAAATCCGACTCGTCACATTTGGTATCAGAGCTAAGGTTAAAACTTTAGCACAGGAGTGTAACACATTAAGTAGCTCATTAGAGATAGGATGAAGTAAATCCTAGAATGAGTAATCCTTAAGATATCCGTTTGAATGCCTCAGTAAATTCTCTTACTATCTGCTAATAGTGAGTATGAGTGCAAGAAGAGAACGAGATAGGGGACAGGTAAATACGACTATAATTAGTCAAAACTCTGTAACAACGGTGGAAATAACTTTCTCTATCAATTTTCTTTGATTCGTTTCCAAATTCTTTTGATTGATTCATGACGGTTACAGAAAGAAGTTTCGGTGTAATGAAGGCCTACGAATCGTTGTAGGAAATTTTACTTCGTATCTTCATCGATTTCTTATCGGCTTTTCGATTTAAACTCTAATAAATGAATTAGAAATTGGAAATTTTAAATAAATTGGAAATTTTGATTGAATTAAATTGATTAATAGAATATGAAGGATAATCGAATTGTATCGATAAATCGATTTCGTTTGAAACCAAATTTTGAAATTCTATTGTAGTTTCTTGTGAATACCAAGGTCCGAAGAGGGACAAATTGGTATGTATTCTGAGATATTCCAACTTGAATTTGGAATCCATATCTTAAGTTTGAGGAATTATAGGAAATCGAATCTGTCTATCTCTGTGTTGTTTTCGTGCCTGCGAATTTCGAGGACGAAATTAAGGGGGGAAGTCTGTAACGACCCTAGATTTTAATTTAATTTAAATTGATAATTAAATGAAATTTTGAATAAAAATTTATAAAATTAATTATAAAGGGCAGCGAGTTTCCCCGATTCAAATAGAAATTTTATTAAGTCGTATGAATTTGTAAATTTTTATATATGTGAATATATATGTATATATTGGATTTTAAATAAATTCTTAAATAAATGATTTTTGAAAAATAAATAATATACTTTAGACATAAGTATAGAAAATAAATAAATAAATTGATTTAAATTTTTATAAATGATGATAATTTGAGTTATATAAAATATATGTGTACAAAGAAAAATGTAAAACAATAATTTTTAAAGTAAAATTTGTGATAAATATTTAAACTAAAAATAGAAGTAAAATAAATATTTGAGTTATAAATAAAGATAAATAAAAGTTAAGTATCGAACCAAATAAACAAAATAACAAACAAATACATGAGTATTAGCAATAAATGTTTGAGTAAATTTGAATTTAATATATAGAAAATATGAACTACAAACAAAGTATATTTATAATGTAAATCTATATATAACAAGACATGCAAGTCAATGAAATATTTAAGTTAGAAGTGTAAATAAATCCATACAAGATAAATTATAAAATATAAATTAAACACATTGAACAAAATATAATAACATTTAATGTCATATTACAAAACAAGTAAAATAATATTTTTAGTTAACAATAGAAATTTATTCATATTCCAAAGTATAAGTTAAATATAAAATGAATTAAACAATAAAATAAATACTTAAGTTAAAAAGTATATGTTTTTACATAAGTAATAAAGCAAAGTTGTATAAATAATGTAGGCTGTAAAGAAAATCAAATATGAACAAAACAAAGAAAATGATTTGCAGCCACCAAACTGCATAATCAACAAGTTAAAAAGCAATATATGTTAAATTATAAAGCAAGTACAAATATAAGCATGGAATGAAACAAGTAAACAATTAATATCTTAGGCTAGTACATAGACAATTAATGTTTGCATCTTTAGCATATCAAAGAAGAATTTTCAGCCGACATAAATAATGTAAAGATACCTTTAGTACAAGGAAAATATAATATTACCCTGTACAAGATATTGTATACCATACCCATTGTAATATATATATAATATACATATATAACATACTGTAAACACTCTCCCCTATATATATCATTCAACTCAACCAAGAAAAATATAAGAAGAAGAAGCTTTAGCCTGCAAAATTTCAAACTGCTGTTTCAACATAAATACAAATCAGTTCTTCTTTCCTGGAAATCAAGTGAGTAACCTCACTCTTAAATGATCAAGCATATATATATATCTGTTGAATATGCATCTTGAGTAAGTATGGACTGTGTAAATTTACTTATGTGTTCATTTTCGGGAAACACAAGTGAGTAGCATATTTTTTTATAAAACTTAAAGGTATAAATAGGTTGGTTATATATATCTTTGAATAAGTTGTGTATATATATATGGTTTTCTGGACAAATTTAAAAGCTGGAAGTATTTCTACAGGCTATTGTTGTACAGGTTCTCTGTGTTGTGGTTTTAAACTCAAAATTCTTATTTAGGAAAATAAATTATTTACCCTCGTTCTATGTATTGTTTGGGCTTAAGTTTCAAACAAAAATCGGTTGTTATATCATAAATTAAAGATAAAAACAAATTTTAAAGATGAACACACAGGTTAATAGCTCTGGAAAGCAAGAATACTGAGCAAGCTTGAAATATGTTGAGATACAAATGTTTTAATTCACAATTTCAAGCATATAAACTGAATTCTCTTACTTAAACTTGATTTTTAAAACAAACATCATGATTTTTAGGGCTAAGATAAAAGAGCAGTTGCGAGATGAACGAGATATGGTTTTGGGGGGAAATCTGATGATCGGCGTGTTAATTTTTGGCAAAATTTGGCATGGAGGTACTAGTATGATCGTAGAATCTAGGAAAAATACTGAAAAAAAATTTCGAATGAGTAAATTTTTGGGTTGGATCGAAAGTAGGGTTTAAGAGGGGTAATGGGTTTGGCTCGGTTGTCGAGGCAATGCGAGGGCATCAGGGAATTAGAGGCGATCGGACTAGGTGGGTTAGAGGCGTTGGGTGGTGGCGAAGCTTCGGACCAAGTTTCGAGGTGGCCGGTGGTCGTGGGTGATGGTACGATGGGTTTTTGGGTGGTCGAGTTTTTGGGTCAGTGGGTTCGATTGGGTCAAATTTGATCTGATCGAACTTTCTTCGATCTGGATAATGCTTTGGGGTCTCGCGTGTTAGTGTGTGTGTGTGGGATGGACGCGGTGCTCATCGGTGGCCGGAGGAGCGTGGGTAGGTGCACGGTGCACGTGTGTGCACTGGGGAGGAAGGAAGGTGAATGACGTGATGAACTCGAAGAAAAAGAAAGAAGAGCAGAGGAAGGAGATTCACGCGAGAAGATTTTAGGGTTGTCTCGTGTTTCACCCGTGTAAATCGCGTTGCTGTCTTCGGTTTTTAAGTGCTGATATTTGCTACCTGTAGCACTAAGTTGAAGGATATATTTAAGTTAAGCATTAATCAAGTTGAGGATGTTAACAGATTAATTTAAACTAAGATCTGCTTAAATATTACTAAGCAAGTTTTACAGAAAATAAAACGAGTAAATGATTTAAACTCAAAGTTAATTATGATTGAAATAAATTTATAATTGTGATGTAATAGTAGTTCAAAATGTAATCGAATTTGTAATTAGGGAATTTAATGATGATCGTGTATAAAATCATTTGAAATCAAGATTTTAATCAATTATTTGAAATTGGTTAATTAACAAATCATAGATAACTGATTAAATAAATAATTAATGGTGGAACGATTAAGTTAATTAATAATAAAGGATTAATTAAGCAAATAATAAAAATAAATTGTCTAATTAAGTTTTATAAATCAATAATTAAGGTTATTGATTAGTAATTAAGAATTAATTCATTAATTAAGTGTATACTTAATAGGTAATTAATGAATTGAAATAAGTTAATTTATTAGTAATTGATTAGTTATCGTAATTAATTAAGAATAATTGATTAAGATGATTTGTAATTGAATAACATTAATTAACTAAGATTATTGACTAATCTGTTTTGGAATAATCAGATGATTAATTGATATTGCTTAGAGATGTTTGGATTCTATTTGATGATTGAACTGTTGATATTTCTGATTGAGATGTCCTGTTTTAATTTGAGCAATGTTTACTGTAATTTATTATCTGTGATATGTACATCTGTGATTGTGAATATGGGATAAGCGTTACAATTGGTTTGTACCGCTTGTCAAAATATAAGCGTTATAGTTTATACCGCTTATTAAATAGATTGTTGTATTTGAATCTGTGCTGAATGATGTTGCACGATTGTGTTGAACCCCTGGACCACACCATACACACACAAATATGGATTTCACGAGGAAATCGTTTAAGTCACAGATGTTTGAAATAGTTTTAAATTTGAATTTTTAAATTCAAATGTTTTGGAAATGGAATCGGAATAAATGTGAAAAGCTTTTGGAATGTATTTCAAAATAAAAATTTATTTTTAAATTACTTGATTAAGTTTTGGAATTTAAATAATTTGATTTAAATTTAAATTCAATACTTGAAATTGAATTCTATGATTTGAAATTAAGGATTAAAGATGTTATATTGGTTATATAGGGATTAAACCACTTTTAAGCATTATTTTTGGGAATTTGAATTTAACCCAAGGATTTCAACTCGTATAAATGAATCAGATTTCCAAAATGAAAACTGTTGTTTTCAAATGATAAACACTTTTAGATAAGAACTGAGATTCCAGTTAACTAGGGGAATTTCAAGATTGAATAGAAAAATGATTTTCCTAAGTTAGGAATGAATTCTTTTTGAAAGCTATGAATTAAATCTGTATATTTTTAACAGTTTTAAATTGATGATTTGTTTAATCAAATTGAAATGAAATTGTTTTGAAGGTTATAAGTTAAATCTTTGATTTAAAGATTTAACGAGTTAATCAAATTGAAATGAAAATTGATTTGGAAAATCTGTGAATGAATCTTTTATTTAAAAGATTAAAATGTGAAAATTGTTTAAACCGTTAAAGGTTGTGAAAATGAATCTTTTTGTTTAAAGATTAAAAATGGTAATTTGTTAAACCATTTGAAAGAAAGTCTTGAATTATTAAGTTGTGACTTAATTGAAATCCCATTATCCATTTGTTTTTGAAATATCGTGCTCACTATTCGGTTTAGCCGGGAAAGGACCTTTGTGTCGTATAACCCATTCCGAATATGTGATACGTCGTTATGGATAGCATTTGAAGACCGGTGATGAAGACCGGGTATTTGCGAAAGCGATAGGATGACCTATCGATTGTTTCTGCACCGAGTCGCGCCGGTATAGAAACTCCCTAAGTGATGGGAAATCCGATCGGGATTGTGAATATCCGGATTTCAAGGACTTCTTTGTAAGTGCCTTCGGTTCTGTTCGAACCCAGAACAGACTTGTATGGATAGTATGTCTGACATTACAAATTGAGATATAAAGCCGATTTCTTTCAAATATATTTCTGTTGGTGGCGGAGAATTTATTCTTTTAGCTTAACACCCTTCTCTGAGACGTACGAGCTCAGAGGTTATATAGTTGAAGTTATCAGCAATATATTCCCAATTTGGTAATGTGACATGCTAAGTGTAGCTGTGAAATGATCATTGTGTTGATTATTTGTGATAGGATCATTTATTTGATCGTCTATCTTAGTGATCATTGTGTTGATCATTTGTTGACCCAAAGCATGGCTTTTGTATAAAGTATGTTTTTGTGGACGTGACTTCGTCGAGCCTCACACCCCGGAAAAGGTCAAAACAGGAAAGATGCGGCAAGGTTATGAGGGGTAGCACCCTTTAGGGTATGTACATTTCCTTCTGGATAGAGGTGGTATCATGGTATGGAGCCCAGATATTTAACCTATGTGGTTACTACGAATTTATTACTTTGTGGTTGTTGGTTTTCGGGATCCCGTGAGAAAGGTCGTTTACGATCGGGGAATGGCGTGCTCGTGTCAGTAGTTACCCAGTTAGGGGTAACCCGGCCTTGTGTTGGCAGAGTTCCGGTTTGGTTCTCGGGGATGTCTTTCCAGAGGCATTCTCATGTGGCAATGGGAAGTTCCTTGGCCTGACCATTTGTTGGAAATCCAAAGAAACAATACGTGACTTGTACGGTTTTAGTTGTAGAACCTGCTTCCTCAGGAGGTAGCTATAGTAGGCATAATATAATGGTACCTATGCTGGCTAAGATTTATATTCTACTTTCGAAATCGTTTTATACACTATGCACTAATAATAATATCAAAATTGATTTGACTTTAATGCGTATCAAGCATGTTTGGCTATCATAAGGAGAAATCTCCTCCAAGTCTGCGTTTGCATTATGTGTGTGGCAGGAGGTCTTATGGTAGTCTCATTTTTTAAAAGCATTGCGAATTGACTTTAAAAATATTTTATTGAATGTTTTTAAAGATAAACTGTTTTTGTTGCTCACACCAGTCCCACGACTGATCCGGAGTTTATCGTTTCTTTCCTAAACTCTGGGTGCTCATTATTTTCTACACGAGCAGTCTAGAGTTGGGTTTTACAGATAGTTAGATATAGTGGATTATCTGGAGTTAGTTCAGTCTTTGGATCGCACCAGTCTTGCTGAGCTTGGTGATATGTTATTGGGGGTTCGAGTTCTGCTGGATTGATTCTTGGAAATGGAGTTGCAGTTCTCGGAGTTCTCTTTTGAAGATTATCTCAGAGTTATTTGTTCCGTATGCTAGATGTTATCTATTTTCTTTTCCGCTGCTATTTTATTGTATCATATCTCTGATGTATATTGATATTCATTGTATCGTTCTGTTGTATCAGATATTGTATATCAGTGTATTATTCTTTTTATTCCGCTGTGTTGTATACTTAATGTTGTTATAAGCTCCGGCGAATCGGGTTTGAACGGTCGAATCTATGGCATTCGAATACGATTTGAAGTATGGATGTTGATTTTCGAGCGGGCAAAATCCAACTCGTCACAAAAAAAGTAATTACATTGAAAATTGTTTGGAAAAAAGTCTAATTCTTCAAAAATAGCATGGGTAAATTAAAAATTAGCTGTTTTAATCTTTCGGAAAACAATTCAAAAGATTTCTAATTGAGTATAAATAAAAGGATTTTACTTGTATATTGCTTGATTATTTTGTTGTTTGGATGTTTGGTTATTTGTGTAATAACCTTTATTTTCCAGTATTTTTTAAATAGAATAAACGAAGATTTAAACTAGAAATTTAAGTGAGAAAATTTATTTCTCATTTATTGGAATTAGAGAAATTAGAATTTAATTGGAAAAGCAATATATGGGAACATGTTAATAAAGACATAGTGTATTCTAAATATTGTGTAATTCATTTTGTATTCAATTAAACTAAATGGTGTTAGTTGTTAGAAACAATTTAAGAAGTTATTTATTTATGTTGATTTTTGACATTTTGTTAAAACACTCAAATCAATTATTTTGTGAAGTCATTAGTTAGTTTATTAATTAGAATTGATTCATTGGTAATTAGAGTAAGCTTAGTTTAATGGAGGAAATATGTATGATTGGTTGCATGTTTAAATGGGCTTTAGTACACCCAAAACCCATTTTTAAAATACGTATGAGAAGGCTTTCTTCTCATTTTCTAAACCAGCACGTTCATTTTCTTAAAAGCAATTAATAAAAGCTTCTTCCTTCCTTATTCTTAAACCTAGTAGTCTAAGAATCAAGTTTTAAAATCAAAAATAAAATTTAGAAAATTAAGAGAAAATCAAGTTGATGTTTTAAACTATAATCTTTCTATTAAACTCATTGATTTCGATAAATTATAATGTTTGATTGGTTGCTATTCTTTCTTTGGGTTGAGATCAGAGCTAGTGTTTTTTAGCGTCGCAATTTCAAGCTATTGTGATAAATTATTGTCTAGCTCAAGAAAAAAGTTGAGTAATTCACTCACACTATCTCTATTTTTTAAACTCAAGTGTTTTTTGTTTTACTTTGATGAACATTTGATTGAATTAATCTCAAGTTTGGATGCTAATTTTATCATATGAAACTCTAATTTCTGTTTGTTGAAATCTACCTCTTATTATTATGATTTGTAGTTATTTTTTGATGTTTATATGTTTGCATGCTAGCTAATACTGTACACTAGAGTCTAGATGAACAACGTTAGAAAAACAGATGAAATCCGACCATTCGGGAGCCACGACTACCGCCTGGAATACACTCCAAGCAGTGCCACCGGTTCACCGATCCATGTGGACAAGTGCACCAGTTGTTGCTTGGAATTTGTTCCAGGCCATGGCTGCGTGCCTCTCCGATAGCCCGTTCGAGCCTCGTTTCAGCCAGGTTTATTGTTGTGCCTTGTGTGATGTCGTGGTACCTTGTTTGTGATGATTTAGATGCATATACAAAAAGCTATAAATTAATGAATTGAAGAACTTATTTCGATGATCTTATTCCATATAGATGTTCCTGTGGATATATGAAGTTACACATGGCATTACACACAAGTTATTTCACCATTCTGAACTAGTGTTTTCAATAGAATAATTTCTAACCTAAATGTTCTGCAAATCATTTCTAGTAATATATATTTAATGGATATTTAGAATATTGTTATAAGCAAATGAAAGAAATTTAATTATAATACCAAGGATTTCAAATTGGTTTTAAAAAATAGTTTTAAAGAGTGTATTTAAAAGTACTACTATATAGATTTATAAACGATTTCCAATCTATATGCGTGCGTATATTTTAGTTGATAAAAGCATAGTTTTAAGAAGGATTTGGAAGTATGTTTTTTTAGTAGAATTGCACGATTTTGATCGGATAAGGAATCAATTTAAATGATTTAATAAAACGAGTGGTATGAAACGCTCACATTTGTTTTACCATTTAATTCTTGCACTTGTTTGAATGAACATTTAATTTGCACAAGTGGTGTTTACTAGCCTCTAGTAATCATTTGAGCATTATCAAGTAGTTATGGGACATTAGGCTACACTTTTTTGATTACTAATCTGAAGTACGTTACACTTATTGAGTGAAGTTTACTAACTTTTTGTAAACATTTGAGTAAACCCCGAGTGCTTATGGGACATGCAGCCCATACTTGGATGATTTCTTATACGAAGTAAATAACACTTAATTTCTCTTGTTTAGACTCGTCTATGGGTAGGCCGTTTTATACGGATTTGTGTATGGGTTTTCCAGATCCATCTTGTGCTACTCATTTTCATATGAGTTATTGCGTGCAATGTGCTCGTACTTGGGCTAACATGCGATAGGCTTGTTTACTAGGCTAGCTTTTGATGATGACGGGAGATGAACTTGTCTTTGGTGTTGACTTGAAATGCGCTTGTCTTATAGTCGACTAGTGAAGTGCTTGTTTTATGTGTGATGTGTAGGCCAATGATAATAAATTAGCGAAGTGCTTATTTAATATGTGCGAAGTGGACAATGATGATTAGTGATTAAGAAATTCTTGTCTTTGCTTTCTTTTATAGTTGTGGATGCTTATGTTATTATTTTGATGGCTATTATCACTCCAATGTTTGTTGTGAGTGGATGAAATTAACCTTTGGTCATGAGGTTTCATATTAAGTATTAAGTTGATTTCTGAAGTATAATCCATGATATTTTACTCTTGATGCTTATGTAATCAATTATTGTTGTGGACTAACCTTTTTGATAATTAGAGATAGTCTTACTGGGCGTTATTTTGCTGCTCATATCTGACAGAGACTTGGCAGGTTATAGGGACTTTAGGCCTTATATGTGAGGTAGTTTAAGAAGTCTATTTGATGCTATTATTATTTATGATGTTCTATTTGAGTCGTGTAGATATGTTTGTTCATGTTGCGGACTTTTTTTAGTCATGTGTATTTGAGATTTGTCAATGTTTAATTATGTATATGCATTTGAGTGTGAGTCTAGTATTTCCTTTTGTAGACTCATACTTTTAAGAGGGATTGATGCATATTATTTCTATTACGACTTCATATTCCGTAATGTATATTATATTATGTATTGTTCTGAATTAGACTAAACCATTGTATTATTGTTTTGCGCCTTGATCAGATACATCGAATTTCTACTTGTGAAAAAGAAACGAAAAATATATTTATATTATTCGATCACTTCGACAGAGTTAAGAGGAGTTTTCCATCCATAAAATGATTCGCCAATGATTACAGTACAAATTGGACTCTCTATAGTCGCCAAGATTTTAGTGGATATGCACAGCACCATTAATGCAACTTTTAAACATACTTTTGATCATATCGGAATTCCTGAGGAAATGCTGGAACCAAGTTTAGAGCATATCTTTGGATTCAATAATGGGTCAACTACGATGGGGCAACTAATTTTTTTTATGTAGATAGGATTACTACAAAGCTGTCGAACCTTTGAAAACTACTTCGTCATTATGGATCAACCATCCCGCATAATGCTTTCCTCAAAACGTTGGATCTAGATTAAGTCACTACAAGAAAACCTGCTTTTAGATGCATTTATTGGCAGCGTTTCAAATCTAAGTGCAACTATATTGTGTTTTTTAAGTGTATATTATTTAGTTTGAACACTATCAAAATTTTTGTAGCTCTTCCTCTTTTTCATTTTAAACGCTTTACTAGTGACACAAATATTGTCCTCGCTGTCTCTCCACTTCCAAAACATAGCTCCACCATCTCCTAAACCTTAAATTGTCTTCTGCACATCTTGTTTCTTCATAGCCCCACTTCTCAGTCACTCTTCACATAGATTCTACCATCAAATTTGATGCTTATTCCGCCATATCCTAAAACGTAAAATATTTTAACATTGATTCCACGGCCAAATTTTTGTATCAGAATTTAGCCTGAAAAATTTACTTTCTTTTTATTCCTTTATGCACAAATAAAATATAAGAATATTATAAAAAGAGAATAATTGTAAATATGGATCAAAATAGAAAACATTAAATTTAAAGAAATTATATATAAAATAAGAAAAGTTGTAATAAATAGAAGATAGACTAAAATAGGCAAAGTTGATATATTTGCAAGCATGTTTATAAATAGTGGTTATAATTAGAACGATAAAACAGTAGAGTAACAATTATAACATAGGTTATAATTAAGCAAAAAGAACATAAAAGCTTATTTCAAAACTTCGACTAAGTTAATAGCAAATTATAATAGCAAATTATAACATAGGTTATAATTAGATATAATAGGAAAGGCTTATTTTAGGACTTATAATTAAGTTCATAAGAAAATAGTAGAGATAACATAAAATGCTTATTTTAAGACTTATAATTAATTTAATAAGCAAATATAGCAGAGATAACAGAAAAGGATTATTTTAAAGACTTATAATTAAGTTAATAAGAAAATATAGCAGAGATAACAGAAAAGGTTTATTTTAAAAACTTAGATTAAGTTAATAAGAAAATAGAGAAGAAATAACAGAAGAGGCTTATTTTAAGAACATACACTAAATCAATAAGCAAGAACAGATATACGGCCCATACCAATAGCATTCAATTTCAGACTAGGACTGATGGTCTCACAACAGATTAGGTGAGGCTTGGCAGGACCCTTTAGACCAGGACTAAGGGTCTCACAATAGTCAGGTGAGGCTGGGATATGCTTATTCTAACTAGGTAATAAGGGGCCAATAGATAGAAGCCCAAATCGAGGGATTTAGGCAGGAGGCGCAACCAAATTTTGTTTGTTAGGACTAGTACCGGCCGCATTCCCTTTTCAAACTAGGACTAATGATCACACAAAATACTTTGGTGAGACTGGGTAAGACCCTTTCAGAATAGAACTGATGGTCTCATAATAGATTAGGTAAGGCTGCGTACGCTTTTGCTGATTATGGTAAATAAGAGATCACAAATAGGAGCGACGGTTAGCAAGTACCGGTGATGACCGACGTGCGGCATTGATTAGGGTAGAAAGTTGCTACTGCATTCCAAGTGCTAAACAGGTGTCTTTTGGCTATGGGACCCACAGGATGGGACTAGCTTACAGTGGCACAACAGAAATAGAAGGTCGATTAATTGGTAGAATTAGGATTCACCTTAAATAAATTTGGATTAGGATTTTAGCCTAATCAAAGAAATCTAAGACAAGCGCAAACAATGACAACCAAAGCAAACAGTTAAATAATATTTTATCCCAGTTTTATCATTCCTTTATTTCCTTTTATACTAGAACTATTGCTAAGTATATTATTTTTATCTTGCTTAAAAATACTAGTAGTTACTTTCCCTCACTAGACTAATATTCTAACCCACTCCACTATTTACCCTTTTCGCCAGCAGGGATAGAAGATTCAGATTTCTTGGAGACACCTTTCCAGAGCTTTCTCATTCTTCTTTTTGTTTCAGTTTCTTTTCATCCCACTTTGGATACTGTACTTATGAGAAGGATGATTATTTTATTATACTCTGATTTTATGAGACTGAGATGTATTTTTTCATAAGATGTGTATTTGGCATTTAAGACATGTGATGTTTTTCAGGCTTATTTATGACGCATTATTTTGAATAATGCGTTACCATTAAATGTTTCCACTGTTTACATTTATTTTTCTTATGAATCTTAGCCTCTATGATGCTTCAACTATACCTATAACAGACAATATCTTTTAGTGTTCCCTTTTTGGGAATACTAAGAGGTGTGAGGTGTTTCACCATCACAAAAGAAAAAATAAAAACATGAAAGGAACTTAGGAGGATCTTTCTGCCACTATCATATGATGAATGTTCGTGAAATCAACCATTTTAGAGCCCTGGAGGGGATGATCATCAATTTCTTTAGACAAGGAACGATCAATAAATTTGTAAAATTGAACTGAGAAAAGATTAATAAAAATAACATTTCTAAAAAGAGAAAGTCTACATGGTTAGGAGTGAAATGCTCCTCATATTTGGATACTACCTAAGATGGTAGTCTACCTAAGATGGTACAAAAGCCTCTGCCCATGTCAAGATGGCAGAGTAAAGCGCTTCCTGGAGGGAGGACGGAGTAAGCCTTTAGCAGCGTTATGAGATGGCCAGGTTAAAGCACTAAACAAGCCTTTATCTATGCCACGTTATGGCTAGGTTAACGCACCTCCTTGAAGGAGGATGTAATAAGCCTCTATCCATGCCATAAGATGGACATGGTAGAGCACCGAGCAAGCCCCTACCACGTCGTAAAAGGGCCAGGGCAGGCCTCCTCCTATAGGTAAGTTGGATATGTCCTTTGTTCCAGCCTCAAAGATGAGTTAAACAAGGGCACTGGACAATTGACCAAGATGTCCAGGCCCAAGAAGAGACCCATCAAATTATGGACAAAAAAGTCCAGGCTCGGTAAGAGGCCCATCAAACTTTGGACTAAGACGTCCAAGTCTAAGGAGAAGCTCAACCAATAATGGGCTGTGATGTCCGAGCACAATTGGCTGCTAAATAATTATTCCTATATATATTCAAAATCTGGAGGGTTCATACATGTAAAAGAAGACGGAAGTAGAGCAGAAGAATAGAACTCCACTTACCATTACCCGAATTTGTGCTTTGGGACTTTCATTTCTAAACATCATCTGTTAATACCCAAATCTGGGTCTCGGGTTTCTTACATCAAAATCATATTAATTAATACCCGAATCTTGGTTTTGGGATTCTCATTTTTAAACATTGGCTATCAATACCCGAATTAGGGTTTTGGTTCACATAAGAATTTCTTCATATATTAGTAGAATTTTGTTTTCATGTATTAATAAATTATTACCTTATTATATCTGAATCTGGATATCAAGACTACTACTTATGTGAACCCTAATCCAGAAGCAAATTTTTTGGATTTTTATTCATCACAAATGCCCAAATCTAGGTCAAGGAACATTAAAGATCACTGTAAAAAGTCTCCGAATTGAGGCTTCGAATTTTGAAATTTTTAAATCCCACTAATGTTGAGGAATGTGTTGGAGTATTACTACACCCGAATTTCAGGCACTGGTCTTTTAATCAGGTTCTGTAATAAATAAAGAACATATTCTAATATTCATATCTCTATGACAAGGTAGAGTTGTCTATGGGTAAATTTCAAACTTTCCTGCCAAGTGGAAGTAGACACCTTCTTGATCATCTCCCATCTATGTTAATGAAGAAAATTTAACATTTAGATAAGCTATTTGACGTACAACTAACATAATGATTTGTTAATTTAAGAAAATGACATATATAGACAAATATGTCAGTCTAAAGCTAACAATTAGGAATATTGTTTGCTACATGTTCCTTAGGGAAGTCAGAATGGTAAGGAACAGAAAAATGGTTAGCAAGCAAAAAGTCGCTGAATAAGCAATTCAAAGGCGTTCCAAAAAGTGACATTACAAAAGAGGATCATGAATCAATTGATATTTACAAAATTTATGTGATTTGCATAAATTATGGAATCATTTACAATCAACAAAATTATTTACAAGATAAATTTACAAAGCTCAAATACATATATAAAATATAAATCTAGAGCTGCTTTATTAAGACTCTCCGCTACTAAAGGGTCTATGACATGATTAATTGTTGCACGGAGAACTTCCTTAAACTTCTTTTCTTTTCTCCTTATTTGGTTTTCATCATCAATTCCATTGATATTGGTCTTTAAGACACGATTAAAAGCTCTATTCGCAGCCCTGACCGTTTTATCTTCTCTTTCTAACTCTGCGACCTGCTTGATGAGCAAGTAATTGTCTTGCCATAACTTTTGGTTTTTAGCAGCAGAATTATTAATGGTCTGAGTGTACTTCACTTTCTGCTGCTCATCATAATATTTGGCTATTTCGAACTTTACGCTTCGACACCAATTCCCCACTACATTGTCATCTAAACCTAGGGGAGGGTTAAGCATAGTATGGAAGTTCTAAGTCGCGAGAAGTTTTGACCTAGTAGGTTTGACCACAGGAAGGATTAATTGAGGGATCGAAGATCACTCTTTGAAGCCTTATTGCCTAAAATGAATTACAAAGAGGCACAATTTGCTTGACTATCCTTCAATTTTAACTCTTAGTCGTTTGTTTGCTAAATGAGTTCAGACATCTTTTCATTGAATCGACTATGGGATTTGACTTCTCTTGTCGTTTGAGCACAGCAATCACTTCATCTTTTTTGTTAATCTCTGCTTCAAGATAGTCAATGTCATCTTTATGATTACCGGTGATGGATTTTAGAATAAGTTATCTTTTGTGCCACTTTATTGCTCCAACTTGCCACCAAAGCATTCTAATAAAACTTCATCATGAACGACAACTGCTCCTCTAGCTGTCAAAAGTCTCTCTCTTATGGCAACAACGTGAGATAGTTAGTTTTGAGTGAGAAAGGTTGTAGATGACTATGGCTCCTATTTGAATAAAAGAAATGAGAAGAAATTCAAATTAGGATAGAACATATCTTTATTATTATGGTAACATATTACAACTAAAGTAATAACAAAGTTAATGTGTACAACATGAAATTTGATTACATTTATAGTTTAGAAACTACTTTTCTAAATTTATCAAGAGATTTAGCTAAAAGCGTAATCGTCGAATCGAAAGGCATCGTAACTTCTTACATAGTGATGATCGACGGGCATTTGCTATAGTCCTATTTCCCACTGGGGGACTATCACGACCACAAATTAATTTGGAATGAAATGCTCTGTTCCCGTTAAGGAAAGTTTCCTTCTTATTGTTGAGGAAGTCAAAATGGAGGATAGGGTATTCCAAGTTCAATTTTTGTAAATCTCGAAGGAAATAACATCTCGCTAACATTGAAGTCTTTAAAATTGAGGCATTTTTAGAGTAAAACATTCTCAATTTAACGTATCGGTTTAAGTGCTCTCTAGGGACGACTCGACCTAAAGAACTAATATTTTGAAATAGTACAGTAAAAAGAAACTAAGCATATAAAGAAGGCCAAAACATATATAAATAAATCAATTAATTGTTACATATATACAATCATTCATCTGGTTCATACAAAATAGAATTAGAGAAAACAAATTTATCCTAATAATACTTAAGCTTTTCAAGGCAAAGATTTTGAGGAATCGGTCTAACCATACGGAAAATTCCAATAAGCTCCAGGATGCGGGTCAGATCCGAATTTATATGAGTATTTTGAATGAAAACATTTGAGTAGACCCCCACTGAATTCGCCTAAGTATGAAATATCTATAATATAGTGTCTATATTATGCTTTATAATTTGATAATTAAAAGATGCTAAAATTGAGGTACTACTGTCCAGACTGTGATATTTCTTAGATAGAACATTGTGCCCCTTTATTAATTTGTCTAACTCCCTATATAACTTGTTGATTTCTACCTACTTTCTGTCAAGTTCTGTTTTATAGGGAAAATCTGACTTCTTCTTTATCCAGGACAAATAATTTATCACTAATTATTATCTTCGAAGTGTAAGACATTTAAACAGAGAAGCCCATACTTGTAAAACTAGAATGGAAGCCTAGACAGCCTGTTCTTTTTCTTGTGGATCCTTGGTATGTGTGGGAGTAGTCTCCTTCTATGGAAGGGCAGGTGGACCAGGGGATGTTGGAGGCTTATCTTTATGAGGGGATGGCTCCTTTTCAAAGGATTTAGCTGGATCATCAACATCTTTTTTGTTGCACCAGACGGATTCCCTTTGTCTCCAGCAAAGCCTTGACCTTCGGAGGGGTTATCATCATTATCATTATCATGGTCATTGTCCTAATCAATATTATCACCATCGTCACCTTTTTCCTCGAGATCGTTATCTTTATCATCCTCCTCATTAGAATCAAATTCAATGTTGAAGGATGGTATATAAAAAGAAAGAGTTTCTGCCACATTAACCATCTCCTCCTCACCATCAAGCCCTGTACCCTACCTAATTTGGTAGATTTTGTCCATTGCTCTTTCAACTAAGGTTGGGTCGAGAGAAGGGGAAACTAAAGTCAGGACATTTCTCATGATTGTCGGCATACGCGAACAAGAGGGCATCTTCATAATATTTCAGCCTCGTGGGTCCAAAGTGGCTTCAGCAAACTCCAAAACTTGCCTTTTGACGTCGGAGAGGGTTCAAACAGCTAGTTTGAGGAAAGCTTTAGTCCTTTTGAATTTGTTCAGTAAATAATTCTTGTTGACCAAGTGAGATTTCTCATCTTCTAAGTCTTTCAGAGCTAGCTCCATTGCAAAATTTTCATCCATGGAGAGTTGGTGAGCTTACCTCTCCTCTTCTAGATCAGTTTCAGCCCCAGTAAGTGAAGCCTTGACTAACTCCTCAGCGGAACTGTCATTTTGAGCAGCAGTTAAAAAAGTTGGTTAATCTTTTTGTTCATCATTTTCCTCCTGTAGCTTAGAGGATCCAATAGAGAACCTTGAAACATGTTCATTTAAAGTAATCGGGTTTTGGGAAATCTATAAGAAAAAGAAAACGAAGTGTAACGCAAGTTAGCGATTAGAAAGAATGAGTAACGATAGGATTAATTGGGTGAGAGCTTACCAGAAGTTGGTGCTCCATAAGAGAGCGATGATTTTCTGCCAAATCTGGGCCGAATGACGGCGAAGTGGAAGAAATGAATGATTATGAATGTACGATAAGCTTGATAAGTTCATCAAATTGGTCGATGGAAGAGTAGAAAATGAAGACTCTGGAGGAATATGCGACTTAAAAGGAGTCGTCAACAGAGAGAGCTGCATTTGCACAAGCATAGCTAGGAGTAATACTATAGGATTGATTTCACGCAAAAGAGGGGGTGAATAAGGTAGTACTAATAATTATAAAAATTTAATGCGGAAATATAAAAATTAATTTCTGCACTGATAATAGTAGAATAATAGTAGCACAAATAATAGGAGAATATTAAAAGTAGAAATAGAAGAACACAGACTTACCCAGCTTTGGTAAATTCCGACCTCCGTGTTGCCCCTAAGGTTTCTACTAGAAATTAAGTAGTTAGACGCTTACATTTGTAAACTCACGACACCCACTATCGACTAACCTAACTCTATGCTCAAAACCCTACTGTAATAGCTACTGAGTTGCGAATTCTTGAACTTCACCACCGTAGTTCGTCCCCTAGTCACACGACTAGAATTTACAAAAATTTAAAAGAGCAATACAAATCAAAAAACAATTTACAAAACCCTATTTAATAAATTAAGACCAAACTATTAATTTGTACTGGCCTAATTTAAATTAAAAGAAAAATTCCCTTTTCTTTGTTTATTTTTTCGGCCCGTATATCTTTCGTTTCTTAGTTCATTCCTCTTTTAGATTTAGGGCTTTGCGAATTTGTTGAAGATGCCAACTGTAATTGTTGATTGAATGATGAACTATCTATAGTTTTCTTCATCAATAAATTTAGCCCTTTGATTTGCAAACAGCTGCTTGAGTGCATATGATTTGATTAGACTAGTTCAAATTCGTATATTTTTTGATATTCTTCCTTCGTCACCACAGCTTGCGTTTGCTTTGGAATTTTTCTCCGTTCTTTTCTCTGTTGACTTCAGTCACTTTGAAATTTTGATAGTCTGGATTCTTTTGATTTTTTGTTATCACCTTGGCCACCATGGCTCTGACTTTGGTAGTTAAAATTGTGAAAAAAAATTGACTTCTACTTGCTCAATTTGAGGTTCACTACATCATTGTTTTGGCCCATGGTTTTGCTATTCCATTTTTTCGCTGACAAATTTCAAAATTTTTTGTTACTGCAACTGGTATTGTAGTCTTACTCATTACTGCATATATGTATACATTCTGTTTCACACATGTATATTTGTATGTCAGCTTATGCCTGCATCAGTCCATGCATTTAAAAATCTAGATGCTTTGACTTGTGCGCTTGTTATTCGAACTGTTTTGTTTGTGTTGCTTCATTGAGTCTGATTACACTTTAAAAGCTAATTTTCATATGTATATGTCTGATTTCATGTGGAGCTGTTCGTGTGTTAACCCGCCTTTCGGCAAGGCCATGGATAGGCGGATTTAACTAAGTCGACTTCACGATTATCGAGGTTGGAATATGATGGATTCAGTTTAAAAGGATGAAGTTCACTTGGATATGTCGTTCGGTCGGAATAAAGTGGTTCGGCACGGTTGGGTCATGATGTGGAAGTTCGGGCAGATCGATTGGTGGTGGTTTGGCATTGGAAGCGGCTCGGCATTTGGATAAGTCGTAGGCGAGGGCGGCTCGGCATTGAAGTGAGAAGAGGGTCGCTCGACATTGAAGTGATAATAGGGTCGTTCGGCATAGTACCTCGCTCGGCGTTGGACATTGGTCGGCATCGTACCTCGCTCGACATTGGATGTCGTTCGGCATTGTACCTCGCTTGGCATTGGACATCGCTCGACATTGCACCCCACTCGGCATTGGACGTCGCTCGACATTATAACTCACTTGGCATTGGATGTCGCTCGGTATTGTACCTCGCTTGGCATTGGACACCGTTCGACATTGTACCTCGCTTCGCATTGGACGTCGCTCGGCATTGGACATCGCTAGGCATCGTACCTCGCTCAACATGGATCGTTCGGCATTGTGGTTTGGCATGGGTTGGTTGGCATGGTGGCTTGGCATGGGTCATTCGACATGGTGGCTCGGCATGGGTCGTTCGACATGGTGGCTCGGCATAGGTCGCTCGGTGTAAAGGTTTGGTCAAGGTGGCTCGGTAATGATGGTTCAGCAAGATTCTTGATGGGCCTGTACCACTCCGAAAGCCCAACAACTCAGGATTTGCCTATAAATACAACACGTGGGGGTTCAGAAAAGGGATCTTCTTTCTTCTCTCTGACTTTCTATTGTCTACGACTAAGACCACTGTGCCATTTTGTAACTGTAATTGATTATAACAGCAATAAAAAGGAAATTTCTGGAGTGGACGTAGGCTGGAGTTAGCCGAACCACTATAAATTCTATGTCTTTAATGCTTTCATTTTAATTTTTACTATTTTTCATATTTATATTCTCTACATTCATTTTATCCATGAGCCGTGACTGGTACATGGTGCATTTATCTGGATTTGGGTATTAGTTTCCAATTTTAGCGCTAACATTTTGGTGCTTTCATTGAGAAAGCTAGCACTCGGGAATTTTGGAGCTTGGATTTTGGATTGAAAAGCTTAGGAGCTTGGATTTTGGAAAGCAATGGCTAGACCGCCAACAAGGAAGCAAACAGCGGAAAGGAACAATCAGGAAGGAAGTCAAGCGGCCTCTTTTGGAGCTGGAGAGAATCATGCATCCATCTACATAACTCGAGACGAGATGCAGGTTATGGCGAATTCTATGCCGGAACAAATGATGAAACGGAAAGAGGAGATGATGCAGGCTCTTCTAAGATAATTTGGAAAATAAGGAACTGTAGGTGCTCAAGTTCTAGGAACTCAATCAGCAGGTGGATGGAGTGATACAGCAAGGGGCAGCTCCCAATCAACAAACAAATAGCAATCTGGATGGACCTAGACTTAGGGACACACTACCCGGTCATGCTGGACCAGTTCATGGTGGGACACTGGATGACGCGACCTGGCCTGATGCCAACAGGAATACATGAGTACATGATGAGGAATATATGCCACAATTTCCTTGGGGTGGTGGAGGGTTGTTTGGAAACATGGATAGGGGGCAACCCTTGGTTGGAAAGAGGGACTATTCGCGGAGGTCTGACAAAGAGGGATTCAGAGGAAGTCAACAAAAGTCCGTTTACTCGGAGCATCAGGACAGCTAGGAATCCGCCCGATTTCAAACTGCCTGCTCTGGAGGTGTACAACAGGAAGATGGATCCCACTGACCATTTGATGAGGTACACTAGGCATATGGAAGTGGTGGGGGCAATATAGGAGTTTATGGCCCGATGTTTCAACATGTACTTGACTGATATAGCTACCATGTGGTTCAGGTAGCTAGAGGATGGATCCATTGGAACATGGACGGAACTGGTGGACAGGTTCTTAAGTCAGTTTCGAGTTCACATAAAAAGGCCAAAGAACGTGATAACGTTGACGTCAGTTAAACATGGGGTGGATGAATCGCTCAGGACATTCTTAAATTGATTTAATGCAGTAGTTTCTTCGGTAGATCAGCTGGATCCATAATGGATTTGATGGCTACGGTATCAGGAGTTAGACATAATTCGGATTTCTAAGTATCATTGATATGGGACCCAGCGTTGGATCTTAGAGAATTCTTCCATGAAGCTGAGAGATATCCCCGACAAAAAGATGCATGTTTGGACATGAGGTCAAAGGAAGTAAACCTGGTTAAGGATGGAGGACTACTCGGCGAAAGCTCGGGTAAGGACAAAGATAAAGGGAAAAGGGAGTGATGGGCATAACCAAAGTTCTCCACTTACACCGGACTGAACGCAACATTGGAACGGATATTCTTGGATACTTGATATTGCCTTCCGTATAGAAGGCCGACGAGGAGAGAGACCTCAGAACGCGAAAGGGCATCAGGAAGGAACTATTATTTTCATGACCTAGACGGGCATGATAATAACAGTTGCCGACATTTGAAGGACATAATCGAGGAGCATGTTTGGAATGGTCAGTTGCGACAATATGTCGGAACTCGGAATGCGGCAGTGGAACAAGAGCAACCACCGTCTACCTTGAACGACGAGGGAATGAGGCCTAGGAATGGTTCTCCACTTACACTCCACTTACACCGGACTGAACGCAACATTGGAACAGATATTCTTGGATACTCGAGATTGCCTATTAAAGGCCGACGAGGAGCGAGACCTCAGAATGCGAAAGGGCATCAGGAAGGCACTATCTTTTTCATGACCTAGACGGGCATGATAATAACAGTTGCCGGCATTTGAAGGACATAATCGAGGAGCATGTTTGGAATGGTCAGTTGCGACAATATGTCGAAACTCGGAATGCGACAGTGGAACAAGAGCAACCACCGTCTACCTTGAACGACGAGGGAATGAGGCCCAGGAATGGTGGTCGGTCGGTCATCAACTAATCTTAATGGTTTGGAATAAGTAAAAAACTCCGGGAAATTGGCTAAATCACTTACTCATGTACAGTTCGGAGATAACCCTTAGACAGCTCTGAGATGATGGTTTATCGAGACGCCTTGCTTTATGAAAACTATTTTTTCCCTTTGACTTGGACATTTGCTTTTTCTGGTTTGGTTTTGGAGTTTGGTTTGAACTCCCCGTTTTTCTTGTTTTTTGGTTTGGATTTTTTTATGCTAATTTTTTGTTTTCTGGTTGGATTTGGATTTCGGATCGGATTTTGGTTAGATTTTCCTTTGGATTTTGGCTAAAAGGTTGTCTAACATGGACTATGTTCGGCAAGATTCCAGAGGGACCAGGATTCGGCCTAGGACTTAGGCCATATGTTATCGGATATTATTTCAGATTGTCGAATATGGACTATGCCCGACAAGGGTCCGGAGAGACCAGGATTCGTCCTAAGACTTAGGCCATATAATATCGGTTATTATTTCAAGTCGTCGAGTATGGACTATGCTCGACAAGGGTCCCGAGCGACCAGGATTCGGCTTAGTACTTAAGCTACGGGATTATTTGGCGTTCAGAGACACTAAACCAGGAACACCATAGAAATACTTAACATGGGTCGTCAAGTATGGGTTGCGCTTGGTCAGAAGTCAGAAAGGTTACGAATTTTGATACTGGCTGTGAACAACTAAGGATTCAAACATGGACCCGGAACAGTCTAGGATTTGGACATCGACTCAGAGAGGTCATGGACGTGGTTATTGGTTGTTGGATATGGGTGGATTAGAACTTTGTTGTCGAGTTTGGATGGATATGGATTTGGCTAAGGATTTGGTTACTAGATTCAAAATAGGATGTCGACTAAGAATAGTCGCAGACACGGATAAGGATATGGCGATGGCACTTGGATAAAATGGATTGGATTATGAATCGAAAAGTGTGGATGTGACTAACATACATACTTCAGATATTAGACTTGAGGCTATTCAAGACATGCCTTCCAATAGCAAGGCATGTTTTGAGGGGCAAATGTGAACCCTCCTTTCGGCAAGGCCACGGATAGGCAGATTTAAATAAGTCGACTTCACGATTATCGAGGTTGGAATATGATGGATTTGTTTTCAAAGGATGAAGTTCACTCGGATATGTCGTTCGATCGGAATAAAGTGGTTCGGCATGGTTGGGTCATGATGTGGAAGTTCAGGCAGATCGGTCGGTGGTGGTTCGTCCTTGGAAGCGGCCCGGAATTTGGATAAGTCGTAGGCGAGGGCGGCTCGACATTGAAGTGCGAACAGGGTCGCTCGGCATTAAAGCGAGAACAAGGTCGCTCGGCATTGTACCTTGCTCGGCGTTGGACGTCGCTTGGCATTGTACCTCGCTTGGCATTGGACGTCGCTCGGCGTTGTACCTCGCTCGGCATTGGACGTCGTTCCGCATTGTATCTCGCTCGGCATTGGACGTCGTTCGGCATCGTACCTTGCTCCACATTGGACATCGCTCGGCATCGTACCCCGCACCGCATTGGACGTCGCTCGACATCGTACCTCCCTCGGCATTAGACGTCATTCGGCATTGCACCTCCCTTGGCATTGGACGTTGCTCGGCATTGTACCCCGCTCAGCATTGGACGTCGCTCGGCATCTTACCTCGCTTGGCATGGGTCGTTCAGCGTTGTGGTTCGGCATGGGTCGGTGAGCATTGTGGCTTGGCGTGGGTCGTTCCGCGTGGTGGCTCGGCGTGGGTCGTTCGGCAAGGTGGCTCGACATGGGTTGCTCGGAGTTAAGGTTTGGCCAGGGTGGCTCGGTAATGATGGTTCTGCAAGAGTCTTAATGTACCTATATCACTCCGAAAGCCCAACAACTCAGGATTTTCCTATAAATACATCATGGAGGAGTTCAGAAAAGGTATCTTCTTTATGCTCTATGACTAATGTCTACGGCTAAGATTACTTTGCCATTTTGCAACTGTAATTGATTATTAGAGTAATAAAAAGGAAATTTCTGGAGTGGACGTAGGCCGGACTTAGCCGAACCACTATAAATTCTATGTCTTTACTGCTTTCATTTTAATGTTTACTGTTCTTCATATTTATATTCTCTACATTCAATCTATCTATGAGCTGTGACTGGTACTTGGTGCTTTCATCTGGATTTGGGTGTTAGTGTCCAATTTTGGCGCCAACATCATGTTACATGTTTTCTACACAGCTGCATATATATATATATATATATATATATATATATATATATATATATATATATATGCATGTGTATACATATATATGCATATTTATATACATGTGGTTATGTTGTATCTTGTATTTGTTGTCTCCTCGTTGTGGTCTTGTGCATTGATGATGTTCATCTGTGTTCATGTTGTCTGCACTTGATTCCATGTGCTTGCATTTGAACTTAACTATGCAGTCTGCACTTGTATTGTCCACTGTTGTGTGGCCTCTGTCCTTGTTAGACTTGAAGTCTAGTGTGTTTATGTAGTCTAGTTTTATGTGGAGCATGATTGAGACGATGTTTTGTGTTGATGTTGCTTAGCGCTGCACTTGTGTAGCCCAACTTTTTTTCAACTGAGTTATGTTGTTGTTTATGTCTTTGAGCCTAGGCATGTGTGCTGTCATGTGTATCATTTGGTGTTGAGGCTACTGGTCATTGCATTTATGTTCATATATATATATGTATGTATGTATGTATGTATGTATGTATGTATGTATGTATATTAGTGCTCTGTCCATTTTATTCAACTTGTTAAATGATTTTTGAGCTGCTTTTGTTCTACATGTTGCATTATGGTTTCTGTGACAAGTCTGGTTTAAGTGTACATAGAGTTGGTCTGTGTAGTCAAGTAGTTTGCTTGCATATTGAACTGCTTCCTTTGTATTCATATACATATACATATACATATAAATACACACACACACACACACACATATATATCCTTGCTTTTTCATTGCAGTCTGAGTTGCGTATGAGATGGTCTTTGTTGCTCCCGTGCTTCATGGCTGATTTGGGTCTGCTCTTTTTTTACTTCACTGTTCACTGGTCTTTGATATGTTGGTCTTCATAGGTCTACACTTCTATTGTCTTCATTTTGCCTTTCTCATTGATTTGATTGAAATTTGTAGCCTTGTTTTATGTTGTTGTCTTTAAATCATAGTATTCATGTTGCCAGGTCTGGTTCCATACTACCTTAGTGCAACTGACATTTGTGTTCATCTTTTTTATTGTGATTATTGATTTGAAAAGCTGCCTTGTATTTGCATGCTTGTAGTCTTGATACATTTAAGTCTTCATTTCTAAGTTTAGTTAAAGCTGTTGTTTGCTAGCTTCATGTGTACATCACTTTATACCCGTGTTATTAACAATTTGATGTTTTGTGTACACTTTCATTTAGATTTGTTTTTCGTATTGCACCTAAGTTGAATCCAGCTTATAGCTTGGGTTTGGCCTTCTGCTTATGCCATGACTTTATTTTTATTGCACTTGAGTTGAACCTAGCTTTTGGTTGGGTTTGACCTTGTGCTCACCTGTCCCTATAGTTTTATCAAGTGCATATTGGTGTGCATGGCCTTGTGGTAGGTACAACGATACACTGTGCATGTCACAAGCTGTTCTTATATGATGAATTCATAATAAATATGATGACGAACAACCTAAATAACTTAGGCAAACAATATTTTAAAAAAAACACATTTTATTTTACACTGCAAAAATATTTCTTTTTCAATTTTACTTCTTCAGTGTTTATTTTGCAGATCGCTCAGATGCTGGATTCAATCTGGAATAAAGTTAAAGATAAATACAACTGAATGAGTGATATTTAGTGAGGACAGTTGTGTAAATTGAAATGTATTGTAATTGAAATTTTGAATATATAGTGAGAGCATAAATTTATACTATTCAATATTATATTAAAATATTTGTCTGAATAAAATATCTGTTTGAATTTAAATTTTGTTTATTTATTTTATTTATTAAATATTTATTTAATGATGTGAAAATAAAATAGTACAATAGCAAACACATTTGAATATATATATATATATATATGTATGTATGTATGTTTATTATCATCAAACAAAAATCATATACTCGCATATTCAACAATCTCCCCCATTTGATGATAATGAACATAGATTTAAGATTTTGAATTTATTAATGTATTTGATCAATCAATTTGCTCCCCCTGTTTGAATGCTCTCTCTCTACAACAAAGCTCCCCCTTCATAAATGAATGAAAATAAATAAAAATTGCGAATGAACCTAGATACAAATGGAAAATAGTAAATAAAATATTTAACCTTTATTTGCCAAAATGATAACTTTTCTCTCCCCCTTTTGTCATCAGCAAAAGAGTAATAGTGTAAGAAAAATAAAGGTAAGGTGATAGTTGCATTTCCACTTTAGAATGATGGGGATGATGTAAAACCATATAACTTTGCCTATTTGTGGTATATTTATGTTAGGAATTTGAATATCTATTAACCATGCATAACTGTTAGGACTTTTAAATGAGATTAGTAGTATTCCCAAATTAAAAAATTAAAAAATGAATTCAAGCATCTTCTAACCACGCATAACTATGAAAGGCTTTTAAATGAGATTAGAATCAACTTGTCTACTTAATAATCAATTTTGATATGTGTTTCATACATGCATAATCGTAAGGAATTTTAAATGAGCATGAAAGCACATAATTAAAGATTCTACGTAATTCACCCATGCATTAACATGAGGACTTTTAAATGAGAGTGAATGCTTTTGATGTTTTATTGCTAAAAATTAAATTAAATGAAAAACGAATAATTTTCAGTTTAAAATACAACATATTGACATACTATATTGGATTTTTATGAGTAACGGTTGTCAAAAATATGATAGAAATAAAGATGTTAGGGAATTTTTACCCACCAAAAGGTTATTTTAAATCTTGTTTAAATTTTTAAAGAAATTTAGTAAACATACTGTCTCAAGTCATAATATACCATTGATATCAACACTCATCACTTTTTCAATCGCTATTTATCTTTTCGATAATTAGTATGGAGTCGTATTAGTTAATCTAGTCATTTAAGATCAAATTCATTAATAATTATAAAATCAAAATTTCTAAAATGACTAATCTATAACAAGGTAAAAAAACTACTTTCTAGAAGGGTTTTTATAAAAGAAAAATGTCTGCTAATTGAAATTCAATTAAAATGAAAAATATGCAAATAGTTTCTTTGAAAACGATGCAACTACTGAATATCTCAACATAAATCACGTTCCACTAGTAATTTTTGCATCAAATAGATTACCGGTGTAGTCTACATCCAACTTTTCCTTTGATTCAAGATTATCGTTAGTTGAATGTTATAGACCGGATCAGGAAGTTGCAACAAATTCCTTAAAATCCTTTTTACATCTTTTAAATGAAATTATTTTGAATTTGAATTGAAACCCTGTAAATAAACAAACTATGAACATAATGTCAGATCCAGAAGCAATAAGATAAATAAATGTATCCACGTGTATTATGAGTAAACTTTCAATAACGTTAATCCAAAACAAATCTATATGAAATAGTTCAGAGACTCTAGAGTTCTTGGCATAAAAATTTTAACTGGCCAATAATTTTGAATAAGTCAGAATCAAAGTCAACATTCATTTCTTTATCACATTACTAGCTGATTTAACTCAGATTATGGTGTAGATTTTCATGTTTAATAAATCGTTACGTTACCTATTTTACCTTAACGATAATTTGCCCATTGTGATTCTACCACCTTTATACTAGGCTAAGGAACAATGATTTGTTGCCCGTCGTGTACTTGGAATAGCCAGAATCCAGATAGAACTGTTGTTGTTCCTTAGCCTACCACCATACCTACACGAGAGAAGATTTTTGTGACCAATTTGTTTTCATTGGTCGATGGTTGTTTGTCGCAAAAGATTTTGAAAAATATGTTTGTGTAGACCCAGGACTATTTATATTTGCTCCTTTTGCCACCCTAATTTTTTTAACTTTAAGGGTTTTTATATTTGTGCCTTTTGGAACCAAAATTGGTATGGTTTTTACATGTTTGGCCCTATACCAACAATTATTTTGATTGTGTCAGTTTTTTTTACAAATTGTGCACTCGGATTTGACTTGATTAAATTTTCTTTTGACAAGTTCAGATTGATTATATACAAGTCTTTGTCTAATTATATTGATAGTTTGTTTCCCTAACAGCATATTAACGATCTTTCTCCTTTGTAAAATTTTCCTAAAGTTGTTGACAATTGTTGGACTTGTGTTTTGAGCGATTCATTTTCATTCAGTAGTTGAGTGCACTTTTTAATAAAATTTTCTCTCCTCGTGTTTTCACTTTCTTTCAATGTCAAACTGTCATTATCTAGTGATTTTATTTTAATTGCTAATTTTTTTAATTTCTTCTTCAAGTGGTGGACACTTATCACAGTTATGGCTCTTGGTTTGATAGTTTTTAACCAATTAATCAAGCCGTTTATTTAATTCTATCAAAGTATCTCTTTGTTATTCAATTTTTGCGTATTTCTTCTTAAGTAGTTCAAAATAATCATTTACTACGTGAAAATATATAAGTAATTCCAAATAAGCAAGTTTTAATACTTCGCTTGGCTCGTCATCATCTCTATCGGTTATATCACCTTGAAGACACAAATATGGTTTTCACTCTCATTGCCAATGCTTTTATCATCTTCATCAGTTTCATCACAAGTTGATGCAAAACTTCTCCTTTTCGCTTTCTTTCCTTTGTTGAGTCAATTCTGTGGACAATTGGGTTTGATATGACCAGATTTGTTGCACTTGTGACATATGATCTCCTGCTCTTCTAAGTTGTCTAGTGCTTTGACGATTCTGCTTTTAAATTGTTGATTTAGAGCAGGATTTCCGTTCTTGCGGTTCCACTTTTTGAATCTCCTTATTAGTAGCCCCATCTCAACTGCTTAATCATCGTCATCATAACTTCTCGTTGTTCCTTTAAGAGCTACTGATTTCTTTTAAGTATCATCTTTTTCTCACTCTTCCTTGAATTTGATTTCTGGCACGTACGTGGTGAGATTTCTGATGAGTTCTTCAACTCTGATTTGTTTCAAATCCCTTGATTATTAATCGGCTGTACCTTTTGCTTCAAAATTTCATGGAACAAATCTAAGGATTTTTCAGACTCTTTGTGATTCGGTGTATGTTTTTCCAAGAGCTTTTGATTTTTAAACGAGATTGGAAAGTCTTCCATACATCTCTTTGACATTTTCATCCTTGGCCATTTAAAGTTCTCGTATTCGCTACTAAGCATGGCAAGATGAGATTCTTTGACTAGAGATGTTCCTTCACGAGTCACTTCAAGTGTGTGCCAGATTTCCGGCGCAGTTAGACAATGTGAGACACGGTTAAATTCAACTTGATCCAATGAATGAATAATAGAATCATAGCTTTAGCATTAGTATTTTGTATTTTATTTTCGAGATCTGTCCATTGATCATTCAGTTTATCTATTTCCTAATTATCTACCACTATAGTTTGTGTCCTATATCATGTCTCAACAATATTCCAAGCATCAATGGTTCTAAAAAAATTCCATTTTTTCAGTAACTGTATTCACCGTTGAACATTGGTGGTCTAACTATAGACTAACCTTTAGTAAAAGCATTATTAAAAAAGGCATTTAAAAGAAAAATTAAAATAAATTTTTTTTTTTTTGAAAAATCAAAATTTTGAAGTAAAATTTGGCTTTTGTTCCTAGCTCTGATGCCACTTGTAGGAACGATTTCACCCTAGAGGGTGGAGAATAGGGTGAGACTAATAATTATAAAAATTTAATGCGAAAATGTATAAAATAATTGCAGCACTGATAATGGCAGAATATTGGAAGCAGAAATAGAACAACATAGATTTACCCCGCTTCGGCAAATCCCTGCCTACGTGCTGCCCCTACTAAAAATTAAGTAATCAGACGCATTTTAACGATCCATAATTTTAATCAATTTTAAATTGATAATTAAAATTTATTTTTGATTTAAAATTGTGAAATTAAATGATAAATTGATTTGAGTATTATCGAAATCCAAATAAAATATGTTATTTATTAAGAAAGAGATGGTTTCTTTTATAAATTATTTTAATTTAATATTGAGTTATTTTTAAAAACAATATTAATAATAAAATGTCTTTAGAAACAAATTCTTATTTTAAATAGAAATTTTCATTTCAAATTTATTTATAAATAATAGATATGTGTGTTTTGAAAGAAACTATGATTTATAAAATTCGAAAATGAAGTCTTTTAAAAAAAAATGTTTAAAATAAACTTTGTGAATATATAAGTATGCACACTTGTAATATGAAACAAGCAAACAAGAAAAATGTAAGTATATTCAATAGCTTGCAAAAGAAAGGATAAGCATACATTCAAGTATGGTACAAACTAAACAAAGGAACAAAAAAAATACGTTGAATAACATACCAAATCATCCAACAGCCGAAGTCAACAAGACGGACAAAATAAAATGCATACAACACAAAACTGTACATACATAACAATACATAGCATAAGAGTGTAGACAAAGAGGAACACATGCATTTAATACCCCATCACTACTTTGCACAAAATCGAATTCTCAGCCAACAAAAGATAAGATAAAATATGAAGAAGCATAGGCTGTAAACATAAAAATAAGAAGCATGGGAACAGATATCAAGGCATTTAATGCAAGCATACAAAATAAGATTTGTAGCCACCAAGGATATCAGCTAAGTCAATAAAACAAGAAAAACACCTCTGACGATAACATTAACAAACCATTTCTAGTACAAAAGAAATAATCACCTGTACAACTCTTCTATATTTATCCTTATTTCATTCGTTCAAGTCATAGCAAGTTAGCATTCCAACTTTTACAACAAACCAGGAAACAAATTCAACTTAATCAAGCAATGCAAAGATCATGCGAGTTTAAAAGCAAATCCAGTTTTCAATTTCTCAGAGCACTTCCAGGCTTGTACTCTCTATTTCAGACAAAATCGAAGTGAGTAACTATAATATAAAATCTTTAAGTCAGCTATATTTATGAATGGATTATGTTTAATATGTATATCTTCTTTGTTTCAACCCTGGGTGCATACATATTCATTTTGACAATACTAAAGTATTCAAAATCTCTTTGTTAATTCACAGGGTAGATGACAACCAAGAAATTCAATCTCTCATCATCTACTTAGAAATTTGATGTCAATAGTAAAGATGTGTATTCAAGTAAGAACTATGATAAAAATAATTTTTATGAAGTATAGATGTATACAGGAGGAAAAATAAATTTTTTACAAATGAAACTTTAAAACATAGAAATTTCGAAATAAACAAAATAGTGATTCACGAATATAACCTGAATCCTTATCTAAAGTTATGATTTTTAAGATAAATATTAGAATTTTTAATATTAAATTCAATGCGTATTTGGGAAATGACTGGAATTTGGGTTTTGGTCGGAATCTGGTGGCCGGAGCAACTGGAGAGGTCGGGTTTCCTCGTGCTGATAGAGGAAGCTATGGTGGTGATGGGAAAAATAGTCATAGGTGGCCATGGTCACGGCGGCAACGGCGGCGATGCAGTTAAATCTGTAGCCCTAGTTTAGACGTGGTTAAGTATTTTGATTCGTTCGTTCTCTGTAGTGGATCGAGTGTTATGAGTTCTTAGGGGATGGTCGAGGGAGTATGGACGAAGGCTTGGGCGAAGGTGGTGGTACTCCGGTGGTCGGAGTTCGAAGCAAGGCGCGTTGACAGGTTTTGGTCAGGAGACGTCCCAATGTTTTCCAGGTTTGAGTTTAAAACCTAAATTTTGATTTCGCGTGAGTTTTGGGGTGTTGATGATTGGAAGTCGGTTTGGGAACGTTCGTCGACATGCTCAACGTTATGGAAATGACCGAAGATGGTCGGCAACCATGTGCACGTGCACCGTGCATTGTGAAACTGGTGAGCTTGGTTTGTGCAGTGGAGTTTGCGTGGGGTTGATTTTGTTTTGTTACAGGTTTTAAAAAAAACTTGTCTGCAGTTTAAATTCATTCAGTTTTAAATTGAATTTAAACTACAGACAAGTTTTTTTTTTATTTTATTTTTTTAAAACCTGTAACAAAACAAAATCAACCCCAGGCAAACTCCACTACACAAACCAAGCTCACCAGTTTCACAATGCACGGTGCACGTGCACATGGTCGCCGAGCATCTTCGGTCATTTCCATAACGTTTAGCATGTCGACGAACATTCCCAAACCGGCTTCCAATCATCAGCACCCTGAAACTCATGCGAAATCAAAATTTAGGTTTTAAACTCAAACCTGGAAAACATTGGGACGTCTCCTGACCAAAACCTATCAACGCGCCTTGCTTCGAACTCCGACCACCGGAGTACCGCCACCTTCGCCCAAACCTTCGTCCATACTCCCTCGACCATCCCCCAAGAACTCATAACACTCGATCCACTACAGAGAACGAATGAATAACAATACTTAACCACGTCTAAACTAGGGCTACAGATTTAACTGCATCGCCGCCGTCGCCGCCGTGGCCGTGGCCAACTATGACTAATTTTCCCATCACCACCATAGCTTCCTCTATCAGCACGAGGAAACCCGACCTCTCCAGTTGCTCCGGCCACCAGATTCCGACCAAAACCCAAATTCCAGTCATTTCCCAAATACGCATTGAATTTAATATTAAAAATTCTAATATTTATCTTAAAAATCATAACTTTAGATAAGGATTCAGGTTATATTCGTGAATCACTATTTTATGATTTCGAAATTTCTATGTTTTAAAGTTTCATCTGTAGAAATTTTATTTTTCCTCCCGTATACATCTATACTCCATAAAAATTATTTTTATCATAGTTCTTACTTGAATACACATCTTTACTATTGACATCAAATTTCTAAGTAGATGATGAGAGATTGAATTTCTTGGTTGTCATCTACCCTGTGAATTAACAGAGAGATTTTGAATACTTTAGTACTGTCAAAATGAATATGTATGCACCTAGAGTCGAAACAAAGAAGATATACATATTAAACATAATCCATTCACAAATATAGCTGGCTTAAAGATTTCATATTATAGTTACTCACTTTGATTTTGTTTGAAACAGAGAGTACAAGCCAGGAGTGCTCTGAGAAACTGGATGGATTTGCTTTTAAACTTGCATGATCTTTGCATTGCTTGATTAAGTTGAATTTGTTTTCTGGTTTGTTGTAAAAGTTGGAATGCTAACTTGCTATGACTTGAATGAATGAAATAAGGATAAATATAGAAGAGTTGTACAGGTGATTATTTCTTTTGTACTAGAAATGGTTTGTTAATGTTTTGGTCAGAGGTGTTTTTTTGTTTTATTGACTTAACTGATATCCTTGGTGGCTACAAATCTTATTTTGTATGCTTGCATTAAATGCCTTGGTACTATGTTCCCAAGCTTCTTATTTTTATATTTACAGCCTATGCTTCTTCATATTTTATCTTATCTTTTGTTGGCTGAGAATTCGATTTTGTGCAAAGTAGTGATGGGGTATTAAATGCATGTATACCTCTTTGTCTACACTCTTATGCTATGTATTGTTATGTATGTACAATTTTGTGTTGTATGCATTTTATTTTGTCTATCTTGTTGTCTTCGGCTGATGGATGATTTGGTATGTTATTCCACATTTTTTTTTAGTTCCTTTGTTTAGTTTGTACCATAATTGAATGTATGCTTATCCTTTCGTTTGCAAGCTATTGAATATATTTACATTTTTCTTGTTTGCTTGTTTCATATTACAAGTGTGCATACTTATATATTCACAAAGTTTATTTTAAACATTTTTTTTGAAAGACTTCATTTTCGAATTTTATAAATCATAGTTTCTTTCAAAACACACATATCTATTATTTATAAATAAATTTGAAACGACAATTTCTATTTAAAATAAGAATTCAATTGTAAAGGCATTTTATTATTAATATTATTTTTAAAAATAACTCAATATTAAATTAAAATAATTTATAAAAGAAACTATCTCTTTCTTAATAAATAACATATTTTATTTGGATTTGGATAATACTCAAATCAATTTATCATTTAATTTCACAATTTTAAATCAAAAATAAATTTTAATTACTAATTTAAAATTGATTAGAATTCGAGATCGTTACAGACTTCCCGCTTTAAAAGGAATTTCGTCCTCGAAATTCGCCAGAGAGAGATAACGAAGATAGATGAAAGATAGAGAAATATTCTTTCAAATCAAACTGGATATCAATTCCACATTTGGCTCACCAAATCAGAATATCAACAATAGATACAAGAAATTATAACAGATTTTTGAATTTTTTCCTAAACGAAATCGTTTTATCGATTCAATTCAAATTTATCCTTTATATTCTATTAATCAATTTAACTCAATTTAAATTTTCAATTTATTTAAAATTTCAACTCCAAATTTCCATTTCAGATTAGTTAAAGTTTAAATCAATAAAACTGATAAGAAACCGATGAAGGTACGAAGTAAGAGTTTTCTACATTGATTCGTAGAGCCACCATCGTAATGAAATTTCTTCTTGTAGCTGGTGCGAAGCAATCAAAAGAATTTGGAAACGGATCAAAGGAGATCGAGAAGAGAATTGTTTCCACTGTTGCAGGGCATTGACCATTTATAGTGGTGCTCCCCTGTCCCCTATCTCGTCCTCTTCTTGCACTCATACTCACTATCAGTGGATAGAAAGAGAATTTGCTGAGGCATACAAACGGGTATCTTAGGGATATACTCATTCTAGGGTATACTTCACCCTATCTCTAATGAGTTACTTAATGTGCTATACTCCCGTGCTAAAGGTTTACCTCTCAGCTCTGATACCAAATGTGACGAGAAGAATTTTTCACGCTCGAAAATTGACATCCATACTTCACATCGTATTCGAATGCCGTAAATTCGACCGTTCAAATCTGATTCGCCAAAGCTTATAACAACATTAAGTAAACAACACAGCGGAAGAAAAGAATAATACATTGATATACAATATCTGATACAACAGAATGATATAATGAATATCAATATACATTAGAGATATGATACAAGAAAATAGCAGCGGAAAAGAAAAACAAATAACACTAGCAGCGGAACAAATAACTCTAAGATAGTCTTCAAAAGAGAACTCCAGCTACACCAGCTCGATCCAACATCACGATGCACAAAGATAAGCAAGTGCAGTCCGTATTCAAAGACTGAACTAGCTCCAGATAATCTACTAAAACTGACTATCTAAAAAACCCAACTCTAGACTGCTCGTGTAGAAAAATTTTGAGCACCCAGAGTTTAGGAAAGAACAATAAACTCCGGATCAGTCATGGGACTGGTGTGAGTAACAAAAACAGTTTATATTTTAAAAACAAACAGAAAGATAATTCTAAATTAGATTCGCAATGCTTTTAGAAAATGAGACTACCATAAGGCCTCCCGCACACACACACATTGCAAACGCAGAATCGGAGGAGATTTCTCCTTATGATAGTCAAATATGCTTGATACGCGAATTCCTTTGATATTATTACTAAAGTGCAAAGTGGAGAAAACATTTTGAAAGTAGAATATAAATCTTAGCCAACATAGACATTTCGAACTATGCCTACTATAGCTACCATCCAAACAGTGGGGCGCCACCATAAGTAGAAGGCAGGTAATACAACTAAAACCGTACAAGGTACGTATTTGAAGAATGGATTTCCAACAAAAGGTCGGGCCAAGGAACTTCCCATTGTCACATGGAATCGCCTCTGGAAGGACGTCCCTAGAACCAACCCGGATCTTTACCAAAGAAGGCCGGCTACCCGCCTTCCCAGGGAATATACAAAACCTCAGATATGCCACCCCCGGTCCTTTGGGACCTTTATACGAGGCGCCTCTAAACCAACAACCACATAGAAATAAATATAGTGTGTCCACATGAGTAAGTATCTGGGCTCCATACCATGACACTACCCTTTTCTAGAAGGAATGGTCATACCCTAGGGAAGTTACCCCTGAAACCTTGCCGCACAATTCCTGTTTCGACCATTACCGGTTTGTGAGGCTCGACGAAGTCTCGTCCATAAAGCTACGCTTTTTATAAAAGCCACGCTTTGATCAACAAATGATCAGCATCACTCAGCATGCCACATTACCAAGATGGGAATATATCGCTGATAACCTTCAACTACATAACCTCTGAGCTCGTACGTCTCAGAGAAGGGTGTTAAGCTAAGAGAATAAATTCTCCGTCACCAACAGAAATGTATTTGAAAGAAATCTGCTTTATATCTCAAAATGTAATGTCAGACATACAATCCATATAAGTCTGTTCTGGGTTCGAACAGAACCGAAGGCACTTCCTAAGAAGCCCTTGCAATCCAGGCATTCACAATCCCGATCGGACTTCCCATCACTTAGGGAATCTCTATACCGTAGCTACTCGGTGCAGAGAAAGTCGATAGGTCGTCCTATCGTTCTCGCAAATACCCGGTCTTCAACACCGGTCTTCAAATTCTATCCATAACGTCGTATCACATATTCGGAATGGGCTATACGACATAAAGGTTCTCTCCCAGCTAAACCGAATAGTGAGCGCAACATTTAAAACATATGGATATAGGATTTCAATTAAGTCACAATTTAATAATTTAAACTTTCTTTCAAAAGTTTTAAACAAATTACCATTTTCAAATCTTTTAAACAAAAGATTTATTTCACTAAGTTCACCCATTTTCACAAAAATCCATTTACAGATTTCAAAACAATTTCCATTTCAATTGGATTAACTGGTTTAAAATCTTTAAATTAAAGATTTAACTTATAGCTTTCAAACCGTTTCCATAACTTGGAAAATCATTTTCAATTAAACTTGAAATCCCTTTAACACAAATCAGAAGTTCATTACTTATGCGAAAGCTTTTATTATTTGAAAACAAAAGTTTCATTTCAGAAAGATCCCATTTTATTTACACGAGTTAAAGCCTTTGAATTTAAACTCAAATTCCCAAATCAATACCTTTACAATAGTTTAACCCATATAAACTGGTGTAACATCTTTAGTCCCTAGTTTCCAGATCATAGAACTCAATTCCAAATATTGAATTCAAATTCAAATCAAAATATTTAAATTCCAAAATTCAATCAAGTTATCCAAAATAAATTTCATCTTTGAAATTCCATTTCAAAAGCTTTTCGCTTTAAACCAAATCCATTTCCAAAACCTTTGAATTTAAATATTCAACTTTAAAAATCATTTAAAATTTGTGACTAAATCTATTTCCTCGTGAAATCCATATTCGTGTGTGTATAGGTGTGGTCCAGAGGTTTAACACAATAGTGCAACATCATTCAATCATCACAGATTAAACACAAAAATATAGCCGATAAGCGATATAAACTATAACGCTTATCGTCCATTCACAGATTCACAGATAATATACAAATGTAAATAAATGAATAAATCATACACGGCACAAACCACAAAAAAAATATCACAGATCAGATAGGACAATCAATTCAAGGCATCTCATAAAATACGATCGTTCATAAGTCATTTATAAGTAAGATTAATTAATCGTTTAATCCCAATCAATTCTATTTATTTCCAAGTAAATTAATTACTTATGAATTAATTATCAAATACTGATTAATAAATCACAAATCGTTTGATATAAATTAATTTATCAAACACTTTAATTAATTAATTATTCTTAATTTATCATATTAATTAAATCAACATTTTAAACCAATTTACTAATTAATTAACTTTAATTTATTATTTAAAGAAATTAAATCTTTTAATTTCTTACCATTAAGCAATCATCTCATATAAATAAGTCATTAATTACCAGTTAACCTTTATCAATAAATTGATCAAAATATCCAATTTAAAATTACAATTCGTAATTAACCCCTTAATTACTTTCATTAAGTAATTAACAATTTACATTTGATTATCTTAATTTATAAACCCAATTAATTATCAAAATTAATCACATTAATTTAATTACTTAATAATCTCTGGTTAATTATCTTCATTAACTAATAACATTTCCTTAATTACTTTCTTAAGAAATTTTCTTAATTAATCATTATTAATCATCTTTAATTACAGATTTATCTAAATCATTAATTTATAATCAAATAAATAAGTCATTCCTTAATTCTCTTATAAATTAAATTCTTTTATTATCTTAATTATTTTCTTTAATTTACATTACATTTTTTATTATTTTTTTATATTTTATTTTTTTCTTACAACCTTAATTTATAAAGGAAGTTTATCAAAAGTCAAGATTTAAATATTTGTTTGAAAACAAATTTACTTTTAAAAGCTATTTTAATTTAAACTTGTTTTTAAAACAATTCAGATTTAAAAACTGATTTAAATTTCTAGATTTGGATTCAAAGAAAACTTGAATCCATCAATTTCACTTTGATTCTAAACTTGCTTTAACACCTTGATTTAAATTATGCTTTTAGATTTCAAAATAAAATTCAACATCTAGATACTGTCAGGTTTCTAAAAACCCAGTTTAAATATTTTTATACTTTTAAGATTCAAAGCCATTTGAATCTACACTTCATATTAGATTTAAACTTATCTATAAATCTAATATCACAACTTGTAAATTCATTCAGTTTTGGTTTGAATTTAAACTACAGCAATTTTTTGTTGACTTAGCTGAAATCCTTGGTGGCTACAAATCTTATTTTGTATGCTTGCATTAAATGCCTTGGTACTCTGTTCCCATGCTTCTTATTTTTATGTTTACAGCCTATGCTTCTTCATATTTTATCTTATCTTTTATTGGCTGAGAATTCGATTTTGTGCAAAGTAGTGATGGGGTATCAAATGCATGTGTACCTCTTTGTCTACATTCTTATGCTATGTACTGTTATGTATGTACAGTTTTGTGTTGTATGCATTTTATTTTGTCTGTCTTGTTGACTTCGGCTGATGGATGATTTGGTATGTTATTCCACATATTTTTTGTTCCTTTGTTTAGTTTGTACCATACTTGAATGTATGCTTATCCTTTCTTTTGCAAGCTATTGAATATGTTTACATTTTTCTTGTTTACTTGTTTCATATTACAAGAGTGCATACTTATATATTCACAAAGTTTATTTTAACATTTTTTTTAAAAGACTTCATTTTCAAATTTTATAAATCATAGTTTCTTTCAAAACACACATATCTATTATTTATAAATAAATTTGAAACCACAATTTCTATTTAAAATAAGAATTCATTTGTAAAGAAATTTTATTATTAATATTATTTTTAAAAATAACTCACTATTAAATTAAAATAATTTATAAAAGAAACTATCTCTTTCTTAATAAATAACATATTTTATTTGGATTTGGATAATACTCAAATCAATTTATCATTTAATTTCACAATTTTAAATCAAAAATAAATTTTAATTATCAATTTAAAATTGGTTAAAATTCGGGATCGTTGCACGCATACACATGTAAACTCGCAACACCTGCTATCGACAAACCGAACTCTACGCTCGAAACCCTCCGACAACTCAGGCACTAAGTTGTGAGTTCTCGAACTACACCACCGCAGTTCATCCCCTAGTCACACAACTAGAATTTACAAAAGTTTAAAAGAGATATACAAATTAAAATCTTTTTGACAAAACCCTATCTAATAAATTAAGCCCAAACTATTAATTAGGATTGACCCAATTTGAATTAAAATAAAAATCCCCCTTTTCTTTGTTTATTTCTTCGGCCTATATTGCTTTCATTTCTTCGTTCGTTCCTCTTTCAGATTTAGGGCTTTGTGATTTTATTGAAGACGCCGACTTCAACTCTTGGTTGAATGACGAACTATCTACAGTTTACTTCTCAAACAGTTAGTCCCTTTGATTCACAAACGGCCGCTTTAACGAGTCGAGTTCGAATTGAATTGGTAATCAATTTTGCTTTACTTCTTTTATTGATATGCTTGAACTCGATGATTTTAATGCCGATGATATTGACGGTATTTGTAGGGTTTAATTCCTTAAATTTTCGATTGAATGAATTCGTCTAATAACTTTTTTTATGTTCGATTTTTATTGAGTGCCTAAGATTTGATTAGACTTGTTCAAATTCATACATTTTCTAATATGATTGCTTGGTCACCACGGCTTGCATTTGTTTTGGAATTTTATTCCGTTCTTTTCTCTGTTGACTTCAGTCACTTTGAAATGGTGATGATCATGATTCTTTCGATTTTTCGTTATCACCTTGGTCACCAGTGTTCCCACTTTGGTAGTTAAAATTGTGATAATCTTTCGACTTCGATTGTTCAATTTAAGGTCCACTGCAACATTGATCTGACCCATGGTTCGCTGTTCCATTCATTTGCTGGATAATTTTGAATTTCTTTTACTGCAACTGGTATTGCAGTCTTATTCATTACTGCATATATGTATACACGCTGTTTCACACATGTATACATGTATGTTATCATGTGCCTTTATCTGACCAAGCCGTATGAAAATCTGGATGCTTTGATTTGTGCACTTGTTATTTGAACTTTTAGGATTGTGTTGCTTCATTGAGTCTGACTGCACTTTGAAAGTTGGTCTTCATATGTATATGTCTGATTTCGTATGGAGCTGTTCGTGTTACATGTTTTTATTCATTTGTCAGCACTGCTTCATCTATATATATATATATATATGCATGTGCGTGTGTATATATATGCATATATGTATACATGTGTTTATGTAGCATCTTGTATTTGTTGTCTCCTTTTGAGTTGCGGTCTTGTGCATTGATGATGTTCATCTATTTTCATGTTGTCTGCACATGATTCCAAGTGCTTGCATTTGATTCCAAGTGCTTGCATTTGAACTTAACTATGCAGTTTGCACTTGTATTGTGTTGCCTCTGTCCTTGTTAGACTTCAAGTCTAGTGTTTTCATGTTGTCTGGTTTTATGTGGAGCTTGATTGATGCGATGTTTTGTGTTGATGTTGCTTAGCATTGCACTTGTGTAGTCTATCTTTTGTTCAACCGAGTTGTGTCGTTGTTTATTTCTTTGGCCTGGGCACGCGTGTTGTCATGTGAATCATTTACTATTGAGGATACTAGTTATTGCACTCATGTTCATATATTTGTGTATTAGTGCTCTATCTATTTTATTGAACTTGTTACATGATTGTTGAGTTGCTTTTGTTCTACATGTTGAATTATGGTTTCTCTGACCAGGCTGGGTTCAAATGTACATTTAGTTGGTCCATGCAGTTAACTAGTTTGCTTGCATATTGAACTGCTTTTATTTTATTCATATTGTAACGACCCTGACTCAACCTTCGAGAATCGGCACAGAATACGACACTGATATTCCAATGTCGCAGATCCAAACGTCGAATTTGGTTCGCCGGAGCTTATAACACATCAAGTATAACAACACAGCGGAAGAAAAAGAAATGAATATCATATACAACTCCAATGAATACAATATCCAAATATGGTACCTCACCGATACAATGTGATACAAGAATATCAGAGACCACAAACAGCAGCGGAAAACAAATAGCCAAGATATAACTCCAATCAATTGCTCCAAAGCTAAACTCCAAACTACAAGCTCGTACCACCATCAAATTCACCAAGCTAAGCAAGTCTCCTTCGTGGAACCGAAGACTCCAAAGAATTCCAAAGAGAAAGCTGAAGGGTATCAAATCGATATCTACTATCTACTATCTGAAAAACCCAACTTTAAACTGCCCGTGTGGAAAACTGTGGGCACCCAGAGTTTAGGAAAGGAATAGTAAACTCCAGGTCATTCATAGGACTAGTATGAGCAAACAAAAACAGTTTATCTTTAAACAAACAACAAATAATTTTTAAAATATTGAAATTCGCAATGCTTTTTTGAAAATGAAACTACCATAAGGCCTCCCGCCACACACACAATGCAAACGCAGAATTGGAGGAGATTTCTCCTTATGATAGGCAAAAATGCTTGATACGCGGAAAACATTTGATATTATTATTAGTGCATAGTGGAAACTATTTTTGAAACTATAATATTAATCTTAGCCAGCATAGACATTCCCAACTATGCCTACTATAACTACAATATTCAATAGCAGGTTACCGCCACATTCCATGGCAGGTTATACAACTAAAACCGTACTGGGCGTGTATTGTTTCTTTGTGTTTTCCAACAAATGGTCAGGCTAATGAACTTCCCGGGCCACATGGGTACGCCTCTGGAGGGACGTCCCGAGAACTTAACCGAATCTCTGCCAACACAAGGTCGAGTTACCTCTGTAACTAGGTAACTACTACACGAGTATGCCATCCCCCGGTCGTAACCAACCTTTATCCCATGATTCACCAACAACCACAAAGTAATAAATTTGCAGCAACCACATAGGTTAAGTATCTGGGCTCTATACCATGATACTACCTCTATCCAGATGGAAATGAACATACCCTCAGGGGGCGCTACCCCCAAATAACCTTGCTGCATTCTTCCTGTTTCGACCATTCCGGGTTGTGAAGTTCGACAAAGTCTCGTCTACAAAGCTACGCTTTTAACAAAGCCATGCTTTGATCAATAAATGATCAGCAGCACTTCGTATGCCACATTACCAAATTGGGAATGTATCACTGGTAACCATCAACTACATAACCTCTGAGCTCGTATGTCTCAGAGAAGGGTGTTAAGCTAAGAGAATAAATCTCCGCCGCCAAACAGAAATGTATTTGATAGATACCGGTTTTACATCTCAAAGTGTAATGTCAGACATACATCCATACATCCATACAAGCCTGTTCCGGGTTCGAACAGAAGCGAAGGCACTTCCAAAGAAGCCCTTATAATCCGGACATCCACAATTCCGATTGGACTTCCCATCACTTAGGAATCTCCATACCGTAGCTACTCGGTGCAGAGACAATCGATAGTTCATCCTATCGTTCCCGCAAATACCTGGTCTTCACTACCGGTCTTCAAATGTTGTCCATAACGTCGTATCATTATTCAAAATGTGTTATAAGACACAAGGTCCTCTCCCGGCTAAACCAAATAATGAGCGCAATATTTAAAAACATGTGGATATGGGATCTCAGTTAAATCACAGCTTAAAGCCCAAACCTTTCATTCAAATGGTTAAAACAAATTACCATTTCCAATCTTTTAAACAAAAAGATTCATTTAAAAAGCCTTCAATGGTTTAAACAATTTCCATACTTAAATCTTTTAAACCAAACGATTCACCTTTAAGACCCCTATCAAGGTTCACCAACCTTTTAAACAAAGATTCGTTCATAGCTTTTCAAAACAATTCCATTTCAAATTGGACTAACTCATCCGGCCATTAAATCAAAGACTTATTTCATAGCTTTCAAAACAATTTCCCAAAGATTCATTCATAATTTTCAAAACAATTCCCGTTTCAATCTTTTATATATAAAAGATACACCATTCTTCAATTTCAAAATAGGGTTCAACTATCTTTCACAAAAATTCAATTATAGCTTTTCAAAACCATTCAATTTCAAATTTTGAAATCTGTTCATCATAATTTTGGAAATTCTTTCCTTATATAAAAGCTATTACTGTTTGAAATCACCTGTTTCCATTTCCGAAAAACCCGATTTTATTTGCACGAGTTAAGGCCTTTCAAATATAAACTTGGGTTAAATTCAAATTCTCAAAACCATACTTCTGAAATGGTTTAAAAACCCATATAAACACATTTATAGTTGAATAACCTTTATAAACCCTAGTTCCCAAATCATAGAATTCAATTTCAAATATTGAATTCAAATTTAAATAAAAGTATTTAAATTTCAAAAGCTTAATCAAGTTATTCAAAATAACTTTTATTTTTAAAACACCTTTTCAAAAGTTTTTCACTTTAAACCCAATCCATTTCCAAAACCATTTGGGTAAAAAATTCAAATTCAAAACTATTTTTAAAATCTGTGACTTAATCAATTTCCACGTGCAATCCATATTTCTGTGTGTATAGGTGTGTTCCAGGGATTTACACACAACAGCGCGACAACATCAACCATTACAGATTCAAATACAGAAATATCGATAAGCTGTATAATCTATAACGCTTATCTTTATTTACAGATCATGGATGAATAATATATGTTCATCGTAGATAATAAATTACATCACCGATAAATAAATTACATTACAGATCACAGCATAAAACAAGATAATTCATAATGCAAAGCATCATATATCAGGGATATCAAAAAATTCAATCATCCAATAGAATCAAAATATCCATGAGTGAGATCAACTAATTATCCAATTTATTTAAATCGCATTAATTACTTATGAATAATTTCTAATCTTGGTTAATTAATTACAAACTATTTTGATTAATTACTCTTTAACAATTAATTAACCTTTAACTAATAAATAATCCATTGATTAATTATCCTTAATTAATTTCAATAATTAATAAATTAATTCTCAATTAATTATTCTTAAAATAAATGATTATTTGCAATCATTTTCATAAATTAATTACTTTTAGTATTTATCTTTAATTGATAAATTAATTATCACTAATTACTATTGATTAAGTCTTAATCACCATCATGGTTAAATCATTTCTTAATTAATAATCTTAATTAATTTATCCTTAATTGCAATTAATTAAATCTTAATTATTTTTATTAATTAATTATTTCTTAATTAATTAAAAAATTTACTTCACATTAATTTACCTTGATTACTTCTTAATTAATTATGGTTTCTTGATCATTTTAAGTTAATTAACCTTTAATTAATTATTCTTAATTCAATTACCTTAATTAATTACTTTAATTAATAAACCTCTAATTATTAATCAAATCTTAATTATAATTAATTGTTCTTAATTGATTAATTAATAGGTTTATTATTCCTTAATTAATTACACTACTCAAATAACCACATTAATTAATTATGCTATAACGTAATTCACTCTTTATATTTGATTAATCAACCTTTAATCTTTAATCATCTATTCTTAATTACTTTCACTAAGTAATTATTATTTTTATTTAAATCATTCATTAATTACTTGATTAACTTGAATTATTAATAAATTTATCTTAATTACTTTTATTAACAATCATTTATTTCTTAATTAAATTAAAGGATAAACCGCTTCATCTTTATTTATTTTATTACTTTAATTGAATCACTTATCTAATTACATCAAATCATTGAATAAGAAATCCTTGGTGAATCATTTCTTGATTTTACCATTAAATTACACTTTTGAAATTAAATTAATCATCTTGATAAAAGTCATATCAACTAAACACCTAATCCTTTAGAAGTAAATCTTGGAAATTTATTTCAACCTTTGTAAATAAATAAATAAAAATTTTAAATTCTTTGAATCAACAAGTTTTTCCAAAAAAACCCGAGCCATTTCACGTTCTCCCCGAACTTCCCCAGAGACAATCCCCTTTTACTTCGAGTTTCCTGGAAATCAACCCGAGTAGAAATTTTTTCCCACAAACTTAAGTTTTTTTTTCTAACTATTTCTTAGCATAATAAAATTCACTCGAGCAATGACCCGAGACAACTCGTGTTCTTCCTCAAGCAAAAACTCGAATTCCCTGCAAACGATTGCATCTTCTTCTTCCTTAACTCAAACAACCCAGTCAAACAAAAACGTGCAAGTACACGTGCACGACAGCTTCGGCCACCATCAGTCGTCACCACGACCTTCACTAAGTCGCTGATCACCTCCTCAGACGAACCGACCCCACCGATTGCTACACGACAAATTAAAATCGAGCCTACCCAGCAAAAACTGGCACTAAACCCAATTGAAGAAAATCACCCTAATTTTCTTCCCTACGACACCACCCTACGCTAGAGCCCTCGCTACTTCGTCCACAACTGCTCCACGATATGCTACCACGATCCCCTGGTGCGATCGGCTACAGATCAACCATAACGACGCGGCGACCACGAGAACCCAGCCTACCCTTTCAACGTCAAAACCTTACTTTAACTCAGACGAGCCACCCCAATCATCGTTAAATTATGCACTCATTTTTCTAGTGATTAATGGTCTTTAAACTATCTTCGTCACTGAATTTGGCAACTATCATCGTGTTGATCGACGAGTAACAACGATAAACCCAAATCAGTTGATTCCAAATTATCTCAACAATTTCCAATCTAAAAATCAAGATTTTTATTTCTAAATTCATTATTTGCTATAATAAATCAGATTATGAATTCAATTTAAGAATTTAAAATATTTGATTTTTTTATAAAAAAATTTCTACTGTAAAAACATATTTCCCAAAGTATTCACAAAATAACTTTCCCTAAAACTATTTTTGAAAAGGAATTTACATTGTTCTAATCCTTTTCTGTTTATAAATTGAAACCTAAAAGTGATTATATAGGGAGCAGTAGATTTTTATGATGGCTTTGTGTCTGTAGATTTACAGAGAGTGTATATATATATGAATATACATACACACACAGCCAAACAAACTTATCATCTCTATATTTATCAACATGCAAACATAATCATCATATCAATTCAAAGACCAGGTCAAAGGAGTTTGCTCACAACAAAAATGAAAAGATTCAGGGTTTGAGATTTGCTTACCTGGAATAGATTAAACAGAGGACGGGAAATAGACAATGTTTGCCTGTACACAATTTTTTCTTTAATCCTTGGAGTTCAGATCTGTAAGTTGTAAACACAGATCTTTGTTTATTCCTTCTTTTATTTATTTATTTACCTTAACAATAACTACAATTTTGATTTTTACTTACAATTTACATTTCTTGTTATACCTAGGGAAGTTTTCTTTTTCTTCCTGTAGTTTTTTTCCTTTTTTTTTTGTTTTTGATCTGGTTGAATCAACTGTCTTGCTTGATCTATGAGTTTCTTGTGAATCAGGTTTGAATTTGATTTGGTCAGTCACTGTCCAGATTGGAAAATCTGGAAACTTGAACTAGAAAATGTATTTTGAAACTAAAGTTTTGATTTATTTTTTTTGTCTTCCAGGTTGAAAATTCAAGGTTAAGAGCTTTTCATATTTTGATTTATATTTTGTTTCTCAGGTTTGAGAAGTATGAACTGAGAAAAATATAGAGAAACCTAATTGTTTCTTTTAATACATGTTAATAAAAGTTTTTTTTCCTTTATCCTTCCCACTTGTTCATCATTTGTTAACACTTGTAAATCTTCTTGTTTCATGGGTTACAAATGTACATATATGATAAATTTGTGTCTACTCTTAATTTAATTAATTTTAAAATTTTAGTTTTAAACCTTATCATTTTATAAATTACCTTATATTCGCATATGTATATTCTCAAATTATACTTATTATGTTTTAATTGTTAAAAACAATTATTTAATACTTTCTTATATATTATTTATACTTATACAAATTAAAGAAAAATGGTTGGAAATTGAATTATTCATTACTAATAAACATTTATAAGTTAGTAAATACAATTCTTTTATTTTCAATACATTTATATTTTTAAACTTAAGATATTAAACTTATTAACAAATACTTATTTTAAAATTTTCATCTTAAACTTAAGTAATCATACTTATTATATTTTTGTTTCAAATATAAATTTCTTTAAGTCCAATTAAATTTCAATATATTAACATTTGAATTTCAAATTCAAATCTCAAATTATTATTTATATATATATAAACACGAACCAAACACATATCTTTATAAAATTTAGAAAAATTCATATTAACTCACCATTAATTTACAATTAAATTAAAAAATTAAATTAATTAACAAATTAAATTTATCTTAAAAATCGATAGTTTCCCCCATAAGAAAATTTCGTCCTCGAAATTTGAAAGCAGGGAGGCAATAAAGGATGGATTCCCAAAGATAGAGAGACAGTTTCCAAATCAAACTGGTATCTATTCTGCATTTGGCTTATTAAATCAGAATATCACTAATAATTATGAGAACGAACTCATTCAATACAAGACGTTCGGGTCACCGGAACTATGAATATATGGGGAACCGGTTTGTTCGAAGGGATAACTAACCATTCGTAGAATATATCTAGACCCAACAGAATAAACTGATATATGGATACAATCCCAAAATTTTAGTTTAAACAACCAAAATATACCTATCAACCATAGCAACCAAAGCAAACAATTCTGACCCATATAGAGTTAATGTCCCATGCAAATATATCAAAGCTTCTTCCTCGAGCTGCCAGGAAACATCAAAGAATTGAAAAAACGAATCAAAGGAGATTGATAGAAAAAGATTCTTTTCGCTACTGCAGGATATCGACCATTTGTAGTCGTACTCCTCTGTCCCCTATCTCGTCCTCTTCTTGCACTCATATTGCCTATCAGTGGATAGTAAGAGAATTTACTGAGGCGTTTGAACGGATATCTTAGGGATATACTCATTCTAGGGTATACTTCACCCTATCTCTAATGAGTTACTTAATTTGTTATACTCCTGAGCTAAATTTTCAACCTTCAGCTCTGATACCAGATGTAACGACCCTGACTCGACCTTCGAAAATCGGCACCAAACACACACTCATATTCCAATGCCGCAGATCCAAACGTCGAATCTGGTTCGCCGGAGCTTATAACACATCAAGTATAACAACACAGCGGAAGAAAAAGAAATGAATATCATATACAACTCCAATGAATACAATATCCAAATATGGTACCTCACCGATACAATATGACACAAGAATATCGGAGACCACAAACAGCAGGGGAAAGCAAATAGCCAAGATATAACTCCAATCAATTTCTCCAAAGCTAAACTCCAAAATACAAGCTCGAACCACCATCAAGTTCACCAAGCTAAGCAAGTTTCCTCCGTGAATCCGAAGACTCCAAAGAATTCCAAAGAGAAAGCTGAAGGTTATCAAATCAATATCTACTATCTACTATCTGAAAAACCTAACTTTAGACTGCCCATGTGGAAAATTGTGGGACCTAGAGTTTAGAAAAGGAACAATAAACTCCGGGTCAGTCATAGGACTGGTATGAGCAAACAAAAACAGTTTATCTTTAAACAAACAACAAAGAATTTTTAAAATATTGAAATCCTCAATGCTTTTTGGAAAATGAAACTACCATAAGGCCTTCCGCCATACACACAATGCAAATGCATAATTGGAGGAGATTTCTCCTTATGATAGTCAAAAATGCTTGATACGCGGAAACCATTTGATATTACTATTAGTGCATAGTGGAAAATATTTTCGAAAGTATAATATTAATCTCAGCCAACATAGACATCCGAACTATGCCTACTATAGCTACATGTTCAATAGCAGGTTGCCGCCATATACCATAGCAGGTTATACAACTAAAACCGTATTGGGCGCGTATTGTTTCTTTCGGTTTTCCAACAAATGTCCAGGATAAGGGACTTCTTGGGCCACATGGATACGCCTCTGGAGGGACGCCCTGAGAACCTAACCAGATCTCTGCCAACACAGGGCCGGGTTACCTCTGTAACTAGGTAACTACTACACGAGTCTGCCATCCCCCGGTCGTAACCGACCTTTATCCCGGGATTCACCAACAACCACAAAGTAATAAATTTGCAACAACCACATAGGTTAAGTATCTGGGCTCCATACCATGATACCACCTCTATCCAGAAGGAAATGAACATACCCTCAGGGGGCGCTACCCCCAAACAACCTTGCTACATTCGTCCTGTTTCGACCATTCCAGGTTGTGAAGTTTGACGATGTCTCGTCCACAAAGTTGCGCTTTTAACAAAGCCATGCTTTGATCAACAAATGATCAGCATAACTTCATATGCCACATTACCAAATTGGGAATGTATCACTAGTAACCATCAACTACATAACCTCTGAGCTCGTACATCTCAGAGAAGGGCGTAAAGACAAGAGAATAAATCTCCGCCACCAAACAGAAATGTATTTGATAGAAATCGGTTTTACATCTTAAAGTGTAATGTCAGACATACATCCGTACAAGTCTGTTCCGAGTTCGAACAGAACCGAAGGCACTTCCAAAGAAGCCCTTGCAATCCGGACATCCACAATTTCGATTGGACTTCCCATCACTTAGGGAATCTCTATACCATAGCTACTCGGTACAGAGACAATCGATAGGTTATCCTATCGTTCTCGCAAATACCCGGTCTTCAAATGCTATCCATAACATCATATCATTATTTAGAATGGGTTATATGACACAAGGTCCTCTCCCGACTAACCCGAATAATGAGCGCAGTATTTAAAGACATATGGATATGGGATCTCAGTTAAATCACAACTTAAAGCCCAAACCATTCATTCAAATGGTTAAAACAAATTACCATTTTCAATCTTTTAAACAAAAAGATCCATTTCAAAAACCTTCAATGGTTTAAACAATTTCCACACTTAAATCTTTTAAACCAAAAGATTCACATTTAAGACCCCTATCAAGGTTCACCAACCTTTTAAACAAAGATTCGATCATAGCTTTTCAAAACAATTCCATTTCAAATTGGATTAACTCATCCGGTCTTTAAATCAAAGACTTATTTCATAGCTTTCAAAACAATTTCCCAATGATTCATTCACAATTTTCAAAACAATTCTCGTTTCAATCTTTTATATATAAAAGATACACCATTTAAAAAAATCTTCTTCAATTTCAAAATAGGGTTCAACTATCTTTCACAAAGATTCAATTATAGCTTTTCAAAACCATTCAATTTAAAATTTCGAAATCATTTCAACATAATTTTGGAAATTCTTTCCTTATATAAAAGCTGTTATTGTTTGAAATCACTTGTTTCCATTTTCTAAAAACCCGATTTTATTTGCACGAGTTAAGGCCTTTCAAATATAAACTTGGGTTAAATTCAAATTCTCTAAATCATACTTCTAAAATGGTTTAAAAACCCATATAAACACATTTATAGTTGAATAACCTTAATAAACCCTATTTCCCAAATCATAGAATTTAATTTCAAATATTGAATTCAAATTTAAATCAAATTATTTAAATTTCAAAAGCTCAATCAAGTTATTCAAAATAACTTTCATTTTAAAAACATCTTTTCAAAAGTTCTTCACTTTAAACCCAATCCATTTCCAAAACCATTTGGATGAAAAATTCAAATTCAAAACTATTTTTAAAATCTGTGACTTAACCGATTTCCACATGCAATCCATATTTGTGTGTGTATAGGTGTGGTCCAGGGATTTACACACAACAGTGCGACAACATCAACCATTACAGATTCAAATACAGAAATATTGATAAGCGGTATAATCTATAACGCTTATCTTTATTTACAGATCATGGATGAATAATATAAGTTCATCGTAGATAATAAATTACATAATTATCCTTGATTAATTTCAATAATTAATAAATTAATTCTTAATTAAATATTTTTAAAATAAATGATTATTCCCAATCATTTTCATAAATTAATTACTTTTATTAATTATCTTTAATTGATAAATTAATTATCACTAATTATGTCACGACCCAACTTCCAAACACCAGGAAGTCTCATCGCTAATAAGAAAGAAAGGGATAGAAAAAGAGAAAGAAAGAGAAGAAGAAGAAACAACACATCAGAATCTAAACAGCGGAACGAATAAATTATATTAATAACATAAAATATTACATAGTTTACAACCACTATCAGAGTACACAGATAATACAACACATACTAGACAGTTATAAACACCTGTCTAGTATTTACAACATAATACAACTCAGAGACAACACATAACACACAGCGGAATACTATATATCTAATGCGGAAGCCTCCTGCTCCATTGCTCCTCCATTATTCATCAAAGTCAACCTGAATCCCTTGGCTACTCGTAAAAATTTGAGTACCCAAGAGTTTAAGAAAACAAAGAATAAAATCCGGGTCAGACATGGGTCTGGTGTGAGTAACAGGTTAAAGTTCTTAACTTTCAAAAACCTTTTGAAAAGAAAGGTATCACGTAAGACATCGCACACATAAACATGGAAAAGTTTTTACCTTACGCTGACCAAAACATTTGATAGGAAATCCAGTTATATTATAATAGGTCTAGGGTTTTCAAGTAAATATGAAATAGCCGAAATTATTACATGATTAAATTCCAGCTACTAGCCACAAAAGTGGGTAATACAATCAAAACCGTTGGCACTTATTGGATTTTGGATTCCATCAATGGCAGGGCTACTGGGGTACCGCCCGTCACAGTATGTGGCCCAGATCAACATATTGAGGAGTACGCCCGCTCTCCTGCAACACAAGGCCGGACCCATTCCTTACTGAACAGTTTCGAACAAGACAACCCCGCAGTTGGTGCGCAATTCCAACCGCCCACACAGCCGAATAAAAAGGGACTTCTTGACAGGGGAAAATCTTGCTCTCCAGTGGGAGCTACCCACGAAGCCTTGCTGCACCTCCCCTGTTTTAGCCATTCCCGGTTGATGAGGTTGGAGGCTAAAATTACCTTTATAGGACACATTATCTTAGAATGCTCATCGTCCACCTGACTCCCAGTTGATGAGGCTGGAGGCTACGATTACCTTTATAGGACACATTATCTTATAATGCTCATCGTCCACCTGACAATGTGCTGAAAGCATTCAATCCATACAAGTTCGTTCCGGGTTCGAACGAAACCAAAGTCATTATATCGTTACACTCGTTTTGGAATCACCCTCAGAGTTAACGATGATAACCCTTGCACTCTAAATCTCTATCTCGAGCCTATAAGTACTATTTCCGTCAAACTCATCGCGGAATCACCCCTAGAGTTATACTGACTAATAGTCCTTACACCTCGAGTCTTCACTCTTCACATAAGATTCACGACCTATCGTTAATTTGGATTGATGTGGTTTTCGGATATCCAAATATGGAAACCCGATCCCGGTCTCATCGAAATACAAAGCGTGTCTTTTAGGTCCAAGTTGTTTTTAGAGTTTAAAACAATTCTATTACATTATCTATATACACACAGATAGATAATTCATAGATTCACAACAGATAATTATCATTAACATAACCACAGATAATTCACATTATCACAACGCAACCAATGCATTCATATCAATCAACATTACTAATCTCATAGCTGAGTTTCCAAACCATTCAAGGCAACTATATCATCCATTCATAAGCAATGACCTATAATCATACTATCTATAATTAATTTAAAATAAATTAAATTAATTACATCATCCCTAATTAATTTAAAGTAAATTAAATTAATTACTTACATCAATATAAATCTTGCTTACATCATCATTGATTAATTACAAATTAATTAATTAACTAACCTCTAATTTATCATCTTAATTAATCATCCCTGATTAATTATACTTTAATTAATTTTACAAAATTAATTACTCTAAACTAAATACAGTAATTAACCTTTAATTACTTCATTAATTAGTTAACTATAATTAATTACATTAAACCTAAATTAATTATAATTAATTACCCTTAATTACTTATTAATGATTAATTAATCTTAATTAATCAATCTTACTTACTTCATTAATTATAAATTAATGATTCTTAATTATATTTAATTAGTTACTCAATTAAATTAATTACTTCAATAATTAATCTCACTTAAACCATAATTATTAATCACCTTTGATTAATCTCATTCTGTAATTAACTACCCTTAATTACTTATCAAATTAATTATCCCTTAATTACTTATCAAATTAGTTATCTCTTAATTAATTCTTTAATTAATCCCTTGATTAATTATACAAAATAATTTAATCCAAATTATTTCATAATTCCATCATTATCCACTAATTACATCCAGTAATTACCTTAAATTATTTCACTGAGTAATTCTTCTTCATTAATTACATCAGGTAATTATTATCAAACCCAATGTTTAAAATCAATTAAACTTAATTAATTAATTTAAACCAATCTCAATAAACCACATTAATTACATTATGTAATTAATGTCTTAATTACTTTTATTTAAGTAATTAAACTTAAATAAATTACCCAATTTATTATCATTTATTAATTAATCTAATTAATTAAAAATTAATCATATTAATTAATTACTAAATAATCCTTAGTTAAAGACCTTCATTAACTATTATTAATTCATTAATTACTTTTCCTTAATTACTTCTTAATTAATCTCTAATTCAAATTAATCCAAATTATTAATTATAAATTAAATAAATAAGTCACTCCTTTATTATCTTATCCATTTAAATATTTTTAATATCTGAATAAATTTCTAAGATAATCCATTCTTGCTAATAATTTTATGAATATTAAAGTGTACTTAGAACATTGCATTTTTAAATTCAATTTCAAACTTCATTTTGAATTTAAAATTCAAAATGATATTTATTAAAACATTATCCAATTTAAATTCCATTTATATTATCTTTAAACTAAATGGAATAACACTTGTTACTTATAATTAAAACTTATATAAGAAAGTCTTAATTTACTTAATTTAATAAAAAAATTAGGTTTTAAGTACATTGCTATTTAAATTTCAAATTCCAGTTAACAAATCATTTATCTTTCTATTATAAACCTTTTATAAATGACTTTATTCAAAAAGGAAATCAAGTTTAAAATATTTGTTTGAGAACAAATTTACTTCTAATAAACAATTTAAATTTAAACTTGTTTGAAACACTCAAATTTCAAAACTTATTCAAATATCTAGATTTTAAATTCAATACATTTGAACCCATTCCTTATTTAAATTATTTGAATTAAACTTGAATTAAACTTTTGCTTTATACCTTGATTTTAAAACTCCTTATTTAAAATACAAATTCATTTTTAAAAACTTGAAGATTTAAAGGTCCTTAAGAAAACTGGACTTAAATTTGAAATTCAAACTGCTATTTAATTTTTTTTTCGGATTCGAAATGAAATTCTATTTTCAGAAGAAAAAAAAAACTATCAGGTTATTTATATATTTTTTTAAAAAAAAAACTGAAACTACTTTCAAATTTTTAAAAACTTAAAAGATTTCAATCTCTTTGAAACTATAATACATCCTACAGATTTAAATTTGTTTAAGTCTTATCAATACAGCTTATTCATTTTAAATTTGATTTTTAAATTTAAAACTACAGACAGTTTTTTACAGAAAACTGTAATATCAATAAATACCCGAGCTAACCTTATAACTGCTTTCAGTTATCATGCTAAGAATTCCGAGCAAACTCACAAAAATCACGAGTAAAACTCGTGTGTCCTTCTCTGCCTTTAGCTGAACATCATCTAACAAGTTACCTCACCGTGAATATGCACGGTGACTCCAGCCCTTATTGATCATCGGCGATGATCAAGACACACTAGAAACCAACACAGTATACCCCCTCAATCATCAATTCTTGCTTTAACCCTCGAATTCGAGTTCGAGAATTCTAAACCCAAACCTGGAACAGAATGGTCAAGCCCATCCCAAACCTGTCATCGCTTCAACATCCATCCTCCAACCACCGAATATCTTCTACCACCGGGTACAGACCCACCTACGACCAAACTATCAACCCCTAAAACCCCGTTCAACTCGAACTTGCCTACGTGAATTACTGACTCAAACAAGAGGCCTAGTTTAAACTTGGGCCACTGACAAATAATCACAACTGCTACTTCCATGTTGATTTGTTTCAACATCAAATATTTTCCCTGTATCAATGATAACCCCATTACCTTCAAGATGAATCCCGACTCTCCAATTTGCAGGGATCATCTAAAAATACCCCAATTCCATTTTCTGTTCAACACAGAACTGGACCTCTCCCTTTAATCTATAAATTATGATTTTTATATTGAATTTCATATTTTGCTTTGTGTTTGTATTTTATATTACTGAATTCATAAATTTGCAAAGTTTGATTTTTACTTTGTAAATCAATCATTGCTGTTATTTATTTTTATTTTCTTTTTAGAACTTAAACAAAATTTAAACTTTGATTCTTAATTTAACAAACACATTTGTATGAACCTAAAAGCACTAACGTATATTATACTATGTAATGATGGTGTTTGAACAGATTCTTGCATCTGGAAAAAAATACAGAGGACAGCATGATCAAGTTATCCATACATGTCTACAGAAAAACAACTGATATAAATGCATATATCATTCACACTGAAACATGAAAATCAACAAGCAACATTCTAAAATACTTAAATTTCATTAAATAGGATGTTACTCACCTTAACCTGATGGGCGGAGAAATGAGTTTGGAAAAGACTTGTGCTTTTTAAAGCTGGAAACTCCTTTTCTTAAATCCTGAATTTCTTCCTTAATTATGAAACTTTAAATCCTGATTTGAATTTGCTCCTGGTTCTCATAATACAATTGCATGCATGCTCCTTAAAGACTCCAGATAGAAGGAAATGCAGATGAAAAATATGCAAGCTTCAAATAAATTTGCTTTTAAACTTGGAGATGTGGAGGCTGTTTTGATGCAGGCTTCAGATTTTAAAATGAATTACAGGCAAAAGGAATTGCATGTTTGAACTGAGACTTTTGAAGATGATTACTGACCTTTGTTTCAGGTCTGTGAAGTGGATTTATTTATTAATATATAATTTTTTTATAGAAACAGGATTTATTTATTAATTAAATTTAGAACAATACCCATTAACAATATATACAATATTCTATATATATTATAAATATAAAATAATTATTTGGTTTTTAAAAGATAAAATCTATCAATTAACTATTTATTTTATTGGATTGTTAAATTAATTCAAATCTTATTAACAAAATTATCAAATCAACTTAATTTTTAACTCGGATTATTAAATTGATATTGCTTTCAAATTCCGAGTCATCACAAATTACTATTGATTAAGTCTTAATCACCATCATGATTAAATCATTTCTTTATTAATAATCTTAATTAATTTATCCTTAATTGCAATTAGTTAAATCTTAATTATTTTTATTAATTAATTATTTCTTAATTAATTAAGAAAAATTACTTCACATTAATTTACCTTGATTACTTCTTAATTAATTATGGTTTCTTGATCACTTTAAGTCAATTAACCTTTAATTAATTATTCTCAATTTAATTACCTTAATTAATTACTTTAATTAATAAACCTCTAATTATTAATTAAATCTTAATTATAATTAATTGTTCTTAATTGATTAATTAATAGGTTTATTATTCCTTAATTAATTACACTACTCAAATAACCATATTAATTAATTATGCTATAAAGTAATTCACTCTTAAAATTTGATTAATCAACCTTTAATCTTTAATCATCTATTCTTAATTACTTTCACTTAGTAATTATTATTTTTATTTAAATCATTCATTAATTACTTGATTAATTAACTTGAATTATCAATAAATTTATCTTAATTACTTTTATTAACAATCATTTATTTCTTAATTAAATTAAAGGATAAACCGCTTTATCTTTATTTATTTTATTACTTTAATTACATCACTTATCCTAATTACATCAAATCATTCAATAAGAAATCCTTGGTAAATCATTTCTTGATTTTACCATTAAATTACACTTTTGAAATTAAATTAATCATCTTGATAAAAGTCATATCAATAGATTTTTAAAACACCAAATCCTTTAGAAATAAATCTTGGAAATTTATTTCAACCCTTGTAAATAAATAAATTTTTTTGAAATTCTTTGAATCAACAAGTTTTTTCAAAAAAAACCCGAGCCATTTCACGTTCTCCCCGAACTTCCCCCGAGACAATCCCCCTTTTACATCAAGTTTCCTGAAAATCAACCCGAGTAGAAATTTTTTCCCACAAACTTAAGTTTTTTTTCCAACTGTTTCTTAGCATAACAAAATTCACTCGAGAAATGACCCGAGGCAACTCGTGTTCTTCCCCGAGCAAAAGCTCGAATTCCCTGCATACGATTACTTCTTCTTCTTCCTTAACTCAAACAACCCAGTCGAAAAAAAACGTGCACGTGCACGACAGCTTCGGCCACCATCAGTCATCACCATGACCTTCACCAAGTCACTGATCACCTCCTCAGACGAACCGACCCCACCGATTGCCGATAACCACGACAAATTGAAATCGAGCCTACCCAGCAAAAACTGGCACTAAACCCAATCAAAAAAAATCACCCTAATTTGCTTCGCTACGACACCACCATACGCCAAAGCCCTCGCCACTTCATCCACAACTGCTCCACGATATGCTAGGACGATCCGCCCAGTGCGATCGGCTGCAGATCAACCATAACGACGCAGCGGCCATGAGAACCCAGCCTACCCTTTCGATGTCAAAATCCTATTTTAACTCAGACAGGCCACCACAATCATCGTTAAATTGTGCACTCATTTTTCTTGTGATGAATGGTCTTTAAACTATCTTCATCAATGAATTCGATAACTATCATCGTGTTGATCGATGAGGAACAACGATACACCCAAATCAGTTCATTCCAAATTATCTCAACAATTTCCAATCTAAAAATCAAGATTTTTATTTCTAAATTCATTATTTGTTAGAATAAATCAGATTATGAATTCAATTCAAGAATTTAAAATATTTGATTTTTTGATAAAAATAGTTTTCTACTGTAAAAACATATTTCCTAAAGTATTCACAAAATAACTTTCCCTAAAACTATTTTTGAAAAGGAATTTACATTGTTCTAATCCTTTTCTATTTATAAATCGAAACCTAAAATTGATTATATGGGGAGCAGTAGATTTTTATAATGGCTTTGAGTCTGTAGATTTGACAGAGATGATATATATATGAATATACGTACACACACCCAAACAAACTTATCATCTCTATATTTATCAACATGCAAACATAATCATCACATCAATTCAAAGACCAGGTCAAAGGAGTTTGCTCACAACAAAAATGAAAAGATTCAGGGTTTGAGATTTGCTCACCTGGAACAGATTGAACAGAGGATAAGAAACAGAGACAATGTTTGCCTGTACACATTTTTTCTTTAATCCTTGGAGTCTAGATCTATAAGTTGTAAACACATATCTTTGTTTATTCCATCTTTTATTTAGTTATTTACCTCAATAATAACTACAATTTTGATTTTTACTTACAGTTTACATTTCTTGTTATACGTAGAAAAGTTTTCTTTTTCTTCCTGCAGTTTTTTTTCTTTTCTTTTGTTTTTGATCTGGTTGAATCGGCTGCCTTGCTTGATCTCTGAGTTGCTTGTGAATCAGGTTTGAATTTGATTTGGTCAGGCACTGTCCAGATTGGAAAATCTGGAAACTTGAACTAGAAAATGTATTTTGAAACCAAAGTTTTGACTTTTTATTGTCTTCCAGGTTGAAAATTCGAGGTTAAAAGCTTTCCATATTTTGATTTACATTTTGTTTCTCTGGTTTGAGAAGTATGAACTGAGAAAAATATTGAGAAACCTAATTGTTTCTTTTAATACATGTTAATAAAAGTTTTTTTTCCTTTATCTTTGCCACTTGTTCATCTTTTGTAAGCACTTGTAAATCTTCTTGTTTAATGGGTTACAAATGTACATATATGATAAATTTGTGTCTACCCTTAATTTAATTGATTTTAAAATTTTAGTTTTAAACCCTATCATTTTATAAATTACCTTATATTCACATATGTATATTGTCAAATTATACTTATTATGTTTTAAATGTTAAGAGCAATTATTTAATACTTTCTTATGTATTATTTATACTTATACAAATTAAATAAAAATGATTTGATATTAAATTATACATTACTAATAAATATTTATAAGTTAGTAAGTACAATTCTTTTATTTTCAATACATTCATATTTTTAAACTTAAGATATTAAACCTCTTAACAAATACTTATTTTAAAATTTTCATCTTAAACTTAAGTAATCATACTTATTATATTTTTGTTTCAAATATAAATTTCTTTATGTCCAATTAAATTTCAATATATTAACATTTGAATTTGAAATTCAAATCTCAAATTATTATTTATATATATATAAACACAAACCAAACACATATCTTTATAAAATTTAGAAAAATTCAAATTAACTCACCATTAATTTACAATTAAATTAAAAAATTAAATTAATTAACAATTTAAATTTAGCTTAAAAATCGGGATCGTTAAACACACACACACACACACAGATATATATATATATATATATATATATATATATATATATATATATATATATATGTATATGTATATGTATATGTATATTGCTCCTCACTTTGTCATTGCAGTCTGAGTTGCATATGAGCTGGTTTGTGTTACTCTCACACCTCGTGGTTGATTTGGGTCTGGTCATGTTTTACTTCACTTTTCACTGGTTTTTGATCTATCGGTCTTCATGGGTCTACACTTCTGCTGTCTTCGTTTTTCCTTGCTCATTGATCTGGTTGAAATTTTTGGCCTTGGTCTATGTTGTTTTTTTATCATTGTATTCATATTGCTCGGTCTGTATCTATAAGAAATCTTTATTGTTTCCTTGTGCACTGTCCTGGTGCAGTTGACATTTGTGTTCATCTTTGTTCTTGTGATTATTGATTTGAAAAGCTGCTTTGTATTTGAATCCTTGAAGTCTTGATAGATTTGAGTCTTCATTTCCGAGTTTAGTTGGCCTGTTGTTTGCTGGCTTCATGTGTACATCACTTTATACCCGTTTTGTTTATAGTTTGAAGTTTTATGCACACTTTAATCTAGATTTTTTTCCGTATTGTACCTGAGTTGAATCCAGCTTTTAGCTCGGTTTGACCATATGCTCATGTCGTGACTTTATTTTTATTGCACTTGAGTTGAACCTAGCTTTTGGTTAGGTTTGACCTTGTGCTCACCTGTTCTTTTAGTTTTATCAAGTGTATATTGGTATGCACGACCTTGTGGCATATACAGTGATACACTGTGCATTTCACAAACTGTTCATGTATAATGAATTCAGAATAAATATGATGACGAACAACCCAAATAACTAAGGCAAATAATGTTTTCAAAAACCAATATTTCATTTCACACTTGAAAATATTTCTTTTTCAATTTTATTACTTTAGTATTTACTTTGCAGATCGCTCAGATGTTTGATTTATTATGGAATTGAGTTTAAGATAAATACGATTGAATGAGTGATATGTAGTTATATATAGTAAGAGCACAAATTTGTACTGTCAAAATTGTAATGAAATATCCATTTGAATAAAATATCTATTTGAATTTAAATTCTGTTTAATTTATTTTATTCAGCAAATATTTATTTAATTATGTGAAAATAAAATAGTACAATAACAAATACATTTAAACGAATATATGTATGTTTATTATCATTAAACAAAAATCATATACTCATATATTCAATAAATACGAGGAAAATTTTCTGGAGTAGGTGGAGTTTGCTTCGTTTGATCTTTAAAATCTTCAATGATGGGGCTCTTCGAAGCCTGTTCAAGAGATACGCACTCCTCCTCTTCCTCCAACTCGATAATTTTAGGCATTTTTGCTGGAGGAGCGTCTTAAGAAGGCACTACCAATTTTATTTTCAGAGATTTTTTGGATCTAAAAAAAGCCACCAAGATTGATGTCACCTTAGAAGATGATGAAGGAGGAGTTATACCTTTGGAAGATACGATGGCCTCGGAGGGAGCTAAGACAGATCCAAGCGGATATAAAATCAGTCAAAGTAGCTTAGAGAATTCCAGAGACTAAGACGAAAAATACAAAACTAATAATATACCTGAAGTGTCAGCACAAATACACGACATCAAAGAGAAGCGTTCAACATTGCCTAAAGAAAGGAAGTGCTTTCCACGAGAGGTGTGCATGATCAAGGGAGGAGTTCCTAGGATCCTCTACCCAGGAAGTTGTAAAAGAATGTTTTCTAAGATTCGAAAAGGTTAAGAGCCTTAGCCTGCTTCCAAATTGGTCAGAGGCAATTGTTAAAGAATTGATGATTTTCTTATTAACATCACTAAGTGTCTTCCAAGGTTCACCTGAAAAAAGTAAAAAGATCAGTTAACAGAAAATGTAGAGTAAAGCAAAAACATCATTAAAGTGGACTTACGAGGGGAGGCAAAGGTCTCCAACATTAGCAAAGTACTTGACGAAGAAAAATTGATTCTCTCGGTCCATAAACTTATTGACACTATCTGATATCAGTTCTTGTATACATTAACTCTATAGACCTGCTTGTTAAGATTACTTAACCTTGCCAGCTTGGTTAAGGAGTTTAGAACTTCAACATTAAGCGAAGGAAGTCTAGATACCAACACCAACATTTCCCAACATAGTAAATGAGTATAGACATTTGGGGATAGTTGTATTGGAGCGACATCAATATGAGACATGTATGAGGTCAAGAACTAGGGAAAAGGAAGAAATCCACCTTGCGATATATGGATGGATGTGTAAGAAAAGTATCCTTAAGGAAGGTTATCGACGAGGGATAGCTTCGATCCCAGCAATACCAAAATATTTAAGAATAGCATTGACTTTATTATGAGTCTCGATTAAAGAATGCTTAGCAATGGCATTAACTTTGGGAGAGCTCATGATTCTGCCAGGTAAAAGAGGAAGAAAGAGAAGAAGCGTTTTATATGTAAGGAAAGTCGCTAGATTCTCAATCGTTGGATAGTTTTTAAATGAATATCCTAGATTAGCGCGGGAAGGCCAAGAGGCAGGAAGTTTTTTAGCCATCGACAAAGATGACTTAGAAAGTCAAGAGCTTCCCTTCGAATGTGGAGGGGGGGTTAATGTTACACCAAAGGTCAACCTTTCGACTAAATCGAAAGGTCTTTCAATAAAGACAAAGGAAATGAAGCACAACCCAAACCTTTCGAAGGAATGGAAGGGATGAAATCATCAGATTTTGACAGTCCCTGATCATTTGAAGGAGTCGAAAGGTTCCATCTCTTAAGTGTCCAAGCATTCTTATCTTCCGAAGAAGATGAAGAAGTCAAAGTAAATGTGAGCAGATCCATGGTGGCCTTTTCGAACGCATAACAAGCCTTTTGAACAGGTTAAAGCACACTCTGGACACCTTTCGATAATGTTGAAAGAATTTATGAAGAAAGCAACACTCATAGTTTGCCAAAGAATGGAAGACAACATTTCGACAACGTTGAAGGGAAGCACAGCTCTCAACAACAATGAAGTGTAGAGCAACCTTTTAACAAGGTCGAAGGGTTCACAACATTCATGTGAAGAGCAAGATTCTGACAATGTCGAAGGGTTCACAATAGTATGTCGAAGGCAAACCTTTCAATAAAGTCGAAAGGTTCATAAAGGGATAAAGAAAATCAGACCTTTTGACAATGTCGAACGGTCCAAAATGGCATATGAAGGACAAACCTTTCGATAAAGTCGAAAGGTTCACAGCTACATACAAAAGGGAGACCTTTCGACGTAGTTGAGAGCATGGAGTCAAAAGGAGGGCTGCTTGTTGTTAATTGACGTAATTTCTATGGAATTAGAAAACCGTCGAAAAATTTCAAAATTAAAATAACCGCAAGCGCACGGCGTACGCTTGATGTACGTGGCGAATACGGGTCGATCCGAAGGGAGTTGTTAGAGTTTTAAAAATCTATTCAATCAAATTAGACCAAATGGAGGAGAAATTGACGATTAGAACTAAAATGAAGCTAAAACTAGAATTAAAATGAGATTAGAAAAATATTGAACTAGAGAACAATTTAGTGGAAAATCCACTCTCATATTTTTGTAAATCAACAACAAACAATTTATGGTTTCTAACTTTGATTTAAGTGAAATATTGTTGTATTTATCATAAGTATGGTTTGTTTATGTTATTAATTAACATAACTCAAACCATCAAACTATAATACAACAAATAACCCACTTATAATTCTCATGAAAATGAAGCCAAAGCAAAAGTTATTTTAAGTATGATCTATTTACTATTGCAACTAGTAATATAGATCATCAAATTTCATTTTCACTTTAATTTCACAATCAAAAATGAATTAACAAATGATGATGCAATTTGTGTTTATGTTGAATAAGAATAGCTCATTTGCATAAGCAATATATGCTATCAAACACACTTGTATAAACTTGCATCAAAATTTACTTCATAAATCATAAACCAAATGAGATCATAAATCGTAACATGTTGAAATTACATAAAGTTAGAGAGCTTCATCACCCTTAAATTGAAGGAGTTTAGCTACTCATTTTTTCCATTGAAGAAACACATGTAAGTTTCAACATTAAAAAGAAAAGAAAAATAGAAAATAAGTAAAGAAAGCAAAAGAGATTAGCTACTAATTACTTGCATAATTATAAATCTAAGCTATGAACATAAAGAGAAAGAGAGCATAGAAATAAACATTAACAATAAAACAAAGAAACGCATGTGGAAAAGAGGGAAGAAAGAGGCCTGGAAGCCATTTTTATTTCATAGAACATTGTGCATACACTTTGATTTCTTAATTTCCTAAGTAAAATGAAAGGGTAGAAGATGGTTTCATATACATAAGAGGGCTATATATACATGCATAAAACCCTAATTCTATTTTTAGGGGGCTTCCTAAAATGCCCTTTAGGAAGTGTGGCCACCAAGTAACCATTAGCCACTAATTAATACATCATTTTTTGTGCATGAAGCTTTATCCTCCACGTAGTTGTCCTTTAGCTCATAACTGTACATTTAGGTAAGTGGGTGGGGTCCTCCATGATCTTGAACTTGAATTATTTCCTCTTCATTCCTTTGTATTTCATTTATGCATGCATGTATCTTCATATAAGCCTCTTCCATATGCATCCCAATTCCTACAAAAATTATCAAAAAATGTCCAAGTAAAAATTCTTAAGTTGACTCATGCACGAAAATGACCATTTTTCCCCTGAATGAAGATGAAAATATGATGGTTTGAAAATAATTGAATTTTGGTTTTAAACATGTTAAAATGCCCAAATATGATGATTATTTAAATAGAAGGAGATAAAATATGGATGTAAATATGTGCACATTTACGTGCACATCAAATACCCCCACACTTATCTTTTTATTCATCCTGGAATAAAGGAAAACTAAGATAAATCTGTTTTCATAGGGTGCACGATTGCATTGACCGTATGCAACAAGCCGTTGAACCTCTAGGTGTCCCCTGTAGGACGAGTGTTGTCTCGTGAGGGTTTTCAGCGGATACTACCCACTAAATCCAATGCAAAGTGAAAATATTTACAAAATGCCATATTTATTTACAAAGAGATGAATGCGAGTTTTTGGAAATATTTACAAATGAATGGTTTACTTTTAAATAGACATAAATAAGTTAAATACAAGTTTTGGTCATTGTCTTAAAAATTTAAGTCATTTATTCGTCAAAATTTCAAATAAAATCAAATTCTCATAACAAGTTAAATCAAACAAGTTAAAATAATGCTAGGATTTCAATTGCTTTCTCTCTCATTATTTGCAAGAAAAATTACACACCTAGCTCAGGTAAACTGAGGCCAGATATACCACTTATGCATTGCCTTTCGGGCTTATGTGAGGTGAGTACAGAGCATGGCGAGTGCACACACTTTCGTGCATACACCTATCGACCTTAGGCGATTTTTATTAATTTTGTTCGCTTTTTTTGCTTGTGTTCCATACATGCATAACTGTGAGGACTTTTAAATGAGCATGAAAGCACATAATCAAAGATTCCAAGTAATTCACCCATGCATAACCGTGAGGACTATAAATTAGAGTGAATACTTGGATTGTTATATTTTTTTTTATCGTTTTTTAAGAGAGAGAGAGTTTTGCAAAATCATCTTAGCGCCATTTTACTTAGAAGAAAAAATGTTATATCCTTTGCTTTAAATTCACCACTTTTTAACAAAGATTTTCAATTAGAATATACTTCATAATTAACATAGATGAATCTTCCTATATACTAGTTAAACCATTGTTATTTGTATTTTTATTTTCGTTAAGACAAATAAATTTTCAAGAATTTCAATTTATTAACCTAAACTTATACTTATCCCATAGTGTTTCTTCAAAAATAAATCAAAATGGTAAAAAGAAAATGTTTTTGAGATTTTTTTTTAAGTAAGAAAATAAAATTTCAAAAATGCCATGAAAAACTAAAAATTAAAATGAGACTCCGCCCCCACACAATTAATTGTGACTGTGTCCGCACAGCCAATGCATGATATAATGAGTGTAACAGGGGAAAATATATACAAATTTACAAAAGAGGGTTAACATTCTTACTGGACGTAGCTTGGCTCATGAAGGAACATGAGATCCTCTTCTTGATTATTTGGCAATTCCAAGAAAGGTTTCAAACGATGACCGTTGACTTTGGAAATTGATCCATCCCTGGGGTTTTCTATTTTTATGGCACCATGTGGAAAAACAGTTCGTACCACAAATGGTCCGGTCTATCTTGATTTAAGTTTCCCCAAAAATAATTGAAGTCTTGAGTCATATAAAAGAACTTTCTGGTAAGGTGAAAACATTTTCCTTAGGATTGACTTATCATGAAATTTTTTGGTTCATTCTTTGTAAATTTTCTCATTTTCATACGCATCGTTCCTAAGTTCTTCTAATTCGTTGAGTTGTAGTTTTCGGTTTTCGCCAGCTTTTTCAAGATCAAAGTTTAAGTTCTTTATTGCCCACAATGCTTTGTGTTCAATTTCAACGGTTAAATGGAAAGCTTTACCGTAAACTAAATGAAATGGGGGCATCCCAAGGTTAGTTTTAAAAGCAGTACGGTAAGCCCAAAGCACGTCATTCAATTTTTAAGACCAATCTTTTCGATTTTTGTTAATAGTTTTCTCCAGGATTTGTTTTATTTGTCGATTTGAAACTTCAACTTTACAACAAGTCTGAGGATGATATGGAGTGGATAACCTGTGGGTTATCGAGTATTTTTTTATATTAAAGTTTCAAAAGAACGGTTGCAAAAATGGGTTCCGTTATCAATGATTATTGTGCGAGGTGTGCCGAACCTCGAAAATATGTTTTCTTTGAGAATTTCACAGCAATTCTATGGTCGTTGGTTTTGCAAGGAACGGCTTCGACCCATTTTGAAACGTAATCGACAGCGAGAAGGATATACAAATTTCCAAAAGAATTTGGAAAAGATCCCATAAAGTCGATACCCCAAACATCAAAGATTTCGATCGTAAGAATGGGGTTTAGAGGCATCATATCTCGTCGAGAAATTCGTCTAAGCATTTGACATCGATCGCAAGTTTTACAAAATTTGAACGAGCCATTGAAAGGAGAAGGCCAATGAAACCACACTGAAGCACCTTTTCCGTAGTTTTTCGAGGATCGAAATGTCCACCGCACGCTTGATCGTGTTCAAAATGAAAGAACTCTCCGGATCTCATTATCCGGAATGCAACGTCGGATGATTTGGTCGGGACAATATTTGAACAAGTATGGATCGTCCCAGTAGAAATATTTCACTTGGGACATGAATTTGCATTTGTCCTGTTGGGAACAAGATGAGGGAGTTTCTTTAGTGACTAAGTAGTTCACTATATCAGCATACTGTGGATCGATAGAAATCGAAAGAAGTTGTTCGTCGGGGAAGTTTTCATTGATCGGCAAGGAAGATGGTGCGTTCCGAAGACGAGATAAGTGATCGGCTATGACATTATCGGATCCTTTTTTCTTTGATTGTAAGGTAAAATTCTTGAAGTAAAAGGATCCAACGAATCAAACGGGATTTAGCATCCTTTTTAGCAAAGAGATATCGAAGTGCAGAATGGTCAGCGTAGACCGTAATGTATGAACTTATCAAGTAAGGTCTAATCTTTTCAAGCGCAAAAACGACAGCTAGAAACTCTTTTTCAGTTGTTGTGTAGTTGAGTTGAGCGTCGTTCAAGGTCATACTCGCGTAGTAAATGACATGAAGGATCTTGTTGATGCGTTGTCCCAAGACAGCACCAACGGCAAAGTTCGAAGCGTCACACATTATTTCAAAGGAAGATCCCAATTGGGTGCACAAATGATTGGGGCAGAAATGAGTTCGCTCTTAAGACGTTCAAAAGAAGATATACAATAAGAGTTATAATCGAAAGGAACATCTTTTCCAAGAAGGATCGTCAAAGGACGGGCGATTTTACTAAAGTCTTTTACAAAACGATGGTGAAAACCAGCGTGTCCTAGAAATGATCGAATGTCCTTAACATATTTGGGAATGGGTAGATTTGCAACGACATCGATTTTTGCTTTGTCTACCTCAATGCCTTTATTTGAGTTGATATGTCCAAGGACTATGCCTTGTTTGACCATAAAGTGGCATAAAGTCAAATGTTTTTCTTTACATTGATTCAGAACCAACTCTAGGTGATGTAAACATTGGGAAAATGAATCACCAAAGATAGAGAAATCATCCATAAAAACTTCTAGAAAGCGTTCAATCATGTCAGAAAAGATGCCAACCATGCATCGTTGGAAAGTTGCAGGAGCGTTACGTAGTCCGAATGGCATACGTCGATAAGCAAAGGTACCGAATGGGCATGTGAAAGTCATTTTCTCTTGATCTTCGGGAGCGATTGGAATTTGATTATACCTAAAATAACCATCAAGGAAGCAGTAAAATTCATGGCCAGCTAAACGTTCGAGCATTTGGTCAATGAAAGGAAGAGGAAAGTGATCTTTACGTGTTGCGGCATTTAGTTTTCGATAGTCAATGCAAACATGCCAACCCATTTGAGTACGAGTTGGAATAAGATCGTTTGAATCATTCTTGACAACGGTTAGCCCGGACTTTTTCAGTACAATGTGAATTGGGCTAATCCATGAACTATCAGAGATTGGGTAAATGATTCCGTTGTCGAGAAGTTTAAGAATTTCATCACGCACCGCATCTTCATTTTTGGATTAAGCCTTCGTTGCGCGTCACGAACAGGCTTGGCATCATCGATTAAATGGGTGCGATGTTGAACCAGAGTGAGACTAATTCATTTTATATCGAAAATCGACAATCCCATCGCTTCCTTATTTTTCGAAAGGATAGAGAGAAGAGAAGCTTCTTGGTCAAGAGAAAGATTGTAAGAAATAATGATAGAACATGTTTCGTTTTCACCTAAGTATGCGTACTTAAGGTGGTCGGGAAGCGGTTTGAGGTCCAACTTTGGGAGTTTTTCGATGAAAGAATTGGGTTGAGATTCGAACTCAACTGTAAGTGATTCAAAAGGAAGAGTGTATTCAATATCAATGGGAATTTCATGAAACAATTTTTCATACTCGGCCTCATGTTCATCGTTTAGATCAAGTGTTTCGTTTTCAATATTTTCATGAATGGCACTAACTTCCAACGTTTGGTCACAAGGTTCATTCGATTGGCTTTCAAGATTGAAAATATTAAGATCCAAAGTCATGTTTCCAAAATATATTTTCATTGATCCGTTACGACAATTGATTAAGGCATTTGAGGTGGCTAAGAATGGTCGGCCTAAAATCAGTGGAATTTGAATTGAGGGATTCGTCACGGGTTGTGTTTCGAGAACGATAAAGTCAACGGGGAATATGAATTGCCCTACTCGAATGAGCACGTCCTTGATTTCTCCCACGGGCTTCTTAATGGAACGATCGGCAAATTGAAGCATGACTTTTGTGGGTTTGAGCTCACCTATGCCTAATTGTTCATAAACGGAGTATGGAATCAAGTTGACACTTGCCCCTGAGTCTATCAAACATTTGTTAATCGTCTTATTTCCAATTGTACATGAAATCGTAGGGCAGCCTGGATCTTTTTATTTAACAGGCATGGATTGAGACAAAACTTCACTCAAACTGGCGGCTAAGAAGACCTTTTTGGGCACTTGGGTGTGTCACTTTTGGGTGCGCAAGTCCTTAAGAAATTTCACATAAGTAGGGACTTGTTGAACGATGTCAAGAAGCGGAATGTTAACTTTGACTTGTTTAAAAATTTCCAACATTTTTTCCATTTGGTCCGAGTGTTTCTTTGGTCAAAGACGATGTGGAAATGAGACACGATACTTGGTAGGCAGGTCTACTTGAGTAGAAGCAGAAGAGTTTTGATTGGCATTCGATTCAACGTTCGGCTCCAAGTTCTATTCTGAGTCGTTTATTATTTTAGAAGTGTCGAGAGTGGTTTTCGATAAATCGTTTGGGTTAACGACTCGATTATCGATTTGTTTACCGGAACGTAGAGTTGTGATAACATTCAATTGGATGACATTGCTATCTTGAACAACATGGGCTTGATTTGAATTTGCGTTTTGATTTCTAGGATTTGGAAGGGGCTGGCTTGGGAATATTCCTCGTTCGTGTTCACTTACAGATGTGGCTAATTGACTAATTTGCATTTCGATTTTTGCAATCGATTGGTTTGTGTTTTGCATATATGAAGTCAATAAATTTTGCAAATTGCTGTTTGATTGAAGGCTTTGAGTAGTTGCCTTAGCCGACGTTTCAAGAGTTTTCTCATGCGAAGTTAAACGTTTATCATCTTGTGGAGGATGAGCAGAATTTGGTGGAAAATTTGGATGTTGCGGTTGATTATGAGACGGGCCCATAAAGTTTTGTTGAAAATTATTTGGCTGAAAGGGAGGATTCGAAGCATTATTCGTAAATGCTTGAAAATTGGGACGAATCATATTCGTGTTGGAATTGTTTTGGTTCCACCCAAAATTCGGATGGTTTCTCCAACCAGGGTTGTACGTTGGAGAAAACGGATCGTTTTTGGCTTTATTGAAAGCATTGATTTGTTCGATGGAATTGGGACACTGATCTGTTATATGATAAGGATTGTTGCATTTATAACAGATTGGTTGGGAAGCTTGGTTCAGTTGTTCGATGAGAAAACGTTATCAAATTTTTTAATCATTGCGTCGATCTTAGCTTCGAAAGCAAATGAAGATCCTATCGAGTTTGCACTCGATCGTGAGTAAATTGAATTTTTGTTCGAACATTCCCATTGGGACGACTTTTCGGCGAAGTTTTCAAGAAATTTCCAAGCATCATCGTGACGTTGGGCAAGAAATTTGCCTTGGCACATTGATTCGAGCATTGTTCATGAGCTGTTTTCGAGTCCATCATATAAGATTTGGAAAATCGTCCATTTTTCAAAGTTATGGTGTGGACATTTTATCAAAAGCTCTTTGAATCTTTGAAAATATTTTTCGAATGGTTCTCCCTTGAGTTGATGAAAATTTACAATTCCGTTTTGGATTCTACTCGTTTTTTCCAAGGGGTAGAACTTTTTCAAGAAAGCTTTTACGAATTCTTCCCAGGTTTTAATCGAGTTTGATGGTAAGCTGTACATCCATTTTTCAGCATAATCTGTAAGAGCGAATGGGATTAATCGAAGTTTGATTCTGTCATCGGAAAGTTGTTGGAGTTTAATGGTTGCATAAACTTGTTCGAATTTAGTCCAGAAAATGAATGGGTCATCGTGCTCGAAATTTCCAAATTTCGGAAGTGTGGCAATATGGTTCGAGTGAATTTCGAAATGGTTATCCGTAGGGGCGGGTAACGTGATGCAAGATGGAATAGAAACTCTATCAGGAAAGATTCTATCCATAAGAGTTCGAGGGGCGTTTTCGTTGGCGGATTTTGGAGTCGAAGTGACGTGATGCAAAGGCGTAGCGATGGTCGAGGGGTGCAAGGTCAGGGACTATGAACGATGTTCAACGGAGGCGGTGGCCTTTCGATTGGTAGGTGGAAGAATGGATGACAGTGGTCTTCAAATATTTCTAGTAAACCGGTTGCAAGTGTTTGGAGGATGTAAGAGGAGATGGAGGAGTTTTTGTGGTATGTTATGTGAAGCTATGGGTATGTTGTGGTGAAGTAAGTTTGTTTGTTTGTTTGGAGCAGGCAGTTTGGACAGTGAGGGGATTGTGAAGTGACTGAATGAGAACAAATTGTCGTCGATGCTGGCTGCTTTGGAATGCTCTGCAGTTGTATGGTTTGGTGAGATAGAAGTGGTGGAGGACTTTATGGTGTATGGAGGAGAGTTTGTATAGTGATGAGGAGTTTCTGTTGTATTGCCAGAGAAGTATGCTTGGGTGGTTTGTGATAGCAGTGATAGTGCTGAAGTTTGTAGAGTTTGTTTCCGGTTGATTAGTGGATGACTGGTAGGGAAGGGGAATAGAGGCGAGTTGTTGTGATATGGTAAAGGGTTGCAGTTGTGTTGTATAAGGTCTATGGTTGTGGCAAGCTTGACAGAAGTTGATGGAAGCAATGTGTTGAGATGCAAGATTGTAGAAATGCACTGGTGATGGTAAGATGAAGTCTGTTGTGGCAGGAAATGTGCATAGTCAAGTGTAGATATGTAGGGGAGTAATTGTTGTGACAGAAGTGATGTCGAGGAGGATGTGGTAGGGGAAGCAAGGAAATATGAATGTTGGTTGTATGAAGTGGTGCAGAAGGTAGGTTTGGGGGCCGAAGCAGTGAAGTTGATGGTAGTTTGGATGCAGTAGTATGTCAGCAGTGCAGAGAACAGGGGTGATGGTTGGGAAGGGCAACAGGTTGTAGCAAGACAGAGATGGATATTGATGGAATGATGTGATTTTAGGTGGAGGTTAGGGTGCACAATAGCGCACAACAATGCACATAATTGAAAAAAAGAAAAGAAACTGGCAGTTTGTAAATGTAAAGGAAAATTTGTAAAAAGAAAGCAGAAATTGTGAAATGAAAATGAAATAATTTTTTTAAAAAAAAATTTGTGTGTGCTTTTTTTTAAAGAAAATAGTAGAAATGCAAATGCAAATGAAAAGAAAATAAGCACACAAGGAAGCAAACAAAATCACACACACATAAACAATTTTTTTTTTTGGACAACACACAAAAAATAAAAACACAAAAATCAAAAGAAAAATAATCTGAAGAATAGAAATTAAAATCAAGACAAATCCCCGGCAACGGCGCCAAAAACTTGTTAATCCGTGGAATTTCTACGGAATTAGAAAACCGTCAAAAAAATTCAAAATTAAAATAACCGCAAGCGCACAGCGTGCACGTGAAGTACGTGGCGAATATGGGTCGATCCGTAGGGAGTTATTAGAGTTTTAAAAATCTATTCAATCAAATTAGACCAAATGGAGGAAAAATTGATGACTAGAACTAAAATGAAGCTAAAAGTAGAATTAAAATGAGATTAGAAAACTATTGAACTAGAGAACAATGTAGAGGCAAATCCACTCTTATATTTGTAAATCAACAAACAAACATTTTATGATTTCTTACTTTGATTTAAGTGAAATATTGTTGTATTTATCATAAGTCTGGTTTGTTTATGTTATTAACCATCAAACTATAATACAACAAATAACCCACTTATAATTCTCATGAAAATGAAGCCAAAGCAAAAGTTGTTTTAAGTATGATCTATTTACTATTGTAAATAGTAATATAGATCATCAAATTTCATTTTTACTTTAATTTCACAATCAAAAATGAATTAGCAAATGATGATGCAATTTGTGTTTATGTTGAATAAGAATAGCTCATTTGCATAAGCAATATAAGCTATCAAACCCACTTGTATAAACTTGCATCAAAATTTACTTCATGAAGCATAAAGCAAATGAGGTCATAAATCATAAAATGTTGAAATTACATAAAGTTAGAGAGTTTCATCACCCCTATATTGAAAGAATTAAGCTACTCATTTTTGTCATTGAAGCAACACATGTAAGTTTCAACATTAAAAAGAAATGAAAAATAGAAAATAAATAAAGAAAGCAAAAGAGATTAGCTACTAACTACTTGCATAAATATAAATCTAAGCTATGAACATAAAGAGAAAGAGAGCATAGAAATAAACATTAACAATAAAACAAAGAAAAGCATGTGGAAAAGAGAGAAGAAAGAGGCTTGGAAGCCATTTTTATTTCATAGAACATTGTGCTTACACTTTGATTTCATAATTTCTTAAGTAAAATGAAAGAGTAGAAGATAGTTTCATATACATAAGAGGGCTATATATACATGCATAAAACCCTAATTCTATTTTTAGGGGGCTTCCTAAAAAGCCCTTTAGGAAGTGTGGCCACCAAGTAGCCATTAGCCACTAATTAATCCATCATTTGTTGTGCATGAAGCTTTATCCTCCACTTAGTTGTCCTTTAGCTCATAATTGTATATTTAGGTAAGTTGGTGGGGTCCCCCATGATATTGAACTTGAATTATTTCCTCTTCGTTCCTTTGTATTTCATTTGTGCATGCATGTATCTTCATATAAGCCTCTTCCATATGCATCCAAATTCCTACAAAAATTATCAAAAAATGTCTAAGTAAAAATTCTTAAATTGACTCATGCACAAAAATGACCATTTTACCTATGAATGAAGATGAAAATATGATGGTTTGAAAATAATTGAATTTTTGTTTTAAACATGTTAAAATGCCCAAATATGATGTTTATTTAAATAGAAGGAGATAAAATATTGATATAAATATATGCACATTTACGTGCACATCACCTGTATCTATAAATAAACCCAAGGAATCATGTTTTGAGGATCGATTTCTCTCATTCTAGTCATGTATCATATTAATCAAAGCATTGTAACCTTAATTGGGTATTGATTTTGGGAATTTAATAAAATGAAGCTTTTTTTTGATAAAGAGGGAAGTCCTAAGCTTTGTTTATAAATTTACTGTTTTCTTAAACTTCTTTAAATTAACTCTAATTTTCAGGTTTAACTTAGTCGAAAAGTTCTTGCCGACAAGGTCGATAACGCATCAGGATCAAGCATCTCTTAGAACCTTATGAATCTATCAACACCAATGACTAAACCTTTCGACAAGTGTTAACGCCGAGCGACTCAAGGAGCCTACGACCCATAATAGTTACCGACTCATGTAAAGGAGCGACTCAGTAAGTGCCGACTCATCAAGACTAGCGACTCAACTAGCCCACGACTCATCCTATAAGGCCACTCAAAGGAGCGACTCACGACTTAAGGAGCCTAATAAGTTAAAGCGTCAGCGACTCAACATGTAGGGCAGTCAGCGACTCATTGGTGGCAACGACTCAGCGAGCTAGTGCTTTAAAGGTACAGTGTGGATTAACGACTCAGCAGGGTCTGCGACTCAAGGCCTAGACCAATTCAACGACTCAAGAGGCCGCTACGACTCAAAAGATGGGCCGACACACGACACAAGACTCAGAGGCAAGTTCAAGATCATGCTGCAAAGAAGTGACTTGCAGACGACTCACGACTCATCATGAGTCGGTCACGACTCATGATGAGTCGACCACGACTCATGACTTTGCAATTTCAGCCTAGGAAGTTTGCCTATAAATACGTAGCCACTTCCAACGTTCAAAGGACTTTTGGGGGGGCTCATTCTCTTCAAGCGCCATTACTCTGCCAAATTCCAGACGACTTCAAAGCTTTTTAGATCCAACAAACTTCTAAAGGAACTCCATGAAGGAATCATCCACATTCACCATGGATTTGAAGATGATTGTCAACATCAAAGCTTGAGCTACTTGTTTCACATATCCTATCACTTGAAGTGTGTTGTAATTGAAAGATCTTGTAAAGAATTGTAATCAAACTAGTGATAAAAAGATTAAAGTGGACGTAGGCTGGATTATAAGCCGAACCACTATAAATACTGTGTCTCTTACCGTTTTTCTACATACTTTCTGCTTATTTCTGTTTCCCGTACAAACGGGTGGTGCTTTCACAATCACATCTTATACACCAGGGTGTTAGCGTTTAAATTTTTTCGTTAACATTTTGGTGCTTTCACTGAGAATTGAACTCAGGACTTCTATTATCATTGCTTTACAGAAGATTTGTAGAGAGAATTTCCTTGAAGACTAGAAGTCTAGCAGAAATTATGGCTTCTGAAAGGAAACGAAAGTTTTTGAGGTTTGAAGGTACTAGCAGCAACGCCATTGCTCTTCCCGCATTAGGGGAAACAGCTTCAACTATTGGGGTCACAAAGGCTGAATTAAATGCTGTGATTTATGGAATATATCAACACATGGAAGTTCAAAGTAATAGAATACTGGACAAGATGAACACATTGCAAGAGGAAGTCCGTCGACTAGAAAGCAATATAAAAACCATTGCTAAGGAGGCTCAGGTTTCAGAAGAATGGAATATTCCTCAACGAGCAACTGGCATTATTGGACCATTCTCCCAAACAGAAAGTTCATGGCCACGACCAACTATCCACGAACGTTTGTCAAGGGCAACTTTCGAGAGAATAGTTGACGACTACCCATTGAGTCCTGGTAACGATGAAGAATACATACCGGAGATGATTGAACAAAGAGAGGACGATGGAGGGAAAAGAAAGCAGAAGCTCTTGAAAAAAGCTCGACGCTTCAGATCCTCTGACTTCACTCCCTTGACCGACACTCCGGAAAATATCTTCTTGGCAACAAAGGATGTTGTTGTGTACCCCAAACCATCTCTGTTGAGAAGAAGCGCAACAGACAATGGAAAATTCTGCCGATTTCACAATCAGCCTGGCCATGACACCAATCAATGTCGCCATTTAAGGAAGGAGATTGAAGAGTTGCTCAAACAGAATGAACTGCAACAATATGTGAAAATAGATGGAATTAACTACTCCTCATCCTCCAAGGTGCAGCTGGTGTCCGCTCAACAATGTAGCTCAAATAAAAGAACCGTGGCACAGGGAAATGAAGGTCCTATCATCAGTATCGTCACAGCAAGCCCTCACCAGGTAGGAAAAAATTGGATGAGACGGGAAGACATGCACACGCTTCAGGAAGACCTTCAAAGTGAAAGGAAGTTTCGATTCTGAAAAACGTTGCCATCCAATCCTTTCAAGCCAAAAGATTCAATCCCTAAAGCTTGGGGCAACAACTGCTTTCTTACTTTACTTGAATACTATGTTTCAAATTTATAAAGGAATGCTGATCCAATAATTCTTGTATCAAAATCTGTTATAAAGACGGTGCAAATAAATAATAAAAACTATAAGCCTTGTTCTCCCTATTATTACAAGTCGCTTATTTTATTTCGATATGTGAAATATTCTAAGAATGTCACTAAAATTATCGATCTAAATTTGCAGGCAATCAATGTCCAGCCGATTCGTTACAATATCAAGCAACCCTTGGTAGCTTTCTAAAGCAAGTCCTAAGTGACGAAAGTCCAGGGGCAAAACCTAAATAAGAAATACTCTAAGCAAATAAATAAGATTTGGCTAGAGTATGCTTCTTCAGTTAAAACCACCCGCCAACAGAAGAAGATAGTGCACACTTAAGGATGGCACTGAGGCACTGCTAATATAATCAATCAAGTTCGCAACTGTCAAAAGAGAACCAATTCCAAGAACTTGGAATAATAGCCACTTACATCCATATTTTACATAAAAACTCTGCTGAGATATTGCAATAAATTTACAGATATATGATTCTCTTGTTAAGGGCAATTGCAAGGCAGGCGAATAACAACAGCAGTAAAGTGAATATAGGCCCAATTCTGGCTAAATCACTATAATTCTCGTGTTCCCTACTATTATAAACTGCTCTGTTTTATTTTGGCGTATGAAATACGTTGAGCGTGTTGCTAAAAAGACCATTTAATAATGCAGGCCATAAAAACAAGACTTACCAGTCATGAGACGAAGCAATCCGCAACAACATCCAGTAGTCAAGCACTGAGCCATTCAAAATTCCCATATCCAAATCTTACAAAAGGAGAACTTCAACCGAAAGTAAGCAAGGGGGATAAAAGCAGATCATATATAGCTAACCGCAAATGTATGAACAAACAAACGGCCAGTTAAAGAACCTACATCTGCCACCACCAATTTGCTTAACTATAAAATATATTCCTTTGGGTAAGGGAGAGGCTTGGCAGCTAAAAGCAATGACCCTTGCAAAGTAATGGGAATTGTCAACATGAATCAACGGCAAAAAAGTATGCGAGAGCAAGCATCAGCCAACAAAAGATCATTTCGGAAGTGCCAGCCCTTTTTGAAGGCATAATTCCTCAGGGGATAGAGACCTCAAGCGGGCTCCATCGAAAAAGGTGTCTCTCTCGTTACAAAGTCGTGGAGTTACCAGCCAACACACTCCCGAGAATCCATCCAGACAAGAAAAGGAAACTCCAAACTTCCTGACAATAACCCTCCTCTGGGGCACACATTTCACCACAATCGGTCGACATATTCCCGTGAGATGAAAAGCCCTCTTCGGAGGCCAAAAGCCCTCTTCAGAGGCCAAATGCTTCTCTATGGAGGCCGAATGCTTCTCCTCAGAGACCAAAGCCCTCTTCGGAGGCCAAAAGCCCTCTTCAGAGGCCGAATGCTTCTCTACGGAGACCGAATGCTTCTCCTCAGAGACCAAAGCCCTCTTCGGAGGCCAAAAGCCCTCTTCAGAGGCCAAATGCTTCTCTATGGAGGCCGAATGCTTCTCCTCAGAGACCAAAGCCCTCTTCGGAGGCCAAAAGCCCTCTTCAGAGGCCGAATGCTTCTCTACGGAGACCGAATGCTTCTCCTCAGAGACCAAAGCCCTCTTCGGAGGCCAAAAGCCCTCTTCAGAGGCCGAATGCTTCTCTACGGAGACCGAATGCTTCTCCTCAGAGACCAAAGCCCTCTTCGGAGGCCAAAAGCCCTCTTCAGAGGCCGAATGCTTCTCTACGGAGACCGAATGCTTCTCCTCAGAGACCAAAGCCCTCTTCGGAGGCCAAAAGCCCTCTTCAGAGGCCAAATGCTTCTCTACAAAGACCCCTAATGGGATATATGCCACAAAAAAGAAAGTTCTCTACTCAACAAAAAAGATTGGAGAAGTCATGACCCTCCAACCATGAGAGAGTAACTTCCAGGCGATGCAAACCCTATCGGGGGCACATTTCACCAGGAGTTGAAGTGTAACAGCCGCTCTTCGGAATTACGCTTCACCAGAGTTGAAATGCAAACAAAATAAAGACCTCTTCGGGGGCACATTTCACCAGGAGTTGAAGTGTAACAGCCGCTCTTCGGAATTGCGCTTCACCAGAGTTGAAATGCAAACAAAATAAAGACCTCTTCGGGGGCACATTTCACCAGGAGTTGAAGTGTAACAGCCGCTCTTCGGAATTGCGCTTCACCAGAGTTGAAATGCAAACAAAATAAAGACCTCTTCGGGGGCATATTTCACCAGGAGTTGAAGTGTAACAGCCGCTCTTCGGAATTTCACTTCACCGGAGTTGAAAGACAAGCAAAATAAAGACCTCTTCGGAGGCACAATCAAGAAGAAAGACCTCTTCGGAAGCCCACGTTTCGCCGAGATTGAAATAAAACTTCCAAGTGTTGAAACGTGGAAAGACTTTCTAAGGCAAAACTCTTTGGAGGTACACGTTTCGCCGAGATTGAAATAAAACTTTCAAGTGTTGAAACGTAAAAAAATCCCTCCTCAGAGGTACAACTTTCCATATATAAAAAAAAAAAATCCTCATCAGGGGCATGCTTTAACTCACAAAGGAAAAGTAATTTACCTATTCTGGAAAATGATCTTCTTTTAAAAAAAAAAAAAAAAAAAAAAAAAAAAGAAGAAGAGAAGAGAAAAGGAGTTAAAGTACCCTTCAGAGGTCCGCTTTGCTACATAAAAGAAATCACTCGGCAAAAAAGAAAATGTACTTAAGCAAAAAGAAAGAAGTGATTTCTTCAAAGGACAAAGCGCGTAGAAACTCATACGAAGGGGGTTGTACTCTACAAGAATTCTTTTTTAAAATAAAAATAACATAATTATTCTTTAGCGAATAAGAGTGCAAGTCCCCTCGAAGTATAGAATATTGCAGCAAACTTATGGAATGGGGGCAATATAGTATAATTACACACTGTATGATATAACTAAACCAGCAAAAGGTAACGCTCAAGTAACATACCATGAGCTCGCTGCAATATCAAATGAACTCATGCCAAAACGAATAACAAATGTACTCTCTAATTCAAACAAAAGTTTGTACAAACGAAGAATCATTTTATTCAATTATAGTGCAGGTACAGGTCTCAAAATAAAGAAAAGCGGGGGCCGGTACCCGCACAATTCTCGGCCAGTACATGCAAAACACAAAAAACTAGAAACTAAAGATCTTCACTTCTTTTTTGCTGCCTTTAGACCCTTTACCCGGCCGGATGATCAGTTTTTCAGGACGATCGGTGGGCATAAGGGAAGTAGGAGAGGAAGGCGCAACCGGTTCAACTTCCGGCTCCTCTTCAGTGGCGATGATTTTCTTCCCCCTCCTCTTGGATGTCCCACGCTTCTTTCTCCTTTGCGAGGAAGACTCACTCCCCGGAGTGACAAGTTTAGATAGAACAACGTCGTCAGAAGGAGTTCGCTCCGGGGATATATCACCTCCTTCAAGTCTCTCATCTTTCTGCTCTTGCGAAGCGACGGGATCATCCAAGCCGTGAAGAGCCTCTATTTGTTCTTCCTGTGATCTGGGTTGCGAGGCAGTAGGAGGCGCCACCTGAAGAGATGGAGGAAGGATAACTGGAGGGGTAGAAGTTTGAGCAGTACTTGGTGCTTTCTCTACAGAAGAAAAGAGGTTAAAGTCAGTAAAAAGAGGAGATGAAGGCTCACCAATAAAGTTAGTGGAGAGAGGAGATGAAGGCTCATCGAGATTGAGAAGATAACCAAGGAGTTCATGAAACTCATGTGAAGCAAATGAATAACCCGCTTGAACAGAATTGACAGTGGCGGGATTAACAGTGAGGTTACCTGGTGAAGCTGATCTCCTGATATCAACTTCATATGCTTGCGCGTCAGCGCTCTCATCGCCCTCATCTCCACCATGTACACTTGTAATCTCAGTAGTAATTTTAGTAGGAGAAGCAAAATGGGAACTGGAACCAATGATGTTGATTTCGGACAAAGAAGGTGGCTGAACCGGGGTAGTTGAAGTAGTTCCTTCAACCTGCCCCCCTTCTGTCGCTTCGGTTCTTAGTTTAGCAAGTTGTTCCTTTCCCCTGGCAAGAGCAGTGCGAGCGTCCTCATCAAAATAATGCCTTTCCAAGGCTGACTCATCATAACCAGCACCCTCAGCACCAAGCATATCGAGGGCAGCCTCCCACACTTCGGCTAAAGTGATCTCGTACTTGGGACCTAGAAAAGCAAGGCTTCCACGCCCCAAGACGCTATGTAAGTAGAAGTCGAATAGTGTCGAGCCAAAGCTATTCTTAGTCTCCTCGTGAGATTCCTCAGCTGCGATTCTGCCGGCGACGGCCTCATCGCGCTCCCTCTCCGTTTTAGAAAGCTGAAGTTTGAGCATTTGTATCTCCGCTTCCTGGGATTTGTTTTTCATTTGGAGCTCCGCAACATCAGTAATGTAGCCCTCATTAATTCTTTTCTGAGCTTCGAGCCTATCCTCAGCATCCCGTTGGCTGGCATGAGCATCTCTTACCTGTCTGAGAAGCACTTCTTCTTTTTGAGAATATGAGGTAGAGGAAGCAGCAAGCTCATCTCTCAACTTCTCGACCTTTGCTTCAAGCTCCTCGTTGTAGGAAGTAATGCTTCTCATCTCGGTATCATGCTGCTCAAGGACCTTTTGCCACTCAGCCTTATCATTTTCCATGGTGAGCATGGCCTCTAAGTTGGCGCGGTTAACTCGTTGAAGCTCATCAACAAGCTTCTGCCAGTTTGACACCCTCTCGATGTCAAGTTTAACAGCGTCAAGATTTCGCAGCATGGCGGGCTTGTCGATTGGAACCAGGTCAAGATCGAATCTCACGCCTTTTAAGCACCATTGTGGAAAGCGACTTTGTAAGGTGGCTGGGCCAGGCCCCACTTGAAATTTAGGCCTGCTTATTATTGTCTGGATGTCCTCCTTTCCGAGAGCAGGAGAGTCGGAAGAAATATCAAGAGGGGCAGGGGCAGTAGGCTTGTCGGGAGTGGTGGAAGCATGTCTCTCACCATGTCGAGCTCGTTTGCTCGAATCTTCTACTACATGACCTTTTCCCCGGTCATCGTGTGATTTCCTTTTATAGGAATCGTCACCTCTCTGCGGGGAGTCGCGATGCTCATCCCTATCCCTTCTATCACGACGTTCTTCGGCATCCCTCCTTTCCCGAGCTTTTCGAGCAGCCCTCTCTTCATCAGACTCCCTATAGGACGAGAAGTAGCGCCCATAATTATACTGTCCACGCCCACCATAGCGTTGAAAATCTTGATAGTATGATCCACCGCGTGTCATTGGAGAATCTGAAATAAGAAAAGATAAGCTTCAGAAATCTTTAAAGCATAAGAAGATAAGTGCATAAGTGTGCTGGAAAATTCTTAAGTGGTGTGTGAAGTGCAAACTACTCGCGTTGGGCTAACGAACCACTTCTCAGTTGGGGGGATGTAATAGGTTTCGTTATCGGTGGCAATTCTTGGGATAAAGGAGTTGGAGTCAGTTGGAGGGCAGATGTCGCTTCAATTGTTGGAGGTATAACTTTACCACGAGCAGGATCATCTTTAGAGAGCTCTTGGGAAGAGATAAATAAGTCACTTAAATCCCCAAAGACATCATCATCGTCATGCCTAGCCTGGTTCCCTCCATCAGTTCCTTTATCGGCATTTTTCATAGTTTGGGAAGGTTGCTCCTCTTCTTCTTCAGTAATGGGGGGAAGCGCGGACTTTTCGGATGACCCCGTGTCGTCTCGTGGAGTAGAGCACTTCACTAATGGAGTTCCAGTAGAAGTTTCTCCCTGCACACGATCTTTAGTGGAGACCGAGGCGTCGAGAGTTTTCGTCGGAGAATCGGGAACTTCAGTCGGGGCTTCATGAGGCTGAGTAAAGCGAGAGGGATGGAGAAGTCCGTATTGGTGTAAAAATTCATCGCTTAGCAGAAACTTTATGCTCCTTTCTTCTGCCGGCACAGCATTTAATCTTTCTAAAATTTGCTTAAAACTTGGGTCCCTGGTAGGGGGTGGAAGCGCTAAAACAGGAACAAAGAATGAAGTTAGCAACTAAAAGTTCGGATCTCAAAAATGGCTTCAAAGCGGAAAGAATATAGACAGGAAATCTTACTTCCTACTCTCCAGATGGCATAAAACCCTGGAGGGCAACGAACGAAGAAAAACTGATTCAAAAATCCGTGAGCGCTTTCGGGGAGATCAGTAATAAGTTTGCGGTTTCGAGCGCTTCTTATAACCACAATGGAGGGATGGTCTTTAATTTTTGTAAATTGGAATGGAGAGATAGACAGCCGAAGCAAGAACTGTTGAAGAAAGTCGTTAAAAGGAGGAATAGCGCCATTTAAGCACGTTTGGCGATTGACAGCAACAAAACCAAGAGGTGGCCTATCGGCAGTATCATTTGGCCCCGGTAGTAAGGCGTCAGCATCATCGATGCCAAACTGGACGCGCAATTGATTAAACGTCCGTTGATTCAGAGTTGTTGGTATTCTCTCTGGAGGGTTATCCACAGGAATAGCTACCGGAAAGGTATCTTCAGTCTGACTCATCGGCTCTTCTTGATGAGAAGTCATTCTACACAAGCAACTGGATGTTCAAATGCGAAGGTGCGCGTTTCCTAAAAAGTGTGAAGTGTTGTGCAAGACTAGAAAAGTGACAAGTATATATAACTAGGATTACACTAATCGATGCTTGATCGATGGTAAACATTTCAGAACTTGTTAACTTAAAAGTTCAAACATAATATTAGTGCAAGCAAGTCGATTTCAATTGACTACTTCAGCATTGCTTTGATATTTTGTTTGAAATAAATATATTAAAGGCACTTCATATATGCAATTCATTCAAGTTAATCATCTATCGTTAACTAATCTGTCATTCGGTGTGGGCAATCAATGACAGTATATTCGTCCCAATTTTCTGTAAACATTGTGTTAGACAGGTTATTAGCTTGCAAGAGTGACCTGTGGAAAAAATACGACAAAGTTCAACAGTTCAAAGTTCAAGCAAAATTTACAAGTGTTAAGTCGTCAACGACTCAATAATTCTTTGTATTGGTTAAAGTCATTGGTTATTTGGATGACTCGGTTACGGCCTAAAGGATATGCGGCGAGTTAAGTTAAGTTCTATAAGTTGTAATGTGCATGAAGGAAAAAGCCTCAAATCAGAACAATGCAAATTTCTTTAAATCCTGTCTCGGCCGCGACTCAAATCTAAGGAGGCATTTAGTTGAGTCGGTCATAGGTTCAAGCATGGAAAAGAGGCTCAAGTACTGAGTCGTTCAGGGCTTATGGTTTGAGTCGTGTATAGTTTGAAAGGTTGAGTCATGGAAAGTAACCCAAGTGCTGAGTCGTTCACGGCTCATGGCTTGAGTCGTTCACGACTTATAGTTTAAGTCATCTACGGTTTATGGCTAAAGCATTGAGTCGTATACGGCTGAGATTGCAAGGCTTTTCAAAATCAGTGGTCGAAAGGCAAAACCTAATTCGCTAACTCTTGGAATTCCTCATCACGCCTCATCTCACAGCCCCCCTTTTCCTGTCTCAATCCACTAACCCGGTAATGCTAAGGCAACAAGGATCTGTCACATTCCCAATGGAGCCCATCGTCCTTCCATACCAACAAATCACCCGAGAAACAATCTGAAATGTTTCGCATCGATCTTAAATTCAATGCATTGCTGAACTCGCGTATCGAATAGTGATCTAGAATCGATTACAACGATTCAAAGTGAAGCGCAGCACATGAAAACAAACTAAAGCCGAAAGATGAGAATTTGTGATTCAACGTTGATTATTATGGATTAAGATTGAATTTGCTTACGAAGTATAATGGTTGGGATGAATCGGAGAATAGCAGGGTTGAATTCGCCTTCGGAAATGAGATTCAAAGATGCGTTAATGGCGTCACAAGATGATGAGACAGAGATCAAGTGAGGAAGAAGAACAACGCAATAGCTTATATACAAGGCAGGGGAGAATGAGAAAGGACTCACGAGTCATAGGCCGCCCTGAGTCGGTCACGACTCAAGAAGAAAGTCGAAGCACACGACTCATGATATAAGCGTGTACTTCGAGGGGCAATTGTTAACGCCGAGCGACTCAAGGAGCCTACGACCCATAATAGTTACCGACTCATGTAAAGGAGCGACTCAGTAAGTGCCGACTCATCAAGACTAGCGACTCAACTAGCCCACGACTCATCCTATAAGGCCACTCAAAGGAGCGACTCACGACTTAAGGAGCCTAATAAGTTAAAGCGTCAGCGACTCAACATGTAGGGCAGTCAGCGACTCATTGGTGGCAACGACTCAGCGAGCTAGTGCTTTAAAGGTACAGTGTGGATTAACGACTCAGCAGGGTCTGCGACTCAAGGCCTAGACCAATTCAACGACTCAAGAGGCCGCTACGACTCAAAAGATGGGCCGACACACGACACAAGACTCAGAGGCAAGTTCAAGATCATGCTGCAAAGAAGTGACTTGCAGACGACTCACGACTCATCATGAGTCGGTCACGACTCATGATGAGTCGACCACGACTCATGACTTTGCAATTTCAGCCTAGGAAGTTTGCCTATAAATACGTAGCCACTTCCAACGTTCAAAGGACTTTTGGGGGGGCTCATTCTCTTCAAGCGCCATTACTCTGCCAAATTCCAGACGACTTCAAAGCTTTTTAGATCCAACAAACTTCTAAAGGAACTCCATGAAGGAATCATCCACATTCACCATGGATTTGAAGATGATTGTCAACATCAAAGCTTGAGCTACTTGTTTCACATATCCTATCACTTGAAGTGTGTTGTAATTGAAAGATCTTGTAAAGAATTGTAATCAAACTAGTGATAAAAAGATTAAAGTGGACGTAGGCTGGATTATAAGCCGAACCACTATAAATACTGTGTCTCTTACCGTTTTTCTACATACTTTCTGCTTATTTCTGTTTCCCGTACAAACGGGTGGTGCTTTCACAATCACATCTTATACACCAGGGTGTTAGCGTTTAAATTTTTTCGTTAACAACAAGGTAGATAAGACTTTTGATTTTAATATCCACTGTAATCTAATGAGGCTATTTACTCTATGACCTAAGCCTTCCTTTAAAGTTAACTACTCAACTGGCACTAATATTCACTTCAACCTTACGATGCTATTAGTTTAGTAGCCTAAACCTTTCGACTAGGTCGACGGTTCTTTATGCTATTACAGTACTTATAGCCTTTCGAAGCTATAATCCAAGAGGCCTAACCTTTTGAAAAGGTCAAAATCCATTCTTTAAATCTAATTCATGGATTTATAAGGTTTAACCCAAAGGAGGTCAATCCTATACCTTTCGACAAGGTTGAAACCTACTTCATATAAATGATCTAACCTATCGACAAGATCGAAAGCAACTACATATCCACTATGGAATTTGATTCCTTGCTTAAACCCAAGGTGCTTCATATTAATGCTCTAACCTATCGACAAGATCGAAAGCAACTACATATCCACTATGGAATTTGATTCCTCGCTTAAACCCAAGGAAGGAAATCATCCAAACCTTTCGTCAGGATGAAAATCAACCTTTAAAGGACCAATTCAGGGTATTTCGACTTAAACGAAAAGAAAGCTTTGTAGGTAGCCACATACCAGCTCAACTAAGATGAAAGGTAATTGAATCTAAGGACTAAACTTTTCGACGACGTCGAAAGGTCTGATACAATAATACTTCACAAGCAAGACCAAGTTGATAGGTAGCTTCTAGGGGAATCATGCCCATTGTTCTTAAAAAGGATATAAATCTTATTAGTATTACTTTGGGGTGTTGACAAGTAATCTTGTTAACAATATATAATTTAGCCGTAAATTATTTTAAACCAAAATATCTATTTTCCTAAATAGAAAATTAATAAAAGATCCACGTTAATTCAAAAAATTATGAAAATTCAAAACCCATCTCTAAATATCATTCCTAATCTAAATCTAAAATCGCAAAGGATATGGATGTCATTTAATATGATTTTCATATTAAAACATATAATAAAATCTATGCGAAATATCATAAATAATCAATAAGCATATATATTTATTTCTAATAATCAAAACGTGGAAAAACGTTGCAAAAGAATTTAGATTTAGCCTAAAGTCGAAAGCAGTTAGAAAACATGAGATGTAGTCATTATTCACCATAGCTTTTTGATTAAGAAGTTTGTGATTTGAGAATGGATTAAGTTGATTTAGCTTCTTCCTTTAGCTTTATCTTCCTCTTGTTTTTGCTTAATGGCAGTCGGCCTCTTAGTTTAAATTTTTGCAAATGAACGTATGAAATGAATGAGTGCAAGAATTTAGGGTATAAGGATCTGTTTATTCCTATTTTTCCCTTTATCTAACTTCGCTATCTTATTTTATTTTTACTCATGTTAGATCATTTGTTAACATGTCATGGATACCCCTTAGTTGACACAAATCTCAATACCTTAATTATAACATTATTTTATTTTATTTGACCAATTAAATATCCTAAATAATGTTACGAAAATTAGAGTAATTGTAGACTTCCCTCCTTAAAAATTTCTTCTTTGAAATTACAATAAGATACTCAACAAAAAAATCAAAAGGTAAAACATATCATCGAACAAATCAGGATAAGCATCTCTAATCCCGCTCTTAGTCTCCTAAGTACAGTCTCTCTCATCGTTGCTCCACTAGACTTTAACTAATCTGACTGTCTTGTTCCTTAGCCTCTTCTCATCTCTCATGACTATACGAACTGGTTTTCTAACTATAGTTAAATTTGGCTCTATTATTAAGTCTTCTAATACAGTTGGTGCTATAGTGTTCTTCAGATCACTAATACACTTTCTTAGATGAGAAATATTAAATACATCATGGACTCCTACCAAACTTTTCGGTAACGCTACTCTATTTGTTTGCCTCCCGATCCTCTCTATAATAGGAAATGGACCTACCAATCTTGGTGCCAATTTCCTTGATTTTTCATATCGAATCGCACCCTTCACTAGTTACACCGTAATAAAAATATGATCTCCAATATAGAACTCTATGTCTTTCCATCTTTTATCCACATAACTCTTATGCCTAGACTGAGCTTACTTCATCCTATCTTAAATTAACTCAATCTTCTCTATGGCTTCTCTAATAAATCCGGACAAGAACCAACATATCTTCGATCTCTAACCAACAAACTAGAGATTTGTTTGGCCTTCTATACAAAGTTTCAAACGATGCCATCTCTATACTAGCCTGATAAATGTTGTTATATGAAAAATCGACTAACTGTAGATGGTCTTCCCATGGTCCCCCAAAATTTAGCACACAAGCTCCTAACAATTCTTCCATTACTTTGTTAAATCTTTCTGTTTGCCCACCGGACTATGATGATAAATGGTACTCATCTCGAGCTTGGTACTTAAGGTATCCTCTAGACTCTTCCACAACTCGCTGGTGAACATGGAGTCTCTATCACATGCTATTCTACTAGGAATTCCGTGCAGTCTAACTATATTCTTCATAAACAGCTTAACTAAAATAGGTGTCGTCCTAGTTGACTTTACGCGAATGAAATGGACACTCTCGGTTAATCTATCCACTGTGACCCATATACTTTTTTATTAAATCTTGAAAACCCATCTATAAAATCCATAGAAATAGATTCCCACTTCTATATTGGAATGTCGAATGGCGGAAGCAACCCACTTGGCTTTAGATGTTCAGCTTTTACCTATTGGCAGTTCAAACACTGCTTTATCCATAAGCCTACATCCTTCTTCATAACTTCCCATAGAAAATTCTCTTCATATCCTGATACATCTTATTTCCCCCTGGATGAATAGTGAACTTCGAACGATGTCATTCACTAAGAATATCATTCTTATGTTTCCTATGTTCGGAACACGTAGTCTTCCCTTCTTCTTTAACCATCCATTTTTGTTAGGACTTAAATCCTTCAAGTCATTGCCTTTTGTTCCATCCCTTAACTTCCTGATATACTCGGCTAATATTGGTTCATCTCCTTGCTTAGAAGTAATCCTTTCAACCATAATTGGTCGAACTTCTAAACATGACAATGTAGCAGTTTCCTTACTAGATCTAACTTCAGATCTCCAATTATCTCAATATGACATCAATGCTTCCAAATCCTTCCACTCGGCCATCATCGCCAACATTGCGTTTTGATGTTACCTGCTAAGTACGTCTGCAACTTATTGCATTTCCCTGGTGTGTATTCAATTCCAATGTCATTAGAAGTAATAAACTCCAACCATCATTGTAGCCTCATGTCCATCTCCTACCGAGGAGAATAAATACTTTAATGACTTATGATCTATATAATGATCAAATCTCTCACCTAAAAGGTAATGTCTCCATAACTTCAATGCAAATATCACTGCAGTTAATTCCAAATCATGTATTGGATATATAACCTCATGCGGTCTAAGCTGTCGAGAAGCATAAGCAATCACTTTACCTCTATGCATTAACACAGTTCCTAATCTTGTTCCACACACATCTGTATATACTACCAAATCATGATTCCCATTTCGAACAACTAGCATAGGTGCATGATTTAATAAGTGTTTCAAGATATGGAATGCTTCCTCATAGTTATAGGTCCAAACAAACGTCACATCCTTTCACGTGAGCTTAGTCATCGGTGCTACTATCCATGAAAATATCTTTAAAGAAACTCCTATGATAACCGGCTAATCCAAGAAAACTCTTTATCTCAGTCACTGTCTTGGGTCTCTTCCAATTATTCACCGCTTCATTATTAGTCGGATCGATAGACGATCCTTTTTTTGAGACAACATGATCAAGAATCTTCACTTCCTTCTTCGAAAAATGACACTTTGAAAATTTTGCCTTCAACTGATGTTGCCTCAATGTCTCATGCACCACTCTAAGATGAACATCATACTCCCTTTCATCTTTAGAGCAAAATATCATATATGAAAAGAAACATGAACCTATCCAAGTAGTAACAACCCGAAGTCCAGAGGGTCTAAAATTTTTGCAAAAATGCTAAACTACGAGCTCACTGAAGACCGAGTTGGGTATTTGGCATCAAGCAAATAGGTAAAGGCAAATATATCAGAGCATAAATAAATATCTCACAGTGGAATAGACTAAAATATAATAGTAAGTAAATACTCACCAAGATAATAACAATTTCTAAACAAGTGTCTTAAAGTTGGAAAGTCTCTGCCATCTACCTAACCTGTAGGATGCTATGAGGAGGGGGTCAGAACTAATGTTCTGGTGAATGGACAAATTGTATACTTCTAACTTAATTCTACACATACAATTTTATTTCCATTATCTATTATATTAGGTTTACTGGGTTTGTAATACTCTCTCCTCTTTGCATGAATCGTACCCATCTACGCCCTAGTAGATCAAAACCTAATAACTAATATATATGTAGCTATATGCCCAATGACCGCATCGGTCCTAGGCACTACCCATAGTACCGTTAGTATCATCCTCGAAAAGGAATCCATCATCTTGCTCCGAGATCTTTTTGGAACTACATCTATAAAGGACAGCTTTATGGGGCCTACAATACGGATATTCCATCATCTACTATAAAAACGTAAAAATGCGTCAGCATTAGCCTATGCTAATGCTCGAACATCCACAATGTACCACCCAATGCATACATTGAAGACTATACGTAATCGTTCTTTCTACTCCCTGAATCCAGCCAATAAGATCAACCCTTTACGAAACTCAGTCCGACATTTTTGATATCTGTAAAGGACAACTTTGTTAAGCCTACAATGCAGATATTCTACTTGGTCTGTCTCTTTCCTCATTTTATCTATGGCCCAGCCACCCCTTAACTAATCGAAAGACCTCTAAAGAGCTAAGTGGACGTGCCCTACTACAAACAATCTAAACATCCAATTGGCTTCGCCCCTCATCCAATGTCTCTATAGTGAAAGAATCATTGGCCTATAGGTTTAGCTCTTATCTTTCACACACTCGTTCTTAGTTGATGATGGCTTAATCTCTGCATACTACTGTCCTTTTGGGTCTACCAAGGGTTCTTCCCACTAAAACCTACTCGCAAGTCAGAGTACTATGTCCTATGAATAACCTACTCCATTCATTAACCTTTTGACCGCCTACAAAGGTCCACTTAGTTAGGCCTGTAGTGAAAAAGCAATCAAGGCATAATCTCTTGATGGAACACCTACAGACCTACCTCTTGGGTTGCAACTTTGTTAGGCCTACTTCAAAGGGCTATCCTAGAATAACCTCACGTCTTGTTGAAGTCTCATACTTCCTTCTATCCCAAATTAACTAAGCTGAATGTGCTATTTCTGTGCTAAAAACCTACGATGAATGGCTTCGTTAGGCTCTTCATCATTTGGCCTGCTCTAAACGCATCTTATCATTTTATTAGATCCTACGTCTGATCTTTTGTTATGCATTTAGCTTACTTTTCTAATTCTGTTGGCTACTTATTTACCCTAATCATCATAAGCTTGCCCAGCCTCACCTAACTTTTGTGAGACCGTCAGTTTTTGACTAAAAGGGAATGCTGCTGGTATAGGCCTTTCTTCTATGTTTTCTTGTTAACTTAGTGTAAGTTTTAAAATAAGCCTTTTCTGTTATCTCAAATTATAGGCAATGTTGTAATTGTACTTGCAATTGTTACTTTTATATTCTTTTATAATTTACATGTTATAAATATAATTGCGAGTGTCTCTCTTCTATCTTAGTCCGTCTTCTTTTATTGTAATATTGAATTCTCTTTAGTTCTCTTATATTATGTGATAAATCTTGGCTTGGGACTACGTCCCACTGTCACAAATTTACTTAACATAATAACATCTTTTATTTTATTTTATCTTCAAAGTAAATGCAGATCCAGGCACATTTCTATTTATTGTTTCTAGACTTGTCAAATAATTAACTTGATTTCTTCTTTAATTTCATTATCTCTTCACTTTCTTTTATTCTAGGAAGTAGTTCTATTCTATTGGTTGTTTACAAAAACTATGTTAAAAATCTATTTCCATATTTTAAATATGAAATGATGCTATAAACAATAACTCATAATTGCAAGATATTTTTTTATTGTTTCTTTAATTGTTGGGTAATGCAAAATACAAAAATGTCCTCATTTTACACCAATTCCCTTTTTTTCTTTCTTTTATTCTTGCAATTACGTTAATTGTTATCTTTTAAATATTAAACTATGGAAATGTGTTCTCTTTTCTAAATCAACCAATTAATCTATCACTAACTTACAAATCAAGTTATTGGATTTCCCTCTTTTAATATATTTCTCCTGTTTTAGCATGATTTACTGTAAAATTTTTGCTTTTAGGCTTAAGCCTTTCTCTATATCATAAACGTAAAAGATATGTAATTTAAGCCCACTCAGCTATAATCCTTAGCTTTACTCTATGGCCTTCCTAGATCCCCTTTTTAGGCGTCTAATATTTTTATTAAGAAGTTATTCTCCCTAGAAATATTATCTATTTAGGGTTCAGTCTCGGGCAATAAACCCAATTGGGAGTAAATTTAATTATGAGAAAATAGCAAGGCCCAGGGTTCTATTTATACTAGAGTTTGGGGATTTCAGACCATCGGATTTTAGGACTTAATCTGGTGCAACTATGTCACATTCTTGATGTGAATCGTTGGTTCCAGAAAACAACGCTCGAGATTGTGTGAAAATCAAATTATTAAACGTTAACTTTTACCATTGCCCGTACATTCTAATTAATTTCCATCAATTGCAAATTTAATTCCCTTTATAACACATGTTTATGTTGAAATTCAAACGTTGCTAAATAATGTAAATTAATTTCCTTTAATTGCTAATTTGATTAACATTGCCTACAAATGTTAATTAATTACCTCTAATTGTTGATGTCAATTAACTTCCTTTACGACGCATGCCTATTTTGGAATTCGAATGCATGTTATTTATGAAATTTGTACATGCATACATTTATAATTAAGTATATTTATTCACATTTACACGTACAATTATTTTTCGATACAGTACTTTGAACGTCACTAACTTTTTCATATGAATTCCATTTGAGGCATATTATGTATGTAAATTAATCAGAAAATTGCCACGAACACAATGGTATAAGTTTCGACGCCATATTCTGACAATTACAAAAATGCTCATTTTCATTGTTTATAATTATTTGATTATTTAATTATCTAAAAACGTGGGGTGTTACATTCTCCCACCCTTTAGGAAATTTCATCCTCAAAATTCGATAAGGGTAAAACTATGTAATTCTCCGCATCAATCACATCCATTTTGTCTACATCCAATTTTGTGACCATCTGCGTGCTTGTTTAAAGTTTTATTCGACATAAAATATATGCATGTACATGAATTTTTGACCACCTACACGAATGTTTTTCTTATTTAAAAATTCCTTTTTAAAATATGATGCACACATCCTAAATATACTTTCATTGTTTATATGAGTGCAAACTTTTGAATGCTCAAAATGTTTTTCATCCAATTTTTCCCACAATCCAACTGAATAAGGGCGTAGTTCAATGAATTTACATCCAATCCTATCGCACAACTTTTAATATTTGATTTTAAGAAAAATATAATTTTCCAAACTCGATTTCTTATGTCAGAAAGAAGGTAGAAAATGAAAAATCTTACGTTTACCATTTTACTTTTGTGCACATCTTTCTCCGTACTTGGAACTTATGTCGCTATTTTATAAAAATCTCTGTATTAGCATCCTAGGCACAATTCACATAAGATATTTTTTCTTTTAAAAATGTTTTAAAAGCTTAATTTATGGGAAAAAATGTATTTTTCTTTTGCAAATTTCATTTATTTCTATTGACGCTTCTGTCGCTCTCTTTAGATCTTACTATTTTTCCTTTAGTTAATTTTATCTGCTTTTACTTTCCTATAATATAGCAACCAAACATAGCTATCTTCTAAGGCTAGGAGGCCTAGGACCATGTCCACTCTGACACAGAAAGGTCGTACTATAGGAATCCCAGTAACTCATATGCTCCTGATGTCACCTATTACTTATTACTAATTTATGTTGTATTACTCACGATGAATAAGTTAATTCATCACTTCCTTTCCATACTCAAATTGGAATAACCAAGTCTCATTTACTACAATGAATAGGAATTTTAATATATGCAGTCTTTATCTAAAAAGGCAACAAAGTTTGGGGTAATTTTCTCTTTACCTTTACTTTACAGGAACTTTTATTATTACTACTAAAATTGATCACTCTTATAGCCTTACACTTTCCCCATCACATCGAGGAAATGATTCCTATTTACTCTGTACTTAAAAGTTTTGGTTTGGTATTTATCATTTTATTTCAAAAATTAAAGTTTCTAAAATTTTGAAACATCAAATCCCAAAGTTTTTGCCTTTAAAAGAGTTACTTTGAAGTTTCTAATAAATTCAACGGTAATTGGCTACTTAACATTTTATCTTTTTAGACTTTCATCTTTACAGCTTCTTGAATTTAAATTATTCCCCAAACTAAGAGGGGAAAACATACAAATTTAAGTTCAAAACTTATTCTTCTTTCACTTTTAACGACCTTTACAGCTTTCCTTAAAATATTTTGGACTTTTTAAATTTAATTGTTTACTAAGTTTTTCTCTTCCAAAAACTTATTTTCCTTTTCACCAAACCATTTTTCTTTGAAAAATGCCTTGCTTGTTCTTAAAACATTTTATTTGCTTGACTTCCAAAAATGTCCTCGCATGTTTTCAAAACATCTTCTTTTCATAAATTTTCAAATTTACAAAAACTGGAGTAGATAAGGACAATTAATTTATCAGAAATCCCTTACCTTTCTTACTCATCTAATTACCTAACCTTGGAGGAGTTTCTAATTTACTACAAATGGGGAATTTCTACCAAGGCAAGCAACCAATGTGCATAGTCAGTGGAAAAATGTAAAATTTCCATTGTTTAGGCTTCCTACTAAGGCTCTCTATATTATCCCTTCTAACGAACACTGTCTCTAATTATTATAGACCTTAATGTATTGGGATCATTTTCTCTCATGAGAAACCATTAACGCTAAAACCTTCCAAGATTCATTTAAAAGAGGATTCATGTTTATGTGAAATTACAAGGAACTTATTTTATAATTTATCAAAATAGGCTGTAGAAAATAAAGTGCTTTTCATACCTTGTACATCTCTTTCACATATCCCTCATAACTTGCAAAAAACATCTTTATTTGTGTTTTGGTTTCATAGAAAATTATATCATTATTCATTTCGTACCAATAGATTAATTATGTTTAATCTATATACTTACCATAGACATTTCCTACAAAATTTATTAGTTTCCTAATATTTAATTTATATCATTTTTTTTCAAAAGAACTCATTTTCAAAATTGTTTTAATATTTTCATAACCAAAAAACATTTCCATTTGCTTATTTAAACAATAAGTGTACTTACAAACCACTTTGTTTCCATACTTATAAATTATCTACAAAACATATTTTTATTTGGGTCAAAACAGATGTTGCATAAAAAACCGCCACTACAACAAAAAATAATGGTTTATGGATTCAATCAAAATAAGTATTAATAAACCCATATGCTATGTAAAAACATTTCCTTTGGGAGTCACTTACTATAACAGTAGTGTCATAGTCTATTCTTCCTTTATTTTTCAAGAAAACATATATTACAACAATAAATGTTGTGACCTACGTTTTTGATACTTAACACACTTTAGGATTTTATGTTCAAAATCTTTATTTAACTATAAAGAAACCAGCGGGTTATACATGGTCTATAATTCTTCAGAAAGAATCTCACTTTTACATCATATAAAAAAATTAAATTTCATAGCACTTTTTTCCAAAAACCCAATATTTACTTCCTCATTCATACTAACAATTTTATTTTTCAACCTTTCAAAAAGTTTTATTTTATTGAGCTAGACATAAAATGGATTTTCTTCTTACTACCCTAGGAATATCCTTCCTAAACTTTGAAAATATCATTCCCTTACTAAAATCTCTTATTCCTTCCAAAATAAAAATACTCTCCCTATTATCCTTAAGTAACATTACTACTTCTTATGAAATATGGATAATAATCTTCTATTTAAACATAGCTAATTGTACACTATAAATTGGTAATTACTTAGGGATCAACATTCGTGGGTCATCCTAAACCCTACTAGCAAACTATGCACAAAGGTCTTTCAATATGTTAAAATCTATAATAAGGGACTATTTGGAGTTTAGTATGTAATATATTTATATTTTATTCAAAAATACAAATATGTTCGCTCACTATCTACCTAGGAACCCAAAACCAACGCTCTAATAACAAGTGTAACAACCCGAAGTCCAGAGGGTCCTGATTATTTGCTAAAATGCTAAAATCCAAGCTCACTGAAGCCCTAGTTGGGTAACTGGTATCCTGCAAATAGGCAAAGACAAACATATCAGAGCTCAAATAAATATATCACAGTGGAACTGACTAAAATATAATAGTAAGTAAATACTCTCCAAGATAATAACACTTTCTAACCAAGTGTCTTAAAGTTGGAAAGTCTCTACCATCTACCTAACCTGTAGGATTTTATAAAGTGGGGGTAAAAACGGAAGTTTTGGTGAAAGGAAAAATTATATACTTGTAAGCTTAATTCTAAATATACCGGTTTATTTCCATTTTCTGTTATATTTGGTTTACTGGGTTTGTAATACTCTCGTCTCTGTGCATGAATCGTACACATCTACTCTCTAGTAGATTAAAACCTAATAACTAATATATATATGTAGCTATGCCTAATGATGCATGGGTCCTAGGTATTACCCATAGTACCTTCCGTGTCCGCCTCGAAAAGGACTCCATCGTCTTTCTCCTAGAGCGTTCTATAACTACATTTGTAAAGGACAGCTTCGTGAGGCCTATAATACACATGTTCAATTATCTCCTATGAAAACATAAAACTACGTCCGCACTAGCTTATACTAATGCTCGAACATCCACAATCTACCACTTAGTTTTTACTTTGAGGACTGTACGTAATCATTCAGTCTACTCTTAAATCCCACCAACAAGGTCTACCTTGTATGGAAGTCAGTCGAGAATTTTCTATATCTGTAAAGGACAGCTTCGTTGGGCCTACAATACAGATATTCTACTTGGTCTATCTCTTTTCTCATCGTGCCCATGGCCCCACATAGCCACCCTTCAACTAATCAAAAGACCTCCAATGAGCTATGTGGTTGTGCCCTACGGCAAATAATCTAAACATCCAATTGGTTGCGCCCCTCATCCAATGTATCGATGGTGAAAGAATTATTGGCCTATTGGTTTAGCTCTAGTCTTTCACGAACTCGTTCTTGGTTGATGATGGTTTGATCTCCACATGTGACTGTCCTTTTCGGTCCTGCCCACTAAAACCTACTCGTAAGTTCGAGTACGATGTCATATGAATATCCTACTCCATTCATCAACCTTTTGACTGCTTACAAAGGTTCACTTCGTTAAGCCTACAATTCAAAAGCAGTTAAGGCATACTCTCTTGATGATACACCTACAAACCTACCTTCGATGGTGCAGCTTCATTAGTCCAACCCTAGCGGGCCATCCTAGAGTACACTCATATCCGGTTGGACTCTCGTACTTCTTGTTAGCCCAAATTAACTAAGTTGGACATGCTATTTCTGTGCTAAAAATCTACGATGAACTGCTTTGTTAGGCTCTTTATCCTTTTGGCTGCTCCAAATGCATCTTACCATTTTATTAGGCCCTACATCTAATCTTTTATTATGCGTTTAGTTTACTTTTCTAGTTATGTTGGTTGCTTATTTTCCCTAATCAGCTAAGCTTGCCCAACCTCACCTAACTGTTGGGAGACCATCAATTGCCGACTAAAAGGGAATGCTGTTGGTATTGGCCTTTCTTCTATGTTATCTTATTAACTTAGTGTAAGTTTTAAAATTAGATTTTCTGTTATCTCTAATTATAACCTATGTTATAATTATACTTGCAATTGTTACTTCTATATTCTTTTATAATCTATATATTATAAATATAAATGCAAGTGTCTCTTTTCTATTCTTGTCTGTCTTCTTGTAATATGGTATTTAATTCTCTTATATTATATGATAAATCTTGGATTGGGACTATGTCCCACTGTCACAAGTTTACTTACCATAATAACTGCTTTTACTTTATTCTACTATATGTGCAGAAAATATAGATCTAGGCACATTTCTGTTTATTATTTCTAGTCTTGTCAAATAATTAACTTGATTTCTTCTTTAATTTCTTTAACTCTTCCCTCTAGAGCCCGAGTTTGGTATTTGGTATCCTGCAAATAGGCAAAGAAAAATATGTCAGTGCTTAAATAAATATCTCATAGTGGAACTGACTAAAATATAATAGTAAGTAAATACTCACCAAGACAATAACACTTTATAAACAAGTGTCTTAAAGCTGGAAAGTCTCTACTATCTACTTAACCTGTAGCATGTTAAGAGGAAGTGTCCGAACTAATGTTCTGGTGAACGGACAAATTATGTACTTCTAAACTTAATTCTACATATACCATTTTACTCTCATTTTCTGTTATATTAGGTTTATTGGGTTTGTAATACTCTCGTATTTGTGCGTAAATCATACCAAACTACTCCCTATTAAATTAAAAACTAATAACTAACATATTTAGCTATATGCCAAATGACCTCATCAGTCCTAGGTACTACCCATAGTACCTTCCGTATCCTACTCGAAAACGAATCCATCATCTTGCTCCTAGAGCATTCTATAACTAAGTCTATAAAGGACAGCTTCGTGAGGCCTACAATACAGATGTTCCGTCATCTGCTATGAAAATGTAAAACTGAACCCGCACTAACTTATACTAATGTCCGGACATCCACAATGTACCAACCAATGCGTATTTTGAGGAACATACAAAATCATTCTGTATATTCTTTGATCCCGCTAAAAAGGTCTACCTTATATGGAACTCAATTGTGGATTCTCTATATCTGTAAAGCATAGCATCGTTAGGCCTACAATACTGATATTCTACTTGGTCTTCTCCTCATGGCTATGACCTCACGCAACCACCTCTCAAGCAATCGAAATACCTCTAAAGAGCTAAGTGGTTGTGCTATACCGCAAATAATCTAAACATCCAATTGGTTGTGCCCCTCATCCAATCTCTCGATAGTGAAAGAATCATTGGCATGTTTGTTGATGATGGCTTGATCTATGCATATGACTATCCTTTTGGGTCCTGCCCATGGGTCCTGCCAACTAAGACCAACTCGCAAGTCAAAGTGTGGTGTCGTACGTATATCCTACTCAATTCATCAACCTTCTAACAACCAACAAAGGTCCGGTTCGTTGGGCCTATAATGCAAAAGTAGTCAAGGATACTCTCTTGATGGAACACCTAGCGACCTACCTTCGAGGGTGCAGCTTGATTAGGCCTACCCAAGAGGGCCATCCTAGAGTACCCTTACGTCCCGTTGAAGTCTCGTACTCTAGCCCAACTAAGTTGGACGTGTTATTTCTATGCTAAAAATATGTGATGAACCGCTTCGTTATGCTCTTTATCCTTTGAGCTGCCCCAAACGTATCTTAACATTTTATTAGACCTTACGTCTAATCTTTTATTATGCGTTTAGTTTACTTTTATAATTATGTTAACTACTTATTTACCTTAATCAGCATATGCTTTCCCAGCCTCACCTAACTATTGTGGGACCATTAGTTCTTGATGGAAAGGGAATGTTGTTGGTATAGGCATTTCTTGTATGTTTGCTTATTAACTTAATGTAAGTTTTAGAATGAGCCTTTTCTGTTATCTCTAATTATAACCTATGTTATTATTATACTTGCAATTGTTACTTCTATATTCTTTTATAACTTACATGTTATTAATATAATTGTGAGTGTCCCTTTTCTATTTTAGTCTGTCTTCTTTTATTATGATATTGAATTCTAATTAGTTCTCTTATATTATATGAAAAATCTTAGCTTGGGACTACTTTTGACTGTCATAAATTTACTTATCATAATAACTTCTTTGCATTTATTCTACTATCTGCATAATAAATGCAGATCTACACACATTTATGTTCGTTGTTTCTAGTCCTGTTAAATAATTAACATGATTTCTTCTTTAATTTTTTTTAACTCTTCACTTTATTTTCTTTTATTCTGGGAAGTAATTTTGTTTTATTTGGTTAGTTATGGAAATTGTGCTAAAAATCCATTTGTATTTTTTAAATATTAAATAATGCTATAAACGTTAACTCGTAATTGCAATGTTTCTTTTTATTGTTTCTTTAATTGTTGGGTAATGCAAAATGTAGAAATGTCTCTATTTTACACTAATTCCTTTTTTTTCTTTCTTTTATTCTTGCAGTTACATTTATCGTTATCTTTTAAATATTAAACTATGAAAATTTATTCTCTTTTCTAAACCAACTAATTAATCCATCACAAACTTGTAAGTCAAGTTATTGGACTTCCCTTTTTAATTAATTTCTCCCATTTTAGCATGATTTACTGTGATTTCTTGCTTTTAGGCTTAAGCCTTTCTCTATAAATTTTAAGCCTAATATTATTCATATTTAATTGGATTTCATTCTTGTTTTCCATATAAATAATTATTAAATATAAGCTTTCTTATAAAATTTACAGTTTTCAACATAATTAATTGCTGAAAATAAATGCTGAATTAAATATTTAATAGGAATCTAACAATAATACATCTTAAACGTAAAAGACATATAATTTAAATCAACTCATCTTCTTAGCTTTACTCCATTGCCTTCCTAGATCCCTTTCTAAGGCCTCTTATATTTTTATTAAAAAGATATTCACCCAAGAAATATTTTCTATTTAGTGTTCAGCCTCAGGCAACGAACCTAATTGGGAGAAAATATAATTGTGAGAAAACAGCTACGCCTCCAGTTCTATTTATAGTGGTGTTTGGCGATCTTTGACCGTCAGATTTAGGATTGAATCTGATACAAAAACGTTATAGGCTTGCTGCGAATCATTGGATCTAGAAAACAATGCTTGAGATTGTATGAAAATCAAATTGTTAAACGTTAACTTTTAAACATTGCCTATTCATTCTAATTAATTTCCACTAATTGCAAATTAAATTCCCTTTATAACACATGTTTGTTTTGAAATTCAATTGTTGATAATTAATGTAAACTAATTTCCTTTAATTGCCGATTCGATTAACATTGCCTACTAATTTTAACCAGTTACCTCTAATTGCTGATGTCACTTAATTTCCTTTACGACGTGCTCTATTTTGAAATTCAAATGCATGTTATTTTTGGAATTTGTACGCGTATATATTTATAAAATAATATGTTTAAACATATTTACACATGTAATTATTTTTCGATACGGAACTTCGAACGTCAATCACTTTTTCATACGAAGTCCGTTCATGGCATAATATTTATGTAAATTATCATAAAATCGCCACGAACACAATGGTATAAATTTTAAGGCCATATCCTGACAATTCAAAAATGCTTATTTTCACTAGTTATAATTATTTGATTATTTATTTATCTAAAAATGCACGGTGTTACACATGTTTTCTCAAAAATTTCGGTTCATTAATTCCATAAAGAAAGCTGACGCATTAGTTAGTCTGAACGACATCACTAACGATTCGTACGATCGATTTCTAGTTCTGTATTACATCAAAGTAAAACTATCCTCTACCACTCTAAGCTGATGGAAACCTGTTTCTAAATGCAACTCCAAAAATACATAGATCCACTCAACTGATCGAACAAATCATCAATTCAAGGTAATGAATTTCGATTCTTTATCGTCTTCTCATTTAATTTACGATAGTTGATTCATAACCTCAATGACTGTCTGGATTCTTAGCAAATACTAAGGCTGCTCTCCAAGGAGTACTACTTGGCCTAATAAAATTCTTACCTTCCAAGTACACCAATTGCACCTTCAACTCGCTAATCTCGATAGGTGTCTTCCTACTTGGTGGTCTACTCACCAATTATGCTTTAAGCACCAAATATATTTGAAACTCAATGTCTTGTTTTGGTGGCAATCCTATTACGGGTTCATAAACATCCTTGAATTCTCTAACCACGAAAACTCGATTTATCTCATCTTTTACCTCCATAACACTCAATAAAGTATTCACCTCACAACTAGGGTTTTCAACGGTATATACAATACGATCACTACCGTCAGGGTGTTGAAGTGATATTTTTCTATTATGGCACAATATCCTAGCACTGTATTTACTTAACCAATCCATGCCCAAAATAATTCCGAACCCTATGAAATCAAGCACATGCAAACTACAAATAAAGGTATGGCTTTACAATTCAACCTCTAGGTGGTCACACTTCATACCACGTCTTGCATCCCCTCCTATCGGTTTTGTAACCCTTAAGGAAGTAACTATGTATGAGGGTTCTACGTTAAGCTTATCTACCAAACAATAAGATACAAAAGAATGCAATGCACCAATATCAAGCAGAACGCTAACTGGCATTTTATGAATCTAAAGCGTACCTCCCAACATAGCTTTTCCTTTTTCCTCTACGGTTGGCCTCGAGGTAGCTAGCTCCAATACATATACATCCCCTTTCCTATCCTTAGCAGGCTCCTTGCATTAGTTCTTACATCGACCAATTTGATCACTGTTGAAGCACTTGATATTGTTCTTCCCAATCACTTTCTTTCCATATCCGAAACGATATTCATTAGTAAAATGCCATTTTTTATCACACTTAATGCAAACAAACCCCGACATTCCTTCCTTTGCGGCTTCACCTTTTCGGGCTCCTTTCTTATGGAACAACTTTTATTTTTGACTCTGCCCTACCTGGACTTACTTTCCCTTGTTTCTCTCTAGAAAAGCAAGCATCTCTTCATGTCTCAATGTCATCTCAACAAAAACATCACATGGATCCCTAATATGCGATATCATAGCCTTAGCAAGCTCAGGCTTCATCCCCCTAATGAACATCTCATTTCTCTTAATATTAGTATCAACCGTAGCATAGCCATATCTTGCTAGCTCCTCAAACCTCCTCTCATACTCAAGTATAGACATATCCCCCTATTCCAATTCAGGAAACTTTCTGAATAGTGCAGACTTAGCAATCTCCAATATGAACCTTTCCTCAATTCTCCTTTTACACTCGGCCCATGTCACAATCTCCTCATTAACTCCAACCGTCAAACTATTCCACCAGTATAAAGCTACTCCTTGAAGCTGTCCCGAGGCAAACCTTCTCTTCTACTTGTCGTTGATCCTCAAATTTATAATGATCCTCTCATAATTCAGCAACCAATTTTCTACTTCAAAAGCGTCTTAAGTTCCGATGAATGGCTTTCCTCCCAATTTAGCATAGTCTCTACTCAAAATAGCATAATTATTGACCATCAAAACTTCCTGATTCCCTACTCCAGCATTTCCTTCAACCACTCTAGCAGCAACACCCGCTAGCATCACGATTAAAAAGAACTGATATATACCTCCCATGTCAACTTGCAGGACTCCAGCACCTACATTTCCAGCTTGTGCCTGACCTGAGTTTCTCCTAGTATTCGATCAGGAATTTCCATTTGTTGTGGTGCTTCCCCATCCAAGCTTAACTCATCCACCTTTTGCATCCATATTTGTATTCTAGCCTTATGCGATACAAAAGAATAGCCTAAGAGATGCAAATACAAATATGTTACTATAGCGTTATCCCTTACCCCGGTCTTTTCTCCAATCCTTAGTATTATGTTTTTCAAAAATCATTTTATTTTAAAGTTATTCATAAACCTATGCTCTAAAACCAAGTTGTAATATTTTCTATATTGAGGCCTGAAACTAAGCACTACAGATGTTATAGTCATCCATAGTATTAACTTTCAAAAACCAAATTTGGTAATGTTAATGGTTTCCATAGTATCAGAAGCATTGAATATGAAATAAAAATCATCTCAAATTAAAACACGTTTCTGATTACATTTAAAAACAACATATCATACCCAAATTACATAATCCCAAATATTTGCCAAGTTCATATCAAAAATAATAATTACAAAATATGCCATGAGCGACATATAAAGATGCCCCCTCAGATGAACGAAGTACTAAACAGTCATAACAGACTTTGTCAACCTACTAAAACCTAGAAAATCCTTAACCCTCAGCCTATTCAAATCAATTTTAAGCACCCAAGAGTTTAAGGGGAAAACCTTAAACTTCGAGTCGGATATAAAGCTTGGTGTGAATAATCTCGATTATTTGGTATTAAGTGAGACCACAATGCTTAGCGGAACTGATTTCCTCTCAATAATATCCTTTTAAAAACATGTCTTATGTAAATTTTAATCCTATAACCAAAAGTGGTTAAAATAATAATATCAATATCATGAAAGCATGTAAATAAGGTAACAAATGGACTATTTGTCCGAATACTATAGTTTTGTTTGTCTAACTACTAACCTTTGGTTTACTCGGGCCTACCATACAAAATAAAAAAATAATCTAACTTATGTTAGATACTCTTCTTCTAGAGATCGGTCCCTAACTTAAACCTCCTAAGGATATCTGATCCTAATGGTTTTTCGGGCTCACCAATAACCTATCTTTGTACATATATAATCTTTTCTGTGTGTAACATTATTTTAGTCTTATCTGTGACACATCCCTACATATTGGAATTTTGGACTAAATTATCTATGGGCTAATATATAATGTATTGGGTGTGACCCTATACCAGTCTCATCTGGTATTCTAATATCCGAGTCATTTTACTTAGGATTAACTATCTATAAATTTTCCCTCAAAACCTTTCTCTCAGATTGATTTAAACCATTAAATCATTTTTAAACAGGGAAAATATACTTTATACTTTACTCGAATCACCTTGCCATGTTATATATATACTTTACACTGATCATTGTTGATGAAAACATTTAACCATTGAAATTACCCCTTTTTAGTCCATTGAAAGTACCCGCTTCAAATCCATTAAATGTACCCCTTTCGGTACAAGTAAAACCTTAGGTCGGAGGCCAAAACCAACCCTTTCAAAACCCTTTCATGTAATCCTTTCGAAACCATTGACAAGAAAACTGGTCAACACCTCAAATTAATGTTTAGAGTACGAGCGATGTTTTAAAGCCATCTTTCGAATGAACAATGGATGCTACCACGTTTCAAGCTGGTAAGATGGTCTAAAACATGCCCTTGGTATCTTCCGATGCAGTCGAAAGGTAAACACGACCTTCAAAGAATCCTTTCGAATTAGCTAGATAGTAAACCTGTCGAAGCACTTTTTGACATAGATAAAGTAGCGTAAGATGGGAACTTAATTTTTTTTGAAGATAGTGGATCTGGAAGGGTATCGACTCAGTCGAAAGGGGTAGCACTTGTTATATTATTTGAGCTAAGGTTTTTAAGTGGTATGAAATCTAATGGTTTTAAACCGGTCGAAGGTGAAGATTTTGAGCAATTTGATAGTAGGTTGGTATATTATAGGAAAAGCAGAGTTGCTAAGTAACAATGAACTCAATTGTGCAAATTGACCAAATTCCAAATTTGATTTAGGAATTAGGGTTTTCAAGTTTTAGAAAATGTAAATGGGAAGTGAAAGAAATTGGAACCCCTACAACTAACACTTTGGGTCTTATTTATAAGCGTGGGTTGGCACCTTCCGACTCCAAGCATTCGACACGGTCGAAAGGTCATCCTCTTTGCTTTCCTAAGCGTCCGTCGAATCCTACCTTTCGACCTAGTCAAAAGGGTTTTAGTCAATCTTCCATTGCCGCTGGAGGCAGGGCCTCTCTCTTTCTTTGTTTCCAATTGACTTCGTCGAAAGGTGTTTCTTAATAGCCTTCGACCTTGTCGAAAGGTTTATTGACGCGCTTTTAACTTAAATGTTAATGTGACAAATGAGTTGGCCTAGGTCCTAGCCTTTGATACGATCGAAACATGCTCTCTTTTGGGTTTCGAATGAGTTAAAACATCTAAAAGGCTTTGTTGTAAGTGCTCCCCTTCAAAAGCATCTTCCCTAGCTAACTCGGAACGTTATGCTTTTATGGTAGTAGATGAATAGTTCTTCCTTCGTTGGTGAGTATGACCCTTGCAATTTCAAGATGTGATATGTTCTTTTGAAAGGGTTGATCTGTTTGAACATAAATCGGGTGGAGGTGAGTGAAGGCAAAACCAAATCGGTTCGAATAGTTTGGCGCAAGATGTAGAAAGTCTATTGGCCATTGCACTTGAGAGGTGTCCTTTGAGCTCTTTTGGAGTTGTTAATATGCTTGCTAATGTCTTCAAAATGTATCCTTCGACCTTGTCGAAAGCTTTCTATTCACTCTATCAGAATATCCTCTTGACCTCCTCAAAAGGTACTGCTAGTGCTATCATCAGTTTGTCGAAAGCTATATTTAACTAGACCATCTTGGTGCTTTCTGAGTTATATCAATGCTCTTGCCCCTTCTTTCATTCTTTTTATTTTGTGAATATTTTACAGATAACATTTAAGCCCCCCCTCGAGTATGAAGGATGCTTTTGTTTTTTAGGATAAAAACTCCAACGATCTCTTCTCTTCATTTCCTACAAAACAATTTATAACTTAGATTAGAATAATAATCTTATTACGAGACCTTAATAGATAACCATAAACCTGTGAAGTCAATGTTCCAAGTTTTATTTGGTTGCGTCTTTGGATAAGGTATTCTGACTATTTCATAATCAAACCTCTTTTAAGACCATGGAATATTATCACCTAGTTAGCAAGCATTGGCTCAAACAAAAGAACCATTGGAGAAAAATCTACCATGTACTCTTGATATTCCTTCCCCAAATTAGGTTTTCCCTCAATCATCAGGTATGAATTTTCTGGTTGAAGAAGTTTTTTTTGAAATTTTATTATAGTCTACTTTCATTCTACATTTTTTTTGTCAATAATTGTCACTTAGTGAAAATGGAGTAAGTAGTTCGGTTTTGACGCCATTTGGCGATATAAATGTCTTGTATCAAAGCCAAATTTTAAATGAAAAATATGCAATAATCATAAAATTCATTAAGGATATCAAAAAGTTCATAAACTAGAAGTTCAACATGAATCCATTACAAAATACTCCATCGAAAACCAAGAATGTGCAATCCATAAATCTCCATGAAAAATAATAAAGACCTTTAGAATTCATAAGACTAAAAGTTCGATAGGAGATAATCTTAAATCCAAGTAATGAAATCTGGAACATGAATTTCATAAATCATCATCAAAATCCACAGGGAACTGTAAAATTCATCAATTATAAAATTGATAGGGGATCATCAAAATTCAAAAAAAGAAATAAGGAACATGAAATTTATGAATAATTACAAAAACCATCAAGGAAATTCATATGCATTATATTAGAAATCCAGTAAGAGATTAAAAAACCAATATGAGATCATCAAGATCAATTATGGAAATTAAGAATACAAACTTCACCAACTATCATAAAAATGTACAAGGAAAATTGGAATTCACTAAATCAGAAATCTCACAATGAATTATCGAACATCCAATCAGAATGTCATAAATCGCAATAAAATCAACAAGGCATTTTAGAATTCATCAAGTCAGAAATTCAATATACGATCATCTGAAATTCCAAGTAAGGAAATTAGGAATGTGGAGTTCATAAATCGCCCAAAAATCAACAAGGAAACTTAGATTTTATAAAAATGGAAGATTACTATAGAAAGAACCAAATAATTTAGGAATGTAAGCAGAAACCTGTTGGATCGTATCCTTCAAACATTACACTCAATATTTATCCTAATTTAAAGTCAGAAAATCGATGGAAATTTCATAAATCATCATGGAAACTCAACAAAGGAATTAAGAAATCAAGACCTCATAAAAAATAATCATTAGGAAATCATCATGAAAATCGATATACGTAAAATCTAAAAGTCATTACAAACGCGAATGAGGGAATTGAGAATTCGTGAAACCAGGAATTCGGTAAGAAATTACTATGGAAACTCACTAATGAATTTAAGAGTATGAGACCAATAAATCATTACAAAAGTCAAAATAGTATTTTGGGATTGGCAGAACCCGAAATAAATCTTCATGACAAGAAACTAAAATTTTATAAAATTAGGAATTTAACCGAAAAATTGTTAAGATCCCATCTAACAAATAGATTTGTTAGAAATTCAATATAAGCACAAAATCAGAATTTTTTTAGTAAAGGTAAACTTTGTAAGTTTAAGCCAAAGATTCCTAGACCTATAAGTTTGTAACGACTAGTTCTGTAGACTCATGCAGTCATTCGGAATGGTGGTTCTATATATAATATATATTTCTTTTTATCCTTAGGGGTTATCCCATTTCTGAAGATTCAAGAATTATGTAGTCAATCCATCCCTCAAATGGAGTCACTTTTATCTTTGTAGTAAAGAATGTTATCGATTCTATCCTTTTAGATCTTGAATAGATCTTTTCTTTCCATCTTATGTTATGGATTTCTTTGTTCATTCTCTCATCTTGTGTCTATTTTATAATGCAAGCTCTTTTAAGCCTTTGATGTAGAAGCCATTTTTCAGGCACTAAATGCACTAGAACTCGTTAGCTCATGTTTTGTCTTTTCTGGATATGGTTCTAAATTCTTCATCTGTTCCATATTACAACATTGGGTATCTTTTTCCCTTTTGACTTTTTCTGTATCCCTCTTCTGGGTTTCATCTTCGTCTCAGATGAATGGTGAATTCCTTTATTCAACCATTTATTCTCTTGGGTTCCATCTTAAATAGTAGACATATTTCTTTCTTTAACTCTTTATTCTCTTAGGCTTATCTTTTCCTCTGAGTTGTAGACATTTTTTCTTTCTTCATTTGTTTGATGCCTCTTCTAGTCTTCCTTGGTTCTAAGGGATGTAGTGTATGACGAGCTGAACTTCCTCCAAAAGGTTGCTGATGGTTCCTTATCCTGACCCATCCACTAAGAGGTATTTTGGACATTAGAGGTTTTTTCTCTCTTCCTAGGAGATGCTACGGAATAGCATCGTAGGCTTATGTCCTTCCCTCTAAGAGGTACTATGGGTTAGCATCGTAAGCTTATGTCCCTCCCTCAAGGAGGTGCTACGGAAAAACATCATTGGCTTAACTATTTGTATACAAAAATAATTTTTGGGCAATCAAAATAAAGACCCTTTTTGACAGTAAGACTTTTATAATCGAACTCTTCTAATATGATGAGGGGTTATCTTTGTGAAAATAAACTTGTATACATGCATCCTTTTGATAAAATAATTTTTCTCAATGTTGCTTTTGCAAGAACATTCTTGCTGCTCCCATTATAGGGATACAAGTCTCAAATATGAGGCAAGGAGGTCATGATTCATGAACCAATAGTCTTTTAATCGAGAATAGGAGTCTCTAATTTGAGTTTCAATAACTTTTGATGACTTTAAAACTTATCTTGAAAACGTATGAATAAGACTCTCTTTGCCTATGATTTTTGAAAACTTTGAAATACTAAGATCACTTAGCCAGAAATTCCTTTGTGTGCATTTATTAATGCTACATTATGTTTTTCACAAATCAATTTTTGAAATAGATAGAAATATGTTTTGGCACATAACAGGGTAATTAAAGAGAGTTTTCTTATGAAAACATGTAGGGAAATTTCTTTTGAAACAATTTGCCAAAAATTGAGTTGGTATATATAGACTTTCTCCTAGATTGATGAAGGATTGGCAATTGATGTGCACGTAAATATGCATATTTTTACCACCATATTTAATCTATTTAAATTAAATAAATGATCATATTGGATATTTTAACTTGTTAAAACAAAAAATCAAATTATTTTCAAATTGTCACATATTTATCTTCATAAAGGGGCAAAATGGTGATTTTTATGCATTTACTAAATTGTCAAAATTTACTAGTAATTTTCTATGTTGTTTTGTAGGAAATTCAATGGATTTTACAAGTAGTTTCATTATTATATACGCACTCACAAGAGTGAAGAGAACAAATAAAGATGGAAATAATTCATAGTGATGATCGTGGAGGACCCCACTTACCCACCTACCTTCACGTACACTTAAGAGCAAATGCACATGCTAAAAGGCCATTAAATCTTCATGCACACTTAATGGATGATTAGTGGATGCTAATGGTTACTTGGCGGCCACACTTCCTAAGGGATAGTTTGTGCATTCCCCAAAAATATGTATTAGGTTTTAGTACATGTATAAATACCCCTTATGTTTCATGTAACCCTCTTCTTCCTTAGTCTCTACTTAGTTAGTTTTTAGCTTAGAAATTAAAAGAAAGCTTCCTTTTTCTTTTCATGGCTACTTAGCCCTTTCTTTAATGTAATTTTTTGTGTAACTTTAATACATTTCTCTTTTCTTCTCTTGTTTGTTTTCCATTCATGTTAGTATAGATCTATTTTCCATGCAAGTAGATTAGTTTAATTTCTTGTCAATTAGCTCTTCTTTCATTTTGCTATCTTTGTCCTCTTGTTTATTTCATGTTGCTTTCTACATTTGTTGACTTAATAACAAATATGAGAGGCTACTCCCTACAATTTAGGGGTAATGAAGCTCTCTTGAATCATGTAGAAGCAACATAATTTTTCATTTGTGACACTTTTAAGCTTAATGGAAAGTTAGATGTTTGTGTGATTTTATATTTAATATTGAGTTTGATAGCTTATGTTGTTAAAAACAAATAGGTTATGCTTAGTCATATGAATAACTAATTACCACTTCATCTATAAATAATCATGGTACTAGAAGTGGATTTAGAATCATAATTTGATGGTGTTTGTTTCTAATTCAATAGTTAATAAGCCATGCTTAAAATAGATTCTACTTTTAATTCTACTTTTAATTTCAAGTTATTTTCATTAAAGTTAGTAAGTGGGTTAGAGGGTGCATTAAAGTTATAATTGTTTAAGTGTGTTAACTAATAACACAGTTAGACCATGCTTATCATAAATGCATCAAATAAACTCAAAAATGAACAACAAGAGATCATAATTGTAACATCCCCGGATTTTAACCTAGTTTAATTTGATAATTGAATTAATTTTTGAAATTTATTTGTGGATTTAATAGAGTTTTTCAAAAATAAACAACAGTTATTTATAGATGTTAACTTTGAATATAATTTGAAAATGTGAAATTGAAATTCAAATGTTAACATATTGAAATTTAATTGGATTTAAAGAAATTTTATTTGAAACAAAAATATAATAAGTATGATTACTTAAGTTTGAGATGAAAATTTTAAAATAAATATTTTGTTAATAAGTTTAATACCTTAAGTTTAAAAATATAAATGTATTAAAAAATTGTGTTAACTATCATATAAATATTTATTTGTAATGAATAACTTTTCAAATCATTTGTTACAAATAAGAATTAGTTTTAAACATTTAAATTTGATTTAATACTTTTAAAATGATATTTGATATTTAAATTTTAATAACAAAGATAATTTCTTATTTAATATAGATATACATATTTTAAATTTGAGTTTTAGATAAGGTTTAAATTTAAAAGTTCAACTGTTTTAATATTCTTTAAATTTTAAAATTTTAACATAAGATAAGCTTGTTTTAAAATGTTATATCAAGAGTAAAACTAAAATAGATATCTCAAGCACATAAACATTAAATTGAATCAAAAATATAAGTTACTTATAAATGTTTACATGAATCCACTTTTGAATATTTATTAAGAAAAATCTAAAGTTTACTTATATAAAATAAATACATTACATACATATATATATTGCATACTTATTCTTGCATAGCCTATATAAATTATAAAAAAGGAACACTTGTAAGCATATTAATATATGTAAATTAAATTGAATAAAAGGTTTAAACAAAAATTTATAAATTAATTAAAATTAAGGGCTTTAACATAAAAACACATATCATAACAAGTGTTAACACAAGTGTACGAGTGTAGGTCTACTTTAAACAAGTGGCATTCAAATTTATTTTCTTTTAAATTAAAATGTAAATAACATACAAAAGAGTAAATATCAAAAAAAATCCTTCATATTCAAATCTGAAACAAAAGAAATTAAAACCCAATCTCAAAGAAAGTAAAACTAGATCTGAAAACAAAAAGAAATTCAAAATAATTTCAAATCCGAAGCAAGTGCAGAATTCAAATCGGTACAAGCCTAGAAATGATGATTTGGAAATCAAATCTGCAAAATATCAAAACAACATCATGAACAAAATTAAAGTAAAAAAATTTCTAGGAGTTTAAACCTGGATTCTCTGTCTTCAGTTTTCCCAGATAAGTTTTAGCTTTATAGTTAATGAATTGGTAACTTTAAAGTAATGAAAAAAATCAAGTTGTAACAAACTGCAAGTTTGTTTTATTAAAAGAAAATAAAAAGAGTGAGGAGTTTCAGTGTTGCCAATGCAAGATTCAATTCAAAACCTGAAAACATCAAAGTATAATGAAAAGAACAGGTAAACTCTATACTCCATAGAGTGGTTAATTTTTGATTTTGAAATCACACTGTAACACAAATTCTGTTAAATAAAATAAGTTGTAGGAAACAAAAAACATCAAAGATTAAAGGAAAAAATGTGTACATGCAAGCATTTGTCTCTGCCTTCAAACATTAAATTCCTGGTGAGTAAATTCTTCAACTTTCATATATATAGAATCTGGTTTGCATGTTGATTTTATCTGCATATGCTTGAAAATCCTTTGTTTAAATGTGTATGCATATGTGTTTATGTATATATAAGAACAAGTTCTGTTATATTCACAGGCTCAAGCACACTTAAAATAAAAATCAATTTCTCTATGTACAATCAATTCTAGACCTTGGATTCTAAATAAAAGATGATGGTAGGGGCGTAAACTTAATTTTAAAAATACAGTTAAGTATAAATGGTAAGTAGAATTGCTGGAAAATATGAATAACAGTAAAGAATAAATTTAAGTCGAAGATTTGATTTTGAGATTTTCAAACTTTGATCACAATAATTCATTCGTATTTCGAAAATATGAATTTAGGAATTCATTTCACAATTTTTAAGGGTATAATCAGCGAGTAATTGGGAGTTGAACATGGTTTGTAATTCTGGGCATTTGCTGGTAAACGGAGAAATCTGGAATCTCGAGATCATTGCTGGAGGAGGTCAGGGTAAGGGGGAGTTCAACAAAAATCAAAAGAATTTTTTTTAGCAGCTGTGGTGGTGGAGGTTGGTCGAAATAAGTTTTTAACCTAGATTTTGTTGATGATGAGAAACTGGATCGTGGTGTCGTCTCTGGAGCATCGGGAATGATCGGATGTGGGGGAATGTTAGCGTGGTGATGTGGCAGAGCTGGTGATCAGGGACTCGCGACTTTTGGTGGCCGGATAAGGGGGACGAGAGGGATTTTGGTTGGGGTTGTCTGTTCCAGTTCAACCAAAAATGTCTCGATTTTGATTTTTTTTGATAATGTCGTCAACCTGGGTCTCCGGTGGTTTTGCGTGATAGATTGGGACATGTGATGATCAGGAAGATGACCAGATTCACCTCGTTCAGGCGTACATGTGCGTGGGAAAGAATCTGTGCATCAAAAAATGTTTTGGGTTATGAAAGACGAGGATAGCTCGAGTTCGAGCACGAGAAAACTACAGCTCAACTCGAAGCAAGGTGGGATCTGACTCGAAGTAAGGTTAAGGTTTCTTGGGTATATCGCTTTGTTTCAGGTTTTAGTATCAAAACAGAAACCCGTACTACTGTTTTTAAATTTTAAAGTAAAGTTTAAAATAAACTGGAAATTTTAAATAAGTTAAAATGAGTTTGAATCTGATTTCAAAGTGTCTGAATTTGAGTTTTGAAATAATTTAAATTTCGAAATTTAAATTTCGTTTAGAAATTTTCAAGTGTAAAGGTATATTGGGTTTTGTTTTGAATTTGAACTGAAAGTATAATTTGTAAAATAGAAATTTAAAATAAGCTTAAATCTGAGATTCTAAAATCTAGGGTTTGGGTTGAATTTCAGTTTTTAAAATAAAAGAAGTTTTATATTTAAATTGTTTAATCACTTTAAAAATATGGTTAAATGATTTGAATTTTAAAATGAAGTTGTAAAATGTAAGTAAAGCTTTTAAAGATTTAAGTTAAACCTGGAATAAAGATTAAATCTGTACTTCAATTTTATTTCATTTTTTTATTTTTTTTGCAAAGCAAGCCGGTTTTATAGTGGACCGTCCTCTTTTTATTATGAAAGTAATAAAAATTGTAGTACAGGAGTAAGGTAAAAACACCTTAACTACTATGTAACGAAGAAAAAACAGCACTGGTGTGTGATAGGCATATCACAACAACAAAGGGAATAACGAAACTAAAACAACTCTTCCGAAGAGGAAGAGTCATCATCATCAACAACTACATGGGAAGACACCAGCGGTACATTTCCCAGCATACTAGCAAAGGGTCGGAAACGGGAAGCTAGACTAGGATCAAAAGCCACAGAATTTGACGAGTATATAAAGGTGCGATCCCAGGAAGAATCAGCTAGCAAGGAAGAAATCCTACCTCCAAAATGACTGTCCATGTCAAGAACCAAAGAGTCACTAGAAGGCCTGTAATAAAGACATCTAAGATCATGCTGATCATCAGAAACAAATCTGAAGAATGAATCGGCTCTCGGGTTAAATCTCATATCAGAAATGGAATCTACCCAACACCCCTCCGCTTCATCCCAAGCAATAGGGTAAAAAGGAGGACCAGGATCAGGGGGATCATCAGGGATCGCAGAAACATCACCAACGTCCAGCAAAGCAGGAGTAGAGGCAGGGCCAGGAGCGGACGTAGGAGGCGGATCCGAGTCGTGCAAAACAGCATGAGTCGGGACAACTGTGGAAGAATTCTTAGGAACCCAAATCCTAATTGGGGGGCGAGGCAGTGGGATCTTAGGAGCAATCACAGTAGCAACAGCTTGCTTGCAGGCAATAGCCAGGTGGCCAAAGGAGCGACAGGTGGTACAAATATCAGGAACCCAGCCATAGCGAACACGGACCTCCACAACATGGCCAACAGCAAGCTGGACAGGAATAGAAGAAGGAAGCGGCTTATCTGGTGAAATCTCAATCAGGGCTTTAGCATATACCAATTTCTCACGCGCGACGGTGTTCATATCAAAACATCTCAATTTCCCCACGTTACAAGCTAACCAATTTAATCCAAGCAGAGGTTGGAGCGCGGATGGGATATGCGAAAAATAGGTCCAAACGGGAATAGAAACAACTTGTTCACGCGCACTAGCCACAGTAGGGGTCCAAGGAGTAATAATAAAGGGTTGACCATCAAAGAAAGAAGGCTCAGCCTCAAGCACAAGACTACGTTCCTCGGGGGAAGAGAACTTAAAGAAGTAGAAAGAGTCAACCAACCTAACACGTAAGGCACCACGAAGTTTCCAGGCCCGGCGACAAACATTAGCCGCATCATGAAGGCGATGGGAAGGGTCCAAAATGAAACCGACAAGATGATCAGACCAAAAATCCATACCGGCTTGCAACACAGAAGGAGGAGGGATCATTACTCCATTCACTTCAACAATATCGAAATCAATCGGCTTGTAGATACCAGCATTACGGGGAAGAGAGGAGAAAAGAGAGGACCATGATTTTTTACCAACAAGGGGCTCGGAAGCTGGGGGAGATTGAGCATGATTCACAGTGGCATGAGGCAGACCAGCAGGAACAAGACTCGGCAAAACACTGGGACCAGATTTACATGGAGTGGGAACCGTTCTTAAGTAGGCATTAACACAAGCACCTTCAGGGGCACAAAACTTTCCAATAGCATCAGCCGAATCACAACACAAGGTATTACCTAACTGACCAAACACATTAACAATACCAACAGAGGCAGTAGGAAGCACGCTCGATCCACCAAACGACGTTAATGAAACCGAATCGCCCAAAACATTATCCAGACAGCCAGTGATATCCAGTTCAGAGCACTCAGCAACCGAACCACCCAAAAAGTTGCACTCAACCACTGTTACAGGAAGACCGGCGGGATCCAAAGCATTATCCAGGGGAGCACGATCGAAATCAATTAAGTTCGAAACCCTCACCTGAGAAATTGGATCAGCGGTTGTCATTTTCGCGACTACTGGAACCAATCTAGGGCAAGCAGCCTGGGCTATGGGGGAAAGGTTAGAAGCAGGCAGTGGGGGGAAATTTGTGTCAGAGAGGAGCGGTGGCAAGGGAGGCAGTGGGGAGGGCAAGGCGCTGAAAAATCGCCCAGAACGAGTTGAAGATCGAGAGCGAGAGGGTGCGGAGAGCAGTGGAGAAGGGGGAGAAGATCTAGACATGAGGAGGGAAAGTGAAAGGGAATAGGGGAGGGAGAATAGCGAACGGCAGCAAGGGGACGAAGCAGAGAAGATGAAGCCAAATCAATCGCCATTATCAGTCGCCATTATCAATCGCCATTATGAAAAACTTCAATTTTGAAATTAAAGGAAAATTTTAAATTGGATTTGTTTTGAAATTCTTTTAAATTCCTTTATAAAAAAAATAGATTCTTTAACATGTAACTAAAGGGTTTGAATTGTTTAAAGGCTTTGTTAAATTGTTTCCTTTTAAATCTTAAATTTAAAATGGAATTTAAAGGGAAATTTAAAGCCAAGTTGTTTTTAAAAATACTTGTTAATGATAATTTAATCATTAATAAGATTAATGTTTATCTTAAAGTTAATTAGAATTTAATGATTCATAATTCATTAAAAAGATTAGGGTAATTAAGATTTGTAATTAATTAAACTAAATTAATTAACTTAACCAATCCTGATTATTAATGAATTAATCTAAGATATTTTCTTAAGAAAATAATTAAAGAAATGTTATTCATTAATGAAGATAATTAACTAGGGGTTATTAAGTAATTAAATTAATGTGATTGATTTTTAATTAGATTAATTTATTTTGATAATCAATTATACATTTTTGAATGTAATTACTTAATGGAAGTAATTAAGGAATTAATTACTTGTTTAATTAATTTTGGTAATGTGATTAATTTAAGTTAATTAATTAATTTAGTTCAATTAACTTAAGAAAAATCATTTGATAATTAGATAAGTGTAATTACTTAGTGTAATTAATGGAGATAATTACTTAGGGAAGTAATAGATGATAATTACTGGGAGGTGATTAGTGAATATGATTTATAAACAAAGTAATTTGGATAATTAATTTTGTTATTAATCAAGGATGATTAATAATTGTGTTTAATTCAATTAATTTAAATAAAGTAATTTATATAAATATAATTAGAGATCATTAATTAATATAATTAATGATGTAATTCAGAATGGACTAATTGAGGAATAATTAATAATGAGGTGATTAATTGATGTAATTAAATAAGGTGATTGATAAATTAATTTATATCAAATGATTTTTAATTAATTAATCAGGATTGGATAATTAATTCATAAGTAATTAATTTAATTGGAAATTAATTGAATTAATTAGGATTAAATGATTAATTAATCCTACCTATAAACGATTATTGAATGCTTGACCTTGCTTATGAATGGTTGCTTTGCATGAATTATCTTGAATTGATTTATCTCTGATATTCTGTTTTGTGAATTGAGCTGTGTGTAATTTATTTATTTATTTATTCATCTGTGATACATTTACCTGTGAATCTGCAAATGAAGATAAGCGTTATAGATTATACCGCTTATCGATATTTCTGTGTTTTGATCTATGATGATTGAATAATGTTGCACTATTGTGTTAAACCCCTGGACTACACCATACACACACAAATATGGATTTCATGAGGAAATCAGTTAAGTCACAAATATGTAAATTTAATATTTTGAAATGGTTTTAAAATTTGAATTTTGAATTCAGATAACTTTAGAAATGGAATTGGGTTTTCTGAAACGGAAACAAGTAGTTTCAAATAATAATTATGATGAAAAGATTTCAAATTTGAAATTGAATGGTTTTGAAAGCTGAAATTGAATCTTTGTCAAATATAGTTAAACCCTATTTTAAAATTGAAGAGCATTTTAAATGATGTACCTTTTATATAAAAAGATTTGAAACCCGGAATTGTTTTGAAAGTTATAAATGAATCTTTGTTTAAAAGATTGGTGAACCTTGTTTTAAATTGAAAGGGGTCTTAAAAATAAATCTTCTGTTTGAAAAATTAAAATGTGGAAATTGTTTAAACCATTGAAAGGTTTCTGGAAGTGAATCTTTTTGGTTAAAAAGATTTGTAAATGGTAATTTGTTTAACCATTTGAAAGAAAAATTTTGCGTTTTAAAGTTGTGACTTAACTGAAACCCCATATCCATATGCTTTTAATTATTGCGCTCACTACTCGGTTTAGCCAGGAGAGGACCTTGTGTCATATAACCCATTTCAAATAGTGACACAACGTTATGAATAGAATTTGAAGACCGGTGGTGAAGACCGGGTATTTGCGAGAATGATAGGATGACATATCGATTGCCTCTGCACCGAGTAGCTACGGTATAGAGATTCCTTAAGTGATGGGAAGTCCGATCGGGATTGTGGATTCCCGGATTTGCAAGGGCTTCTTCGAAAGTGCCTTCGTTTCTGTTCGAACTCGGAACATACTTGTATGGATGTGTGTCTGACATTACACTTTGAAGTGTAAAACCAGTTTCTACAAATACATTTCTGTTTGGTGGCAGAGATTTATTCTCTTAGCTTCACACCCTTCTCTGAGACGTACGAGCTCAGAGGTTATGTAATTGATGGTTACCAGTAATACATTCCCAATTTGGTAATGAGGCATACGAAGTGTTGCTGATCATTTGTTAATCAAAGCAAGTCTTTGTGGAAAGCGTAGCTTTATGGACGAGACTTCGTCGAACTTTACAACCCGGAATGGTCAAAACAGGAAGAATGCAGCAAGGTTATTTGGGGGTAGCGCCCCTTGAGGGTATGTTCATTTCCTTCTGGATAGAGGTGACATCATGGTATGGAGCCCAGATATTTAACCTATGTGGTTACTGCAAATAAATTACTTTATGGTTGTTGGTATCGAGCGCTAGGATAAAGGTTGGCTACGAACGGGGGATGTCATACTCGTGTAGTGGTTACAGAGGTAACCCAGCCTTGTGTTGGAAGAGATCCGGTAAGGTTCTTGGGCCATCCCACCAGAGGCGTACCCATGTGGCCCAGGAAGTTCCTTAGCCTGACCATTTGTTGGAAATCCAATTACCAATACACGCCTTGTACGGTTTTAGTTGTAGAACCTGCTATCTAACATGGTAGCTATAGTAGGCATACTATAATGGTACGTAAGCTGGCTAAGATTAATATTATACTTTCGAAATGATTTTCCACACCATGCACTTATAATAATAATATAAAAGAAATTTTCTCGTATCAAGCATATTTGACTGCCATAAAGAGAAATCTTCCCCAAGTCTGCGTTTGCATTATGTATGTGGCGGGAGGCCTTATGGTAGTTTCATTTTTCAAAAAGCATTGCGGATTTCAATTTGTAATGCTTTTGTTTGCTTTTCAAGATAAAACTATTTTTGTTTGCCCATACCAGTCCCACGACTGACCTGGAGTTTATTGTTCCCTTCCTAAACTTTGGGTGCCCATAATTTTTCACACGGGCAGTCTAGAGTTGGGTTTTCCAGATAGTAGATATAGATATCGATCCGGTAGCACTCAGCTTTCTCTTTGTAATTCTTTGGAGATCTTGGATATTGGAGTCTTTGGATTCACCGGACGAGACTTGCTTATCTTGGTGCAATTTGATGGTGGTTCGAGCTATTTCTGGATTGGTGCTTTGGAGTTAGAATTGTTGTTGCTATTTGGAGTTTTTGATTCCGCTACTATATCATATTATTATTCCGCTGTAGCATCGTTATCTTGTATCTCTGATATTCATTCATATTGTATCATTGTTGTATCGAATGTTGTATATCAATAATATTCATTCTTTTCTTCCACTGTGTTGTTATACTTAATTGTGTTATAAGCTCCGGCAAGACGTGAATTTCAATGTTGGGATCTGCGACATTTAAGTACAGTGAAGTACGGATGTCGATTTTTGAACGTTGGAATTTGGAGCGTGACAATTTGGTATCAGAGCTGAAGGTTGAAACTTTAGCTCAGGAGTATAATACATTAAGTAGCTCATTAGAGATAGGGTGAAGTATACCCTAGAATGAGTATATCCCTAAGATATCCATCTGAATGCCTCTGTAAATTCTCTTACTATCCACGGATAGTGAGTATGAGTGCAAGAAGAGGACGAGATAGGAGATAGTGGAGTACCACTATAAATTGTCAGTACCCTGCAATAGCGGAAACAACATTCTCTATCAATCTCCTTTGATTCGTCTTTTCAATTCTTTGATGATTCCTGGCAGCTCCAAGAATTGTTTATTTGGATGAATTGTTTGCTTTGGTTGCTATGGTCGATAGGTATAATTTGATTGTTTAAACTAAAAGATTTGGATTGCATCCATATATCTTTTTATTCTGTTGGGTCCCGGATATATTCTGCAAGAGGTTAGTTATCCTTAGAACTAATCAATATCCCTGTATATTCGTAGTTCTGGTGACCCGAGTATCTTGATTTGTTCTTGTATCCATTGTTGATATTCTGGTTTGGAAAGCAAAATGCAGAATAGATATTCAGTATGATTTGGTGATTCTTCTCTTGATCTTTCTATATTTCTTTTTGGTCTCCCTACTTTCAAATTTCAAGGACGAAATTTTCTTAAGGGGGGAATCTGTAACATCCCCGGATTTTAACCCAGTTTAATTTGATAATTAAATTAATTTTTGAAATTAATTTATGGATTTAATAGAGTTTTCCAAAAATAAATATCAGTTGTTTATAGATGTTAATTTTCAATATAATTTGAAAATGTGAAATTGAAATTCAAATGTTAACATATTGAAATTTAATTGGACTTAAAGAAATTTTATTTGAAACAAAAATATAATAAGTATGATTACTTAAGTTTGTGATGAAAGTTTTAAAATAAATATTTTGTTAATAAGTTTAATATCTTAAGTTTAAAAATATAAATATATTAAAAAATTGTGTTAACTAACATATAAATATTTATTTGTAATGAATAACTTTTGAAATCATTTGTTATAAATAAGAATTTAATTTAAACATTTAAATTTGATTTAATACTTTTAAAAATGATATTTGAGATTTAAATTTTAATAAAAAAGATAATTTCTTATTTAATATAGATATACATATTTTAAATTTGAGTTTAGATAAGATTTAAATTTAAAAGTTCAACCGTTTTAATATTCTTTCAATTTTAAAATTTTAACATAAGATAAGCTTGTTTTAAAATTTTATATCAAGAGTAAAATTAAAATAGATATCTCAAGCATATAAACATTAAACTGAATCAAAAATATAAGTTACTTATAAATGTTTACATGAATCCACTTTTGAATATTTATCAAAAAAAATCTAAAGTTTACTTATATAAAATAAATACATTACATACATATATATTGCATACTTATTCTTGCATAGCCTATATAAATTATAAAAAAGGAACACTTGTAAGTATATTAATATATGTAAATTAAATTGAATAAAAGGTTTAAACAAAAATTTATAAGTTAATTAAAATTAAGGGCTTTAACATAAAAACACATATCATAACAAGTGTTAACAAAAGTGTATAAGTGTAGGTTTACTTAAACAAGTGGCATTCAAATTTATTTTCTTTTAAATTAAAATGTAAATAACATACAAAAGAGTAAATATAAAAAAAAATCTTTCATATTCAAATTTGAAACAAAAGAAATTAAAACCCAATCTCAAAGAAAGTAAAACAAGATCTGAAAACAAAAAGAAATTCAAAACAGTTTCAAATCCAAAGCAAGTGCAGAATTCAAATCAGTACAAGCCTGGAAATGATGATTTGGAAATCAAGTCTGCAAAATATCAAAATAACATCATGAACAAAATCAAAGTAAAGGAAATTTCCAAGAGTTTAGACCCGGATTCTCTGTCTTTAGTTTTCCCAGATAAGTTTTTACTTTATAGTTAACGAATTTGCAACTTTAAAGTAGTAAAAAAATCAAGTTGTAATAAACTGCAGGTTTGTTTTATAAAAAGAAAATAAAAAGAGTGAGGAGCTCCAGTGTTGCCAATGCAAGATTCAATTCAAAACTTGAAAACATCAAAGTATAATGAAAAGAACAGGTAAACTCTATACTCCATAGTTTGGTTAATTTGTGATTTTGAAATCAAACTGTAACACAAATTTTGTTAAATGAAATAAGTTGCAAGAAACAAAAAAAAAAAATCAAAGATTAAAGGAAAAAATCTGTACAGGCAAGCATTTGTCTCTGCCTTCAAACTTAAATTCCTAGTGAGCAAATTCTTCAACTTTCATATATATATATATATATATATATATATATATATATATATATATAGAATCTGGTTTGCATGTTGATTTTATCTGCATATACGTGAAAATACTGTGTTTAAATGTGTATGCATCTGTGTGTATGTATATATAAGAAAGGCTGTTCTGTTATATTCATAGGCTCAAGCACACTTAAAATAAAAATCAATTTCTCTATGTACAATCAATTCTCGACCTTGGATTCTAAATAAAACATGATGGTAGGGGTGTAAACTTAATTTTAAAAATAAAGTTAAGTATAAATGGTAAGTAAAATTGCTGGAAAATATGAATAACAGTAAAAAAATAAATTTAAGTCGAAGATTTGATTTAGAGATTTTCAAACTTTGATCATAAGAATTAATTCATATTTCGAAAATATGAATTTAGGGATTCATTTCACAACTTTTAAGGGTATAATCAGCGAGTAATTGGGAGTTGAACATGGTTTGTAATTTGGGCATTTGCTGGTAAACAAAGAAATCTGGAATCTCGAGATCATTGCTGGAGAAGGTCAGGGTATGGGGGAGTTCGACAAAAATTGAAAGATTTTTTTTAGCAGCTGTGGTGGAGGAGGTTGGTCGAAATAAGTTTTAACCTAGATTTTGTTGAGGCTGAGAAACTAGTTCGTGGTGTCGTCTCTGGAGCATTGGGAATGATCGGATGTGGGGGAATGTTAGCGTGGTGATGTGGCAGAGCTGGTGATCAGGGACTCGCGACTTCTGGTGGCCGAAGAAGGGGGATGAAGGGGATTTTGGTTGGGGTTGTCTGTTCCAGTTCAACCAAAAATGTCTTGATTTTTATTTTTTTGATAACGTCGTCAACCTGAGTCTCTGTTGGTTTTGCTTGATAGATTGCGACATGTTGATGATCAAAAAGACGTCCAGAATCACCTCGTTCAGGCATACATGTGCACGCGTTAGAATCCGTGCATCAGAAAATGTTTTGGGTTGTGAAAGACGAGGGTAGCACGAGTTCGAGCATGAGAAAACTACAGCTCAATTCGAAGCAAGGTGGGATCTGACTCAAAGTAAGGTTAAGGTTTCTCGGGTATATCGCTTTGTTTCAGGTTTTAGTATCAAAATAGAAACCTGTACTGTTGTTTTTAAATTTTAAAGTAAAGTTTAAAATACAAACTGGAAATTTTAAATAAGTTAAAATGAGTTTGAATCTGATTTCAAAGTGTTTGAATCTGAGTTTTTAAATGATTTAAATTTTGAAATTTAAATTTGGTTTAGAAACTTTCAAGTGTAAAGGTATATTGGGTTTTGAATTTGAACTGAAAGTATAATTTGTAAAATGGAAATTTAAAATAAGTTTAAATATGAGATTTTAAAATCTAGGGTTTGGGTTGAATTTCAGTTTTTAAAATAAAAGAAGTTTTAAATTTAAATTGTTTAATCACTTTAAAAATATGGTTAAATGATTTGAATTTTAAAATGAAGATGTAAAATGTAAGTAAAGCTTTTAAAGATTTAAGTTAAACCTGGAATAAAGATTAAATCTGCATTTCAGCTTTGGAATTAAAGGAAATTTTTAAATTGGATTTGTTTTAAAATTCTTTTAAATTCCTTTATAAAACAAATAGATTCTTTAACATGTAATTAAAGGGTTTGAATTGTTTAAAGGCTTTGTTAAATTTTTTCCATTTAAATCTTAAATTTAAAACAGAATTTAAAGGGAAATTTAAAGGCAAGTTGTTTTTAAAAATACATGTTAATGGTAATTTAATCATTAATAAGATAAATATTTATCTTAAAGTTAAATAGAATTTAATGATTCATAATTCATTAAAATGATTAAGGTAGTTAAGATTTGTAATTAATTAAACTAAATTAATTAACTTAACTAATCCTGATTATTAATGAATTAATCTAAGATATTTTCTTAGGAAAATAATTAAAGAAATGTTATTCATTAATGAAGATTATTAACTAGGGTTTATTAAGTAATTAAGTTAATGTGATTGATTTTTAATTAGATTAATTTATTTAGATAATCAATTATACATTTTTGAATGTAATTACTTAATGGAAGTAATTAAGGAATTAATTACTTATTGAATTAATTTTGGTAATGTGATTAATTTAAGTTAATTAATTAATTTAGTTCAATTAACTTAAGAAAAATCATTTGATAATTAGATAAGTGTAATTACTTAGTGTAATTAATGGAGATAATTACTTAGGGAAGTAATAGATGATAATTACTGGGAGGTGATTAGTGAATATGATTTATAAATAAAGTAATTTGGATAATTACTTTTGTTATTAATCAAGGATGATTAATAATTGTGTTTAATTAAATTAACTTAAATAAAGTAATTTAATTTAAATATAATTAGAGATCATTAATTAATATAATTAATGATGTAATTTAGAATGGACTAATTGAGGAATAATTAATAATGAGGTGATTAATTGATGTAATTAAATAAGGTGACTGATAAATTAATTTATATCAAATGATTTGTAATTAATTAATCAGGATTGGATAATTAATTCATAAATAATTAATTTAATTGGAAATTAATTGAATTAATTAGGATTAAACGATTAATTAATCCTACCTATAAATGTTTATTGAATGCTTGACCTTGCTTATGAATGGTTGCCTTGTATGAATTACCTTGAATTGATTTATCTGTGATATCTCCAAATTGCAGCGTTCGAAAATCGACATCCGAACTGTGCTTAAATGTCGTAGATCCCAACGTTGAAATTCACGTCGTGCCGGAGCTTATAACACAATTAAGTATAACAACACAACGGAAGAAAAGAATGAATATTATTGATATACAACATTCGATATAACAATGATACAATATGAATAAATATCAGAGATACAAGATAACAATGCTACAGTGAAATAATAATATGATATAGCAGCGGAATCAAAAACTCCAAATAGAAACAACAATTCTAATTCCAAAGCACCAATCCAGAAATAGCTCGAACCACCATCAAATTGCGCCAAGATAAGCAAGTCTCGTCCGGTGAATCCAAAGACTCCAATATCCAAGATCTCCAAAGAGTTACAAAGAGAAAGATGAGTGCTATCGGATCGATATCTATATCTACTATTTGAAAAACCCAACTCTAGACTTCCCGTGTGAAATATTATGGGCACCCAGAGATTAGGAAGGGAACAATAAACTCCAAGTCAGTCGTGGGACTGGTATGAGCAAACAAAAACAGTTTTATCTTTAAAAACAAACAAAAGCATTAAAAACTGAAATCCGCAATGCTTTTTGAAAAATGAAACTAACATAAGGCCTCCCGCCACACACACAATGCGAACGCAGACATGGGGAAGATTTCTCTTTATGATAGTCAAATATGCTTGATACGAGAAAATTTCTTTTATATTATTATTGTAAGTGCACGGTGTGGGAAATCATTTCGAAAGTATAATATTAATCTTAGCCATCATACGTATCATTATAGTATGCCTACTATAGATACCATGTTAGATGGCAGGTTCTACAACTAAAACCGAACAAGGCGCGTATTGGTAATTGGGTTTACAACAAATGGTCAGGCTAAGGAACTTCCTGGGCCACATGGGTACGCCTCTGGAGGGATGCCCCGAGAACCTAACCGGATCTCTGCCAACACAAGGCCGGGTTACCTCTGTAACTAGGTAACTACTACACGAGTATGCCATCCTCCTGTCGTAGCCAACCTTTATCCGAGCGCTCGATACCAACAACCACAAAGTAATGTATTTGCAGTAACCACATAGGTTAAATATCTGGGCTCCATACCATGATATCACCTCTATCCAGAAGGAAATGAACATACCCTCAGGGGGCGCTACCCCCAAATAACCTTGCCGCATTCTACCTGTTTTGACCATTCCGGGTGGTGAAGTTCGACGAAGTCTCATCCACAAAGCTACGCCTTTCACAAAGCCTTGCTTTGATCAGCAGCACTTCGTATGCCACATTACCAAATTGGGAATGTATTACTGTTAACCATCAATTATATAACCTCTGAGCTCATATTTCTCAGAGAAGGGTGTTAAGCTAATAGAATAAATCTCCGCCGCCAAACAGAAATGTATTTGATAGAAATTGGTTTTACACCTCAAAGTGTAATGTCAGACATACATCCATATAAGTCTGTTCCGGGTTCGAACAGAATCGAAGGCACTTCCGAAGAAGCCCTTGCAAATCCGGGAATCCACAGTCCCGATCAGACTTCCCATCACTTAGGGAATCTCTATACCGTAGCTATTCGGTGCAGAGACAATCGGTAGGTCATCCTATCATTCTCGCAAATATCAGGTCTTCACCACCGGCCTTCAAATGCTATCCATAACGTCGTATCACTATTAGGAATGGGTTATATGACACAAGGTCCTCTTACGGTTAAACCGAATAGTGAGCGCAATATTTAAAAGCATATGGATATGGGATTTCAGTTAAGTCACAACTTTAAAACCCAAAACTTTTCTTTCAAATGGTTAAACGAATTACCATTTATAAATCTTTTTAACCAAAAAGATTTACTTCCAGAAACCTTTCAAAGGTTTAAACAATTTCCACATTTTAATTTTTTAAACAAAATATTTATTTTTAAGACCCCTTTCAATTTAAAGCAAGGTTCACCAATCTTTTAAACAAAGATTCATTCAAAAATTTCAAAACAATTCCGGGTTTGAAATCTTTTTACATAGAAGGTACATCATTTAAAATCCTCTTCAATTTTAAAATAGGGTTCAACTATCTTTGACAAAGATTCAATTTCAACTTTCAAAACCATTCAATTTCAAATTTGAGATCTTTTCATCATAATTATTATTTGAAACTACTTGTTTCCGTTTCAGAAAACCCAATTCCATTTCTAAAGTTATCTGAATTCAAAATTCAAACTTTAAAACCATTTCAAAATTTTAAATTCAAATATCTGTGACTTAACTGATTTCCTCGTGAAATCCATATTTGTGTGTGTATGGTGTAGTCCAGAGGTTTAACACAATAGTGCAACATTATTCAATCATCACAGATCAAAACACAGAAATATCGATAAGCGGTGTAATCTATAAAGCTTATCTTCATTTGCAGATTCACAGATAAATGTATCATAGATGAATAAATAACTAAATAAATTACACACAGCTCAATTCACAGAACAAAATATCACAATAATTTCATTATTTTGATTTATGTGATCATATTTTTACTCTCCTTAGTTTTAGCTTGTTTTTACCTTTTTTTAGTTAGTTAACAATCCCTTGACTTTGGTTTAATTTATTGATTAGAAATATAAAATATGAACAATTCCCTATGGATCGACCCATACTCGCATACGTGCTACAATCTTACACCGTGCGCTTACGGTACATGGAAACAAGCCTTTGTACCGTCTTGATTGAAATATAAATAGGTATCTCGTATCTAGCATCTGAGTTCTTTTTCAAGCTGCTAGAAGTTCATTGTGCCTCAAGAGTATGTTGTATGCTATGGACTGATTTTATTTTAATTTTATTGATACTTGAATTTAATCAGTACATGATAAACATAGAATGCAATCTATGTACAAAACAATGTACAAATTTAGTATAAAAGATATGAAAAGGGAGAGAGTTCATAGGCAAACTAATGTTGGGAGACTTTATGATTTGATTGATATCTACATTCAAAAGTTACTAAATTGGTTTCTTCTTAGCTTGAATAAGATGTCTTTTAATTTTCTTTAATGAACTCCTTCAGGAATCCTAACCTAATCAAGCCTTGAATTGCCTCTGCTAAAATACGATAGTCATCGATTATATGTCCATTTTGTTTATGATAATTACAGTAATCACATCCTTTATTTGGTTCCGGACCATTCCGCATCTTAGAAAGAGCAATAAAATTATCATTGTCCTTTACCATGGAAAATATGTGCGAGAAAGTTATATTTATGACTACATAATTTGATTTGGAATTCTTTCTTCGACTACCCTTTGGGTTTTCACTTTCCCTTGGTCTATTGTCAAGACGCTTAGAGTAAGATTTCTCTTTGTTAGATGCTTGATGAAATTCTATCTTAGTGTGATGCATTTCATCCATTGGAATAAACTTTTCAACTCGAAGAAAGAAATAATGTAGATCTTTGCATCCATTAATATAAAGGTCTTTCCAAAAAGGAGTTTGCTCTATTAATCCTGATCGAACTACCGTGAGATTCTCTCTATTGGTTGTACTTTCTTCCCTTAATGCTTCTACGTTGAACCTGTTTAAATATTTGCCAAGTAGCTCTCTTGGTTTTTGTCAGATGGTTGCTAACAAGCTAAAGTCCATTGTTGTATCTCTAAATATAGAGAATTGGGACACGAAGTCATAAGTAAACTATTTCGAGGAATAGATTGTTTCCATATGGTATTCCTGTACCATTTGATAACTGTTCCTTGGAATGTAATGTGAAAAATTTACAACGAACTACCTCTGGAGCATTATATAAGTTCATCCAGTTTCAAAAACTGCAAGATGATCATCTGGATCGGTAGTCCTATCATATTTTAATGAAGGAATCTAGATGTGAGGAGGGAGATTGGCTATTATTATTTCTTCAAAAAGGGAGTCTTTTGTATTATAAGATATTCCTATGGGTTTAAAGTTCCCTTTTCCTTCAGCGTATGCGTCATTATTTGGTATTAAATGCCTTCATGTACAACCTCATTTCCGTGGTGACTTTTGCTTTTTCCCTAGATTAGAATATCTGACTGCTCGAGGAACCTTTGTGCTCGACTTTCTTAGCTTAACTCTTGATTCTCCACCTCATTTGGAGGATGCACTTTATCCTTTACTTCCATAATCCTTAATGATTCTCTAGATGGAGCTCTTTCAAGAAATCCTCGCATTGCTATCATTTATGATCGTTGACTCTGGACTTCAATCTCATTGCTTTCCAATCTTGTTAGGGTCGATGGTTTCCCTTCTCCGGTATTCCCTAAGTTTGAGTTTGGGACTATGTTATCTTTCAAAATCGATTAGGAAACAACTTCATCATTTGGACTGCTACCTATTTCTCTTTCCATTTTCTCTTTTTTTGTAGGACTCTATGCAATTAGTTTGTGATGAAAATAATCGATGATTGGAGGTTCGAGATCTCGCCTTTTAGCCCAAAAAATGATGACAAGAAAACTTGTAAAGCGCTCAAATTAAAATTTGGAGTGTGAGTGATTCTTTTGATACCTTCTTTTAAATGAAAAACGATTGCTAGCACGTTTTAAGCTGGTAAGATGGTCTAAAACATACACTTGGCACCTTTTGACGTGGTCGAAAGGTAGACGTCACCTTTAGAGAATCCTTTCGAATCAGTTAGATAGTACACCTTTCGAAACCACCTTTTGACACAGATAAAGTAGCTTAAGATGGGAACTTAGTGATTTCTAGAAATAGCAGAACTGGAAGGGTATCTACTCCTTTGTATGGGGTAGCACTTGCTATCTTATTGATTTGAGCTAAGGTTTTTAAGGGGTAAGAAATCTAATGGGTTCGATTCGGTCGAAGGTGAAGCTTTTGATCAATTTGATAGCAGATGACATAATATAGGAAAAACAAAGTTGCTAAGTAATCAAGATGATTGCAATCCTCGTTTTATTGAACTTAATTGTACAAATTGACTAAATTACCAATTTGATTAGGAATTAGGGTTTACAGGTTTTAGAAAATGCAAGTGGGAAGTGAAAGAAATTGGATCCCCTACAACTAATCCCTGGGGTCTTATTTAAAGGCGTGTGTTAGCACCTTCCGACTCTAGGCTTTCGACGTGGTCGAAAGGTAATCCTCTCTGCTTTCGTGAGCGTCCACCGAATCCTACCTTCCAACCTAGTCGAAAGGGTTTTAGTCAATTTTCCAATGCTGCAGGAGGCTAGGCCTCTCTCCCTTGCTTTATTTCCTGATGACTTCATCAAAAGGTGTTGCTTGACAGTCTTTGACCTCATCGAAAAGTCTATTGATGCTCTTTTAACTTGATTGTTGAAGTGTCAAATTAGCGGGCCTAGTTGTTGGCTTTCGATGCTGTCGAAACATGCTCTCTTTTGGTTTTCGAATAAGTCGAAATATCTAAAAGGCTTTGTGTAAGTAGTCCCCTTCGAAAGCTTCTACCCTAGCTAATTCGGAACCATACACTTTTATGGAAGTATATGTGCCTTCATAGGTAAGTATGACCCTGGCCATTTCTAAAGGCTATATATGCTTTCAGAAGGGTTGATTTGGTTGAGCATACTTTCGATGGAGGCGAGTGAAGGAAAAACCAAATCATTTTGAAAGGTTTGGCGCAAGATGAAGAAAGTCTGCTATCAGTGGCACTCGAGAGATGTCCTTTGAGCTCTGCAGGAGTAGTTAACATGCTTGCTATTGTCTTCGAATGGCAACCTTCAACCTCGTCGAAAGCTTTTTATTTACTCTGTCAGAATGTCCTCTTGACCTCCTCGAAAGGTATTGCTGCGCTTTTGTCTCTTTATCGAAAGCTATATTTAACTAGACCATCTTAGTGCTTTTGATTTTTATTAATGCCCACGCCCCTTCTTTCATACTTTTTCTCTTGTGAATATTTTATGGATAATAGAAACCATTGAGAAACATCACCTTCGAAAGCTTCAATACCTTGGACATCCAATTTTTAAAACACTTACCATTGCCTTTCGAGAACATTAGAAACCTTCTTCTTAAGCCTTTCATAAACATTAGGGAACTACCCCTTTGAAACATTCATTTAGACCTTTCAAAAGCATTGAAATCCTTTCTAAACATCAAACCTTTCGAATGCATTAAAATCCATTGTAAACATCAAACCTTTCGAAAGCATTTAGGTTCAAGTAAAGCATGTGGAAACCTTTCGATACCATTAAAAACCTTTCCTTTCGAAACCATTAGGTTCTACCTTCAACAGAACAAAAGGGTCATAAAAGAACAATGTCGAAAGCACTCTTTTGAAAACATTTTCCTAAGTAAAGAAGTGCTGGTGTCGAAACAACCCTTCAAAGTCACTGGAGAAGTGGCTAGGTTTAGAAAATAAAGTATCCTTTCGAAACCATTTCTTTAAAAGGTAGAGAGTGGTAGCAATGGGTTTTGACCCTATTTGAAAGCATTTTCTTAAAACAGCAGGAGCAACCTCATTCGAAACCTTTCCCTAAATCATATTTACCCAGTTGGAAGCCAACCAAGTCAAAAGCATTCCTTTCGAAAGCAAGCAGACATATTTCTATTTGTAAGAAAAATAGCACTTCGACCCCATCAGAACAACTAGTTTCGACCAAATACTTTTCGCTTGTATCCAATTCACTATGTGCCAAAACATTGATACTATGTGCATTGGTTTTGATGGCAATGGTGGCGGAAGTACTCAATCAAAACTTAGGTGCAAAAAGTGGTGAAATAAGAAAAAAGCATGTAAAATCTGATTTTTAGCTTTTTAAAGTAGTTTTTTCAACTAACCTGGCTTGTTTGTTAAAGTATAATTGGTTTCTATTTTTCTCTAAAATTTCTATTGAAATTTCAAAAGTAAACAATTTAATTTATTTACAAAATCCCCCTTCTCCTTTTATAAATATATAAAACATGCAAGTCGCATACCTTAAATAAATTTACATATTCATTAACACACTTAGGAAAATTCAATAAAAATTCCTACAAATCATTTTGCACATGTTTTCTAATATGTAAATTTCAGACCCAAAATATATGTAATTTAGCCGTAAATTATTTATACCCATAAATCTATTTTCCTCACTTGAAGATTAATATAAAATACACAGTAATTTAGAAAATTATGAAAATTGAAATCCATCTCTAAAATATCATTTCTGATATAAATCTAAAACCGCAAAGCATTAGGATGTCATTTAATAAGGTTTTAATATTAAAATATATCATAAAATCTATATGAAATATCTTAAACATGAACAAGCATATATATTTGTTTCTAACCATCAAAACATGGAAAACCTTGCAAAATACTTCAAATTTAACTTAAAACTGAAAGAAGTTAGAAAACATGAGATGTAGTTATTATTCACCTTAGCTTTGTGTTTAAGGAGTTTGAGATTTGGGAATAGATTAAGTAGGTTTGGCTTCTTCCTTTTTCTTATCTTCATCTTGTTCTTGCTTAATGGTGGTCGACCTCTTATTTTTTTATTTTGCAAATAAATGTATAAAATGAATAAGTGTAAGGGTTTAAGATATAAGGATCTACTTATTGCTATTTTACCCCTTATCTAACTTTGCTAACTTGTTTTGTTTTAACTCATGTTAGTTCAACTTTTAACATGTCAAGGCTACCCGTTAGTTTACACAAATCTCAATCCCCTAATTATTACATTATTTTCTTTAATTTAACCAATTAAATACCTAAATAACGTATTAAATATCCTAAATAATGTTACTAAAAATTAAGGTTGTTTCAATTATTCAGGTGATTTGATTAGATAAATTAAATAGAATAATGTAGTGACTAGAATGATAATGGGATTGAGATTTGAAAATTAAATAGAGGCCATGCATTAACTAATTGAAATTATAAGAATGGGTTTATAAAATAGTTTATAAGTTAAGAGAATATGGCAAGGTATTATCGGAATATCCATATATAATCTCATAGCCTTTAAACCCTTGACTTATTCTCATTTACGTTTTTCACAAAGTAAAAACATAAACAAAGGATCTTTGAGGCCGGCCATAACCCTAGCAGAAAAGAGGATTAAAAATCAACTAAAAGCTAAGGACCTAAGCAAGGAAGAATTAAGGAAGATCAAATCTCAAGTTCCTTATCCAAAACAAGGTGAATAGTAATCAAAACAATCTCATTTATTTTTTAATGAAATTTTTATTTCTGGAGAAAAGTATAAAATCATTTGGGTGATCTGAAGGATTATATGCTTTAATTATATGCCATATTTGATTCAAACAAGAATGTATATAAAAGGTTTGATTTGAAGGCTAAAATCATGTAAAATGGGTTTTGAATACCATGAGGATTCGATATGTTATATAAAACATTATTTTGGAGATGGGTCTAAATTTTTATAATTATCCAAGCTATGGATAATTTATTATGAATTTTGAATGGAAGAAATATATTACTTGGTTTTAAAATTAATTTTGGCAATTATATAATGTATTTTTTGTCTAAAATTCATATATGATAGAAAACATATTAAAAGTGAATTAAGATGTCTTTTGGGTGTTTTTGATAAGTGATTTACTATGGAAATAAAATTAATTAAATTTACGGACTTAATTGTCTTAATTGTTTTTCTAAGCGGAAAGGCTTCTTTGCTAAAATATTTTAAGTGATAATTGATGATTTCTGTAGCTTTTTTGAGAAAAGATTTTGGTAATGAATTCACCAACCAATCATATTTTGACATATAAGGCAAGTTAGGTATAAAGGAATTTCTTTCAATGGTATAAAATCAGTTTTGCCCTAAATTACAAACTCTCCACTTCCATTTGCTTTCTTCCAAATCATCCAGAATGCCTTTCGAACTCATTCATAACGAATACCCATGATATCAAATAGCTAGTATGTAGTGTATTGGAGAAAGGAAAATGTGGTTGGTGTCAAAAGCTTGCTTTTGAAGGGGGTGATGGCATTTTAAATAGCTTTCAAATCAATCCGCTCTCCTTTTTTTTGCTTTCGAAAGAGATGTCACTTAAGTTACTTATATATAGATTTCGAGCGAACTGCCGCCTGCCTTGGTTTTAAAAGTATCTTTCGACTGAGCTGCTGCATATTAAGTTTTCAAAAGGATCCTTCAAAAGTTTAGTAGCTTTTGGACCTAGTCGAAACCCAGTTGTCGTCTTTAGACCTCTCGAATATGTTAATTACTGCTTTTCTCTATAGCCCTACAACAATGAGTTCGAAAAGAAAGATTTTATTCTATTAATATTGAACCACTTCCTAATGCTTTCGAAAGGGTCCTGGTACTTATTTATATTAAAGGTTTCGAAGGAAATGCTTTCGACGGGTCATTTCGAAGTTATCCTTCTCCCTATTATTTCACTCAAAGATTATTGCTTTTGAAAGAGTGGTTTCGAAGCCATCTGTTTTCCTAAACTCTTTTACTTAGATTAGTTTTTTTTTGAAAGGGGTTACTTTTTCTATTTTCACTTTGACCCAAAAGTTAAATTTAAGGTTGAACCCAATGATTTCAAAAGAGATACTTTCAAATGGTTTCGAAGCTATGCTTCTTTAAATCCTACCTAAAATGAGACACTTTGAAAGATAGCTTAAATACTTTCGGAAGCAATGTTTTAGTGGTTTCGAAAGGAAAGTTTTGATGATTTCGAAAGAGATATTTTGACTACTTCGAAAGACAAATATTTAAGTGTTTTGAAAAGGTGGTTTGAATGCTTTCGAAGGGTATAATTTAATTGTTATCAAAGAGAGTGTCAAAGGTTCGAAAGCCTTAGTTTTCATAACAAAGAACCCAATTTCATTTTGGAAGATAAACCTACGACAATCTAAAAGAGTTTTAAAATGGCATTTAATTTCTGTTAAAAAGGAAACTAGCCAACATCTCCAGATCTAAGAAAATAAGACTATTAAAGGAGTTTGTTTCCTTCAGAACCTTTCTTCAATTAGGTTGACTTGGTTAAACTACTTCTGGGAATATATTGATAATGTATTGTTGATCAAATTAACCTTATCAAAATGCAGTTAGTGGAAGCATCTTATTTGAAACATCTCTTTCGAATGAGTCAAAAATTGCTATTCACACTAAATATTCATCCCATTTGATCATGTCGAAAGGTACACTCAATTCCTTTCAACCATGTCGAAAGGTCTGCTTGTTCTTTAAAGATATAACTACCTTTAATACCATTGGTTTCGTTCCTTATGGAGGAGCTCCTTTGAAAGGACAGTGGATGTGGTTGGGTGCATGTTCCTTTTGAAGGAATCCATCCTTGTACATTTGCTTGTCATTTATGAATAATCTCCTTTCCTGACATCCCTTTCAACTAGGTCAAAAAGGATCTTATCCCCTCGAGAATGATCTAATTCATAATTGTGCAAGCTCTATATTCTATTGAAAATCATCTTGGACAATCGTAAGTTCTATGAAATTTTCAATGCCAAAACGTCATCACCGTCTTTTTGTCATTAAATATTTCTAATCATGACGATGATGTGTTTCGCCTGTATGTTGTCCATGGCAATCCCATGACATTGCATAAGAAGGAAAGATGTTAAGAAGATAAGATAGCATCACGTGCAATTGATCATTAGTCTAGCTAATGGTCGAAATGATCTTCCTCACAATCGAAATCCTTAATGAAACCATGCAATTCTTCCTTTTCCATTGATCCAAAAAGAGATACAAGTTTGAGAGCTTTTTCCGCAAATCAATTTTTTCAAGGACTTAATTGTTGCCAAGAAATAGAAGATGAAGAACGAGTTTTGGATTTGAAAATCAGTCCCCAAAATCGAACCCCTATGATCTTATTTATTGATGCAAGTCGACCCCCTTTCGTGCCCCTTCTTTTGACTAAGTGGAAAGGTCCTCCTATCCTCCACATCCATTCCTTCATCATAGTCAAAAGATCTAATTCTTTCCTCCACTTTCTCCTGGATTGCTTTAGACTTTGTCGAAAGGGTGATAGATGTGCCTTTTCTCTTTGTGTTGCTTTGTTGCCATAAGAAGTAAAGATACGAGCTTCTGACTCTGTTGATAAGTAGTTTTCTAAGGTTTTGAAGGGGATGAAGTGCTAATAGATGCGGTAAATAGCTTCCGAACACATGCTTCCAAGCTGATGCAGAACCTTCCCTAGATGTCAAAGGCTTCAACTTGCTCGAAAGGCTTGATTATGCTTTTGAAAGGGTTATTTGATTAAGGCATCTCTTCGAGTAATTTGAATGAACGCGAAACTTTTGGTTTCGAAAGGTTTGTCATGCCTACGAAGGGTTATTATCCATTGCCTTCGAAAGGCGTGTTTTCAACTCATTTGAAAGGCCTTTGTGCATGCGGAAGCACCTACTTCGAAAAGGGAACCATTAAAGCGAAAGGATGCTTTTGACCCTTCCAACCCCTTTGAAAGGTTGTAATACTTCTGGCCTTTGGCTATAGCATCCCTTTGGGTCCTTCGAAAGGTCTTGCCTGAGCTATTATCTCCCATACTTCTTTGTCTTCTACTAAATTAGATTTCGACAACGTTGAAAAGAATTTGGTAGTAACATCTTATTTTTATGAATCCTTCTGCATTGAAAGGTTTTAACAAGGAGGAAGGGTAGCCTTGTTTTTTTTTCATCTCGTCAAAAGCTCTTGTGTTGTTTTTTATTTGTGATGATGCTTGATGCATGCGACTCCTTCGATTTGCATCTCAATGCCCTCGAAACACCTTTCTGTGAACCTTGAAGAAACCTATATCTTCAATTTTAATAGTGTATAGAGCTTTTATTAGCCTTCTTTCATACCTTTTCTCTTAAGTGGACTTTGTAGTTAGCAACTTTAGAGTCTTCGAAGAGGCTTTCCTTGCTAAAGATAATAGGATATAGGAATTAACCATGTTTCATTTGAAAATGATTACAAGGGTATTAAACCATGGATGGTTGTGTTATCATGTTATAATTAGTTATCATGTGTGCTTCTTCTATAAATGTATTTGATTTGTAATTAACACATAACTATTTTTAGGGAGTTAAGTGTAGAATAACCAGTGAGGTTGAACCAGTAGAGAATATATATTGAGTTAATTTTTGTAAGAATGGAGTTGCATCCAGGAGGTCTGGTAGACCAGAACATAGGATGCCCAAAGTCTAATCAAAGTGTTGTCAGATTAGATAGGTTTATCGTAAACCCAGGGAAACTATGTTTGGAAAGTGTTTATGGCAAGAGCCAACAGGTTCTTAGTGATTCCATGAAAATTATATCCAGATTAAGTTATTGACAGAGATTAATAAGTTCATAGTCAACCCATGAAAACTATAATATTTATTCTAGAACCGAGTAGGTTCATAGTAAGCGCACAAAAACTACAACTGGATGAAGTTATTAATGGATAACAATAGGTTCTTGATGATCCCATGAAAACTATAAAACCAGACAGATAGTTGTAAGCTTTTAACAAGCTATTATTCAGCCTATGGAAACAAATAGGTTAATAGTGATGCTAGAAACTATAGCTGAGATAGATAGTCAAATGAATGAGGATGGGAAATCCAAAATATATCGCACGTTTGCATACCATCATGATATATTTTACCATGTTATGTTTTAGCCATTGTGGATGCAGGTGCACAATATATGGTTATTATAAATTTTGGATAAAATACTTGTTAAGGGAAAACCCATTCCACTAAGCGGCATTGTCTCACTAGATATGTATATGGTTCGAGATGTTGGTTATTATTCTCACTTGGCTTTTTGTTTTACTCAAAGTTTATTTTTTCCCTTAAACTCTTGGTTGCTCAATTAATTTTGGGTCATTTGAATGTTAACGTATTTAGGTACTTCTTAGAAGAATAAGCTTCCCGAGACATGTAAAAGGAAAGCCAGCTATTAGGAGTTCTTTCTGTTTGATTCTACTGTATTTTGGTTGTAATGGAAAAGTTGTTTACTTGCCTATGTTTAGACTCTGATCATCCAAGGGGGCATCTTCATATGTCACTCTTGTCGTATTTTGTAGTAATTATATTTCTCTAAATGTGGGTTACGAATTTGGATTATGTTATGAATTTGAAACACGATTCGAAGTTGTATGAGAAATCTATTTTATGTTTTTACGAATTTTTCATATTCATGAATTTCTGTTATATCATCGCGTCTAATATTACTTCACTTGATTGCTGAAAATTAATAACTATGGATGACTGCAGCATCCGTTACCATTATTTTATACCACCAAATGAGGGATGTTGCATTTTAGTATAAGAATATAGGTTTATGTAAACTTAAAAGAAATTTAAACATCAGTTTTTTTGCAAAACATAATCCAATGAATCAAAAAATAAGATCAAAGTTGGGTTAACTTTATAGTAATGTACTTGTATTTGATATAAACATATACATAAGTACGTACACCCCTCTCTCTTAGACCATTCTTGCGTATCTTACTAATGGTCGTATGCAGATCTACAAGAAAGGAAGATATGGTGGCTGGAAACGAAAGAGAAATCTTAGTGGAGGAAGTACTACAGCTAATGGAAATGCTTGACCCAACAGGAAAATCCAAGATGGAAAATGCTAATCAAAATGCTAATGCCATTGTAGGTGCCTGAAATTTGCCAGTAGATTTGGGGATAATGTGTTAGCTCTTCGTCAATCTGACGCAAGCAGGAGCAGCTCTGGGAGAAGCTGGGAATGTTGGAGGAGATAATCCTGTGGCCCTAGTTGGCCACAACTATGCGAAGCTGAGCAAGGATTATACCAGTCTTTGTGGGAAACCATTTTTAGGAATAGAGGATGCTATAGAAGTAGAAAACTATTTTTAGCATTGTGAAAGGATCTTTGCTGACTTGGGATTAAATGATAAGCAAAAGAGGAAACTTGCCTCTAGATGGTTGCAAGGAGCAGCGATTCATTGGTGAAATAGTGTTACTGATGGAATTCACGAGGAGAAGTTAACATGGGTGGAATTTTGATGGACATTTGAGTAGTAGTATTTGTTTGAAATTGCGAAGTCAATATTGCCAAGAAAGTTCACGGACTTAGTGCAGTGTGATATGTCAATGACTGAGTATACTACGAAGTTTGATGAGCTGTCTAGATAAGGATATGCTACTATTGACGTCGTTATTACAAAAAATGTGTAGTACATTCGAGGGCTAAGACCAGAGATTGCTAGGGCAATACACATCTCCATGATCCAAGTACTATTTTTGTGGAGATAGCAATCCGGAATGAAGAGATATTTAGCACTTATTGCAAGGAGAAGCAGGCTGAAAACTAAGGTTTTTAGGGCAAGAAAAGGAAATTATTTAAGGAGAAAGAACCCAGAAGGAAAAAGATCCCAAGAAGGCGAAGACTAACCTAGTCTGCTTTAAGTATGATATGAAGGGACATTATGCACATGAATGTCAAACTGGGAAAAGAAAGAAGGACGCAGACAAGAAAGGGGTAAAGTGCTTTAACTGTGACCAGATTAGGCATTATAAGAATCAGCGTGCTGAGACGGTCAGGGTGGAAAAGGGAAAGGCCTTTACTGTTTGACCATGTTCAGTTAAAGAGCTCGGCAGATTCAACGCAGTGGAGGAGCAAAAAGTCATAGTAGAGACACATCGAGGATATGTCGGGATATAGCAGATCACTCTAAAATAGTATATCAAATTCATACTTAATGGCTTTTCAAATATATAAGTGGTAGTTAAATGAAAAATTAACATTCAACAGAATTATAAGTAATACATAAATAATTTTTTAAATAAAAACGTATGTGAATATACTTTTAATGAACGTAAAACTGTTATATAACTGAAATGAATTTAGTAGAACATTAAAGTATTTTAATTTCTAAAATATATTAAAAGTTAAATCAAAGAAATTAATTTCACAATTTGTATAATGTATGAATGTCATTTTTCAATTCGTTTTTTAAGAAAGATATAGCAGAAATAGTAGAATATAGCGGGAATAACAGGATATAGCGGAAATAGCGAGGCTTAAAGCGGAAAGCCTATATTTGGGGCTATATGGAAAATCATAGTGGTAGAAATCCACTATGAGAAACATTGGGGGTAATAATAGGGTAATATCGGGGCATTAAATACATAGGTTGGGCCATCATTTGGTAGGCTGACTGCTGCTGAGAAAGGAAATACTATGATGGAAGGTATGCTTTGATTCAAGGTATACTAGTTAGAGTACTACTTGATACCGGTGCATCGCATTCATTTATAACTTAATGTTTGTTTGATAGGTTATGTTTAGAACCATCATACCTTGCTACTTCCTTAAGGGTTACCAATCCAATAGGAGGGTATCCTACCCTGGGAATGAGATGTGACCAGTTAGTACTTGAATTGTTAGTCGTAAGTTTACATGCGGTTTGTGAGTTTTTCATTTCATAAACATCGCAATCATTTTGGGTATGGATTTGTTAGAGAAATATGATGCTTGTATATTTTTCCAAGACAAGGAAATATCACCAAGATACCATAATAGTCATAACCGAATTATACTCTCAGTGGAGAATTAAGATCGAGGTATTTGGGTGAGTGTATGGAAGAAAAAGAAGTGTTGATTAAGGTTCGGATAGCAAAAGAGTTTGCAAATGTTTTTAAGCCAGTTACAGGACTACCACCAAAACAAGCCATTGAGTTTCGGATATATCTTTTGCCTAGAGCAGAACTTGAAAGTAGAACACCTTGCAGGATGATACCGACCGAGATGAAGGAAGTATAGGTGTAACTAGTGGATTTAGAAGGGAAGAATTTAATTATACTAAGCAGTTCACCTTAGGGAGCAGCCGTGGTGGTCGTGAAGAAACTGTATAGGTTGTTAAGGATCGTATCGACTAATGTAAGTTGAACGAGAAGGCGATTAAAAATAAGTATCCTTTTTCGAGAATCAATGGTTTTTTTGATCAGTTGTATGGAGACAGAATATTTTCCAAATTGGAATTGGCGACGGATTTCCATCAGCTAAGAGTGGAAGAGGACAGTATTACGTTGACATTTATGGTCATACGAATGGTTAGTAATGCCATTCAGGTTAACGAATGCACCAACTTTTGCTATGGATTTGACGAACCAGATTTTCTAAGACAACTTAGATAGGTTCTTGTTGGTATTCATAGATGACATCTTAATATATTCTAAGGAAGAAAAAGAGCGTGAAGTACATCTTAGAGTAATGTTTTAGACGTTGAGGCAGCATCAGCTGAAGATGAAGTTTTCCAAATATCATTTTTGGAAGAAAGAAGTTAAATTTCTTTTTCACATGGTTTAAGAGAAGGTTTTGTCAGTTGATCCAGATAAGGTCGAAGAAGTTAAGAACTGGAAGAGACTAAAGATGGGATTCGACATTAGAAGTTTTCTTGGACTTACCGATTCTTAATCAAGATTCATTAAGGATTTCTCATGGATAGCAGCATTTTTGACTAAGCTAACTAGAAGGGCATGAAGTTTTTTGTTCTGAAAAATGTTAGGAAGCATTCCTTAAGTTAAAGCATCTGTTAACCAACATGGCTGTATTAGTGGTTCATGGCGAAACCAAGATTAGTAGTGTATACCGATGCACGTGGAACCGTACTAGGGGCTGCTTTGATGTAGAAAAGTAAATATATTGCCTACACTTCCCAATAGCTTAAGTCGCATGAAGTGAGATATCATACTCATGATCTAGAGTTGGTGGCAGTGATCATCACATTGAAAATGTGGAGACATTATCTCTTGGAGGGGAGGTTTGAGCAATACATTGATCATAAGTACTGAAGGTATTTATTCTCTTAGAAGAAATTGAATTTGAGACAATAGAGATGGATGGAGTATTTTAGCAACTTACAATTTTACTAGAGAGCGTAGACATGAAAAAGGAAACAAAGTAGCTACTTCTCTTAGTAGAAAAAAATCAGAATGTGGTGTTAGCTATGTTGGTGGAATGGAAAGATCTTGAAGCTTTTAATACTTGTATTGTGCAGCTAAGATCGACTGCTAGTTCAAGTCAGAGGACTGTCACGTTGTCCTGTTTGTTAGTTCGATCGGTACTGATCGAAATGATTTCGTTTAAGTAGAAGGAAGATCCATTATTAGCCATAAAGATAAGAAGGCTTGAGGTTGGATCTATTATTGATGATCTAAAGGATTTTAGTCTCGACCAGAGGGGAAGGTTGGAAAGAAAGGACGGTTGTGTATTTCAAATGTTGAGAACTTATGGAAAGAAGTTCTAGAGAATGTCATTAATCTAGATTTATGATTCATTCTTGGGGAACCAAGATGTATCAATATATGAAGAGGTGGTTCTACTAGGAAGGTATGAAGATGGATGTTGGTCTATGGTTAAAGCAGTGTGTGAAATGTCAACAAGTGAAAGCTGAGCATAAGGAGCCATGTGGATTGCTTCAACATTTACAGATACCATATTGGAAATGGAATTTGATATCTATGGATTTTATTAATGGGTTGCCATGGTCAATTCATAGAAATGAAAGTATTTGGGTCATAATGGATATGTTGACCAAGAGCTCACATATCATTCAAGTTAAGACAACCTGGACGGTAACTGTTTTAGCTAAATTGTTTGTGAAGAATGTAGTTAGACTGCATGGAAATCCTAGTAGTATTATGGGTGATAGATATACATTATTTGCTAGCGATTTTTGAAAGAGTGCACAGGATGTGTTAGGTACTAAGCTCAAGATGATCACAGCGTATCACCCTCAAATAGACGTGCAAATATGAAGAGTTAATAAGGCACTCGAGGATATATTGAGGGCTTGTGTACTAGACTTTGGTGGTTCTTGGAAGGATCACCTAAACTTAGTTGAGTTTTCCTATAATATAGTTATCAAATAGTATAAGAATGGCGCCTTTTGAAGCTTTTTATGGAAGACCATGCAAGCCGACAACATGATGGTTAGAAACTGGAGAAAGATTAATCTTGGGTCCAGATCTGGTAAGAGAGCAAAAAGAGAAGATTGAGTTGATTCGAGGTAGGTTGTAGGATGCTCATGTAGACAAAAGATTTATGCATATAAGAGGTGTAAAGATCTAAAGTTCTCATTTAAAGATAGAGTTTATATTAAGTATCACTGATGAAGGGTGTGGTACGATTCTGTAAGTCAAGGAAAATGGAAGCGAGATATTCCCAATTATAAAGAGGATCAGAAAGCAAACAAACAGAGTAGATTTACCGAGCCGTTTGGCAGGTACAGTAATGTTTTTCATGTGTCTCACCTTTATAGGTATGTGCATGATCCAGAAACTACAATTCCTCCAACTTCATTGGAAGATTTAATAGTTGAATCGAATTGACTTTTTGTTAGCGCTAAAATTTTCACTAACACCCAAATGCCGTTAAAATCACCAAATTGCAGTTGCACATCACAAACAGAATGTATGTAGAGAGTATAAACATGAAGAATAGTTAAAATTAAAAAGAAAGCAGTAATAACGGAGGATTTGTAATAGTTTGGCTGACTCTGGCCAACGTCCACTCCAGAAATTTCTTTTTATTAATATCAGAATCATGTACTGTAACAATACGGAGGTTTTAAAGAAATAATGACAGAGTATCCTTAATGATGAAGATGAAGGGAAACAGAATGCAGATCCCTTTTTTTGAAGCCTGGCCTTCCATATTTATAGACAAAACCTGAGTTACTGGGCTTCCTAAGTGGTCTGGGCCCATTAGCACCACAACAGATCCAAAATCCATCACTACGACAGATCCCCTATTGCAGTTTTGCCGAACCAAAGTGAACACATCATTGGCACGAAGAACGATCGTCCATGACTCAAAGAAAAACATATTTTGACTTAGAGCAACCAAGTGTCAATCCTCCTCCTCGAAAGCATCGATCCCCGTTTGCCAACCCGAAGCATTCGTCATACCAACCCGAAGTAGTTGGTTCCAGAACTTGAAGCGAGATTGTATCAACCCTACGCATTCATAACACCGACCCACTTCCTTTGGCTGACCCGAAGAACATGTACTGCCACCCAAAGATTTCCCTATACCGACCCGAGTTCATCTCAAAGCCAACTGAAAGCAAATGCCGATCCACTCACAATGCGGATCAACTCATGACGCCGACCCCTCCCTCTCATGCTGCCGACCCACTCGAAATGCCGATCCACTCATGCTGTCGACCCACTTGAAATGTCGATCCACTCACTATGCCGACCCACTCATGCTACGACCTACTCGTGATGCCGAACCATGCCAACCCACTCCAATCGCCGATCCACTTCAATCACCGATCCATACCAAACCGCCCCATACCACTACCGACCGACTTCATCATGACCGAAACACCTTCAATGCCGATCCAATCAAATTGCACTGACCCCGAAAGACCGACCCACACGGCCGAACTCCATTGACCGAACGCTCATGACCGACCTATATTATGCGGAACCTCGGTTTCGTAATCATATTTATCTTCCGAGATTGATCGTCTATCCATCCAGTTGACTCAAACCCATCGTATTCCAGTCTCGACAAATAAGTACTCGATTTTGTTAAATCTGCATGGCTACGGCCTTGCCAAATGGTGAATTAACATTTGTCCCCCAAAACATACCGTGTTGTTGGAAGCTGTGTTTTGAATAGCCTCAAATTCGATACCCAAAGTCCATGTTACATTCATTACCAAGAAATTCCATCCAAACTCGATAGTCTACTACACAGCCGTTCCAAGTCGTTATCCGATTTTGAATACATCCCAAATCCATTAAACGAATCCTTAATTTCTCAAGGTCATTTTATCCGAGTTCGGAACCTCTCCAGGTCCTGTAATCCAAATCGAGGACCTTGTCGGGTCCAAATTCTAAACCGAAATCTGAATCCGATATCCAAGCTCTAATCCATCCATATCCAATAACCAATAACTGAATCCATGACCTCTCCGGGTCGATATCCAAATCTGGGACCGCTCTAGGTCCATACCCAATTCCTTAGATGTTCAAAGCCAATATCCAAATCGTTAACCTCTCTTCATTCTTGCTAAGCGTAATCCACACTCGGCGACTTGTGTTAAGTACTGCTATGGTATTCCTGGTCCAGTGTCCCGAAATGCTAAGTAATGCCGTGGATTAAGTTCTAAGCCAAATCCTAATAGCTCTTGGACACTTGCCGGGCATAGTCCATACTCAACCACTTATGATAGTAACTGGTAGACGATATGGGGTCTATGTCCTAGGCCGAAACTTGGTCCCTTTAGAACCTTGTCGAGCATAGTCAATGCTCGACAACCTTTCAACCAAAAACTAGACAAAAAGTCAACCAAAATCGAATTCGGAATCCAGATTCAGGCCCGAAAATCCGAAATCCATATCAAAAGTCCATACCAAATGGAAAATGTCCAAACTAGAATCCAAATTAGAAAACAAATAAAATCGATAGTTCAAACCAAACTCCAAAACCAAAGCATAAAAAGCAAGCATCCAAACCAAAAAGAGAAAACAAATTTCACAAACAAGAGCGTCATAGTTTATCATCGTCTCAGCGCATGCCTAGTGGTTATCTCCATCCCCGTACATGAGTAAGTGACTTAGTTGTCAGCCCAAAGTATGTTACTTATTCCAAACCATCACGATTAGTTAATGACTAACTGACCACCATTCCTGGGCCTTGGAATAAATACCCAGCTGCTTGTGAACCGTCGGGTACTGTTTTATTCAATGTTTGTTCAATTATTCTTTTACCGGCGAAAGCAATGTAAGTGTTAGGTTCAGCAATAATGACATCTCCCAACATACCAAAACCCTTCGTCATGCAAGGTAGGGGATGGCTGCTCCAGTTCCACCGTAGAATTCAGAGTCTCAACATATTGCTGCAACTGACATTCCTCACATGTTCCTTGATTATATCCTTTAGATGCCTGGAGTTGTTAGTATCATGACAGTTCAGGTCATGAAAGAGACAGTGCCTTCTGATGCCCTTTCATGTTCTGAAGGTTCCCTCCTTACCAGCCTTTGATAAGCAAGGCGATCCCAAGTATCCAAGTAAATCCGTTCCAATTTATCATTTAGTCCTATGTAAGTGGATAATTTTGATTTTCCCCAACGCTTCCTCTTCCCTTTATCCTTATCTTTATGTGAGCTTTCACCGGGTAGTTCTGCATCCTTAACTATGTTTACTTCCTTTAACTTCATATCTGAATATGCATAGTCTTGTCGAAGAAATCTTTCAGCTTCGTGAAAGAATTCCGCGAGATTCATTGGTGAATCCCGTATTAATGATATTTTGATATCTAAATTATCCTTAACTCCCGATACCACTGCCATTAGAACCATTGATGGATCTGGTCGATCCACCGAAGCAACTACTGCATTAAATCGAGTTAAAAAAGTCCTGAGTGATTCTTTCGTCTTCTTTTTCATAGACGTTAGTGTCATCACATTCTTCAGCCTTTTGATGTGAACTCGTAACTACTTCAAGAACCTATCCACCAGTTCTGTTCATGTTCCAATAGATCCATCTTTCAGCTGTCTGAACCACAAAGAAGTTATATCGGTCAGTTACAGGGGAAAACACCGAGCCATAACCTCTTCTGATGCCTCCAGCACCTCCAAATGACTTGTGTACCTCATCAAGTAGCCAGTGGGATCCGGCTTACAGTTGCATACTTCCAAAGAGGGTAGCTTAAAGAAAGATGGATTCCTAGCCATCCTAATGTTACGGGTAAATGAACTTTTGTTTACTCCCTCCAAATCTCTATTTTTCAGACCTCGTCGAATAGTTTGCCTAATAATGTCAGCTAATCCGGTGTTACCTACCAAGGGTTGACCCACATCCATATTTCCTAACTGCCCTCCAGGCCCTCGGGGGAATTCTGGTACATACATCTCGCCATACACTCAGTATTCCTATTGGCGTTGGGCTATGCAACGTCATTTGGTATCCCTCCATGGATTGGTCAAGAATTACCTGGTGGTGTTCCCTCGATTCTAGGTCCATTTAGATTGATGGTTCTTCTTTGATTGGGGGCTGCCCCTACTGAACCACCGCATTTGCTTGCCAGTTACGTCCTTATGATCCAGCTCCATGGATTTGAGCTCCTGTAGTTCGTGCTTGTCGAAATTGTTCGAGTAGGGTCCGCAACATTTCATTTTTCCTTTTCATCAATTTCTCATGCATGAAATTCATCATGTCCTACATCTCGGCCCTAGTGATATAGATTGAGGCTTTATTAGCTCCAGATGAAGCCTCCTGACTTCCCTCTAGGTGACACCTTTCCATCCTTTGTCTCCTAGTGATTGCTTTGCCATAGTCTCCAGAATCCATGTTCTTAGGCCTTTAAATTCAAATCCAATCTTTTGAGTCCCTAAGTGCTGGCTTTCTCAGTGAAAGCACCAAAATGCTAGTGATAAAATTATCACTAACATCCAAACGCCATTGAAAGCACTAAATTGTAATTACATTTCACAAACAGAATGTATATAGGTAATATAAATATGAAGAACAGTTAATATTAAATTGAAAGCATTAATAACAGAGGATTTATAGTGCTTCAGCTGAATCTGGCCTACGTCCACTTTAGAAATTTTCTTTTTATTTGTATCAGAATCAAGTACAGTTACAATATGGATTTTTTAAAGCAATAATGATAGAGTAGCCTTAATGAAGAAGATGAAGGGAAATAGGATGCAGATCCCTTTTCTGAAGCCTGCCTGCCATATTTATAGACAAAACCTTAATTACTAGGCTTCCTAATTGGTCCGAGCCCATCAGCACCATAGCCAATCCAAAATCTATCACTACGACGACCACTCCAATATTGGAGTTTTGCCGACCCGAAGTGAGCGTAGCATTGGCTCGCAGCACGATCATCCGTAACTCGAAGCAAAACATGTACGAACCTAGATCAATCAAGTGCCTATCCTCCACCTCGAAAGCACTGAACCCCTTTGGCCGACCTCGAGCCTTCGTCCTACCGACCCGAAGTAATTGGTTCCAAAACTCGAAGCGAAATTGTACCGACCCTACGCCTTCATAACACCGACCCACTTCCTTTAGCCGACCCAAAGAACATATACTGCTGACCAAAAGATTTCCTTATACCGACCTGAGTCCATCTCGAAGTCAACTGAAAGTAAATGCCGATCCACCCACGATGCCGACCTGCTCATGCTGCCAACCCCCTTAAAATGTTGATCCACTCATGATGCCGACCCACTCGTGCTACCGATCCACTCGAAATGCTGACCACTCATGATGTCAACCCACTCATGCTGTCGACCCACTCGTGATGCCGAACCACCTTCAATGCCGACCCACTCAAATAACTGATCCACGCCAATCACCGATCCACACCACTACCGATCTATACCACTACCGACCCACTTCATCATGACTGAACCGCCTTCAATATCGATCCAATCAAATTGCGCCGACCGCAAACGACCGACCCACATGGCCAAACTCCAAAGACCGAATGCTCATAACCGACCCATGTTATGCTGAACACCGGCTTCATACTCATATTGATCATTTGGGATTGATCATCTATCCATCCAGTTGACTGAAACCCATCGTATTCCAGTCTCGACCAATGAGTAGTCGATTTTGTTAAATCCGCCTTTCTACGACCTTTGCCAAAATGCGGATTAACATTTTAGTTAGACTACTAATTGGGGTTGCAATAAGAGATGAGATGAGATTAAGAAACAAGGGAGTCAAGTTGGTGAAAGTTCAATGGAGCTACAATGAGAGAGACAATACATGGGAGACAGAAGACGTGATTAGAGATACTTATCCAATTCTTCTATAAGCGTATGTTCTATATTGTAACATCCTACATTTTTATAACATTATTTAGGATATTCAATTGGTTAAATTAAATAAAATGATGTGAAGAAAATTAGGTTGAGATCTAATTAAACCAAGGGTAGCTGTGCCATGTTAATGTGCAAATTAAAATAATAACTAATGCATTAGGAAAGGAGTAAGGGTAATATGGGAAATACGAGAGGCTTATACCCTAAATCCTTAGGAAACGAAACTTAGGTTCACTTCAATTTAGCAAACTGAAAAAATCTTTGGACCACCACAATTTTTATTCTCAAGGAAGATAAAGCCAAGATTCAAGAGAAGGAAGATAATCGACATATCCAACATCAATTCTCACATCATTTAATCTCAAAACTAAGATGAATAATTACTTCATCCCATCTTTTTCTGATTTTTAGTTTAAAGATTAGATATAAATTTTATTTACAAGTATATGTCATTCTTTGATGATCAAAGTTATATATTTTTTTATTGGTGAATTATGCATGTTCATATTAGTATTTATGAAATGTTCGATAAGAAAAACCTATTAAATGACATGCGAATGCCTTAAAATTTAAAAATAGGTCAAAATGGTATTTTCTAGATGGATTCCAATTTTCATAAATTTTGAAATTTACGTGGATTTTATATTAATTTTCTAGCGAAGAAAATGATTTATTGGGTTATAAATTATTTACACCTAAAATAATAATAATTTGGGTTTGAAATTCTTATATGTTGGAAAACATATTAAAATGGATTTTCTAGGATTTTTCCTAAGTTTTCCTAAGTGATTAGACGAATATATAAAATTATTTAAGTTATGGGACCTAAATGTTTTATATATTTAATTATGGAGAATGGGCATTTTATAAAATAAAATTGTTATTTAATTATGAAATTAGCGGTAGCACTTTTTTGAAAAGCATTTATTAACCAATGGTAATTTGAAAAACAAAGGTAGGTTAGTTGAATTTTTTTTTAAGTTATAAACAAGAATATCTTGCTTTTAGCAGGTTTCATCCAATTTAGGCATCAAACCCTCCCATCCAGACCTTTCGACAATGTCGAAAGGTTTAGCTTTCGACAAGGTCATAGCTCATGCATATGTTATTAAGTTACATGTTACGTAATGAATTGAATAAGGTCGATGGGTACTTGTCGATAGGTTGGTTACCAAAGAGGTTGGAGTATGTTTGTTTTATAAGCCAAAAGCTTACACCTGCTTGCTCTCGAAAAATGACCTTTCGACTTGGTTGCTTTTGGCCTGGTCAATTATTTAAAATAAAGGTTTTAAACCTTTTGACAAAGTCGAAAAGTTATTGCCACTTTATCATTGTTTTGTTTTGAACCTTCCGACAAAGTCGAAAGGTTTACGTATTATTAAAAATCAGCCGCTTCTCCATGCTTTCGGGAGAACGCATTAGACTTAGATTTTTTTACCCTTGTTTTAATTGAAAATTGACCCAAGATTTCGAAGGAGTTGTTGTAAATGCAGAGGCTTATTGTTCTAAATAAAAATGTTTTAAAGCTTTCGATGCAGAGCTTTCGACAAAGTAAAAATGTTGCTTCCATCGGTTTCGAAAGGTATTAGTTCAATTGTTTCAAAAGTTTGAGTTTAATGATTTTGAATGGTTTTTGTTGAATGATTTTAAAAAGTTTTAGTTCAATGATTTCGAATGGTTTCATTTTAATGATTTCAAAAGGTTTGAGTTCAATGGTTTCAAAAGGTTTGACTCGATGATTTCGAAAGGTTTTGGTTCAATGGTTTCAAAAGGTGTGCTTCGAATTCTTTCGGAAGGTTTAAATGGAAGGTTTTACAAAGTTTTTAAAAGGAAATGTTTTAAACTTATTTAAAGTAGGATGTCTGATTGCTTTTGAAAGGTATGATTTCAATGGTTTCAAAAGATTTGATAAACGGTTTCGCAAGGTAAGGTTTTGGCCTTTTGGCTTAGAAAATTAAAGGGTTTCACTTGGTTTTGAGAGAAATGTTATCAAAAGTTTAAAAAGAGGTACTTTCAAATGTTTAAATGTTTTCATGAACTGAGGATTGACTAAAGAAGATATATGTAACATGATAATATGATTTTGAGTAAAGCATAAATATTATATATTTTCCTTGTTTAAGTTTGATTTAAAGGTTTTATATCATTATGAAATTTTTTTCAAGAAAAATTATGGGAGGGACTCCTTAAGTGAAAACGGCTTAGATATTAGAATACCAGATGGAAGTAGTATGTTGTCGCACCCTATACATTAGCTATTAGTCCCAGTTAATTGCTGTACAAAATTCCATTGTGTTGGGTATTGTTACAAGTACACTAAAAATTATATATCCAAGGAAACATATTTTTGCATATTGTTAGGTTATTAGTGAGCCCGAAAAACCATTATGATCAGGAAGACCTGGGGGATGATTATGTTAAAGATAAACCGTCCAGAAGTGAAATATTTAACAAATAGTTAAGGAAAGATAGGCTAGAAGAAGAATACCTAACAGGTGTTAGATTAATTTTTGTTATATGGTTTGGCAGGCCCAATTCATCTAAAGGTTAAAAGTTATCCAAACAAAACTTATGTGTTTGAATAGATAGTTCATTATTACCTGATATTTATGTATGTTTGCATAATGAGCTTCTTTACAGTAATTAACCAGTTTTGATTGCAGTAAAAGGTTTTGCAAAGATATGTTTCAAAAGGATGTTAGTGATGGGAAACTCATTTTGCTAACCAGCGTGGTCTCACTTAACATATTAAACCGGGATGTATAATATTTTTACACCGGGTTTATGTATGACTCGAAGTATATGTTTTCCCCTTATACTCTCTAGTGGTCAAAATTAATTTGAGTAGGCTGAGTGGTTACGTTCTTTTTTAGGTTTAGTAGGATGAGGAATAAGGCTACCGGAGGCATGTATAACTATGTAGGAGTAGCATTTTCATGTTTGTTATATTTCGAATGTGTTTGTATTAAGTCTATTATGACTATATGATTCTGATCATCCAAGGTTGTATCATCATATACCCCTCTTGGCATATTTTGTAATAAGTATATTTTATCTGTGCTTGGGAATGTATTGAAATTATGTAAGTTGAATATATAACATCTATTTTAAGTGTAATGATGTAAAAGTTGTTTCAAAATCTATTTTTTAATTTCATATTCAAGTGCTACTGATATTATAGATATAATTAACATAGCCGTATTTAGTCGTCGAAAGCTAATACTATAGATGACCGCAACATCTGTAGCACTTAGTTTAGGGCCTCTATATTGGGGATGTTATAGCTTGGTATTAGAGAATGGTGTATGAAATGGTTTAACTAAAAATGTTTTCTAAAAAACATAATCCTTAGTAATTTGAGGTAAGATTGGGTTATGGGATAACGCTATAGTAACATACTTGCAATTAATATGTAATATCTCTAGAATCCTATCTAGTTAGGCTATTCATATGTATCTCATGAAGCTTAAATACAGACTTGGAAGGAAGAAGAGGTAGAGTAAATCTTAGAGTAGATAGCACCATCACTAATGGGAATGCCCGATCGAATGCAAGAAGAGGTCCGGGTCAGGCTACTACTGTTGGTGTTGGGTTTCCCCAAGTTGATATGGGAGCCATGTATTAGTTCTTCCTAAATAGGATACAAGCTGGAATTGAAGCTGGAGTTATTGGAGGGAATGACACAGAGGTGGACTTCATGAATCTTCATTTGTCAACTTCTATGCCAACTTGAGCAGAGATTATATCCTGCTTCAAGGGAAGTCGTTCATTGGAACCAGAGATGCGATTGAGGTGGAAAATTGGCGGCTACATTGAGAGAGAATCTTTGCTGACCTAGGATTGAATGGAAGTAGAAGAGGAGATTAGCTTCGTTACAACTTCAAGGAGCTGCTCTATTTTAATGGAATACTATTGTAGCTGGTGTTGATGAGGAAATCATGACTTAGGCAGAATTTAGAAGTAGGTTTCAAGAAAGATTTATATTAGTGATGGCACATTCGACATTGGTTAGGAAGTTTGCTGAACTAGAAGAAGGGGAGATGTCTGTTTTAGTGTATGCAAGGTGATTTGAAGAGTTTCCCTGGTCTAGGTATGCCTTAGTTGAAACGGTGATCAAGAGGAATGAGAAGTTTATAAGGAGCTTGAGGACGGAGTTGATAAGTGATATCTTATCGCACTTAAGAGATCTAAGTGATGTAGTGGTAGAAATGGCGCTGAGGTAGAAAAAGGTGTTTGATGGTTTGAGGAAGAAAATAAAGGAGGCTTAGGTGGAACAAGGCCAGCAAAGAAAGTTTTTCCATAAGAAGAATGCTAAAAAAGGAGGAGCATAGAAAAAGGGAAAAGCTGAGGTAGTTTGTTATAAATGTAATAAGAAACGACACTATGCTAATGAGTGTCCTACTGGAAAAGGAAAGGAGAAAGGAAAGGTGGTAATTGGGAAGAAGAATATCCGATGCTTTAATTACGACCAAATCGACCATTATAAGAACCAATGCAAGGAGCCTTCTAGAGAAGGAAAGGGGTAAGTTTATGCAGTGGAGCATACGACATCAAGGCCAATTGCGCAGGAGAAAGGAAAGGCACTTTGGGGATGCTCGCTACGGATTCACGGTATGCCTATTAGAATTTTTTTCGATACTTATACATCACATTCTTTTATTTTTCTATGTTTGATAGATAAGCTTAACCTAGAACCCTCATATTTAGTTACTTCCTTAATGGTTCCAAATTTGATAGGAGGGTACGCAACACTTGGGATGAGGTGTGACCATTTAGAATTTGATTTTCTAGGACATACTTTTGATTGTTTCTTACACATGTTTGATTTTTTAGGACTTGGGATTATCCTTGGGATGGATTGGTTAAGTAAATATAATGCTAGGATATTTTACCATGATTGAAAAATATCAATTAGTCACCTGGATTGTAGTACCGGATAGTTTATACTATACGGAACCCCAGTTTTGAAGTGAATGCTTTATTGGGTATTATTGAGTTGGAAGATGAGTTGCATCGAGTCTTTGTAGTTATAGATTTTGCTGATGTATTTGTGCCGGTAACTAAATTGCCACCGAAACAAGCCATTGAGTTTCGGATTGATTTGGTACAGGGGACAAAAGCGGCGATTAGGCCACCACATAGGATGACACCCACTGAGATGATAAAGTTGAAGGTGCCATTTGTGGATTTGGAAGGCAAGAGTTTTATTCGACCAAATAGTTCACCTTAGAGAGCTGCCGCAGTCTTTGCGAAGAAGCCGGAAGGATCGTTAAGGATATGTATCAAATATCATAAGTAGAATGAAAATATGATAAAGAATCGATATCCATTGCCAAGAATTGATGATTTATTCGATATGTTAAGTGGAGCCAAGGAATTCTCTCATCTGGATTTGGCGATAGGATTTCATCAGCTTAGAATGGTAGAAGATAGTATTCCTTTGACATCATTTAGGACAAGGTATGGAACATATGAATGGTTAGTTATGCTGTTCGAATTAACTAATGCACCAGCAATCTTTGTTGATATGATGAACCAAATTATCGAAGAGCACTTAGACTGATTTGTGTTGATCTTCATAGATGATATTCTGATATACTCTAAGGATGAGAAGGAGCACGAAGTTCATCATAGAGTTGTGCTTGACGCATTGAGGGAGCATCAATTGAAGGCTAGGTTTTCGCAGTGTCATTTTTGGAAGAAGGAAGGAATGTTCTTTGGTTATGTAGTCTCAGAGAAAGGGTTGTCTGTACATTCGATTAAGATTGAGGCAGTGAACAATTGGAAGTGACCCGAGATAAAGTGTGTTCTTGGATTGGCTGGATATTATCGAAGGTTTGTACAGGAATTTTTGCCAATAGCTGCACTAATGATTAAGCTTACGTGAAAAGATGTGAAGTTTGTGTAGACCGATAATCAGGAAGCATTTTAGAGCTTGAAACACATATTTACCCAAGCACCGGTGTTGGTGGTTCTGGAGGGGAATCAAGATTTGGTTGTTTATACTGATGCGTTGGAACTGGTTTGGAAGTTTTGTTTATGCAAAGAGGTAAAGTAATTGCTTATGCTTCTAGACAACTCAGACCACATGAAGTTAGATACCCCATGCATGATTTGGAGTTATCTACCATTATATTTTCTTTGAAGATTTAGAGGCATTATCTGTTGGGAGAACGATTTAAGCTTTATACGGATAACAAGACTTTGAAGTACTTGTTTTCTCAAAAGGAGCTGAACAAGAGACATCAGAGATGGTTGGAGTTTATTGCTGTATGTGATTTTGAAATTGAGTGCACACCCAGGAAAGGGAATAAGGTAGCACTTGCAATTGCAGGAAATATCAGAACGCTGTATTGTTGATGATTGTTGAGTGGAAAGATTTGAAGCATTATCAGCTTGTAGAGTGCAGTATAGATCTGAGGCAGTTTCTAGTGCATGAAATGTTGTATTGACTTGTTTGGAAGTTCGACTGGCAATGATTGAGTAGATAGCTTCTAAACAGGAGGAGGGTCCATTTTTGGCCGAACAGATTGAAAGGTTAAGGAAAGGAACATATAGTGATGATTTAAAGGATTTAAGTATTCACTATATAGGATGGTTGGGAAAGAAGGAAAGGTTGCGTGTTCTGAATGTAGGAGGCATGAGGAAAGAAGTTTAGGATGAATACCATCGTTTAATTTTCACTGTCCATCCAGGAGGAACAAAGATGTATCATGATATGAAGAGAAGTTTCTACTGGGAAGGTATAAAGTGGGACAATGGTTTATGTGTTAAATAGCGCTTGAATTGCCAACGGGCAAAAGCTAAACACCAGAAGCTAAGTGGATTGCTTCAACCGTCTGACATTCCGTTGTGTAAGCGGGATTCTATCTCTTTGGATTTTATTGATAGGTTGCCAAGATCTAGTAGAGGAGTGAAAGGATATGGGTTATATTGGATAGATTATCTAAGAGTTCCCATTTCACTGTAGTAAGGTCAATTAGGATAGCACCTATTTTGGCGAATTTATTTATGAAGAGTGTGGTTTGGCTGCATGGGATTCCTAGAAGTATCATCAATGATAAAGATTCTTCGTTTACTAGCGATTTTTGGAAGAGTCCAACGTATGCTTTAGGAACCAAGCTCAATATGAGTATCGCTTAACATCCACAAATTAATAGGCAAATAGAAAGAATTAACAAAATCTTGGTGTATTTGTTAAGATCTTGTGTACTGGATTTCGAGGGATCATGGGAGGACCATCTTCATTTAGTCGAGTTCTCAAAAAAAAATAGTTATCAAACGAGTATTGGTATGGCACCATTTGAAGCTTTGTATGAAAAACTATTCAAATCGCTTATGTGTTTGTTAGAAACAGGGATAGGTTGGTTCTTAGTCTAGATTTGGTGAAAGATGTTGTAGAGAAGATTGAGTTGATCCAAGCTAGGATGAAGGAAGATCAGTCCAAATAAAAGAGTTATGCTAACTGAAAAAGGAGAGACGTGGAATTCTCCATTGGAGATTATGTGTTTCTTAAGGTTTCATCGATGAAGGGTGTGATCAGATTTGGAAAGTTAGCACCTAGATTCATTGGACCCTTCCGTATTGTTGAGAGGATCAGAAAGCTCGCTAATAAAGTGGAGTTACTGAATAGTTTGGCAGGAGTCCATGATGTATTCCATGTTTCTCGTCTAAAAGTGTGTTAGGGACTCAGATACTACGATTTGACCTATAGTGTTAGAAGATTTAGTAATAGAGCCAGATTTGACTATAGTTAGGAAACTGGTTTAGATTGTGGCTTGAGGTGAGAAGAAGTTGATGAACAAGACAATCAAATTAGTAAAGGTCTAGTGAAGTGATGATGCTCGAGACCGTATTTGGAAGACTAAGAGCAAGATTAGAAACTCTTATCCTGATTTGTTTAATGGCATGTTTTACCATTGATTGTTTTGTTGTGTGCCTTATAGTAATTTCGAGGACGAAATTCTTTAAGGTGGAGAGTCTGTAACATCCTAAATTTTTATACCATTATTTAGGATATTCAATTAGTTGAATTGAATAAAATAATGTGAAGATAAATAGGTTGAGATTTGATTAGACTAAAGGTAACATGCCATGTTAATGTGCAAATTAAAATTAGATAACATAAACTAATGCACCAGGAAAGGAGTAATTGTAATTTGGGAAATAGGAGATGCTTATACCCTAAACCCTTAGGAAATGGAACTCGCGTTCATTTCATTTTATCAAAATAAAAACATCTAAATTCGACCACCATTTTAATCTCAACGAAGATAAGGCTCGGATTCAAGAGAAGGAAGATAGTCAACATATTGAACATCAGATCTCAAATCTTTCAATCTCAAAGCTAAGGTTAATAATCATTTCACTACATTTTCTAATGGTTTTCGGTTTTAAGATTAGAGATTAGATCTGAATGTTGTTGCAAGTATATGCCATGTTTTGACGATTAAACTTATATATTTGTTTGTTGGTAAATTGTGCATATTCATATTAGTATTTATAAAATGTTTGGTATGAAAACCCTATTAATGACATCCAAACGCCTTGAAATTTATAAATAGGTCAAAAATGATATTTTAGAGAAGAGTTCCAATTTTCATAACTTTCTGAATTTATGTGGATTTTACATTAATTTTCTAGGGAAGAAAATCATTTATTGGGTTATAAATTATTTAAGGCTAAAATATTTATTATTTAGGTTTGAAATATATACATGTTGGAAAACATATTGAAATGGATTTTTTGGGATTTTTCTAGATTTTTCCTAAGTGATTCGATGAATATGTATAATTATTTAAGTTATGGGACATAAATGTTTTATATATTTAATTAAGGAGAAGGGGCATGTTATGAAATAAAATTATTATTTAATTCTAAAATTAGTTGTATGACTTTTCTAAAAAGTTTTTATTAACCAATGAGAATTTGATAAAGAATGGAAGGTTAGTTGAAAAGTTATCCTTTTAGGTTAAAAACAAGAAAATCCTGCTTTTAGCATGTTTTAGCCATTTAAGGCATTAAACCTTCCGACCCAGACCTTACGACGAACTCGAAAGGTTATAGCTTTCAATAATGTCAAAGCTCAATGCATATGGTATCAAGTTACTTGGTACATAATTAATTGAACAAGGACGAAGGGTACTTAGTCGAAAGGTTGCCAAAATGGTTAGGGTATGTTTGTCTTATAAACCAAAAGCTTGCACCTGCTTGCTTTCGAAAATGAGCTTTCGACTAGGTTGCTTTTTCCCAGGTCAATTATTTAAAATAAAGGTTTTAAACCTTTCATTAAAGTCGAAAGGTTACTGCCACTTTATCATTGTTTTGTTTTGAACCTTCCGACAAAGTCGAAAGGTTTACTTGTTTTTAAAAATCAGCCGCTTCTCCTGCTTTTGAAAGAAAGCTTTCAATTTAGATGTTTTATCCCTGTCTTTAATTGAAGAGTAACCCAAGATTTCGATGGAATTGTTCAAAAGGCAGAGGCCTATTGGTTTAAAATGATGCATTTTAGAGCATTCGAAACAGAGCTTTCGACAAAGTCGAAAGGTTGCTTCCATTGATCCCTAAAAGTTTTAGTTCAATGATCTCGAGTAGTTTTAGTTCAATGATCTCGAAGGTTTGAGTCCAATGATTTTGAAATGTTTGAGTTCAATGGTTTCGAATGTTTTTAGTTTAATGATTTCGAAAGGTTTGAGTTCAATGGTTTTTAAAGGTTTGAGTTCAATGATTTCAAAAGTATTACTTCGAATGGTTTCGAAAGGTTTTCCAAGTGTCTTTTAAGGCAATTTTTAAACAATTTTTTAAAGCAGGATGTCTAACTGCTTTCAAAAGGAATGCTTTTAATGGTTTCGAAAGGTTTGAGAATGGCTTTGAAAGGTAAGGATTTGGCCTTTTGGCTTAGAAAATTAATGGGTTCTACTTGGTTTTGAAATGGATGTTTTCAAAAGTTTAGAAAGAGGCACTTTCAAATGTTCATATGTTTTAATCATCTAAGGTAAAGAAGATATATGTAACATGGTAATGCGATTTTGATTAAAGTATAAAGATTATATATTTTCCATGTTTGAGTTTGATTTAAAGGTTTTAAATCATTATGAAATTGTTTTTAAGGAAAATTATGGGAAGGGATCCTTAAGTGAAAATGAATCAGGTATTAAAATACTAGATAGGACTAGTATGGGGTCACGTCCTATACATTAGCTATTAGCCCTAGTTAATCATTGTCCAAAATTCCAGTGTGTAGGGTGTAACATCCCACTTCTGAGAGCGGGATGTTACAAGTAGGTATTAGAGCATGGTTTATGTACTTAAAAGGAATTTATACCGCAAATTTTTTTTGAAACAAAATCTAATGAATCTAAATATAGTTGGGCTTGGGTAAGCGTTATAGTAACGTATATGTACTTTGCTATAAGTACCGATGTATGTAATCCCCAATCTCTTAGACCGTTCTTCTGTATCTTACCAAGATTGGATTTCAATTAGCAGTTAGTTTTGAGCCTCTGGAAGCGGGATGATACATATCTTTTGGTCACGGGTAGACAAAAATTATGACTGCACACTGAATGCAATTTGTGTTCGTGTACAAATAGGTTATTAGTGAGCCCAAAAAACCATTAGAATCAGGAAGGCTTGGGAGATTGTTGAGTATGGGGTAGACCATCCGGAAGTGAAGTATCTAACAGATAGTTAAGGATAGATAGTCCAGAAGAAGAATAATTAACAGGTGTTAGATTAATTTTGATTATATTGAGAGTCAGCCAAGGTTAAAAGTTATCCAAACAAAACTTATGTGTTTGAACAGGTAGTTCATTATTACCTTATATTTATGTACGTTTACATGATGTATGGCTTTATCGTTTTAAGCCAGTTTCAATTATAGGAAAAGGTTTTGCAAAGATATGTTTTAAAAGGATGTTGGTGAGGGGAAACCCATTCCGCTAAGCGGCGAGGCCTCACTTAACATATTAAACTGGCATGTATAATATTATTCACACTAGGTTTTATGTCGAACTCGAAGTTTATGTTTTCCCCTTAAAATCTCGGGTGCTCAAAATTAATTTGAGTAGGCTGAAGGGTTAGGGTCTTTTTCAGGTTTAGTAGGATGACGAGTAAGGCTATTAAAGGCATGCAGGAGGCAAACTGATTACTATTTTGAAGTTCAAGTTTTATGTTTGTTGTATTTTCAATGTTTTTGTATCAAGTCTACTATGGCTATATGACTCTGATCATCCAAGGGGGTATCTTCATATATCTCTCTTGGCGTATTTTGTAACAACTATATTTTATCTATGCCTGTGAACGTATTTGGATTATGTAAGTGTAGGATCGATTTCACCCTAGAGGGCGGTGAATAGGGTGGTGCTATCCATTATAAAAATTTATCGCGGAAGTTTGTATAAAATTATATCAATGCAGATATATCAGAATAATAACAACATAGATAATAGTAGAATTATAAATGCAGAAATAGAACGACACAGAATTTACCCAGCTTCGGCAAAACCCTGCCTACGTGCTACTCCCAAGGTTTCTACTAGAAATTAAGCACTCAGACGCTTACACACGTAAACTCACGACATCCGCTATCGACTAGCCTTAACAATACGCTCAAAACCCTACCACAATGCAGCCGTTGAGTTGCGAATTCTCAAACTACGCGAAGTAGTTTGTCCCCTAGCCACACGACTAGAAATTACAATGATTTTTTAAAAGGAAAATACAATTAGAAAAACAAAATAACCCTAAACCCTAATCTAAAATAAACCAAAGCCTTTAAAAACTAGGCCGGCTCACAAAATAAACAAGTGATAAGATTAAATCCTTTTTCCTTTTGTATCATAGCTTCGGCCCAATATCGTTGTTTAACAGTGGCTATCGGTCCTCTTTTCTTTTGAAATTAGGGTTTCGAAAATTGAAATGCTCCGTTTGAATTCTAAAGCTTCGATTCCTCTCTTCTCTCTGTCGATCGCTTTCGGCTACTTCAAATTGATGCTTTCTTCTCTTTGCACTCGGCTCGTTCAATTTTGATCGAGTTTGAAGTGCTTCGGTTTGTAATTTGTTACTTTTGCTTTACTGTTTTTGCTTCCTTGTACTCGATGATTTCATAGCTAATGATGATTGGGTTTTTATATAGGTTTCGAACCCTTGATTTTCGTTCGTATATGTTTGTTTGAATTTGTCTGTAATTCTCCACGGCCATTTGATATTGATTGCATGTTGATGATGATTTCTGACTTTGTCAATTCGTATATTTTTGCCTTGGTCATCACGGTTTTTTGAACTTGCTGATTCCTTGATTTCCAAGGCTCTGACTTTGCTTTCCTCTTGAATTCCTTGAAGATGATGTTGATTTCGTTTTTGTGCTCGACTTTGGCCATTAATCATTGACATCGGCCTTGACTTTAATCTTGTCGTCTACTTGACTTCGGCACTTATTGAGTTCATTGCTATAGCATACTTGACCTGTTTTGTTCTATGTGCTTGTTAACTTCTGCTTCTCTATCTTGTTCAAAACTGATACTTGCATTTGACTTCAGTCACTTGACATTACTGACTTCGACTTTGGTAAAAATTGTTCAGGTTGCATTTTATTTTTGTCCTTGTTTCTGATTCTAATGTGTGTACGCATACATGTCACTGATTGATTTCGACCTGATGCTTGAGGTTAAATTGCTTTTATGTGCACTCGAGTGTGGTCTGTACCTTATTTGCAACTACAGTGGAATTATGATCTGTATATTACTATGTTGAAGTCACTTTTGCATTGCTTCAACTCAGTTTGCATTGTTGTATTGTTGTTGGTTCGGTTTTGTACCACTTGAGTCTGCGCTTGCATTGTTTCTGACCTTTTGGCACATAGTCTTGATTTCCATTTGGTTTGTATCAAGTCAGCTGTGTTCCTGGATTTCTGTAGTTCACTAAATTGTGGTTCGATGCACTTATAATCTCAATAATGTTGTATATTAATCCATTAGTGATGATGTCTGCTGCACTATGTAATAGCCTAGCTTGTGCACATATGGTTCCATATTTATCTGCTTCATCTGGTTGTTGTTGTATTGAGTTGCACCAGTCTTTGCATTTAGTCTGGACATCTGTGATTTGGTTGCATTTCCATTTGTTGTAGTCGCCTGGTTATATTGCATTTTGATGTTGAGCCACTGCCTGTTAGACTTGAAGTCTGGTGGCATCACTTTGGCATTTGAACTGGTTCGATATAAATTTCATTGTTGTTTTTCATATGCTTGCTGCTGCTATGCGCATGCATCACTGCGTACATTGTTTTCATTTGAAGCTATATTGCAGTTTCATTCATTGTTGATTTTGTATATTTTGATTGCACCTGAGTTGAACCCAGCTTGGAGCTCGGGTTTGACCTTGTGCTTGTGTTGTGATTTTATTTTTATTGCACTTGAGTTGAACCTGGCGTTTCATTTGGGTTTGACCTGTGCTCACCTGTCGCAGTAATTTTATCAAGTGTACATATCGGTGTGCACGGCCTTGTGGCATGTACAGTGATACACTGTGCTTGTCACAAGCTGTTCGTGTATGATGAATGCAAATTTAAATGATGACGAACATTCCAAATAACTGAGGCAAATATTATTTTCAAAATCCACATTTTATTTTATACTTTAAAAATATTTCCTTTTCAATTTTGCTGCGTGAGTATTTATTTTTCCAGATTGCTCAGATGCTGGATTCAATTTGGAATAAAGTTGAAGATAAATACGAGTGAATGAGCGACATGTAGTGAGGTGTATTTGTAAATTAGAATTTGTGATGTAATTCAAAAATTGTATTGAATTTGTATATATATAGTGAGAGTACAAATTTGTACTATTCAAAGTTGTAATAAATATTTGTTTGAATAAAATATCTATTTGAATTTAAATACTGTGTTATTTATTTTATTCTGCAAATATTTGTTTAATTAAGTGAAAAATAAAATAGCACATTAACAAATATATTGAAATGAATATATATATATATATATATGTTTATTATCATCAAATAAAAATCATATACTCGCATATTCAACAATCTCCCCTTCTTGATGATAACAAACATATATTTAAGATTTTGAATTTGTTAAATGCATTTAATCATTCAATTTGCTCCCCTTATTTGAATGCTTCCTCTCTACACAAAGCTTCCCCTTCATATATGCATGTAATTAAAAGTATGAAAATGAGCCTAGATGAAAATAAAAAATATTTGACCTTTATTTGTCAAAATCTTAACTTTTCTCTCCCCCTTTTGTTGTCAGCAAAATAATAATAGTGTTAGAAAAATAGAGATAAAGTGATAGATATTAATACAATAATAAAACTCAATCGAATATAAATATTAAATTTCAATAAAAAATCAAACAAAAATCATAAATACTCCGTTAGGCGCATATTCCACTTTTAAATGATGGGAATGATGTCATCTATAAACTATAAAGTTGTGTCTATTTGTGCTACATTTATATCAGGAATTTGAATATCTACCAACCATGCATAACTGTTAGGACTTTTAAATGAGATTAGTAGTATTCCAATTTTATTTTATTTTGTTTTATTTAAAAAATGAACTCAAGTATCTTCTAACCACGGATAACCGTGAGGACTTTTAAATGGGATTAGAATCAACTTGTTTATTTAATAAATCAATTTTGATATGCGTTCCATACATGCATAACCGTGAGGACTTTTAAATGAGCATGGAAGCACATAATCAAAAATTCCAAGTAGTTCACCTATGCATAACCGTGAGGACTATTAAATGGGAGTGAATACTTTGGATTATTATTATTATTATTATTTATTTTAAAAAAATATAAAATGAAAAACGAATGATTCTTGTTTAAATCACCACATATTGACATACTATACTGGATTATGATGAGTGATGGTTGATAGAAAATGGTAGAAATAGAAATGATCATGGACTTATTACCAACAAAAAATGTTTATAACTTTTGTTTAAATTTCTAAAGAAATTTACTAATTATACCATCTCAAATTATAATATATGATTAATATCAACACTCATTACTTTTTCAATCACTATTTACTTTTTCTATAATTAATAGGGAGAAAGATTCGTTAAATAGGCGAAAAATAAAGTCAAATTTCTAAAACACCTAAACTGAGACGTAGTTTACAAAAACTATTTTTCGGTACGGGTTTTGTAAAAATGTATGCCAATTGGGAATCGGTTGAAATGAAATTTATGCAGATATTTTCATTGGAAATATGATTTCTAATAAAATGATGTCTAACATCTATATGTTTATTTCATGAGTGATATATAGGATTATTTGCGAGATCAATTGCGCTTTTACTATCGCACATTAGTGGTACACATTTAAAATTTAGATCATAGTCTTGTAATGTTTGTATCATCCACAAGATTTGGGCAGAGCAACCACTTAGAGCGATATACTCTGCCTCTGTGGTGGATAATGCAACACAATTCTGTTTTCTGCTAGACCATGATACTAACGAATGTCCTAACATAAAGCATGCTCCACTAGTACTTTTTCTTTCAACCAGACATCTAGCATAATCTGCATCTGAAAATCCTTTTAATTCAAAGTTATCATTTGTTGGATACCATGGACCAAATCGTGGGGTGTGCAACAAATATCTTACAATCCTTTTAACAGCTTTTAAATGAGATTCTTTTGGGTTAGACTGAAATCGTGCACACAAACAGATGTCAGGTCTAGAAGCGGTAAGATAAAGAAGTGATCCAATCATACCTCTACATTTTTTTTGATCAACTGCCTTACCTTTTTCATCCGTATTAATTTTAATTGTTGTACTCATGGGGGTTCTTGCTGGTTTGGCATCTTTCAATCCAAATTTGTTGACAAGTTCCCTAATATATTTTGTTTGAGAAATGAATGCCCCATTATCGCTTTGTTTGATTTGAAATCCTAAAAAGAATTTTAACCCTCCAACCAAGCTCATTTCAAACTTTTCCCACATAACTTTTTCAAGTTTCTCATACAATAACTTATTGGTGGCTCCATAAATGATGTCATCAACACATATTTGAACGATCAAAAGATCAGCATTTTCATGCAACATAAATAGTGTGGTGTCTATACAACCCTTTTTGAAACCATTTTCTAGGAGATAGGTACTAAGACATTCATACCAAGCTCTAGGAGCTTGTTTTATTCCGTATAGTGCCTTTTTAAGTTTATATATATGGTTAGGATATTCATGATTTTCAAAGCCTTGTTCAACAAATGCATCATTCTTTTAAAATTCCGTTAAGAAAAGCACTTTTAATATTCATTTGTCTTAGTTTAAATCCTTTGTAGCAAGTAAAAGCTAATAATATCCTAATTGATTCTAGTCTAGCTAATGGTGCAAAAGTTTTATCAAAGTCAACTTCTTCAATTTGATTATATCCTTTAGCGACTAATCTAGCTTTATTTTCAATCACGTTTCCAGATTCGTCAAATTTATTTTTAAAAATCCATTTTGTTCCTATGACTAGATAATCCTTAGGTCTAGGTGCTAGACTCCAAACATCATTTTGTTCAAAATGATTTAGCTCTTCTTGCATGGCCATAAACCAGTTTTCATCATTAAGAGTTGTATCAATGTTATTTGGTTGTATTTTTGAAATAAATCCACTATATAGACACAGATCACACAGATTTCTAAAGGAGGAACGAGTTTGTACACCTGTGATAGGATTTCCTATTACCAATTCTGGAGGATGATCTGCTTTGAATATCAGTCTCTCTGGATCCAAATTACTTCGAACTTCTTTTGTTGTTGTAGTTTCTTTTGGTTTTTCATTTTCATTTTTTTGTTCTCTTCTTCAACATTGCTTTTGATTGTTTCCTGATCATCAGTGCCTTCATCAAATTTCACATTGATTGACTCCACAATTGTTTTAGTCCTTTTGTTGTAAACTCTATAAGCTTTGCTTCTAGAAAAGTATCCCATGAACATGCCCTTATCGGCTTTTGCTTCAAATTTTCCTAATTGATCACCTATATTGAGATTATAGCAAGGACATCCAAACACTTTGAAGTAAGCAATGTTTGGTTTATTTTTGAACCATAGCTCATAGGGTGTTTTGTTAAAAATCGGTCCAGTCATAACTCTATTCATTATATAACATGCTATATTTACTACTTCTGCCCAAAAGTGCAAAGGTAGTTCATACTCATTTATCATAGACCTAGCCAACTCTTGCAATGTTTGATTCTTTCTCTCAACTACCCAATTTTGTTATGAAGTTCGTGGTGTAGAGATTCGTGTTTGAATCCATTTTCATCACAAAAAATTTCAAATTCATAATTTTCAAATTCTCTGCCATGATCACTTCTTAATGAAATAATAGAAACTCCTTTTTCATTTTGAACTAATTTTGTGAATTTATTTAAAGTATGAAAAAGTTTCTGACATTTTAGCTATGAAATATACCCATGTATATCTTGAGTAATCATCAACTATCACAAAACAATATTTCTTGCCACCTAAGCTAGCAATGTCGTTAGGTCCAAATAGATCCATATGAACTAGTTCAAGAACTCTAGAAGTGCTTACGTTGTTCTTGGCATGAAACGGTGATTTTTTACGTTTTCCCATAGTATATGCTTTACATAAAAAATTTGTTTCAAAATCATGTGATGGCAGTCCTCTTACCAAAACTTGTCTTTTCAATTTGTTTAACAGGTTCATGCTAGCATGCCCTAATTGTCTATGCCATAAATTTAATTCTATATCCTTAGCTACCAAACATTTTGAAAAGGTGATATCGTCAAAAGATAGAGAGCATATATTACCTTTTCTCTTACCCAAAAATAAGATTTCTTTTGATGATTGGTCAATAATTTTGCACAAATCAGAGTCAAAAATAACATTCATACCTTTATCACATAGCTGGCTGATTGATATCAAATTGTGGTGTGGATTTTCAACATATAGTACGTCATTTAAGGTAAATGTATTATTACCTACTTTACCTTTTCTGACAATTCCACACTTGTCATTGTTACCCATTGTGACTCTGCCACCTTTGTACTTTTCTAGGCTAAGGAACTTTGATTTGTCCCCTATCATGTGCCTGGAACAACCAGAATCCAGGTACCATTGTTGTTGTTCCTTAGCCTTCCAGCATACCTACACAGGAGGAGAGTTTAGTGACCTATTTATTTTTATATGTCCATGATTGTTTAGTGGTAATTGGTTTTGAAAAATAATTTTGTGGAGAACCAAAACTATTTGTATATGTTCCTTTCGGCACCCAAATTTGTTTAACTTTGAGAGATTTTTTATTTATGTCGTTTTGGAACCCAAATTGGAATCGTTTTCATGTGTTTGGGTTTATTCCAACAATTATTTTGATTGTGTCCAAATTTTTTACAAATTTTGTACATTGAATTGAGTTGATTAATTTCATTTTTAACATTTTCAAATTGATTATATCCAAGTCCTTGTCTAACTATATTAACAGTTTGTTTCCCTAATAGCATATTCAATGATCTTTCACTTTTGGAAAATTTTCCTAAAGTCATAGACAATTGTTGGACTTGTGTTTTGAGAGATTCATTTTAATTTAATAAATGTATGCACTTTTTAATAGAATTTTCTCATTTAGTATTTTCGCTTTCTTTCAAAATCAGAATTTCATTTTCAAGCGATTTAATTTTAATATCTAATATTTTAATATCTTCTTCGAACTTTGGACACTTATCACACTTAGGGATCCTACTTTGATAGTTTTTAACTAATTGGTTGAGTTTTTTATTTTAATCTATCAAAGTATCTTTTTGCGATTCAAGTTTGGCACACTTCTCCCTTAATCTTTCGAAGCACCCAATTACCTTGTGAAAATATATAAGTAATTCTAAATGAGTAAGTTTTGATACCTCACTTTGGCTCTTCATCATCACTGTCAATTATTTCACCATGAAGACACATATTTCTTCTTTCACTCTCACTGCCAGTGCTATCGCTTTCATCTTCATCGCTTTCATCCTAAGTAGTTGCAAAATTTCTTCTTTTTAGTTACCTTCCTTGGCTGAGTCGATTTTGAGGACAATTTGGCTTAATATGACCTAGTTTATTACACTTGTGGCAGATGATCTCCTGCTTTTCTTAATTGTCTAGAACTTTGTTTATTCTGCTCTTTACTTGATGATTTTTGGCCCGATTTCCATATTTGCGATTCCACTTTTTGAATCTTCTTATTAATAGTGCTAATTCTGCTTCACCGTCATCGTCATCATCGTAATCATTATATTCATTTTTAGTTGTTACTTTGAGAGCTATTGATTTCTTTCGAATGTCACCTCCTTCATGCTCTTCTTTGAATTTCATTTCTAGCTCATAAGTGTTGAGCTTTCCGATGAGTTCTTCAACTTTGATTTGTTTTAAATCTTTCGATTCTTGAATGGAAGTCACTTGCTTGAAAACTTCATGGAAGGACTTTAAGGATTTTTTGAACTATTTCCAATTCCGTGTATGATTTTCTGAGAGCTTTTGATTTGTATACAATATTGAAAGTCGTGCGTACATCTCTTTGACGTTTTCTTCCTTGGCTATTGTGAAATTCTCGATTCGCTACTTAGCATGGCAAGACGAGATTCTTTGACTTGAGATGTTCCTTCATGAGTCACATCGAATGTGTGCCATATTTCCTACGCAGTTAGACAATGTGAGAGACGATTAAATTCAAATTGATCCAATGAACAGATAATAGAATTCATAGCTTTAGCATTAGCATTTTGTAATTTATTGATCCATCGGTTTATCTCTTTCCTAATTATCTACAATTATAGTTGGTGCTCTATAACCTGTCTCAACAATATTCCAAGCGTCAATGGTTTTTAGAAAAAATTTCATTCTACTTTTCCAGTAGGCGTATTCATCATTGAACAGTGTTGGTCTAACTATGGACTGACCCTCAGCAAAAGCATTATTAAAAGAAGCCATTTTTCATAAAAAAATTCAAATTTTTAGAACAAAAATTGGTTTTTGAAAAAAAATCAATTTTTTAAACAAAATTAGCTTTTAGCTCCGATACCACTTGTTGGATCGTTTTCACCCTAGAGGCGGGGTGAATAGGGTGATGCTATCAATTATAAAAATTTATCAACGAAGTTTGTATAAAATTATTTCAATGAAGATATATCAGAATAATAACAGCACAGATAATAGCAGAATAATAAATGCAGAAATAGAACGACACAGAATTTACCCAGCTCTGGCAAAACCCTGTCTACGTGTTGCCCCCAAGGTTTCTACTTGAAATTAAGCAGTCGGACGCTTACACACGTAAACTCGTGACACCCGCTATCGACTAGCCTTAACTCTACCCTCAAAACCCTGCCACAACTCAGCCATTGAGTTGCGAATTCTCAAACTACGCCACGTAATTTGTCCCCTAGTCACATGACTAGAAATTACAATGGTTTTTGAAAAGGAAAATACAATATTAAAAAATAACCCTAAACCCTAATTTAAAATAAACCATAGCCTTGAAAAACTAGGCCGGCTCACAAAATAAAAAAGTAATAAGATTAAATCCTTTTTCCTTCTGTATTATAGCTTCGGCCCAATATTGTTGTTTAACAATGGCTATTAGTCCTCTTTGATTCTAAAATTAGGATTTGGAAAATTGAAATGCGCCGCTTGAATTCTGAAGCTTTGATTTCTCTCTTCTCTCAGTCGATCGCTTTCGGCTACTTCAAATCGATGCTTTCTTCTCTTTGCACTTGGCTCATTCAATTTTGATCGAGTTTGAAGTTGCTTCGGTATGTAATTTGTTACTTTTTCTTTACTGTTTTTGCATTCTTTTACTCGATGATTTGTAGCCTATGATGATTGAGTTTTTATATAGGGTTCGAATCCCTTGATTTTCGTTTGTATATATTTGTTTGAATTCGTCTGTAATTCTCCTCGACCGTTCGATATTGACTGAATGTTGACGATGATTTTCGACTTTGTCAATTCGTATATTTTTGCCTTGGTCATCATGGTTTTGTGAATTTGCTGATTCCTTGATTTCCAAGGCTCTGACTTTGCTTGCCCACTGAATTCTTTAACGATGATGTTGATTTCGTTTTTATGCTCGACATTGGCCATTAACTGTTGACATTGGCCTTGACTTTAATCTTGTCATCTACTTGACTTCAACACTGATTGAATTCATTGCTGTAGCATACTTGACCTGTTTTGTTCATTATGCTTGTTAACTTCTGCTTCTCTGTCTTGTTCAAAACTGATACTTGCATTTGACTTCGGTCACTTGACATTACTGACTTTGACTGGTAAAAACTATTCAGGTTGCATTTGATTTTGGTCCTTGATTTCTGGTTCTAATGTGTGTATGCATACATGTCACCTATTGATTTCGACCTGATGCTTGAGGTTGAGTTGTTTTTATATGTACTGGAGTGCGGTCTGTAGCTTATTTGCAACTACAGTGGCATTGTGCTTTGTATATTACTATGTTGAATTCATTGTTGCATTTCTTCAAGTCAGTTTGCATTGTTGTATTGTGTTTGGTTCGGTCTTGTACCACTTGAGTTTGCACTTGCATTGTTTTTGACCTTTTGGCACACAGTCTTCATTTCTATTTGGTTTGTATCAAGTCAGCTGTGTTCCTAGATTTTTGTAGTTCACTAAATCATGGTTCGATGCACTCGTAGTCTGAGTACAGTTGTATATTAATCCATTAATGATGATGTCTGCTACACTATGTAGTAGCCTAGCTTGTGCACATATGGTTCTATATTTAACTGCTTCATCCGGTGGTTGTTGTATTGAGTTTTATCAGTCTTTGCATTTAGTCTGGACATCTGTGGTTTGGTTGCATCTTCATTTGTTGTACTTGCCTGGTTCATATCGCATTTTGATGTTGAGCCACTACCTGTTAGACTTGAAGTCTGGTGGCTTCATTTTGGCATTTGAACTGGTTCAATATTAATTTCATTGTTGTTTTTCATATGCTTGCTGCTGCTATGCACATGCTTCACTGTGTACATTGTTTTCATTTGAAGCTATATTATAGTTTCATTCATTCTTGAGTTTGTACATTTTGATTTCACCTGAGTTGAATCCAGCTTGGAGCTCAGGTTTGACCTTGTGCTCGTGTCGTGATTTTGTTTGTATTGCACTTGAGTTGAACCCGACATTTCATTTGGGTTTGACCTGTGCTCACCTGTCCCCATAATTTTATCAAGTGTATATATCGATGTGCACGGCCTTGTGGCATGTATAGTGATACACTGTGCATGTCACAAGCTGTTCGTGTATGATGAATTCAAATTTAAATGATGACGAACAACCCAAATAACTGAGGCAAATATTATTTTCAAAATCCATATTTTATTTTATACTGCAAAAATATTTCCTTTTCAATTTTACTGCATTAGTATTTATTTTTGCAGATTTTGCTCAGATGTTGGAGTCAATTTGGAATAAAGTTGAAGATAAATACGAGTGAATGAGCGATATGTAGTGAGGTGTATTTGTAAATTAGAAATCGTGGTGTAATTCAAAAATTGTATTGAATTTGTATATATATAGTGAGAGTACAAATTTTTACTATTCAAAATTGTAATAAATATTTTTTGAATGAAATATCTATTTGAATTTAAATACTATGTTATTTATTTTATTCTGCAAATATTTGCTTAATTATGTGAAAAATAAATTAGTACATTAACAAATACATTTAAATGAATATATATATATGTTTATTATCATAAAAAAAATATCATATACTCGCATATTCAACAGTAAGTTGAATAAAGAACATCTGTTTTAAATGTAGTGAAGTAAAAATTGTTTTGAAATTTGTGTTTCATTTCATATTCAAGTACTTCTGATACTATAGATACCATTAACATAGCCGTATTTAGTTGTTAGAAGCTAATAATATAGATGAGTGTAGCATCTGTAGCACTTAGTTTTGGACCTCTAGATAGGGTTTGTTACATATATTTGCCTTGTATAGATTGGTTTCTAGTCTAGTAGACTTGTATGGTAGTGAGAAGATGTTACAGATGATTGCCATGTTTAGTATTTAGTTCTTACTAAATTTCGAGGTTGAAATTCTTTAAGGTGGGGGGAGGGCCTGTAAAACCCCTAATTTTAAATAACATTATTCAGGAGACTTAATTATATGAATCAAATATAATAATGTAGAGACTTGAATGATAGTGGATTGAGATTTGAAAATTAAGTAGAGGTTATGCCTTAACTAAATGAAATTGTATGAATGGGTTTATAAAATGATTTTATAAGCTAAGTGAATATGGAAAGGGTATTATCAGAATAGCTGTATATAACCCCAAAACCCTAAACTCTTACCATATTCTCATTCACGTGTATCAAAAAATAAAAATATAAACAAGGGAGCTTTGAGGCCGGCAATAAACCTAGGAGAAAAGGGGATCAAAAATCAACTAAAAGCTAAGAATTCAAGCAAGGAAGAGTTAAGCAAGATCAAATCTCAAATTCCTTGTCAAAAGCGAGGTGAATAATAATCAAAACCATCTCACTAATGTTTCAGTTCACATTTAATTTCAAGTTTTAAGTTTAAAACTGTTTGGATGATATGAAGAATGATATGCTTTGACAATATGCCATGTTTGATCTAAACAAGAATGTATATAAAAGGTTTGGTTCAATTTTATGGCTAAAATCATGTAAAATGGGTTTGAAATGCCGTAAGGATTTAATATGTTATGTTAAACATTATTATAGAGATGGATTTAAATTTTTATAATCATCCAAGCTATGGATATTATAAATTTTGAATGGAAGAAATAGATAACATAGGTTTAAAATTAATTTCAGCAATCATATAAAGTATTTTGGGTCTGAAATTTATATATGATAGACAACATATAAAAAGCGAATTAAGATGATTTTTGGGGATTTTTTTATAAGTAATTTACTATGGAAATTAAATTAATTAAGTATAAGGACTTAAATGACTTAATTGTTTTTCTAGGGGAAAGGTTTCTTTGTTAAAATATTTTAATTACTAATCGATGTTTCGGCTGCCTTTTTTTGGAAAAGATTTTGGTAAAATATTTGGCAACTAATTACATTTTGACATATAAGGCAAGTTAGGTATAAAGAAATTTCTTTTAAAGGTATAAAATCAGTTTTACCTTGGTTTCAAACTTGCCTCTTCCATTTGCTTACTTCTGAATCATCCGGATTGCCTTTCGAACTCATTCGAAACCAACAAACCTGATTTCAAATGCTGATATGTAGTGTATAAGAGAAAGGCAAAAGGGGATGGTGTCGAAAGCTTACTTTCGATGGGGATGATACCATTTTAAATAGCTTTCGAATCGATCCACTGTCCTTTGTTTTGCTTTCGAAAGAGATGATGCTTACTTTATTTTCCCAAACAGCTTTCGAAAGGGTTAAGGTTACTTTTATGTAGCTTTCGAATGGATTGTCATATGCCTTTGTTTTAAAAGTAGCTTTTTGTTGATTTGCTACATGTTAAGTTTTTAAACGGAGCATTCGAAACTGTAGTTTCTTTTGTACATAGTCGCAACCCATCTACCATATTTATACCTTTTGAATAGTTTAAAGGACGCTTTTCTTTATAGCCTTATAACAATGAGTTCGAAAGGAAAGCCTTCGTTTTATTAATATTGAAGCCACTTCCTAATGCTTTCTAAAGGGTCCCTGTACTTATTTATATTTAAAGTTTCGAAGGCAATGGTGTTGAAAGGTCATTTCAAAGCTATCATTCACCTATTATTTCACTTAAAGATTATTGCTTTCTAAAGAGAGGTTTCGAAGCCATCCGCTTCCCTAAACTCTTTTTCTTAGGGAATAATGTTTTTGAAATGGGTCACTTTCATCTATGTTCACTTTGAGATGCTATATTTAAGTTTAAACCCGATTATTTGGAGGAGATACTTTCAAATGGTTTCGAAGCCATGCTTCTATAAATCCTACTTGGACTAAGAGGTCTTGAAAGATAGCTTTAGTAATTTCTAAAGGTATGTTTTAATGGTTTCCAAAAGAAAGATTTTAATGCTTTTGAAAGAGATGGTTATATTGTTTCAAAAGACATATATTTAAGTGTTTTGAAAAGTGGTTTGAATGCTTTCGAAGGGTATAATTTAATGGTTTTGAAAGAGAGTGTCCAAGGTTTCAAAAGCCTTAGTTTTCTAAACAAAGAACCCAATCTCATTTTTAAAGACAAATTCATGGATATATAAAAGGGTTTTGAAATGGCATTTAACTTTGGAGTCTTTAAAGAGGCTTTCCTTGCTAAAATAGGTTAAAGGTATTAACCATGTTTCATTTGAAAATGACTACAAGAGTATTAAATCATGGATGGTTATGTTATCATGTTATGATTAATTATCATGTATGCTTCTTCTATAAATATATTCACTTTATAATTAACACATTACTATATTTTGGGGAGTTAAGGGCAGAATAAGTAGCTAGGTTGGCCCAATAGTTAATATAAGTTGATTAACTCCTTTACGAATAGAGTTGCATCCAGTAGGTCATGTAGGCTAGAACATAGGATGCTCAAAAACTGATCAAAGAGTTGTCATGTTCATAGTAAACCGCTGAAACTTATGTTCGAAAAGTGTTATTGGTGGGGGCAAATAGGTTCGTAGTGATCACACAAAAACTATATCCGGATTAAGTTATTAATGGAGATCAGTAGGATAATAGTCAAACCAGGAAAACTATGACATAATAAAAGTATTTGGAGAACCCAATAGGTTCATAGTGAGGCCATGAAAACTATAATTGGATGATATTACTAGTGGATACCAATAGGTTAAAACTACATAACCAAATAGTTAGTCCATATGCTTTAAACAGGTTATTAGCCAGTCCATAAGAACTAATAGGTAAATAGTGACCTTAGAAATATAACTGTGACATATAGTCAAATGAATGGGGATGGTAAATCAAAAATATATTGCATGCTTACATAACATCGTGATATATTTTACTAAGTTATGTTTTAACCATTGTGGATGCAGGTGCACAGTATTTGTGTAACGACCCATAAAATTTCAGCAATTTTTAATTGGTTTATAACGTATTGAATTGGATTTTTGAGAAATTATTAATAATAAAAGAAATTTTAAAAAAAATTGGATTACGTATAATTATAATTGATTAAGAAATTTGCATGAAATCAAGGGAATCGACTGTTACCATAAATTTTATTTCTTTCCTATCCATTCAAATTTTACATCAGTTACAAACCAATTAATACCTTACCTTTATTACTCCCTGTATTCGTGTTGTAGCTCTTTACTTTTCCATCCGTTGCTATTTCATTTCAGGTTTGTTCCTTCCCTATTTATTCCATTTCATGCGTTTTCTCTTCTCTCTGGTGGAAACATAATATTTTACATCATTATATATATATATATATATATATATATATATATATATATATATATATATATATATATATATATATATATATATAAATCTGTAGCTTGCATTCATTTGTTTATTCACTTTTACGTTTCCCATACTTTCTACTTTATTGTCCTTAATTCCCGCGCTTGACGTTATCATTTCAGTTTGTTTCCATCGAATGTGGCATGTTTCATGGTTAACGTTTTATTCCATTTATGTATGGCTTTCCTTTTACAACCAGTCCCATTTCTATTTCCTTCGTTTCAAGATTTGAAACGTTATAGCTGGACCACATTATTTATTCGCTTGAATAAGGAAGCTAAATCAGTGGATGACAGTTGCTAATAAAATTATTACTTTTCTAACATATATACTCATTGCTACTTTTCCTGACCTTTTATTTGTACTTTCTTTTTTTCACTGTTACGTTCCTGCTTTAAAATTTTAATATATACATTATGTATGTATTAAAAATCTTCACGTCATTTGGTCACTCAAGCCATTCATTTTCTTTCCACTAAAACTGCTTATATTTAATTCCATACGTTTCTTTATAACGTTTTATAATATTGCTTTCATCTTGAGACCGAAACAAAATGCATCGCATACACATGTTCATTCAAAAGAAAGTGGATAGGCCTAAAACGTGCAGCTTTTCATTTACTTTTCAATTGATTTCCTCCCTTATATTTTTACTTTACATTTCAAATTTGAAACGTGGTGCTCAAACAATAGAAATTTGCTTTTATTATTCAGCTCAATTAAGGGTGACCGTTGCCATCACATAATCGATAAAAGATTTGTATATGTTTTATTTTTTTTATGTGGCAAAGATTCACATTTACACCATTATTGCCTTTTTAACTTCATTGGTTTTCATTTATTTGTGTACGTTTCGTTTCATTTATTTGCGCTTGAATTTTTCCATATTCGTTACTTTACATTTATATCGGTACGTTATTTTTGCGTCCATAAAACGTTATACGTTACTTTCCATTCATTAAATTTTAAACGGCCCATTTTATTCACCTTTATATTTATTCACTTTTGGCCTTGATATCCCCAATATAAGTCTATACGTGTGTCTTTGTCCTTTCACTTTCTCTTCTCAATCATCTGGTCTTGCTTGTGAGAGAATACAACAAAGGATATAAGTGGCCTTATTCTCCATTCAACTGCTCATTTTGTTCTCTTTGAAAAATATACTTCGCATGCTTGTAGATAGCAGTCCCCTCCTCCTTTATTGTCCGAACCCCACCTTTCTACTTTCCTCTGCAACCTTTGCAATTCTTTTATACAAGGTCATATCGATATTATAAATATATTATGTTGTATTTACCTAAAAGTTAAAAGCCATAATCTGTTTACCTTTTTATACTTATATATACGAATTCATACGAATTATTACAAGTTGTCTTATCTATATATATAGTACGCTGATGATTTGTAAATAGATTATATATACAATTGTTATACACACACTTGTCAACATACAATTGGTTACATAAACAGGACCATGTGTGCATATTTAGCCATATTTTAAATATAGGGTCTGCATATTTGTTTGTATTTATAATTGTAAGAGCTGAATATATTTAGATGTATATTGTAACAACACGGTATTTTCAGCCATTCGCAGTCGCACATGTCGGACTTGAATTGCTCAAAATACCGCATTGTAAATAAATTTGGAGCAAATGAAATACAAATCACAGAATCATAGACATAGAACAAACAGAATACCTCGCAGCAGAATATAAAATACATAGTAGTTCATGAAGCTACTAAGACAGAGTCTCAAACCAAATACATAATACAGTTTGAAAACAACATAATAGAAAACCCAAATACATAGAAGTTCACTAATACATGAGATAAACTACAATAGCTGAAACAGAAAGTAGGTATAAATGTAGTTAAGCAGAAACTCCAACAAAGACCAGCTCCAGAAAGAGAATCCAAAGCTGCGATTAATCAGGCTGACCCGAGCGTAAAGTAAAACACAAAACACTCGAGTCGGGACAATATATACTTATATAATGTAAATCAACTCAAGTGAACTGTAGTAGAAATGCACCATAACTTAAAGGATGCTTGGGGTCGCCCATCTTTTAAGGATAAGTTAAACCATAAATTAAATACATCCCGTGGTTAAAATTTCAAAAAATATATTTTATACTTCGAAATCAAATGTCATTTAAAAATTCAATATCATTCAAAATCCATTTCAAAATATCATATCTTCCAAACCACATTCCTTTTTATTTAAATTTAAATACCATTTCAAAACACATTTCAAAATAGTTTATATTTCGAAACAAATTACTTCATTTTAAATCATTAAAATGAAGATATTATATTTAATAATTAAATTATTAAATTTCCAAAATTTAATCTTTCAAAGTTCATTCATTCACTTAAATTTATTAAAACAATGAAAATTCAACTTTCACAGCATTTAGAAAATGCTACGGAAAGTCACATTTAAAACAGTTCAATTTAACAAAAGACAGCATTTAAAATGATGTAATAGGGTTACATTAGTTTCAAATAAACTTAGTTAAATTCAACCATTATAACATTTAAAAAACGCTATAATAGCCTTTAATTAAATTGAGCCATTTGGTTCATTATTATCAACTACAGCATTTACAGATGTTGTATTATCCTTTACATTAGAATTAATAGCATTTTAGAAATGCAGTAAATTAACTTCAAATATTTGGTATAATTTCACAAACAATTGTATTTTTATTTAAATCATTTTTAACTTATGAAATCATATAATTTCTTAAAACAATCATTCAAATACCCTTATATTCATGATTTTATAAAGTTAAATCTCTATTCAAAATCAAATTTAATAGTAATTCACTTATTAAATTCCAACATTAAATTTTAAATTCATTAAATTAAATTTAACTTAACACTTAAGTTTAAATTTTCAAATATAACTTAATTTCATTTTTATTTACTTAAGTTAAAATTCACTTTTAAGCCAAATTTACAAATTTTCAATTTTAGTTGTATTTCAAAATTTTAACTTAAATATTCATTCATTTCACATTTTAACTTAATTAAAAATCATTAATATATTATAAAATCATTTTAAATTCATTTAATACAAAATGTCGTAAATTTAACATATTCTCATATTTAATTTAAATTCCATTTATCACCAAATTATAATTTCCAAAATAACTTACATTTCAGATTTTCTAACTTTACCATTAATTTATTTCACTTATAAATTGCAGAAAGTCAATAATGCTTTACAAAAATCATTTTTAATCAAGTTTAAATAAAAATATTATAATATTTACATTTCTAAAAAAAATTAAAATTTTTAGAAAAACATATTTTAACAACGGGTCTGTATTTCATTTTCTAGCCTAGGTAAAGTGATACGGGTAACATATCATTTCAACCCGTAATTTACAAAGAAAACGCAGGTTTGATCATTTCAAACCCGCAATCCCAAGTAAATGATAATGATTGAAAATCATTCAGGCCTATCATTTCAGCCCATAACGATTTTCTCCTATTCTAAAGTCCGTTCAGGTATGTATCATTTCAACCCATAGTGATTCTAATCTAAAGGGAACTTGCAGTGTGATAAACTGATAAAAATAATAGAACTGCATAATATAACAGTAACATATGATATAACAGGTGTTTAAGCATGGGTAAACATCATAAAATCATAACATAGCAGGTGTAACATGATAATGCATTTTACAGATTCAAAAGGGGTCAATTTACTAGTTATATATGTACATATTGTCTGGCGAGAATAACTCACCTGTTCAAAGCTGGAGATCGCTACCAAAGCGCACACACTGACACAATGAAGGCACGACAATACGGGCAAGACTTAAGAGAGTGCAGAGCCAAAGCTATATGGCTTGATAACATATACACACAACAATACATACATACATAAGTATTCAACACAATATATCATCAAATAACATAAGAATCAACACCCAAAGCAATATCCATTTGCATTGCACTTGCTCTCTACCTCATGTACTTCAGTTATGTAGGTGTTTAGCTCGGCCTAGGGGTGCTATAGGTCTGGTTTGGGTGTACAAGTGGCCGGCCAACATTTGTTTTGAAGGTGAATAGGTCTAGGTGTACAAGGCTACAACATAAGGCAAATAACATCACATCTTGGCTATATTTTGGTTCGGCCAGAGGTAATGGCCAGTGGCTCCAGGAGGTGGTGAGCGACGTGGCAGAGGGTGGAGGTCAGGCTAGGGGTGGTGGAGGTAGTGGCGACTAGAGGTTGAAGAAGGAGGTGTAGGCGAAGGTGGCTCATCTAGTGTATATAGTGATGGTTTTTGATGGATTTTGTGGTGATCTATGCCTTGGGATGGATCGGCCTGTAAAGGAGGGGTAGTAGGATGGGTGATTGTCAGAGGAAGGGGGCGGTGATGGTTGGCCAAAGCCTGGTTGAGGAGGAGTGGAGGCATGAATGTAGATAACATATGCAAAATTCAATAGAAAGTAGAAAAAAAACAAAGAAGAAAAAGAAGGTTTTTACCAAATCTGTTCAAGAAAATGGCCCCACAAATTTTTGTGCTTTTGAGAAAATTTTTTCTCATGAAAAATGATGAAGAATGCAGCTGAAAGAATGTAGGAAAGGTACGACCAAAATCATAAAGAATGGAGGTTGAGAAAGTGAAAGGTCAGAAGATAAAAGGACCCTGGAATTTTAAGAGTTTAAACCTTTTCAAATTACCTTTAATTTATTTATATAAGTTTATATTACTGAAAATAATAATAATTTCAGTCACAAATTCGAAAATATAACAAAATATAAAATATATATAAATATTTATTAATTATGTAAGGTTAAAATTAGAAAATAGCACGAAATTGCAAACTAGTCTAGAAAAATGGAAAATAAACAGAATGAACTTTGGAAAATTTATATGGACTTGTAAAAATATTTATAAAAAAGATAATAACATAAAATAAACACAAAATAATATATAAATTTTAACTAAACATAATTTAAATGAAGAAAATAGCAGAAAAATAGAAAACAGCCTTTAAAAATAGGAAATAAATACAGTAAATTTTGGAAAATTTTTATTATCACTTTAAAAATATTAAAAGAGAAAATATACATAAAATAACATATTAACAAATATTTGAATAAAATATAACAAAGAAAATATGATTTATATAATTTAAAATAGACAAAATTGCAAAATAAAACAAATTATACTCAAAATTGAAACACACATAACTTTCACAATTTAAATCCGTTTTCAACGAAATGAAAAGCAGTATTCGATTTATTAAATCTATTTTCATAATAAAAGATAAAATTTAAGAGTTTTTAAATCTGAAATTTAAAAGTCAAGGTTTGACCAGTTTGTCTTTCAGTAAAATATCCAATTTATAGCGGTTTGAAATTATAATTCACATAATAATCAACGCTTATATTTAAAAATGAAATGTTTGAAATAAAATAAGTTTAAAAATAATTTCAAAATAAAATAAAGTCAAATTTTAAAATATATGAAAAAATCTAATATTGTTACACTCTCCTCCACTCAAATCTTTTCGTCCTCGAAAAGGAAGGAAGCGGAGAAACAACAAGAAAGAACAATGGGTTGGAAGACATCCTGAAAGAAGGTAGGGAAAAAGTAGCTAGGAGGGAAAGCAGGTTGAAAGACATGGATGAACCATTATTTTAAAATTTGTTGCTTTTTTTATATTTAACATGTTAAACATTTAATATGATAATTGGTTATTTGATTCAAATTTCATAGTTCGAAGTAAACAATATTTAAGACATTTTAAATTATGATTAAAATATCCTTTATACAATACTTTACCCAAAATACTTTTATAACTCGATGTCTTAACAAGTTTACTTTCGTTCCTCTAGACTCTGGCTATGCGTTGATCAGGCGCAAAGCTAGAATTCTCCAAGTACTTAGTAGACCTGTTTCAACACCCAGTGTAAATACTAAAAAAAATAGGTATGAGAAGTTCCGCTCAAAATCCAATGTAAAATGATGATAATACGATAGTAGTGGCCCGCTGCTGATCCAGTATTTACGTAATGGACACAACACTTTCCAGAAGATCCTTCTACCTTCCGGATTCCAGAAAAATATCATAGCCAGTTCGTAAAAAAGGGACCATCGACCCCTTCTGCAGTGGTACGCAGCTGATTCAATGATTTACGCAATGGATGCACTTCATTCCCGGAAGATCCATAAACAACAGATCCCAGGATCGAAAGCGCCTCCATTGCGTAAACTAAAGAACCATCTACTCTGAAAAAAATCGAGGAACTCATGAGTTTAAGTCCGGACAACCATATCAGTTCGAATCCATTTTTGAATTCACATCAGTCCATTAGGGTTTATCGGTCGAATCCATTCCTATATTCCACAAGTCCATCTGGGTCGAAGCATTTCACTATACTTCTTCCAGAGGGTACTTTCCATACCTCTTACGTCAAAATATAATACACCATATATAGTAGCCCTTCAAAATCATAGCTTCAAGTATCACACTTATATAAATTCCATTATATATAAGATTTCATTTTCAAATCGAATACTTTTCAAAATCAATAGTATATCAAATCACACTTATATAGACTTTGATTATATAAGATTTTAATTTACAAATTGAGTACCTTTTCAATTCAACATTTTCAAATCAACTTCATATTTATACAAATCCATTTTATATAAGTTCGATAGCTCCCAAATCAAGTATTTAGTAAAACAAGGTTCTTAATTTTAATTTGTTTCAATAACATTTCAGTTTCAAAATCATATATGATTTCTCCAAATCATTTCTTCCAAATTACATGTACTCAGTTTCAAAGTTTATTAAAACAATAGCTTTAGAAAATAATCCAAATTTCGAAATCAACAAAAATTTAGGTCAAACAAATTCATTTCCAATTTAAACATATATTCACTTTCAAAAGTCATAATACTTTCAAAATTATAAATCTTTCAGACCCAAAATACTTGAAATCATTAAACTTTGAAAATCATAACTTTTCTAAATTATACATTTGAAATCATAAGACATTCCTTTAATTCTTTACATTTCACAAATTTATTCAATTTAAACCCAAGTCTACAAGTTCCAGCTTTAATTCAATTCAAACCATCAGTTGCAATTCAATTTAGTTTTCCAACAAAACCATTTCAAATATTATCAAATTTCAAATAAAGATTTGATCCACAAAATAAACTATTCAATCTTTAATATATTTCATAGCTTAAATGTACCATATTCCAAAACTAAATTTTATAATTTCATATATCTCAAATTTTACTTCATTATTACATAGTTTTGAAATATTCATTTCATAAATCCAATGTCATTTAAATTAACCAGAATTTCCAGTAACTAAATATCCTTGCATACTAATATAAACTTCAAATATTCATTTATCAAAACCAATTATCATTCCAAATTCACATTCTTTATCAAATAAAGATTATATCATTCAAAGCCTCATTATCAAATCATTATTTGAATTCAATTTCAAATATTCAAATTTAAATATCATTTAAAAAAAATCAAATATGTCATTCATTTATTATTTCAAATATCATTACAAAATACATTTCAAAATTCCATTCATATATTCATTTATCTCATTACATTTCATTCCATTTAACACATAACCAAGTAAACCTTATTTAAATTTAAATTCAATTTAAATTCCTTAAAATTCAAATTTAAATATTAAATTATATTCAAAACTCCTTAAATTTCACAAATCAATTCCAAAAATTAAATCATTTAACACTTTAAAACATAACTCAAACAGTATTAACATCTATAACATTACGAAAAATTGTCAAATTATAACAACGACAACATTTAAAAGTGCTATCGTAACTTATAGTTTCCAAAATAGTTTAGTTCAAGAATAAAGGCATTTATAAAATGCCATAACAGATATTTAGTTACTTCAAACAAAGTTAAATTCAAAAAACAACAGCGTTTTAAAGTGTTGTCATAAAACTATAGCATTTTAGAAATGCTATTAATAAAATTCCAGATTTTATTATAACTTTTCAAAAACAATACAACTTCAATTTTAGAAAATTTTAAGCATATAAATCATATTTCTAGACTTTAAAATTTCACATTTAAATAATTTTTAACACATGATTTATCACAACAAAATTTTAAATCAAATATTCAATTTAAAACTCACATTCATTTGTTAAGTCAAAATTTACTATTTTCCTTAACTAATAAATTTAACAAAAACTCAACATTTTACTTCAAATATCTTTTCTAAACTATATTTCATACCAGTATAATTCAAAATAGTCTTATTTATTTCAATCCACAATGGTTTCAAACTTAAATCGTATTACTTTATACATTAATCATACCAAACTAAACTTATACTTTATCAAATACCTTATACCATTCAAAATTTCTTAGCTTTGAAAATTTATCCTTGATCTGGAAGTGCTCAAATGTAACAACCCGCATATTTTACGATTGAGCATTTAAGTATTTTATTTAAATATTTCATCGTTAGTCGGATTATAGTCCGAAAAGTTACTTTTTGCATACTGTCGAATTAGGACTCGGAACCACTTCCATTGGGTCCAAAACACCGTTTGCAATCTTTTTGAGTATAAAATTTGATGTGTTTGGAGTTAGTGAAATTTTGTTACTTTTTCACTTTGGGTTTTGGGTTTGGTTTAGTCCATTTGCCTAAACTATTAATTCTAACTCAACCCCCTTCTCTTCATAACTTCACTTTCATTTCCTAATACTCAAGCTTCATCAGAAATGGGGAAGGAATGGGAAATTAAAACTCCAAGCTCAAGATCATTTGCAAATCCAACATCCAACTCCAAATTCAAAGAGAAGACATTTATTCAAGCTTCTTGGGTTGATTCTTCCTGCTTTCAAACTTCTTTTTCATAAATTTTGTGTAAAGGTGAGATTTTTATCTCACATCTTTGTCTATAACTATCATTGATTGTTGGGTATGAATTCCTAACACTTTTACATATGCATTTGCCATTGATTTGGATTGAATTGGTGAAAATCCCAATTTTTAGTGTGTTGGGTTCAAACCTTTAAAAATCCAATCTTTTGATTTTAAAACACGTTTTTGGTGATGCATCGAGGAGCCAATACGACCGGGTAGCCTATTGGCATAATCCCCTAGCGTCCGTGCCCGAAAGGTTGCAAATTGGGTGAGTTTTGCACTCCAAAACAGTTAGTCCGCTTTGCCTGCACAATGGTGATTTTCGGCTTGCAGTTAGCTCGCGCACATTTAGGCCATTTCGCGTTAGGTCGCTCGGCCCATTAGGTCGTTCCATGCTTGGTCGTCCCCTTAGGTCGTAGCTCCCTAGGTCGCTCGGCCTGCACACGAACCTCTCGGCCTTCTTCTATTGCTTAGATCGTGCCAATTTAGGTCGCTCTCCCCTAGGTCGCATGGCCTTGTTATTCATTAGGTCGCTAGGTCGCTCGGACCATTAAGTCGCGCTTGCACCTTAGGTCATAGCTCGTCCTTGTTTCGTTAGGTCGCTCGGCTTTAGTCGTTAGGTCGCTCGGCTTTGTTTAGCTGCTAGGTCGCTCGGTTAGGTCGTTCGGCCTTGTTAACCCTTAGGTCGTTCCCCCACTAAGTCGCTTGGCCTCCTTATCTCTTAGGTCGTTGGCTATCCTTAGGTCGCTCGACCTGCTTGCACTGTTAGGTCGCTCCATGTTGAGTCGCACCATCCTTTAGGTCGCTTGCCCCTGCACTTATGCCGTTACTCTTTAGGTCGTTCCACTGCTAGGTCGTGCCGTGTTGATTCGCTAGGCTATTTCCACTTTGAAGAATTTGGAATCGTATTCTTTGGATTTTATTCAAGTCTTCATATGTGGATTCTTGTGATTGATCGTTTCTGCGATCATTTTTGGTGATTTGTCATTTTAAAAATATACAAACCTTTACCTCACTCGTATGAGAAATCTAATTAAACGACTTAGTAGAACAAGTGATATGAAATGCTTGCGTTTGCTTCGTCGGTTAATTCGTGGATTTGTTCGATTGAATCTTTGTGATAATTTTCTAGTGGAAATCTACAATTTGTTCGTAAATATTTAAGTTAAGCTAGTGGTTATGGGACATGAAGCTATGCTTTTATATCTACTAGCTTATTGTACTTGACACTTCTTGATGATCGATGATGATCAATTTTGTGATTATAACTAGCGATATGCTATGTTTCTTTGTCCACGAAGGGGACGGTTCCTCGTTTTATTGAGTTTCATCTCATTTTTATTATAGGATAACGACCTATTTATTTCTTGGGGTTTCGACCCAATTTTTGTGGGTTAGGAACCCACGTTTTTATGGTGTTCGGATCTTCGGGCGTACCGTTGTACTACGTTGTTGTTCCGAACTATTCGAGTTTCTGGTTCCTTAGGCATACCATTGTACTACGTCGTTGCACCGACTCTATGGTTAGCGACCATGAGATAGCGTCCCGTTTGTGATACATGTGTTGGTGAGTTTTCAGGCTCCCGTTTTGTGATAGGCCTCCCCCTTTTTGAAATTTTTGGATTTCCATTGATGATTTCTAGATTTTATGTTTCACCAATTTTCGTGATTTTCATTGATATAATTATCAATATTTGTGCATTGGTGAATTTGTGTGTCATTAACTTTTCATGAGTGAAGATATTGAGTACGACATTCCTTTTGATCTTTGGGAAGATTCTGGTGATATTTATTGATCTCTTGTTGATTTTCAATTTCATACTTGTCACAGTATGGCTTTATGGTTATCATATGTTATGTCATATCTCTTATTCTATATCATTTTATCTGATATTTGTAGCTAGACTGATCCGTTTATTATTTTCTTATAAATAATACTCAGGTCAGACCGAGATGTTACAGGTGCCTCTGCTTGACTTCACTTCTGGGACTATCATCCTGACTTTTGGCTAACTACTTAGATTAGTAGTTTTTGTTGTATACCTTTGAGATATGGACTCCTAGATGTATACATATTCTTTTTTCTAGAACTTGTAACCATTCTTTTGTGATATTGTGGATCTTGTTTGACCACTACTCTGATGTACACTTTCATGTGTTATATTCATATCTTTTTCTGCCTTTGTGATATGGACGTCTGCGACTGATTTGTGTTATGTTTTTTCTACGTTTGATTCCGAAGAATATATAGCCACTGTGTAGTAGCCTTGAGCTTGTATCGGCATGTCGAACTTCCTTGTACTATCTGACATATTGGTGCTCGCACAAAGCAATTACACGGATGGTCGCTCCTCAACAGCCTTATTCTCCATTCTACTTGACAGCATTACACCGTAATGTTCTTGGCTGGCGTGGGTATTGAGGTGGGGCGTCACTGCTTGGTATCAGAGCTAATCTTCGGAACAATGTAGAAAAATCTAACAGGGATCATCGTCCTAAGTCCATCTTGGGAATCGTGCATTAGGATTTAATTCGAGTCTTCGTCCGATTCATCCTATTTTCTTTATGGTTCCTCATTTATCAATCAAGATTGCTTGATATTCGTTTGGTAAATAACCTTATCCTTCTTCTTTCTTTCTTTCAAAAGGAAGAGAAATGGTTAGACTGGACGTCCCAGCGCCAGTCAACCTCGTCCTACTCCCCAAGATGGAGTATTTATGTCTGCCCAGCAGCTTCTTGATCTAGTGAGGAATGCTCAAGCAGCCGGATCTAATCCGAAGTCTACTCACCCTAGGTATGGATTTGCACGTTTGTGCAGCGATTATACCAATTTGGGTGGGAAGCCATTCAAAGGTTCTGAAACTATTATTGAAGTCCAGGCTTGGCTGAGATCGTGCGATCGAATCTTTTCTCGCATGAACCTTATTGATCTTCACCGTGTTCAGGTGGCCTCTAGTATGCTCCAAGAAAGAGCATTAGATTGGTATCAGCTTCTTATTTCTGAAATTATTGAAGCGGATCTTACTTGGGAGAAATTCTGGGAACGCTTCGAATTAAAATTTGTACCAGAAGCTGAGAAGATGACTTTGGCTCGCCGTTTCATTGACCTTGTTCAAGGTGAATCTTCCGTGGCAGACTACGTCACATCATTTGAATCTCTTTCTAAGTACGGGGTTGAATACATTAATACCCCATTGAAGAAAAATCAGAGAGTCGTCTATGGCTTGAATAAAAATCTCAAGAAGCCATTACTTCTAAAGATTGAAGTTTCTTTTGATCAACTTGTCGATATCACTCTTTGACTTGAAGAGGCAGATAAAGAGAGTGATGCTGATGTTGTGGGTGCTAAACCAAAATTCAACAGCAATAAGAAAAGGCCTATTAAGTTAAAAGGGTCTTATTCCAACAAGAAAGGGAAGCAAGCAATTCCGGTGGCAAAGGCTTCTGCCCCTAGTAGTGGGCAATGCTACATTGTGGTTCTAAAGACCATTATGCCAATAGATGTCCGTAACCTCTCTTTTGTCGCTATTGCAAAAGCCCGGATCATTATTTATCTTCTTGTCCCAAACTTCAAGGCAAGAAGGAGGGAAAGCTTAATGTTGCTCAAGCCCCTAGCAACACATCTCGCGGTAAAGGTATTTCTCGTTCTATTCTTGATGACATTATTTTATTTCATGATCATCCTATTCGAGTTATTTTTGATACGGGTGGGCCCCATTCTTTTATATCAAAAGAACTTGTTGATACTTTTTCTTTGGATGTTTTGTGTTTAATGACTTCAATGAGAATTGTGAATCCGGTTGGTGGATCCGCAACAATCAGTTTATTGTGTAAAGATGTCGAGGTTTTTTTCTGTGATCTTTCTTTCCGAGCCAATTTGCATGTTATGCGCTACTTAGGCTTTGGAATGATTTTGGGAATGGATTGGCTTAATTGTTATGAAGCCCAGATCCTATGTCCTGAGCGGACTATTCATCTTCGACATCCTCAATCTGTTAAGCAGATTTCTATTTATCTTAAAGATTCGGATTCCAGCTTGGTCGCATCTTTGTATTCTTTAAATCCTCAAGATGACAGTAATGATAATGAGGAAGATATTATTTCTCTTATTCACGTTGTTCGTGAATTTTACGATATATTTGAGCCCATTTTTGGATTACCACCTAAACGAGCAATTGAGTTCAAAATTAATCTCATCCCTGGAGCTCAACCTATCACTCGTCCTCCTTATCGCATGTCCAATAAAGAAAATGAGGAGATGCGCAAACAGTTATCTAAATTGGAGACGAAGCAATTTTTTCGCTCTAGTTCCTCTCCTTGGGGAGCTTCGGCTATTTTTGTGAAGAAATTCGATGGTACACTTGGGCTTTGCGTTGACTATCGCAAGCTTAATGATCTTACTGTAAAGAATAAGTATCCTTTACCTCGGATTGATGATCTGTTTGATCAACTTAGTGGTGCTAGAGTCTTTTCACAATTAGACCTAGCTACCGGTTTTCATCAGCTTCGTATTGCAGAGGATAGCATTCCTTTGATGTCGTCCGTACTCGTTATGGATCTTATGAATGGCTTGTTATGCCATTTGGTTTAACGAATGCTCCGGCTTATTTCGTTGACCTTATGAATCGAGTTTTCAAAGACTTCCTCGATCGGTTTGTTCTCATCTTTATTGATGATATTCTAGTGTATTCTAAAACCGAGGAGGAGCATGAAAAACATCTTCGGATTGTGTTGGAAACTCTTAGGAGCAATCAATTGAAAGCAAAATTTTCTAAATGCCACTTTTGGCAATCTCATGTGAAGTTTCTCGGTCATATTATTTCCAAATCCGGAATTTCCGTGGATCCTTCAAAGATTGAACCGATTCAAAATTGGAAGAGACCGGAGAGTGTGACGGAAATTCGTAGTTTCCTTGGATCGGCCGGTTATTACCGCCGTTTCATAAAGGACTTTTCCAAAATTTCCGTGCCTCTTACTAGTTTGACAAAGAAAGGTGTTAAATACATTGGTCGGACAAATGTGAAGCTTCTTTTCAGAAATTAGAGGAACTCCTTTCTGATGCTCCTATTCTTGTTATTCCCGTGAGGAATCAAGATTTTATTGTTTATACCGATGCTAGTCACGATGGTTTGGGAGCCTTTCTTATGCAAAGCGAACGTGTTATTGCTTATGCTTCTAGGCAATTGAAGCCAGCCGAGACTAGAAATGCCACTAATGATTTAGAACTCGCGGCTATTGTTTTCACCCTTCGTATTTGGCGTCATTATCTTTTGGGAGAAAAATTTATTCTTTACACCGATCATAAATCCTTGAAGTATCTATTTTCTCAAAAGGAACTTAATTTGCGACAACAGCGTTGGCTTAAATTTCTTGCAACATATGATCTTGATATACTTTATACTCCCGGAAAGGGAAATCGTGTTGCCGATGCACTTAGTCCTAAGCAACAAGCAGTTGTTTCTATGATGATATCCGAATGGAATGATCTCGGAATTCTATCCACTTGTGAGATTCGAGATCGGGTTTCCGATTTGTGTTCATCTCTTGTTTTATGTAGTCTTGAGGCTCATCCTTCTCTTTTAGACTGCATTCTTGAAGCACAAAAGCTAGATAAAGAATTGGCTCTTCTTAGCCAAAATATTAGGGATAAAATTGATATTGATGGTTTGAAATACTTTGATATTGATTCTCGTGGCGGTATTCGAAAATTTGGTAGACTTATCGTGCCAAATATCAGTAATCTTCGTAAAGACATTTTAGAAGATTCTCATCGTTCTAAATTTACCTTTCATCCCAGTAGTAGTAAAATGTACGCGAATATGAAGCGACTTTATTATTGGGAGGGAATGAAATATGATATTGCTAACTTTGTTAAGGGTTGCATGACTTGCCAACTTGTCAAGGCCGAACACCAAAGGCCCGGTGGGTTGTTGCAACCTTTAGGGATTCCAATTTGGAAGTGGGATCAAATCTCCATGGATTTTATTGACGGCCTTCCCCGTTCTCGTTCGGCTCATGATAGCTTATGGGTGATAGTTGATAGACTTACCAAATCCACCCATTTTATTCGCATTCGGTCCAATCGAACCGTTCCTCTCTTGGCCAAACTCTTTATCAAAGAAGTTGTAAAATTGCATGGAGTTTCTTCTTCTATTGTAGTGATCATGATCCATTGTTTACTAGTGGATTTTGGAAGAGTCTTCAAAAAGCTTTGGGAACGAAGCTTAATTTTAGCACCGCTTATCATCCCCAGGCCGATGGACAAATTGAGCGTGTGAATCAAACTCTTGAAGATCTTCTTCGTGCATATGTTCTTGATTTTGTGGAAGTTGGGAAGATCATATTTCTCTTGTTGAGTTTTCCTATAATAATAGCTTCCAATCTAGTATTGGTATGGAACCTTTCGAGGCACTCTATGGAAGGCCATGCCGATCTCCTTCTTATTGGCTTGAGGCCGGTGAGAAGCTGGTTTTAGGTCCAGATTTTATTCGTGATTCCACGGAAAAGATTGATCTTATTCGTCATAGGATGAAAGAAGCCCAGAGTAGACAAAAATCCTATGCCGATAACCGGAGAAGGAAATTATAATTTTCAGTGGGAGATCTTGTGTTTTTCCGTGTTTCACCTAAAGTTTCAGTCGATCAGGAAAATTAGCGCCTCGACATATTGGGCCATTTCCTATCACCGAACATATTGGTTCTATGGCTTATCGCCTTTTATTACCGGCTCAGTTTTCTGTTATTCATGACGTGTTTCACGTTTCTCAATTACGGAAGTGCCTTCGAGATCCTGATTCTATTCTTGAGCCCGGTGTTGTGGAAGAAATTGAAGTTTCACCTAATTTAACTTATGAGCAACATCATATTCGTATTATTGCTTCGAAGGTCAAGCGCCTTCCAAATAAAGATGTTCCGCTTGTTAAAGTTCAATGGTCCTCAAATCCTAAGGATTGCTCTTGGGAATCTAGAGAGTTCATCGAGCAAACACATCCGAACTTACTTTCTCGTGCTCTTTAAGGTGAACTTCTTATTTCAAACTTCATTGTATTGAATATGCTTTTATGGTTGTTACTATATATTTTCTTCTTAATTATTACGAGGATGCAATTTCTTTAAGGAGGGGAGTCTGTAACAACCCGTATATTTTACGATTGAGTATTTAAATATTTTATTTAAATATTTCATCGTTAGTCGGATTATAGTCTGAAAAGATACTTTTTGCATACGGTCGAATTAGTACTCGGAACCACTTCCATTGGGTCCAAAACACCGTTTGCGATCTTTTTGACTATAAACTTTGATGTGTTTGGAGTTGGTGAAATTTTGTTACTTTTCCACTTTGGGTTTTTGATTTGGTTTAGCCCATTTGCCTAAACTATTAATTCTAACTCAACCACCTTCTCTTCATAACTTCACTTTCATTTTCTAACACTCACGCTTCATCAAAAATGGGGGAAGGAATGGGAAATTAAAACTTAAAGCTCAGGATCATTTGCAAATCCAACATCCAACTCCAAATTCAAAGAGAAGACATTGATTCAAGCTTCTTGGGTTGATTCTTCCTTGCTTTCAAACTTCTTCTTCATAAATTTTGTGTAAAGGTGAGATTTTTATCTCACATCTTTGTCTGTAACTATCATTGATTATTGGGTATGAATTCCTAACACTTTTACATATGCATTTGCCATTGATTTGGATTGAATTGGTGAAAATCCCAATGTTTAGTGTTTTGGGTTCAAATCTTTAAAAATCCAATCTTTTGATGTTAAAACACGTTTTTTGTGATGCATCGAGGAGCCAATACGACCGGGCAGCCTATTGGCATAATCCCCTAGCGTCCGTACTCGATCGGTTGCAAATTGGGTGAGTTTTGCACTCCAAAACAGTTAGGTCGCTCTGCCTGCACAATGGTGATTTTCGGCCTGCAGTTAGCTTGCGTGCAGTTAGGTTGTTTCGAGTTAGTTCGCTCGACCCATTAGGTCGTTCCATGCTTGGTCGTCCCCTTAGGTCGTAGCTCCCTAGGCCGCTCGGCCTGCACACGAACCTCTCGGCCTTCTTCTATTGCTTAGATCGCGCCAATTTAGGTCGCTCTCCCTTAGGTCGCACGGCCTTGTTATTCATTAGGTCGCTAGGTCGCTCGGACCATTAAGTCGCGCTTGCACCTTAGGTCGTTGCTCGGCCTTGTTTCGTTAGGTCGCTCGGCTTTAGTCATTAGGTCGCTCGGCTTTGTTTAGCTGCTAAGTCGCTCGGTTAGGTCGTTCGGCCTTGTTAACCCTTAGGTCGTTCGCCCACTAAGTCGCTCGTCCCCTTATCTCTTAGGTCTTTGACCATCCTTAGGTCGCTCGACCTTCTTGCATCGTTAGGTCGCGCCGTGTCAAGTTGCGCCATCCATTAGGTCGCTCGCCCCTGCGCTTATGCCGTTACTCTTTAGGTCGTTCCACTGCTAGGTCGTGCCGTGTTGAGTCGCTAGGCTATTTCCACTTTAAAGAATTTGGAATCGTATTCTTTGGATTTTATTCACGTCTTCGTATGTGGATTCTTGTGATTGATCGTTTCTGCGATCATTTTTGGTGATTTGTCATTTTAAAAATATACAAACCTTTACCTCACTCGTATGAAAATCTAACTAAACGACTTAGTAGAACAAGTGATATGAAACGCTTGCGTTTGCTTCTTCGGTTAATTCATGGACTTGTTCGATTGAATCTTTGTGACAATGTTCTAGTGGAAATCTACAATTTATTCGTAAATATTTAAGTTAAGCTACTGGTTATGGGACATGAAGCTAAGATTTTATATCTACTAGCTTATTGCACTTGACACTTCTTGATGATCGATGAAGATCACTTTTGTGATTATGACTAGCGATATGCTATGTTTCTTTGTCCACGAAGGGGACGGTACCTCGTTTTATTGAGTTTCATCTCATTTTTATTATAGGCTAACGACCTATTTATTTCTTGGGGTTTCGACCCAATTTTTGTGGGCTAGCGACCCACGTTTTTATGGTGTTCGGATCTTCGGGGGTATCGTTGTACTACGTTGTTGTTCCGAACTATTCGAGTTTCTGGTTCCTCGGGCGTACCGTTGTACTACGTCGTTGCACCGGCTCTATGGTTAGCGACCATGGGATAGCGACCCGTTTGTTATACACGTGTTGGTGAGTTTTCAGGCTCCCGTTTTGTGATAGGCCTCCCCCTTTTTGTGATTTCTGGATTTCCATTGATGATTTCTAGAATTTATGTTTCACCAATTTTCGTGATTTTCATTGATATGTGTTATCAATATTTGTGCATTGGCGAATTTGTGTGTCATTAACTTTTCGTGAACGAAGATATTGAGTATGACATTCCTTTTGATCTTTGAGAAGATTCTGGTCATATTGATTGATCTCTTGTTGATTTTCAATTTCATACTTATCACAGTATGGCTTTATGGTTATCATATGTTATGTCATATCTCTTATTCTATATCATTTTATTTGATATTTATAGCTAGACTGGTCCATTTATTATTTTCCTATAAATAATACTCATATCAGACCGAGATGTTACAGGTGCCTCTGCTTGACTTCACTTCTGGGACTACCATCCCGACTTTTGGCTAACTACTTAGATTAGTAGTTTTTGTTGTATATCTTTGAGATATAGACTCCTAAATGTATACATATTCTTTTGTCTAGCACTTGTAACCATTCTTTTGTGATATTGTGGATCTTGTTTGACCACTACTCTGATGTACACATTCATGTGTTATATTCATATCTTTTTCCGCCTCTGTGATATGGATGTCAGTGACTGATTTGTGTTATGTTTATTTCTATGTTTGATTCCAAAGAATATATATAGCCACTGTGTAGTAGCCTTGAGCTTGTATCGGCATGTCGGACTTCCTTGTACTATCTGACATATTGGTGCTCGCACAAAGCAATTACATGGATGGTCGCTCCTCAGCAGCCTTATTCTCCTTGCTAGTTGACAGCATTACACCATAATGTTCTTGGCTAGCGTGGGTATTGAGGTGGGGCGTCACATCAAACCTTCAAAATAGTCGAAGAAATCATATTTTCAATTCAAGAGTTGGAAATCACCAAAAAATTAGTAAATCAATTCCATTAGGTAAGGTTATACCAAAACAAATCTAAATCTCGAGGACTGAACACCGGCTTATTTTAAATCATTTCAATTATATATACACACACATATCTTTCGAATATCAAACCATACTTCGAAATCGAAAATCAAAATTGTTTCATAAAATCACTCGCATAGCAAAGCTACTAGAGTGGCCTCTCCCCCTTACAGAAACTCAAAAATCAATGTCAATGATGCATGTATTCATCACCGAAATTATTTTTCAGCGACATAAGTGGGTTCTGGACTTTTATTTCTTGAAACTTCTTTGAAATCTCTTCGAAATCATTGGAATTCATTTGAATACATTTGAAACATTTCTTATCTGGAAAAATATCTTTAAATCATATTATTATTATATATTTTCCAAAATCTTAAAAACCCATTTCAAAACACTGGAGTTCGATTCCTTGAAATTCAAATTCAAAACCCTTCATTTATAAATCATTTTTATATAAATCACAATTTATTATAAATTTTCAAAATTTCAAATCCTTTCAAAGCTTCAAATTTTCATTTTCCAAAGGTAAAAATCCATATTGAAAATACTTCACTTTTATATACAAAGTAGGGTCATCCTTATCAAAATAATAATTTCGATGATGCACAAATTCAAAATACAATCAAACACAAATTTCCAAAGAACGATTCAAGGTTAGATTTCAAGCAATACGGAGATTCTAATTTAGAGGAACTCTAATCAAATAGAACTCTAGTTCGAAGATAAGCTCGAACGAAGATAAGATAATTTTATTTCCAAATAGAAGATGATAAGCCTATATAAATCGTGGGCGACATTAACCGGTCAACCGTGACTTCAGGAATATAATCAATTCGAAAATCTAAGGCAAATCGACATTCGATCGCTAAAGATAGAATCCGGGTAGAGCAGGAGATAGATAGCATCGAAAATCGAGAATACATGAATCTCCGGTGAATCAACGCTAATTATAAAGGATTTTCACCCCTTTACAAATCAATCAAAGATTTTCGGAATCACCGATCTTTATAGAGGTCATTCCGAAGTGGAGTTATGAAATGCTCCAAAAAAAAATGGATAGAATAGGGAAGACAAGACTGGATTTCAGAACAAGTGGGAGCGTTCTAAATTTCAAGGAATCCTAATCGATAAGAATCCTAACCAAGAGATTCCTAACAAGATGGATACTGAAGGGATGAAGTTTTTGAAAATCTTGGTTTCAAAACAAGAAAATTTTTATACCAAAATAATCTTTGAAAATCCTTTAAAAATCATTTGAAAATTATTTTATACTTCGAAAATACGTTCTCTCACAAGGAAGGATTCTAAGATTGATTTCACTTATTCTAGGGTATTTCTACCCTATTTCTAATGAGTTTTTGCTCCATAGGCTATGGTTTGCCTAAAACCAAAGCTCTGATACCAAATGCAACAACCCGGTATTTTCAGCCATTAGCAGTCGCACATGTCGGACTTGAATTGCTAAAAATACCGCATTGTAAATAAATTTGGAGCAAATGAAATACAAATCACATAATCACAGACATAGAACAAACAGAATACCTCGCACCGGAATATAAAATACATAGTAGTTCATGAAGCTACTACGGAAGAGTCTCAAACCAAATACATAATACAGTTTGAAATTAACATAATAGAAATCCTAAATACATAGATGTTCACTAATACATGAGATAAACTAGAATAGCTGAAATAGAAAGTAGGTATAAATGTAGATAAGCAGAAACTCCAGCAATGACTAGCTCCAGAAAGAGAATCCAAAGCTGCGAATACTCAGGCTGAGCCGAGCGTAAAGTAAAACACAAAACACTCGAGTATGGATAATATATACTTATATAATGTAAATCAACTCAAGTGAACTGTAGTAGAAATGCACCATAACTTAAAGGATGCTTGGGATCGCCCATCCTTTAAGGATCAGTTAAACCATAAATTAAATACATCCCGTGGTTAAAATTTCAAAAAAAGTATATTATACTTCGAAATCAAATATCATTTAAAAATTCATATCATTCAAAATTTATTTCAAAATATCAAAATATCATATCTTCGAAACCACATTCCTTTTTATTTAATTAAATACCATTTCAAAACACATTTCAAAATAGTTTATATTTCGAAATAAATTACTTCATTTTAAATCATTAAAATGAAGATATTATATTTAATAATTAAATTATAAATTTCTAAAATTTTAATCTTTCAAAGTTCATTCATTCACTTAAATTTATTAATACAATGAAAATTCAACTTTCGCAGCATTTAGAAAATACTACGGAAAGTCACATTTAAAACAGTTCAATTTAACAAAAGACAGCATTTAAAATGCTATAATAGGGTTACATTAGTTTCAAATAAACTTAGTTAAATTCAACCATTATAACATTTACAAAAATGCTATAATAGCCTTTAATTAAATTGAGCAATTTGGTTCATTATTATCAACTAGAGCATTTACAAATGTTGTATTATCCTTTACGTTAGAATTAATAGCATTTTAGAAATGCTGTAAATTAACTTCAAATATTCAGTATAATTTCACAAACAATTATATTTTTATTTAAATCATTTTTAACTTATGAAATCATATAATTTCTTAAAACAATCATTCAAATACCCTTATATTCATGATTTTATAAAGTTAAATCTCCATTCAAAATCAAAATTTAATAGTAATTCACTTATTAAATTCCAACATTAAATTTTGAATTCATTAAATTAAATTTAACTTAACACTTAATGTGATATCCTGGAAATTTGGGCAATATAAATTTAATAATTTGTGTTATAAATTTAATTTGATTTGATAATTTTAATAACAGATTTGGAATTTGATTTAATAATCATGTTATAATAAATATTTAAATTGAAAGATTTTATCCTTTTGAATGAATAAATTGTTTCTGTTTATAATATATAATTTTATATATTGTAAATTGATAAATTTTGATTTTTGAATTTAGTAAATGAATTAGTTTTCTAACTCTAATTTATATTTGATAAATTGGAAATTTGATTTAAATTTAACATATAACTTTTCAAAGCAATTCAAATAAATAATTATGTGGTTTATATTAAAGGAAAATCTTATCTGTTTAAATTTTTATTTTTAATTAACTTAAATATGAAGTTAAATTTGGTTAACATCAAAGCTTTGTTTTATTTTCTTTTTTAAAAAGTATTGCTTGAAAATGTTATATAAGAATTTAAAATACAATTTACTTATGGTTTTAATATATTGAGCGATAAAGGAAATTTATAATCTCATTTATAAATTATTTAATATTGTTTAATTTGTTATTTTTGAATAAAAATTATAATACTTAAATTCTTTTGAACATAAATAGATTTGTAGTAATAGGATTTGTTATTTTAAATATTTAATAAGAGTTATGTATGCATATATATAACTTGATTTTAAAATTGGAGTTTATAATTTAATTTAAATTGGAATTCAATGTTTTAAAATTTTAAAAGAATAAACACTTAAAAATATTTGAATAAGCTTTTGTTTATAACTTGTTTTGTTTTGATTTATAAAATTAAAAGGAAATAAAATTCATTTATATATACATATGGAATAAAATAAGTTAAAGTATTTATAAACAATTTAAATTAAAATTTAAAACACTTTTAATATACATGTGTAAGTTTCTTAAGATACAAATTGACATGTGTTAGTCATGTAATAAACTTAAGTGACAAATGTTAAAATGTGAACAAGTGTAATGTTTAAATTTTCTTTTTCCATTTTTATTTCTATTAAAATCAAAATATACTTACACAAATACATTTCCTCTAAAATCATTCTTCCTTTCCATTTTTCTTTTTCAAAACTTAAGATTTTCAGCCATGAAAATCTGAAGTTTTCATCTTCAAATCAAAACCCATGTTTCCTCTTACAAAAAATGAATCAAATTTGCAATCCAATTCTACAATTCTTAAACCTGCAATCAATTTGCAAAATTATGGAAAAAAAACCTGTAAACCCTTTTTTGTTTAAAAAATAGAAGTATATCTGCAAACTCATCTTCATACCAATCTATAATCTCCCCTCAAAATTCAAATCAAAAACTATTCATATCTTCTTCAAAACATCAAACAGGATTGCATGAAAACCACCTGAAATCCATTCTGCAACTTCAAAACTCAAAAACTGCAAATTCTGTTTTGTCGTTAAAAGAAAAATTACAACCTGCATGCAACTAAATCTGGAAGTAAAAGCAAGTTGCATTATTTCTGGAAGCAATCATGCAAATGTAAATCTGGAAAACAAAGTACTACATCATTTCAAGTTTAAAGGCAATCTGAAGTTCAAGTATTCCAATAAGCAAAAGCATCTGCAGTTTTAAAGCAAATCAAAAAAATAAAATCTGAAGCTTTGCAAGTAAAAATGGATGCTCTGCTCCTAAAAACTGTGAGTAACATTTTATTACATAATAAACCTAGGTATAATTCAGTTGCTTATATTCTCTGAAAATAATTGTGTTTGCATGCAAATTTACAAGCTCATTTCTGCTATAAGAATGATTGTAGTATGCAAGTTGTTATGTAATTATTTTGCTGTGTATAATATCCCAGGCTCAGAAATTTGTTAAATCCATTCCTTTTGATTTAAATCAGTGTAAAGATTAAGATTAAATCAATATGGTGTTGTGATATGAGTTTAAATTTTAAAATTTTATAAAAAATTCTGTAGTGTCTCTGAATTATTAATGTAACAGAACACATTGAATATAAATAAAGATTTGATTTTCTAGAATCATTGATTTAAGTTGATAAACTGATTACATTATCTAAAATTTGAATTTTAAAACTAAAATTAGGATTTTTAGTTTGGAAATGAATGAGCATTACTGCTTTATCTAGAAAACCTGTTTTTGGTTGAGTCTGTCAATTTAGAAAGATTTGGTAGCCATGGTTTCTTCTGATGATCGAGTGTTGATCGAAGTTGAATGGAAAAATGGTTGATGGTGGATTAAAGTAATAGGGCAGAAGAATTTGGGGATTTAAATTTTTAACCCTATCTTCTGTTACCCAGAGATGATTGATCACTGCGACCTAATCGAGTGACCGAGTTCTTTCAAATTTGAACTGGAGAGAGGTGAGATGTGGAAGTAGATATGGCCGGAGGTGGTGTCCATTTTAGTGGTCGGAGGAGAGAGAATGTTGATGATCTTCTGGCTCGACATTTTTTTCAGTTGAAATCGAATGTTCAAATTCGATTTGGGGTTTCTGGATTTGATTCGAAGGTTGGAATGGCTTTAAGGGGTGATCGATGACTTTTGTGGGTGGTCGTGAGTAGTCGGACAAGGTTGCCGTGACTGTGCAGGTGCACGTCGATCTTGATGTATCAGCTGTTTTGGGAAAGAGATGGGGTCTTGTGGTTGCATCGGGTAGTTCTGTATTTTGCTCGAAGAAAAGGGAGTTGGAACTCGAAGTAACTAAGATAGATCTCGGGTTTTAGTGTTGATACAGGGTTTGGTAAACCTGTTAGTACAGGTTTATGTATAAACCTGTTTTTATTTGAAAATTTAAATTGATTTTTAAGATGAATTTGAAAGAATTGTTACTCGAGTTGCTTGAGTCAGCTCGAGCTAGTTATTGAGGTTTAGTAATTGTTATGTTTCAAATTTTAAATTGGAATTTGAAAAATAAAGCAAAGATTTAAATTAAGTTTTAATTCTAATTTAAATTATAGATTCAAATTGAATTGAATCTTAAAGTTGGAAATGATTAGGTATTTAAATTCAAATTTTCTTTAAAATAACTTTGAAAGAGTTTATAGTTTAAAATGTTTTTAAAGAATTTGATTTTAAATTTGAAATTGAAATATGAAGTAATGTTTAAATAAAGTTTAAATTTGATTCAAATATAATTTTGAATCTTTGGTTTAAAATGAATTTAAATTTTATAAATTTAAGTGTTTAAACCAAATTTGAATGATAATGTGAAAATTTAAATGGTTTTAATTTCAAAAGAAATTTGTTTTAACTTTTGAAAATTTTTTTTTATAATAAAAGTATTATTTAGCAAATAAAGGTTTTAAATTGAATTTAAACTTGTAAAGTTAAATAACAATTTAATGTTTGTATTTAATTTAACTATTAGAGTAATTAAATGAATAATTAATTTATTTAATAAATTAATGAAGTAAATAATTACTTAAAGTAATTAGGGGTTTAATCTTAAGGGTTTAGGATTAATTATTCTTTGAATAAATAACTTGAAATTAAGAATAATTAAATAAAATTATTTTTTAATTAATGATTAATAATTAATTAATCAAGTAATAATGGATAAATTAAGTTTTAATTAACACTTAATTATTTAATTAATTAGGGGTTAATTAATGGGTTATTAATGATTAATTAATTTGTAATTAATAATGATTAAAATAAGTTAATTATTTTAGAAAATAATTAATGAGTTGTTAATAGTTAATGAAGATCATTAACTAAGGATTATTTAATAATTAATTAATGAGATTAATTTTATTTATTAATTAGATTAATTAATTTAAGGATAATCAATTGTGTAATTTATTAAGTATAATTACTTATGGAAGTAATTAAGGAATCAATTACTTATTGTAATTAATTGAGTTTAAATTTGATTAGTTTAAGTTAATTAATTCAGTTTAATAAATTTAAAATTAATCATTTGGTGATTTATGGAGGATAATTACTTAATGTAATTAAATGAAGAGGAATTACTTAGAGAAGTAATTAATGGGTAATTACTATATGTAATTAATTAGAAGTGATTTCATAATGAAGTTATTTGAGTATAATTACTTTGTAAATTAATCAAGGGATTAATTAGAATTAATTAAGGAGTAATTAATTTATTTGGTGAAGTAATTTAAGGTAAGTTAATTACTGCATTGGGTTAATCAAGGGTGATTAACAATTATGGTTTAAATTAAGATTAATTACTTAAAGTAATTAATTTAAATAAGGTAATTAAAATGTAATTAGAGATCATTAATTATTATAATTAATGATGTAATTAAGATTGATTAATTAAGATTAATTAATCGATAATAAGTGATTAAAGGTAATTAATTTAGGTAATTAATTAAGAAAGTAATTAAAGGTTAATTACTGTATTTGGTTAAGTATAATTAATTTGAGAAATTAATTAGTGTATAATTACTTGAATGTAATTAAGAGTTAATTAATCAAGGATGATTAATTAAAATGAATAATTGGATGATGATTAATTATTTGACTGATAATTAATAATGATATGCAAGGATGATATTGGTGAAGTAATTAATTTAATTTACTTTAAATTAATAGAATGATTTAATTCATTTTAAATTAATTATATTTGGGTGTGGTTAATCACTGCTTATATGGTTGGATAGTGTTGTTTGCTTTGGATGATTTGAATCTCAAATATGAGATAGATAATGTTGAGTGATTTGGATGCATTGGTTGCATTGTGATGTTGATATAGATTATCTTTTTTTGGATAATGATAATATGGTTTATCTGATATGATGATAATGTGATTATCTGTTGTGTATCTGTGATTTATCTATTTGGACATATAGATAATTGAATTGTTTTAAACCTTTAAAATAACTTGGCCTTAAAAGACACGCTTTGGATTTCGATGAGACCGGGATTGGGTTTCCATATTTGGACATCCGAAAACCACATCGTTTCCAAATAACGTTAGGTCATTAATCCAAGTGGAGCGAGTGAAGACTCGAGGTGTAAGGGCTATACGTCAGTATAACTCTGTGGGTGATTCCGTAATGAGTTTGACGGAATAGTGCTTATAGATTCAAGATGGTGATTTAGAGTGCAAGGGTTATCGTCGTTAACTTTGTGGGTGATTCGGTAATGAGTGTAACGAGATAATGCCTTCGGTTTCGTTCGAACCCGGAACGAACTTGTATGGATTGAATGCTTTCAGAACATCGTCAGGTGGACGATGAGCATTCTAAGAGATGTGTTCTCTAAAGGTAATCATAGCCTCAAGCCTCATCAACCGGGAATGGCTAAAACAGGGGAGGTGCAGCAAGGCTTCGTGGGTCGCACCCACTGGAGAGCAAGATTGATCCCTGTCCAGAGGTCCATTTTTATTCGGCTTAGTGGGCAGTTGTCAGTGTACACCAACTGCGGGGTTGTCTTGTTCGGAACTGTACAGTAAGGAACGGATCCGGTCTTGTGTTGCAGGGGAGTGGGAGTACTCCTCGGTACGGTGATCTAGGCCACGTACTGTGACGGGCGGTACCCCAGTAGCCCTGCCATTGTATGGAATCCAAAATCCAATAAGTGCCAACGGTTTTGGTTGTATTGCCCACTTTTGTGGCTAGTAGCTGGAATTTAATAAATGTAACAATTTCGGCTATTTCATATTTACTTGAAAACCCGAGACCCTATTATAATATCATTGGATTTCCTATCAAATGGTTTAGTTAGCGTAAGGTAAAAACTTTTCCATGTTTATGTGTGGGAAGTCTTACGTGATACCTTTCTTTTCAAAAGGTTTTCAAAATTAAGCAACTGTAACCTGTTACTCACACCAGACCCATGTCTGACCCGGAGTTTATTTTTTGTTTTTCATAAACTCTTGGGTACTCAAATTTTTACGAGTAGCCAAGGGAATTCAGGTTAGCTTTGACGAATATTGGAGGAGCAAATGGAGCAGGAGGCTTCTGCGTTAGATATTTAGTATTCCGCTGTGTGATCTGTGTTTGTTTATGAGTTATATTATGTTGTAAATACTAGACAGCTGTTTATAACTGTCTAGTATGTGTTGTATATCGGTGTACTCTGATAGTGGTTGTAAACTATGTAATATTTTATGTTATTAATATAATTTATTCGTTCCGCTGTTGAGATTCTAGTGTTGTTTCTTCTTTCTCTTCTTTCTTTTCTTCTTCTATCCCTTTCTTTCTTAATTGATGATGCGACTTCCTGGAGTTTGGAAGTTGGGTCGTCTCAGGTGGTATCAGAGCATTATGCTGAGTGAATACCTAGACTCTGGAGTGGTGTCTATCTTAAGAGAGTGTATTTGTATTTTTATTATATATATATTTATATAATTACTTCTACCTATCTGTTGGGTTACCTGTTCGGGTTATCCAATATAAGCTATAAAGGTAGGTAGGGTAGTCGGGTGTGTAACACAATTACTAACCTTGGTTGAAGTTTGGTGCTTGAGATTGGTAGTGTATTTGTCGAGACTGTAGACCTAATACCATCTCGAGTGAGTTGTGCGGAGTATAGGATTTCGTAGATCTCTGAAGGTAACCTGTAAAGGTTCGGAGTCTATCTTTGAATTGGATGAGTAGAGTTTGGATCTGTCGGTTGGGCAGAGGAGAATGTGGTATCTTGATATCTCAGGGAGTAATAGCTGCGTGATGAGATGCAGTGACTATGGATGTTCTCGAAGATGATTTCTTTGGAACAAGTTAAGGAGGTGAGTCTGCTTCGATGTTGTAGCTGGATTCAGCAGGATGTCTCTGTTCGGTTTGAAGCCTGAGTTTCTCGAAGTGCTTTGGTTTAGGATGTCTTTGGCATCGGTGTCAGCAGTGCAGTTCGGGTATTTTGGCTGTTGGCAAGAAGTTTTCTGGTTAGTAATTTATCTGAAGGAGTTCAGAAGTAGCAGAGAAGATTCCATTTTTACGATGGATTGGCTAGTTAAGCGTATGCTGTTCTGATTGGTAAAGAGAGAACAGTTTTCTTTGGATGTTGGACAGGTTGATCGCAAAAGTGACTTGCGATAGTCTGAGTGTTCTCTTGAGCTATGAGAAGTTTGTCCATATTGGGAGGTTGAGTTTTCTTATCGACTGGATTCTAGGAGTAATACCGGAGGTTTAGTGAAGCAGCTTTGGATCAGATGGGGCATCTGAGTTTTCTTTTATGGGTCTGTTGAACCATATTTCTGTAATGTGTTATCCAGTTTGTGCTCGAGTTTTCCTTCTGCTTCAGATCAAAGTTGTGCAGCGGAAGCAGTTTGGGAGTGCCTTGTTTTATCTTTTCCGGATAAGAGAAGTAAGTTAGTCTTCTGATAATTGTGGAGTAGTGTTGGTGTTCTTGGTTTGGGATTTGATCTTGAGGAGATCATTTAGTTGGATTCTTTTGGTCCAGTTTGTTTCTAGAGACATCAGCGAAGATTAAGCTGATCAAGAGAGTTGAAGGCAGCCCAAGATCATCAGAAGATTTCTGTGGATAAGAGATAAAGGAATTTGGATTCCGGAGTCGGAGAATTGATCTTGAATAGGTTTTCTCCGATCTAAAGGGCTATAAGATTGAGTAAGACTGGGTAAGTCAGCTCTGAGGTATTTGGATCTTTTCTGTGTTTTTGTGAGGGTTGGTGTTTGGTTTTCAGAGTTGAATTGTCAGTTTGGATAATTGGGATTCGATGTGTTTTACGTATCTCTGAGGGAGTACGTGTATGGTTTATCTCTGGTTGTGGAACCAGCAGTTCAGGAGGATGTGATTGTTGATTCAGACTCGTCTGTAGTCTGATATATTTTTTAGTTTTGTAGATCTAGTTGGATAGGAGTTCTATAGCTTAATAGTATTGATTGTTTAAATTCTATAGGGCGATTATCCCGATATTTATACCGGGGAAACTCGTGAAAATTTTATCCAGGTTTTTCTGGATAATTAGATTTGTTGTGTTTGATTGAATTGGTTGCTATGGTTGTTAGCATATGTTTGATAATATATACTTGTGTTTTAGAATAAAATCTTAAGATAGATTATTAAATTACCTTTTCTTTTAAATTTCGGGGATGAAATTTTTTTAAGGGGGGAGGAATGTGATATCCCGGAAATTTGGGCAATATAAATTTAATAATTTGTGTTATAAATTTAATTTGATTTGATAATGAAGTTATTTGAGTAAAATTACTTTGTAAATTAATCAAGGGATTAATTAGAATTAATTAAGGAGTAATTAATTTATTTGGTGAAGTAATTTAAGGGAAGTTAATTACTACATTGGGTTAATCAAGGGTGATTAACAATTATGGTTTAAATTAAGATTAATTACTTAAAGTAATTAATTTGAATAAGGTAATTAAAATGTAATTAGAGATCATTAATTATTATAATTAATGATGTAATTAAGATTAATTAATCAATAATAAGTGACTAAAGGTAATTAATTTAGGTAATTAATTAAGAAAGTAATTAAAGGTTAATTACTATATTTGGTTAAGTATAATTAATTTGAGAAATTAATTAGTGTATAATTACTTGAATGTAATTAAGAGTTAATTAATCAAGGATGATTAATTAAAATGAATAATTCGATGATGATTAATTATTTGATTGATAATTAATAATGATAAGCAAGGATGATATTGATGAAGTAATTAATTTAATTTACTTTAAATTAATAGAATGATTTAATTCATTTTAAATTAATTATATTTGGGTGGGGTTAATCATTGCTTATATGGTTGGATAGTGTTGTTTGCATTGGATGATTTGAATCTCAAATATGAGATAGATAATGTTGAGTGATTTGGATGCACTGGTTGCATTGTGATGTTGATATAGATTATCTTTTTTGGATAATGATAATATGGTTTATCTGATATGATGATAATGTGATTATCTGTTGTGTATCTGTGATTTATCTATTTGGACATATAGATAATTGAATTGTTTTAAACCTTTAAAACAACTTGGCCTTAAAAGACACGCTTTGGATTTCGATGAGATCGGGATCGGGTTTCCATATTTGGATATCTGAAAACCACATCGTTTCCAAATATCATTAGGTCATTAATCCAAGTGGAGCGAGTGAAGACTCGAGGTGTAAGGGCTATACGTCAGTATAACTCTGTGGGTGATTCCGTAATGAGTTTGACGGAATAGTGCTTATAGATTCGAGATGGTGATTTAGAGTGCAAGGGTTATCGTCGTTAACTCTGTGGGTGATTCCGTAATGAGTGTAACGAGATAATGCCTTCGGTTCGTTCGAACCCGGAACGAACTTGTATGGATTGAATGCTTTCAGAACATCGTCAGGTGGACGATGAGCATTCTAAGAGATGTGTTCTCTAAAGGTAATCGTAGCCTCAAGCCTCATCAACCGGGAATGGCTAAAACAGGGGAGGTGCAGCAAGGCTTCGTGGGTCGCACCCACTGGAGAGCAAGATTGATCCCTGTCAAGAGGTCCCTTTTTATTCGGCTTAGTGGGCAGTTGTCAATGTACACCAACTGCGGGGTTGTCTTGTTCGGAACTGTTCAGTAAGGAACGGGTCCGGTCTTGTGTTGCAGGGGAGTAGGAGTACTCCTCGGTACGGTGATCTAGGCCACGTACTGTGACGGGAAGTACCCCAGTAGCCCTGCCATTGTATGGAATCCAAAATCCAATAAGTGCCAACGGTTTTGGTTGTATTGCCCACTTTTGTGGCTAGTAGCTGGAATTTAATAAATGTAAAAATTTCGGCTATATCATATTTACTTGAAAACCCTAGACCCTATTATAATATCACTGGATTTCCTATCAAGTGTTTTGGTTAGCTTAATGTAAAAACTTTTCCATGTTTATGTGTGGGAAGTCTTACGTGATACCTTTCTTTTCAAAAGGTTTTCAAAATTAAGCAACTGTAACCTGTTACTCACACCAGACCCATGTCTGACCGGAGTTTATTTTTTGTTTTTCATATACTCTTGGGTACTCAAATTTTTACGAGTAGCCAAGGGAATTCAGGTTAGCTTTGACGAATATTGGTGGAGCAAATGGAGCAGGAGGCTTCTGTGTTAGATATTTAGTATTCCGCTGTGTGATCTGTGTTTGTTTCTGAGTTATATTATGTTGTAAATACTAGACAGGTGTTTATAACTGTCTAGTATGTGTTGTATATCGGTGTACTCTAATAGCGGTTGTAAACTATGTAATATTTTATGTTATTAATATAATTTATTCGTTCCGCTGTTGAGATTCTAGTGTTGTTTCTTCTTTCTCTTCTTTCTTTTATTCTTCTATCCCTTTCTTTCTTAATTGATGATGCGACTTTCTGGAGTTTGGAAGTTGGGTTGTCTCAGGTGGTATCAGTGCATTAGGTTGAGTGAATACCTAGACTCTGGAGTGGTGTCTATCTTAAGAGAGAGTATTTGTATTTTTATTATATATATATTTATATAATTACTTCTACCTATCTGTTGGGTTACCTGTTCGGGTTATCCAATATAAGCTATAAAGGTACGTAAGGTAGTGGGGTGCGTAACACAACTACTAACGTTGGTTGAAGTTTGGTGCTTGAGATTGGTAGTGTATTTGTCGAGACTGTAGACCTAATACCGTCTCGAGTGAGTTGTGCGGAGTATAGGATTTCATAGATCTCTGAAGGTAAACTGTAAAGGTTCGGAGTCTATCTTTGAATTGGATGAGTAGAGTTTGGATCTGTCGGTTGGGCAGAGGAGAATGATGGTATCTTGATACCTCAGGGAGTAGTAGCTGCGTGATGAGATGCAGTGACTATGGATGTTCTCGAAGATGATTTCTTTGGAACAAGTTAAGGAGGTGAGTCTGCTTCGATGTTGTGGCTGGATTCAGCAGGATGTTTCTGTCCGGTTTGAAGCCTGAGTTTCTCGAAGAGCTTTGGTTTAGGAAGTCTTTGGCATCTGTGTCAGCAGTGCAGTTCGGGTATTTTGGGTCCTGGCAAGAAGTTTTCTGGTTAGCCGTTTTTCTGAAGGAGTTCAGAAGTAGCAGAGAAGATTCCATTTTTACGATGGATTGGCTAGTTAAGCGTATGTTGTTCTGATTGGTAAAGAGAGAACAGTTTTCTTTGGATGTTGGACGGGTTGATCGCAAAAGTGACTTGCGATAGTCTGAGTGTTCTCTTGAGCTATGAGAAGTTTGTCCATATTGGGAGGTTGAGTTTTCTTATCGACTGGATTCTAGGAGTGATACCAGAGGTTTAGTGAAGCAGCTTTGGATCAGATGGGGCATCTGAGTTTTCTTTTATGGGTCTGTTGAACCATATTTCTGTAATGTGTTATCCAGTTTGTGCTCGAGTTTTCCTTCTGCTTCAGATCAGAGTTGTGCAGCGGAAGCAGTTTGGGAGTGCCTTGTTTTATCTTTTCCGGATAAGAGAAGTAAGTTAGTCTTCTGATAATTGTGGAGTAGTGTTGGTGTTCTTGGTTTGGGATTTGATCTTGAGGAGATCATTTTTTTGGATTGTTTTGGTCCAGTTTGTTTCTAGAGACATCAGCGAAGGTTGAGATGATCAAGAGAGTTGAAGGCAGCCCAAGATCATCAGAAGATTTCTGTGGATAAGAGATAAAGGAATTTGGATTCCGGAGTCGGAGAATTGATCTTGAATAAGTTTTCTCCGATCTAAAGGGCTATAAGATTGAGTAAGATTGGGTAAGTCAGCTCTGAGGTATTTGGATCTTTTCTGTGTTTTTGTGAGGATTGGTGTTTGGTTTTCATAGTTGAATTGTCAGTTTGGATAACTGGGATTCGATGTGTTTTACGTATCTCTGAGGGAGTACGTGTATGGTTTATCTCTGGTTGTGGAACCAGCAGTTCAGGAGGATGTGATTGTTGATTCAGACTCGTCTGTAGTCTGATATACTGTTTAGTTTTGTAGATCTAGTTGGATAGGAGTTCTATAGCTTAATAGTATTGATTGTTTAGATTCTATAGGGCGAGTATCCCGATATTTATACCGGGGAAACTCGTGAAAATTTTATCCAGGTTTTTCTAGATAATTAGATTTGTTGTGTTTGATTGAATTGGTTGCTATGGTTGTTAGCATATGTTTGATAATATATACTTGTGTTTTAAAATAAAATCTTAAGATAGATTATTAAATTACCTTTGCTTTTAAATTTCGAGGACGAAATTCTTTTAAGGGAGGAGGAATGTGATATCTCGGAAATTTGGGCAATATAAATTTAATAATTTGTGTTATAAATTTAATTTGATTTGATAATGAAGTTATTTGAGTAAAATTACTTTGTAAATTAATCAAGGGATTAATTAGAATTAATTAAGGAGTAATTAATTTATTTGGTGAAGTAATTTAAGGGAAGTTAATTACTGCATTGGGTTAACCAAGGGTGATTAACAATTATGGTTTAAATTAAGATTAATTACTTAAAGTAATTAATTTAAATACGGTAATTAAAATGTAATTAGAGATCATTAATTATTATAATTAATGATGTAATTAAGATTGATTAATTAAGATTAATTAGTCAATAATAAGTGATTAAAGGTAATTAATTTAGGTAATTAATTAAGAAAGTAATTAAAGGTTAATTACTATATTTGGTTAAGTATAATTAATTTGAGAAATTAATTAGTGTATAATTACTTGAATGTAATTAAGAGTTAATTAATCAAGGATGATTAATTAAAATGAATAATTGGATGATGATTAATTATTTGATTGATAATTAATAATGATAAGCAAGGATGATATTGGTGAAGTAATTAATTTAATTTACTTTAAATTAATAGAATGATTTAATTCATTTTAAATTAATTATATTTGGGTGTGGTTAATCATTGCTTATATGGTTGGATAGTGTTGTTTGGTTTGGATGATTTGAATCTCAAATATGAGATAGATAATGTTGAGTGAGTTGGATGCATTGGTTGCATTGTGATGTTGATATAGATTATCTTTTTTGGATAATGATAACATGGTTTATCTGATATGATGATAATGTGATTATCTGTTGTGTATCTGTGATTTATCTATTGGGACATATAGATAATTGAATTGTTTTAAACCTTTAAAACAACTTGGCCTTAAAAGACACGCTTTGGATTTCGATGAGACCGGGATCGGGTTTCCATATTTGGATATCCGAAAACCACATCGTTTCCAAATAACGTTAGGTCATTAATCCAAGTGGAGCGAGTGAAGACTCGAGGTGTAAGGGCTATACGTCAGTATAACTCTGTGGGTGATTCCGTAATGAGTTTGACGGAATAGTGCTTATAGATTCGAGATGGTGATTTAGAGTGCAAGGGTTATCGTCGTTAACTCTGTGGGTGATTCCGTGATGAGTGTAACAAGATGATGCCTTCGGTTTCGTTCGAACCCGGAACGAACTTGTATGGATTGAATGCTTTCAGAACATCGTCAGGTGGACGATGAGCATTCTAAGAGATGTGTTCTATAAAGGTAATCGTAGCCTCAAGCCTCATCACCCGGGAATGGCTAAAACAGGGGAGGTGCAGCAAGGCTTCGTGGGCCGCAGACACTGGAGAGCAAAATTGATCCCTTTCTAGAGGTCCATTTTTATTCGGCTTAGTGGGCAGTTGTCAGTGTACACCAACTACGGGGTTGTCTTGTTCGGAACTGTTCAGTAAGGAACGGGTCTGGTCTTGTGTTGTAGGGGAGTGGGAGTACTCCTCGGTACAGTGATCTAGGCCACGTACTGTGACGGGCGGTACCCCAGTAGCCCTGCCATTGTATGGAATCCAAAATCCAATAAGTGCCAACGGTTTTGATTGTATTGCCCACTTTTGTGGCTAGTAGCTGGAGTTTAATAAATGCAACAATTTCGTCTATTTCATATTTACTTGAAAACCCTAGACCCTATTATAATATCACTGGATTTCCTATCAAATGTTTTGGTTAGCGTAAGGTAAAAACTTTTTCATGTTTATGTGTGGGAAGTCTTACGTGATACCTTTCTTTTCAAAAGGTTTTCAAAATTAAGCAACTGTAACCTGTTACTCACACCAGACCCATGTCTGACCCGGAATTTATTTTTTGTTTTTCATAAACTCTTGGGTACTCAAATTTTTACGAGTAGCCAAGGGAATTCAGGTTAGCTTTGACGAATATTGGAGGAGCAAATGGAGCAGGAGGCTTCTGCGTTAGATATTTAGTATTCCGCTGTGTGATCTGTGTTTGTTTCTGAGTTATATTATGTTGTAAATACTAAACTGGTGTTTATAACTGTCTAGTATGTGTTGTATATCGGTGTACTCTGATAGTGGTTGTAAACTATGTAATATTTTATGTTATTAATATAATTTATTCGTTCCGCTGTTGAGATTCTAGTGTTGTTTCTTCTTTCTCTTCTTTCTTTTCTTCTTCTATCCCTTTCTTTCTTATTTGATGATGCGACTTCCTGGAGTTTGGAAGTTGGGTCGTCTCACTTAAGTTTAAATTTTCAAATATAACTTAATTTCATTTTTATTTTCTTAACTTAAAATTCACTTTTAAGCCAAATTTACAAATTTCCAATTTTAGTTACATTTCAAAATTTCAACTTAAATATTCATTCATTTCACATTTTAACTTAATTCAAAAATCATTAATATATTATAAAATCATTTTAAATTTATTTAATTCAAAATATCATAAATTTATCATATTTTCATGTTTAATTTAAATTCCATTTATCACCAAATTATAATTTCAAAATTAACTTACATTTCAGATTTTCTAACTTTGCCATTAATTTATTTCACTTATAAATTTCAGAAAGTCAATAATGCTTTACAAAAATCATTTTTAATCAAATTTAAATCAAAATATTATAATATTTACATTTCTAAAATATTTTAAATTTTTTAGAAAAACATATTTTAACAACGGGTCTATATTTCATTTTCAAGCCTAGGTAAAGTGATACGGGTAATATATCATTTTAACCCGTAATTTACAAAGAAAACTCGGGTTTGATCATTTCAAACCCGAAATCCCAAGTAAATGAAAATAATTGAAAATCATTCAGGTCTATCATTTCAGCCCATAACGATTTTCTCATATTCTAATGTCCGTTCGGGTATGTATCATTTCAACCCATAGTGATTCTAATCTAAAGGGAACTTGCAGTGTGATAAACTGATAAAAATAATAGAACAGCATAATATAACAGTAACATATGATATAGCAGGTGTTTAAGCATGGGTAAACATCATAAAATCATAACATAGCAGGTGTAACATGATAATGCATTTTATAGATTCAAAAGGGGTCAATTTACTAGTTATATATGTACATATTGTCTGGTGAGAATAACTCACCTGTTCAAAGCTGGAGATTGCTACCAAAGCACACACACTGACACAATGAAGGCATGATAATACGGACAAGACTTGAGAGAGTGGAGAGCCAAAGATATATGGCTTGATAACATATACAAACAACAATACATACATACATAAGTATTCAACACAATATATCATCAAATAACATAAGAATCAACACCCAAAGCAATATCCATTTGCATTGCACTTGCTTTCTACCTCATGTACTTTAGTTATGCAGGTGTTTAGCTCGGCCTAGGGGTGCTATAGGTCTAGTTTGGGTGTGCAAGTGGTCGGCCAACATTTGTTTTGAAGGTGAATAGGTCTAGGTGTACAAGGCTACAACTTAAGGCAAATAACATCACATCTTGGCTATATTTTGGTTCGGCCAGAGGTCATGGTTCATGGATAGTGGCTTCAGGTGGTGGTGAGTGACATGGCAGAGGGTGGAGGTCAGGCCAGAGGTGGTGGTGGTGGAGGTAGTGGCGGCTAGAGGTTGAAGAAGGAGGTGTTGGCAAAGGTGGCTCTTCTAATGTATATAGTGATGGTTTTTGATGGATTTTGTGGTGATCTATGCCTTGGGATGGATCGGCCTAAAGAGGAGGGGTAGTAGGATGGGTGATGGTCAGAGGAAGGGGGTGGTGATGGTCGGCCAAAGCCTGGTTGAGGAGGAGTGGTGGCATGAATGTAGAGAACATATGCAAAATTCAATAGAAAGTAGAAAAAAACAAAGAAGAAAAAGAAGGTTTTTACCAAATCTCTTCAAGAAAATGGCCGCATTAATTTTTGTGGTTTTTAGAAATGTTTTTCTCGTGAAAAATGATGAAGAATGTAGCTGAAAGAAAGTAGGAAAGGTACGGCCAAAATCATAAAGAATGGAGGTTGAGAAAGTGAAAGGTCGGAAGACAAAAGGACCCTAGAATTTTAAGAGTTTAAACCTTTTCAAATTACCTTTAATATATTTATATAAGTTTGTATTACTGAAAATAATAATAATTTCAGTCACAAATTAGAAAATATAACAAAATATAAAATATATACGAATATTTATTAATTATATAAGGTTAAAATAAGAAAATAGCACAAAATTGCAAACTAGTCTAGAAAAATGGAAAATAAACAGAGTGAACTTTGGAAAATTTATATGGACTTGTAAAATATTTATGACAAAGATAATAACATAAAATAAACACAAAATAATATATAAATTTTAACTAAATATAATTTAAATGAAGAAAATAGCATAAAAATAGAAAACAGCCTTTAAAAATAGGAAATAAATACAGTAAATTTTGGAAAATTTTTATTATCACTTTAAAAATATTAAAAGAGAAAATATACATAAAATAACATATTAACAAATATTTGAATAAAATATAACAAAGAAAATATGATTTATATAATTTAAAATAGACAAAATTACAAAATAAAACAAATTATACTCAAAATTGAAATACACATAACTTTCACAATTTAAATCCGTTTTCAATGAAACGAAAAGTAGTATTCAAGTTATTAAATCTATTTTCATAATAAAAGATAAAATTTAAGAATTTAAATATTTAAATATGAAATTTAAAAGTTAAGGTTTGACCAGTTTGAATAGAAATTCATCTTTCAGTAAAATATCCAATTTATACCGGTTTGAAATTATAATTCACATAATAATAAACACTTATATTTAAAAATGAAATGTTTGAAATAAAATAAGTTTAAAAATAATTTCAAAATAAAATAAAGTTAAATATTAAAATATATGAAAAAAAATCTAGGGTCGTTACATATATCATTATTTTTAAATCGATCATTTTTTTTGCGACAAGTCTTATATAAATAATATGTTCACATATATATAAGTATATGTATTTTACAGCTTTAATGTATGTGTTTTAACACATGGGTTTTACATTCAGACCTCTTATTTACAATTTATATTAAAAATTATGTTATAATCTCTTGGTTATATTCAAATTTATTATATATATCATTTGCAGTAATAAATTTTATTATTGATAAAAATGTAAGTTACATGTGTCACTGTAATTATGCGCATAACTGATACGTAAAGATATATTAGTATATAAGTTTATATTTGCGTTATAGGAACGTTACTTTATATTTAAAATAATACATAAATAATTATATGTTGGTAGTTGCGTGTTGCAGTGGGTGGGTTAGCTTGTAGCAGTGAGGATTTGTAGATATTTGGAAATTTAAAAGGCCATGCATATATTTTGTAAAAGGCTGTGCATATATTTTATAAAGGCTGTGCATATATTCATAGTACAAAATCTATTGTATATATTTTGTTATAAATAGTTACAGTTATATTTTTAAAATGTGAGTTATAACAGAATTATAAAGGTTACTATATAACTTATACTTTTATGTTGATGGGTCTGCATAGATTTATAATGGGTCTGGATACATTTGAGTAACATGAATGTAGTGGGTGGTATATATATAAATATCTTACATATATTTGTTTATACATATACATACTATTTTGGACTTAAGTTGATTTCGTCGATACTAAATTTATAGCAAATATTGTTTTAATTATAGCATACAAATTTATTTTACATGTTTGACTTTAGTATATAAATCCACCTATATACCTTTTACCTTCATCGATCCAGTTCTGATTCGTTTTATCAATTCTTGATCATCAGCCTTGTTCGTCCAATTCGCATTCAAATCTTACTTTGCTTTGAGTTGTTTTTTGGACTATTCGATGGTCCAGATCGTGATCCAATTTGTATCTTGTCGAGTCGTCAAAATCTCTAGCCTCGAAAGGTGAGCAATCACTCACGATTAACGTTCTTGTATTTTATTAAATTTGATTTCAATTGAAACGACAATTGAAATATAATGTTGTAGTTATTTTGTTATATATGCTATTATTTGTAACTGTTCACCTGTGGGATATGACACCAAATCCTGTGGTTTATATTTTATTTAAATTATTGATGATATATGCCTATTATTATTTTGCTATCACTCTGCAAGTTCCCTATTAGTATAGAATTCACTATGGGTTGAAATGATACATACCCGAATGGACTTTAGAATAGGAGAAAATCATTATGGGTTGAAATGATAAACCCAAGCGATTTTCATTTGAACTGAATTGGATTACGGGTTGAAATGATATCTACCAATATATATATACATACACTTAATTACGGATTGAAATGATAAATATCTGTATCACTTAACCATATGATAGAAGTATACACAGACGCCGTTGGTCCATATATAAATATTTTGAAATGACTTTCTATGGTTTTAGGAGAAATATAGGGTTTTAGTTAATATTGGAAATATTTTATATATAAATATGTTTAATGTAAAGTAGGTTTAATAGTAAACTCTAATTTAATAAAGTTTGATTTAATTAATAGAATATGTTCAAGTATTTTATTTTAAATAGATTTCCAATGTTTGTATATGTTAAGGAAGATAAAGTTGAATTGATTGGAATGGTATTTAATTAATAATTTTGTTTAATTAAATCAAATTCGAAACTTATTGAATTTGAAAACTTAAAATATAGTTCATAACATAACTTTCACTTTAGTGATTTAATGAATATTCACGTTTAAGAAATTGAAGGCAAATATAATGAATTGTAATATAAGGCTATATAAGTAATATTGAGTGGATATTTCAAGAATAAATAATAATGAAGTTAAATCAAGATCTATATGAAACTGTTGGGTTTAGTTTGAAATGTTGAAGCTTTGAAATACGGGGCTTAAATAATTAAATTGTGATTCAGATCTGTATTTGAAATTGATAAAATTTTGAATTTGTTCTTTAGAAGACTAAATTGAATGGAAATTGAAATTTGAGATTTACTTTAATCTGAATAGGAAAGTCAAGTTGATTTTTGAAGTGATCGGTGAAACTTGAGGAAATTATAAATACTTTACATTATAAAATTTTCAAAATCCATATATATCTATTTTTATATTGAAGTGAAAATGATATTTTGATTTTGAAATATAAATTAATTTGAAAGGACCACGGTGTTATAGTGTATATTTCTACGTTGTAGATAGTTCTGTAGATCCTTAAGGGATGGTTATCCCAAACATCCTTTAAGTTACTTGTATTTTATTTGATATTTCACTTGAGCTGCATTTATAGATATAAGAATGTTAATCCTGACTCGAGGTGTAACATTCCTGAATTTTGAACAAGTTTAATTTGACAATTTATTTAATTTTGAAAATAAAATTGAGATTATCTTTTGAAAATTTGAATGAATAAATATATCTATTGTAAATAAAATTTATTAATTTGACATCAAATGGAATGTAAAGATATATTTAAAAAGGTATTTGATTATTTATTCATTTATAAGTACAAATTTATTCTATATTAAATTTTGAATTTGAATTAAAAATGTAAAAAATTAGATTTGAATATAAAATTTGATTTGATTAAAAGATTTAAACCATTGGAACATAAAAAAAAAATGTTATATTCAAATAAAACATGAACATGATTTGTAAGTTAAAAATAAAACAAGGTTTAAAAACAATTTGTAAATAAATTTATGAAAAGGGACTTTACATAATTTTGTTTAAACATAACAAATGTAAGAAAACTAACAAATGAAATTACAAATGTCAAACAAAGTTAAACAAGTGGCAAACCCATATTTATTCTAAAATAAAATTTAATTAGAATGTAATTAAAAGAAAAACAAATTCTTTTCTTATCTTTTCAAGTCCTGTTAACAAAATTACAAGAACAGAAATTAAATTTAAAACAAGTCTTTTTCTCAAGAAAACAAACCTGGAAAACAGGCAATGATTCCTAAAGCAAATTACAAAAATCTGGAATTCAAGAAGATTCAAACTCAGTTTCAAAATAAATCTGAAGCAATTAAGACAAGGAGTTTAAAATGGAAGTGCAGTTTTCTCTGGGCTAAATTATAGCTGCAGAGAGAAAAGAATTTTAAGTTTTCAAATACTAGATCAAAACTCTGTCTTCAAGCAATCAAAGCAAAGTTTAAGTCAAAAGAAAATCAAGTAAAACAAATGCAAGATCAAAGAACAGATCAGGCTCAAGTGCTTCCAAATCAAACAAGTTGATGAAGTTTACAAACTGAAGCTTTGAAAACAAACAAAATGATAATCTGGAAATCTAGAAGCATAATCCAGTGCAAATGCAAGCTCTCTGGAAGATCACAATTTAAAGGCAAGTGAAGATTTCTTTTTAAATTTTAGATTTTATGTTGCAATCAATAAATAAAACAAGATTTGAACAATTTTTATTTAATAAGTTGCAGGGAATATCAAGTTCAAGGCTAAATTTGGTCTCTGGATTTCAAGTTGCAGAGAAAAAAAAAAATTAAAACTGTTTTGGTATACTTCTCTGCCATTTAAACTGTAAGTAAGGAGGATTTAAAAACTTTGTTTATTTATGAAATGGATGAACAAAACAAAAGGGAAATAAAGATCTATACTTACAATTGACAGGTTTAAAACTCCAAGATCTTAAGAAGAAGATTTTAAATCTGGAAAAAAAAAAAACACCTGGAAGAAGCAATCCTTTCTGGAATTAAACAAACTGTAAGTAAATTGATTCTTTTATTTGTTAATTAATGAAATAAGTAACAAATGCAATAGGAAATTAAGCAAAGATCTGTATTTATGAATTTGCAGATCTAAACTTCAGGAATTAAAGAAAAAAAAAAAAAAAAAAAAAAAAAAAAATGCAGGCTTGTTTCCTCTCTGTTCTTCTCTGGTACAAATACCCAGGTGAGCAAACTCACTTATATTGGCCTATGTTCTGTGATGTTGTGCTTGATGCTTGAAGCTTGTTCTGGAAATGTTGTTGATATGACTGTGTACTTGAGTATATTAGTTCATGCCTATTTTACAGATATATGTATATCTGCTCCTATGTTTACAGGCTCTCAAACCCTGTTCTTAAACTAAAATCTCCTTCTGAAGTTTATCTTAGACTTTAGGATTTAAATGAAATTGTTTATACAACCCAGACTTAAGTTTTAAAAATAGCTTGAGTATGTTTTGTTTCTAGACTACCTAGAAATATTAATATACAGTAAAAGAAAAAGAAAAAGGGGTTCTTGTTTAGTTTAAATTCAAACTCTTGAGTCAATCTCTGTTTAAGCATAGGTTATAAACAGAACTGGGTTGCTTCATCTCAAAGTAAAGATTTAAAACTATACTTCAGTCAAATTATTGAAGTGTCTTTGGAAATTTCCTGGAAATCAAAAATGACTGAGAGAAAAATAAAAATGTGTAAAATTCCAAACTTGGTAATCCATAAGTTCAGAATCAAGATTTGAATTCATAAACTTAAACATGATTTTTAACACTAAAATCATATATTTTTTTTCAATTTGGGATTAAGTGAGTTTTTCTGGGTTGAACAAAAGAAGGGTTTTGGGTTTTTATCTGACGATCTAGGGGATTTGGGATGTTGCAGTTCTTCCTGGAGGTGGAGGGATGTTAGGTGAGTGTGGTCACTGATAGGTAGGGGATGGTCGGAGATGTAGTTTAGAGGTGGCTGGAGGTGGTTTACAAATGCACAGGGGTGTGTGCATGTTTGTGATGGTGGTGGGTTGATGTTTCTGGGTTGCAGGGATTTCGACTCGGGTTGGTCTCGGGGGAAATAGGAAATGACTCGAAGCAAGTAGAGGAATGACCCGAAGTAAAATTTTAGCTTACTCGAGTACATTGTTTCAGGTTTTAGCAAAACAGAAACCTGTCTTTGCAGTTTTGAAATTGAAAGTTAAGTTTAAATTTAAACTAAAAGTTTAGCTTAGGATTTAAACTTGAATTTAAAATGAATTCAAATTGTTTGAATTCTTATTTTGTAATAATTTGAATGCAGGAATTCAAATTTGGTTTAAAATAAAAAAAAAATAATAAAAAGAAGAAGAAGGAAACTGTTTCCAGTTTTGTAAAGTTTGAACTTAATACAAACTAAAATTGAGACTTAAGATTTTGAAACTGAATTTAAGCATGAAATCAAATAAGTTTCAATTCTGTTTCTTTGAAATAATTTAGATTCAGAAAATTTTAAAGTTTGGTTTTCAAATTTAACAGGAACTGTTTTTCTGTTTTAAAATGTAAAAGTGAATTTAAATTGCAAGTGGAGATTGAGATGGAGTTTAATCTGAAAATTTTGAATATGAATTCAAATAAGATTATTTGAGATTTGAAATCATTTAAGCTTTTAAATTTAAATTTGATTTGAAAATCTCAAGCATAAATGCATTGTGTTTTGGCATTTGAAATTGAAAGGTTAAGTATCTAAATTAGGAAATTCAAAATGAATTCAATCTGAGTTTTTAAATCTGAATTTAAAATTTTAAACTTCAGTTTTAAAATAAAGATTTAAGTTTAAATTTCTTTTAAATGATTAAGTGATTTGCATTGAATGGAAGGTGTAATTGTAAGAAGCATTTTAAAGAATTTGAATTTAAATTTGAAATTGAGATATGAAGTAATGTTTATATAAAGTTAAATTTGATTCAAATCTAATTTTGAATCTTAGTTTTAAAATGAATTTAAGTTTTATAAATTTAAGAGTTTAAACCAAATTTGGTTGATAATGTAAAAATTTAAATGGTTTAATTTTAAAAAGAAATTTATTTTAACTTTTGTAAACTTCTTTCATAATTAAGGAATTATCATCAATTAAGGATTTTAGATTGATTTTAATAAATGAATGATTTATATTGCATTTAATTATTAGGTTAATTAAATGAATAATTAAATTATTTAATAAATTAATGAAATAAGTGATTACTTAAGGTAATTAAGGATTAAGGGTTTAGGATTAATTATTCTTTGAATAATTAACTTGTAATTAAGAATGATTTATTAAATAAAATTAGTTTTTAATTAATGATTAATAATTAATTAATCAAGTAATAAATAAATGATTAAATAAAGTAACCATTGCTTAGTGAAAGTAATTATAGTAGATAATTAAAGATTGATTTATCAGATATTAGGGTTAATTATTTTAAGGTAAAATTAATTTATGTGGTTAATTAATTAAGATAATTGAATCAAGAAAAATAGATTAAGGTTAATTAACTTAAAAATGATTGAGAAATCATTATTAATTAAGGAATAATTAATTGTTGAAATTAATTAAGGAATAATTAATTGTTGAAATTAATTAAGGAATAATAAATCTATTTATTAAGGACAATTAATTTTAACTAAGATTTAATTAATCAATAATTAAAAGTTTATTTGTTAAAGTAATTAATTGAGAAATAAGCAATTAAGATTAATTAATTACAATTAAAGGATAAATAAATTAAGATAATTTATTTAATAAATGATTAATAAATGAAGATGGTTAAGACTTAATTAATTATAGTTAATGATAATTAATCATTGATTTAAAGATTACAAATAGAAGTAATTATGTGGGTAATAAATTTATAACCACACGGTTTATTCATCTTAATTGTAGATGCTGGTTGTTATTGAATGTTGTGTGATGGATTGATATATTTGATATGTGATGAGATGCTATGTGATACTTTGTGCTGATCTACTATATTTATGATGAATATATTGTCATATGAATATGAAACCCCTTGACCCGTAGAACGACATTTGAATTTCGATGCGACAGGGAGTCGGATTTCAGTTGGTTATCCGAAACCCACATCGAATCATATCAGTGAACCTTTGTGATTGGTAATTTATTTATCTATGAATCTGTGAATACAGATGAGCGTTATGGGTCATACCGCTTATCGATTTGATTGAATCTATTGTGCACTATTGCGTTGAACCCTTGACCACACTTATACACACACAAATATGGATTGCACGTGGAAATTTGTTAAGTCACAGATTTTTGAAATTGTTTTTAAAAATTTGATTTTTGAATCCAAATTAGTTTTGGAATTGGAATTGAAGCTTTTGAAAATGAGTTTTCAAAAATGATAGTTATTTTAAATAACTTGATCGAATCTTGGAATTTAAATGAATTAATTTAAATTTGAATTCAATATTTGAAATTGAATTCGATGATTTGGGATCTAGGGTTAAAAGAAAAAGTTATTCAACTTATAAATGGGTTTATATGGGTTTTTAAAACCATGTTAAAAGTGATTTTTGAAATTTTAGTTTAACCCAAGATTTAAACTGGTATATAATTGGATTTTTTTTTTCTGAAAACGGAAACTGTTTGTGAGCCTTCATATAAGAAATGAATTTCCAATTGGTGTTAAAAGGACTTCAAGTCTAAAATGAAATGGTTTTCCAAGTTTTAGATAAATCTTTGGAAATGCGTTTTGAAAGCTATAAATCTTTAATTTAAAGATTTAATTGGGTTAATCCAATTGAAATGGGAATTGTTTTGGAATCTATGAATAGATCTTTGTGAAACTGGGTGAAACTTTGTGAAATAAATCTTTTTGTTTAAAGATTCAAAATGGTAATTTGTTTAACCATTGAAAGAAAAGTTTTGGATTTTATAAGTTGTGACTTAACTAAAATCCCATATCCATATGTTTTAAAATATTGCGCTCATTATTCGGTTTAGCCGGGAAAGGACCTTGTGTCATATAGCCCATTCCGAATAGTGATACGACGTTATGGATAACATTTGAAGACCGGTGGTGAAGACCGGGTATTTGTGAGAACGATAGGATAACCTATCGATTGACTCTGCACTGAGTTGCTCCGGTATAGAGTTCTCCTTAGTGATGGGAAGTCCGATCGGGATTGTGGATACCCGGATTTGCAAGGGCTTCTTCGGAAGTGCCTTCGGTTCTGTTCGAACCCGGAACAGACTTGTATGGTTGTATGTCCGACATTACACTTTGAGATGTTAACTGATTTCTATCAAATACATTTCTGCTTGGTGGCGGAGAATTTATTCTCTTAGCTTAACACCCTTCTCTGAGACGTACGAACTCAGAGGTTTTGTAGTTGATATTTATCAGTGATATTCCCAATTTGGTAATGTGGCATGCTGAGTGCTGCTGTGTGATGATCATTGGTTGATCATTTGTGATATGATCATTTGTTTGATCATTTATCTTTGTGATCATTGCTTTGGTCATCTGTTGACCCAAAGCATGGCTTTGTTGCACAAAGCGTAGCTTTGTGGACGAGACTGCATCAGGACCTCACACCCCGGAAATGGTCGAAACAGGAAAGATGCGGCAAGGTTATGAGGGTCGCGCCCTTTAGGGTATGTCATTCCCTTCTGGTAAAGGGTGGTATCATGGTATGGAGCCCAGATACTTACTCATGTTGATACACTATACCTATTACTGTGTGGTGTTGTTGTTGCGAGCGCTCGGATAAAGGTCCCAAAGGACCGGGGGATGGCATATTCGTGTAGTAGTTACCTAGTTACAGAGGTAACCCGGCCTTGTGTTGGCAGAGATCTAACCGTAACGTTAGTTCTCGGGACGTCCCACCAGAGGCGATCCCATGTGGCAGTAGGAAGTTCCTTAGCCTGACCATTTGTTGGAAATCCATTCTTCAATTACGTGCCTTGTACGGTTTTAGTTGTAGAACCTTCCATTTAACATGGCAGCTATAGTAGGCATAGCATCATGGTACCTATGCTGGCTAGGATTTATATTATACTTTCGAAAGATTTTCCACTATGCACTAGTAATAATATCCAAGAATTTTTCTCGTAGTAAGCATGTTTGACTATCATAAGGAGAAATCTCCCCCATGTGTGCGTTTGCATTGTGTGTGTGCCGGGAGGCCTTATGGTAGTTTCATTTTTCAAAAAGCATTGCGGATTTCAAATTTAAATTCTTTTGTTTGTTTTAAAAGACCAAATGTTTTTGTTTGCTCATACCAGTCCCATGACTGACCTGGAGTTTATTGTTCCTTTCCTAAACTCTGGGTGCCCACTATTTCCCACACGGGCAGTCTAGAGTTGGGGTTTTCAGATAATCAGTAATAGGTGTAGATTCGATAGCTTTCAGCCTTAGGATTTGGCAATCGCATTTGGATCGAGTTGCTTCTCTTCATTTTGATTTGGGAGTTCGAGCTATTCTGGATTGGTGCTTTGGAGATTACCGATACTGGAGTTCTTCCTTGAAGACTATTTTGGAGATCTGTTCCGCTGCTGGTGTTATCTTTTATTTCCGCTGCTATTCTTTGTATCTCTGATAATGGTGATATCTATTGTACCATTCTGTTGTATCATTCATGTTGTATCAGTTATTGTATCAAATGTTGTATATTGATATATGTTGTTCATTTTCTTCCGCTGTGTTATTTACTTAATGTGTTATAAGCTCCGGCGACTCGAATTTGAGCGGTCGAATCTGCGGCATTCGAGTACAATGTAAAGTATGGATGTCGATTTTCGAACGCGAAAAATTCGAGTTCGTTACATTTGGTATCAGAGCTGATGGTTAAAACCTTAGCTCAGGAGTATAACATATTAAGTAGCTCATTAGAGATAGGGTGAAGTATACCCTAGAATGAGTATATCCCTAAGATATCCGTTTGAATGCCTCAGTAAATTCTCTTACTATTCACCGATAGTAAGTATGAGTGCGAGGAGAGAACGAGGTAGGGGACAGGGGAGTACCACTACAAATGGTCAACACCCTGCAACAGTGGAAACAATTTTCTCTATCAATCTCCTTTGATTCGATTTCGAATTCTTTTGATTGCTTCGTAGCTGCTCCAGAAAGAAGCTTCGGTGTGATGGTGGCCTTACGAATCGTTGTAGAAAAATCCTTACTTCGTATCTTCATCGGTTTCTTATCAGCTTTTCGATCTAAACTCTAATGAATTTGAAATTTATAATATTAAATAAATTGGAAATTTTAAATTAAGTAAATTGGTTAACTAATATGAAGATTTGATCCATCTATCTATTCTCTGGGATCCGACATATTCTACGAACGATTAGTTATCCCTTCGAATTAATCAACGCCCTTGCATATTCGTAGACCGGTGGACCCAAATATCTTGTGTAATAATTGTATGAGTTTGTTCTCATATTGTTGATATTCTGATTTGGAAAACCAAATGCAGAATAAATAGCTCGATTCTGATCTGATTAATCATTTCTTTATCTATTATCTTTTCTTTCTCGTCTTCCTTGCAATTTCGAGGACGAAATTATTTTAAGGGGGGAAATCTGTAACATTCCTGAATTTTGAACAAGTTTAATTTGACAATTTATTTAATTTTGAAAATAAAATTGAGATTATCTTTTGAAAATTTGAATGAATAAATATATCTATTGTAAATAAAATTTATTAATTTGACATCAAATGGAATGTAAAGATATATTTAAAAAGGTATTTGATTATTTATTCATTTATAAGTACAAATTTATTCTATATTAAATTTTGAATTTGAATTAAAAATGTAAAAAATTAGATTTGAATATAAAATTTGATTTGATTAAAAGATTTAAACCATTGGAACATAAAAAAAAAATGTTATATTCAAATAAAACATGAACATGATTTGTAAGTTAAAAATAAAACAAGGTTTAAAAACAATTTGTAAATAAATTTATGAAAAGGGACTTTACATAATTTTGTTTAAACATAACAAATGTAAGAAAACTAACAAATGAAATTACAAATGTCAAACAAAGTTAAACAAGTGGCAAACCCATATTTATTCTAAAATAAAATTTAATTAGAATGTAATTAAAAGAAAAACAAATTCTTTTCTTATCTTTTCAAGTCCTGTTAACAAAATTACAAGAACAGAAATTAAATTTAAAACAAGTCTTTTTCTCAAGAAAACAAACCTGGAAAACAGGCAATGATTCCTAAAGCAAATTACAAAAATCTGGAATTCAAGAAGATTCAAACTCAGTTTCAAAATAAATCTGCAGCAATTAAGACAAGGAGTTTAAAATGGAAGTGCAGTTTTCTCTGGGCTAAATTATAGCTGCAGAGAGAAAAGAATTTTAAGTTTTCAAATACTAGATCAAAACTCTGTCTTCAAGCAATCAAAGCAAAGTTTAAGTCAAAAGAAAATCAAGTAAAACAAATGCAAGATCAAAGAACAGATCAGGCTCAAGTGCTTCCAAATCAAACAAGTTGATGAAGTTTACAAACTGAAGCTTTGAAAACAAACAAAATGATAATCTGGAAATCTAGAAGCATAATCCAGTGCAAATGCAAGCTCTCTGGAAGATCACAATTTAAAGGCAAGTGAAGATTTCTTTTTAAATTTTAGATTTTATGTTGCAATCAATAAATAAAACAAGATTTGAACAATTTTTATTTAATAAGTTGCAGGGAATATCAAGTTCAAGGCTAAATTTGGTCTCTGGATTTCAAGTTGCAGAGAAAAAAAAAAAATTAAAACTGTTTTGGTATACTTCTCTGCCATTTAAACTGTAAGTAAGGAGGATTTAAAAACTTTGTTTATTTATGAAATGGATGAACAAAACAAAAGGGAAATAAAGATCTATACTTACAATTGACAGGTTTAAAACTCCAAGATCTTAAGAAGAAGATTTTAAATCTGGAAAAAAAAAAAAACACCTGGAAGAAGCAATCCTTTCTGGAATTAAACAAACTGTAAGTAAATTGATTCTTTTATTTGTTAATTAATGAAATAAGTAACAAATGCAATAGGAAATTAAGCAAAGATCTGTATTTATGAATTTGCAGATCTAAACTTCAGGAATTAAAGAAAAAAAAAAAGAAAAAAAAAAAAAAAAAAAATGCAGGCTTGTTTCCTCTCTGTTCTTCTCTGGTACAAATACCCAGGTGAGCAAACTCACTTATATTGGCCTATGTTCTGTGATGTTGTGCTTGATGCTTGAAGCTTGTTCTGGAAATGTTGTTGATATGACTGTGTACTTGAGTATATTAGTTCATGCCTATTTTACAGATATATGTATATCTGCTCCTATGTTTACAGGCTCTCAAACCCTGTTCTTAAACTAAAATCTCCTTCTGAAGTTTATCTTAGACTTTAGGATTTAAATGAAATTGTTTATACAACCCAGACTTAAGTTTTAAAAATAGCTTGAGTATGTTTTGTTTCTAGACTACCTAGAAATATTAATATACAGTAAAAGAAAAAGAAAAAGGGGTTCTTGTTTAGTTTAAATTCAAACTCTTGAGTCAATCTCTGTTTAAGCATAGGTTATAAACAGAACTGGGTTGCTTCATCTCAAAGTAAAGATTTAAAACTATACTTCAGTCAAATTATTGAAGTGTCTTTGGAAATTTCCTGGAAATCAAAAATGACTGAGAGAAAAATAAAAATGTGTAAAATTCCAAACTTGGTAATCCATAAGTTCAGAATCAAGATTTGAATTCATAAACTTAAACATGATTTTTAACACTAAAATCATATATTTTTTTTCAATTTGGGATTAAGTGAGTTTTTCTGGGTTGAACAAAAGAAGGGTTTTGGGTTTTTATCTGACGATCTAGGGGATTTGGGATGTTGCAGTTCTTCCTGGAGGTGGAGGGATGTTAGGTGAGTGTGGTCACTGATAGGTAGGGGATGGTCGGAGATGTAGTTTAGAGGTGGCTGGAGGTGGTTTACAAATGCACAGGGGTGTGTGCATGTTTGTGATGGTGGTGGGTTGATGTTTCTGGGTTGCAGGGATTTCGACTCGGGTTGGTCTCGGGGGAAATAGGAAATGACTCGAAGCAAGTAGAGGAATGACCCGAAGTAAAATTTTAGCTTACTCGAGTACATTGTTTCAGGTTTTAGCAAAACAGAAACCTGTCTTTGCAGTTTTGAAATTGAAAGTTAAGTTTAAATTTAAACTAAAAGTTTAGCTTAGGATTTAAACTTGAATTTAAAATGAATTCAAATTGTTTGAATTCTTATTTTGTAATAATTTGAATGCAGGAATTCAAATTTGGTTTAAAATAATAAAAAAATAATAAAAAGAAGAAGAAGGAAACTGTTTCCAGTTTTGTAAAGTTTGAACTTAATACAAACTAAAATTGAGACTTAAGATTTTGAAACTGAATTTAAGCATGAAATCAAATAAGTTTCAATTCTGTTTCTTTGAAATAATTTAGATTCAGAAAATTTTAAAGTTTGGTTTTCAAATTTAACAGGAACTGTTTTTCTGTTTTAAAATGTAAAAGTGAATTTAAATTGCAAGTGGAGATTGAGATGGAGTTTAATCTGAAAATTTTGAATATGAATTCAAATAAGATTATTTGAGATTTGAAATCATTTAAGCTTTTAAATTTAAATTTGATTTGAAAATCTCAAGCATAAATGCATTGTGTTTTGGCATTTGAAATTGAAAGGTTAAGTATCTAAATTAGGAAATTCAAAATGAATTCAATCTGAGTTTTTAAATCTGAATTTAAAATTTTAAACTTCAGTTTTAAAATAAAGATTTAAGTTTAAATTTCTTTTAAATGATTAAGTGATTTGCATTGAATGGAAGGTGTAATTGTAAGAAGCATTTTAAAGAATTTGAATTTAAATTTGAAATTGAGATATGAAGTAATGTTTATATAAAGTTAAATTTGATTCAAATCTAATTTTGAATCTTAGTTTTAAAATGAATTTAAGTTTTATAAATTTAAGAGTTTAAACCAAATTTGGTTGATAATGTAAAAATTTAAATGGTTTAATTTTAAAAAGAAATTTATTTTAACTTTTGTAAACTTCTTTCATAATTAAGGAATTATCATCAATTAAGGATTTTAGATTGATTTTAATAAATGAATGATTTATATTGCATTTAATTATTAGGTTAATTAAATGAATAATTAAATTATTTAATAAATTAATGAAATAAGTGATTACTTAAGGTAATTAAGGATTAAGGGTTTAGGATTAATTATTCTTTGAATAATTAACTTGTAATTAAGAATGATTTATTAAATAAAATTAGTTTTTAATTAATGATTAATAATTAATTAATCAAGTAATAAATAAATGATTAAATAAAGTAACCATTGCTTAGTGAAAGTAATTATAGTAGATAATTAAAGATTGATTTATCAGATATTAGGGTTAATTATTTTAAGGTAAAATTAATTTATGTGGTTAATTAATTAAGATAATTGAATCAAGAAAAATAGATTAAGGTTAATTAACTTAAAAATGATTGAGAAATCATTATTAATTAAGGAATAATTAATTGTTGAAATTAATTAAGGAATAATTAATTGTTGAAATTAATTAAGGAATAATAAATCTATTTATTAAGGACAATTAATTTTAACTAAGATTTAATTAATCAATAATTAAAAGTTTATTTGTTAAAGTAATTAATTGAGAAATAAGCAATTAAGATTAATTAATTACAATTAAAGGATAAATAAATTAAGATAATTTATTTAATAAATGATTAATAAATGAAGATGGTTAAGACTTAATTAATTATAGTTAATGATAATTAATCATTGATTTAAAGATTACAAATAGAAGTAATTATGTGGGTAATAAATTTATAACCACACGGTTTATTCATCTTAATTGTAGATGCTGGTTGTTATTGAATGTTGTGTGATGGATTGATATATTTGATATGTGATGAGATGCTATGTGATACTTTGTGCTGATCTACTATATTTATGATGAATATATTGTCATATGAATATGAAACCCCTTGACCCGTAGAACGACATTTGAATTTCGATGCGACAGGGAGTCGGATTTCAGTTGGTTATCCGAAACCCACATCGAATCATATCAGTGAACCTTTGTGATTGGTAATTTATTTATCTATGAATCTGTGAATACAGATGAGCGTTATGGGTCATACCGCTTATCGATTTGATTGAATCTATTGTGCACTATTGCGTTGAACCCTTGACCACACTTATACACACACAAATATGGATTGCACGTGGAAATTTGTTAAGTCACAGATTTTTGAAATTGTTTTTAAAAATTTGATTTTTGAATCCAAATTAGTTTTGGAATTGGAATTGAAGCTTTTGAAAATGAGTTTTCAAAAATGATAGTTATTTTAAATAACTTGATCGAATCTTGGAATTTAAATGAATTAATTTAAATTTGAATTCAATATTTGAAATTGAATTCGATGATTTGGGATCTAGGGTTAAAAGAAAAAGTTATTCAACTTATAAATGGGTTTATATGGGTTTTTAAAACCATGTTAAAAGTGATTTTTGAAATTTTAGTTTAACCCAAGATTTAAACTGGTATATAATTGGATTTTTTTTTTCTGAAAACGGAAACTGTTTGTGAGCCTTCATATAAGAAATGAATTTCCAATTGGTGTTAAAAGGACTTCAAGTCTAAAATGAAATGGTTTTCCAAGTTTTAGATAAATCTTTGGAAATGCGTTTTGAAAGCTATAAATCTTTAATTTAAAGATTTAATTGGGTTAATCCAATTGAAATGGGAATTGTTTTGGAATCTATGAATAGATCTTTGTGAAACTGGGTGAAACTTTGTGAAATAAATCTTTTTGTTTAAAGATTCAAAATGGTAATTTGTTTAACCATTGAAAGAAAAGTTTTGGATTTTATAAGTTGTGACTTAACTAAAATCCCATATCCATATGTTTTAAAATATTGCGCTCATTATTCGGTTTAGCCGGGAAAGGACCTTGTGTCATATAGCCCATTCCGAATAGTGATACGACGTTATGGATAACATTTGAAGACCGGTGGTGAAGACCGGGTATTTGTGAGAACGATAGGATAACCTATCGATTGACTCTGCACTGAGTTGCTCCGGTATAGAGTTCTCCTTAGTGATGGGAAGTCCGATCGGGATTGTGGATACCCGGATTTGCAAGGGCTTCTTCGGAAGTGCCTTCGGTTCTGTTCGAACCCGGAACAGACTTGTATGGTTGTATGTCCGACATTACACTTTGAGATGTTAACTGATTTCTATCAAATACATTTCTGCTTGGTGGCGGAGAATTTATTCTCTTAGCTTAACACCCTTCTCTGAGACGTACGAACTCAGAGGTTTTGTAGTTGATATTTATCAGTGATATTCCCAATTTGGTAATGTGGCATGCTGAGTGCTGCTGTGTGATGATCATTGGTTGATCATTTGTGATATGATCATTTGTTTGATCATTTATCTTTGTGATCATTGCTTTGGTCATCTGTTGACCCAAAGCATGGCTTTGTTGCACAAAGCGTAGCTTTGTGGACGAGACTGCATCAGGACCTCACACCCCGGAAATGGTCGAAACAGGAAAGATGCGGCAAGGTTATGAGGGTCGCGCCCTTTAGGGTATGTCATTCCCTTCTGGTAAAGGGTGGTATCATGGTATGGAGCCCAGATACTTACTCATGTTGATACACTATACCTATTACTGTGTGGTGTTGTTGTTGCGAGCGCTCGGATAAAGGTCCCAAAGGACCGGGGGATGGCATATTCGTGTAGTAGTTACCTAGTTACAGAGGTAACCCGGCCTTGTGTTGGCAGAGATCTAACCGTAACGTTAGTTCTCGGGACGTCCCACCAGAGGCGATCCCATGTGGCAGTAGGAAGTTCCTTAGCCTGACCATTTGTTGGAAATCCATTCTTCAATTACGTGCCTTGTACGGTTTTAGTTGTAGAACCTGCCATTTAACATGGCAGCTATAGTAGGCATAGCATCATGGTACCTATGCTGGCTAGGATTTATATTATACTTTCGAAAGATTTTCCACTATGCACTAGTAATAATATCCAAGAATTTTTCTCGTAGTAAGCATGTTTGACTATCATAAGGAGAAATCTCCCCCATGTGTGCGTTTGCATTGTGTGTGTGCCGGGAGGCCTTATGGTAGTTTCATTTTTCAAAAAGCATTGCGGATTTCAAATTTAAATTCTTTTGTTTGTTTTAAAAGACCAAATGTTTTTGTTTGCTCATACCAGTCCCATGACTGACCTGGAGTTTATTGTTCCTTTCCTAAACTCTGGGTGCCCACTATTTCCCACACGGGCAGTCTAGAGTTGGGGTTTTCAGATAATCAGTAATAGGTGTAGATTCGATAGCTTTCAGCCTTAGGATTTGGCAATCGCATTTGGATCGAGTTGCTTCTCTTCATTTTGATTTGGGAGTTCGAGCTATTCTGGATTGGTGCTTTGGAGATTACCGATACTGGAGTTCTTCCTTGAAGACTATTTTGGAGATCTGTTCCGCTGCTGGTGTTATCTTTTATTTCCGCTGCTATTCTTTGTATCTCTGATAATGGTGATATCTATTGTACCATTCTGTTGTATCATTCATGTTGTATCAGTTATTGTATCAAATGTTGTATATTGATATATGTTGTTCATTTTCTTCCGCTGTGTTATTTACTTAATGTGTTATAAGCTCCGGCGACTCGAATTTGAGCGGTCGAATCTGCGGCATTCGAGTACAATGTAAAGTATGGATGTCGATTTTCGAACGCGAAAAATTCGAGTTCGTTACACGAGGGTTTTTGTGTTTTGCTTTACGCTCGGTTTAGACTGAGTGATACAGCATTTGAGACTCACCTTCGAAGTTGGATTTTTTCTTGAAGATCCAACTATCTATCCTTTCAGTCATCCAGTTGATTGGTTCAGAGAAGTCATCTTCTCGTACTGGAGACTTCACTGCATCTGAGAAATTTTGTTGTATTTTATTTCTAACTCTGATGTTTATATAGTTGCTTCATGAACTACTATTCATTTATTCCACTGCGTATTATTGTACTACTCTGTATCCATGATTCTGTGATTGATTTATTTACTGTATATGTTAAGTTTGCCAAATTTAAATTAACAATCTGATATTTTGAGTAATTCAAGTCCGACTTGTGCGGATGCAAATAGTTGAAAATAACGGGCCGTTACAGTTTGGCTATTATAAATTTTGGATAAGATACTAGTAAAGGGAAACCCATAATGCTAAGCAGCATGGTCTCAATAGATATCTATATGGTTTGAGATGATTGGTTATTATTCACACCAGGCTATTGTCTAACTTGAAGTTTATGTTTTCCCTTAAAATCTCCGGTGCTAAATTAATGTTGAGTAGTTTAATAGTTATGGTTTTCAGGTACTCCTTTAAACGAATAAGCTTCCGAAGACATGCAGGAGGCATGCTAGTTATTAGGAGTTCTTTCTGTTTGATTATGTTGTATTTATGTTGCAATGGGAAAGTTGTTTAACTGCCTATGTTTAGACTCTGACCATACATGGGGACATCTTCATATGTCACTTTTGGTATATTTTGTAATAATTATATTTCTCTGAACATGGGTTATGAATTTGGATTATGTAATGAATTTGAAAAATGATTTGAGGTTGAATTAGAAATCTATTTTATGATTTTATGAATTTCTCATATTCATGTGTTTCTGTTATATCAATGTATCCAACATTACCATATTCGGTCGTCGAAAATTAATAACTATAGTGAGTGCAACATCCACAGCCGTCAGTTTTAGGCTCCGAGTGCGGGATGTTTCAACTATTTAGAGTATGGAAAAGAAATATAAGAGCTTTTGGACATGGCCATTTTCCATATTAATAACCCACTAATTGCCAAAGATTTGGACAAACAAGCTCTGTGTCTTGAGCTTTAGCAAAAGTTTGCTTTAAATAGACTCTTCATTTTGTTTGATTGTTGTACCTATAACTTTGAATATAGTACATTAGGTCATATATGAATTTGTATTTGACTATATGTAACATCAAATGTTAGGTACGTAATATTAAATCAAATACTAGCTCTTATATGAAATTTCTTGGCAATTATTATCCTACGTTTTGCATTTTGAGCTTTTGATGTCGGACCATTATTCTTCTTTCTAATAGAACAAAGAACTGTGCTAATTGAGCTTTTCAAAAGTTGATATAAGAATTTCCTTTTCCATTAATACATATATAGCAGCTCGTTTAATAATGGAGATTCCCATTAAATGAATTCCAAGCTGGAATGAGAGCTACCTTAGCAATGCCCTGCCATAATAAATCCTTCGGATGATTATTTCCATAGAAGCCAGAGCCATTCTGGTTATGGTCCGAATAAAAGATCAGAAAACCTATCTGATAATTAGTAATAGAAGACCAAAAATTTATCCAACAATAGTAATGGGAAACCAGAACACCTGTCTAACAATAGTAATAGAAGACTAGAACACCAGTTTGGAAGACTAGAACAACCGCTTGAAATTATAATAAAAGACTGAAACACCTTCCTGGCAATTATATTCGAGGGCCAGAACAACTATCTAGCAACAGTAATAGAATACAAAAACATCTGTCTTGCAAATATAGAAGACCAGTAATTGCATCTGATAAAAGACTGGAAATCTCATCTGAAAAAAGACCAAAAATCCATCTGATTATATCAGAAGACTAGAAATCCTTATCTGGCCATAATAAAAAAAGACCAAAAATCCTTATCTTACAATAATTATAAAAGACCGAAAATCCCCAGCTGGCAATTGAAGATACTTTTTCTAAGGAGCATAAATGGCTTATTTTCGATGGATCCTTCAGTAGAAGTTTGTCTGATTTGGAGCACCAACTGGCTCTTATTTTTGCATTTTCTTCTAAAAAATTGATTGATTTAGCACTGTGGCTTGGCCCTGATATTGATTGATTTGTTTAGCACCATCTTAGGAGTTGATCTTTACTTAGATCAAATCGCTTATCACTGTAACGACCCATAATTTTCGATAATTTAAATTTGTTAATTTAATAAATTTTGGAAATTTAATTCGAAAAAAATTTTTGTAATTTAATAATGAAATCACTAAAATAAAGGCAATAATGTCAATGCAAGTTAACAAATAACTAATTTAGTGCAAACCCAATTAATTGAAATAAGTGCAAGGTCATAATTGATTGTAAATAGTAAATTGGGAAATAAAATTCAAAGTTATATTAATTGGCGAAATAATACGTAATAAGTTGTAATTTGGATAAATCAATATTAGATAATTAATCGTAATAATTGTTGGTTGACAATAACGTATGAATAGGAAAATGATTGATTGAATAAAAGAATGGGAATCAAGATTTATTAATTTAAATTTAATAATTGGATTAGTTGGAATTAAATAAAAATTAATATTTAAATATTACGTAAACAGGGATTAAGATGAAACTGGGAAATATTAATATACCATGTTATAAACCAATGCTAATTATATCCTTATTGTAATAAAAGACTTGAATAACAAGGTTTAAAAGTTAATAAAGGGATTTTGGAATTTTAAATTTATAAATTTCTAAATTTAATGAAATTGAAATTAAACACGAAAATTGAGGAATTAATCAATTTTAAATCGACAGCTAAATCTTTTTAAAATTATTTTTGAATGGTTAAGAAATCAAAATTGATAGAAGTTGTAAATTATTAAAATTTAAATTGGAAAGTGATTAATTAATTTAATATTAAATTATTTAATTAACCAGCAATTTTGGCCACTGACTCGGATTTCGACGAAACCAGTTTCATCGAATCCATAACTGTGAATTATTATAGGATTTCAAGTTTTGTAACGATTGGACTTGTCGTTTGATCGTACGGACTCGAAACGGCTAGAAATCAATTCAATCGAAATCAATCTGAAATAATTTGATTTTAGCGTAACTTCTTCATACGATGGAATTTGGACATGAAATCTGTTTCATTGATTTTAAAATATTCAAAAACATCTGTTTTGATATATAGGTTGACCCATTTTCGTTCCGGCATTGAAACGGGCTTTTGGGTCAATTATCACACAAAACCCAAATTCGATCGAGCCCATCCGTTCTATTTTGTTCTGCCTATATATATCCAGTTATAAACCCTAGCAGCCTTTCTATTTCTCATTTCTGTACGTATAGAAATTTTTGTTGCTTCTCGAAATTTCTGTTGCTCCTCTTTCTCAATGGCAGACAAACACTAAAATTCACAACCCAATTTCAATACAAAATTCAACCTCAAAAATTCAAACTCCTCAATACATATCTAATTATATACCGATTTGAAGCTCTCGACGAGTGCATCTCATATTTGAAATTCTTTTTTTGATTTGAAGCTCTATTTGTCCAGAAATTGACGATCAATTCTCGGCCATTCATCAAGCGACGATCAAATTCAGCAGATCGTCGAATTGACCATACAATATTGTGGAGAGGACCGAGGGGAGTGCATCGATGAAATTCGTTCGTCGAACTGACGGTCAGATCGACGAGAACAATTTAGTTAGGGTTTTCAATCCATGGTGGCGGCAGCTTCTTTTCCCTGTCGATCAAGGCTCTAGGCATGAACTTGGGGGGTCTCGAGACGTGATAACAGTGGCGATCGGCGCGAGATGCGGCGGTGGCTGAAGCGCCTAGTGGCGGCTAGTTTCTCGTGCACGTGCGTCATTCACAATTTCTAGGCGGTGGCTTCTTCTTTTTCGAACGAACGATTAGGGTTTGTGAACGTGAATGTACAGGGTGCGTAGTGGCGCTGACGTGTAAGTGTGTAGTTTTATTTTATTTAATTTCTAATTTAAAACATCTATCTTTTTATGTTAATAACGTTTTCATAGGAGGTCCATTTTACGCACGGTTTTCTCCACTTAGTTCGTATTGAAATTCCAGATATTTTGATGCTGGTTTGGATGAATTCCGAGGCTGTTCAAATTTTGGGTTTAAATTCGATTTAAATTCAATTTAAACTCAAAAGTTGAGTGTTTTAACACACTCACAACTTCTAAAATTTCCTATGTGTGTTAAATTAATTTTTGATGTGATTTAAATTTATTTACGACCGTTTGGCATATTATTAATCATCGTCCCAGTTAAATTGAATTTATTGGATTAAATTATTATTTAATTTATTATTGCATATAAACTGCCAGTTAAATTATTATTTAATTTATTATTGCATATAAACTGTCAGTTAAATTGTTATTTAATTTATTATTGTATATAGACTGCAAGTTAAATTGTTATCTAATTTATTATTGAATATAAACTGCCAGTAAATACCTTTTATTTATTATTTGTCCTATATCGATGTTATTGATTAAATTGGATGATGATTTTGATGTTTGATGATTGATATTGGATGAATGGATGTTGTATTTTATACTGTTATAAAATACAAGTTGTTATGGATTTATTTCATTCGGGATTGCGGTTTGAAATGATATACAACCGTATTTATGTTTTAAATTACGGATCGAAATGATAATATCCGTATCACTTGACCACTGGATTGAAAATTATATATACAGACACGTGGTCGATATATATAAATATTTGGAAGTGATTTTTATGGTTTTGGAAAGAAATATATGGGTTTATATAAATATTGATTTTGATATTATTTAATTTTTTTATATATAGTTAAATTCTTAAATTTAAGCTATGTATAATTTTGTTCATTATATAATGAGAGTAAGAATAAAGTTTGATTTTATTAAAATATAATATAGGTAAAATTATATTTTGTTATATATATATATAGAGAGAGAGTTTATAATGATATTGATAAATTAAGGTTGAGAAGATGGATTTGAAATTGGTTTAAAATTGTTTTTAATTAAGAATGTTATTTAATTAAAGCAATCTGGAACTTATTGAAATTGAGATTTAAAAGGACATGATTTTATAACTTGATGATGGTTTAAGGCGATTAATGAATATTTGAAGTTTAATGGTTTTACTTAAATTATATTTGATTTATTAAGTAAACATTTCAAATATAAATAATAGTAATTGAATTTGATATATGTGGAATTATAAAAGAATTAGTTTTGAAATGGTAAAATATTTAAAGCATTGAAATATATGGAAATTGAAATGGTTATTTGAGGGTTCAAATATGTATTTGGAATTGATTTGTGAAATTAAAGAAGTTAATTTATTATATAAAGTAATTTAATATTTAATCCATTTAGGTGGTGTAGTTATGTTTCAAAGTTATGAGTTTCAAAGCGTTATGATTTGAAAGTGTTTTACTTTAAGTGTTTGATTTCAAAGTGTTATAACTTTGGAAGTGCTATGATTTTGGAAAAGGATATATTTGAAATAAAAATGATATTACAATGATTTGGGTTTTTATAAAAACGACATCATATTGATTTAGTTTTTGAAATGGAAATGATATTGTATTTATATGGTTTTGAAATGGATGTTATATACTAATTTTTGAAGTTTAAATTATTTTGAAATGACCGTGGTGTTATAATAACGTTTGGTTGTTAAAGAGACCGAAATCGGAAGTTGTCATAGTCCCTGCCAGCTCCGAAAACCACTTTGACAATTATGTACGCGGTGGAGATTCTAGAATGAAGTAGGATGGTGGCGACGTTCTATTAAGGTATATACGTGGACCCAACTCCCATAAGTTGGCATAAGGTGGCTAAAATAGGAGCGATTCTCGGGCCAAGGAGGTAGCCCCTCTTATCGGACACACACCTTCGATTTTATACTATGACTTTTGGATTAATTCGGTGGCCACTTTTGGTTTTTGATTTTGGGGGTGTGGCTCGAGGTGGGCGGTTGTAGCTGCTATGCGTTACCACCAGCTCGGATGTGTAATTGGTATATCTATCCTGGCATTGCCTTGTGTGCCGTGTCACCTACCCTATCGCGCCTTGTACGAGTTTGGTTTTCTCCCATAGTGTAACGGTCGGATTTTTTGACTCTCAAAATATCAAACCTTAGGGCTAAAGAAGAAGAAGGTAGAAGAAGAAATAGAAACAATATCAGAATCTTACCAACGAAACGGAATAAAATATAATAGATGATAACAAATCTTTTACACAAAAGAAATCATATCTGTTTTATACATACATCATCAGAATACAGCATCCGAGTTCAATACAATCAACAACACAGCTCAAGACGGTTATAATATCTCGTCCTTCTAAAATTGAATATACAGCGGAATATACGTCATATACGTCGGATACGTCTCGCCATCCAGCTTGACTCCTGAGCTCCACAACAGTCCATCTAGAATCTGTACTCTATAGTACTCTGTCTGACCTGAGCATTATAGTTAAATAACAACTGTGTCAGTCTGGAAAACCAGCGTGAGAAAACACACTCAATTGGATTATTAAAGTTTTCAAAATCCTTTGATATCAAAGGTATCTCGTAAGACCAAGCCATAAATAAACATGTCGGGTTTTTACCTTACGATAACCAAAATATTTCTTATAAAATCCTCTGATATTATAATAGTGTTCATATACAGATACTTATTCAAATAGCCGAAATTGTTACATTTATTAAATTCAAGCTAATAGGTATACAAACAAAACCGTAAAGGCACGTAGGTAGAATGGATTTCCATCTAATGACTAGGCACTGGGGTACCACCTATCACGGTACCATGTCTAGATCAGCATACCGAGGATCCACCCTAAATCCTCTACAACACAAGACCGGGACTACCCCTTACTGGATAATCTCGAATAAGATCACCCCGCGGTTGGGATCAGCAACCGCCCACAAAGCCGAATAAAAAGGGACATCTAGACAGGGATGAGCTTCCCTAATGGGCATGATCCACTTAGCCTTGCTGCATAACCCCAAATTTTCAGTCATTCCTGGTTGATGCGGCTCGAGGCTAAGCATTATCTTTTTAGAACATTTCCCTTAGAATGCTCATCGTCCTCCTGATGATGTTCTGAAAGCATTCATTCATATAATTCCATCCCGAGTTCGAACGGAACTGAAGGCACTACGCCTACTACATCCATTTTTGGAATCACCCTCAGGATTAGTAGCGATCAGCCCTTGTACTTCACTGCTCCATCTTCGATCCCGGCTCTTGTCTTCCTCATGAAAACGTTCAAACCGGATCGAAGTGGTTTTCTGAAAATAAATCTCGATCCCGGTCTCTTCAAAATGATCAGCCCAGTGGCCAATATTGATAGTCGGTTGTTTAACTATCAAATTACATTCATAAACAATCATCAAGCAATAATAATTTCTCACAAATTATTTATTAACCTCAAAATATCTTCGCAAGATATATTTCCACTTTTCCACCTTTTGAAAATAGTTTCAAACCATCTTTCTCTTGTGGATTAAGTTGCCCAAATATTTTCTATTTCCACTGCAATCACCAAGTACAAATACTTTAGATTTTAAAATAATTTTAAACACTTAAAATATAATTTAACACATTAAAATTAAAAGTACTTAAATACTTTATTCAAAATATATATACTTTAAGAATATTTAAAATAAAACTACTTTATAAAATATAAAACTAATTTTTTAAAATAAAAGCTAAGCCAAACTAAATTTAAAATAAGAGATTACGAAATCCCATACAAGTTTTAAATAAATCTTAAACGAAGATATCTTTAAATAAAACCACTTTATAAAATTTAGATATTAATAATCAATTTTAATAAATATTTTACTTTTAAAAATTTAACAACTTAAATAGTAATTTCTTAAAAACAATTCTTTTATACAACTTTAAAACTTTTAACTTATACTTAAAAATATGCATCGAAAGCGTACTTGGCTTTTCAGGGAAATACAGTTTCCTTTCATACTTTTTTTTCTTTAAAATAAATCATTGTTTATTTTTAAAACAAATAACCCATTCCTTTATAAATTCCCATCATGAATTTATACTTCCAATATCTTATTTCACTTTATAAACCCAATTTATAAGTTCCATATTCTCACCCTTCTCTCAAACACAGTTTCAAATACTAAATCAATTTCCAAATTGATTTTAAAAAATTTCTACATTAAAATAAATTCCTTTACTTATCCAAAATTATTTCAAAACCCATAAATTCCAGATTTAATTTCTTTATTATAATCTAAAATCTTTTTAAACCGAATATCAATTTCATACATTTCCAGATCTATTCTTTATTCTTCCAAACAAATTTTAAACCTTGAATTTTTAAAATAAATTCTTTATTCCCTTAAATAAAACCTTTTAAGTTTAAGAATTCATTTATTTCCATTTATCCATAAATCTCCTTTCCAATATCTGGAATTATTTATTTGAATTTAAAATAAACTTTTTTTTTTTCCAATTCATTCTTTAATTATCCTAATTTCTCCAAAATTATTTTTCTTAAAAAGTCTCTCCTTTTATCTCCTTTCAAAAATCCAATCTTTATATTTTGGTAACTCAATACCAAATATATTCCATCTATTCATAGCATCCAATATTCCAATACCCAATATAATCAATAACCTATCATATATTATCAAATAGAGCATAGACTATAAAAATAAATCACACTACTTTGAGGAATCCAGTTGGATCCCTCCAACCTGTTTCACTGTATTCACAGATGTTAGCACAATATAAAATACCAATTCCACTTCGAGGTGGAATATCGCGGTATACTAGAATTAAATAATGTCCTCCGCTATTATACGGCGCATATGGTCTCATCCGCTATATAATGCGGGAAATCAATCACTTCAATATGTATTATACACTACTGTATAATATACCACATTCAATCAATTCAATCATTCGATTAATTATTTAAATTTAACCATTTAAATTTAAATAGCAATCCAGAAGAGTGAGAATAACTCACCTTTGATTTTGCAATCCACTTCAATCTCAACTCGGTCTCTTCACGATTTAGACCTTGTAAAAATATTTATATGGTTTATTAACATTTGAATTAATCGAACAATTTATTTCCCACTTAGTAAATTTTAACTCAATCTAATACTCTTACTTAAACTATTTTTTCTATAATAGATAAATTTCTAGTTACAAACATGATTAAATAAGTTTACTAATGGGATAATGACAATAATACATATTGTTATATTTAATTTTATTTTTAAAATAAGCTAGTAGGTTTTAAAATGTACATAAGTAAATATTTTTTTCTCACCTCATTTATAAAACTACACATTAAAAATGATAAGTACTGATTTAAAAATTTTGTTTCCTTTTCTGTAAAACACAGCAGTAAATTACTTTACTGTGTAAATGTTATTTACATATCTATATAAATTTATAAATTACAGAAAATAAGTTGTTTAATAAAATCTACTGTTAAAATATTCTTATAGACTTACTGTAATTTTAAAATAAATTTTATCTTCATGTTTTAAATAAATAATAACATCTAGTAATCAACGGCCAAAACTCACCTCGACCCTGTCGCGTTGCCAAAGACCAGATATCGCCCTCCCCAGCTCGACTTCCATAATGCCATCTCACGTGCCCCACGCGACCCACATGCATGCGAATTGCTCACGAAACCCTCGCCTTCGCCCTTGATGTGGCCACCAAACGTCCACCACGAGCAGCTACCACGCGCCCTAACGTCGAACTTGAACTCGACTCCCTTAAGCCTCGCAATCCCTAGCCTTACGTGCCATCGCCTATTCGCCACCACTCCATCACGAGCGACCACTGCCCCAAATTGATGACCTGACTCGTCAATGGCACTGTGCCCTCCTACTCGCGCCGATCTCGAATTGAAGTCATACTCGAGAAATGAATCTATCCCTAGCCTCCGCGACGAACTCATGCTCCAACGCCGAGCCTTCTTCTCCCATCAAATTTCGAGCAATGAATGATTCAACTAGAGATGATTTAAATTTGCTCGACCTTTATTAGATTTAGGTTTTCTTTTATTTTTTTTATCTGGGAGAATTCGATTTTGAGGAGGCCATGGACTAAGTTGATAGCGAAGTCGATTTCTCTTGTTTTTTAACTACTCGCCAAAGGCTTAAAGAAAAATTGAAACACGTATTAGCGTGAGGTACAAATGTTATACCCAAGGAAACATTTGTTAAAGAAAAGAAAGAAAGGCTGTAGGAATAATTTTGTCAAACAATTTGAATTTTAAATTATTATTTGAACCCAAAACCATCTTGAATTACGCAACTCAAAATCTTTACCTCCTATCGATGCATCCTCTAGGAGTTCATAATGTTAAACCCTATTTCGAACACAATGGAAAAGGTTTCGAGTCCTAATTCGATCGTATGGAGAAGATAGCTTTTTGCACCAGTTATTGAATTGAATTTCAATTAAAATTTCAACGCGTTTATCTATCTTATGATCACTCGACAACTCCAAACACTACGAAAATTAAAATCCGATAATAATACACTATTATGGATTCAATGAAACAGGTTTCATCGAATTCCGAAACTATGACTTGGAATGCTATTTTTAAATTCAATTTAAACAAAAAAAATTCAAAACTGAACAAACCATCTTTAAATTCAAATTTACACACCTACTATCTTCAATACTGTTTGTGCCAAAATTGGTCACAAACCCCAAATACCGCTAACGCACCAGTGTATGAATACAAATCAATAATATTCAAACACAAATCTCAGATCTCAGCAAATATTCAACAGTAATCCAGAAGTAATGAACAAAAACACAAGTTTTTATAGTGGTTCGGCTATCTCCGGCCTACGTCCACTCCAAAGTTTTATCCTTTTTATTGATTATCCTTGAAGATTACAGATAATTACAGATGATTACAGCAATTTCGAAGTCCAAATCCAAAATTAAATAGCAGTAGTGATGGTATGAAATGATCCTAGCGGCGTCCGGGCGTGCTTGCTTTCTCCAAATTTTCCGACCCCTTTTCTGAATGACCAAGGGCTCTATTTATAAGCGTAGGAGGCTGATATTTCTCCTAAAATCCGGGAAGACCGCTTCAGGCACGTGAGGGGGGCCCACGTGCCCGAAATCTGGAGGTCCGGGCCCACATCAGGATCGATTCGAAGTAAGGTTCGAATCGATCAAGAATTCATCCAATTGAGCTGAAATTTGGTGAGAACATTCTTCAACATGTATGTAAGATCCTGTAAAAATTTCATTGCATTTGGACCAACGGTTTGGAAGATATGATCGTTTCAAGTTCAAGGATCCGTGCGTTCTGAATGGTTCGAACCCATGCTTCGAACCCACACTCTTCGAAACCACCCTCTTCGAATCCATGCTCTTTGAATCCATTCTCTTTCGAATCCACGTCCTTCGAATCCATGTCCCTCGTATCCATCTCCTTCGAATCCACGAAGCTGACTCCCCTCCTTCGAATCCCTCTCCTTCGAATCCCTTTCCTTCGAATCCATGGAGTTCCTATGGATTCGAACCACCATCGATGCGAACTAACCAGTATACACCTTTATGCCTCTACATCGAGTCGAAGTCCATCGATTCAAAGAACCATCGATGCGAACTTTACCAAGCCGAAACCATGCCATTCGATATGAAGTGTATCGATTCGAACTGTCCTTGCACAACGCCTCTTGATCGATGCGAACCTGTTGGGTTCGAATCCATCCTGGTGGGTTCGAGTCTAATCGATTCGAACCGAGCACCACTTTGTCCCTTTTGATGGATTCGAACAACATGCATTCCCCACCTTGAATCCATCATATTTCCTCCATACGAACTCTGATTAACTTGAAATTTGAAACATAGCCTTTCCTAGTCCTTATCATCACCTCCAATCAATTTCGTCCCGATCGGAGTTCAACAAAATTTTGACGATATCGATCGTAGCCTTGATTCCAACCGATCTCCAATCCTGATATTCATAATTCCTTGCCAATTTTTCGATATTCCAGTTTTGACCAAAAAATGGGATAACACTTTGGCCCCCAAAACATGCCTTGTGATAACAAGGCGTGTTTTGAATAGTTCCGAATCCAATATCCGAAGTCCATAGCCACAATGCCAGAGTATATCATCCTTGAGTGCTTCAAGTCGATGCCCGATTCCAAATCCCGTAACCAAAGCCTTAGCCAATTCCATATCCATTCGAACTCGACAACCGAGTCCCAATCCATCCTTATTCAATAGCCAATAACCGAATCCAGGACCTCTCCGGGTCGATATTCAAATCCATAACCTCTCCGGGCTCTTGCCAAGTGCAATCTACACATGACGATCGTGATCCGGTGTCCCTGGATGTTAAGCTAGCCTCATCGTGTTCTTGTCGAGCGTAATCCACACTTGATGATCTTGGTCCAGTGTCCCTGGACGTTAAGCTAACCTCTCCGGGTTCTTGCCAAGCGTAATCCACACTTGACGACCTTGGTCCAATGTCCCTGGACGTTAAGCTAACCTCTCTGGGTTCTTGCCAAGCGTAATCCACACTTGACGGCCTTGGTCCAGTGTCCCTGGACGCCGTGTAATGCCATGGCTTAAGTCCTAAACCGAATCCTGGTCCCTTCGGACCCTTGTTGAGCATAGTCCATACTCAACGACCTGAAAATAACAATTGATAATACAGGGCCTAAGTCCTAGGCCGAATCCTGGTCACTCCGGACCCTTGCCGAGCATAGTCCATACTCGGCGACCTGAATGAGTCAATTTACCACGTTCGGGCGAAGTGACTCACCCCTTGCCAGGCATAATCCATACCCGACGACCATTTACCAAAAACTAGATGAAAATCCAATCAAAATCCAATCCAACATCCAAACCCAAAAAATCCAAATCATAAACCAGAAAACCAGAAATCCAAAGCAGCATTCAAAATCAAAAACGACCACCCAAAGAAAAACCCAAATAAAAAAGCAAGCAAAACCAGGAGCTCAATCCAAGCTCCGATCCAAAAAGAAGAGCAATGTCCAATCCAAAAGCAAAAGATAAATTTCACAAACCATAGCATCACAGTTTTTCATCATTCAGAGCATGCCTAGGGGCTATCTCCGTCCCCGTACATGTGTAAATGACTTAGTTGCTTGCCAGCAGTCTGCTACTTATTTCACATTATCCTGATTAGTGGATGATCAATCGACCATCATCCCTGGGCCTCACATCATCACGGCGTGAGGTTGTCGGTGGCTGCTCCTGCTCCACCGTTGCGTTTCGTGTTCCGACGTATTGCCGTAACTGTCCATTCCTTACATGCTCCTCGATTATATCCTTCAAGTGCCTGCAGCTGTTGGTGTCATGTCCGTCTAAGTCATAGAAGAGACAATGCCTCCCTGATGCCCTCTCTCGTTCAGAAGGCTCTCTCCTGGCTGGCCTCCGGTAGGGAAGGCGATTTCGAGTATCCATGTATATCCGCTCCAGCGTCTCGTTCAATCCTGTGTATGTGGAAAACTTTGGATCCTTCCATCGCTTCCTAGCGTTTCCAGAATCATTGTCCAATTTCCTTTTTCCTTTGTCCTTATCCGACCCACCGCTGGATATTGCTCCAACCTCGATTGCACTAACCTTTTTCACTTTTACATCCGTACTCGCATCCTCCTGCCAAAGGAACCTTTCTGCCTCGTGAAAGAATTCGTCGAGATCCTGTGGGGGATCTCGTATCAGAGATACCTTGAAATCCGAGTCCTCCCTGACTCCTGATACTGCTGCCATTAAAACCATCGATGGATCAGGCCGATCCATCGAAGCGACTGCCGCACTGAATCGAGTTAGAAAAGCTCTAAGCGATTCATCCATCCTTTGCTTTACTGATGTCAATGTCATCACATTCTTCGGCCTGTTGACGTGAACCCGAAACTGTCCCAAAAACTTTTCCACCAATTCCCTCCAAGTTCTGATAGTTCCTTCTCCCAGCTGCCTAAACCACATTGCAGCTAAATCCGTCAGATACAAAGGGAAACATCGGGCCATCACTTCTTCCGATGCCCCCAGCACCTCCATATGTCTGGTGTACCTCATCAAGTGATCGGTTGGGTCTGCCTTACCATCATATACCTCCACGCTAGGTAGCTTAAACTTAGGTGGATTCTGAGCCATCCTTATTTCCTGAGCGAACGGACTCCTATTCACTCCTTCCAAGTCTCTGTTGGTCAAACCACCCCGTACAGTTCTTCTGATAATTTCCGCTATTTCGGTATTGTCTGTTGGGGGTTGCCCCCCATGCCCCCGAGGGAATTCTGGTACATATTCTTCGTGTGGTTCACTAGGAGCAATGTTAGCTCTAGCCTGTTGAATTCCTTCCAAAGGTCCTCCTGTATTGGATCCCGTGGGCCTGCCCCCAAGCCCTTGTTGATTGCCTTCTGGCTCCGTATCTCGTCCTCCATTGGGTTCCACGACCCTATTCCCCTGTCCTGCATCCATAGCGGCTGTAGCTGTTCCTAAGTTCTGCATCCCTGCAGCTCTCATTTTCTCAAAGAAAGTCTGCATCATTTCCTGTTGGCTCTTCAATAATTTTTCTTGCAAAGAATTTGCCATAGCCTCCATTTCATCCCGGGTTATGTAGACTGAAGCTTGTCCTTCCCCGGCTCCGGAGGATGCTTGTTGACTTCCTTCCTGTTGGCTTCTCTCAGCCCTTTGCCTTCTACTATTTTGCCTAGCCATTGTCCTTGAATCCAAACTCTTTTAAAATCTTCAAATCCAACTTTCAAATCCGATGTAGCGGGTGCTAGTCCTTCTCAGTGAAAGCACCAAAGTGTTTGTGCCAAAATTGGTCACAAACCCCAAATATCGCGAACGCACCAGTGTATGAATACAAATCAATAATATTCAAACACAAATCTCAGATCTCAGCAAATATTCAACAGTAATCCAGAAGTAATGAACAAAAACACAAGTTTTTATAGTGGTTCGGCTATCTCCGGCCTACGTCCACTCCAAAGTTTTATCCTTTTTATTGATTATCCTTGAAGATTACAGATAATTACAGATGATTACAGCAATTTCGAAGTCCAAATCCAAAATTAAATAGCAGTAGTGATGGTATGAAATGATCCTAGCGGCGTCCGGGCGTGCTTGCTTTCTCCAAATTTTCCGACCCCTTTTCTGAATGACCAGGGGCTCTATTTATAAGCGTAGGAGGCTGATATTTCTCCTAAAATCCGGGAAGACCGCTTCAGGCACGTGAGGGGGGCCTACATGCCCGAAATCTGGAGGTCCGGGCCCATATCAGGATCGATTCGAAGTAAGGTTCGAATCGATCAAGAATTCATCCAATTGAGCTGAAATTTGGTGAGAACATTCTTCAACATGTATGTAAGCTCCTGTAAAAATTTCATTGCATTTGGATCAACGGTTTGGAAGATATGATCGTTTCAAGTTCAAGGATCCGTGTGTTCTGAATGGTTCGAACCCATGCTTCGAACCCACACTTTTCGAAACCACCCTCTTCGTATCCATGCTCTTTGAATCCATCCTCTTTCGAATCCACGTCCTTCGAATCCATGTCCCTCGTATCCATCTCCTTCGAATCCACGAAGCTGACTCCCCTCCTTCGAATCCCTCTCCTTCGAATCCCTCTCCTTCGAATCCATGGAGTTCCCATGGATTTGAACCACCATCGATGCGAACTAACCAGTATACACCTTTATGCCTCTCCATCGAGTCGAAGTCCATCGATTCGAAGAACCGTCTATGCGAACTTTACCAAGCCGAAACCATGCCATTCGATATGAAGTGTATCGATTCGAACTGTCCTTGCGCAACGCCTCTTGATCGATGCGAACCTGTTGGGTTCGAATCCATCCTGGTGGGTTCGAATCTGATCGATTCGAACCGAGCACCACTTTGTCCCTTTTGATGGATTCGAACAACATGCATTCCCCACCTTGAATCCATCATATTTCCTCCATACGAACTCCGATTAACTTGAAATTTGAAACATTGCCTTTCCTAGTCCTTATCATCACCTCCAATCAATTTCGTCCCGATCGGAGTTCAACAAAATTTTGACGATATCGATCGTAGCCTTGATTCCAACCGATCTCCAATCCTGATATTCATAATTCCTTGCCAATTTGTCGATATTCCAGTTTTGACCAAAAAATGGGATAACAAGTACTATCAATATAAATTTTACAAGCCTATAAATTATTTTTAACAGGCTTAAAAATGAAGATTCAATAATTTACCCAATTTCAAATTATTAAATTCAATAATTTAATTTCCAAACAATAATGATATTTGAAATTCAAGCTAAATCAACTTCCAAATATTTAAAATAAATTAAATATCCCAATTTCAAGTATACAAAAATTCTGGGTTGTCACATTCCACCCCCTTTAAAAGAATTTCGTCCTCGAAATTGCTAGTTAAGAGGAATGATCCACAACCCATTAACTATTAATCCCACAACCAATCAGCTTTTTAACAATACCCAAAACCATCTTTTCAATAAAGACATCATCAACCTTACTAACTTTCAGTCTTCTTCCATTAGTTCCAACCAATATCTCTTACCAAACCATTCAAATTTAAATTTAAAACCCAATTTTAAATTTTCAAATTTCTCAAAAATTTTCTAACTCCCTAAAATTCCGAAAATTTCACCAGCGTCCCCTTTGCCAGCTCGCTACAACTACAAAATGCCTCTACGGGCCCCCATATTTCAAAAGAAGACAAAATGCCAAGTGGCTTGTCCAAAAATCAATCAAATTTCATACAGAAATTTAAATACATACCTTTGTCGAGTAAATTCCAATTTATCTTCAAAAATCAAAAATCTCAATTCCCCTTTGCTTATTAACACTTGAATCCTATTTAGCCATAACATCCAATCATTGCTTTCAAAATCATCTTATACATTTATTTACAAAGGTTTTCATATGTATTTCATTCACATCCGTACGATGCACATATATCATCCGTATGCAACACCCAATTTGATCGCTCGCTTGCTCCCATAATTTCACTTCCGAACTAGTATCGTCCACCCGACTTCCCTGTGCGAACTTGGATCTGGTTTCTTATTAAGAAACCGTCATTCTCCTTGCATAGCCACAAACTATTATAGAGAATTTCCATAATCAATCAAAAATCCATATCTAGAGTTCGTCGTCGAAAATCAAGTGAAAAATGCCAACTTGGATTGGTATAACTACCTCGAAATTCTGTGCTCGAATTTGGATCAAATCACTACGTAATAAAATAATATATGTACATCCTATGTATTTGCCCCAATTGATTATTAACTGTATCAATTCTCTTTTATTCACATTATTTTGATTTCTATTCCCTTATCCACAGTTATCCCACAACTTCACTTAATTTCCAATCCAAAATTACTTGGTATATTTCCATTACCAAATTAGTTAAAAAATTTAACATTCATTCTTAAGTCCAGTATTAATATCTTACACGCTTAAATATTTATTTTTATCTCACCACTTTAGTTTATATCTACTTTTATCCAAATTGAATCTCCAAATTCCATATGAATTCAATTTACCTTTCATTTTAAAAATTGAATTCTATTTACCTTTATCTCAATTCCATATTCAATTAATCATTTCTTTATTTAGTCCTACGGCTAATTTATTCAAATCTCAAACACTTCTATTCCCAATTTCCATCCAAATTTTCATTATCAATTCTTCTTGAATTTAGTTCATCTTCAATTCTGAATATTGAATTTTATCAACTATCCTCCATTCATAGCTGGCTCATACCATTTATTTTAAATTAGTTCCACTTACTTATTTATTTTAAATCTCAAACAATTTCTTATTCCCAAACTTTTATAATTTTAGTTCACCTCGAATTAATTTCATTTTATTTTACACATGTAAATTAAATCATTCGATATACAATTCCAATTCATTTGCTTACCCACCTGATTTAATTAGTTTACTCACTAATTCTATTCTAGATTTTTATTTTATTTAGCCAAATACTGACTATCTTTCATTACACACAATTCAAATTAATTCCCAATATTAAGTTCCAAATTTTATTGACTTACAAATGCTAATTCATTTGTATATTCACAATTTTATTTCCTTTCCATTTACCAACTGGCTTTAATTAGTTATCTTTCTAACTTTATTCCCTAGCCGCACTTACCTTTATTTGATCCTTCATGTTGAATCTTGTTCCGCAAATTTCAGATTTAAATAAAAAGTTTATTTCTAAACTTTTACTTCTTTTAGTTCTCTTGAACAAATTCTATAATTGTAATTTACTAAACACAATTTAAATTGATTCCAATCTTCAATTTAAATTTTCAGTTCTATCAATTTTCTTCATTTAATGGGTTTATCTTTCAAACTTATTTTGTTTTCATACTCATTTTAATTTAACTCTTCTAAAGTTAAATTTTATTTTAAACAAATTTCAAATTTTTATAAGTTATCAAACTTATTTATATTCCTTAATTATTTTAAATTAAACTTCCAAAGTTTAAACCATTTCTTAAGCATTTCAAAATCATCTTTGAAATCATATATACCCAAATCAAACTATTCCTTCGCATATTCAAAACCAAAACCAGTTTCGCAAACAAATCCATATTCTAAAACATCTCAGCAGCAATTTCTCCCTTGGAAACTCGAAAATGAACATCGATGATGATGCAGTCATCACCAAAATTATTTTCCAGCATCCGAAGAGAGTTAAATGCTTTTATCTCTTTAAAAACATTTCAAATATTTTTAAACTCCAAATCTTATAAGATTCCGAATCTAATTCATAATAGTTCCGAAATAATATTACTATTATTCCTCCAAAACTTTTGAAAACCATTTACAATCTCAAAGGAATAAAATTTTCAAAATTTCAAAATTTCAATTCCAAATCCTTTTAATTTATATTCAAATACTACTACAGAATTTTATTTTATTATAAATCACGTTTATAACTCTCATTTACAAACTCCATTCTATTACCTGAATTTATTTCCTTAACTATGGTTAAAATTTTAATATGTTATTCAACTCTTACTTAACAATGATAATAATTTAATATTATCATCTCCTAACAGCCATTGCGGAAAATTATTTCCTTTATATACAAAAATATTTTGGGTAAAATTATTTCATGTACCCTATTTTTAAAACTATACTCTGTTGGTTTATCTTGTTTAAGAGTTTATAAATCCCAATCGATAATGTGGCGTCCCACATATTGACCAGAATCCATAAACACTCAACCGATAAATCAACACAATATAAAAACAATTTTATATATTCATTAACAAATACACGCTGATATCTATTAATACTCTCAAACTAATTGTAGAGTACTACGGACTCTATTTAATGATAAATTCCCACCAGAGCCAATGTTCTCGCTTAGCCTTCATCTCTTATACCAAATGTAACAGCCAGTTTTTTCGACACCCGAAAAATCGAACCATTAGTGTTAAAGAAGAAGAAGGTAGAAGAAGAAATAGAAACAACATCAGAATCTTACCAACGCAATGGAAAAAAATATAATTGATGATAACGGATCTTTACACAAAAGAAATCATATCTGTTTTATACATACATCTTCAGAATACAACTTCAGAATTTAATACAATCAACAACACAACTTACGACAGTTAGAATATCTCGTCCTTTCAAAACTTAATATACAACAGAATATACATCATATACGTTGGATATGTCTCGCCATCCAGCTCGTCTCCTGAGCTCCACAGCAGTCCTTCCAGAATCTACACAAAATAATACTCGGTCTGACCCAAGCATTATAGTTGAATAACACCCAAGTCAATCTGGAAAACCAGCGTGAGAAAACACACTCAATTGGATTATTAAAGTTTACAAAATCCTTTGAAATCAAAGGTATCTCGTAAGACCACGCCACAAATAAACATGCCGGGTTTTTATCCTACGATAACCAAAACATTTCATATAAAATCCTTTGATATTATAATAGTGTCTATATACAAATACTTATTCAAATAGACGAAATTGTTACATTTATTAAATTCCAGCTAATAGGTATACAAACAAAACATTAAAGGCACGTAAGGAGAACGGATTTCCAACTAATGACTAGGCACTGGGGTACCACCTGTCACGGTACTTGGTCTAGATCGGCATACCGAGATCCACCCTAAATCCTCTACAACACAAGACCCGGAATACCCTTTACTAGATAATCCCGAATAAGATCACCCCGTGGTTGGGATTAGCAACCGCCCACTAAGCCGAATAAAAAGGGACATCTATACAGGGATGACCTTAAAATAATGGGCGCGACCTTAGCCTTGCTGCATAGCCCCTGATTTTCGGTCATTCCTGATTGATGAGGCTCGAGGCTAAGCGTTACCTTTTTAGAACATTTCCTTTAGAATGCTCATCGTCCTCCTGAAGATGTTCTGGAAGCAATCATCCATACAAGTCCGTCCAGGGTTCGGACGGAACGAAAGGCACTACTCCTACTACATCCATTTTTGGAATCATTGTCAGGATTAGTAGCGATTAGCCCTTGCACTTCACTGCTCCATCTTCGACTCCCAGCACTTGTCTTCCTCACGAAAATGTTCAAACTTGATCGAAGTAGTTTTCAAGAAATAAATCTCGATCCTAGTCTCTTCGAAACGATCAGCGATTGGCCAATATTGATAGTCGGTTATTTAGCTATCAAATAACATTCACAAACAATCATCAAGCCATAATAATTTCTCCCAACTTATTTATTAACCTCAAAATACCTTCGCAAGATAAATTTCCACTTTTCAACCTTTTGAAAACAGTTTCAAACCATCTTTCTCTCGTGGATTAAATTACCCAAATATTATATATTTCCACTGTAATCACCAAGTACAAATACTTTAGATTTTAAAATAATTTTAAACAATTTATTACAAAATATACTTTAACACATTTAAATTAAAAACTACTTAAATACTTTATTCAAAATATAGATACTTTAAGAATATTTAAAATAAAACTACTTTATAAAATATAAAACTAATTTTTTTTAAAATAAAAGCTAAGCCAAACTAAATTTAAAATAAGAGATTACGAAATCCCATACAAGTTTTAAATAAATCTTCAACTAAGCTATCTTTAAAATAAAACTACTTTATAAAATTTAGATATTAATTATTAATTTTAATAAATATTTACCTTTTAAAAATTTAACAACTTAAAAAGTAATTTCTTAAAAACATTTCTTTTAAACAACTTTAAAACTATTAACTTATACTTAAAAATCTGCTTCGAAAGCGTACTTGGCTTTTCAGGGAAATATGGTTTCCTTTCACACGTATTAAAAAAAATCACTATTTATTTTTAAAACAAATTACCCGTTCCTTTATTAATTCCCATTGTGAATTTATACTTCCAATATCTTACTTCACTTTATAAACCCAGTTTATCAATTCTATATTCTCACCCTTCTTTCAAACACAGTTTCAAATACTAAATCAATTTCCAAATTGATTTACAAAATTTTATGCATCAAAAAAAATTCCTTTACTTATCCAAACTTATTTCAAAACCGATAAATTTTAGATCTAATTTCTTTATTATAAACTAAAATCTTTTTAAACTAAATATCAATTTCATACTTTTCCAGATCTATTCTTTATTCTTCCAAACAAATTTTAAACCTTGAATTTTTAAAATAAATTCTTTATTCCCTTAAATAATACCATTTAAGTTTAAGAATTCATTTATTTCCATTTATCCATAAATCTCCTTTCCAATACCCGGAATTATTTTTTTGAATTTAAAATCAACTTTTATATTATTATTTTTTCTTTTTTTCCAATTCATTCTTTAATTATCCTAATTTCTCCAAAATTATTTTTCTTAAAAATTCTCTCCTTTTATTCCTCTCAAAAATCCAATCTTTATATTTTGATAACTCAGTACCAAATATATACAATCTATTCATAGCATCCAATATTCCAATACCCAATATAATCAATAACTTATCACAGATTATCAAATAGAGCATATACTATAAAAATAATTACACTACTTTAAGGAATCCAGCTGGATCCCTCCAACCTGTTTCCCTGCATCCACAGATGTTAGCACAATATAAAATACCAATTCCACTTCGAGGTGGAATATCACGGTATATGGGATTAAATAATAACATCCACTATTATACGGCGCATATGGTCTCATCCACTATATAATGCGGGAAATCAATCACTCCAACATATACTATATACTACTATATAATATACCATATTCAATCAATTCAATCATTCAATCAATTATTTAAATTTACCATTTAAATTTGTACAGCAATCCAGAAGAGTAAGATTAACTCACGTTTGATTTTGCAATCCACTTCAATCTCGACTCAGTCTCTTCAGGATTTAGACCTTGTAAAAAAAATTATATGGTTTATTAACATTTGAATTAATCGAACTATTTATATCCCACTTATTAAATTTTAACTCACTCTAATACTCTTACTTAAACTAATTTTTCTATAATAGATAAATTTCTAGTTACCAACATGATTAAATAAGTTTGCTAACAGGTTAATCACTATAATACATTTATATTTATTTTTGAAATAAGCTAGTAGGTTTTAAAATGTACATAAGTAAACCTTTTTCTTTTCTTTCTCACCTTATTTACAAAACTACACATATTAAAAATAACAAGTGCAGATTTAAAAAAAATTCTGTTTCCTTTTCTATAAAACTTAGCAGTAAATTACTTTACTGTGCAAATATATTTACATATCTATATAAATTTATAAATTGCAGAAAATAAGCTGTTTAATAAAATCTACTGTTAAACTATTCTTATAGAACTAGTGTAATTTTAAAATAATTTTTGTTCATGTTTTAAATGAATAATAACATCGAGGAATCAACCGTAAAAACTCACCTTGACCCTATCGCGTTGCGGAAGACCAGATATCGCCCTCCCCAACTCGACTTCCACGGTGCCGTCTCGCGCGCCCCACGAAATCCACATGCACGCGAACAGCTCTTGAAAACCTAGCCTCCGCCCTTGGTGCGGCCACCAAAAGTTCACCACGAGCAGCTGCCATGCGTCCCAACATCAAACTCGAACTCGACTCCTTGAAACCTCGTAATCCCTAGCCTTACGTGCCATTGCCTCTTCGTCGCCACTCCATCACAAGCGACTTCTGCCCCGAATTGATGACCCGACTCGTCAATGGGACCGCGCCCTCATGCTCGTGCCGATCTCGAATTGAAGTCATACTCGAGAAATGAAGCTATCCCTAGCCTCCACGACGAACTGGTGTTCCAATGCCGAGCCTTCTTCTCTTAACAATTTCGAGCAATGAACGATTCAATTAGAGATGATTTGAATTTGCTTGGCCTTTATTTGATTTAGTTTTTCTTTTATTTTTTTATTTGGGAAAGTTCGATGTTGAGGAGGCAATGGATTAAGTTGATAGCGAATCGATTTCTGTTGTTTTTTTAAAATACTCGCCAAAGGCTTAAAGAAAAAATGAAACACGTGTTAGCATGAGTGACAAATGTTATACCCAAGGAAACATGTGTTAAAGAAAAGAATGAAAGGCCGTAGGAAAATTTTTGTTAAACAGAATTTTAAATTATTATTTAAACCCAAAACCGTCTCGAATTACGCAACTCAAAATCTTGACTTCCTATCGATGCGTCTGCTAGGCGTTTATAACGTTAAACCCTTATTTCAAACCCAATGGAAAAGGTTTCAATTCCTAATTCGATCATATGGAGAAGATAGCTTTTTGGACCAGTTATTGAATTGAATTTCGATTAAAATTTCATCACGTTTATCTATTGTATGATCACTCAACAACTCTAAACACTACAAAAATTGAAATCTGCTAATAATATGCTATTAAGGATTTAATGGAACTTCTTTTGTCGAATTCCAAGATTGTGACTTGGAAGGATATTTTTAAATTCAATTTAAACAATAAAATTTCGAAACTGAAAAAACCATCTTTAATTCAAATTTACATCTTCTACTATCTTCAGTAATGTCAATATAAATTTTATAAGCCTTTAAATTATTATTAACAGGCTTAAAACTGAATATTCAATAATGTACCCAATTTCAAATTATTAAATTCAATAATTTAATTGGTAAACAATAATGATATTGGAAATTCAAGTTAAATCAACTTCCAAATATTTAAATTAAATTAAATATCCCTATTTCAAATATATAAAAATCATAGGTTGTCACACGTAGCCCGTATGGTATCCTCTGGAGGCTTCCCGATCCGGAGGAACAATGATACCTAATAGAGTACTGGGACTATTCAATCGTAAGGGCTATATGGGTAAAGCCTTAACGCAATTTAAAAGTAAGTTTATTTTACTATAGACATTATTATAATAGCGAAATATTAATACATAATAAATAGCTTAACGGATCCTTAGGAGATTCAAATATCGAGCATCTCTGTGACGCCCCACCTCTATACCCACGCTAGCCAAGAACATTACGGTGAATGCTGTCAACTAGCATGGAGAATAAGGCTGTTGAGGAGCGACCATCCGTGTAATTTCTTTGTGCGAGCATCGATATGTCAGATAGTATAGCATGCAATTCTTTTCAAGTGGAAATCCGACATGCCGACACAAACTCAAAGCTACTACACAGTGGCTATAATATCTTCAGAAACAAATATAGAAGTAAACATAACATAAATCAGTCACAGACAATTCATATCACAAAGGCGGAAATAGATATGAATATAACACATGAAAGTGTTCATTAGAGTAGTGGTCTAAAAAGATCCACAATATCACAAAAGAATAGTTACATGAACTATACAAAAGAATAAGTATACATTATGGAGTCTGTATCTCAAATGTATACAACAAAAACTACTAATCTAAGTAGTAAGCAAAAGGTCAGAGTAATGGATCCCCGGAGAGAAGTCAAGTCGAAGCACCTGCAACATCTCGGTCTGACCCGAGTATTATTTATAAGAAAATAATAAACGGATCAGTCTAACTATAAATATCAGATAACATGATATAGAATAGGAGATATGACTAAACACATAATAATCACAATGCCAAGCTGTGATATATATAAGTAATTGAAAATCAACAAGAGATTAATCAATATCACGATAATCTACTCAAGATAAAAAGGAATGTCATACTTATAATTTCATTCACCAAGCCACAATAAATGACATATAAGATATGGCATAGACGTATAATATCCATAATGGCATACTACTATAAGTATGTAAATGATAATCAACAAACGATTAATCAATATCAAAGAATCTTCTCAAAGATCCAAAAAGGGTATCATACCCAAAACTTGTATTCACAACAAGTTAATGACACACGAATTCACCTATGCACAAGAATTGATAAATCATATCAATAGAAATCACAAAGTTGGTGAAACATAAATTCCAGAAATCAACACAAGAAATCCAGTCAATGACACACGAATTCACCTATGCACAAGAATTGATAAATCATATCAATAGAAATCACAAAGTTGGTGAAACATAAATTCCAGAAATCAACACAAGAAATCCAGTCAATGACACACGAATTCACCTATGCACAAGAATTGATAAATCATATAAATAGAAATCACAAAAATAGGTGAAGAAGAAAATTCCAGAATTCGACACACGAAATCCAGAAATCACACAAAATAGGGGGGAGGCCTATCACATGAACGGGAGCATGAAAACTCACCAACAGCTGTAACACACGAACAAGAAGCTATCTCATGGTAGCTAGCCATTAATTTGACACACGAATGGTCCGAAGATCTGACACACGAATGGTCCGAAGACCTGACACACGAATGGTCCGAAGACCGTGGGTTGCTACCCCACCAATTTGAGTCGAAACTCCACAAAACGGGGTTTAGTCTCCCTTACAGACAAAGAGACATCGCACATTGCTAGTCTAAATCACAAAAATGATCGTCATGATCATCGAGAAGTGTCGATTATAGTAAGCTAGTAAATATATAAGCTTAGCATCATGTCCCATAACCACTAGCTTAACTTAAATATTTACGAACAAATTGTAGATCTCCACTAGAAAATTGTCGCAAGAGTTTCAATCGAACAAGTCCAAGAATTAACCAACAAAGTGAACGCAAGCGTTTCATACCACTTGTTTTACTAAGTCGTTTAATTAGACTTCTCATACGAGTGAGGTAAAGGTTTGTATATACTAATAGATTGGAAAATGGTTTAAGAAAACGAGCTTTGTAATAAAATAGTGTTGAAATCGTTTGAGGAAAGAGTCTTGATATTTACTTCTAGTATAGAAAACCTTTATATTTTTAAAGTGACAAATCACAAAGAAGATTGTATGAACAATCAATCACTAAAATTCACATACGAAGATGTGAATAAAAATCCAACGAAACCTATAAAGAATCCATCGAAATGGATATTCAAAAATCCCTAAAAAGGAGTCATCAAAGTCATAATAATTGATAACAATAAATAGGAAACAACACGAATCGATTAAAGTTGGAAATTCAAGCAACTAGGCTAAGTAGGCAAAAATCATCAGGTTGGTCGGCCGGCATACAGTGCTCGGTCGACCGAACCTTGTTTTGAAAAACTCCTGGGAAAGCAGGTCGGTCGGCCGAACCCCTGTTGTCGGTCGACCGGACCCTAAAACAGAAAGTGCTTATGCACTTGGCATCAGGTCAGTCGACCGGACCAGGCGGGTCGGTCGGCCGAACCTGATGCTCTGCAAATTTATGCCCATAAATTGATATGCAACCTCCACGATTCGCAACCGAACGAGCATGGACGCAAGTGAATTATGCCAAACGACTACCCGGCCCTATTGGCTCCTCGATGCATCACCAAAACACGATCAAAGATCAAAGCTATGATTTTTAAGGAATTGAATCCCAAAACACCAAAAGTTAGGATTTTCACCAAATCAATCCAAATCAAAAGCAATTACACAAGAATAAGTGTTAGGAATTCATACCTAACAATCAAAGATGATTCATAGACTTAGATGTGAGATTAAAAATCTCACCTTTTCACAAAATCGAACAAGAAGAAGCTTGAAAGCAAATGGAGAATCAACCTCTCTTCAACACAACCCAATTGAGCTTGAATCTAAGCTCAAAAACAAGAACATTCTCAAAATTAGGTTTAGGAATTTCTGAAATTGGTAAGAGAATAAGTTGGAGAAGAAGAAGAGAAGCTTACCAATGGGTTCTTCTTGAGTTTGGAGCTAGGAATTTGATTTTCAAGATGAACTAGGGTTTTGGAGTTTTAATTTCCAATCTCTCCCACCATTAATACTCTAAAAACTGAAAAGAGAAGAGAATGAGGGTGAATGGGAAAGAATGGCTCAGATTTGAGCATAAGTTAACATAGGGCTGAGCCCAAACCCAAGCCCAAAGTGAAAAGTAGCAAAAATCAACTTTCTCCAAACATATCGAAGCTTATACTCAAAAAGGTCGCAAACGGCATTTTAAACTCAATGGGAGTGGTCCTGAGTCCTAATTCGACCGTATGCAAAAAGTAGCTTTCCGGACTAAAATCCGACTAACGATAAAATATTTAAATAAAATATCTAAATATAAAATCGATAAATATGCGGGTTGTTACAGACTCCCCTCCTTAATGAAATTGCGTCCTCGCAATATTTTAAGAAGAAGATATATAGTAACAACCATAAAATCATATTCAACACAAAAGAAGTTTGAAATAAGAAGTTCACCTCAAAGAGCACGAGAAAGTAAGCCCGGATGTGTTCGCTCGATGTACTCTCTAGATTCCCAAGAACAATCCTTAGGATTTGAAGACCATTGAACTTTAACAAGCGGAACATCTTTATTTCGAAGTCGTTTGACCTCCGAAGCAATAATACGAATAGGATGTTGCTCATAAGTTAAATTAGGCGAAACTTCAATCTCTTCCACAACACTGGGCTCAAGAATAGAATCGGAATCTCGAAGACATTTCCGAAGTTGAGAAACGTGAAACACGTCATGGATAGCAGAAAATTGAGCCGGTAATAAAAGGCGATAAGCCATGGAACCAATACGTTCAGTGATAGGAAATGGCCCGATATATCGAGGTGCTAACTTTCCCGAGCGACTGAAACGCACAACACCTTTCATTGGTGAAACACGAATAAAAACAGAATCTCCCACAGAAAATTCTAACTTCCTTCTCCGGTTATCGGCGTAGGATTTTTGTGTACTCTGGGCTTCTTTCATCCTATGGCGAATAAGATCAATCTTTTCTGTGGAATCACGAATAAAATCTGGACCTAAAACCAGCTTCTCACCAGCCTCAAGCCAACAAGAAGGCGATCGGCATGGCCTTCCATAGAGTGCCTCGAAAGGTGCCATACCAATACTAGATTGGAAGCTATTATTATAGGAAAATTCAACAAGTGAAATATGATCTTCCCAACCTCCACCAAAATCAAGCACACAAGAACGAAGAAGATCTTCAAGAGTTTGATTCACACGCTCAGTTTGTCCGTCGGACTGGGGATGATAAGCGGTGCTAAAATTAAGCTTCGTTCCCAAAGCTTTTTGAAGACTCTTTCAAAATCCACTAGTAAACAATGGATCACGATCGCTAACAATTGAAGTAGGAACCCCATGCAATTTAACAATCTCTTTATTAAAGAGTTTGGCCAAAAGAGGAACGGTTCGGTTAGACCGAACGGGAATAAAATGGGCGGATTTAGTAAGTCTATCAACAATTACCCATAAGCTATCATAACCCGATCGAGAACGGGGAAGGCCATCTATAAAATCCATGGAAATTTGATCCCACTTCCAAACTGGAATTTCTAAAGGTTGCAATAACCCACCGGCCTTAACGAGTTGGCAAGTCATGCAACGCTTAACGAAGTTAGCGATGTCAAGTTTCATTCCCTCCCAATAATAAAGTCGCTTCATATCCGCATACGTTTTACTACTACCGGGATGAATGGTAAACCTAGAATGATGAGAACCTTCTAAAATATCTTTACAAAGATCACCAATATTTGGCACAACAAGTCTACCAAATTTCCGAATGCCGCCACGACAATCGATATCAAAGTCTTTCAAACCTTCGATATCAATTTTATCCTTAATATTTTGGCTAAGAAGAGCCAATTCAGGATCTAGCCTTTGAGCTTCAAGAATGCGGTCTAAAAGAGATGGATGAGCCTCAAGGCTACATAAAACAAATGATGAGCATAAATCGGAAACACGGTCTCGAATTTCGCAAGTGGATAAAATCTCAAGATCGTTCCATTCGGATATCATCATAGAAACAACAGATTGTTGTTTACGGCTAAGAGCATCGGCGACACGATTACCCTTACCGGGCGTATAAAGAATATCAAGATCATAAGGAGCAAGGAACTCGAGCCAACGTTGTTGACGCAAATTAAGTTCCTTTTGAGAAAATAAATATTTCAAAGACCTATGATCTGTGTAAAGAAAAAATTTCTCTCCTAAGAGATAATGACGCCAAATCCGAAGAGCGAAAACAATAGCCGCGAGTTCTAAATCATGAGTGGCATATCTAGTCTCGGCTGGCTTCAACTGCGTAGAAGCATAAGCAATAACACGTTCTCTTTGCATAAGAACGGCACCCAAAACAACGCAACTAGCATCGGTATAAACAACGAAATCTTGATTCCCCTCGGGAATAATAAGAATAGGAGCATCAGAAAGGAGTTCTTTTAATTTTTGAAAAGAAGTTTCACATTTGTCCGACCAAATGTATTTAATACCTTTCTTAGTCAAGCTAGTGATAGGCACGGCAATCTTAGAAAAGTCTTTGATAAAACGACGGTAATAGCCCGCCAATCCGAGAAAACTATGAATCTCTGTCACACTCTCCGGTCTCTTCCAATCTTGAATCGCTTCAATCTTTGAAGGATCCACGGAAATTCCAGATTCGGAAATAATGTGACCGAGAAACTTCACACGAGATTGCCAAAAGTGGCACTTAGAAAATTTTGCCTTTAATTGATTACTCCTAAGAGTTTCCAACACAATCCGAAGATGTTTTTCATGCTCCTCCTCGGTTTTAGAATACACAAGAATATCATCAATAAAGATGAGAACAAATCGATTGAGGAAGTCTTTAAAAACTCGATTCATTAAGTCAACGAAATAAGCCGGGGCATTCGTTAACCCAAATGGCATAACAAGCCATTCATAAGATCCATACCGAGTACGGAACGATGTCAAAGGAATGCTATCCTCTGCAATACGAGGCTGATGAAAACCGGTAGCCAAGTCCAATTGTGAAAAGACTCTAGCACCACTAAGTTGGTCAAATAAATCATCAATCCGAGGTAAATGATATTTATTTTTGATAGTAAGATCATTAAGCTTGTGGTAGTCAATGCAAAGCCTAAGTGTTCCATCGGATTTCTTCACGAAAATAGCCGAAGCTCTCCAAGGCGAGGAACTAGAGCGAATAAATTACTTCGTCTCCAATTCAAATAATTGTTTACGCATCTCCTCGTTTTCTTTATTGGACATATGATAAGGAGGACGAGTGATAGGTTGAGCTCCAGGAATAAGATTAATTCTGAACTCAATTGCTCGCTTAGGTGGTAATCCTAAAACGGGTTCGAATATGTCGGAAAATTCACGAACGACGTGAATAAGAGAAATAATATCACCCTAGTCATCATCATCGTCATCACGAGGATTTAAAGAATATAAAGATGCAACCAAGCTGGAAATTGAATCTTGAAGATTAATAGAAATTTGCTTAACAGATTGAGGATGTCGAAGATGAATAGTCCGCTCAGGACATAGGATATGAGCTTCATAACGGTTAAGCCAATCCATTCCCAAAATCATTCCAAAGCCTAAATAACGCATGACATGCAAATCGGCTAGGAAAGGAAAATCACACAAAATAATCTCGATATCTTTACACAATAAACTGATTGTTGCGGACCCACCAACCGGATTCGCAATTCTCAAAGAAGTCATTAAACACAAAACATCCAAGGAAAAAGTATCAACAAGTTCTTTTGATATAAAAGAATGGGACGCACCCGTATCAAAAAGAACTCGAATAGGGTGATCACGAAATAAAACAATTCCATCCAGAATAGAATGAGAAATACCTTGGCTACGAGATGTGTTGCCAGGGGCTTGAGCAACATTAAGCTTTCCCTCCTTCCTATTTTGAAGTTTGGGACATGCATGCATAAAATGGTCCGGGCTCTTGCAATAGCGACAAGTACGAGGCTTTTAACACTTGTTCGCAAAATGGTCCTTCGAACCACAATTATAGCATTTCCCTTGAGTAGAGGAAAAGGTCTTTTCAATAGGAGTTGCTTGCCTCCCTTTCTTATTGGGATAAGGACCTTTGAATTTGCTTGGCCTCTTTTTGTTGTTGATGTTTGGTTTGGAACCCACCACTTCAACATCATTCTCCCTATCCGCCTCTTCAAGACGAAGAGCGATATCAACGAGTTGGTCGAAAGAAACTTCTAATTTTAGAAGTAATGGCTTCTTGAGATTTTTGTTTAAGCCATAGACGAATCTATGATTCTTCTTCAGAGGGGTGTTGATGTATTCAACCCCATATTTGGAAAGCGACTCGAGGGAGGCGACGTAATTAGTCACGGAGGACTCACCTTGAACAAGCTCTATAAATCGTCGAGCCAATGTCACTTTCTCAGCTTCTGGTACAAATTTCAACTCGAAGCGTTCTCGGAATTTCTCCCAGGTTAGATACGCTTCATCAATCTCAGAAATAAGAAGCTCGTACCAGTCCAATGCTCTTTCTCAGAGCATACTAGAGGCCACCTGAACTCGGTGAAGGTCAATAAGATTCATGCGAGAAAAGATTCGATCGCATGACCTTAGCCAGGCCTGTACTTCAATAACAGTTTCGGAACCTCTGAATGGCTCCCCACCCAAATTAGTGTAATCGCTACACAAGCGTGCAAAACCCGACTTTGGGTGAGTAGGTTCCGGGTTATCTCCAGCTGCTTGAGCATTTGTCACTAAATCAAGAAGCTATTGAGCAGTCATAAAAACTCCATCCTGGGGCGGAGTGCTAGATGGCACGGCTCTAGGGCGGCCTGGTCTAGACATTTTTCTCCCTTTAGAAAGAAGGAAGAAGAAGAAAAAGGTTATTCACCAAATTGAATATCAAGAAACCTTGATAGATAAACAAGGAATCATAAGGAAAATAGGATGAATCGGTACGAAGACTCGAATTAAATCCTAAAGCACGACTCCTAAGATGGACTTAGGACGATGATCCTTGTTATAATATTCCATGTTGTTCCGAAGTTTGGCTCTGATACCAAGCTGTGACGCCCGACCTCTATACCCACGCTAGCCAAGAACATTACGGTGAATGTTGTCAACTAGCACGGAGAATAAGGCTGTTGAGGAGCGACCATCCGTGTAATTGCTTTGTGCGAGCATCTATATGTCAGATAGTATAGCATGCAATTCTTTTCAAGTGGAAATCCGACATGCCGACACAAACTCAAAGCTACTACACAGTGGCTATAATATCTTCGGAAACAAATATAGAAGTAAACATAACATAAATTAATCACAGACAATTCATATCACAAAGGCAGAAATAGATATGAATATAACACATGAAAGTGTTCATCAGAGTAGTGGTCTAAAAAGATCCACAATATCACAAAAGAATAGTTACATGAACTACACAAAAGAATAAGTATACATTATGGAGTCTGTATCTCAAAAGTATACAACAAAAATTACTAATCTAAGTAGTAAGCAAAAGGTCAGAGTAATGGATCCCCGGAGAGAAGTCAAGTCGAAGCACCTGCAACATCTCGGTCTGACCCGAGTATTATTTATAAGAAAATAATAAACGGATCAGTCTAACTATAAATATCAGATAACATGATATAGGATAGGAGATATGACTAAACACAAAATAATCACAATGCCAAGCTGTGATATATATAAGTAATTGAAAATCAACAAGAGATTAATCAATATCACGATAATCTACTCAAGATAAAAAGGAATGTCATACTCCTAATTTCATTCACCAAGCCACAATAAATGACATATAAGATATGGCATAGACGTATAATATCCATAATGGCATACTACTATAAGTATGTAAATGATAATCAACAAACGATTAATCAATATCAAAGAATCTTCTCAAAGATCCAAAAAGGGTATCATACCCAAAACTTGTATTCACAACAAGTTAATGACACACGAATTCACCTATGTACAAGAATTGATAAATCATATCAATAGAAATCACAAAGTTGGTGAAACATAAATTCCAGAAATCAACACAAGAAATCCAGTCAATGGCACACGAATTCACCTATGCACAAGAATTGATAAATCATATCAATAGAAATCACAAAGTTGATGAAACATAAATTCCAGAAATCAACACAAGAAATCCAGTCAATGACACACGAATTCACCTAGGCACAAGAATTGATAAATCATATCAATAGAAATCACAAAAATAGGTGAAGAAGAAAATTCCAGAATTCGACACACGAAATCCAGAAATCACACAAAATAAGGAGGGGAGGCCTATCACATGAACGGGAGCATGAAAACTCACCAACAGCTGTAACACACGAACGAGAAGCTATCTCATGGTAGCTAGCCATTAATTTGACACACGAATGGTCCGAAGACCTGACACACGAATGGTCCGAAGACCATGGGTTGCTACCCCACCAATTTGAGTCGAAACTCCACAAAACGGGGTTTAGTCTCCCTTACAGACAAAGAGACATCGCACATTGCTAGTCTAAATCACAAAAATGATCGTCATGATTATCGAGAAGTGTCGATTACAATAAGCTAGTAAATATATGAGCTTAGCATCATGTCCCATAACCACTAGCTTAACTTAAATATTTACGAACAAATTGTAGATCTGCACTAGAAAATTTTCACAAGAGTTTTAATCGAACAAGTCCAAGAATTAACCAACAAAGTGAATGCAAGCGTTTCATACCAATTGTTTTACTAAGTCGTTTAATTAGACTTCTCATACGAGTGAGGTAAAGGTTTGTATATACTAATAGATTGGAAAATGGTTTAAGAAAACGAGCTTTGTAATAAAATAGTGTTGAAATCGTTTGAGGAAAGAGTCTTGATATTTACTACTAGTATAGAAAACCTTTATATTTTTAAAGTGACAAATCACAAAGAAGATTGTAGGAACAATCAATCACTAAAATTTACATACGAAGATGTGAATAAAAATCCAACGTAACCGATAAAGAATCCATCGAAATGGATATTCAAAAATCCCTAAAAAGGAGTCATCAAAGTCATAATAATTGATAACAATAAATAGGAAACAACACGAATCGATTAAAGTTGGAAATTCAAGCAACTAGGCTAAGTAGGCAAAAATCATCAAGTCGGTCGGCCGGCATACAGTGCTTGGTCGACCGAACCTTGTTTTGAAAAACTCCTGGGAAAGCAGGTCGGTCGGCCGAACCCCCGTAGTCGGTCGACCGGACCCTAAAACAGAAAGTGCTTACGCACTTGGCATCAGGTCGGTCGACCGGACCAGGGGGGTCGGTCGGCCGAACCTGATGCTCTGCAAATTTATGCCCATAAATTGATATGCAACCTCCACGAATTCGTAACCGAACGAGCATGGACGCAAGGGAATTATGCCAAACCACTACCCGGCCCTATTTGCTCCTCGATGCATCACCAAAAACACGATCAAAGATCAAAGCTATGATTTTTAAGGAATTGAATCCCAAAACACCAAAAGTTAGGATTTTCACCAAATCAATCCAAATCAAAAGCAATTACACAAGAATAAGTGTTAGGAATTCATACCTAACAATCAAAGATGATTCATAGACTTAGATGTGAGATTAAAAATCTCACCTTTTCACAAAATCGAACAAGAAGAAGCTTGAAAGCAAATGGAGAATCAACCTCTCTTCAACACAACCCAATTGAGCTTGAATCTAAGCTCAAAAGCAAGAACATTCCCAAAATTAGGTTTAGGAATTTCTGAAATTGGTAAGAGAATAAGTTGGAGAAGAAGAAGAGAAGCTTACCGATGGGTTCTTCTTGAGTTTGGAGCTAGGAATTTGATTTGCAAGATGAACTAGGGTTTTGGAGTTTTAATTTCCAATCTCTCCCACCATTAATACTCTAAAAACTGAAAAGAGAAGAGAATGAGGGTGAATGGGAAAGAATGGCTCAGATTTGAGCACAAGTTAACATAGGGCTGAGCCCAAACCCAAGCCCAAAGTGAAAAGTAGCAAAAATCAACTTTCTCCAAAGATATCGAAGCTTATACTCAAAAAGGTCGCAAACGGCATTTTAAACTCAATGGGAGTGGTCCCGAGTCCTAATTCGACCGTATGCAAAAAGTAGCTTTTCGGACTAAAATCTGAATAACGATAAAATATTTAAATAAAATATCTAAATATAAAATCGATAAATATGCGGGTTGTTACAATCTCTTAAGTTACTGCACTAAAGTTTGACACTGGATAGGATATGTCAAAATCCCATAAACATCTCTGACGCCGTTACACTCATATTTTACCGTTGATTTAATTTATATAAGATCTTTTAGTTCTTACTCGCTTTTCAATTTGCTCGGGTCAGTATGAGCATTTTAGGATTCCATGACTATATTTCTAGAGGACGAAGACGAAGATTGTATTACTATTATTTATTATATCATTCCATTACATTAATACTATTCCGCTACATTATTTATTATTCTCCAGTATGTGTAACTCTGATATGTGTTGTACAAGTATAGTCAATTTTTTGTAAAATAGCTTCATGAACTGGTATTTGATTATTATATTTTATCGGTCCGCTGCAAGATTCTGTTTTGTTTTATTTCCTTTCTCTGCTTTTTCTTATTCACCCCAATAACAATCTGCCCTTCTGTACGGTTTGAGTGTGACGTGTGTGGTTTATCATCGATTTAAAGCGTACAAAAAAAGCGAGACGTTACAACGTGGTATCAGAGCTTTGGTTTAGCGACAAAACCTTAGCTTTGTGGGTTCTAACTCATTATTAATATAGTAGTAATACCTTATGATGAGTTGTTGAGTGTATATATATGAGGGAGCGTATTTGTTAGTGTTATAAAAGAGTTTTGATATTGTGTTAATTTGTTTCATTTTGTATTTATAAAACCTGGTTGGTGCATAGGATACTATGACATCAATAGGGATTTCTAAACACTTGATAGGACAAACCGACACAATATTTGTTTTGAATATAGGTGAATGAAATAATTTTGCCTATTATATTTTCTGTATATAAAGTAATAAATTTTATAAGGTTATATTTGGTTGTAACGTATTGGTTGTTAGGTAATGAAATTTATAAATATTGTTTGAAAATAAGATTTAAAATAAAATAAACGAATATTGGAAACTTAGAACCTAAGTCCGGGGTTTTTGAAAATTTCTTTTGAATGATTTTTAAATATAATGATAATATTATTAGAAGTATGTTTTGATATAAATATATCAATATAATTTGGAAGAACTTTTTTAAAGAAATTTTGGAAGGAAATAAGTTTTGCACTCCCCTCTCGGTCGTTGGAAAATAATTTCGGTGATGAGTGCACGCATAATCAAAGTTCATTTTCGAGTTTCAAAGTGGGAAGCCCACTGTAGTAGTTTTACTATGGATTTATTTTGATATCCAAATATAAATTTTTAATTGCTTGAAATATAATTGGATATATAAGTTGTAAGTATATATTTATCTACTACTTTAAAATGATTTGAAATTAAACCTATATTTAGTTCTTAAATTCCATTAATTAATAGTTTCAATTATTGTAGTGAAATGGAATGTAACTAATAATAATTGGAACCTCTAAATGAAATAAGAGTTTAGATGCTAGGTCGTAAATGAAATGAAAATAAAGTTGAAATTTGTAACCTATAGAAATAAAAGATATGATTTTTGAACTTTAAATTAATTTAAAAGAAAAGAGATAAACTTGTATAAATGTCAGTTGCATTTTTAAAAAGCGTATATATAACTTACCAAAGGATTTAAAAGTTGAAATGTCTAATATGAAGATGCAATAGAAATTGTAGAAGTAAACTTATGTAATGAAAGTGTTCACTGGATTTGCTTTATCAATAAGAATTTAATGTTATAATTGTTATAAACTTAAGTTATGACTGAACTGCTAATTAAATATAATAGAAAGGTTATAAACAAATGATAATAAACTTAAGTAAATGATAAAGTTATTTATAAGGAAAATAAGTAGAAAGACGAATCATTGCATTAAAGAATTTTTTTTTATAAGGATAAACTTAAATATTGTTAGAATTTGTTGTTTGTTTGATTTATGGTTGTTTGGGCAAGGATACTTTAAAATTCGTTTGGATGTATAAATAATCTATCTAGATTCATCTAAGACTGTTGAGTAAGTGCTGCACTTAGTAGTTATTTTGCATTCTGTATAATTTAAAGTTTTTGAACCAAAACAACTATTTGTGTGTTTGATATGAATGAATAATTGATTATGTTGATTTTATGTGATGGTTGTATGCCTTGTTGCAAGTGATAGTTGTTTATATTGATTTGTTTGATGTTGATTGAAACAACTTTAAATATTTCATTTTATATAATTATTAACTCTTTTTATATTATATAAGTGAAATTCAGGTTATGGAAGTAATCGCTACTTCTTTTGGTTTCATAATTAAGCGTTTGTTTGCCCGACAAATAGGTATGTTTTCAGATTGCGGTTTATAGCATTATTATATTATTTTTCCTGTAACAGCCCTAGATTTTCATATATTTTAATATTCGGCTTTCTTTAATTTTGAAATTATTTTAAACTTATTTTATTTCAAACATTTCATTTTTTAAATATAAGTGTTGATTATTACGTGAATTATAATTTCAAACCGGTATAAATTGGATATTTTACTAAAAGATGAATTTCTGTTCAAACTGGTCAAATCTTGACTTTTAAATTTCAAATTTTAATATTTAAATTCTTAAATTTTATCTTTTATTATGAAAATATATTTAATAACTTGAATACTTCTTTTCGTTTCGTTGAAAACGGATTTAAATTGTAAAAGTTATGTGCATTTCAATTTTGGGTATAATTTGTTTTATTTTGCAATTTTGTCTATTTTAAATTTTTTTAAATGATATTTTATTTGCTATATTTTATTTTAATATGTGTTAATATGTTATTTTATATATATTTTGTCTTTTAATATTTTTTAAAGTGATAACAAATTTTTTTCAAAATTTACTGTATTTATTTCTTATTTTTAAAGGCTGTTTTCTATTTTTCTGCTATTTTCTTCATTTAAATTATATTTAACTAAAATTTATATATTTATTTTGTGAATGAATTTTTATTTTATGTTCTTATCTCTATTTATAAATATTTTTCATGTACATAAAATTTTTCCAAAGTCATTGCATTTATTTTCAAGTTTTCTAAACTAGTTTTTATTTTCTATGCTATTTTCCTAATTTAATCATATATATTTAATATTTATTTATTTATATTTTGTTTACTTGTGATATTTTCGTATTTTAACTGAATTTATATATATATTTCAGTTGTTTAAAATTATAAAAAGAAATAAGAAAAATTTGAAAGGTTTTGTGACTTTTTATTTCTTAAGGCTCTTTGTATTCTCACCTTCTCAACTCCAACCTTTACTTTTCATTCAATTGGCTGCCTTAACTCATTTCTCCAGCTGACTCCTCTATCATTTCACGTTATTTTTCTTTCTCAAACTCTGAAAAAAAGTACGGCCTCTCCTATGTGAAAAGCATGGTAAAAAATTTTCTTCTTTTCTATGCAACTTCTACTTGTTTTCTTATGATTTTGCACTTGTTTTCTCCCCTTCTATGCTCAGCTCCTCCTTCCTCCTCCACCTTGGCCTCTTCCACCACCACCACATCTGGTTAGCACCTCCTCTAGGCCCAAGCCATAGCCGTGCCCCTTGATGAAGAAGACCCACCTAAAAATGAACAAAACTCCACCTAAATGTTCATAGCCTAGCCTAACTTGTTCCACCACCTCTCTCCATCACTTTGGCCGATCGTACACCACCACCACCAGAAAATTCCTGACCTGAGCCCACTGCCACATCATCCTCCAGCCCAGTACAGACCTGGCCGTGCCCTCCTTGGCCTTGGCCGAGCCCTCTAGTGCATAGGAATCCATGATATTTGCCTTGTAGTGTTAGTTCATGCTCATATATCTTTGCTCCATCATTTTGCCATGCTAGGCCGACCTTTAAGAACCCAAACCAGATCCAAACCATGCCTTTAGCCGTGCCATTTCAGATCTGGAGTTGAAGCATAGGTGGTAGAAAGCAAGTGCAAACACTTCGGTGATGTTTTGTGTATTCATTTCTATCTTTGTTTAATTGAATTTGGGTTGAAAACTTATGTTATATTTATTGTTTTGTCTCTTGTATCCAAGGAGAATTAATCTTTGGCTCTTCCACTCATCTTTGTGTCGTTTTATCGTGCTTGTTTGGATCTCATTCGTGCATTCGTTGTTGTGTCTCCAGCTCAAAACAGTGAGTAAATCTCACCAGACTAATATGTACTTATATAGTGATAAACTGACATCACCTGAATCTGTAAATGCATATCATCCTATTATAACTGCTATATTATATTCATATGATGTTCACACCTATATTTACACCTGTTATATCATCTGTTACTGTTATTTCATGCTATTCCGTTACTTTCATCAGTTTATCACACTGCAAGTTCCCTGTAGACTAGAATCACTATGGGTTGAAATGATACATACCCGAACGGACTTTAGAATAAGAGAAAATCGTTATGGGCTGAAATGATAGGCCTGAATGATTTTCAATTATTTTCTTTTACTTGGGATTGTGGGTTTGAAATGATCTAACCCGGGTTTTCTTTGTAACTTACGGGTTGAAATGATATATTACCCGTATCCCTTCATCTAGGCTAAAAAATGAAATACATACCCATTGTTAAAATATGTTTTTCTAAAATTTTTAAATTATTTTAGAAATGTAAATATTATAATATTTTGATTTAAATTTGATTAAAAATGATTTTTGTAAAGCATTATTGATTTTTTGAAAATTTATAAGTGAAATAAATAAATGGTAAAGTTAGAAAATCTGAAATGTAAGTTATTTTGGAAATTAGAATTTGGTGATAAATGGAATTTAAATTAAATATGAAACTATGATAAATTTATGATATTTTGAATTAAATGAATTTAAAATGATTTTATAATATATTAATGATTTTTGAATAAAGTTAAAATGCGAAATGAATGAATATTTAGGTTGAAATTTGGAAATATAACTAAAATTGGAAATTTGTGAATTTGGCTTAAAAGTGAATTTTAAGTTAAGTAAATAAAAATGAAATTAAGTTATATTTGAAAATTTTAAAATTAAATGTTAAGTTAAATTTAATTTAATGAATTTAAAATTTAATGTTGGAATTTAATAAGTGAATTATTATTAAATTTTGATTTTTGAATGGAGATTTAACTTTATAAAATCATGATTATAAGGGTATTTGAATGACTATTTTAAAAGTGAAATTATATGATTTTATAAGCTAAAAATGATTTTTAAAAAATATAATGTTTGTGAAATTATATTGAATACTTGAAGTTAATTAACTGCATTTCTGAAATGCTATTAATTCTAATGTAAATGATAATACAGCATTTGTAAATGCTGTAGTTGATAATAATGAACCAAATGGCTAAGTTTAATTAAAGGTTATTATAGCATTTTTGTAAATGCTATAATTGTTGAATTTAACTAAGTTTTATTTGAAACTAATGTAACCCTATTACAGCATTTTTAAATGCTATCTTTTGTTAAATTGAACTGTTTTGAATGTAACTTTCCGTAGCAATTTCTAAATGCCGCGAAAGTTGAATTTTCATCTGTTTTAATAAATTAAGTGAATAAATGAATTTTGAAAGACTAAAATTTTGGAAATTTAATAATTTAATTATTAAATATATTAACTTAATATTATGATTTAAAATGAAGTAATTTGTTTCGAAATATAAACTATTTTGAAATGTGTTTTGTAATGGTATTTAAATTAAATAAAAATGAATGTGGTTTGGATGATATGATATTTTGAATGATATTGAATTTTGAAATTATATTTGATTTTGAAGAATAAATACCATTTTGAAATTTTTAACCACGGGATGTAATTAATTTATAGTTTAACCGATTCTTAAAGGATGGGCGATCCCAAGCATCCTTTAAGTTATTGTGCATTTATACTACAGTTCACTTGAGTTGGTTTACATTATATAAGTATATATTTTCCTGACTCGAGTGTTTTATGTTTTACTTTACGCTCGGGTCAGCCTGAGTATTTACAGCTTAGCTTTGGATTTCTTTTCTGGAGCTAGGAATCGTTGGAGATTTTGCTCGTCTAGTTATCTATTTCCTTTCAGTTTCATTTGTTCCATTTCAGCTCTGGTATTTATAACTCCTATGTATTTGTGATTCTATTGTATATGTTTTCAGACTAATATTATGTATTATGTTTTGAGAGTTTGTTATAGTAGCTTCATGAACTACTATGGTATTTTTATTTCCGTTGCGAGTTATTCTAATATTTCTGTGTCTGTGATTCTGTGATTGTATTTCACTTGCTCCAAATTTATTTACAACGCGGTATTTTGAGATATTCAAGTCCGACATATGCGGATGCGAATGGCTGAAAATATCGGGTTGTTACAGTTGGTATCAGAGCTTTGGTTTTAGGCAAACCTTAGCCTGCGGAGCAAAAACTCATTAGAGATAGGGTAGAAATACCCTAGAATGAGTGAAATCAATCTCAGAATCCTTTCTTTGTGAGAGAACATATTTTCGAAGTATAAAATGATTTCCGAACGATTTTTTTGAGGATTTTCAAAGATTATTTTGGTATAAAAATGTTCTTATTTCGAAATCAAGATTTTCTAAACTTCATCTCTTCGATATCCACCTTGTTAGAAATCTCTTGGTTAAGATTCTTATCGACTAGGATTCCTTGAACTTTGGAACACTCCCACTTGTTCTGGAATCCAGTCTTGTTTTCCCCATTTTTCCTTTTAATTTTGGAGCATTCCGTAACTCTACTTTGGAATGACCTCTCTAAAGAGCGGTGATTCCGTAAATCTTTGAATGATTTGTAAAGGGGTGAAACTCCTTTACAAATGGCATTGATTCACTGAAGATTTTTGTATCCTCGGATGTCGATGCTATCTATCTCCTGCTCTTCCCGGATTCTATCTCTGGCGATCGAAGGTCGATTTGCCTTAGATTTCCATATTGATTATATTCCTAAAGTCTCGGTTGACCGGTTAAGGTCGCCCGCGATTTATATAGGCTTATCTATCCTCTGTTTGGTAATTAAATTATCTCATCTTCGTTTGAGTTTATCTTCGAACTAGAATTCAATTTGATTAGAGTACCTCTAATTTTGAACCTTTGTTTGTTTGAAATCCTTCCTTGAATCATCCTTTGGAAATTTGTGTTTGGTTGTATTTTGAAATTGTGCATACATCGAAATTATTAAGGATGACCATATTTTGTATATAAAAAGTGAAATGTTTTCGATAAGGATTATATACCTTTTAAAATGAAAATTTGAAGCTTTGAAAGGATTTGAAATTTTGAAATTTATAAGAAACTTGATTTATACAAAAATGATTTATAACTGAAGGGTTTTGAATTTGAATTTTGAGGAATCGAACTCCGGTGTTTTGAAATCGGTTTTAAGATTTTGGAAAATATATAATAATAATATGATTTAAAGATTATTTTTTCTCAAATAAGAAATGTTTCAAATGTATTCGAATGAATTTCAATGATTTCTAAGGAATTTCAAAGAAGTTTTTCAAAGTTAATTGAAGTCCAGAACTCACTTATGTCGCTGGAAAATGATTTCGATGATGAATGCATGCATCATCTACATTGATTTTCGAGTTCCTGAGTAGGGGAGAGGCCACCCTAGTAGCTTTACTATGCGAGTGATTTTGTGAAACCAATTTTGATTTTTGATTTTGAAGTATGGTTTGATATTTGAAAGATATATATACACACACATTTGAAATGATTTAAAGTAAGCCGGTGTTCAGTCCTCGAGATTCAAATTTGTTTTGGTATAACCCTATCTTTTGAAATTGGTTTACTGATTTGTTGTTGACTTCCAACTCTTGGATTGAAAATATGATTTCTTCGACTATTTTAAGATTCGAGCGCTTCCAAATCAAGGTTAACTTTTCAAAGCTAATTTTTTTTAAAGGTATAAGGTATTTGACAAAGAATATAAATTTAGTTTGTATGTTTCAAGTATGAAATAGTATGATTGGTATAAGTTGAAACTGTTTTGTTAAGTAAATAAATAAGATTATTTTGAATTATACTAATATGAAATTTAGTTTTGAAATGTTTTGGATAAAAATTAGTCTTCAAATTTTTGAGAAAAAATTGGTTTTAAATGTTTTAACTTGGTAACATCTTTATAAAACTATTTATTTAAACAAGTTGGAATAGATACATAAGTTGTATGTATGCTGTTTTGTTCGCATAATTAATCTGATCCAAGTTTGAGTACACAAGTTCGAGGTGAATTACACCATTTCGTGTTAGGATTTTTCATTTGATTCTTGATGGCGAATATTTGATATGGATTTTGGGCTTGATTCTAGAATTCTCTATCATAGTATATGGCTATGCAAGGAGACTGATGGCTTCTAGTCAAGAAACCATATCGAAGTCCGCATTAGGAAAGTCGAATGGACAATACTAGTTCGAAAGTGAACTTGTGTGATCGAGCGAGCGATCGAATGTAATGTTGCGAAATGATGACATATGTACATCTTATATCCTAATATCATTGGTATACTTGACGCTGAAATTGAAAGTTGTTGGGTTGGCTATCTTTGTAATTTAATTGGAATTTTTCTTTTATGAAAAACTACTATCAAATTTAAAACCATTTTTCAAAACCATTTTTCTTTTATTCTTCTTAAACTAACTGTTTTATTCTATTTTTCATACAAACTATTTTATACACAAAACTATTCTTAATTAAAATCTATTAGTAAGCAAAGATGTTCAATCCCATATGGCTTTCCATGCAGCGAAATTTATTTTTTTGAAAATTTTGATCCTTATATAAGATAAACTTTACGTAAGTATAAAATGATTTTGAAAACCATTGATTTTGATAAATCAATAATTAAAGCTTGTATTAGTATGAAAGGATATTTGGTTTACCTGTAATTTGAGTTTATTTAAAAATAATGGATTTATGAAATAAATATTTCAACACTAAGTAATAATGACGTAAAATTTGAGATACATGAAATTATGAAATTTAGTTTTGAAATATGGTATATTTAAGCCTTGAAACATATTTAAGATTTAATAGTTTATTTTGTAAATCAAATCTATATTTGAAATTGATAATATTTGAAATGGTTTTGTTGGAAAACTAAATTGAAACTGATGGTTTGAATTGAATTAAAATTGGAAATTTTAGATTTTGGTTTAATTGAAAAAAAAATTTGAAATGTAAAGAATTAAGGGCATATTTTATGATTTCAAATTATGATTTCAAAATGTTATGATTTTCAAAGTCAAATGATTTCAAGTATTTGGTTTCAAAAGATTTATAACTTTGAAAGTATTATGATTTTTGAAGTGAATACATGTTTGAAATGGAAATGAATTTATTTGACCAAAATTTTGTTGATTTGGAAATTTGGATTATTTCTAAATCTATTGTTTAAGAAACTTTGAAACTAAATTTATGTAATTTGGAAGAAATGATTTGGTGAAATCATATATGATTTTGAAGCTGAATTTATATTGAAATGGTTTGAAATTGAGAACCATGTTTATTTAAATACTTTGATTTGGGAGTTATCGAACTTATATAAAAATTGATTTGTGTAAGTATGCAGTTGATTTGAAAACTATTGATTTGAAAACTGTTGATTTGAAAAGGTACTCAATTTTGAAAAAATGAAATCTTATATAATCGAAATTTATATAAGTGTGATTTGATATACTATTACTTTGGAAAGTATTTGATTTGAAATGAAATCTTATATATAATAGACTTTATATAAGTAGATATTTGGAAGTGATTTTGAAAGGTACTATATGATACATATTTTCGAAGTAAAGATATGGAAAGTGCCTTCTGCTTGATATCCGCTTTGTGGCCACACTATGGATTCATTCTATCGATATTATTCTCTCTATTTGATTTGGGTTTTCCGGATATGATACTCGAGTGTCCATTGAATTCCATGGCGATCTCCATGGTTTTATGATCACGACTACATAGCGCAACTGCCTGGCTGAGCTGGCCTGGGGATACGGATTATTTCCTGGGAAATCCAGGCGTAACCATTATGTATCCTGCACTCTATGTAGGTCGCACTAGTAGCGCAAATGCCTGGCTGAGCTGGCCTGGGGGTACGGATTGTTTCCTGGGGGATCCAGGCGTAACCATTGTGTATCCTGCATTCTACTTGTCATCATGGCGTAACTCGCAGGGCTGAGAAAGCTTACGGATACGGATTGTTTCCTGGGGGATCCAGGCGTAACCATTGTGTATCTGCGATCCATGGTTAGACAACTATTTCGGTTTGGTTGATTTGTTTGGATTGTACTTTCCATATCTGTTTTTAAAAGTGTTTTCATTATTTTCACTAGGTGTTGAAACAAGTCTACCAAGTACCTGGAGAATTCTAGCTTTGCGCCTGATCAACGCATAGCCAGAATCTGCAGGAACGAAAGTAAACTTGTTAAGGCATCGAGTTATAAAAGTATTTGATAAAAGTATCTTGATAAAGTAATGTACAAAGAATATTTTCATCAGTTATTTTCCCTTCTAAAAATTTAAAATGTTTAAATATTGTTTACCTTGAACCATCAGACTTGAATCAAACGACTATTCATCATATTATAAAATGTTTTAAATGGTATAAAATTTTAATTGAAATGTATAATGGTTTAATTAATGGTTCATCCTTGTCTTTCAACCTGCTTTCCCTCCTAGCTACTTTTTCCCTACCTTCTTTCAAGATGTCTTCCAACCAATTGTTCTTTCTTGTTGTTTCTCCGATTCCTTCCTTTTCGAGGACGAAAAGATTTGAGTGGGGGAGAGTGTAACAGCACTAGATTTTCATATATTTTAATTTTTGGCTTTCTTTAATTTTGAAATTATTTTAAACTTATTTTATTTCAAACATTTCATTTTTTAAATATAAGTGTTGATTATTATGTGAATTATAATTTCAAACCGGTATAAATTGGATATTTTACTAAAAGATGAATTTCTGTTCAAACTGGTCAAATCTTGACTTTTAAATTTCAAATTTTAATATTTAAATTCTTAAATTTTATCTTTTATTATGAAAATATATTTAATAACTTGAATACTGCTTTTCGTTTCGTTGAAAACGGATTTAAATTGTAAAAGTTATGTGCATTTCAATTTTGGGTATAATTTGTTTTATTTTGCAATTTTGTCTATTTTAAATTTTTTTAAATGATATTTTATTTTCTATATTTTATTTTAATATGTGTTAATATGTTATATTATATATATTTTGTCTTTTAATATTTCTTAAAGTGATAACAAATTTTTTTCAAAATTTACTGTATTTATTTCCTATTTTAAAAGGCTGTTTTCTATTTTTCTGCTATTTTCTTCATTTAAATTATATTTAATTAAAATTTATATATGTATTTTGTGAATGATTTTTTATTTTATGTTCTTATCTCTATTTATAAATATTTTTCATGTACATAAAAATTTTCCAAAGTCATTGCATTTATTTTCAAATTTTCTAAACTAGTTTTCATTTTCTATGCTATTTTCCTAATTTAATCATATATAATTAATATTTATTTATTAATATTTTGTTTACTTGTGATATTTTCGTATTTTAACTGAATTTATATATATATTTCAGTTGTTTAAAATTATAAAAAGAAATAAGAAAAATTTGAAAGGTTTTGTGACTTTTTATTTCTGAAGGCTCTTTGTATTCTCACCTTTTCAACTCCAACCATTACTTTTCATTCAATTGGCTGCCTTAACTCATTTCTCCAGTTGACTCCACTATCATTTCACGTTATTTTTCTTTCTCAAACTCTGAAAAAAAGTACGGCCTCTCCTATGTGAAAAGCTTGGTAAAAAAATTTCTTCTTTTCTATGCAACTTCTACTTGTTTTCTTATGATTTTGCACTTGTTTTCTCCCCTTCTATGCTCAGCTCCTCCTTCCTCCTCCACCTTGGCCTCTTCCACCACCACCACATCTGGTTAGCACCTCCTCTAGGCCCAAGCCATAGCCGTGCCCCTTGATGAAGAAGACCCACCTAAAAATGAACAAAACTCCACCTAAATGTTCATAGCCTAGCCTAACTTGTTCCACCACCTTTCTCCATCACTTTGGCGGACCGTACACCACCACCACCACCAGAAAATTCCTGACCTGAGCCCACTGCCACATCATCCTCCAGCCCACTACAGACCTGGCCGTGCCCTCCTTGGCCTTGGCCGAGCCCTCTAGTGCATAGGAATCCATGATATTTGCCTTGTAGTGTTAGTTCATGCTCATATATCTTTGCTCCATCATTTTGCCATGCTAGGCCGACCTTTAAGAACCCAAACCAGATCCAAACCATGCCTTTAGCCATGCCATTTCAGATCTGGAGTTGAAGCATAGGTGGTAGAAAGCAAGTGCAAACACTTCGGTGATGTTTTGTGTATTCATTTCTATCTTTGTTTAATTTGAATTTGGGTTGAAAACTTATGTTATATTTATTGTTTTGTCTCTTGTATCCAAGAAGAATTAATCTTTGGCTCTTCCACTCATCTTTGTGTCGTTTTATCGTGCTTGTTTGGATCTCATTCGTGCATTCGTTGTTGTGTCTCCAGCTCAAAACAGTGAGTAAATCTCACCAGACTAATATGTACTTATATAGTGATAAACTGACATCACCTGAATCTGTAAATGCATATCATCCTGTTATAACTGCTATATTATATTCATATGATGTTCACACCTATATTTACACCTGTTATATCATCTGTTACTATTATTTCATGCTATTCCATTACTTTCATCAGTTTATCACACTGCAAGTTCCCTGTAGACTAGAATCACTATGGGTTGAAATGATACATACCCGAACGGACTTTAGAATAAGAGAAAATCGTTATGGGCTGAAATGATAGGCCTGAATGATTTTAAATTATTTTCTTTTACTTGGGATTGCGGGTTTGAAATGATCAAACCCGGGTTTTCATTGTAACTTACGGGTTGAAATGATATATTACCCGTATCACTTCATCTAGGCTAAAAAATGAAATACATACCCATTGTTAAAATATGTTTTTCTAAAAATTTTAAATTATTTTAGAAATGTAAATATTATAATATTTTGATTTGAATTTGATTAAAAATGATTTCTGTAAAGCATTATTGATTTTTTGAAAATTTATAGGTGAAATAAATAAATGGTAAAGTTAGAAAATCTGAAATGTAAGTTATTTTGGAAATTAGAATTTGGTGATAAATGGAATTTAAATTAAATATGAAAATATGATAAATTTATGATATTTTGAATTAAATGAATTTAAAATGATTTTATAATCTATTAATGATTTTTGAATAAAGTTAAAATGCGAAATGAATGAATATTTAGGTTGAAATTTGGAAATATAACTAAAATTGGAAATTTGTGAATTTGGCTTAAAAGTGAATTTTAAGTTAAGTAAATAAAAATGAAATTAAGTTATATTTGAAAATTTTAGACTTAAATGTTAAGTTAAATTTAATTTAATGAATTTAAAATTTAATGTTGGAATTTAATAAGTGAATTATTATTAAATTTTGATTTTTGAATGGAGATTTAACTTTATAAAATCATGAATATAATGGTATTTGAATGATTGTTTTAAAAGTGAAATTATATGATTTTATAAGCTAAAAATGATTTAAATAAAAATATAATGTTTGTGAAATTATATTGAATACTTGAAGTTAATTAACTGCATTTCTGAAATGCTATTAATTCTAATGTAAATGATAATACAGCATTTGTAAATGCTGTAGTTGATAATAATGAACCAAATGGCTATGTTTAATTAAAGGTTATTATAGCATTTAAATGCTATAATTGTTGAATTTAACTAAGTTTTATTTGAAACTAATGTAACCCTATTACAACATTTTTAAATGCTATCTTTTGTTAAATTGAACTGTTTTGAATGTAACTTTCCGTAGCAATTTCTAAATGCCGTGAAAGTTGAATTTTCATCTGTTTTAATAAATTAGGTGAATAAATGAATTTTGAAAGACTAAAATTTTGGAAATTTAATAATTTAATTATTAAATATAATAACTTAATATTATGATTTAAAATGAAGTAATTTGTTTTGAAATATAAACTATTTTGAAATGTGTTTTGTAATGGTATTTAAATTAAATAAAAATGAATGTGGTTTGGAAGATATGATATTTTGAATGATATTGAATTTTGAAATTATATTTGATTTTGAAGAATAAATACCATTTTGAAATTTTTAACCACGGGATGTAATTAATTTATAGTTTAACTGATTCTTGAAGGATGGGCGATCCCAAGCATCCTTTAAGTTATTGTGCATTTCTACTACAGTTCACTTGAGTTGGTTTACATTATATAAGTATATATTGTCCTGACTCGAGTGTTTTATGTGCTCGGGTCAGCCTGAGTATTTACAGCTTAGCTTTGGATTTCTTTTCTAGAGCTAGGAATCGCTGGAGATTTTGCTCGTCTAGTTATCTATTTCCTTTCAGTTTCAGTTGTTCCATTTCAGCTCTGGTATTTATAACTTCTATGTATTTGTGATTCTATTGTATATGTTTTCAGACTAATATTATGTATTATGTTTTGAGAGTTTGTTATAGTAGCTTCATGAACTACTATGGTATTTTTATTTCCGCTGCAAGTTATTCGGATATTTCTGTGTCTGTGATTCTGTGATTGTATTTCATTTGCTCCAAATTTATTTACAACGCAGTATTTTGAGAAATTCAAGTCCGACATGTGCGGATGCGAATGGCTGAAAATATCGGGTTGTTACATTTCCTGTGTTGGGATGCATATTATTTTGGAAAATATACGTTGTATATTTTTATATTTGATATTATATTTTCACCCAAGCCTCTCCGTACAAAGGAGACTCTGCCGTAATATTTCGTGAATTTTGGACTTAGAAATTATTTGAAAATGTATTCCAAACTTTTTTAATTGGAGTATAAAACGGTATAATGGTTATAAATTGGTATATTTTATTTAAATTAACTAAATTAGTAAATTCACTTGTTTATAAAGTTAATATTTTTGAATAAGATGTATTTAATTCTTTCTTTTCCCTTTTTCCATTTCAAGGACGAAAAGTTTTGAGTGGGGGAAGAGTGTAACGACCCGTAATTTTCGATAATTTAATTTTGTTAATTTAATAAGTTTTGGTAATTTAATTCGGAAAAAAAAATAAAAATCTATAGTTTAATAATGAAATCACTAAAATAAAGGCAATAATGTTAATGCAAGTTAATAAATAACTAATTTAGTGCAAACCCAATTAATTGAAACAATTGCAAGGTCATAACTGATAGTAAATAGTAAATTGGAAAATAAAATTCAAAGTTATATTAATTGACGAAATAATACGTAATAAGCTGTAATTTGGATAAATCAATATCAGATAATCAATCATAATAATTGTTAGTTGATAATAAGGTATGAATAGGATAGTGATTGATTGAATAAAAGAATGGGAATCAAGATTTATTAATTTAAATTTAATAATTGGATTATTTGGAATTAAATAAAAATTAATATTTAAATATTATGTAAATAGGGATTAAGATGAAATTGGTAAATATTAATGTACCATGTTATAAACCAGTGTTAATTATATCCTTATTGTAATAAAAGATTTGAATAACAAGGTTTAAAAGTTAATAAAGGGATTTTGGAATTATAAATTTCTAAATTTCTAAATTTAATGAAATTGAAATTAAACACCGAAATTGAGGAATTAATCAATTTTAAGTCGACAACTAAATTTGTTTAAATTATTTGTGAATGGTTAAGAAATCAAAATTGATAGAAGTTGTAAATTATTAAAATTTAAAGTGGAAAGTGAATAATTAATTTAATATTAAATTATTTAATTAACTAAAAAATAGCTATTTTGGCCACTGACTCGGATTTCGACGAAACCAGTTTCATCGGATCTGTAGCTGTGAATTATTGTAGGATTTCTAGTTTTGTGACGATCAGACTTGTCATTTGATCGTCCGGACTCGAAACGTCTAGAAATCAATTCAATTGAAATCAGTTTGAAATAACTTGATTTTAGCATAACTTCTTCATACGATAGAATTTGGACCTGAAACGAGTTCCATTGATTTTAAAATATTCAAAAACATCTATTTTGATATATGGGTTGACCCATTTTCGTTTCGGAATCGAAATGGGCTTTTTTGTCAATTATCGTACAAAACCCAAATTCGATCGAGCCCATCAGTTCTATTTTGTTCTTCCTATATATATCCAATTATAAACCCTAGCAGCCTTTCTATTTCTCATTTCTGTACATACAGAAATTTCTGTTGCTCCTCTTTCTCAATGACAGACAAAACCTAAAATTCACAACCTAATTTCAATACAAAATTCAACCTCAAAAATACAAACTCCTCAATACATGTCAAATTATATATCGATCTGAAGCTCTCGACAAGCGCATCTCAGATTTGAAATTCGTTTTCTGATTTGAAGCTCTCTTTTTCCAGAAATTGATGATCAATTCTCAGCCGTTCATCACACGACGATCAACTTCAGCAGATCGTCGAATCGACCATACAGTATTATGGATAGGACAGAGGGGAGTGCATCGGTGAAATTTGTTCATCGAACTGACGCTTAGATCGACGAGAACAATTCAGTTAGGGTTTTCAACCCATTGTGGGGGCTGCTTCTTTTTCTTGTCGATCAAGGCTTTGGGCATGAACGTGGGGGGTCTCGAGGCATGATAACAGTGGCGAGCGACGCGAGATGCGGCGGTGGCCGAAGCACTTAGTGGCGGCTTGTTTCTCATGCGCATGCATCGTTCACAATTTCCAGGCGGCAGCTCTTTCTTGTTTGAATGAACGATTAGGGTTTGTGAACGCATTGTACAGGGTGCGTAGTGGAGCTGATGTGTAAGTGTGTAGTTTTATTTTATTTAATTTCTAATTTAAAACGTCTATCTTCTTATGTTAATAACTTTTTCATACGAGGTCCTTTTTACACGCAGTTTTCTCCGTAAGGTTCGTATTGGAATTCCAGACATTTTGGCATTATTTGGATGAATTCTGAGACTATTCGAATTTTGGGTTTAAATTGGATTTAAATTCAATTTAAATTCAAAAGTTCAGTGCATTAACCCACTCACAACTTCTAAAATTTCATATGTGTGTTAAATTAATTTTTGATGTGATTAAAAATTTATTTACCACTGTTTGGCATATTTTTAATCATCATCTCAGTTAAATTGAATTTATTGGATTAAATTGTTATTTAATTTATTATTGCATATAAACTGCCAGTTAAATTTTTATTTAATTTATTATTGCATATAGACTGGCAGTTAACTTGTCATTTAATTTATTATTGAATATAAACTGCCAGTAAATACATGTTATTTATTATCTATTATAAGTTGATGTTATTTATTAAATTATATGATGATTTTGATAAATGTTTAATAATTAATATTGGATGAATGGATGTTGTATTTTATAGTCATAAACTGTAAGTTGTTATGGATTTTATTTCGTTCGGGATTGCGGTTCGAAATGATATATAACTGTATTTATGTTTTTAAATTACGGATTGAAATGATAAATATCCATATCACTTGACCATAGGATAGAAAATTATATGCAGACATCGTGGTCTATATATAAAAATATTTGGAAGTGATTTCTATGGTTTTGGAAAGAAATATATGGGTTTATATAAATATTGATTTTGATATTATGTAAATATTTTTTTATATATAGTTAAATTCTTAAATTTAAGCTATGTATAAATTTGTTCATTATATACTGAGAGTAATAATAAAGTTTGATTTTATTGAAATATAATATGGGGAAGTATTTATTTAAATTATATTTTATTATATATATAGAGTTTAAAATGATATTGATGAATTACGGTTAAGAAGATGGATTTGAAATCGTTTTAAAATTGTTTTTAATTAAGAATGTTATTTAATTAAAGCAATCTGGAACTTATTGAAATTGAGATTTAAAAGGGCATGATTTTATAACTTGATGATGGTTTAAGGCGATTAACGAATATTTGAAGCTTAAAGGTTTTATGATATTTATTTATTAAGTAAACATTTCAAATCTAAATAATAGTAATTGTATTTGATATATATGGAATTATCAAAGAATTAGTATTAAAATGGTGGAATATTTAAGGCTTTGAAATATATGGAAATTGAAATGGTTATCTGGTTGTTCAAATCTGTATTTTGAATTGATTTCTAGAATTGAAGAAATTATTCAATTATATAAAGTAATTTAATATTTAAGCCATTTAGGTGGTATAGTTATGTTTCAAAGTTATGAGTTTCAAAGCATTCTAATTTGAAAGTGTTATACTTCAAGTGTTTGATTTCGAAGTGTTATCACTTTGGAAGAGCTATGATTTTGGAAAGGGATATATTTGAAATAAAAATGATATTACATTGATTTAGGTATTTATAAAAATGATATCATATTGATATAGTTTTTGAAATGGAAATGTTATCGTATTTATATGGTTTTGAAATGGACATTATTTTATGATTTTGAAGTATAAATTATTTTGAAATGACCGCGGTGTTATAATAACGTTTGGTTGTTAAAGAGACCGGGATCGGAAGTTGTCATGCTCTCTGCCAACTCCGCAAACCACTTTAACAACCGTGTACGCGGTAGAGATTCCCGAATGAAGTAGGATGGTGGTGACGTTCTATTAAAGTATATACGTGGACTCGACTCCCGTGAGTTGGCATAAGGTGGCTAAAACTGAAGCGATTCTCGGGCCAAGGGGGTAGCCCCTCTTAGCGGACACACTCCTTCAATATTATACTCTGACTTTTGGATTGATTCGGTGGCCCCTTTTGATTTTTGATTTTGGGTGTGTGGCTTGAGGTGGGCGGTACAGCTGCTATGCGTTACCACCAGCCTGGATGCGTAACTGGTATATCTACCCTGGCATTGCCTTGTGTGCTATGTCATCTACCCTATCACGCCTTGTACGAGTTTGGTTTTCTCCCGTAGCCCGTGTGTATCCTCTGGCGGCTTCCCGATCAGGAGGAACCATGATACTGGATGGATTACTGGGACTATTACGTGGTAAGGGCTATATGGTAACCACTTAATGCTATTTAAAAGTAAGTTTATTTTACTATAGATATTATTATAATAGCGAAATATTACTACATAGTGAATTGTTTAACGGATCTTAGGAGATGTAAATCTCGAGCATCTCTTAAGTTACTACACTCGCGTTTGACACTGGATAGGAGATGTCAAAATCCCGTAAACATCTTTCACGTCGTTCCACTCATATTTTACCGTTGATTTAACTTACATAGGATCTTTTAGTTCTGACTCGAGTGTTTTGTCTTTCCAATTCGCTCGGGTCAGTCTGAACATTTCAGGATTCGAAGACTTTATTTCTGGAGGACAAAGACGAAGATTGTATTACTATTATTTATTATATCATTCCACTGCATTCATACTGTTCCGCAGCATTATTTATTATTCTCTGGTATGTGTAACTCTGATATGTGTTGTACAAGTATAATTAAATTTTTGTAAAACAGCTTCATGGACTGTTATTTGATTAATATATTTTATCGTTCCGCTGCAAAATTCTGTTTTTTTTTTCCTTTCTTTACTTTTTCTTATTCACCCCAATAACAATCCGCCCTTCTATATGGTTTGAGTCTGACGTGTGTGGTTTATCGTCGATTTAAAGCGTATAAAAAGGTGTGATGTTACAATCACTATCTTAGGTGATGATTTAGGTTTAGTTGTATGGTGTGTTTGGTTAGCTTCGTTAAGTAGGACCATAGACTTACCCGACTTCCCTACAAAATGAAATTTTGACGAGGCCTTTGATGACGGCACTAAAGCCTTAGTCCAATGTGTTTGGCCAGCTGTGACGACTCGACTTTCTCACCATAGAAAATCGCATCATTTTTAAGAAAGAAAGGGATAGAAAAGAGAAAAGACAGAGAAGAAGAAAGAAACAACATCAGAATCTTAACAGCGGGGCGAATAAATTATATTAATCATATAATACATTACATAGTATCGTATATATCAGAGATACACAGCTAAAACAACACATATTAGACAGTTATAAACACCTGTCTAGTTATACAACACAATACAACACAAAGACAAACGACTCAGAGAACACACAGCGGAATACTATATAGCTAAACGCAGAAGCCTCCTCCTCCATTGCTCCTTCAGAATTCGTCAAGCCAACCTGAATTCCCCTGGCTACACGTAAAAATTTGAGTACCCAAGAGTTTGAGAAAAACAGAATAAACTACGGGTCAGACATGGGTCTGGTGTGAGTAAATGGTTAAAGTTGCTTAACTTTAAAAACTTTTTGAAAGAAAAGGTATCACGTAAGACTTTCCACACATATACATGGAAAAGTTTTTACCTTACGCTAACCAAAACATTTGCTAGGAAATCCAGTGATATTATAATAGGTTCAGGGTTTTCAAATAAATATGAAATAGCCGAAATTGTTACATTATTAAATTCCAGCTACTAGCCACAAAAGTGGGTAATACAATCAAATCCAATGGCACTTATTGGATTTTGGATTCCATACAATGGCAGGGAAACTGGGGTACCGCCCATCACAGTACGTGGCCTAGGTCACCGTACCGAGGAGTACGCCCGCTCCCCTGCAACAGAAGGCCGGAACCATTCCTTACTGAACAGCTTCGAATAACACAACCCCTACGGATGTAGCTATTCAACCGTCCACACAGCCGAAATAAAAGGGACTCTAGACAGGGATTAATCTGATCCTACTTGGGCATGACCCACTTAGCCTTGCTGCACCTCCCATGTTTTAGCCATTCCCGGTTGATGAGGCTTGAGGCTACGATTACATTTAGTGAACATATCACTTAGAATGCTCATCGTCCACCTGACGATGTTCTGAAAGCATTCAATCCATAGAAGTTCGTTCTGGGTTCGAACGAAACCAAAGGCATTATCTCGTTACACTCATTTTGGAATCACCCTCAGAATTAACGACAATAACCCTTGCACTCTAAATCTTCATCTTCACTTTAGATTCACGACCTATCGTTAATTTGGATCGATGTGGTTTTCGGATATCCATATATGGAAACTCGATACCGGTCTCATCGAAATCCAAAATGTATCTTTTAGGTCCAAGTTCTTTAAGGTTAAACAATTAAATTCAACTATGTATATACACACAGATAGATAATTCACAAGTCATAATTGATAATCACATTATCAAAATAAACAGATGATCCATAACAAAATAGGTAATCCATATCATCATTCAATAGATAATCTATATTACCATCACAATGCAACCAAGCATTCATACCACACAACATTACTTATCTCATTTCTGAGATTACATCCATTCAAGACAATCAATGTCACCCATTCATACATAAGCAATGATTTACTTAATCACAACATAATTAATTTAAAATGAATTAAATTAATTATCTCAATCTCTAATTAATTTAAAGTGAATTAAATTAATTACTTCATCTCTTAATTAATTTAAAATTAATTAAATCAATTACCTTAATCATAATAAATCTTGCTTACTTATCTATTAGTTAAACCAATTAATTAATCATCTTAATTAATCAACCTTGATTAATTAATCCTAATTCAAATAATTAATCCTTAATTATTCTCATTAATCATATTAATTAATGAACCTTAATTAATTGCTTCCATTAATTAATTAACTATAATTAATTTCAATATTTCTTAATTAATTACATTAATTAATCATGCTTAAATTAATTGTTTTCAATTTAATCAACTTAAAAATATAAACAGTAATTAATTATTCTTAATTACTTCTTAATTACTTTTACAATTTCTTTGATTTATTACACCAAGTAATAAAAACTTAATTACTTAACAAGTAATTATCAATTTAAAATTACTTCCAAGTAAGTAATTTCACTTATCTCAATTACCCCCGTAATTTGTCGTCAGTTACTTATCTTAAGTAATTACTCTTATCAAACTTATTAAGTAATCATACTTAATCATTTATCAAGTGATTTTCTTTAATTAATTAACAATTTAATAGACTTACTTGATCACACTCATCTCATACATCAAAATCGAGTAATCATCCCTTAGTTACTCTTTAACCAAATTAATCATTAATTTACAGATTAATTATCTTCAACTTTTAATTAATAAATCTTAATTATTAATCAATCCTTTAACACAAAGTAATCAATCTCTAATTACTTTTATAATTAATTAATTAACCTTAATTAACTAATTAATTATCTCTTAATCATTAATTAATAAAACTTAATTATTAATTAACAACCTTAATTACAAATTAATTAATTCATAATTAAAATTAATCAATCCTTAATTACAATTAATTAACCCTTAATAATAGTTAATTAATTCTTAATTAACTTGCATTATAGATTAATAACCCTTTAATTATTAATGAGAAAACCCAATTAAAACTTAATTACTAGTTAATTACTTAATTAATAAATAATTTTAATTAGTCATTAGTCATTAATTAGATTATCATAATGATTAGTTAATAATCATTCTTAATTAATTACTTAATTAACCCTTTTAAATAATTAAATTAAATTAATTAATTAAACTTAAAATTTCTTAATTAACTAATTAATTATTATTCATTAACAATTAATTATTATTTAAGATAAACATTATCTTAAATTAACCTTGAAAACTTTGCTTAACTTAATTTATTAATTAGTTTAAAATATAAAGTAATCATTAATTACTTATCTTTAATTATTACTAACTAATTTAAAAACATTTCCTTATAATCTCCTTTTTATATTTCAAATAAGTTTGAAAAATAACATTATGGCTTTAACTTAAAACATTTAATATCATTCATACAAATTTAATCTATATAAACACATCCATTCACAGAAATGAATTACAAGCATTTAATTTAAGCTAAATTATTTAAAGTTTAAAACTTCTTCATTTTAAATTTAAAAATCTGGTTAAATGTTCAATTTGGGTCCTACCCATGAATACTTGAACCAAGAAACAAGTATACTATCTTTTCTTTTTTAAAACAAATTTGACTTTAAAATTTTAAAAAAACTGATTTAGTCAAAACTTTTAAAAACTGTTAAACTTAACAGTTTAACCAGCATGCAAAAAACCTAGAAACCATGCGATTTTTCCCCTGAGTCATCCACCCTATGTCCCGAGTCCTACTTCGAGAAAAACAAGCAAACCCAAAACAACAACCCACTGACATGCTCACCTCCCTGTGCAAGTGCACCGACGCTGGAATCGCCTCCGGCCAACGTCGACTTCATCGCCAAGTCACCCAACCTCCCTACAATCACCTACGATCACATGCCGTGATTCAAAATCGAGCTCCTCAGGGTGAACTGAAACCCAAACCATCATAAGGAAATCCCTTAATCTCTCGCCTCCGATCAATGATAATCGCCACAATTACGGCTAGGGTTTGCCGACCCACCACCCCTCCTTCTCCCAAAATTTCTTCAAGCTCGAATCACCATATGAAGAACAGTGGTTCAAATTACAGCAAGACCCAAAATTAGGTTAAAAACCAAGTTCTCCTTTCTGGCGACGCCACGATCATCAGACAACCATCCCATTATTTTTGCCGTACTACCCAATCCTATTTCTAGCTCCATTAAGACCCCTGAACATTCCAGAGCCATAGATCATCAGATTTTGACATAAACCCAAATTTCAGAAAACCCCCATTTACTTACTCAATACGATTTTAAAAATTGTGATATTTGTTTCAAAAATCCTAACTTTCCAAAATGATCTAAGATATATGCTTGAACCAGTAAAAGTTAACATCTGATTTTATTACATTTGAAGATTCCAACCGAGTTTCCTTGTTCCAAAAATTTTCCTAAATCTAAAATACTAGTTCTTGTTTTTAAGAAAATTATATGATGTTTAAACTAACTAGCTTGATTTAAACACAATAGATTCATAGAGATTAAGCTGAAAATTTAAAATTTTGTTTTGTTTTAAAATCTCTGAAATCAGAAATAGGGAGATTCAAACAATCCAAACAATAATTTCAAATATATTCCTATACACAGACTTGTACGCCTACCATCATAGAAATATTTCAAGCAACAGACAATTCATCACTTAAGTTTTTAGTAAAAATGTTTACTCACCCTTTTCAAATGTAGTGTAGAGGTGATGATAAGCTGGAAATTTGCCAAGATACTTTGAACTTGAAGATGAACCCTCATTTGAAACAAAAATGCTTAATCCCTTTAATTTTGTTTTAACCGCATTGCTTCAGGTTTTCCCTTTTAAAAAAAACTTGCATGCATTTTGGCAACTCGCAAGAACTTGAAAATTTTGAAATGACTGGAGTTCTTGCACGCATTTGAAAATTTGCAAACGTATTGCAGATTTTGTTTTGAAAGCAAATTGCAGACTTGCAGTTTTAAAGGGTGGTTGCAGGAAATAAATCTTGCAGATTTGATCTGCATATGATTTTAGGTTAGGAAAATGGGTTACAAGTTTTCATCTTATTTTCTGGATGGTGCTTGAATTTGAGGAATTGATTTGAGCATTGGTTTGAGGATAATGGCATGTTTGGAAATTTTTTTACAGGGAACAAATTTTTGCAGATTTTATTTTTGAGGAGGTTTCAGGTTTTTGTTTGAGGAGGATTTTCGGATTTAAGTTTGAGGATTTTCTAGATTGTTGAAGAGTGAAAGTTGCATGGATATTTCTTGTTTCTCTTAGAAATGAACAAAAAGTTTAAAGAAAAAGAAAGTGAAGAGAGATGGTGTTTATATAGGCAATTTTTCAGTTTTATTAAATTTAAAAGAAAATTAAAAAAACACGGACACTTGTCTTAAGCTTAGATTAAATGTTTAACACATGTTATCTAAATGATTTATAACTAAACACTTGTCAACATTTATTTAATTTTTATCCTAAAAGAATTTTAAGAAGCTTTTTAAATTAATTTCCTAATTAACAAATATGTTTTCTTAATTTAAAATGCTTTTCTAATTAAATTCCTAATTAACAAACATACTTATATATTTATAAATGTTTTCTAAATTTATATAAATACAAATTTTTTTAAAAGAAAATAAAATAAAACCAATTATAATTTAAATAAAATTATATACAATATTGTAAACTCATTTAAAATGCTATTTCAAAAACCCCTTTGTATTTATTGTTATTAAATAAATACATATCCAAATTTCTATAGATAAATTTCTATAAAAAGAATATAAAACAAATCTTATTTTTAATTAAAAACATTATCTATATATTTTAAAATCAAACTATATTATTATTTTATTTTAATATGTATGTATATCCCCTTAAATTCAAATTTATATTCAATTCAAAGTCAAATTTAAAAATTATCCAACTCTAAAATCAATTTAAATAAATATAATATCAATTTTTAAATAAACTCATTGTTAATTATAATAATTTATCCTATTTAAAAATCAATTTAAAATACACAGAAATATATATATTTAAACACCTATTAATTTTGAAAATAATAAGTCAATTTAGAATTTATTTATACAAACAAAATAATTATCATTTTAAAAACCAATCTATAACCATAATTAAGACATTGTATTATTATTACTTGGTTAACTATTTTTGAAAATAACAATTTTATCACTTTCAAAAAAATTAAATTTAAGAGAGTATCACATTTTAAATTCCTAGAAATTCCGAGATATTACATTCCTCCCCCTTAAAAGAATTTCGTCCTCGAAATTTAAAACAAAGATAATCCAAAGTTTTATTTTATTTCAACCAATTCAAACATTCATAACAGCCATACACTATCAATCAAACAAACAATTTCATCCAAACAACCAATTCAATCAAATAAACAACACTAGCTATCCGGACACATATCCGGATAAGCTTCCTAAAATTATCTCGAGTTTCCCAGGTACAAACACAGGGATACTTGCTCTACTTAATCCAAACTAGCTATGCTGCTAAGCTATTGAGTTCCTACTCAGCTAGATCTATAATCTACACAAGATGCCAAACCACGGACAAATCTGATCAACAACTAAATCCTTCATAGAACTACGGGTCTCAAATCTAGTGATGGACCAAACACGTACTCCGTTAGAGACACATGAAATACTTTGAATTCCATTCTTCCAAACTGGAAATTCAACTCTTCAAACCAAAACACCAATCTTTACAAAACTCAAAAGAATCCAATATACCTCGGAGCTCACCAAATCTTATTGCTCCCTTTGCCAGGGAATACCTCAACAACGTCGAAGCCTCCAACTTTGAATTCCAAATTCTTCCGTTTCTTAACCTCTAAACTCTCCGGATGATTCGGGCTGTCTACAGATCCTTCCTGATCAGCTTAACCTTCGCTGATGCTTCGACAACAAACTGGATCAACTCAACAAACTAATCCTCTCAAGATCAATCCAAAATCAAAACCAAACTTTACCATCAACAGTAGAAAACAACTTCTCCCATCCAAAAAAGACAGAATAGAATCACTCACCAACTTGCCTCAGATCTGGATAAATAAATTCAGTAGAAACTTTCTAATCCAAAACACTGCAACTTCCGGTTGCTTCTACTCAAGAACAACAGCCACCTTGCTTCTGTTGCACAACTCTGATCTGGAGCAGATGAGAATGTCGTCGAATGAACACAGGCACAGATTAAACACCTTCTACCCCGTTGGATCACCGGTATCACTCCTGTCATTAAGTCGATTCAGAACTCAATCTCTAGTGTGGGCAAATTTCTAGCTTTCCTGAAGATATATCCGGAAAATCTTCGACAATTCCATAATTTCTACATCCTCTAGAAATGCCACAAATCCAAGCAAAAGACTATATAAGATAATCACCATACCATCGCAAGTCACTTTTGCGATCAACCCAACCTAAATTCCAAAAAATACTGCTCTCTCTCTCTTCACAAATCAGAACAGTTTATCCTTGACCAACTAATCCATCGAAGAAACAGATCCTCACTGCTGCTTCTGAATTCCATCTCTAGGAAATTGCTAAGCCAAAAAGATCTTCCTGTTGGAACACAGAACACTTCCGAGCTGCACCGCAAACACAGATGCCAAAGACTTCATATCCAGAGCTCTTTGAGAAACTCGGACCTTCAACTAAACGCATACATCCTGTTGAACTCAGCTACAACTCGAAGCAGATTCACTTCCTTAAACTTGCTCCGAAAGAAAATATCTTCGGAGACATCCATAGTCACTGCATCTCATAACGCAGCTACTACTTCCTGAGGTTGCCAAGATAACATTACTCGATTCTCCCTACCCGACAGATCCAAATTCTCAAAAATCTGCTCATAAAAGCACGATCAAACTTACACTCCAAAGATGAATTTCGAACCTCAACAGGTTTCCTTCAGAGATCAATGAAATCCTTACACCAAACTGCAAAGATTACTCGAGCCGGTATTAGGTCTATAGTCTCGACAAATACACTTCCAATCTCAAACATTCAAACTCCAACCATTGGTAGTCGTGTTACACACACAACTATTCTATCTACCTTTATAACTTATGTTGGAAAACCCGAACAGGTAACCCAACGGATAGGTAGAAATATATACATATATATAGTTATATATAAAAATTACAAGTACGCTCTCTCAAGAAAGCCACCACTACAGAGCCTAGGTATTCGCTCAACCTAATGCTCTGATACCAACTGTGACGACCAAACTTTCTCACCATAGAAAATCGCATCATTTTTAAGAAAGAAAGGGATAGAAAAGAGAAAAGACAGAGAAGAAGAAAGTAACAACATCAGAATCTAAACAGTGGAACGAATAAATTATATTAATCACATAATATATTATATAGTATCATATACATCAGAGATACACAACTAAAACAACACATACTAGACAGTTATAAACACCTGTCTAGTTATACAACTCAATACAACACAAAGACAAACGACTCAGAGAACACACAACGGAATACTATATAGCTAAACGCAGAAGCCTCTTGCTCCATTACTCCTTCAGAATTCGTCAAGCCTACCTGAATTCCCTTGGCTACTCGTAAAAATTTGAGTACCCAAGAGTTTCAGAAAAACAGAATAAACTCCGGGTCAGACATTTGTCTGGTGTGAGTAAACGGTTAATGTTGCTTAACTTTAAAAACCTTTTGAAAGAAAAGGTATCACGTAAGACTTCCCACACATAAACATGGAAAAGTTCTTACCGTACGCTAACCAAAACATTTGCTAGGAAATCCAGTGATATTATAATAGGTCTAGAGTTTTCAAATAAATATGAAATAGCCGAAATTGTTACATTATTAAATTCCAGCTACTAGCAACAAAAGTGGGTAATACAATCAAATCCGATGGCACTTATTGGATTTTGGATTCCATACAATGGCAAGGCTACTGGGGTACCGCCCGTCACAGTACGTGGCCTAGATCACCGTACCGAGGAGTATGCCCGCTCCCCTGCAACACAAGGCCAGAACCATTCCTTACTGAACAGTTCCGAATAAGACAACCCCGACGGATGTAGCTATACAACCGCCCACACAGCCGAAATAAAAGGGACTCTAGACAGGGATTAATCTAATCCTACTTGGGCATGACCAGCTTAGCCTTGCTGCACCTCCCATGTATTAGCCATTCCCGGTTGATGTGGCTTGAAGCTACGATTACCTTTAGTGAACATATCACTTAGAATGCTCATCGTCCACCTGACGATGTTCTGAAAGCCTTCAATCCATACAAGTTCGTTCTGGGTTCGAACGAAACCGAAGGCATTATCTCGTTACACTCATTTTGGAATCACCCTCAGAGTTAATGACAATAACCCTTGCACTCTGAATCTTCATCTTCACTTGAGATTCACGACCCATCGTTAATTTGGATCGATGTGGTTTTTGGATATCCAAATATGAAAACCCGATCCCGGTCTCATCGAAATCCAAAACATATCTTTTAGGTCCAAGTTGTTTAAGGTTAAACAATTAAATTCAACTATCTATACACACACAGATAGATAATTCACAAGTCACAATTGATAATCACATTATCAAAATAAACAGATGATCCATAACATAATAGGTAATCCATATCATCATTCAGTAGATAATCTATATTACCATCACAATGCAACCAAGCATTCATACCACACAACGTTACTTATCTCATTTCCGAGATTACATCCATTCAAGACAATCAATGTCACCCATACACACTTAAGCAATGATTTACTTAATCACAACATAATTAATTTAAAATAAATTAAATTAACTATCTCAATCTCTAATTAATTTAAAGTGAACTAAATTAATTACTTCATCTCTTAATTAATTTAAAATTAATTAAATTAATTACCTTCATCACAATAAATCTTGCTTACTTGGCCATTAATTAAACCAATTAATTAATCATCATCTCAATATAATCAACCTTGATTAATTAATTCTAATTCAAGTAATTAATCCTTAATTATTCTCATTAATCATATTAATTAATGAACCTTAATTAATTGCTTCCATTAATTAATTAACTATAATTAATTTCATTATTTCTTAATTAATTACATTAATTAATCAAGCTTAAATTAATTTTTTTTCAATTTAATCGACTTAAATAAATATAAATAGTAATTAATTATTCTTAATTACTTCTTAATTACTTTTACAATTTCTTTGAATAATTACACCAAGTAATAAACCCTTAATTACTTAACAAGCAATTATCCATTAAAAATTACTTCCAAATAAGTAATTTCACTTATCTCAATTACCCCCTGTAATTTGTCATCAATTACTTATCTTAAGTAATTACTCTTATCAAACTTATTAAGTAATCATACTTAATAATTTATCAAGTGATTTTCTTTAATCAATTAACAAATCAATTAACTTACTTGATCACACTCATCTCATAAATCAAAATCGAGTAATTCATCCCTTAATTACTCTTTAACCAAATTAATCATTAATTTACAGATTAATTATCTTCAACTATTAATTAATAAATCTTAATTATTAATCAATCCTTTAACACAAAGTAATCAATCTCTAATTACTTTTATAATTAATTAACCTTAATTAACTAATTAATTATCTCTTAATCATTAATTAATAAAACTTAATTATTAATTAACAACCTTAATCACAAATTAATTAATTCATAAATAAAATTAATCAATCCTTAATTACAATTAATTAACCTTAACAATAGTTAATTAATTCTTAATTAACTTGCATTATAGATTAATAACCCTTTAATTATTAATTAAGAAAAGCTAACTAAAACTTAATTACTAGTTTAATTACTTAATTAATAAATAATTTTAACTAATCATTAGTCATTAATTAAATCATCATAATTATTAGTTAATTAAATTAATAATCATCCTTAATTAATTACTTAATTAACCCTTTTAAATAATTAAATTAAATTAATTAATTAAACTTAAAATTTCTTAATTAACTAATTAATTATTATTCATTAACACTTAATTATTATCTAAGTTAAAACATTATCTTAAATTAACCTTGAAAACTTTGCTTAACTTAATTTATTAATTAGTTTAAAATATAAAGTAATCATTAATTATTTATCTTTAATTATTAATTAACTAATTTAAAAACATTTCCTTATAATCTCATTTTTATATTTCAAATAATTTTGAAAAATAACATTAAGGTTTTAACTTAAAACATTTAATACCATTCATACAAATTTAATCTATATAAACACATCCATTCATAGAAATGAATTACAAGCATTTAATTTAGCTTAAATTATTCAAAGTTTAAAACTTCTTCATTTTAAATTTAAAAATCTGGTAAATGTTCAATTTGGGTCCAACCCATGAATACTTGAACCAAGAAACAAGTATACTATCTTTCCTTTTTTAAAACAAATTTGACTTTAAAATTTTAAAAAAACTGTTTTAGTTAAAAAATTTAAAAATTGTTAAACTTAACAGTTTAACCAGCATGCAAAAGACCAAGAAACCACGCGATTTTCCCCCCAAGTCATCCACCCTTTGTCTCGAGTCCTACTTCGAGAAAAACAAGCAAACCCAAAACAATAACCCATCGACACGCTTACCTCCCTGTGCAAGTGCACCGGCGTCGGAATCGCCTCCGGTGAACGCCGAATTCATCGCCAAGTCACCCAACCTCCCACAATCTCCTACGATCAACAGAACATCAACACATGCCTTGATTCAAAATCGAGCTCCTTAAGGTGAACTGAAACCCAAACCATCATCAGGAAATCCCTTAATCTCTCGCTTCCGATCAATGATAATCGCCACAATTATGGCTAGGGTTTGCCGACCCACCGCGCCTCCTTCTCCCAAAATTTCTTCGAGGTCGAATCGCCATAAGAAAAACAGTGGTTCAAATAACAGCAAGACCCAAAATTAGGTTTAAAACCAAATCCTCCTTGCTACCGATGCCACGATCATCAGACAACCATACCATTATTTTTGTCATACTACCCAATCCTATTTCTAGCTCCATCGAAAGCCCCGAACATTCCAGAGCCATAGATCATCAGATTTTGACATAAACCCAAATTTCAGAAAACCCCCAATTACTTACTCAATAAAATTTTAAAAATTGTGATATTTGTTTCAAAAATCCTAACTTTCCAAAATGATCTAAGATATATGCTTGAACCAGTAAAAATTAACTTCTGATTTTATTACATTTGAAGATTCCAACTGAGTTTCCTTGTTCCAGAAATTTTCCTGAATCTAAAATACTAGTTCTTGTTTTTAAGAAAATTATATGATGTTTAAAATAACTAGCTTGATTTAAACACCATAGATTCACAGAGATTAAGTTGAAAATTTAAAATGTTGTTTTGTTTTAAAATCTTTGAAATCTGAAACAGGGAGATTTAAACAATCCAAACAATAATTTCAAATATATTCCTATACACGGATTTGTACTCCTACCAGCACAGAAATATTTCAAGCAACAGATAATTCATCACTTAAGTTTTTAGTAAAAATGTTTACTCACCCTTTTTAAATGCGGTGCAGAGGTGATGATAAGCTAGAAATTTGCCAAGATACTTTGAACTTGAAGATGAACCCTCATTTGAAACAAAAATGCTTAATCCCTTTAATTTTGTTTTAACTGCATTGCTTTAGGTTTACCCCTTTAGAAAAAACTTGCATGCATTTTGGAAACTTGAAAATACTTGAAAATTTTGAAATGACTGGAGTTCTTGCATGCATTTGAAAATTTGCAAACATAATGCAGATTTTGTTTTGAAAACAAACTGCAGGCATGCAGTTTTAAAGGATGATTGCATGAAAATAAATCTTGCAGATTTGATCTGCATATGATTTTAAGTTAGGAAAATGGGTTACAGATTTTCAACTTATTTTCCGGATGGTGCTTGAATTTGAGGAATTGATTTGAGCATTGGTTTGAGGATAGATGGCAGGTTTGGAAAATTTTTTACAGTGAACAAATTTTTGCAGATTTTATTTTTGAGGAGGTTTGAGGTTTTTGTTTGAGGAAGATTTTCAGATTTAAGTTTGAGGATTTTCTGGATTGTTGAAGAGTGAAAGTTGCATGGATATTTCTTGTTTCTCTTAGAAATGAACAAAAAGTTTAAAGAAAAAGAAAGTGAAGAGAGATGGTATTTATAAAGGCATTTTTTTAGTTTTATTAAATTTAAAAGAAAATTAAAAAAACATGGACACTTGTCTTAAGCTTAGATTAAATGTTTAACACATGTTATCTAAATGATTTATCACTAAACACTTGTCAACATTTATTTAATTTTTATCCAATAAGAATTTTAAGAAGCTTTTTAAATTAATTTCCTAATTAACAAATATGTTTTCTTAATTTAAAAATACTTTTCTAGTTAAATTCCTAATTAACAAACATATTTATATATTTATAAATGTTTTCTAAATTTATATAAATACAATTTTTTTTAAAGAAAATAAAATAAAACCAATTATAATTTAAATAAAATTATATACAATATTGTAAACTCATTTAAAATGCTATTCCAAAAACCCCTTTGTATTTATTTTTATTACATAAATACATATCCAAATTTCTATAGATAAATTTCTATAAAAAGAATATAAAACAAATCTTATTTTTAATTAAAAACATTATCTATATATTTTAAAATCAAACTAGATTATTAATTTATTTTAATATGTATGTATATCCCCTTAAATTCAAAATTATATTCAAATCAAAGTCAAATTTAGAAATAATCCAAATCTAAATTCAATTTAAATAAATATAATATCAATTTGTAAATAAACTCATTATCATTTATAAATAATTTATCCTATTTAAAACTTAATTTAAAATATACAGAAATATATATATTTAAACACATCTATTAATTTTGAAAACAATAAGTCAATTTAGAATTTATTTACACAAACAAAATAATTATCATTTTAAAACCAATCTATAACCATAATTAAGACATTGTATTATTATTACTTGGTTAATTATTTTTGAAAATAACAATTTTATCACTTTCAAATAATTAAATTTAAGAGATTATCACATTTTAAATTCCTGGAAATTCCGGGATATTACACCAGCTATCTTTAAGCTAAACTAAAGACCTTCCTGACATCCCTAAAGAAGGCTCTTTAGTGAGTGCTTTGAGGATGACACTAAAGGCTGGTACGACGCTTTGGATAGGCCAAAGGCTTACCCATCCTCCCTATAGGAGGCGCTCCAATGAGGCTGCGTATGCAGTAGTCGAAGGCTTGCTAATGCTTTGGTCAGGCCTTTTTAGACCGGACCGAAGGCTTGCTCTAACTTTCCTTTATGAGGTGCTTTGTCCAGGCCATTTTGGCGACGACAAATTTTTAGATCCCTACCATCTTGGGCAGTGGTTTAGGCTTTTCACTGTTTTGAGGACAATTTTAGTTTTTAACCATGCATACATGCTTATTTCATTTAGAAGATCTTATTTTATTGATGGCTAATTTAACATCATTGTACAAAATCATCAAGCTTCCCTTACCTTAGGAAATTATTGATCAAGCTCTCCAAGCTTTGTCCTTCGTTTGCGTCATGTCCATTTACATGATGATGGTAACAATATTGTCCTCCATGATGACTTTCATTTTTTGGACGCTTCTTCTGTGATGGCTAACAGTTGAGCTTGTATTTAATAAAGTGATATATATTCACGGAAGTAGTAAGAAAGCAATTCTTAGGGAGTCATAATTTTCTAGAAATGATCCTTTTGGTTGATGCTTGACTCTTTTTTTGCTTATGAAGGACCTTTTATTCCCAATGATCAATTTTCCTTTTACTGAATCTTGTGCTTCATTTGTTTCTTACGATTGATTGAGCAAACCTCTCCACTTTTTGGTGAATCAATTGAGCTCTCTTTTTATTTCCTCTTCAAAAATGGTCCTCTTTTCTTTAAGTTGAATATCTTTCCTCATCATCAAGAATATAATATCATTCTTACTTTTCCAACCTAGGGCAAAGATTGGTGCTTGCCCAATATGGAAGGGATTTAAACTCCATCTCAAGATTGTATGGAACCTCTTGTCTTTTTCTTATTTTCCATGATTTGTATGCCTTGGTTCTAAATACTTGTTATTCATGAAGCCAGGGGTCATTAGCGAGTTGGTAAATCATTCTAGTCATTTGAGGAGGGGAGGATCCTTGTTCGAAGACCTTAACATGATAAATTGAAATGATTAAGAAACCATAATTGATGTGATTAATTGGTGTTGAAAATAAAAGGTAAGTTAGATTGGAATAGGATATGCTATGTTGGGCATGTCCTTTAAGCTCTAAATATGCAAGTTAGGGTAGTTCCACTTAGATTTTTAACGGAGGTGGGGGATTAAGCCCTCCTTTCAGTGCCAAAACATTAACGAACTTCTTCGCAAACCCAAAAGTTTAGGAAAAGGTTATTCGGTAATTGTTATCAGGAAAATTTGTCAACACTCCAAAGTAAAGCTCAAAGTGTAAGTGATCCTTTCATAACCACCTTTTGAACATTTGAAGATAGTTTATAATTTTCGGATCCCTTTACCTAAACAATCTTGAAGACTTAGATCACTTTTAAATCCACTGTTCTAAAAGGTTACATCAACTATATGTCCTACCAAACAACCTTCCGATGTGGTTGAGTCACTTGAATCTCTTATGAGATTACCTTTCGAACTAGTTGAACTGGCTTAAGATCCTATCGAAACCTCCTTTCAAAGTGGTCAAGGTTACTCCAGGCTAGTATCTAATGATCTATGGGTTTTAGTTGAATTAAAGGGTTTTGACTCCTTCGAAAGCTAAGCTTACGATCATTTTAATACAAGCAGATCATGTGCAGAATCAAATGGAAACATTAGATCAATTAATGTATTTGAAAATGCTAAACACTTGCTTTTATAATATTTTACTTTATTATAAGAAGATTAATTAATACAAAGAAGCCAAATATCCAACCTAATTTTAGAATGAGGGCATACAAAATCAAGAAAGAACAAGTGTTGAGTGAATAAGATCGGTTCCCAAAAATAATACCTCTACGTTCTTATTTATAGGCCCAAGCTGGCCCCTTTCGAATCGGTCCTCTCGACCTAGCCAACTGGGTGCCTTAAAGACCTTTCATTGTTATTAACATTTGGGCACCTTCCACTTTGATTTTAAGTGGAACTTGAGTGCTTTCGAATTCATCAAAAGTTGTAGATTCGCTCTCTAATTTGTCGTTGATGCGCTGTTGCTAGTAGGGAAGGATATGGGCTATCGATTATGTCAATAGGTGTAACACTTTAAATTTTTGATAACATTATTTAGGAGATTTAAATAGATAAATTAACTAAAATAATGCGTGCTTCAACGGATTGGGATTTGATTTAATTAAGGTAGCCGTGCCTTTTAACTAATAAATTAAAAGAAAGGTTTAAAAATGAATTAGAGGAAAGGTATAATAGGAAAGAGGCCATTCCTATATTGCCTACCTTAGGCCATGTATTTCAAAAAACACGTTTATTCTCACTTTAAAAAATTAAAAAGCTTTGTCAGCAACCACTAACGAAGGAAGAAGAAGAGGAAACAGAAGAGAAGCTTAAGGAAAGCATAGTCAAATCAAACTCATTCAAATCTCAAGCTCCATAATCATTAAAGCAGAAGGTGAATATTGTTTACATCTCTAAATATTTTTGGTTTCAATTTTAAGGTTAATTTCAAATGATTTTGCAAAGATTTGCCCTAAGTTTGAATGATAAAAAGATTATATATACATGTTGATGATTTATATAAGTTCATTTGGATTTTATGACATGTTTTTAGATAAAACCCTATTAATTGACATCTGTTACCTTGCGAATTTTTATGATGATCTATAAACTTATTTTAGAGGTGGATTTTGATTTTCAAAGTTTTCTGAATTTTTATGGAATTGTTACGAATTTTCTTAGGAATAAAATGTTAATTTGGATGATACAATTATTAATGGGAAAAATAATTATAGTTTGGATTCGAAAAAAATTTATATTAAAGATAACGTTTTATTTTGAATTTTTCTAGAAAATTATCAATGTGTTTTAATTGTTATATAAAATTATATAAGGTATGAGACTTAAATTCTTTATATAATTATAAAGGAGAAATGGGCATTTTAAAAATAATTCAAATTTCCAAGTAAGGAAAGTCGGTAGCAATTATGAATATAAAATTTTGGCAACAAATCAAATTTAGGCTAACAAGGCATGTGAGGTACAAAAGAACTATTTTAAAGTGCAAATAAATAGTTTTTCTTCTGTTTCAACCCTTTCAGCAGAGCTTCCGCCTTCATTCCAGACCTTTCGAAAAAGTCAAACGTAGCAAACCTTTCGGATAGGTCAAATACCAATGCATAAGGTATCAGGCAATTGGTACTTAGTGGATTGGATGGAATCGAAAGGTTTAGGGACGAAAAGTTATAGCGTTTAAAAGAGATGAAGTTTATTTTGTTTAAAGAAAATACACTTGGTAAATTTCAATAAAAAGCCTATGAAATTTTCAAAAAGGTTTGAAAGAAAAAGGATTTGATTGGTTTGCTTTCTAGTTTTAAATGAAACCTTCCGACTAAGTCAAAAATATAGCTTTCGACAAGGCCGAAAGCTTAGTTATCGCTTACTAACCTTTCGACACAGATGTAGTCAAAGGTTATTTTTTTTCTTTCAAAACCTTGTCGCCTCTCTTCATTGATTTCGAAGGGTTGGTTCCAACACCAACACTTTATTGTTTTCGAGTGGTTTTGAATGGTTATATTATGGTTTCAAAGAAGTTGCTTTCAACTCCAATGTTTTTATGATTGTTAACGGTAAAAAATGGCTTTAACGCTAACACCCGGTGTATGCCGTGATGAAATGAAAGCACCACCCGTTTGCACGGGAATTAAAGTAAAAAGAAAATAGCAGAAAAAGTAAAAGAGACAGAGATTTTTATAGTGGTTCGGCTTCTAATAAGCCTACATCCACTTTACATCCTCCATTATGTTTTTCGAGCTCACTTTACAAGATTACAACACTTTTACAACACGATCTCTTGATCGCAACGCTTTTGCAACACGATCTTACAATTACAACACGATCAGAGGAAGAAGCTTGAACTTTCATGATGAATTGCTCTTTGGATTCATGGTTAATGAGGTTGATCTCTAGATGAAGATTCTTCAGTGTTTGAAGTGTTTGGAGAGTCGAGAAATCAGCAGAGTATAGGCGCCTTGAAATCCCAAAAAAGTCCCCCTCGAATGTGGAGTATTTATAGGCGACTTCGGAGTTAGGTCGGCTGGAGCGACCTAAGATAGGTCGTAGGCCGGTTGGAGCGACCTAAGGTGGGTCGTTGGCGACCTAGAGGAGCGGCAGAAGAAGGAGGGCGACCTAAGGGATAACGGCATTAGAATGTATGGCCTGGAGCGACCTAAGGGAAAAGGCGGGGTATGCTATAGGTCGTGTGCGACCTATGGGTGTTAGGTCGCGAGCGACCTGATTTTGATGAGGTGAGACTGGTTAGGTCGTGAGCGACCTTGCTGATGGCGGGTTAGGTCGCGAGCGACCTATGGGTTTAGGAGAAGAGTTAGGTCGCGAGCGACCTAACTTTGTTGAGGAGAAGCATAAGTCACTTAGCAGGTAGGTCGCTTGAGCCATTGAGTAGTTAAGTCGCTGACTACAGAGTTGATCTAGGTCGTAGGTCGCTTGGATTTATATGTCGTTAGGTCGCGAACTTTCCTGTGAGCTGTTAACTCGTGAAGTCTTAGGTCACTAAGTCGTGAGGTCTGTTAAGTCGTGTAACAACCCTATATTTTGTAATTATTTTATTGTATATTTTAATTATTTTTAATGTAAGATTTTGATTTAAAAACTTATTTTACTTATTTGAAATGATTAAATTTATTATTTAAATATAATCTTGATTTTTATATGAGTTATAATTCCAAAATTTTGTAAGTTGAATATTTGCCTGAAATGCTGATTTTGGTCAAAATAGTCAAACTGTGACTTTCAACTTAAAATTTTAAAAGTTTAAAATTTCAATTTTTTTATTTTATTATGAAAGTACATAAAATTTTAAGAACGCCACTTTTCGTTTCGTTGAATTTGGATGTAGATTGTGAAAGTTATACCCTTTACAATATTGTGCGTATATAGGGTTATTTAACAATGACTATTTTAAATTGTATAAATTACTTCTTCTTGGTTATAGTTTATTTTAATATGTGATAATATGTTTTATTATGTATATGTTGACTTTTAAATATTTTTAAATGATAATAGAATTTTTCCAAAATTTACTGTATTTATTTCCTATTTTTAAAGGCTGTTTTCTAATTTTCTGCCATTTTCTTCATATAAATTATATTTAATAATTTTTTTTTTTGTGAATGCACTTTTATTTTTTTTTGTTATTTTTTTTGTTATAAATATTTTACAATTCCATGAAGATTTTCTAAAGTTCATTTGGATTTATTTCTAATTTTAAAGCCCAGTCTACAATTTTAAGCCATTTTCTTATTTTAATTATATATAATTAAAATTTATTTCTTTATTTTATGCACTCACTTTTATTTTCTGTGTTTTACTTTATTTTATTCATTTTACATGTATTTAAATTTAAGTAAATTTTTCCAAAGTGTATTGATGTTATTTCTAATTCTTAAGTCTAGTTTTCATTTTTCTGTGCTATTTTTCTTATTTAATCATATCTAATTAATATTTAATTTTTAATATTTTGTTTATCTGTTATATTTTCGAATTTTAACTGATATTTTAATTATTTTCAGTTATTTGGATGTATATAAATGTATATGAGAAATTTGAAAGGGTTAAGAGCTAAGAAACGGAAAAAAAGTTTTATCCGTTTCTTTTGCAGTTTCTTCTGTCATTAATACATCAATTCATCTTAGCCATTCCTTTCCCCATCCTTTGCAGCCGACTTCCTCTTGTCATTCACCAATTTTTGAAGCCCCAAAACACTAAAAATTATGGCCTCCACCTTGAAGAAAAAAAAAAAGGTAAATCCCTCTCTTCTTTATACTTTTCTTACTTTTCTATGCAATTTTGCCTTGTTTCTCTTCTAAGTTTGGATCGGCCTCTTCTCCATAGCCGCATCCACAAACTCCTACATCTCTTCCATGCCTCCAACACCATCTACTCCACCAACCATGACCATGGCCGAGCCATCTATGGTGGCCAAACCCTTCAAATTGCAACCTGCATGCCTAAAAACAATGTTTTTGACCATTGTTGCCTCATTCCCTTCATCTCCACTTGTTGCCTTGCCTATATGATGTTAAACCTGACCTATATGATGTCATACCTGAGTCAAAACATCATCACAGCCAAGCATAAGTGTCCCTTAGGCCAAGCATTGAAGTGGTTGAAGCAAGGTCCAATCTATCTTGTTCATTTCGCTTTGTATTTCAAAATTGTTTCAATGTTATTTTATGTTGAATGTTTATACATTGTCTGGTTTGTTTTGTTTTGGGTTGATGATACAAAATCATATCTTGGCTATTTTTCAACTCAAATCAAAAGTCGTGAAATTGTGCTTGTCGTGCCTTTGGAGTCGTGCTTGTATGTTGTTTTGGTCTCTAGCTTTGAAAAAGGTGAGTCTTTCTCACTCTGACATATATACTTATGAAAAGTGGATTGATGACAAGTGTTTAGTAATGTAAAATGTTTATGCAAGTCAATGATGATCATGTGATATGCTATGCCATGTTATTACCATATTATTACCATGTTAAAACTGTTAATTTTCACCTGACATCTGATATATGACTGTATATTACGATATTGACATTGTTTATATTATTTCTGTATATGATCACACTGCAAGTTCCCTGTTAGAATAAAATCATTACGGACTGAAATGATAGGCCTGAGTTATTTTATTTATTTATTTAAACTTGGGATTGCGGGTTTGAAATTATAGAACCCGGATTTTACCTTTTAAACTGCGGATTGAAATGATACATATCCGTATCACTTGACCTTGGTTAGAAAACTATATACAGACCCGTGGTTATTCTATAAAGTGCTTTGAATATTTTAAGTATTTTAAAAATATAAAATTATGAAATTTAATTTAAATAGATTTTGAAAGGTTTTAAAATAAATAAATTATGATTTTTCTATGTGTTAAAAATGTAATTTATGAATGGATTAACTGGATTTTTGAAATATAACTTATGTTTGAAATTTGGAATTTTGACTAAAAATGATATTTAAGTTACATGAATAAAATGGACTTTAATTTTATTTGGAAAATGGTAAATATGATAAATTGATTTATATTTGAATTTAAGTGATTTATTAAAGAATTATTGATTTTCTATAAATTTAAGTGGTTGAATAAATGACTGTTGAAAATGAAATTTTAAAATATAACTTGACTTGAAAGTGTGAAATTTGAGTTTTAACTAAAGATGATAATTAATTAAATAAACTGGAAGTTTAGTTAAATTTGTGAAATGGTAATATAAATCTGAAACGTATAGGTTTTAATTTATGAAAGAAACGTATAGGTTTTAATTTATGAAAGAAACGTATAGGTTTTTATTTATGAAAGAAACGTATAGGTTTTAATTTATGAAAGAAACGTATAGGTTTTAATTTATGAAAGAAACGTATAGGTTTAATTTATGAAAGAAACGTATAGGTTTTGATTTATGAAAGAAACGTATAGGTTTTAATTTATGAAAGAAACGTATAGGTTTTTATTTATGAAAGAAACGTATAGGTTTTAATTAATGAAAGAACGTATGGTGTTCTAATTAATGATAGGAACATGTAAATTCCTAATTAATGAAAGAAAGGTATAAGTTTTAATTAATGAAAGAAACGTATAAGTTTTTAATTAATGAAAGAAACGTGTAACGTCCTAATTAATGAGAGAACATGAAAGTTTTAATTAATGCAAGAACGTATAAGTTTTAATTAAGAAAGAAAACTGTAAAGTTTTAAGTAGTGTGGTATTGATTTAAATTAATAAATGTTCATTATTGTAATAGGAATATAAAATTTAAAACGTACATTTGACATGTAGATTTTAATCAATGTAATGGTGTATTTTAAATTGATTAAAATGATAAATGTTACTTACTGTAATAATAAAATGTAAGTTGATAACGTACATTTGATAAGCAAGTTTTAATTTATGTGAATGGTATACTTTAAATGATTAAAATAATAAAGTTTCTTTATTGTAATAATAATGTAAGTTAATAAGGTGCTTTTAACTTAACATAAGAATTTCGGTTTAAATTGTATATTACAGTAAGAAAGTTTATTTAACTATAAGGCTATGATAAATTGACATGTTAAAATTTTAAGCTTATCAATACTTTGATTATATACAATGTAAAGTGGAAAGTAGTACATTCCAAAAATGCTATGATTCCTTAAGGTAACATTTCCGAAATGCTATGATAATTTAAAGGAATATTTCAAATTTAATAAATTTAAAGAAATATTCAATGATTTGAAAATTTGTGTTTTATTTGAATGATATAATATTGAATTATTTTGGAATGGAAATGATATAGTTGTGATATTGTTTTGAAATGAGTATGATATTTTGGTCTTGAAAGTATAAATTATTTGAAATAAATATCCATGGGTTATAATAACGATTGGTTGTTAAAGAGACTGGGATCGGATATTGTCTTATAGCCGGACAATACCGAAAACCACTTTAACAACTGTGTACGCGGTGGAGATTCCAGAATGAAGTAGGATGGTGGCGACGTTCTCGAGGTATGTTACGTGGACCCAACTACCGTGAGTTGGCATATATGACTAAAACAGGAGCTATACCGGGCTACACAAAGGGTCGCACCCTTTCATCGAGCATGCTCCATCGGAAACTATTCTATTACTTTTGTGATTCGATTCGGTGGCGCCACTTTGATTCGGGGGTATTGTTCGAGGTGGGCGGAAGCTGCTGGCTTGCCGTCACCATCGGTCCGGGAGTGCAAACTGTGTATCCACCCTGGCATTGCCTCGCGTGCCGTGTCATATCCTTATATCGAGCCCACTACGATTTTGGTTTTAAAGATCCGACCGTGTTAAGGTTCACCATCCCCTTAACACTATTTTCTATATGATTATACTTTACTGATTAGACACTACCGTATATAGCGTATATTACTACATAGTAAATAGTTTAACGGATCCTTAGAGGATGGGCGGTCCCAAGCATCCTTTAAGTTACTAATGCATTTTTTCACTGTTCACTTGAGTTGATTTACAGTTTATAAGTATTTATGTCCTGACTCGAGGGTTTTGTGTTTTGCTTTACGCTCGGGTCAGATTGAGTGAGTTAGCATTCAAGATTCACCTTCGCCGTTGGAGCTTTCCTTGAAGATCCAGCCATCTATTTTGTTTCAGTATCCAGTGGTTCAGTGATGTATCTGATTTGTACCTGGTGTATCCTGTTACTCTTCTGTTGTATCTTATTTAACTCTGATGTATCTCATATTTATATAGTAGCTTCATGAACTACTATCTCTTTTTCTTCCGCTGCATTTTTATATACTCTGTGTCTGTGATCTGTGATTTTTATTTACTGTATATCCTGAGATTTGCTAAATTTTTATTTACAACGCGGTATTTTGAGCAATTCAATTCTGGCATGAGTGTCTACCTATACACTTATAATGGATGCGAATGGTTGAAAATACCGGGTCGTTACAGTTGGTATCAGAGCTTTGGTAGCTCTAGGCAAAGCTCAGCATATAGAGTGAATGTATTTACAGAATCACTTTCATTCGAGTTTGAATCTCTTCCCTTTTGACTCGATTCCTTTGAATTTTGGAACGTTCCCTGCGATTCCAAAGTCCATTCTTATTCCCCGCTATTCATCTTCATTTGATTTTGGAGTATCCCACAACTCCACTTCGAATGATCTTTATAGTGAATTGGCGGTCACGCCAATCTCAAAAAATTTCTTATAAGAGGGGTGAAAGTCCATTACAACAACATCGATTCACCAATGATTTTATATCTTCGGTTTAGATGCCAGTATCTCCTATTATCCCAAACTCTAACTCTTGAGATCCACTTCGATCTTATACTTTAAGTCACGGTTGACCCTATTAAGGTTGCCCGTGATTTATTTTAGCTTATCCACCTCCCTACTCTGTATTTAGTCATCTTGTCTTTTGTTTCCAACATATTTTCAAACATTTTGAATTGTATTTGTCAATCTATATTTTTTATTGTGTTGTTGGAGTTGTTGATGTTGATTTGGGTTTTCGATCGATTCGTCTGATCAACGCTATCGATAGGATTTCTAAAACACTTTGACAGAACAAACTGACACGATATTATTTTAAATTTTGTCTTGGTTAATGAAATAAAATTTTGATATATATACTTATGGAACTTAATAAAATGATTCAAATTGATAATTTGAAATGATAATACTTGATTTACCATTTATTGTTCTATAAATGAATTTATAAATAATTGTTTATAAATTTATATGGGAACTTAAATGAATTTAGAAAAAGAAATTTGAGAATTTAATTTCCGATGGTTCCAAACCTTTTGTTTAAAAGTTTAAAGGGATATAATATTTAAAATATTTTCAAATAGAAATTTGTTTCCAAAGAATTTTTAAGTTTAAAATTAGTACTCTTCTCTTTGTCGTTGGAAAATAATTCCGGTGATGACTGCAGCATCATCGACGTTCATTTTCGAGTTTCGGAGCGAAGAGACTGTTCTACAGTCTTGCTACAGCTTTGTTTTGGGAATTAAATTGATTTGAATTTCTAAAATATGACTTGGTTTATAACATATATATAAATATATGATTGAAATTTGATTTGATATATTATGTATATATTATTACTTATCTCTAAATGGTTTGAATGGAATCGGAAATTTAATTCTTAAACTCTATCTTAAAGAATAATTTCAATTATAAAAAGAAAACCAAAAATTTGGATAAATGATTAAAACTTGAGATAATTGAATTAGAAAGTTTTATTTGTATAATACAATTGCATTCCAATATAACTTACCTTAATTTCAGAAGCTAAAAATGTAATTGGATAATACACGATATAAAAAGATTTTATAAATAAAATTTGAGTGGTTATAATAAATGTTATACACTTAAATTTTAATTATAAAATAATTAACAGAGGTAAATATAATAAGGGTAATTGAATGACTTACAATAAAATGATGTTAAAAGAACTAAGAATAAAAGAAAGCAGTTATATTAAGTGTAAGTATGGTTAACATAAGTGATAAATATAGTGAGAGGAATAAATTTAGTTTTATTTAGGAACAAAGAAGAATTAAATTTATTAAATACATTGTGAGTGTAATAAATGATTATTTTTCAAACCCATGGTTTTGAAATTTGTTAATTTATGATGATTGGATAATAAGATAATGAAATTTGAGATAGTTAAGATTTATTTAACTTGTGTAAAGATTTACTCTCTACTTAAGTTGAAATTTCCATGCTTTCAAATCTATTTCCTTATTTTGTTTTCCAAAATATTTTTGTTATCCTCCTCCTCCTTATCTTCATATAGATTGGTATAGGAATCTTTCTATAATCTTTGATAGATCTTTGGTAATCATTTTGAATCCACCTTTTTCGTGCTTGTGTTCTTAATTTTGGAGAATCTTGGAAAGATCAGCTCCACCTTGTAAAACTTACCTATAACAACAGTTATCAGGTATAACTTCAATCTTCTTGTCATCTTATCTTAATCTTATTTCACTCTATCTTTTCTGTGCCCTTCCATACCTCATTTCTTTTCGGGGATGAAAAGTTTTGAGTGGGGGAGAGTGTAACAACCCCATATTTTGTAATTATTTTATTGTATATTTTAATTATTTTCAATGTAAGATTTTGATTTAGAAACTTATTTTACTTATTTGAAATGATTAAATTTATTATTTAAATATAATCTTGATTTTTATATGAGTTATAATTCCAAAATTTTGTAAGTTGAATATTTGCCTCAAATGCTGATTTTGGTCAAAATAGTCAAACTGTGACTTTCAACTTACAATTTTAAAAGTTTAAAATTTTTTCTTTTATTATGAAAGTACATAAAATTTTAAGAACACCACTTTTCGTTTCGTTGAATTTGGATGTAGATTGTGAAAGTTATACCATTTACAATATTGTGCGTATATAGGGTTATTTAACAATGACTATTTTAAATTGTATAAATTACTTCTTCTTGGTTATATTTTATTCTAATATGTGATAATATGTTTTATTATGTATATTTTGACTTTTAAATATTTTTAAATGATAATAGAATTTTTCTAAAATTTACTGTATTTATTTCCTATTTTTAATGGCTGTTTTCTAATTTTCTGCCATTTTCTTCATATAAATTATATTTAATAATTTTTTTTTTTTTTGTGAATGCACTTTTATTTTTTTTTGTTATTTTTTTTGTTATAAATATTTTACAAGTCCATGAAGATTTTCTAAAGTTCATTTGGATTTATTTCTAATTTTAAAGCCCAGTCTACAATTTTAAGCCATTTTCTTATTTTAATTATATACAATTAAAATTTATTTATTTATTTTATGCACTCACTTTTATTTTCTGTGTTTTACTTTATTTTATTCATTTTACATGTATTTAAATTTAAGTAAATTTTTCCAAAGTGTATTGAAGTTATTTCTAATTCTTAAGTCTAGTTTTCATTTTTCTGTGCTATTTTTCTTATTTAATCATATCTAATTAATATTTAATTTTTAATATTTTGTTTATCTGTTATATTTTCGAATTTTAACTGATATTTTAATTATTTTCAGTTATTTGGATGTATATAAATATATATGAGAAATTTGAAAGGGTTAAGAGCTAAGAAACGGAAAAAACGTTTTATCCGTTTCTTTTGCAGTTTCTTCTGTCATTAATACATCAATTCATCTTAGCCATTCCTTTCAACATCCTTTGCAGCCGACTTCCTCTTGTCATTCAAGAATTTTTGAAGCCCCAAAACCCTAAAAATTATGGCCTCCACCTTGAAGGAAAAAAAAAGGTAAATCCCTCTCTTCTTTCTACTTTTCTTACTTTTCTATGCAATTTTGCCTTGTTTCTCTTCTAAGTTTGGATCGGCCTCTTCTCCATAGCCGCAGCCACAAACTCCTACATCTCTTCCATGCCTCCAACACCATCTACTCCACCAACCATGACTATGTCCGAGCCATCTATGGTGGCCAAACCCTTCAAATTGCAACCAACATGCCTAAAAACAATGTTTTTGACCATTGTTGCCTCATTCCCTTCATCTTCGCTTGTTGCCTTGCCTATATGATGTTAAACCTGACCTATATGATGTCATACCTGAGTCAAAGAATCATCATAGCCAAGCATAAGTGTCCCTTAGGCCAAGCATTGAAGTGGTTGAAGCAAGGTCCAATCTATCTTGTTCATTTCGCTTTGTATTTCAAAATTGTTTCAATGTTATTTTATGTTGAATGTTTATATATTGTCTGGTTTGGTTTTTTTTTGGGTTGATGATACAAAATCATATCTTGGCTATCTTTCAACTCAAATCAAAAGTCGTGAAATTGTGCTTGTCGTGCCTTTGGAGTCGTGCTTGTATGTTGTTTTGGTCTCTAGCTTTGAAAAAGGTGAGTCTTTCTCACTCTGACATATATACTTATGAAAAGTGGATTGATGACAAGTGTTTAGTAATGTAAAATGTTTATGCAAGTCAATGATGATCATGTGATATGCTATGCCATGTTATTACCATATTATTACCATGTTAAAACTGTTAATTTTCACCTGACATCTGATATATGACTGTATATTACGATATTGACATTGTTTATATTATTTCTGTATATGATCACACTGCAAGTTCCCTGTTAGAATAAAATCATTACGGACTGAAATGATAGGCCTGATTTAAACTTGGGATTGCGGGTTTGAAATGATAGAACCCGGATTTTACCCTTTAAACTGCGGATTGAAATGATACATATCCGTATCACTTGACCTAGGTTAGAAAACTATATACAGACCCGTGGTTATTCTATAAAGTGCTTTGAATATTTTAAGTATTTTAAAAATATAAAATTATGAAATTTGATTTAAATAGATTTTGAAAGGTTTTTAAATAAATAAATTATGATTTTTCTATGTGTTAAAAATGTAATTTATGAATGGATTAACTGGATTTTTGAAATATAACTTATGTTTGAAATTTGGAATTTTGACTAAAAATGATATTTAAGTTACATGAATAAAATGGACTTTAATTTTATTTGGAAAATGGTAAATATGATAAATTGATTTATATTTGAATTTAAGTGATTTATTAAAGAATTATTGATTTTCTATAAATTTAAGTGGTTGAATAAATGACTGTTGAAAATGAAATTTTAAAATATCACTTGACTTGAAAATGTGAAATTTGAGTTTTAACTAAAGATGTTAATTAATTAAATAAACTGGAAGTTTAGTTAAATTTGTGAAATGGTAATATAAATCTAAAACATATAGGTTTTAATTTATGAAAGAAACGTATAGGTTTTAATTTATGAAAGAAACGTGTAGGTTTTAATTTATGAAAGAAACGTATAGGTTTTAATTTATGAAAGAAACGTATAAGTTTAATTTATGAAAGAAACGTATAGGTTTTAATTTATGAAAGAAACGTATAGTTTTTAATTTATGAAAGAAGCGTATAGGTTTTTATTTATGAAAGAAACGTATAAGTTTTAATTTATGAAAGAAACGTATAGGTTTTAATTTATGAAAGAAACGTATAGGTTTTAATTAATGAAAGAACGTATGGTGTTCTAATTAATGATAGGAACATGTAAATTCCAAATTAATGAAAGAAAGGTATAAGTTTTAATTAATGAAAGAAACGTATAAGTTTTTAATTAATGAAAGAAACGTGTAACGTCCTAATTAATGAGAGAACATGAAAGTTTTAATTAATGCAAGAACGTATAAGTTTTAATTAAGAAAGAAACATGTAAAGTTTTAAGTAGTGTGGTATTGATTTAAATTAATAAATGTTCATTATTGTAATAGGAATATAAAATTTAAAACGTACATTTGACAAGTAGATTTTAATCAATGTAATGGTGTATTTTAAATTGATTAAAATGATAAATTTACTTACTGTAATAATAAAACGTAAGTTGATAACGTACATTTGATAAGCAAGTTTTAATTTATGTGAATGGTATACTTTAAATGATTAAAATAATAATGTTTCTTTATTGTAATAATAATGTAAGTTAATAAGGTGCTTTTAACTTAACATAAGAATTTCGGTTTAAATTGTATATTACAGTAAGAAAGTTTATTTAACTATAAGGCTATGATAAATTGACATGTTAAAATTTTAAGCTTATCAATACTTTGATTATATACAATGTAAAGTGGAAAGTAGTACATTCCAAAAATGCTATGATTCCTTAAGGTAACATTTTCAAAATGCTATGATAATTTAAAGGAATATTTCAAGTTTAATAAATTTAAAGAAATATTCAATGATTTGAAAATTTGGGTTTTATTTGAATGATGTAATATTGAATTATTTTGAAATGGAAATGATACAGTTGTGATATTGTTTTGAAATGAGTATGATATTTTGGTCTTGAAAGTATAAATTATTTGAAATAAATATCCATGGGTTATAATAACGATTGGTTGTTAAAGAGACTGGGATCGGATATTGTCTTATAGCCGGACAATACCGAAAACCACTTTAACAACTGTGTACGCGGTGGAGATTCCAGAATGAAGTAGGATGGTGGCGACGTTCTCGAGGTATGTTACGTGGACCCAACTACCGTGAGTTGGCATATATGACTAAAACAGGAGCTATACCGGGCTACACAAAGGGTCGCACCCTTTCATCGAGCATGCTCCATCGGAAACTATTCTATTACTTTTGTGATTCGATTCGGTGGCGCCACTTTGATTCGGGGGTATTGTTCGAGGTGGGCGGAAGCTGCTGGCTTGCCGTCACCATCGGTCCGGGAGTGCAAACTGTGTATCCACCCTGGCATTGCCTCGCGTGCCGTGTCATATCCTTATATCGAGCCCACTACGATTTTGGTTTTAAAGATCGGACCGTGTTAAGGTTCACCATCCCCTTAACGCTATTTTCTATATGATTATACTTTACTGATTAGACACTACCGTATATAGCGTATATTACTACATAGTAAATAGTTTAACGGATCCTTAGAGGATGGGCGGTCCCAAGCATCCTTTAAGTTACTAATGCATTTTGTCACTGTTCACATGAGTTGATTTACAGTTTATAAGTATTTATGTCCTGACTCGAGGGTTTTGTGTTTTGCTTTACGCTCGGGTCAGATTGAGTGAGTTAGCATTCAAGATTCACCTTCGCCGTTGGAGCTTTCCTTGAAGATCCAGCCATCTATTTTGTTTCAGTATCCAGTGGTTCAGTGATGTATCTGATTTGTACCTGGTGTATCCTGTTACTCTTCTGTTGTATCTTATTTAACTCTGATGTATCTCATATTTATATAGTAGCTTCATGAACTACTATCTCTTTTTCTTCCGCTGCATTTTTATATACTCTGTGTCTGTGATCTGTGATTTTTATTTACTGTATATCCTGAGATTTGCTAAATTTTTATTTACAACGCGGTATTTTGAGCAATTCAATTCCGGCATGAGTGTCTACCTATACACTTATAATGGATGCGAATGGTTGAAAATACCGGGTCGTTGCAGTTGGTATCAGAGCTTTGGTAGCTCTAGGCAAAGCTCAGCATATAGAGTGAATGTATTTACAGAATCACTTTCATTCGAGTTTGAATCTCTTCCCTTTTGACTCGATTCCTTTGAATTTTGGAACGTTCCCTGCGATTCGAAAGTCCATTCTTATTCCCCGCTATTCATCTTCATTTGATTTTGGAGTATCCCACAACTCCACTTCGAATGATCTTTATAGTGAATTGGCGGTCAGGCCAATCTCAAAAAATTTCTTATAAGAGGGGTGAAAGTCCATTACAACAACATCGATTCACCAATGATTTTATATCTTCGGTTTAGATGCTAGTATCTCCTATTATCCCAAACTCTAACTCTTGAGATCAAACGTAGATTTACCCCAGAAAATCCACTTCGATCTTATAATTTAAGTCACGGTTGACCCTATTAAGGTTGCCCGTGATTTATTTTAGCTTATCCACCTCCCTACTCTGTATTTAGTCATCTTGTCTTTTGTTTCCAACATATTTTCAAACATTTTGAATTGTATTTGTCAATCTATATTTTTTATTGTGTTGTTGGAGTTGTTGATGTTGATTTGGGTTTCCGATCGATTCGTCTGATCAACGCTATCGATAGGATTTCTAAAACACTTTGACAGAACAAACTGACACGATATTATTTTAAATTTTGTTTTGGTTAATGAAATAAAATTTTGATATATATACTTATGGAACTTAATAAAATGATTCAAATTGATAATTTGAAATGATAATACTTGATTTACCATTTATTGTTCTATAAATGAATTTATAAATAATTGTTTATAAATTTATATGGGAACTTAAATGAATTTAGAAAAAGAAATTTGAGAATTTAATTTCCGATGGTTCCAAACCTTTTGTTTAAAAGTTTAAAGGGATATAATATTTAAAATATTTTCAAATAGAAATTTGTTTCCAAAGAATTTTTAAGTTTAAAATTAGTACTCTTCTCTTTGTCGTTGGAAAATAATTCCGGTGATGACTGCAGCATCATCGACGTTCATTTTCGAGTTTCGGAGCGAAGAGACTGTTCTGCAGTCTTGCTACAGCTTTGTTTTGGGAATTAAATTGATTTGAATTTCTAAAATATGACTTGGTTTATAACATATATATAAATATATGATTGAAATTTGATTTGATATATTATGTATATATTATTACTTATCTCTAAATGGTTTGAATGGAATCGGAAATTTAATTCTTAAACTCTATCTTAAAGAATAATTTCAATTATAAAAAGAAAACCAAAAATTTGGATAAATGATTAAAACTTGAGATAATTGAATTAGAAAGTTTTATTTGTATAATACAATTGCATTCCAATATAACTTACCTTAATTTCAGAAGCTAAAAATGTAATTGGATAATACACGATATAAAAAGATTTTATAAATAAAATTTGAGTGGTTATAATAAATGTTATACACTTAAATTTTAATTATAAAATAATTAACAGAGGTAAATATAATAAGGGTAATTGAATGACTTACAATAAAATGATGTTAAAAGAACTAAGAATAAAAGAAAGCAGTTATATTAAGTGTAAGTATGGTTAACATAAGTGATAAATATAGTGAGAGGAATAAATTTAGTTTTATTTAGGAACAAAGAAGAATTAAATTTATTAAATACATTGTGAGTGTAATAAATGATTATTTTTCAAACCCATGGTTTTGAAATTTGTTAATTTATGATGATTGGATAATAAGATAATGAAATTTGAGATAGTTAAGATTTATTTAACTTGTGTAAAGATTTACTCTCTACTTAAGTTGAAATTTCCATGCTTTCAAATCTATTTCCTTATTTTGTTTTCCAAAATATTTTTGTTATCCTCCTCCTCCTTATCTTCATATAGATTGGTATAGGAATCTTTCTATAATCTTTGATAGATCTTTGGTAATCATTTTGAATCCACCTTTTTCGTGCTTGTGTTCTTAATTTTGGAGAATCTTGGAAAGATCAGCTCCACCTTGTAAAACTTACCTATAACAACAGTTATCAGGTATAACTTCAATCTTCTTGTCATCTTATCTTAATCTTATTTCACTCTATCTTTTCTGTGCCCTTCCATACCTCATTTCTTTTCGGGGATGAAAAGTTTTGAGTGGGGGAGAGTGTAACAACCCCATATTTTGTAATTATTTTATTGTATATTTTAATTATTTTCAATGTAAGATTTTGATTTAAAAACTTATTTTACTTATTTGAAATGATTAAATTTATTATTTAAATATAATCTTGATTTTTATATGAGTTATAATTCCAAAATTTTGTAAGTTGAATATTTGCCTCAAATGCTGATTTTGGTCAAAATAGTCAAACTGTGACTTTCAACTTACAATTTTAAAAGTTTAAAATTTTAAATTTTTTCTTTTATTATGAAAGTACATAAAATTTTAAGAACACCACTTTTCGTTTCGTTGAATTTGGATGTAGATTGTGAAAGTTATACCATTTACAATATTGTGCGTATATAGGGTTATTTAACAATGACTATTTTAAATTGTATAAATTACTTCTTCTTGGTTATATTTTATTCTAATATGTGATAATATGTTTTATTATGTTTATTTTGACTTTTAAATATTTTTAAATGATAATAGAATTTTTCTAAAATTTACTGTATTTATTTCCTATTTTTAATGGCTGTTTTCTAATTTTCTGCCATTTTCTTCATATAAATTATATTTAATAATTTTTTTTTTTTTTGTGAATGCACTTTTATTTTTTTTTGTTATTTTTTTTGTTATAAATATTTTACAAGTCCATGAAGATTTTCTAAAGTTCATTTGGATTTATTTCTAATTTTAAAGCCCAGTCTACAATTTTAAGCCATTTTCTTATTTTAATTATATATAATTAAAATTTATTTATTTATTTTATGCACTCACTTTTATTTTCTGTGTTTTACTTTATTTTATTCATTTTACATGTATTTAAATTTAAGTAAATTTTTCCAAAGTGTATTGAAGTTATTTCTAATTCTTAAGTCTAGTTTTCATTTTTCTGTGCTATTTTTCTTATTTAATCATATCTAATTAATATTTAGTTTTTAATATTTTGTTTATCTGTTATATTTTCGAATTTTAACTGAGATTTTAATTATTTTCAGTTATTTGGATGTATATAAATATATATGAGAAATTTGAAAGGGTTAAGAGCTAAGAAACGGAAAAAACGTTTTATCCGTTTCTTTTGCAGTTTCTTCTGTCATTAATACATCAATTCATCTTAGACATTCCTTTCAACATCCTTTGCAGCCGACTTCCTCTTGTCATTCAAGAATTTTTGAAGCCCCAAAACCCTAAAAATTATGGCCTCCACCTTGAAGGAAAAAAAAAGGTAAATCCCTCTCTTCTTTCTACTTTTCTTACTTTTCTATGCAATTTTGCCTTGTTTCTCTTCTAAGTTTGGATCGGCCTCTTCTCCATAGCCGCAGCCACAAACTCCTACATCTCTTCCATGCCTCCAACACCATCTACTCCACCAACCATGACTATGTCCGAGCCATCTATGGTGGCCAAACCCTTCAAATTGCAACCAACATGCCTAAAAACAATGTTTTTGACCATTGTTGCCTCATTCCCTTCATCTTCGCTTGTTGCCTTGCCTATATGATGTTAAACCTGACCTATATGATGTCATACCTGAGTCAAAGAATCATCATAGCCAAGCATAAGTGTCCCTTAGGCCAAGCATTGAAGTGGTTGAAGCAAGGTCCAATCTATCTTGTTCATTTCGCTTTGTATTTCAAAATTGTTTCAATGTTATTTTATGTTGAATGTTTATATATTGTCTGGTTTGGTTTTTTTTTGGGTTGATGATACAAAATCATATCTTGGCTATCTTTCAACTCAAATCAAAAGTCGTGAAATTGTGCTTGTCGTGCCTTTGGAGTCGTGCTTGTATGTTGTTTTGGTCTCTAGCTTTGAAAAAGGTGAGTCTTTCTCACTCTGACATATATACTTATGAAAAGTGGATTGATGACAAGTGTTTAGTAATGTAAAATGTTTATGCAAGTCAATGATGATCATGTGATATGCTATGCCATGTTATTACCATATTATTACCATGTTAAAACTGTTAATTTTCACCTGACATCTGATATATGACTGTATATTACGATATTGACATTGTTTATATTATTTCTGTATATGATCACACTGCAAGTTCCCTGTTAGAATAAAATGATTACGGACTGAAATGATAGGCCTGATTTAAACTTGGGATTGCGGGTTTGAAATGATAGAACCCGGATTTTACCCTTTAAACTGCGGATTGAAATGATACATATCCGTATCACTTGACCTAGGTTAGAAAACTATATACAGACCCGTGGTTATTCTATAAAGTGCTTTGAATATTTTAAGTATTTTAAAAATATATAATTATGAAATTTGATTTAAATAGATTTTGAAAGGTTTTTAAATAAATAAATTATGATTTTTCTATGTGTTAAAAATGTAATTTATGAATGGATTAACTGGATTTTTGAAATATAACTTATGTTTGAAATTTGGAATTTTGACTAAAAATGATATTTAAGTTACATGAATAAAATGGACTTTAATTTTATTTGGAAAATGGTAAATATGATAAATTGATTTATATTTGAATTTAAGTGATTTATTAAAGAATTATTGATTTTCTATAAATTTAAGTGGTTGAATAAATGACTGTTGAAAATGAAATTTTAAAATATCACTTGACTTGAAAATGTGAAATTTGAGTTTTAACTAAAGATGTTAATTAATTAAATAAACTGGAAGTTTAGTTAAATTTGTGAAATGGTAATATAAATCTAAAACATATAGGTTTTAATTTATGAAAGAAACGTATAGGTTTTAATTTATGAAAGAAACGTATAGGTTTTAATTTATGAAAGAAACGTATAGGTTTAATTTATGAAAGAAACGTATAGGTTTTAATTTATGAAAGAAACGTATAGTTTTTAATTTATGAAAGAAGCGTATAGGTTTTTATTTATGAAAGAAACGTATAGGTTTTAATTTATGAAAGAAACGTATAGGTTTTAATTTATGAAAGAAACGTATAGGTTTTAATTAATGAAAGAACGTATGGTGTTCTAATTAATGATAGGAACATGTAAATTCCAAATTAATGAAAGAAAGGTATAAGTTTTAATTAATGAAAGAAACGTATAAGTTTTTAATTAATGAAAGAAACGTGTAACGTCCTAATTAATGAGAGAACATGAAAGTTTTAATTAATGCAAGAACGTATAAGTTTTAATTAAGAAAGAAACATGTAAAGTTTTAAGTAGTGTGGTATTGATTTAAATTAATAAATGTTCATTATTGTAATAGGAATATAAAATTTAAAACGTACATTTGACAAGTAGATTTTAATCAATGTAATGGTGTATTTTAAATTGATTAAAATGATAAATTTACTTACTGTAATAATAAAACGTAAGTTGATAACGTACATTTGATAAGCAAGTTTTAATTTATGTGAATGGTATACTTTAAATGATTAAAATAATAATGTTTCTTTATTGTAATAATAATGTAAGTTAATAAGGTGCTTTTAACTTAACATAAGAATTTCGGTTTAAATTGTATATTACAGTAAGAAAGTTTATTTAACTATAAGGCTATGATAAATTGACATGTTAAAATTTTAAGCTTATCAATACTTTGATTATATACAATGTAAAGTGGAAAGTAGTACATTCCAAAAATGCTATGATTCCTTAAGGTAACATTTTCAAAATGCTATGATAATTTAAAGGAATATTTCAAGTTTAATAAATTTAAAGAAATATTCAATGATTTGAAAATTTGGGTTTTATTTGAATGATATAATATTGAATTATTTTGAAATGGAAATGATACAGTTGTGATATTGTTTTGAAATGAGTATGATATTTTGGTCTTGAAAGTATAAATTATTTGAAATAAATATCCATGGGTTATAATAACGATTGGTTGTTAAATAGACCGGGATCGGATATTGTCTTATAGCCGGACAATACCGAAAACCACTTTAACAACTGTGTACGCGATGAAGATTCCAGAATGAAGTAGGATGGTGGCGACGTTCTCAAGGTATGTTACGTGGACCCAACTCCCGTGAGTTTGCATATATGACTAAAACAGGAGCTATACCGGGCTACACAAAGGGTCGCACCCTTTCATCGAGCATGCTCCATCGGAAACTATTCTATTACTTTTGTGATTCGATTCGGTGGCGCCACTTTGATTCGAGGGTATTGTTCGAGGTGGGCGGAAGCTGCTGGCTTTCCGTCACCACCGGTCCGGGAGTGCAAACGGTGTATCCACCCTGGCGTTGCCTCGCGTGTCGTGTCATATCCTTATATCGAGCCCACTATGATTTTGGTTTTAAAGATCCGACCGCGTTAAGGTTCACCATCCCCTTAACGCTATTTTCTATATGATTATACTTTACTGATTAGACACTACCGTATATAGCGTATATTATTACATAGTAAATAGTTTAACGGATCCTTAGAGGATGGGCGGTCCCAAGCATCCTTTAAGTTACTGATGCATTTTGTCACTGTTCACTTGAGTTGATTTACAGTTTATAAGCATTTATGTCCTGACTCGAGGGTTTTGTGTTTTGCTTTACGCTCGGGTCAGATTGAGTGAGTTAGCATTCAAGATTCACCTTCGGCGTTGGAGCTTTCCTTGAAGATCCAGCCATCTATTTTGTTTCAGTATCCAATGGTTCAGTGATGTATCTGATTTGTACCTGATGTATCCTGTTACTCTTCTGTTGTATCTTATTTAACTCTGATGTATCTCATATTTATATAGTAGCTTCATGAACTACTATCTCTTTTTCTTCCGCCGCATTTTTATATACTCTGTGTCTGTGATCTGTGATTTTTATTTACTGTATATCCTGAGATTTGCCAAATTTTTATTTACAACGCGGTATTTTGAGCAATTCAATTTCGGCATGAGTGTCTACCTATACACTTATAATGGATGCGAATGGTTGAAAATACCGGGTCGTTACAAGTCGTGAACTCTGTTAAGTCGTTAGCCCGCTTCATCAGTTAGGTCGCTAACTTGCTTCATTGGTTAGGTCGCTAGGTCGCTTCATTGGTTAGGTCGTTAACTAGTTGAGTCGCTGGATTACTTCATTGGTTAGGTCGAACACCGTAGCAGTGGCGTTGCCCCCGCACCCCCACCTTGGGGGGTTGGCACCCCCCTGGACCCCCCCCTCTGTGGGGGATCTTAGATAAAAAATCATTCAACAGAACTTGCTTTGCTGAGATGTTGAGTTGACCAATCTTTGAGACGAGCTATCTTGCTTTTCTCGGTCGATCTTTTGATATCACGGCCTTGCTAAAAAAGGCGGGATAACAATGATGTTTTTGACAACATTGATTTCAAATGGTTCATTACATAGGGGTGGTACCCAAGGCTTTCAACAAAATTGAAAGGTGAAACCTTTCGACTCGGTCGAAAAGAAGCTTTCCGACAAGGTCGAAAGTATGGTTTTGCAATGTTTTCGAAAGGCTATGGTTTAAAGGATTTAATAGGCGGATTTCACATGTTTTAAAGCTTATAAAAGGAAAAAATTTAAAAGGTTTAGAAGGAGTTACCTTTAATGATTTCGAAAGGTTTTTAAAGGATATGAAGGAGTTACCTTCAATACCATCTATGGGTTTTGTAAATGGTTTTGAAGGAGTTGCCTTCCTTGTTTTCGAAAGGTTGTTTAAAGGTTTTAAACAAAGGTTTCAAATATTAGAACTCGGCAGATAGCCTAAGTGTTTTGAGTTATGAAGGACATTGACTTATTATAAAGGATAGAAAGTCCTTATTGAACACCATCAATATTATTTTGAGCAAAGTATATATAACATGGCAAAAATAGATTAGAGTATAGCTAAAGATATATTTTCCTTATGTGTATGTATGATTCTGGTGGATTAAATCATTCTGAAATGGTTTCAAGGAAAAATTAAAGGAGAAGTTAGCTAAGATATTTGAAGGGTAGTTAACCCAAAAGAAAATTCCAGTATTCAGCTCATTTTAAATTCTAATAGCCAGTCCATTTTGACGGCAGCCAGCCCAGAGGACAGTTAGTCCAGAAAGAGCTGTCAGCTCTGATATGAATAGATAGTTCATTTTTAGCATAATAGACATTCTAATTTTTTAAGGACAATTGTCCACCCTTTTTACCTGTTTTCGGCAAATAGCCCATTAACTAGCATAAAAGATATCACTATAATCAATTTCAGGACAGATAGTCCATGAAAGAGCAGATTGCTCAGATTTTAGTAAAGATAGTTTAGATTTTAGATAGATAGTCTCTTTCATTTCCTGTTTTAGCATAATGGATATTCCTATATTATTATTAAAATCAGTTGATTAACCAGTTTGGTTCTAGGAAAGAATTTGCAAAATATATGTTTTGAAAAGATATATTAGTAAGGGGAAACCTGTTCCGCTAAGCGACATTGTCTCACTATATATCAGTAAACTAGGATGGAAAAACTTATTCATACCAGGCTTTAAGTCCGACTCAAAGTTTTTATTTCCCCTTAAACTCTCAGGTGCTCAAAATTTGATTTGAGTAGGCTGAGTGTTTAGGTTTTCAAGTTTTAGCACATTTTGGTGAATAAAGCATCCGAAGACGAGTAGGTGGCTGATAGATAGCTAATTTAGGGATTCTGTTTTAAAATTGTTTACATTGTATATTATGACAATTTTGTCTATATTGCTTTGATCATCTAAAGGGGCATCTTCATTTGTCGCTCTTGGCGTATTGTTGTAAATTATATTTGGTCAATGCCTGGGATTATGTTTGGGATATTTATAACATGGATTTCATTTATTTGATATATAATCATTGAAGTTATTATATTTGGAAATCTATGATTTTGTTCACATTCAAGCGCTTCTTATATTTTGGATACCGTTAACATTGCCGTATTTCTTCACCAGAAGTTAATACTATGGATGACTGCAACATCATTAGCGCTTAGCTTTTGGCCTCTGGATATGGGATTTTGCAACTTGGTATCAGAGCACAGGTTTATGAAAAAATTTAAATAAAAATTGGTTTTGAAAAACAAAAATCAAAGGAAATTATAGTAAAATTTGGGGTTGGGTTAATGCTATAGTAATGTACTTGTATTTGTTATATATAAGTATGTGATTTATCTTTGTTTATTTATCTTTGATAAGGTTATCTTTCTGTATCTCATGAGCTTTGAATACAGATATGGATGGTAGAAGAAGCAGAGTTAACCAAGGAGGGGGAAGCACCGAAAGGAACGTTGGACCTAATACAAGTAGTGGTTGAAGCAAAGCGAAGAATGCTGGTGCAGAAGTCCCGTAGGTCGGAATGGAAGACAAGTACCAGTTTTTTAGGAATATGAAGCAGGTAGGATTTGCTGGCCAGAGTTGCAGTCGGAGTGGTAGGAGAAAATGTCATAGGAGCAGGGGTTCCAGAAGTTTCTATAGTTAATCATTTCGCTAAGATGAGCAATGATCATGTGAAGCTGGGAAGTAAGTCGTTTATGGGAACGGAGGATGCCGTTGAAGTGAGAAATGGTTGTTGCACTGTGAAAGGGTTTTTGCAGAATTAGAGCTCAATGACGAGAAAAAGAGAAAGTTGGTGTCTAGGCAAGTTCAAGGGGCCACATTATTCCGGTGGAACAGTTTAAAAGCGAGAGTTGATGGGGAGACAGTAACCTAGGAGGATTTCAAGAGGAGATTTCACAAGAGGTTTATGTTAGTAATGGCACAGTTAGCTTTGATTAGGCAGTTTGCTAAGCTGGTGCAGGGAGGGATGTCTGTTGCTGAGTATGCTAGGAAGTTCAAAGAGTTGTTTCGGTATGGACATGCTTCGGTGGATACCGTGTTGAAATGTAATGAGAAGTTTATCAGAGGATTGAAGCCAGAATTGGCTAGTGCTACTTTGTCTCATCTTAGAGATCCTTCTGATATTGTTATAGAGATGGCTTTGAGGCAGGAAGAAGTCCTTGAGTCTCTAGAGAAGAGCAAGGCAAAAGTGGTCCAGGTTCGGTAGAGCTAGAAGAGGAAGTTCTTTTCTAAGAAAGATGCTCAAAATGCTGGAACTACAAAAAAGCGAAGTGTGAAGTTGTCCGCTATAAATGGGACAAGAAGGGCACTTTGCTAATGAATGTGACTCAGAGAAAGCGAAGGATGTGGCAAAGGGGAAGAATGTCAGGTTTTTTAACTATGGCCAGATAGGCCATTATAAGAACTAGTGCAAGGAGCTCATTAGAGATGGTAAGGGTAAGGTGTATGTATTGGAGCCTGCTGCTTCCAAACTAGCAGCCCAGGAGTAGGGAAAGTCGGTTCTTAGTGGAATGCTTCAGATTCATGGTATGTTTTTTCGCATTTTATTTGACACTGGTGCATCGCATTCTTTTTTATCTAAATGATTGATAGATATGCTTAACCTTGAATGCATATATTTAATTACTTCCCTATGGGTTTCAAATCCAATAAGACGGTATGCAACTCTTGGGTTAAGGTGTGACCAGTTTGAGTTTGACCGATTAGGTCATACTTTTGAGTGCAGTTTGAACGTGTTTGATTTTGTAGGGCTTGAGATCATCCTAGGTACGGATTGGTGAAGTGAGTACGATGCTAAAATATATTTCGAGGTTAGGAAGATATTTCCTTGTCACCCAGATTGTAGCGAGCGGATTTTTTTATCATAGGAGCTTCTAGTGGTGCAGTGTTTGCTTTGTTGGGTGCATTAGACTCAGATGATGAGTTGATTTGAGTTTTCATGGTTGGAGAATTCACGTATGTGTTTGAGCCTATATTTGGATTGTTGTTGAAATAAGCTATTGAGTTTCTGATATATTTGGTTCCAAGAGCAGAGCAAGTGAGTAGATCACCAAGCAGGATGACCCTTTTAGAGATGAGGGAGTTTAAGGTGCAGTTGGTGGACTTAGAGTGTAAGAGTTTTATCAGGCCGAGCAGTTCATCGTGGGGTGCAACTTTAGTGTCTGCTAAGAAGCCAGACGGATCATTGAGGCTATGTATCGATTATCGTAATTGTAATGAGAGGACGATAAAGAATCGATATACATTGCCCAAGATTGATGATTTGTTCGACCAGGTAAGTGGAGCAAAGGTATTTTCTCAGTTGGATTTGGATACAGGTTTCCATCAGCTCAAAGTAGTAGAGGATAGTATACCTTTGAGAATATTCAAGACCAGATATGGATCGTACGAACGGGTAGTTATACCGTACGGACTGACAAATGCTCCAACTTTCATTGTAGATTTGATAAAATTGATTTTACCAGAGCACTTGGATAGGATTATGCTGATTTCCATAAATGAAATCTTGATTTACTCTAAGGGTGAAAGAGGGCATGAAGTTTATCTTAGATTAGTGCCTGAGACACTGAGGCAGCATTAGTTGAAAGTGAAGTTTTTGAAGTGTCACTTTTGGTGGAAGAAGGTAAAGTTTCTTTGTGATTGTCTTATAGGGAGGGTTATCAGTAGATCCGACCAAGATCGAGCCAACGAATAGTTAGAAGAGACCCGAGACAGTAACTAAGATTAAGAGTTTCGTTGGGTTGGCTGGTTATTATTGGAGATTCATTAAGTATTTCTTATGGATAGCAGCACCGATGACCAGACTGACGAGGAAGGATGTGAAGTTTGTGTGCCCCAATAAGTGTGAGGAAGCATTCTAGAGTTTGAAACACTTAATGACCCATGCATCTTGGTTGACAGTTCTAGAAGGGAATCGGGACTTGGTAGTTTATACCGATGCGTGTGTAGCAAGATTCGGAGTTTTGCTGATGCGGAAAGGTAAAGTGATTGCCTATGCTTCTAGACAGCTTAAACAGCATGAGTTCAGGTATCCAACGCATGATTTAGAGTTAGCTGCTATGATTTTTTCTTTGAAGGTGTGGACACATTACCTTTTAGGAGAAAGGTTGGATCTGTTTACATATCATAAGTAACTGAAGTGTTTGTTCTTTCAAAAGGAGCTGAACATGAGGCAACAAAGATAGTTAGAATTCATAGTTGCTTATGATTTTGGGATTGAGTACACGCTAGGGAAAGGGAACTGGGTTGCAGATGCACTTAGCAGGAAACATCAGAATATAGTGTCGGTAATGATGGCTGAGTGGAAGGATTTGAAATTATTAGTAAATTGCAAATTGCAGTGGATATCCGAAGCAGGGTCTAGTGGTGATACTATTGTTTTTCCTTGTTAAGAAGTTCGACCATTTTTGATTCAACGAATTGCTTCTAAGCAGATAGAGGATTCAGTGTTAGTTGAATGTATTAGTAAGCTAAAGGAAGGAACCAAGAGCGATGACTTAAAAGATTTCTGTCTTGACCGGAATAGTTGGTTGAGAAAGAAAGGAAGATCATGTGTTCAAAGTGTGGGAAACATAAAATGGGAAGTTTTAGATGAATGTCATCGTTCGAAGTTCACTGTACATCCCGAAGGTACCATGATGTATCAGGATATGAAGAGGAGTTTCTTCTGGGAAGGAATGAAGCAGAATATTGGTTAGTGTGTAAAGCGGTGCTTGAGTTGCCAACAAGCAAAGGTTGAACACCAGAAACTGAGTGGTTTGCTTCATCCATTAGATATTGCAGTGTGGAAGTGGGATTCTATTTCTATAGACTTCATAGACGGTTTTCCAAGGTTGAACAAGGAAAATGAAAGTATGTGGTTACAGTGGACAGATTGACTAAGAGTGCATATTTCATTCCAGTTAAGTCAACCAGAAAAGCACCTGTTTTACCAAGGTTGTTTATGATGAATGTGGTTAGACTGCATTTAGTTCCTGGCAGCATAGTTAGTGATAGAGATTCCATGTTCACTAGTGAGTTTTTGAAAAGTCTGCAGGAAGTTTTAGGAACCAGGCTTATGATGAGTACCACTTACCATCCATAGACAATTGGGCAAATAGAAAGAGTTAACAAGATCTTTGAAGATCTATTGAGGGCTTATTTTTTGGACTTTGGTGGATCATGGATGGACCATGTGCATCTAGTAGAGTTTTCGTAAAACAATAGTTATCATGCCAGTGTAGGGATGGCACCATTTAAAGCTTTATATGGAAGGCCATGCAAATCTTATGCTTCTTGGCTAGAGACCAGGGATAGGTTGATTCTTGGTCCAGATTTGTTTAGAGAAGCTACAAAAAAGATTGAGTCATATGAGATAGGATGAAGGAGGCTCTGTCTAGGCAGAAAAGTTATGCAGATAAAAGACGAAATGATTTGGAGTTCTCAGTAAGGGACTAGGTTTTTGTCAAAGTTTCACTGACAAAGGGTGTGCTTAGATTTGGGAAGTTAGGGAAGTTATCTCCTAGGTCAATGCGACCTTTTCCTATTTTTGAGACGATTTGGAAGCTCACGTATAGACTTGACTCATCGAGTAGTTTGGCAGGTGTCCATGATGTTTTTCATATTTTTCATCTCAGAAAGTGTGTTAGAGACCCACATATTGCTACTTGCAACGACACTACTAGATGATTTAGGGGTAGAACTAGACTTGGCCATAGTAAGGAAGCCAGTTCGCATTGTTGCATGAGATGAGAAGAGGCTAAGAACCAAGATGGTCATATTAGTCAAAGTCCAATGGAGTAACACTGAAAGAGACTGTACTTAGGAGGTTGAGAGCACGATTCAAGAAACTTATCCTGTCTTATTTTGATGGTTTGTTTTACCTTCTCATTTTTTTGAGCCTTATTGTAATTTCGAGGATGAAATTCTTTAAGGAGGGGAGTCTGTAACACCCCAGATTTTTGATAATATTATTTAGGAGATTCAGTTAAATAAACTAAATGAAATAATGTGTTAATAAGGGGATTAGGAATTGATTTAATGAAGGTAGCCGTGCCTTTTAACTAATAAATTAAAAGAAAGGTTCAAAATGAATTATAGGAGGGGTATTATAGGAAAGAGGCGATTCGTATATTGTCTTCCTTAGGCCATGTATTTCAAAACACACGTTCACTCTCACTTTAAAAACTTTAAAAGCTTGGCCACCCACCATTAATGAAGCAAAAAGTAGTGGAAACTAAAGAGAATCTTAAGGAAAGCAAATTCAAATCAAATTCATTCAAATTTCAAGCTCCTTAATCAGTAAAGAAAAAGGTGAATAATGTTTACGTCTCCAAATTTTGGTTTTGGTTTTAAGGTTAATTCCGAATTATTTTACAAAGATATTCCATGTGTTTGAATGATAAAATGATTATATATGCACATTGATGATTTATATACGTTCATATAGGTTTTACGGCATGTTTCAAGATAAAACCCTATTAAATGACATTCGTTGGCCTTGCAAATTTTTATGATGATTTAAATATTTATTTTAGAGATGGATTCTGATTTTCAAAATTTTTGTGTAATTTTTATGAATTTTGAAAGGAAGAAAAGGTTAATTTGGATTATACAATTCTTTACGGGAAAAAAAATTATGGTTTGGTTTTGAACATTTCATATGTCCAAGAGAACATATGATTTAATTTTCTAGAACTTTACAAAAATTTTCGAGGTTTTTTAATAGATATATAAAATTATTTAAGTTATGGGACTTAAATGTTTTATATAATTATAACGAAGAAAGGGGCTTTTCCAAAATTGTTCAAATTTCCAAATAAGGACAATCGGCAGTACTTTTGAATGTAAAATTTTGGTAACCAGTCAAATTTAGACAAATAAAGCAGGTGGGTTAAAAAAGAACTGTTTTAAAGTATAAAAAAATTGTTTTTCATCTATATCAACCCCTTCATCCGAGCTTCCGGCTTTATTCCAAACCTTTTGACAAAGTCAAAAGGTACCAAACAATTCGACAAGGTCAAATATCAATGCACAAGGTATCAGGCAAGTGGTATGTAGTGGACTGGATGGAGTAGAAAGGTTTAAGGACGAAAGGTTATAGCTTTCCAAGGAGATGAAGTTTTCTTTTTGTTTAAAGAAAATATGCCTTCTAATTTTCGATAAATAGCCTTCGAAATTGTCAAAAAATTTCAAAAGAAAAAGGTTTTGATTGGTCTGCTTTCTTATTTTAAGTGAAACCTTCCGACTAGGTTGAAAGGTATAGCTTTTGACAAGGCTGAAAGCTTAGTTGTCGCTTCCTAGCCTTTCGACACAGATGGAGTCAAAGGTAATCTTTTATTTTCATAAACTTGTCGCCTCTCTCCATTGATTTCGAAGGGTTGGTTCAAACACCAACACTTTATTGTTTATGAATGGTATCGAATAGTTATATAATGGTTTTAAAGCAGTTGCTTTCAAGTCCATTGTTTTTCTGATCTTTTTGCATAATCCAAATGTTTTATGTCGAAACGTTTTAAAGGTTTCAAAGTATTAGTTTTGAAAGATTTTCCACCTTTTTTAAATTGAACCCAATGTCTTTGAAATGTTTTGAGTTACATTGCTTTTGAAAGGTTTATTATATAGGGAAGGTAACCCAGGCTTTTGACAAATTCAAAAGGTGAAACCTTTAGACTAGATCAAAAAGAATCCTTCCAACAAGGTCGAATGGCATGGTTTTGAATTGTTTTCGAAAGGCTAAGGTTTAAAGGGTTTAAAAGTTAGATGTCATATGTTTTAAACCTTGTAAAAGAAAAGCTTTTAAGAGGTTTATAAGGAGCTACCTTCAATGATTTTGAAAGTTTTATTAAAGGATATGAAGGAGTTACCTTCAATATTTTCGAATGGTTTTGTAAATGGTTTTGAAGGAGCTAAGTTCTATGTCTTCGAAAGGTTGTTTAATGGTTTTAAACAAAGGTTTAGAATATAAGAAGTAGGCAGATAGCGTAAGTGTTTTAAGTATAAAGGACATTAACTTATTATAAAGGATATAAAATCCTTATTGAACACTACCAGCATTATTTTGAGCAAAATATATATAACATGGAAAAAATAGCTTAGAGTAAAGCTAAAGATATATTTTCCTTGTATATATATGATTTTGGTGGATTAAATCATTCTGAAAAGTTTTCAAGGAAAATTTAAAGAGCAGTTAGCTAAGATATTTGAAGGGTAGTTAACCCGAACGAAATTTCGGCTAGTCAGCTCATTATAAATTCAGATAGCCAGTCCATTTTGAGGGTAGTCGGCCAAGAGGACAGTTAGTCCAGAAAGAGCAGTCAGCTCTGGTATTAACGGATAGTTCATTTATTAGCATAACAGACCCTGTTAAAGTTTTAAGGACAGTTAGTCCACCCATTTTCCCTATTTTGGGCAGATAGACCGTTATCTAGCATAAAAGATATTGCTATAATCAATTGTAGGTCAAATGTCTAGAGAAGAACAGATAGCTTAGAGTTTAGAACAGATAATTCATATTTTAGACAGATATTCTCTTTCATTTCAGTTTTAGCATAAGGGATATTGCTATATTATTATTAAAATTAGTTGATTAATCAGTTTAGTAGTAGGAAATGATGTGTAAAATATATGTTTTGAAAAGAGATACAAGTAAGGGGGAACCTGTTATGCTAAGCGGCATGGTGTCACTATATGTCAATAAACTGAGATGTAACAAAAATTATTCAAACTAGGCTTTAACTTTGACACGAATTTTTTATTTCCCCTTAAACTCTAGGGTGCATAAAATATTGATTTGAGTAGTCTGAGGGTTAAGGTTTTTAGGTTTTAGCATATTTTGGCGAATAAAGCGTCCGAAGATGAGCAGGTGGCTGACAGATAGCTAATTTAGGAATTATTTTTTAAAATTGTTCCCGCTATGTATTAAGACAGTTATGCCTATATTGGTTTGATCATCCAATAGGGCATCTTCATATGTCGCTCTTGTCGTATTGTCGTAAATTATATTTGATCAATGCCTTGGATTATGTTCGGTATTTTCCCAACTTGGATATGATTTATTTGAAATATAATCCTTGAAATTATTGTTTTTGGAAATTTGTGATTTTTCCACATTCTAGCGCTTCTGATATTATGGATACCATTAACGCTAGAATATTTCATCAGCAGAAGTTAATGTTGTCGATGACTACAGTGTCCATAGCTTTTAGCTTTCAGCCTCCAAATACGGGATGTTATAATAGGTCAATCATTGTGGCTACGATGGAGTTTGAAGGTAGTTGAAGGTTTAAATGTGGGAGGTAGCTTTTGAAGACATACTTGTTGACTGATATGAAACCCCATCCTCTGGTGTATGTGAATGCTATATTGAACTTAAGTAGGCTTTGTTATAATATTAGACGGCTTCAACCTATTCGAAAGGCTAATTTATGCTTTCGAAGGGGTAGCTGTGGCCTAATGTTCTTCCGCGGAATGTAAATAATGGAGAAACCACTATTTTGAAAGGTTTGGCATGCATGTGGAAGCTTGCAATCTATTGCCTTCGAAAGGTGTTCCTCAACTCATTTAGAGTGTCTTCATGGATGAGGAAGCAACTGTTTCGAATGGCAACAATTGAAGCGAAAAGGTTCCCTTATTCCCTTTTGACCTCTTCGAAAGCTCAAAACTCATCAAACTTTTGCAGAAGCATCCCTTTGACTCTTTCGAAAGGTCATGCTTTCACTATCATTCATCATGGATTTTCCTTCTATATTTTTTTAAGGTTTCGATCAAGTAGGAGTAATTTTTGACGAAAACACTTGCCCCTCTACGAAAGGGATGCTTTTTGACTTTTCAAATCAACTGTTGTTACTGCCAGTTTCTAATTCAACCTCGTCGAAACCAAATAATTATAAGAAAAATAGAATGAGAGATGACAACACTAACAAAACCTTTCGAAGGAGTCAAAGAGATGCTACAGCCAAAAGCCAGAGGTGTTACAAGCTTTTGAAGTGATCAATGTGGTCGAAAGCTCCCTTTCACGTCAATGATTATCTTTTAAAATAGATGCTTTTGCCTATATGAGGACGTTTCGAGTAAGAGGAGAAGTACCTTTCAAAGGCAATAGGTGCACCAATTCTTTCAAAACTAAAGATTTCGCCTTCATTCAAACTATTCAGAAAGACGCTTTAACTAAAACAACACTTTCGAAAGCATAATCAAGCCTTTCGAAGGGTCGAAGCCTTTGACATGCAGGAAAGGTTCTGCATTAATTCGAAAGCATGCATTTGAAAACTAACTACCATGTCAAAACCATCAACACTTCAACACCTTCAAAACCCCAGGGAACTACCTATGAACAAAGTCGGAAGCTCATACATCTACTTCTTGTGAAAACAAAGCAACATAAAGAGAAAAGACGCAAGCACCCCTTTCGAAAAATACTAAGGCACTTAAACCCAATCGAATGCATAGTAGAGGGATGCACAAATGGAAAAGGAGATGAGTGATATATAAAGCCACTTTTCGACCTGGTCAAAAGCACTTATTCGAAATTTATCATCCCGCATCTATAAATAAGACCCTAGGGGTCTGGTTTAAGGATCCAAATTTCATTCAGTCTACGCTTATACTTTCTTACAATTGTAAACCTGTAACCCTAATTTGGGAATCAAATTATGGGAATTAATCAGATTGTACATCATTGGTTCAATAAAGGTTGGATTTTGATATTGGAAATTATGCAATTGTTTTGTGAAATTACTTGGCTTATTTGTGTTCTGTTGGAATCAACCTAGTCGAAAGGATACCTTTCGAAGGAGTCAAAACCTCCTATTATCAATACATTTAAGTCCTTAGCTTCATACCACAATTCAATAAACACTCACCTTTGAGGGAATCAAAACCTTAACCAAAGCTTGTTTTCCCTTAGGTTAAAGGATTGATCCCAACCCATCAAGAATATCAGCTTTCGACGAAGGCAAAACCTGCCCATCCAAATCATATTCCTGAATCCTTAGCGTAAACCTCTGGTGTTTCATAAACATTTCGAACGGATAACCAAAAAACTTCAATAAGCTCAAAGTGTTAAAAGCAAGGGATATAAGTATTTCGACTAGGTCGAAAGGTCTAATAAGGAAGAGTTATCACAACGTAGACATATTCCAAAAGTTTAATGGTAGAAAGCAATAAGATCCCAACCTATTTTACTTAATCAAAAGAAGATTGGAAGGATATTTTTACACCTTTAATTCTACTTTGGAGTGACAAGTTTTCTTTTTAACATTTTGGCATTAGAAGAAGGGCTTGAACCACCAATCCTGTTAATTATCCAGCACCATTATCCTTTACCCTAATTCTATTCAAAGCTTACCCACTTTGGACCTTACTTCATCTTGATTGGTAAAGTCAAAAGATCTGAGCAAGGTTCCTCGGCGCTACATCTAATTGGATTCTCCCACGAAACAATTAATGATAGGATCTATAAGAAGAACAATTATTAAGGATGAAGGCTTTAAGAATCATAAGGAAAAGAAAGTCGAAGCCTATGATCCACTTAAATGAAGTTCAAACCCTTTTCATATTGGCCCCGCCTTAGTCTTTAGCTTAGGAGAAAAGAAAAATAGAAGCAATGAGTTGTTTGATTAAACGAAGAAAATAATTCAACAACTACAAAAGGCACATTCTTTAAAGAAGGAATAATGGCTGATTATAGTGCCTTTGCACACAAATGGGGTTAAGCAACGGGTGGGACACTAACTACATCGAAGCTCTAAAGAGTTTAAAAAGGAAACCAATAGTCAAAAGTGGAACTCCAGAGCCAAGTATTAAAAGACCCAGAAGCCATCCTTGAGAAACAAACTTCAAATCACGACTTCCTAAATAATGCAACTTAACAACATCAACAGAGAACGTCTACTTGCTAACCAAGGATGAACTCAATTATTGATCCTAGAAGAAAAGGCCGAAATATGAAAGGAACCTGGGAGGATCCTATTGCCACTACCATTTGAGGAATGGTAATGAAAAAATCATTGTGAAGCACTTGAAGGAATGCTAGTAAACTTTTTTAAAGAAGGAAAGATTAATTTGTTTGTAAAGAGATCCTAGATGAAGTCAATATAGAATTACTTTACTAAAGAGAATCTACATAGTTGGGAGTGAAATACTCCTTTCACTTGAACATTACCTTAAATAGTCAAAGCCTGTGTCCGCACCGAGTTGGCCAGGCCAAAGCACCTCTTGTAAGGAGTAGTGTAAGCCTTTATCCATGCCATGCTACGGTCAGGTCAAGGCATCTCTCGGATGGACGAGTGTAAGCCTTTAACGGCGCCATGCTATAGCTAGGATAAAGCGTCCACAAGCCCTTAGTCGTGCCACGCTATGGCCAAGTCAAGATGCCTCTTAGAGGGAGGTCAGAGTATATCTGCGCCACGTTATAGCCAGGTTAAAGCATCAACAAGCCCTTGACCACTCCATGCTATAGCTAGGTCAAGGCGCCTCCCAGAAGGAGGTTGGGTAAGTCCTTGGATAAAGATTGAGAATAAGCTAATCAAGCCACCAGACAACGATGGACTAAGACGTCCAAGCCCAAGAAGCGGCACTTCAATAATGAAATAAGGTGCCCAAGCCCAAGAAGCGACATATCAAACAACAGACTATGACATTCGAGCTCAATAAGTGGCATATCAAATGATGGACTAAGACGTCCAAGCTTAAAAAGCAGCTAATCAAATAACAACTACCTATAAGGATCAAATAATAATCGAAAATCTTCAACTAATCATCAAAGAAGAATTTTCAAACAACACTTATTAATACCCATATTAGGGTTACGGGTCGTTCATTATTGAGTTGGGGTTTCACTTATTAATATCTGAATTTGGGTGTCGGGTCTTCAAACTTATGGTCTTCGTCATACTTGAATCTGGGTTTCGAAACTATAACTATTAGTTACTAAACTTCACTCATTAACTCCTGAATCCGGGCTAAATATTTTTATTAAGAAGATTGTTATTATGGACTTCTCGTTTTCATCCACAAATACCCGAATTTGGGTTTTGGGTCTTTTAAATTTCAAATTTCATTCATGCCTGAATCTAGTTCGATGAACTTCTATTGCACAATTATTACCGATTGGTTATATCCAAAAATTAGATTTCTAAACATCTATAATTAAATTCTTAGTTGGGTCTATGATTTTCTACCATCAGACTTCTGATAATCTCACAATATAATTGAAGTTAATTTCTTATTTGTCTCTTATAGTTGCCACATGTGAGTTTTAAGACATTTAGTCATATTCATGGGATTACTTATCATATATTAACATGATGATTTTGTTAATTTCTGCAAATGACATGAATAAACTTCTATATAAATTTCAAGCTAACGATAGAGATATTGTTTACTTCGTGTCTTCAAGGAAAGAAAAACAGTAAAAAGGAGTGAAAGATCCAGCAAATATAGAAATCCTGGTATATGTTATCAAAAAGTTGATTCGAAAATGACATTACTAGAACGGATTGTAAACCAAGTGATATTTATAAAATTTTCATAATTTGCATAATTTATGAAATTATTTTCAAGTATAACGAACAAATATATACTTTTCATTAATACAAATTATTCATAAGTCATGAACAACCTTATTCAGATTCTTAAGAATTAATGTGATGAATAGCGATATGAAGAAATTCTTTAAGTTTCTTCTCTTTTTTCCATATCTTGGCTTGATCAAAAAATACCCTCAAAGTTGGTCTTCAAAGCATGGTTAAAAGCCTTATTTGTGCCTTTAAGAGTTTTATTCCCTCTTTCTAAATCAGCAATGCGCTATAAGTGGAGAGGCTTTTCACGATCAAGCTTTTGAATCCCGGCTACATTTTCATTTATGTGTTCTAAGTATCGTACTTTTTGTTCATCAAAATACATCATCATCACAAATTTAACTTTCCTACACCATTCTCCGACTACATTTTCATATAAAGCAGGAGGAGGGTTACTCGTTGTAGGGAACTATTGTATGGCAAGGGAAGTAGACCTTGTTAATTTTGCAATAGAATAAATAACGGGAGAAACCTTGTAAATCAATGTTTGAGACACTATTCCCCGTAATAAATTCTTGTGATTTGCATTGAGCTTGACTATAGTTTAACTTAATCTCTAAGTCACTGATTTGCTATAAAACATCTTATGGTCAAAAATCGATTGAAGGATTTGATTTAATTTGATACTTTATTAAGGAAATCATTTCGGTTTTGCTCTTGACATCCACCTTTAGATTAGCATTCTGGTCATTAAGTTTTCTAACAATTGTTTTCTAAAGCAAAAATCTCCTATGCTATTTTAGTGCTTCAGTTTTACCACGGAAACGAGCGGATAAAGTATCATCAAGAAGCTTCGTCTTTTCAAGATCTGAATCTAATGAGAGTGGCATTACAGATAGCTACAACTCCTATTTAAGAAAACAAAGAAAAAGAAAATAAATCCAAGACTTGAATAATCCATCTCTTTACTATAACTATAAAAGATTACAACTTAAGTAAATATGAAACTAATTAGTACAAATAGACATTTATTTTACATCAAATGTTAGGAATCTGCATTTCTAACTTTGTTCAATAAATTAGCAGGAAGAATAAATTTTGAGTCAAAAGAACATTATGTCATTCTGCTGTAATAACCGAAGGATATTTGTTGTAGTCCCATTGCCTTGTACGAGGACTATCAGGACCGAATATTAACTTGGTATGATATGTGTGGATTTCCTTAAGAAACTTTACTTTCTCTTCGCTGAGAAAATCGAAATGGAGAAAAGAATGTTCCATATAAAGTTTTGAAAGTCTCTAAGAAAGTAATATCTTGCTAATTTTGATGGTTTAAAAATTGATGGCTTTTCAAGATAATCTGTTCTTAGCATAACATATTAGCAAGATAATCTTTAGAAACAATGTGGCCAGAGGGACATTTACTCTGTAATAATGTGGTAAAATACAGCTAAATATAAAAGGAAGATTAAAGCAAAAATTCACAAATCAATATTATGACATAATTATGATTGTTTATCTTGTTCGTACAAAATTGACTTTGTAAAGAGTTCTAAAATAAACTTGTCCGTGTGGTATTTGAGTTTATCAGGAGATAGTCCTTGGGGAATCAATCAAGTTTGTTGTAGTTTCCAACATTCTCTAGAATGTGGGTCGGATCCAAATTCATCCAAGTATCTCTTGTGTAAATGCCCAAGTAAACCCCACTATAATCAACCAAGTAAGAGGAATCTACAGTTGGGTGTCTACAATAACCTTTGCATAAGAAGTCTACTAAAATGTTTCTCTCCTCAATCAACATCGAAAAGAGCATGATCAACTCCCGATTCACTTTTAAAAGGCCATCATATTGAAGGCGTACCCTCCTCAGTCGTGGGGCAACTAATTGATGTTTGAAGGATGCTAACACTGCCGCACTTCAATTAAGCTAATTTATCGAAAAGAATGCTGTTTTCCTTCAACTGTTTATCTAACTCATATACAAACTATTTATTTCCGCTTGTTTTCTTTCAAGCTTGGTTTTATAGGAGTGAACGAGTTGCCTCCTTATCTTAAACAAAAAAATTAAGCTATTACTTCTTGGAAGTGAAAGTTGTTTAAACAAAGAATCCTATACTTGAGCGATTGGAATCCATGCTTGAGAAACCGCCTTTTTCTTTCTTAATTCTTTTACATTAATGCAAGCCGACTCCTCTTGAGGGCCAGAAGGTGTAAGGAGATCGGATGGGCTTTCTTTATAAAAAGATGGATTAGAATTAACCATTTAAGAAATCCTTTTACCGTCCTTGCCATCTTTTTCAGGAGCAGAGTGACCACCCCTATCGGCACTTGATTCTTGACCTCCATCAACATTGTCATCATCATTATCATTATCATCATCACACTTACCACCCTCTTCCTCGGCAACTTCATCCCTTTCACCATCCTCTTCGGAGTCATAATCTATTTCGAAGGAAGGGACTTCGAAAGAAAGTATATTTAAGGTATCGATTTCCTCTCTTTCAGCAACTTCAACCCCCTGCTCCATCTTTTTAATTTTTCCCACAACCCTATTAATAACAGTAGGGTCGAGTGAGGGAAAGGTCAATTCTAGGCATTTATTAACATTGTTAGCATAAGCGAGCAATCATAGAATCTTCAAAAGAGTTGACAATGATGCCTTTGAGACAAGTATTAAGGAATTGAGCGCTCGCTTCTTTGCATCAAAATAGGTGTCGATAGCTAATTTTAAATAATCTTTATTCTTCATCAGCTTTGTCTTAGAGATGATTTTTTGGTTACCATCCGAACTTTTTCATCCTCGGATTCTTTAAGGGCCATTTTCAAGGTCAAATTCTTATCAGCAAGGAGTTGGTAAGCTTTCTTCTCCGCAGAGATAGCAGATTCATAATGGGCAAGAGAAGCTAGTTAATCGTTATGATCCAATTATTCTGCCAAGTGAAACCATTTTAGTTAGGAATTATAAGTTGTTATGAAATTAACATTCTTTCAAGAATATTGGAAACCTATTACTATAATTTGACTGTCAAGCAAAACATGAAATTAATTATTCTTGAAAGATAGTTAGAGTTAAAAATGAAATTTATCAAACTTTCGATTGAGTCAAAAGGGTAAATAGAATATGAGGCCTAATTAATACCCTTCAGTAATGCCGAAAGCTAAAGAATAATTTTGTCATGGAAAGAAGTTGTTGAAACCTACATAGTAAATTTGAATGCAATAAATGTTATCAACATTCAATAAACAAGGCAATAGAACCTTTCATCGCTATCGAAACCCATGAACTAAATTTTTCTAAGGGAATACTTTGTCAAAACCTTATTTGCCGAATAAGTCAAAAGGTTCTGAGCTCGAATCATATATATCAAAATAAAAGGGTTTGGGATGTTTCGACAATATAGGTAAAAGATGATGATCGATTCTCAGTTAGTTACAAAAGGTTTCGACAGAGTCAAAAAGGGTTATATTGTTTCAAAAGCATACCGACGCCAAAATTTGAATCAATATGGTAGGTTTCAACCGATTCGAAATGTTTGATTCGATTTACAACTTATACAAAGTAAGCCTTCTTCGATCTAATTTATAAAATATATGTATCTAAAATTTCACATGTTTCCTAAAATAGGTTGGAAGGTAGCATGCATTAAAAGTGTTAGGTCGGTTTTCAGGCAAGCATAGGAAGAAGAAACCCAAGGCAATCAAATATTGCAAGAGCCAGAGCTACCCATACCAGACGTTTAGCTCAGCAAAATGCCGAACAAATAATCTGGAATGGCATGCCGGACCGGATATTTGGTCTAATTCCCTATAGTATACCGGACAAAGTTTTTGGCCGGGATCCCCAGAAGTATCGAACCAAATGTTTAGTCCAGCATTCTCTTGTCTGCTAGACCAAACATTTCGTCTAGCACGACCCATCATTTGCCGAACTAAACATTTGGTTCAGTACAAGGCAAGCCGAACCAGATGTTTGGACCAACAAAGAGGGTCCTTCGGAAATGAAGGTTGCCGAACCAAAGTAAATTGTTGGTTGCCGAACTAAAGGAAGATGGAGGTTGTTAAACCAAAGGAAGATGAAGGTTACCGAACCAAAGGAAGGCTAAGGTTGTTGAACCAAAGGAAGGTGAAGATCGTCGAACCAAGCAAAGCATGGAGATTGTCGATCCAAGCTTACTGAACCAAACCCAAGTAGCTATAATATCTCCTCCACACCTCACAATCTCACTCTATAAATACAGATGCTTCTCAACAACAATGAAGGTTCGAGAAGAACGGAGAAAACTCTGTTGAGATCTATCAACCTAGTTATTCTAATTTCTCAAATCATTCCAAGCAATATTGTACTTGTAACCAAAAATAATAAGGGATAATAAGATGGATAATGGATGTAGGTACATTTTAACTGAACCATTTAAAAACCCCGTGCCACTTGTTTTTTACTTATCTGCTTTTCTCAATCTCGAATTTGCTAATTACTTTGGTATCTTCTAAGGATCATTTCATTATAGCTTGAAACATCTAAAGAGTCACAAGATAAACACAATCCAACAAGGCTAAAGTAAAAATCAGTTTGACAAGTGTTTGTCCAATTTTTTAGCAAATATTTTTGGTGCTTTCACTAAGAAAGAGATAGAGCATAAAAAGCCAAACTCTCCTGCCCATTATTCTTCCAACCTTAGCGCATTATTAGAACATGTCTCCCTCTAAGAAAACTGCCGAAAAGGATAAGAATGCAGCTACTGCAAACACGCTCAACCCCGTCCAAGAAGATCAAGAAAACCCAACTACATGCTTCTTACATCCAGGCATAGTTGTCACCAGAGAAGACTTCGATAAGGTTATAAATGAGATGACTAATTGCTTTGCTGCCCAACAAGAAGTTTTGTTGAACCAGCTCATCACACACTTTACGGGCACGGAGGAATCCACTCACAACATCGGATCCAAGGGTGAATCCCTTTCTAGAGAGTCGCGTAGGAGGAATAGATCTCCTGCCAATGATGAGTTCAATCAGGAAGATATAAAGGCTCGAAGCCAAGCCAGGACTCAACCCGAAGCTAGTTCAAAGAGGCCATCAAGAGTTGGGCTCAGTCAGGGGGGGGCCCTAGACATGGACCATCTATAGTTGATCATGTCATGCTTCGAGCCAATCATCGTCAGTCTGGCCTCAATCAAGGCACCAGATGTCTTCACTATTAAAGAAAGATCCCCGCTTCTCCCATGGCTACACCCGAGTCCGAAGAAAAGAAGACACATCTCTTCAGGGAGTACCTCAAGCACGAACAACTCGAAAGGGTATATGCCCTAGAGTATCCAGCCCTTTCACTAGGGAATAGAGGAAATAGCCATGCCTAGAGAAAGGAAGTGCATATCGTGGATCCATATAAGGGCACTTTTGACCCAATCTTCCACCTACAATGATACTTTCAGCATATGCTCATGAATAAAGCAACTGAAGGTGTAATATGTAAACGTTTTCCACTATTCTTGTTAGATTTAGCAACCACGTGTTTCTGTCACCTAGCTCACGGATCCAATAGTCCTTGGGAAATGTTAAAGGAAAAGTTCATAAGCCAGTCTGAATTCACATGGAGCAGCCTAGAGATTCTTAATCCTTGTTTGATGCAAAACAGAAGATGGGGGAATCTCTATAGCAATACCCTGCCCGTTTCAATGCACCCACAATAGCGTCGATGAATGCAAATGAAAACTTGAATTGATGGCACTATGTGGAGGAGTCCACCCGGACCGAAAACTTGCAAGACGACTAACGAAGGAGAAGCCTTTAACTCCTTAGGATTTCAACCATGAAGTAGGAAAATATATAAGATTGGAAGACGCAGCGGCTCTCTGGAATGGCGAGCAACCATAGGGGTTCCAGCTCCCATGGAAACACGAGAGTCCCACCTCAAGAAGAAGGGAGCAAGCCAAACAATGACGATAATAGTAACCTTTAAGGCAACCCCGGAATTGAATAAAGCAATAAACGACGATACAGACCAGGACGAAGATTTGATTCCTATAATCCTCTGAATGACACCATGGAAAACATTTACTTGGCCAGTCAACTCGAATTAAAGTACAACCGCCCTCCATATAAGAAGGAATTAGAAGCTGAGGTAAGGATGGGAAAGTACTATCGCTTCCATGAGTCTCATGGACATAACATAGAAGAATGCCAGCATTTGCTGGGCCTTATTAGAGAATACTACTGAAAAAAGAAACTGGAACGATACGTGCAATAAAAACATTAATCTCCCACTCCGACCCACGAAGGACCATGACCACTTCAACACAGAAATAATAATGAAGAAGCACGTGTGAACCACTCCAATCAGGAGAAAATAATTGTCCATACTATTTCAGGAGGCCCGTATTCAACCAGTGGAAGTTAGGCTGAGATGGAGAGGTACGCAATAACTTTGAAGGTTGAAGAAGGATATGTTCATTTCATTACCGAAGGGTGCCTCCCCAAATGAAGAGAAAGGACTAATATAACCTTCAGCAATGAGGATTTGGTTGGAAAGTGGTACCTGCATACTAGTATCATCGTAATTTCCGCCTGGATCGGCCCAGTTGGGATGTTTCACATTTTGGTCGATACGGGAAGCTTGGTGAATATATTATTCAAACATGCCTTCAATAAAATGAAGTTATCAACGAAAGATGTATAGCCATATAATAATCCTCTACATAGATTCACTAGAAAAGTCACAATTCTGCTTAGGCAGTTGTACTTGTTGGTTGAACTAGGAAGCCACCATCGATCCGTTATCCGAAAAATAACATTTGTGCTGGTAGATGGACATTTATCTTATAACGCATTTTTGGGTAGACCTACATTATTAGATTTCAAGATATTCTTAGCCTCTTGGTGCTTGAAAATGAAGTTCCCTATAGATAGGGGAAAATGGGAAGTAGAAGGTGACCAAGATGCAGCCCGCGATTATTGTGTGATAGAACTCCACCAGAAAAAAAGGAAGGAAAAGGGAAAAAACATAGAGATCGCCCACTACACCAAAACTGTGGAAGCATAGCAATCAAAGAAGGCCCCCTCTCCATTATACTAGCGACATGTTTAACGAATCAGATCCAAGGGATAGCGTGCAGGAGGCCAGTACCAAGCCCATGGAGGCTATGAAACATGCCGCAGTAGATGGTCACGTTGGCACAAGGCTTTTCAAGAGAAGGTCGCAGCTAGACAAAATTCTTAAAATCCAATTGAAACGGTTCTTGCGCAGAAATTAGGATGTGTTCGCATGGACCCACGAAGACATACTGGTAATATATCCCGAGATAGCTTGTCACTACCTAAACATAGACCCAACCAAAATCTCGGTCAAGCAAAAGAAAAGAAACTGGGAATAGAACGCTCAACTGCCCTCAATGAGGAAGTAAAAATTATTCTCGCCAACGGTTTACGAGGCTATCTACCCTAAATGGATCTCTAACCAGATTCTAGTAAGAAATACAATGGGAAATGGTGAACCTACATCGACTTCTCTAATCTCAATGATGCTTTCCCCAATGACTGTTTTCCTCTGCTTCGAATCGACCGATTAGTGGACGAAACCATAGGGCATGAATTGTTATCATTTATGGAAACTTATTTGGGGTACAACCAGATTCCATGCATATACCATACTATGAACGTACTAGCTTTATTACATATCTGGCCCTATATTGCTATAAGGTCATGCCCTTTGGGCTTAAGAATGCTGGTGCAAGCTATCAACGCTTAGTTAGAAAGATGTTTGATCAGCAGATTGGTCACTCTAAAGAAGTGTATATCGACGACATGCTTGTCAAATCAAGAAAAGAAATAGATTATATCCACCACCGAAACGAAATATTTTAGATATTATGTAAATAACAGTTGAAGCTGAATCGGTTGAAATGCTCCTTTGGAGTATCCTCAATAAAAAATTTAGGTTTCATTATGCACGCCAGAGGGATTGAAGCAAGTACCGAAGAACTCCAAGCCTTGAGGGACATCAAAATACTAGCAACACGAAGGGAAATGCAGAGTATAAATGGGACGATAGCCGCTCTACGCAGATTTATATCCAAGGCCACATATAAGTGCATCCCATTCTTTGAAGCTCTAAAAATGGACAAGGGAAGGTTTAAATGTACCAACGAATGCCACTCGACTTTCAAAAGCCTACTGGGACACATGTAGAAACCACCAGTGCTCTCCACCCACGTAGATGGAGAAAGCCTCTACTTGTACTTAGCGGTGTCCTTTCATGCATTGAGCGCTGCCTTGGTATGAGAAGATGACCATGTCCAAAAACTAGTGTATTTCGTCAACCAGAGGTTTACAGGGGCGCGGGTTAGATATCCAAAGATTAAGAAATTGGCTTACGGCTTGCTCATAGCATCTAGTAAATTACGTCATTACTTAATCTCACTCCAAAAAGGTCCTAACAAATCAAAAATTACATCCGGTCCTACATAAATCGGATACATTAGGATGCCTTCTAAAATGGTGCATCGAGCTAAGCCAGTATGACATCACCTACCATTCGTGCACCGCAATCAAAGGGCAGGCCCCAGCTAATTTCATAGCTGAGTTCATAATTCAGGATAGAGATACAACCAGCAGAATAGAAGAAACAGTGCAGTCAACATCCAACGAGCTCGACTCGAAGGCAGGAATAATAGCCATCACTCCTTGAGTAAGAAAGTTAAGCTACGCACTGAGGCTAGAATTCACCACAACTAATAACAATGCTGAATACGAAGTGGTAATAGCCGGCTTGGAAATCACTAGGGAGTTAGGGATCAAATCGATATGCATACACAATGACTTACAGCTAATCGTAAACAAAATCGTATGGGAATTCCATACTCACTAGCAAAGAATTGCCTCTCATCTCAGCAAGACTAAAACACTCCTGAATTAGCTAGACTACTATGTAATCAAACATACCCCACGGGAGGTGAAACGAGAAGCAGTTGCCCTCGCCAAAGAAGCTAGCATGAGAAACGAGCCAACCCTAGGGGCAACACTCATCATGATGCAAGCCACACTATGCTTCGAATGTCTTCAGATCAGGCCCATCGTAATAGCGAAGAGAGTGGATGTCCCCCATCATCAAATACTTACAAGAAGGAATCCTACTGGCAAATCGCAATTACAATAGAAATATCCTAAGGAAGGCATCCCGCTGCACCATGTAGGAGGGCGCCTTGTACAATCGTGGGTTTTCCAACACCCTACTGAGGTGTGTTGTAGGAAACGAAGCGAAAGATATTCTCAGCAATGTACACAAAGGTAGTTGCGACGACTACACTGGCGCTCAAACTCTAGCTAGAAAAATCTTGTGCTTTGGGTAATTTTCGCCCACACTAAAAAAAGAGGCAACCGAGTTTTCTAGGAAATGCAACAAGTGCTAGATATTTGCCGAAATCCCAAGACTACCACCTACTAGTGTAACCCAGATGGTCAGTTCTTGTCCCTTTGCCATCTGGGGGATTGGCCTAATTAGGGAACTTCATATCGGTCGATGAAGAGCGAGTACGCAATAATGGTAGTGGATTACTTCACCAAATGGGTGGAAGAAGAACCTTTAAACAAGATTTCATCTACCAAGGTGATAAATTTTCTAATACGTAACATCTTGTGCAGGTATGGGGTGCCATAAAAAAATTATATGGGACAACGGGCTCCAATTCGACAGCAAGGAATTCACTAATTGGTGTCCCGAACATGTGATTTCCTGAGGCTTTTTAGCTGTGGCTTATCCATAGGCAAACATGACAAGTCGAAGCAATGAACAAGGTGTTAAAAACACTAATCAAGAAGAAACCGGAAAAATCCAAGAGGGCATGGGTTAATGTTGCCTACGGCTATGTGGGCCTACCGAATTTCTTATAAAACTATGACAAGGCACACTCCATTCGCGCTGGCATACGGAACCGAAGCCATGCTCCCCGTCTAAACAATTGTCCCCTCACACCGAAGAATACACTGTAACCCAGAAGAAAACAAGGAGCTATTAAACTTATCAGTCGACCTGATCAAGGAGAAGAGAAATGATGCCGCCCTCAAAGTAGCCTCTTATAGCCAGAAGGTGACAAGGCACTACAATTCTAAGGTGAAGCCTCAAATACTAGAAAAAGGAGAGTTGATTCTCAAATGAACCTTCCCACGACATTGTCAGGACCCGATTCTTCGTCTTCCAAAAATTCAACATCGATACTCACTTTATCGACTGCCGAGCAATCGAACGACGGAAAACCGAACACTGAGGGTTTTAAGAAAGAAGAAAAGAAAGAAAAAGAAAGAAGAAGAGGGAAAAGATAGAAAATAAAGAACATATAGAGAAAAGAAAATGGAAAATAGAACGGAACAGAAAAACAGAACAGAACAACATCAGAATCTCACAATTCGCAGCGGAACAACATATAATAATAAATGAATAATCTTTAAACAAAGAACTATATCAGTTATTATATTACATCAAATTTCATTACATCAATTCATCATCAGAGTGTACAACAATATACAACAAACAGTGCAGCGGAAAAAGAAATACTATATAAGTAATACGCCATGCCATCCAGCTTGCCTCAAGCAACTCCAGAATATCCAGAATATCCTGATAAACCTTAACTCTTGACTGCCCGTGTGGAAATTGGTGGGCACCCAGAGTTTAGGAAGGAAAACAATAAACTCCGAGTCAGTCATGTGACTGGTGTGAGAACTCAAAACAGTTTATTTATCTTTTAAAATCAAAATAGAGGAATATTTTTAAATTCAATTCGCAATGCTTTTAAAAATGAGACTACCATAAGACCTCCTGCCACACACACAATGCAAACACAGGCTTGGAGAAGATTTCTCCTTATGATAGTCAAAGATGCTTGATACGCATTAAAAAGAAACATTTGATATTATTATTAGTGCATAGTGTAGAAGAAATTCATTTCGAAAGTAGAATATAAATCTTAGCCAGCATAGGTACCATTATATTATGCCTACTAATAGCTACCATATTAGATGGCAGGTTCTACAACTAAAACAGTACAAGTCTCGTATTGTTTCTTTGGATTTCCAACGAATGATCAGGCCAAGGAACTTCCCATTGCCACATGAGAATGCCTCTGGATGGACATCCCCGAGAACCAAACCGGATCTCTACCAACACAAGGCCGGGTTACCCCTAACTGAGTAACAACTGACTGAATATGCCATCCCCCGGTCCTTTGGGACCTTTTCACCGAGCGCTCGCAATCAATTCACACAATCATAACAAAGTGTTTTCAACATGAGTAAGTATCTGGGCTCCATACCATGATACCACCCTTTTCCAGAAGGAAATGCACACATCCTAAAGGGCGCTACCCCTCATAACCTTGCTGCTTCTTTCCTATTTTGACCATTCACGGGGTGTGACGCTCGACGAAGTCACGTCCACAAAAACATACTTTATACAAAAGCCATGCTTTGGGTCAACAAATGATCAACACAATGATCACAAAGATAGACGATCAAATAAATGACCTATCACAAATAATCAACACAATGATCATTTACAGCAACACTCAGTATGTCACATTACCAAATTGGGAATATATCGCTGATAACTTCAACTATATAACCTCTGAGCTCGTACGTCTCAAAGAAGGGTGTTAAGCTAAAAGAATAAATTCTCCGCCACCAACAGAAATATATTTGAATGAAATCGGCTTTATATCTCAATTTGTAACGTCAGACATACAATCCATACAAGTCTGTTCCGGGCTTGAACAAAACCGAAGGCACTTCTTACGAAGCCTTTGCAATCCGGGTATTCACAATCCCGATCGAATTTCCCATCACTTAGGAGATCTCTATACCAGGAGCTACCCAGTGCAGAGACAATCGATAGGTCATCCTATCGCTTTCGCAAATACTCGGTCTTCAACACCGGTCATCAATGCAATTCACAACGACGTATCACATATTCGGAATGGGTTATACGACCCCATGGTCCTTTCCCGGTTAACCCAAATAGTGAGCGCTTATTCAAAAATAAGTGTGGCATTCAAATTCAAACAAATCACATCAAATACCCATTCAAAGGGAAATATTGATAGTCGGTTATTGAACTATCAATGGAAATTCACACATCACCAGTTTCCAAATAATTTTCCAAATTATTTATTTCACCAAATATCTTTACAAGATATATTATTTCAATATGTCAAAAATAAATCAATATTTATTTTTAAACAAATTCTTCTTTTCATTTATAAATTCCATAATGAATTTATATTCCAAAATACCCACGCATATACGATTTCAATTTTCATTTCAATTTATCTTCAAAAAGATAAATTCTCAAAATATTCACTTTATATTGGAAAACATTTCCATACTTATTTATTCATAAGTAATTCACAAATTTTATTTATTTTCAACACTTAGAAAACATTCAATATACTTCAATCGAAATTAAGTATATATTTCATTCTTTAAGGAAATCATTCTCTTAAACATATTTATTTGGGCCAAAACGAATATTGCGTAAAACATTGTTACGACAACCCAAAATCACTAGTATAGGGATTCGAAATTAAAATAGATATATAAATCCCAATACTACACAAAACATTTCCTTTCGGAAATCATTTACTATAACAACAGTGTTATAGTCCACCATTTCCTTTTATTTCTCGAAAACGTCTATTTCAACAATCAATGTTGAAATCTATGGTTTCGAATCTCAACACATTTCAAAACATCGTTAGATCGTTTTAATTCAATTTAAACATCTCATTCAAAACAATTTTCTTTAACAAATTATTCACTATTCAAAAACGTGAATAAACTACGTTAACAAATTTCATCCCTTTATATATTTCATTTCAAAGGATTATTCACAGTTAAAAATGTGAATATAACTCCATTAATAGGTTTCAACAATTTACTTATCAAAATAAGTCGTTTGCGAATTTATAAAACAACGTTTATAAACTCCATTTCTAATTATTTTATAACAACTTCCTTTATAAATCTCCTTTATTAACCTATTCGATTTATATTTCAATTATAAACTAAAGTTTCATATTATAAGTTAAATACTTATAATTTATTCGTTCACAAAAATCGTTCCTTTGAACTTCATAATTATAAATCTTATAACTTATAAGATTCAATTATTTATCCAAAACCATTCTTTTAATAACTTTATAAATTTTATAAACCTACTGTTTATAAAATTTCATTTATAACTTCACTGTTTAAAATTCTATAAATTCCATTCAATTATGAAATTCATTTTCACTTCATTCAAACACTTATAAAAACTCGTTTTATAATGTCCATATTTCAATTTATAAATATCCATTTATAAATCTCTTAATATAAATCAATTTATATTATTCTTTAAAACGCCTTTAATCTCTTTTATTATTTCACCAATTTGATTCATAAAATAATTAAATTTTATAAATCCTATATTTAAACTTTTCACAATAAATTCAAAAATTCCGATTTTACTATTTTATAAAATCATCAACCCTTATTTCTCAAAAATCAGCTTTTAACTTTATTTCACAAAAACCATAATTTTATAACTTTTAAAATTATAACGTTTATTTATTTAATATGGATCAATTCCAAAAATATAGTATATTTTCAAAAATAACTTTTAAAAATCATTTTTAAATTTTCAAAGTTTGGTCCAATGATGCTACATACCAAATAGTCAATCACGACAATAACGATATCATATATCGATATGATAATCAATGAATATCAAAATATCCATAATCAAATAAATACTGTTGAGGAATCTAGTTGGATCCCTCCAACCTGTTTTCCTGCATCCACAACATTAGCACAATACCAATTTCGCTCCAGTACGAAATTATCGCGGTATATGGGATTTAAAATATTATCCGCTTAATAGACGGCGCAATAGGGTCTCATCCGCTAAACAAAAAGTGCGGGAAATCAATAACTCCAATATATACATATGCCAATATATATATATTGCTATTATATATAATACCAATTTCACTGTTTATGAAATATTCGCAGTATATGTTTTTAATAAATAACATCCGCTTACTAACGGCGCATAATGTCTATTTTAACAATCAATAGATATCAATCAACATTCAAACATGCATTCAAATATTTTAAATCTAACTATTTAAAATTAAAATCGAAACTGATTCGATTGAGTGAGAAGTTCTCACCTTGATTTTAAATTCCGTTTTAGCGATTTATTTCGAATAAAATTAAACGAACGTTTAATTTTACCCAAAATTCTCACTAACTCCAAACGACTCCAATCCAACTCCATCGCGTAGTGCTCGACGATACGATTCCAACGCAACTGAGTTTGCATTTTTTCGACCTCGTATGAAAAAGTTATGCATTTATGAAGTTTACTCGATTTTTTTATAAACTAATTACAACATTAATTAACTAATTTTATACCAAACTAAACCATAGCCACAGGATTCATCCCCTTCTCATCTGGGCCGCATGCAAAGCTTCTTCTCCCACGCGTTTGCCTCCAGGTAGCAAACTAAAAACCGAACCCATGTATAGTATATTAGGGTTAATTTTTTCACCATCTTCGCTCAACTTGAATTCGATCAGGAAGCTCCACTTCGAAGCCCCTTCCACCACCTGCCTTCGGCCACAATAGGGAGGAGCTCGGCCCCCTAGGTTGCATGAAAATTCGTGCGCAATGAAGGAAGAACGCGAGCCATTATCTCACGATCCACTCGCCCATATTCAATCACAGCCGTTCAACTTGAAGCTCTCGTCGTGCTCTTCAATACTCTAGTTGAAAGATTCTCGAATCGTTGAGTGGATGAAGTGATAATTGAAGAAAAGCGAGGGTGATTTTCGGCCGTTGACCCATAACTGGCGGATAGGGTTTTATTAGGGTTATTATTATTATTATTTTTTAAATTATGAAGGGGGTGGGTGTATTTATAGAAGAAAATCGACCACTATTCATCCGTAAATTCCGAACTCCGATTTACGCGCCGTAACCAGCGTTTCTAGGGTTTACCCCGCGTTCCGGATACAATGGAACAGGTTTCGAAAGCTAATTCAGAAGTATGTGCGAGTTATGGCTATAAACGCTCAATTTGAGTTAAACTGATTTAAATCGATTTCTAGGCGTTTTAATTTGTACCGGACAAACGGTAAATCCAATTGACTTGAAATTTGAAACCTTACAATAATATCACATTATGGATCCGATGAAACTGATTTCGTCGAAATCCGAGAATTTTTGAAAAATGGCTATTTTAACTCGCCAAATTAATATTAAAAATAATTCGATGCGTTTCGAGCTGCCACGCTCAAACGGTAACTCCGATTGACACGAAATTTGAAATCCGGTAATAACTAACTATTACGGATCCAATGGAACTGGTTTCGTTCAATTCTGAGACTGTTCAAAAATTGACTATTTTCACTAGTCGATTTAAATATTAAAATATTCAATTTTCACAAATTAACTTTTAATTCGATTTTAAAAGTTCTAAAATATCGTTCTAACTTCAATATGATAAAATAAAATTTTACAAATCATTTTCAATCATATTTAACTCAATTTTCAATTATTTCCATAATTTCACATATTAATTTATTGATTTAATTATTCAATTAAATCCAATTACTCAAATAAAAATTTATTTGACTTATAAATTCACTTCTTAATATTTAAAATTAATTAAATATTCAAATTGTAATAAATAAAAATTCTGGGTCGTTACAATCTTCCCCCCTTAAAAGAATTTCGTCCTTGAAATTAACAAGTAAGAAAAGTTACAGAATTTATTAACTTTCCAAAATCCATAGTTAAATATCTTACCATACTTTACTAAGTTTTGAAATCATACTTAGTTATCTTTTCAAAAACAAATACTATTGTTTAACTTTCAATTCTAAATCAAAGTTTAAAGTTTTCAAAACTTTCCAATTTTTCTCAAATTTTTTTCTGACGCCTTAAATTTTCGGAAAAAATCGCCATAGTCTCCTTTGCGCGGCTCGATCCGAAAAAAAAATGACAGTATATATATCACAAATATACATCTCATCAAGTAATGAGGCATCCCGCAGGGAAAAAAGTATAAAAGTACGGTATGTAATCCGAGATATGTACCTTATATTTTATTAGCAAGCATATACGGCTAATATAGCGCGAAAGCGAGCTCCAAATGCGAAGCAAACGCGATCCGCACCTACTAAACACTCAACAAACAACATGAGAACATGCATGTAGACAATAGTATCGATATACAACATATAGTAACATAATAACTATATATGTCAACATAGCAAATGCAACTAAACAACAAATGCAAACATCAACCAACTATCATCCATAACCAAATCAATATTCATTTATATTCTCATTAATATTCAATGAATTGGTTTTCCATTTAAATCACATTTGATTCATTCACAGTGGATGTTTTTACTAACATTCATTTTCAATTAGTTTATATTCACTAATTCATATTCAAGTTGGTTCACTTCCAAATCAAATTTATTTCATTTCAAATTTATTTACTTTCAATTTGAATTCTATTTCATAGCTTCCAATTTCACTAATTTACTTTCATTTACACTTAATGAATTTTATACAATCATCTAACAACCATATAACAATCAATGTATATTAATTACACCAAATTCCTTTTCTTATATTCATTCTATTTGGTTTAACACTTTCACTTTCAATTGGTTCAACTAAATTGATTTTCATTCAATTATTCAACTTTCCAATAACATTAGATTTTAATGAATTAACACTTATATCCATTATTCCATATCAACTTAAATTTACATTTAATTGATTTACATTCAATCCAATTCAATTTCTAAAGTTGAATTTCATTTCTTTATTACAACTCATATTCATAAATATATTCATATAGTTTCACTTCTCATATATATAAGTTTATTTCACAATTGCAAATCACTTTAATTATAATTCAATTCTTATAATTTTCATTATACTTATACAATTATTCTTTAATTTAGATTATTCAAACAACTAAACAATCCACTTATATACTTTAATAATTCTGAAAATTTATTCCTTTATATATAAAAATATAATCAAGGTAAAATTATTTCATTTACCCAATTTTAAAATCAATACTGTGCCGAATTGTTCTATTCAAGTGTTTATAGATCCCTATCAACAACGTTAATTACTCGTATTAACTAGAATCTATATACCACTCAACAAACCAATCATCACAATATAAAACAATTTTTATATTCACTAACAAATACGCTCTCATAGCTATTATTACTCTCAAACTCAATCTAGAGTACTACTGACTCTATCTCTAATGAGTAATACCCAACAGAACCATGGTTGTCGCTTAACCATAAGCTCTGATACCACATTGTCAGGACCCGATTCTTCGTCTTTCGAAAATTCAACATCGATATTCACTTTATCGACTGCCGAGCAATCGAACGACGGAAAACCGAACACTGAGGGTTTTAAGAAAGAAGAAAAGAAAGAAAAAGAAAGAAGAAGAGGGAAAAGATAGAAAATAAAGAACATATAGAGAAAAGAAAATGGAAAATAGAACGGAACAGAAAAACAGAACAGAACAACATCAGAATCTCACAATTCGCAGCGGAACAACATATAATAATAAATGAATAATCTTTAAACAAAGAACTATATCAGTTATTACATTACATCACATTTCATTACATCATATCATCATCAGAGTGTACAACAATATACAACAAACAGTGCAGCGGAAAAAGAAATACTATATAAGTAATACGCCATGCCATCCAGCTTGCCTCCAGCAACTCCAGAATATCCTGATAAACCTTAACTCTTGACTGCCCGTGTGGAAATTGGTGGGCACTCAGAGTTTAGGAAGGAAAACAATAAACTCCGAGTCAGTCATGTGACTGGTGTGAGAACTCAAAACAGTTTATTTATCTTTTAAAATCAAAATAGAGGAATATTTTTAAATTCAATTCGCAATGCTTTTAAAAATGAGACTACCATAAGACCTCCTGCCACACACACAATGCAAACGCAGACTTGGAGAAGATTTCTCCTTATGATAGTCAAAGATGCTTGATACGCATTAAAAAGAAACATTTGATATTATTATTAGTGCATAGTGTAGAAGAAATTCATTTCGAAAGTAGAATATAAATCTTAGCCAGCATAGGTACCATTATATTATGCCTACTAACAGCTACCATATTAGATGGCAGGTTCTACAACTAAAACCATACAAGTCTCGTATTGTTTCTTTGGATTTCCAACGAATGATCAGGCCAAGGAACTTCCCATTGCCACATGAGAATGCCTCTGGATGGACATCCCCGAGAACCAAACCGGATCTCTACCAACACAAGGCCGGGTTACCCCTAACTGAGTAACAACTGACCGAATATGCCATCCCCCGGTCCTTTGGGACCTTTTCACCGAGCGCTCGCAATCAATTCACACAATCATAACAAAGTGTTTTCAACATGAGTAAGTATCTGGGCTCCATACCATGATACCACCCTTTTCCAGAAGGAAATGCACACATCCTAAAGGGCGCTACCCCTCATAACCTTGCTGCTTCTTTCCTGTTTTGACCATTCACGGGGTGTGAGGCTCGACGAAGTCACGTCCACAAAAACATACTTTATACAAAAGCCATGCTTTAGGTCAACAAATGATCAACACAATGATCACAAAGATAGACAATCAAATAAATGATCCTATCACAAATAATCAACACAATGATCATTTACAGCAATACTCAGTATGTCACATTACCAAATTGGGAATGTATCGCTGATAACTTCAACTATATAACCTCTGAGCTCGTACGTCTCAAAGAAGGGTGTTAAGCTAAAAGAATAAATTCTCCGCCACCAACAGAAATATATTTGAATGAAATCGGCTTTATATCTCAATTTGTAACGTCAGACATACAATCCATACAAGTCTGTTCCGGGCTCGAACAAAACCGAAGGCACTTCTTACGAAGCCCTTGCAATCCGGGTATTCACAATCCCGATCGAATTTCCCATCACTTAGGAGATCTCTATACCAGGAGCTACCCAGTGCAGAGACAATCGATAGGTCATCCTATCGCTTTCGCAAATACTCGGTCTTCAACACCGGTCATCAATGCAATTCACAACGACGTATCACATATTCGGAATGGGTTATACGACCCCATGGTCCTTTCCCGGTTAACCCGAATAGTGAGCGCTTATTCAAAAGTAAGTGTGGCATTCAAATTCAAACAAATCACATCAAATACCCATTCAAAGGGAAATATTGATAGTCGGTTATTGAACTATCAATGGATATTCACACATCACCAGTTTAAATAATTTTCCAAATTATTTATTTCACCAAATATCTTTACACGATATATTATTTCAATGTGTCAAAAATAAATCAATATTTATTTTTAAACAAATTCTTCTTTTCATTTATAAATTCCATAATGAATTTATATTCCAAAATACCCATGCATATACGATTTCAATTATTCATTTCAATTTATCTTCAAAAAGATAAAATCTCAAAATATTCACTTAATATTGGAAAATATTTCCATACTTATTTATTCATAAGTAATTCATAGATTTTATTTATTTTCAACACTTAGAAAACATTCAATATACTTCAATCGAAATTAAGTACATATTTCATTCTTTAAGGAAATCATTCTCTTAAACATATTTATTTGGGCCAAAACGAATGTTGCGTAAAACATTGTTACGACAACCCAAAATCACTAGTATAGGGATTCGAAATTAAAATAGATATATAAATCCCAATACTACACAAAACATTTCCTTTCGGAAATCATTTACTATAACAACAGCGTTATAGTCCACCATTTCCTTTTATTTCTCGAAAAAGTCTATTTCAACAATCAATGTTGAAATCTATGGTTTCGAATCTCAACACATTTCAAAACATCGTTAGATCGTTTTAATTCAATTTAAACATCTCATTCAAAACAATTTTCTTTAACAAATTATTCACTATTCAAAAACGTGAATAAACTACGTTAACAAATTTCATCCCTTTATATATTTCATTTCAAAGGATTATTCACAGTTAAAAATGTGAATATAACTCCATTAATAGGTTTCAACAATTTACTTATCAAAATAAGTCGTTTGCGAATTTATAAAACAACGTTTATAAACTCCATTTCTAATTATTTTATAACAACTTCCTTTATAAATCTCCTTTATTAACCTATTCGATTTATATTTCAATTATAAACTAAAGGTTCATATTATAAGTTAAATACTTATAATTTATTCGTTCACAAAAATTGTTCCTTTGAACTTCATAATTATAAATCTTATAACTTATAAGATTCAATTATTTATCCAAAACCATTCTTTTAATAACTTTATAAATTTTATAAACCTACTGTTTATAAAATTTCATTTATAACTTCACTGTTTAAAATTCTATAAATTCCATTCAATTATGAAATTCATTTTCACTACATTCAAACACTTATAAAAACTCGTTTTATAATGTCCATATTTCAATTTATAAATATCCATTTATAAATCTCTTAATATAAATCAATTTATATTATTCTTTAAAACGTCTTTAATCTCTTTTATTATTTCACCAATTTGATTCATAAAATAATTAAATTTTATAAATCCTATATTTAAACTTTTCACAATAAATTCAAAAATTCCGATTTTACTATTTTATAAAATCATCAACCCTTATTTCTCAAAAATCAGCTTTTAACTTTATTTCACAAAAACCATAATTTTATAACTTTTAAAATTATAACGTTTATTTATTTAACATGGATCAATTCCAAAAATATAGTATATTTTCAAAAATCACTTTTAAAAATCATTTTTAAATTTTCAAAGTTTGGTCCAATGATGCTACATACCAAATAGTCAATCACGACAATAACGATATCATATATCGATATGATAATCAACGAAAATCAAAATATCCATAATCAAATAAATACTGTTGAGGAATCCAGTTGGATCCCTCCAACCTATTTTCCTGCATCCACAACATTAGCACAATACCAATTTCGCTCCAGTACGAAATTATCGCGGTATATGGGATTTAAAATATTATCCGCTTAATAGACGGCGCAATAGGGTCTCATCCGCTAAACAAAAAATGTGGGAAATCAATAACTCCAATATATACATATGCCAATATATATATATATATATATATATATATTGCTATTATATATAATACCAATTTCACTGTTTATGAAATATTCGCGGTATATGTTTTTAATAAATAACATCCGCTTACTAACGGCGCATAATGTCTATTTTAACAATCAATAGATATCAATCAACATTCAAACATGCATTCAAATATTTTAAATCTAACTATTTAAAATTAAAATCGAAACTGATTCGATTGAGTGAGAAGTTCTCACCTTGATTTTAAATTCCGTTTTAGCGATTTATTTCGAATAAAATTAAACGGACGTTTAATTTTACCCAAAATTCTCACTAACTCCAAACGACTCCAATCCAACTCCATCGCGTAGTGCTCGACGATACGATTCCAACGCAACTGAGTTTGCATTTTTTCGACCTCGTATGAAATAGTTATGCATTTATGAAGTTTACTCGATTTTTTATAAACTAATTACAACATTAATTAACTAATTTTATACCAAACTAAACCATAGCCACAGGATCCATCCCCTTCTCATCTGGGCCGCACGCAAAGCTTCTTCTCCCACGCGTTTGCCTCCAGGTAGCAAACTAAAAACCGAACCCATGTATAGTATATTAGGGTTAATTTTTTCACCATCTTCGCTCAACTTGAATTCGATCAGGAAGCTCCACTTCGAAGCCCCTTCCACCACCTGCCTTCGGCCACAATAGGGAGGAGCTCGGCCCCCTACGTTGCATGAAAAGTCGTGCACAACGAAGGAAGAACGCGAGCCATTATCAAATGATCCACTCGCCCATATTCAATCACAGCCGTTCAACTTGAAGCTCTCGTCGTGCTCTTCAATACCCTAGTTGAAAGATTCTCGAGTCGTTGAGTGGATGAAGAGATAATTGAAGAAAAGCGAGGGTGATTTTCGGCCATTGACCCATAACTGGCGGCTAAGGTTTTATTAGGGTTATTATTATTATTATTTTAAATTATGAAGGGGGTGGGTGTATTTATAGAAGAAAATCGAACACTATTCATCCGTAAATTCTGAACTCCGATTTACGCACCGTAACCAGCGTTTCTAGGGTTTACCCCGCGTTCCGGACACAATGGAACAGGTTTCGAAAGCTAATTCGGAAGTATGTGCGAGTTATGGCTATAAACGCTCAATTTGAGTTAAACCGATTTAAATCGATTTCTAGGCGTTTTAATTTGTACCGGACAAACGGTAGATCCAATTGACTTGAAATTTGAAACCTTACAATAATATCACATTACGGATCCGATGAAACTAGTTTCGTCGAAATCTGAGACTTTTTGAAAAATGGCTATTTTAACTCGCCAAATTAATATTAAAAATAATTCGATGCGTTTCGAGCTGCCACGCTCAAACGGTAACTCCGATTGGCACGAAATTTGAAATTCGGTAATAACTAACTATTACGGATCCAATGGAACTAGTTTCGTTCAATTCTGAGACTGTTCAAAAATTGACTATTTTCACTAGTCGATTTAAATATTAAAATATTCAATTTTCACAAATTAACTTTTAATTCGATTTTAAAAGTTCTAAAATATCGTTCTAACTTGAATATGATAAAATAAAATTTTACAAATCATTTTCAATCATATTTAACTCAATTTTCAATTATTTCCATAATTTTACATATTAATTTATTGATTTAATTATTCAATTAAATCCAATTACTCAAATAAAAATTTATTTGACTTATAAATTCACTTCTTAATATTTAAAATTAATTAAATATTCAAATTGTAATAAATAAAAATTCTGGGTCGTTACAACCTGGGGTGTTGGATCCAATTTGGAAAGGACCGTTTGTTGTTCATAAAGATCTTCACAATGGAGCATATATCCTGTCAATAGTAGATGGGAAGGTATTCAGAAAGGAAAGGAATCTCCGACAACTCCTTCGATATTTCTCTTAAGTTGTAAAGAAATATATATTAAGTAAAGCTGTAAAATCAAAGCAGTGGAGTATGCAATTTTGACAGAACCACTATAAAAAATTTGATGTCCTGAGTTAATTATATTAATTACATACTTTTTCAATCAATGACAACCCCTACTACGAGCGATCTCAGACACTCACCGAAGGTAATGAAAAAGGGATAGCCATGATCAAGTGCACGAATTAAGCCTAGGCAATTGATTGCTGACGATCGGCAACACTAGGCTGCCAATGACAAACCAGTTATATGACACGAGACAGTAATGATTCATAGCCCGCGCAGTTCATCAATGGCATTCGGCTTACCGGCAACTGCGAACCAATTATGAAACCCTCGATTAAGGCATGGCTACAGCCAGGGGTCCTTCGCACTTGACATCGGCATTACGTTGGCAACGACAAATCGTATAATGCTCACGATACGAGCATTATCCCGAGTTGTTATCGCTAACGATCAAAAATTAAAAAAAGCACACAATTACAATTTTCATCATGATAATGAATAAACAAGTCATAAACAATTCATACACAATCTATGAAAGTCATGCATCACGGAAACAATTTCTAGCATGTGAAAAGCTTAAATTGTAAACTAAAACATCTGAAACCTTTTTACATACACAAGTTTTATTTGTATTTACAGGCACAAAACAGCCATACATTTTTTCACTGACCAAAAACAAAAAGGGGAGAACAAAGCTTCTTTAAGACAAAGGGACATCCTTATCACTTGGGCTACTTCCTCTAGGAGGCTCTGTTGAAGGCTACACTCGTTCCAAAGATGTCCCTGCATAATACGAATGATAAAGATCATGAACTTCTCATCACGGAATGAGTGATGACAAAATAGGAGGATGCGATACTTGCGTTAGCATGAGGTGTATCACCAAGCCCCTTAAGATCAAATCCATCATCATCACCTTCCTCCTCCTCCAATAACTCATACCCTCTAGCGATGGCTTTGGTTTCCTTCGAGGAAAATTGGCTATTCACCATCATAACATCATAAGCAGCCTCTTCCTCCTGCGTAGCTGAAGCCTTGCCCTCCTTGAATGAATTACAATCATCACATGAGCGTAGTCATCCATCCACTGAAGGTTCTTTTTCTTCCAGAAAATGTAATATATATCCTTCAGCATCTGGTTAATAGTATCGCAAAATTCAGTAGCCTTGTCAGCTTTAGTCTTGAGGGATACCACCTTGTTCATATAAAGCTCCTTATCTTTCTTCGAGTGTGCCAGCTCTGCCCACAGCCTATTCATTTCAGCCCGGTAGGAGTCTTTCTCCGTCAGGCATACACCCCTGGACTCTTTCAGCTCAGCCAGGGATTCTTCACTCTACCTTCAAGGGAGCGAAGTCGCTCTATATCTTTTTCCCAGGCCTCATCCAAGAGCTGATGGCCAAATCAATCTGGCTTGATATAGAGTGGTAGCCTCCTTCATGCTTCATTCTTAGCCTCTTTTATTGCTTCTTCCTTGCCTTTTCTCATTTCAGACTTGCAAAACACCTCAACCACTGCTAATTCAGCCACTTTCTCCTTGAGCACCTTACGGAGATCGAAGCGAGTTTGGTAATCCACAATATTGAGTGTCATTAGTGATCTGAACCATTCTATCTGTCAGGTTAGAAAAATCCAAGAATTTGGCCTCATCTAATATTTAGACCAAGGGGTTGTGAAGAAGAAGAAATTCAGTATTGAGATCCATGGTATGATGACCTGCACCATCAGGGTTGATATTAGGATAACTTTCGAAAGGATTCCGCATGTGCTGCTGATGAACTGGAGAAGCAGGGTCTACGATACCTTCTCCCAACTCACCCAGCACTTCATGCAATTCTATACCCGTAAGGAAATGACGATGACGATGCAAGGAGGTTTGAGAGCCTAGGGAGGTGGCCTCCTTCTCTAGGGACCTCAAATGTTTCTGGGAAGATTAGTGGCTCTTTCCCTTATCCAAACCCAAAGAGGCCCTTCTGACTTACTCTGCCATGGGTTTTTCCCATTGAGATTCCACCAGGGGAGGAATGGCGGTCGCCTTCATTCGTTTAAATTTCTCTAGACGCATAGATACTTCATGTCTCCTTTGATTCCTCCTTTTCCCTAAAATATAATTAGTCGTATCAGAACTAATAAGCGGAAAGAATTCAAGAAGTAAAAACACTTAAGACACTAGGGATACTTCAAGCAGCTACAAACCCTTAGAATAAGGTGGATTATGGGCCGAGGTAGGGTCTCACTCAGGTGGGAAACACTCAGAAATGGAACACCATTCGATGAAGGGAGAACTCTCTACAACAGGATATCATTGGATTGAGAATCAAGTGGGTGCAGAGACCCATCAAAAAAAAAAGTTCTCGAGAAGAATGTAAAAATTCGTATAATAATCGAAAGTACCTAGGGAAAGCAAATATCACATGCTTATGCCACCTCCACCAAATACCGAAGGAGGCGATACTTCACATGAGTCGCTTGAAGCCGTGTTTTCTCGAGAGAGTCTGAATAGAACGCAGTCTAGGGGCTGAGTCAAGGCATTCCAACTGATTGTCCCACCCCGCAAAGCCTCAACATCCTTTAAAGGATCTGCACTAGGGCCTTCACTAACCATTATGTCCACATCTTGAGATGCATGAGCTTTCCCTATCATCGCTTGGAATCACTCTCTGACCTCTCCTCCTCTTCACTCTCCTTTTCTGAATGTAATTCTTCCTCATCAACAGGAGAGGTGACAAATTGAATGTGTAATGATTTCTTGGAGCGGGGAGGGATAACTGAACCCTTCTTATGTTTTAGCTTTTTCGGGGCATTAGCCGCATCAGCCTCCTCATCCAGACCATCGCCCTTATCCCCATTGTCTCCTTCATCCCTCTTCTCTCTCTCAGTCGAACTTGGCCTAATCTTCAGTCTTGTTCATAGATTGCCTGGGCACGATTAAATTGTAAAATCGAAGCACTGCATCATAAAGTAGGAACGAGGCCTCTCGCTCGGCCTCTGGAATAGTTAATATCTCCTTGACCGTCTTCTTTAAACCATCATCGTCCGCCGCTTTCATGCAACCTAAAAGTTGGAGGGATAAGTAACCAAGGCGAAAGAAATTTGAGAAAGTAAAAAGTAGCTATCTACATTCAGTGGTGAAACAACATGGAGCCACAACGTCGTCACGAACAAAAAATACTCCTTTTGAACATGCTGAATTTGGAATACAAATCCAGGACGGGCTTGAACTTGTGTGTAGACTCCAAGCTAATAAAGGGGCTACCCTTCCTATAGCTCCTTACGTTGTACATGTACCTAATCTCCCTATGAGTTAGAGGCCACTAATACCGCTTCATGAATATCAGATAGAGAGATGTCATGAGAGCATAAGAATTCGGCTGAAGCTACAATGGAGCAACCTTCAAATGAATGACGAAGACTGCAATCCAAGCACTAAGTGGTGGGATCGCTCTGCACATGTAATGATATTTTTTGTACACCATATACAACTTTGAGGAAAGATAGCTCTGCCATCCGGGCCAGGCAATAGATATCTCTATGATTTATCCAGAATGTGGTTACTATGGAGTTTAACTTCTCAGTCGTTAGTACAATGGGATAGCATTCAAAAGGCTTGGTCAACATCTGGTTAGGACCAAACCTGCCACCATTGAGTAAGCAGAGCTAGGTTTCTTAGGGAGGTAAGGTAGAATATCTGCAGAAGAAGAACATGCTCCCGCAGGCTGTAAAGCAGCAAACTTAGAACGTGTTTACCGACCAGAAGACATGTTCCTTTTTTTAAAAAGGGAAGCGAACATCCGCAAAAAGGTCCAAAATATGAGTGGAGGTTAAAATCATGTGTGGATTCTCTCATCTTCAAACCTAACTAGAATTCCACATCCCCAACCTCACCAAATTCTACCCGGCAAACCCATGGACAAAATGCTTGGCGAACTTGGTTCGGCATTGTCAAGAGCCAATGTTGAACCGATAGGGCCACATAACAATTGCCGGTCCAGAGTGTACCTTCCCTCGACATCATCAAGACAAACCTTTGATTCCATCCAACAATCATACAAACAAATGTGCTACCCCTTTGGCCTCTGCTAGGGGCAAACTATTTATGTAATGGATTGAATACTTTCTGAGCGAATGATTACATGCGCTCACGTAACCAATGCAAATCTCCCAACATCACGAACACCCTTAAGAGAACGAGGATCTTACTGCTCCATCCTCTCAATGATTTAAATCACGTCATTTACAATGAAACCCTAGAATTTTGAAACCTAGTACCGAATGGAGTAAGCGCTAACCTCGAGATTGTGAAAAACATGTAAGCATTGAAGTTTGGCGGTGATAAAGAAACCGGAAGCTGTTCACAACTGAACAAAGTAGGTTAGGAAATTTCGATCTAGAAAATAAGAAGAAAAATGGAGAAGGAAGGCGGTATCTAAAGAAGAAGATGGGAGGATGAAAAGACTACGATGTGGCATTCTGTGGTAGGAGCTAATGACCGGACCAGGACAAAGCATGCTAAGCAAATACTTAACAAGCTTTAGAGGCCAAATGTTGGACTGTATTTCTGGAAATCAAAGGAAGAAGAAGCCCAAGGTAAGAAAATGGAGCAAGAGCCAGAGCTTCCCAGATCAGACGTTTGGCTCGGCAAAAATGCCAAACAAATCATTTGGACCGGCATGTTAGACTAGATATTTGGTCCGTGCCTTGTAGTATACCAGGCCAAGTATGTGTTTAGCATCCCCAGAAGTACTGGACCAAATGTTGGGTTCGGCATTCTCTGGTATGCCGTACCAAACATTTGGTCTGGTACATCCCATAATTTTCCGAACCAAACATTTGGTTCGGTACAAGGCGCACGAAATATTTGGAACGACAAATTGGTCCTCCAAAAATGAAGGTAGCTGAAACAAAGGAAGGTGAAGGTTACCGAATCAAATGATGTTTAATGTTGCCAAACCAAAGGAAGGTGAAGATCGCCGAACTAAGCAAAGGATGGAGATTACCGATCCTGGCTTATCGTACCAGACCCAGGTACCTATAACCTCTCCTCCATACCTCACAATCTCAATCTATATATACCGAAGCTTCTCAACAACAACGAGGCTCGGGAAGAAAGGAGAAAACTCTGTTGTGATCTATCACACTAGTTATTCTAATCTCTCTAATCATTCCAAGCAATCTTGTACTTGTAGCAAAAAATAAGACGGGATAATAAGACGGATAGTGGACGTAGGAACATTCAAGTTGAACCCCCATAAAAACCCTATGTCACTTGTTCTTTACTTATTTGTATCTCTGAATCTTGAATTTGCTAAAAATTACGTCAGTATCTACCAAGTATCATTTCATTATAACTTGAAATGTCTAAAGAGTCGCAAGATAAACACAGTCCAATAAGGCTATACTAAAAATCAGATTAACAAGTTTTTCCCCAATTTTTGAGCAAACAAAAGGTTTCAAAACCTATAAAACAAAGGCTATGCTTTTGAAAGTATATATTAGGTAATTACTTAGTAAGATACATTATCCAAATTCTCAGAAGGGTATCAGGATATATTAATGTACAACTCTACTTTCAAAGAGGTCCACTTCATATTAACTACACAACCATTTGATGAGGTCAATTAAATGAGGTGCTAAAATACCTTTTGACCCCATCGAAAGAGGTTGAAAAAGCAAAACAAAAGTTACCGCGTCGATCCCTTTGAGGGGGTAGAAAGGTAAATTGTAGTGCTAAATTTTGATTCATACAGCTCAAAACTTCTTTGCGAAGTAATTAGAAATCCCATTCTTCCCAAATTCAATTTTAACTTAAAAATTCAAAAAAATCAATAATTAGGTTTATTTAGGCACGTGTTTACAATCGATAAGATTCAAGATCCTAAAAATTTAATTTTGAACCTTGTTTTCTTTTCAAAAAATAATATAACTATGAAATTGCAATAATTATTTTTCGGATGAATTCAAAATATGAATTAAAGGAAGAAATGAAACAAGAAAAGCGAAACAAACAAATCGATGAACATTTTCATAAACAAAAACTTGAAATTATTTCTACACAATTCATGTAGAATTTCGAATCCAAAAGGGGTCGAACGTAGAAATTGAAGGTTGATATGAAAAGCTAAGCAGAGATAAAAAAACTTACTTCGGATTTGAATTTCTGCTGTTGGAAATTGGAATTATCTGAGAATTTGAAAACTTTCATTCTTATTATAAATTTTTTCAATTGTAGATAAGTGAAAGAGGGGAAGAAGAGAACTTAATTTATGGTAAAAGTCAGCATGGATGGAAATCCATACAACCGAATTTAAATTGACGGCCATGATTTGCACACAAATATGAAAGGGCGGGAAGCATAATAGGTTTCGAAAGAGTTGACTTGGAAAGTCAAGAGTATCCCTTCGTGGGGGGAGATGTTATAACCAATTCCTACTTCATTGTAACGACCCGAAATTTTCAATCCCGAAAATTCCAGATAATTAGAGAAAAGAAGAAAAGAGATAGAAGAAGAACAGAAAGAAACACACAATCTAACATTCGCAGCGGATAAAATATAATATCAATAATATTAATTATACCAAAGAAAATTGTATCTATCAATTTTACATCGATATATCAGAGTTACAGAAATTTTATACAATATTAGACAGATAAAATTTAACATGTCTCAGATATATAATATCATAGTGAAACTCTCCATACGTTACTGCCATCCAGCTTGCCTCCTGAGCACCAGAACGTCCTTACCTGAAAATCTGTAATACTTGGTCTGACCCGAGCATTACATCAATGTAACACCCAGGTCAGGCTAGAAACCAGCGTGAGTAAACCCATCTAACATAAATTTCAAAGGCATACCACTTATATATATAGCCGGGTAACTTGTATCAATTACAACTTCTCAAATTGATATCGACATCATTTTTCCACTCACCAATTTTCTAAGTACTCAACTTAGATTAGATGGTATAATTCACTTAAATCATTCCAAACCATCACATTGATTTCCACATATCAATTTTATAAAGTATCGAAGTGGCTTCGGGTATTAACTAATACCCGACTCCGATCTCTTCGAATCCAGTGTCATCTAAACCCAAGTTATCTAATTAAATAAAATTTAACTTTAATTGTCGGATAACTCCTTTACACAAAAAATTCATAATAGATTGATAATCACACTATCATCGTCCATTCAACATATTAAATCACAAAACAATTCATATCAGAGATATCAACCAATTCAAAGTTCTCATCATCGTTCAATCATTAATAAGCAAGATTTATCACTTCCATTAATTACATTAATTCGTAAATCCTCTAATTACTTTTATTAGTTAATTATTCTTAAATTTCATATAATAATTAACCTTTAACTTAATTACATTCATTAATCAATCTCGATTATTCATCAATAGATGTCAATCCGATAGATATCATTCAATTCAGACATTCAACAACCCATCATCCATAAGCAAGACTTATCAATTCGTATCATAATTAATTTAATTACTTAAATTAACTCCTTAAGAATTAATAACTAAATCTTGCTTATACCATCATTAATTAATTTATAACCTTAATTAATTAACATATCCTTTATTAACTCAATGAATTAATCAATCCCTAATCCCAGATTTATTTTCCTTTGTTTATCAATTAATAATCCTTAATTGTTACTTAATCTCCTCTAATACAAAGTAATTAATCCCTAATTACTTTCATAATTAATTACCTTTAATTAACCGATTAATTATTTATCAACTATCGATTAATAACCTTAATTATTAATCAATATCTCTTAATATAAATTAATTAATCCATAATTACTTCATTAATTAAATCAACTCATTGATTAATTACATTAATTAACCCTTTAACTGCACTGAGTAACCAACAATTGATTACTTTCACTAAGTAACTTTCCTTTAATTACTATTCGTCAACTCATTTTCCTTAATTAATTAAATCTAGTATTTGTCCATTACTTCATTACATTCATTAATTACATTAAGTAATTATACTTAACCCATCATCACATAATTCTCTTTAATAAATTTAAACTTAATTAGTTAGTTAAAATTAACCACACTAACTTAGAGTAATTAATCCCTTTAATTACTTCATTAAGTAATTACCTCTTACTTGATTCATAAGTGATTATCTTAAATTTAATCACTAATTAATTTCTTAGTTAATTATTAAATATCCTTTAAAATCAATTATTACTGAAATTTTTGGAACAAAACCTTACTCCTTAACTTGCTTAATTAAATTATTTAATTTAACTTTAAAATACTTAAGCATTTATCAAACATAAGTTAACAATCCTATATCTTCTTAAATCGAATAATTTTAAATTATTTATTTAACCATAGTATAAACCAAATTTGTTTTAAATCTTTAAAACTTATTTATTTAAACTTAAAACTGGATTTAAATTAAATTCAGGTCAAATCCGTAATGTACTCGAGCTTGAATCCAAAATCCTGAGACAAGATTCGAATTCTTTCAAAACTAAAACTCAAAAGAAAATAAAAAAAAACTACAATGGTTACAACCGAGAACAACTCGAGAAATCCCTCCATTTTCCCCGAAACATTACGAGCCTACAACTCTCCTTATACTACTGATACACGCGAACCAACGTGCACGTGCACGGAACGACGACAATGATCGGCCACCTACGGTCACCATTGACAAGTCGTCTCTGACCTCCCTTCGCCATCTGACAACCTAGACTTCCCATTCGAACATGAGATCGAAATTCGATTTTGAATGAACCCATCACCCTTATCTGTAACAAAACCCCTCACCAGAATCTATGTCAAAAATCTCACTTCCGACCACCTGACATCATGCCGACTCACCAGAAGCTTCGCCAGTTCACTATCCTCCTTTTTCCCCCACTCTTGTTCAACTCGATTCGGCCATGCCACCGCACTGTTCACTCAACTTCATCGACAAGAATTTGGGTCTAAAACCCTAACTTAACTTCGCTTGATCGCCATAGGCCGGAGAAAAATTCCTCCACATTTTTCCAATCATCTCTGATTTATGAGCCACCTTTGGCAAGAATCCTGACCATCATAGCTACACCGATCACCAGGAAATGCTTAAAACTACAATTTCGATCAACCACAAGTTACACATTCAAAGGTAAACTAAAAATTATAATTCAACCCTTAAAAATCGTGATTTTTGATAGAGAATCAGATTATATGGGGAAATCAAAGAATTGAGATATCTGATTTTAACGTGATTTTCAATATTCCTACTGTCTTTCCCATTCTCAGGTGAAATTTCAACTTCTAGCACTTAATCATATTTTTAAAAACTTAATTTAGGTCCAAACAAACAAAATTTGTTTAAAACCCAAAGCCTATCGTAGATTATACAAAAAGATTAAGAATTTGATCTAAAATCTTTAATCCGTTACTATGAAACAGAGTATATATATAAGTATGCAGACATGCATACTTACAATTTCATATTATTGTTATTATTATTATTATTATTATTCTTTTCCATGCAACATAATTCATTCATACTCAACTACTAACACTCATTCTATCCAAGCACCTTTCATATGCATCAATTTAACAAATTTTAAAGCATTGATTACTCACAGGCATTAAAAGAACAGAAAAAGGAAGGTCGGATCACTCACCTGCAAAAGAAGATCAGAGACCTTAAACTATAAACTGGAAATGCTTCCTTCTTGCAAAACTTAAACTAGAACTTTGAGTTGCTTCCTTATTATTATTTTTTTAACTTCAATCTTGGATTTACTGCAAATGCTTTTCCTGATTTACAGCTACATGCTTCCCGATAAAAGGGAAAAATGTAGACTTTTGGAAGTTGTTCTCAAAACAGAAAAGGAAAGATCTGCAGTTGCATGTAGGTTTGAGTTGCAATTTGCTTTTCAGGTTGATGAATTTGAGGAGAGCTTCAGGTTTAAACTTTGATTTGCACTTCAGTTTTTAAAGATGATTCAGATAGATTTGGTTAGAGGAAATTATTGGTTCAGATTTGTTTTGAGGGGAATTTGCAGGATTTGGTTTGAGCAGATTTTCTGGTTTTGAATAAATCTTTAAATTTTAGTATGAATGTTGATCTCAATTTTTGGTTTAGATGTTGGCTGAAGATTACTTAAGTTATGAAAAGAATAGGAAAAAGAGAATGAGGTTAAGAGACAAAGTTTCTATAAGCACATTTTTTATTTAATAAAAAAATAATAATTAAGAGGACACTTGTAACTTTTTTTTTATATATCTAACTTGTCACTTAGTTTATTCAATGGCTTACACATGTTATTTAGATGTCTTAAGAGACTTACACATGTATTTAGAGTATTTTAAATTTTAATTTAAATTGTTTTATAAAGGTTTTAACTTATTTTATTTCTTATGTATATATATATAAATAAATTTCATCCTTTTCTTTTATAGAAAAATAAAACAAAACAAATTATAAATAAAAGCCTATCCAAATATTTTAAGCATTTACTCTTTTAAATTTCAAAGCATTGAACCCAAATTTAAATTAAGTTAAAACTCCAAATTAAAAATCAAGCTATATATGCATATATAACTCTTATTAAAATTTAAAAATAACAAAACCTATTTCTTTAAAAATCCATTTATGTTCATAAGAACTAAGTATTATAATTATTATTTGAAAATAACAAATTTAACAAATTTAAATGATTTATAAAAGAGATTATAAATTACTTCTATACTCAATAAATTAAGATCATTTGTAAATTGTATTTTAAATTCTTATATAATTTCAAGTAATATTTTAAAAAGAAAATAAAACAAAGCTTTTATGTCAAACTAACTTAAATTCATATTTCAAGCCAATTAAATATAATTTAAATAAAAGTAGTTTTATGAAAATATCATTCTATAACTCGATGTTTCAACAAGTCCATCTTCGTTCTCAAAGAAATTCGGTCATACGTTGATCAGGCGTAGGACTGAAATTCTATAAGTACTTAGCAGACCCTTTTTCAACACCCAGTGAAAATACTTTGGAAAATAATTTTATTGAAAATATAGAAAACAGTTTTTGAAAATAGAGGATATATCTTTTGGTGAGAATGCTCTGGAAATCATCACCCCCATCCATGGTCATAGTTACATTCCAGGGTTACGTTGCCGTCACAGCAAAAGCCCATGTAACTGCAGGCTCTCCGCGGCCTCTCGATTACGCCATGGATCCCACACAACAGATCACAGTTACACCAAGGGTTACGTTGCCATCGCAGCAAAAGTCCATGTAACTGCAGGCTCTCAGCGGCCTATGATTTTCGCTGTCAAAATTAAACTTCTCCACTACAACATAGATCGCAGTCTACTGATATAAAATCAAACGCAGACTGTTGGCTCTCTGCGGCACACACGACTTTTGCTATGTTATACCATAGATCGCAGTTACATCCTGGGTTACGTTGCCATCGCAACAAAAGTCAATGTAACTGTTGGCTCTCAGCGACACACACGACTTTCGCTATGGCATATTCTACTCATAATCCCCAGGAACTAGTTTTGTCCGGACTCCTCATAGGATCAACTTTAGAACCCCCCCTTAGGGCTCAAGGCAGCACCACCCGGTGGCACTCCTGAGAAATTCATTTCAAGGAAGCGCCTTTTTTACCCAGAGCCATCATCAAAACATCTTATAGTATACACATATAGTATCTTCAAATCATACACCTAGTATGATCTCATACAAAGCCCTTTTATACAAAATCGATTACTCCAAAATCGATAATTCTCAAACTAGGCTTTCCAAATTCTCATATTGATTTTACCCAAAAATCAAAAGCCTTTCCAAATCCAAAGGTTCCCAAAACCTTTTTCCAAAATCCTCATATGATCCTTTATATATAGATATATATATATATATATATATATATATATATATATATATATAAAATCCTTGATAAAAATCTTTGGATCATTTTAAACTTGTATGAAATCCTTTTATACTTCAAACACTTTCAAAATCCTTTCCTTCTGGCAATAGATTCATCAAGGGGAGTTTTATCTTATATAACAAAGATATATAACTTTATTTATCCAAAAGCAAATATTCAAATTTGATTACTCCTTTCAATATCAATTTCATTCAAATTCGTACGATGTACACATATCATCCGTACGCTATACCAATCTGATCGCTCACTCGATCACACAATTTCACTTCCGAACTAGTATCATCCACCCGACTTCCTAGTGCGGACACAGATCTGGTTTCTTGATCAGAAACCTTCATTCTCCTTGCATAGCCTAACTATGATAGAGAATATCCAGAACCAATCAACAATCCATATCCAGGTTCGCCGTCGAAAATCGAGTTAAAAATCCCACTCGGATCGATATAACTATCTCGAAATTCTGTGGTCGAATCTGGATCAAATCACTATGCGAATAGAATAACATACGTACACCCTACGTATTTATCTTTATTGGTTATTAGCCAAATCAATTCTCTTTCTATTCACATTTACTTTAATTTTCTTTCACTTATTCACAATTGCTTCAATAGATTTGGATTATCAACTCTATTCTTATCTCGATTGGATTTTTAACCATTAACAGTTTAAACTCCGACCAATTTATTTAGAAAATAGCTTGAAATGTTTAAAAATAAATAAGTAGTTGGAAAATAATTAATAGTTTGTAAAATAGGTGTAAAATAGTTAGGTAGTTGCAAAATAGTTGGAAGATAGTCAAATAATTATAGAAATTCTAAATAATTGCAAAATAATAGTAAGATAGTACTTAATTTTAGTTGAAATATAGTAATTAGTTTACAACATAGTTGGAAAATTGTTAAACAGTTTCAAATAATTGTAAAACAAATATAAGATAATTTGGCTTTTAAAAGAAAAGTTGTATATATATTGAATAACTTGGAAAAATAGGTTTATATTAAAACAATTTATATTAAAGATAGTCCAGAGTTAAAACTGCTCACTTCCCAATCCCCATTCTCATCAATTCAATTTAAATTCCCTTTTACATTTAAATTAACCCAATTCCAATTTAAATATTTTCAATTTCCATTGAAATTTATTCACCCTAATTCAAGTTGAATTAACCTCCGTTCTTTCCACATTTAACTTTATTCAACCTTGATTTCAAATTCTACTAGTTCAAATAAATTTCAATTGAACTAGTACCAATTTCAATTCATTTCAACTCCAATTTGAATTAATTCCAATTTCAAACTCCATTTGCAAATCAAGTTGAATTATTCTTGATTTCTTTTCAAATTCAATTAAAATTCCATTTGAATTTTAAACTATTCAACTTTAATTACAATTCCAAATTATTCAAATCAATCCAATTCAAATTTTCCATTTGAATCTTATACTTATACATCTTCAATCACAATTTCAATTAATTCAAATCAAATTCAATTTGAAATAATTTCAATTCAAATTCCAAATTTAAAACTCAACCTTAGAGTTTATTTCCTTTACACACCTGGTTACTTTTTAAATTTTAAACCACCTTTTGTTTTAAATTCAAACAAATTCCTTTAAAATTTCAAACAACCCTTGTTTGAAATAGGACCCCTTTCATTTGTATATATTAAATAACACTTCTTATTTTAAAATAAGATCATATTCGAAATAGTTTGAGTAATATTATCTCCTTTAACATTTTGGAACCAATTCAAATTTTTAAACTTAGAATTCAGGACTTCACAATTTGAAACCCGCTTTTATTTGTATCCTCTCTCATTTACAAATTATTTTCTTTTTAAATAGTTACTTCCTTAAAACATTTTATTGTTTATTGAAAAACAATCATCCCATTATAATCATCCCATTATTAAACACAATATCCATTCTATTTTCTGGTTTGAAACCAATTCTAATTCATCTTATTCTGAAATACTTCTCCAATTAAAGATTTCAATTCGAGTTTGAATCCATTTCAATCTTGTCTTAAATTTAATTTTCAATTTGGTTGTAATTCTATTACCACTTAATTCTTACTCAATAATTTAACAACCAATTCCTTTACTATTTGTTAGAAAGATATATTGCTTTATATATCAAAATATAATCTTATATAAAACCATTTAAAATCTTTATATAAGAAAATAACAAATATGCTCTCTCATATATATATATATATATATATATATATATATATATATATATATATATATATATACTTAACTCATTCTAGGGTACCACTTACCCTATCCTTAATGAGTAATCCCAACAGAGCCAAGGTTCTCGCTTAACCTTCAGCTCTGATACCAAATGTAACGACCCGAAATTTTCAATCCCGAAAATTCCAGATAGTTAGGAAAAAGAAGAAAAGAGATAGAAGATGAACAGAAAGAAACACACAATCTCACATTCGCAGCGGATAAAATATAATATCAATAAAAATAATTATACCAAAGAAAACTGTATCTATCAAATTTACATCGATATATCAGAGTTACAGAGAATTTTATACAACATTAGACAGATACAATTTAACGCCTCAGATATATAATATCATAGTGAAACTCTCCATATGTTACTGCCATCCAGCTTGCCTCCAGAATTCCAGAACGTCCTTACCTGAAAATCTGTAATACTCGGTCTGACCCGAGCATTACATCAAAGTAACACCCGGGTCAGGCTGGAAATCAGCGTGAGTAAACCCATCTAACATAAATTTCAAAGGCATACCAATTATATATATATAACCCGGGTAACTTGTATCAATTACAACTTCTCAAATTGATATGGACATCATTTTTCCACTCACCAATTTTCTAAGTACTCAACTTAGATTAAATGGTCTAATTCACTTAAATCATTCCAAACCATCACATTGATTTCCACATATCAATTTTACAAAGAATCGAAGTGGCTTCGGGTATTAACTAATACCCGACTCTGGTCTCTTCGAATCCAATGTCATCTAAACCCAAGTTATCTAATTAAATAAAATTTAACTTTAATTGTCGGATAACTCCTTTACACAGAAAATTCATAATAGATTGATAGTCACACTATCATCGTCCATTCAACATAATAAGTCACAAAACAATTCATATCAGAGATATCAACCAATTCAAAGTTCTCATCATCATTCAATCATTAATAAGTAAGATTTATCACTTCCATTAATTACATTAATTCGTAAATCCTCTAATTACTTTTATTAGTTAATTATTCTTAAATTTCATATAATAATTAACCTTTAACTTAATTACATTCATTAATCAATCTAGATTATTCATCAATAGATGTCAATTCGGTAGATATCATTCAATTCTGACATTCAACAACCCATCATCCATAAGCAAGACTTATCAATTCATATCGTAATTAATTTAATTACTTAAATTAACTCCTTAAGAATTAATCACTAAATCTTGCTTATACCATCATTAATTAATTTATAACCTTAATTAATTAATCACATCCTTGATTAACTCAATTAATTAATCAATCCCTAATCCCAGATTTATTTTCCTTTGTTTATCAATTAATAATCCTTAATTATTACTTAATGTCCTCTAATAAAAAGTAATTAATCCATAATTACTTTCATAATTAATTAATCAACCTTTAATTAACCGATTAATTATTTATCAACTATCAATTAATAACCTTAATTATTAATCAATATCTCTTAATATAAATTAATTAATCCATAATTACTTCATTAATTAAATCAACTCATTGATTAATTACATTAATTAACCCTTTAACCGCACTGAGTAACCAACACGTGATTACTTTCACTAAGTAACTTTCCTTTAATTACTATTCATTAAGTTATTTTCCTTAATTAATTAAATCTAGTAATTATCCATTACTTCATTACATTCATTAATTACATTAAGTAATTATACTTAACCCATCATCACATAATTCTTTTTAATAAATTTAAACTTAATTAATTAATTAAAATTAACCACACTAACTTAGAGTGATTAATCCCTTTAATTACTTCATTAAGTAATTACCTCTTACTTGGTTCATAAGTGATTATCTTAAATTTAATCACTAATTAATTTCTTAGTTAATTATTAACTATCCTTTAAAATTAATTATTACTGAAATTTTTGGAACAAAACCTTACTCCTTAACTTGCTTAATTAAATTATTTAATTTAACTTTAAAATACTTAAGCATTTATCAAACATAAGTTGACAATCCTATATCTTCTTAAATCAAATAATTTTAAATTATTTATTTAACTATAGTTTAAACCAAATTTGTTTTAAATCTTTAAAACTTATTTATTTAAACTTAAAACTGGATTTAAATTAACTTCAGGTCGAATCCGTAATGTACTCGAGCCTGAATCCAAAATCCTGAGACAAGATTCGAATTCTTTCAAAACTAAAACTCAGAAGAAAAAAAACTACAACAGTTACAACCGAGAACAACTCGAGAAATCCCTCCATTTTCCCCGAAACATTCCCGAGCCTACAACTCTGCTTATACTTCTGATACACGCGAACCAACGTGCACGTGCACGGAACGACGACAGTGATCGGCCACCTACGGTCACCGTTGACAAGTCGTCTCTGACCTCCCTTCGCCATCTGACAACCTAGACTTCCCATTCGAACATGAGATCGAAATTCGAGTTTGAATGAACCCATCACCCTTATCTGTAACAAAACCCCTCACCAGTATCTATGTCGAAAATCTCACTTCCGACCACCTAACATCATGTCGACTCACCAGAAGCTTCGCCAATTCACTATCCTCCTTTTTCCCCCACTCTTGTTCAACTCGATTCGGCCATGCCACCGCACTGTTCACTCAACATCATTGACAAGAATTTGGGTCTAAAACCTTAACTTAACTTCGCTTGATCGCCATAGGCCAGAGAAAAATTCCTCCACATTTTTCCAATCATCTCTGACTTATGAGCCACCTTTGGCAAGAATCCCGACCATCATAACTACACCAATCACCAGGAAATGCTTAAAACTACAATTCCGATCAACCAAAAATTACACATTCAAATGTAAACTAAAAATTATAATTCAACCCTTAAAAATCATGATTTTCGATGGAGAATCAGATTATATGGGGAAATCAAAGAATTGAGATATCTGATTTTAACATGATTTTCAATATTCCCATTGTCTTTCCCATTCTCAGGTGATATTTCAACTTCTAGCACTTAATCATATTTTTAAAACTTAATTTAGGTCCAAACAAACAAAATTTGTTTAAAACCCAAAGTCTATCATAGATTATACAAAAAGATTAAGAATTTGATCTAAAATCTTTAATCCGTTACTATGAAACAGAGTATATATATATAAGTATGCAGACATGCATACTTACAATTTCATATTATTGTTATTATTATTACTATTATTCTTTTCCATGCAACATAATTCATTCATACTCAACTACTAACACTCATTCTATCCAAGCACCTTTCATATGCATCAATTTAACAAATTTTAAAGCATTGATTACTCACAGGCATTAAAATAACAGAAAAAGGAAGGTCGGATCACTCACCTGCAAAAGAAGATCAGAGACCTTAAACTATAATCTGTAAATGCTTCCTTCTTGCAAAACTTAAACTGGAACTTTGAGTTGCTTCCTTATTATTATTTTTTTAACTTCAATCTTGGATTTACTGCAAATGCTTTTCTTGATTTACAGCTACATGCTTCCCGATAAAAGGGAAAAAATGTAGACTTTTGGAAGTTGTTCTCAAAATAGAAAAGGAAAGATCTGCAGTTGCATGTAGGTTTGAGTTGCAATTTTCTTTTCAGGTTGATGAATATGAGGAGAGCTTCAGGTTTAAACTTTGATTTGCACTTCAGTTTTTAAAGATGATTCAAATAGATTTGGTTAGAGGAAATTATTGGTTCAGATTTGTTTTGAGGGGAATTTGCAGGATTTGGTTTGAGCAGATTTTCTGGTTTTGAATAAATCTTTAAATTTTAGTATGAATGTTGATTTCAATTTTTGGTTTAGATGTTGGCTGAAAATTACTTAAGTTATGAAAAGAATAGGAAAAAGAGAATGAGGTTAAGAGACAAAGTTTCTATAAGCACATTTTTGATTTAATAAAAAAAAATTAAAAGGACACTTGTAACTTCTTCTTTTTTTATATATCTAACATTTGTCACTTAGTTTATTCAATGGCTTACACATGTTATTTAGATGTCTTAAGAGACTTACACATGTATTTAGAGTATTTTAAATTTTAGTTTAAATTGCTTTAATGTATTTAGAGTATTTTAAATTTTAATTTAAATTGTTTTATAAAGGTTTTAACTTATTTTATTTCTTATGTATATATATATAAATAAATTTCTTCCTTTTATTTTATAGAAAAACAAAACAAAACAAATTATAAATATAAGCCTATCCAAATATTTTAAGCATTTACTCTTTTAAATTTCAAAGCATTGAACCCAAATTTAAATTAAATTATAACTCCAAATTAAAAATCAAGTTATATATGCATATATAACTCTTATTAAAATTTAAAAATAACAAAACCTATTTCTATAAAAATCCATTTATGTTCATAAGAACTAAGTATTATAATTATTATTTGAAAATAACAAATTTAACAAATTTAAATGATTTATAAAAGAGATTATAAATTACTTCTATTACTCAATAAATTAAGATTATTTGTAAATTATATTTTAAATTCTTATATAATTTCAAGTAATATTTTAAAAAGAAAACAAAACAAAGCTTTTATGTTAAACAAACTTAAATTCATATTCAAGCCAATTAAATATAATTTAAACAAATAAGATTTACCTTAAGTATAAACCATACAGATATTTATTAAATTTCTTTATTTACTGACTTTCAAACCAAAGCTTATACGTATTTACAATATATTCAATTACATATATTACAAATAGAAACAATTTATTGGCTTTAAAACAAAATCTACCAATTTAAATATTAATTAGAGAAGATTATTAAATCAATCCAAAATTTTATTATCAAAAATTATCAAATCAATTTAGTTTATAACACAGATTATTAAATTCATTTATATATCCAGATATCTATATATATTAGAATTTCATTTGTTCAATAATCAAATAAGTATTTTAACAATTTTAATCCTATTCATTTCCAATTAACAGATGCCTAAAAATTCGGGTTATCACATTCATCCTAGTAGAAACCAAAATAAATAATAGGAAAAAAGGAATAAAAGATGACTGCACTAATAAACATTTTGAATGTGTCAAAGGGATGCTACAGCCAAAAACCGGATGTGTTATAAGCTTTTAAAAGGGTCAATGTGGTCGAAAGCTCCCTTTTGTCAATAATTACCTTTCGAAGCAAATGCTTTCACCCACATGAAGACGTTTCGAATTAGAGGAGGAGTACCTTTTGAAGGCAGGAGGCACACCAAACCTTACGAAACTAAAGGTTTTGCCTTCATTCAAACTACTCAGAAAGATGCCTTGACCAGAACAATCCTTTCGAAAGCATAACTAATCTTTCGAACCGGTCGAAACCTCTAACGTCCAAGTAAGGTTCCACATCAATTAACAAGCATGCCTTCAGGAGCTACGTACCATGTCGGAACCATCATTACTTCAACTCCTTTGAAACCCTAGGGAACTACCTATCGACAGAGTCGGAAGCGCATACCTCTACTTCTTGTGACAACAAAGCTAAAAAAAATGAAAAGACGCAATCACCAATTTCGATGGAGATAGAGGCATTCAAACCTATTTGAAAACATTGCAGAGGGATGCGCATATGAAAAAGGAGACGAAGGATATATAAAGCCACCTTTTGACTTGGTCAAAAGCACTAAGTCAAAAGCTTCCAACTCGCATCTATAAATAACAACCTATGGGTTTGGTTTAAGGGATCCAAATTCATTCACTCTACTTATATACTCTCTTACAATTGTAAATTTGTAACCATAATTTGGGAATCAAATTAGGAGAAAGTAATCAGATTGTACATCATTAGTTCAATAAAGGATGGGTTTTGATATTGAAAATTATACAACTGTTTTAGGAAATTACTTGGCATAATTGTGTTCTACTAACAAAAACCTAGTCAAAAGGATACCTTTTGAAAGAGTGAAAACCTCCTTTATCAATAAATTTAAGTCTTTAGCTTTGTACCACTATTCACAAAACGCTCAGCTTTTAGGGTGTCGAAACCTTAACCGAAGCTTGTTTACCCTTAGATTAAAGGATTGAACCCAACCCATCAAGAATATCAGCTTTCGACGAAGTTGAAACCTGCCTAGCCAAATCATAATCCTGAATAAGTATAAACCTCTAGTGTTTCACAACCATTTTGAAAGGATTACCAAACAACCTCAACATGCTCAAAGAACTTAAAAAAAGGGATATAAGTGTTTCGGCTTGGTCAAAAGGTCTGACATGGAAGAGTTTTCACAACATAGACTTATTCCAAAAGATTAATGAAAGAAAGCAATAATATCCCAACATATTCTACTTAATCAAAAGAAGCTTGCCTTTAATTCTACTTTGGGGTATTGACAACTTTTCTTGTTAACATTTTGGCGCTAGAAGGAAGGCGCGAACCTTCGGTCTTGTTAATCATCCCGCGCCATTTTCTTTTAACCCAATTACATTAAAATCCTACCCATTTTGGACCTTACTTCATCCTGATTGGTAAAGTCTAAGATCTAAGCAAGGTTCCTCAGAGCCATATCTAATTGGATTCGCCCAAAAAACAATAAATGATTGGAATCTACAAGAAGAACAATTGTTAAGGATGAACTCGTTAAGGATCGTAAGGAAAAGAAATTTAAAGCCTATGATCTACTTAAATGAAGTTAAACCCTTTTCATATTGGCCCCGCCTTAATCTTTGGCTTAGGCAAAAAGAAAAATGTGAGTGATGATCTATTTGATCAAATGAGGAAAACAATTCAACTTTATACCAAAGGAACAGTCTTGGAGGAGGAATAATGGTTGATTACAATGCCTTTGTACACAAATGGAGTCAAGTAACATGTGGGACACTACCGGAGCTCTACAGAGTTTTAAAAAGAAATCGAGTTGTCAAAAGCGGAACTCCAAAGCCAGGTAATAAAAGAACAAGAAACAATCCTTGAGCAAATCAAAACTTCCTAAATAATGCAACTTAACCTATAAAGATTCATCAAAGAAGAATTTTAAAACATCACTTATTAATACCCAAATCAGAGTTTCGGGTCATTCATTATTGAGTTCAGGGTTTTACTTATTAATATCTAAATTTGGATGTCGGGTCTTCTAATTTACTGTCTTCGTCATACCTGTATCAAGGTTTTGAAACTACAGCTATTAATTACTAAACTTCACTCATTAATGTAATAATCTGGTCTAAAGATCTTTATTAAGAAGATTGTTATTACGGACTTTTGGTCTTCATCCACAAATACCCGAATCTAGGTTTTTGGGTCTTTAAAATTTTAAATTTCGTTCATGCCCGAATCTAGGTCGATGGACTTCTATTACACAATTATTATCGATTGGTTATTTCCAAAAATTAGATTTCTAAACATTTATAGTTAAATCCTTAGTTGGATCTATGATTTTCTACCATCGTACTTCTAATAATCTCATAATATAATTGAAGTTGAATTCTTGGTTATCTCTCCTAGTTGCCAAAGATGTATTTTAAGACATTTAATTATATTGATGGGATTACGTAACATATATTAACATGATGATTTTTTTAATTTCTACAAATGATATGAACAAACTTCTATATAAATTTCAAGCTAACGGTAAGAAATATTGTTTACATCGTGCTTAGTGAAACGGTAAAAAGGATTGAAAGATCCAACAAATATAGAAATCATGGTATATGCTATCAAAAAGATGATTGGAAAACGACATTACAAGAAGGGGTTATTAACCAGGTGATATTTACAAAATTTTCATAATTTACATAATTTATGAAATTATTTACAAGTATAATGAAAAAATATATACATTTCATTAATATAAATTGTTCATAAGTCTTGAATAGCCTTATTAAGATCCTCAGGAATTAAAGGATCTACAATGTGCTGAATAGTGACACGAAGAAATTCTTTAAGTTTCTTCTCTTTTTTCCTCATCTTGCCTTGATCATCAACATCCTCAATGGTTGTCTTCAAAGCATGGTTAAAAGCCTTGTTTTCACCTTTAATAGTTTTATTCTCTCTTTCCAAATCAATAATGCGCTTCAAGAGGACAGACTTTTCACGTTCAAGCTTTTGAATCTTGGCTACATATTCATTTATGTGTTCTAGTATCCTACCTTTTGTTTATCAAACTACTTCATCATCTCAATTTTAACTTTCCTAAACCATTCTCCTATTACGTTTTCGTCAAAACCAGGAAGAGGGTTAGACGTAGTAGGGAACTTTTAGATGGCAAGTGAAGTGGGCCGTTTTAATTTTACAACAGATTTAATAACGGGAGAAACTGGTAGATCAATGTTTGAGACATTATTCCCCATAATAAATTCTAGTGATTCACATTGAGCTTGACTATCCTTTAACCTTATCTCCAAGCCACTGATTTGCAGGAGGAGCTCAAACATCTTATGGTCAAAATCGAGTGAGGGATTGATTTAATATGACGCTTTAATGAGGAAATCGTTTCATTTTTGCTCTTGACATCCTCCTCTAGATTGGCAATCTGATCATTAAGACTTCTAAAAATTGTTTTCTAAAGTAAAAATCTTCTATGCTATTTTAGTGCTTCAATGTTACCCTTGAAACGAGCAGATAAAGGATCATCAAGGAGATTCATCTTTTCAAGATCTACCAACAACCTATCTTTAATATTGACAAAGCGTAATGTCGAATGCAACAAGAGTGGTGTCACGGATAGTTGTAACTCCTGTTTAAACAAACAAAGAAAAAGAAAATTAAATCAAGACTTAAATAATCAATCTCTTTACTATAACTACAGAAAATTACAACTTAATTGAAATGAAACTAAAATGTACAAAAAGACATTTATTTTACATCTAATGTTAGGAGACTGCATTTTTAACTTTATTTAATGAATTAGTAGAAAGAATAAATTTTGCGGCAAAAGAACATTTACTCCTTCCGGAGTAATAATTGGAGGATACTTTTCGTAATCCCATTACCTCGCAGGAGGACTATCAGAGTCGAATATTAATTCGGTATGATATGTGTGGATTTCCATAAATATATTTACTTGCTCTTCATCGAGAAAATCGAAATTGAGATAAGTATGTTCCATATAAAGTCTTTGTAAGTCTCGAAGAAAGTAATATCTGTCTAATTTAGAAGAATTCAAATTTGATGACTTCTCAAGATAATTCGGTCTTAACTGAACATACTACCTTAGATAATCTTTAGAAACAATATGTCTAGAGGGACATTTATTCTATGACAATGTGGTAAGGTAGAGCTAAATATAAAAGGAAGATTAAAGAAAAAATTCACAAATCAATATTATTACATAATTACGATTTCTCATCTGGTTTGTACAAAATTGACTTTGTAAATAATTCTAAAACAAACTTGTCCTCGTAGTTTTTGAGTTTATCAAGAGATATTCCTCGGGGAATCTATCTAACTCGTGGTAATTTCCAACATGCTCTAGGATGTGGGTCAGATCCAAATTCGTCCTAGTATCTATTATGTAAACGCCTAAGTAGACCCCACTAAAATCACCTAAGTAAGAGAATTCTACAGTTGGGTATCTACAGTAAGCTTTGTATAAGAAGTCTACCAAAATATTTCTGTCATCAATCAACATCGAAAAGAGTGTGATCAACTCTCAATTCCCTTTTAAAAGGCCATCATATCAAAGGTGAGCCCTCCTCAATCATGGGGAAACTTATTGATGTTTGAAGGATGCTAACATTGCCACACTTCTATTAAGTCTATGATATTTATAGGAAAGAATGTTGTATTTCTTCAGTTGTTTATCAACTCCATATAAAAACTATTTATTTCTGCTTTTTTTCTTTCAAGCTAGGATTTATTAGGAGTAAACGAGTTTCCTCTTTATTTTAAATAAAAGATTTAAGCTATTACTATCTTGAAAGTGAAATTTGTCTAAACAAAGAATCCCATACTTGAGCGATGGGAATCGACGCTTGAGAACCTGCCTTTTCTCTCTTGATCCTTTTACATTAGTGTAAGCAGACCGCTCTTGAGGGTTAGAAGGCACAGTGAGCTCAGATGGACTTTCTTTATGAAAAGAAGGATTAGAATTGACCTTTTCCAAAGTCCTTGGGTTGTCATTGGGATCCTTTTCAGGAGCATCATATAGACCACCCCTGTCACCACTTGATCCTTGACTTCCATCAACATTGTCATCGTCATTGTCATCAACGTCATCATATCACCATCATCATCACCGTTACCTCCCTCTTCCTCGACAAATTCATCTTTATCACCCTCCTCTTTGGAGTCAGAATCTATTTTGAAGGAAGGGACTCCGAAAGATACAATTTTTGAGGCATCGATTTCCTCTCTTTCAGCGACTTCAGCGCCCTGCTCCATCTTTTTAATTTTTCCACAACCTTATTAACAAGAGAAGGGTTGAGTGAGGGAATGGTCAATTTTGGCCATTTATCGACATTGTTGGCATAAGCGAACATTATAGCATCTTCAAAAGAGAATGACAATGATGTTTGTAAGAGAAGTATTAAGGAATTGAGACACCCGCTACTTTGCATCAAAATTGGTGTCGATAGCAAACTTTAGAGAATCTTTATTCTTCATCAGCTTTGTCTTTAGAGATTATTTTTTTGCTACTATCCGAACTTTTTCTTCCTCGAATTCTTTAAGGGTCATTTTCAAGGACAAATTCTTATCAGTGAGGAGTTGATAAGCTTTCTTCTCCTCAGAGATAGCAGATTCATAATGGGCATGAGAAGCCCTCAATCATTCTGATCCAATTATTCTTCCAAGAGAAACCATTTTAGTTAGGAATTATAATTTGTTATGAAATTAATATTCCTTCAAGAATATTAGAAGCCTATTACAATAATTTGACTACCAAACAAAACATGAAATTTAATATTCTTGAAAGAATGCTGAGTTATAAAAATGAAACTTATTGAGTTTTCGACAGAGTCGAAAGGATAAATAGAAATCGATGCCTAATCGATACCCTTCAATAATGTTGAAAGCTCAAGAATAATTTTGTTATTGAAAGACATAGTTGAAACCTACACAATAAATTTGAATAAAATATATGTTATCAACATTCAATAAACAAGGCGAAAGAACCTTTCGACGTTGTGGAAACCCATGAACTTAATTTTTCTAAGGGAATATAGGGTTTGTCATGTCATGGTTTTAGTAGAGGTTCTATATGCCTATGGAACGAGAGGGAGTTCCTCCACCCAATTCCCTTTTTCTTTGTCCAACCTCTACTTTAGGATGGTCTTTACAGTTTTATAGGCTGCTTTAGCCACTCCATTTGCTTCATGTTAAGCTACAAATGAAAAGCTTTAGGTGATTCCATTCTTATTATAGAATTGGGAAAATTCTTCACTTTCAAATTGAGTTCCATTGTCGTACATTATCTTATAAGAAATTCCCAATCTTGTAATGATAATCTTAATTATAAACTTGAGAGCTTTTCCCGATGTGGTATTGAAAGCGGCTCAGCCTCCACCCACTTCATGAGGTAATCAATGGCTACTACTGCATATTTTGCTCCACCTTTGGGTATTGGTAGTGGATCGAATAGGTCAATTCCCCGTAAATCAAAAGGCCTTTGGATTTAGACAAAAGTTAATTTGCTTAATGGTAGACATGTGATCTTAGAGAACTTTTTATATTTTTGACATCTTCTTACATAATAAATGGCATGACTAGCCATTTGAGGCAAATAGAATCGTTGTTTCATAACTTTCTTGGCCTGTTCCATACCATTAGAATGGTGACCATAGAATCCATCATGGGTTTCCCTTAGTAATCATGCTCTTATTTCTGGATCAACACAATTTAAATAAGGGAGAGAATGTCCTTTTTTATAAAGTATCACATTTTCCATAATAAAAGTTGGAACTTGATGTTTTATTCTCCTTGCCTCCTTTTTATCTATTGGAAGTCTATCTTTTGTTATAAATTCGACGACGGGCATGATCCAATTATTCTCATATTGATTATTAGCTTTCGTATGAGGAGGTTTTTCTTGAAGAATCGTAGTTTTGTCTTCTTCATCCTTGTATTCTAAGGCCCAAGACCTGGTCAAGAATAAGAATTAATTTTGTGGATTGGAGCTTCTGTCCTCTATAATAGGATTCTCTTGGTAGCCTACTGGCACAATTCGGGCTTCTAGTGCACCTTGTGAGCTGGCCAACTTAGCTAAAGAATTAACTTGGAGTTCTTGCTTATTGGCACTTGGTGCATTGAGAAATATTCAAAATGATTAGCATATTAAATATCTTTTTTACATATAGAGTTAGTATGGCAACCTTTGTCTAATATCTCTGTTTAGCCGATTAACCATTAATTGTAAACCACTAAAATTTTTGATTCTAGGGATTTTCAATTGGATGGCTAAGGTAAGTCCTGCTATCGTGGATAAATATTTTTCCATGTTGTTGGTGACTTGAAATGCTAACTTCATCATATAATGCAAATGATGTCCATCGGGTGGTTATAATCACACATTCTGCCCTGGCTCCTTGTTGCTTTGATGTTCTGTCCATGAATAGCTGCCACTTAGGTTTTATAACTTTTTCCTTTTACAACCTCTCTTTAATCAATCCTGTACTTTCATTGAAAAATCTACTAGAGCTTGTCCTTTAATTGATACCCGGGGTAGGAATTCGATATCGTATTGGCTAAGCTCTAGTCCACTTTTAACTAATCTTCTCGAAGTTTTTGGCTTACTAAAAATCTGCTTGAGTGGGAAATTAGTTATTACTTTTATTAGGTGTGCTAGAAAATAAGATCTCAATTTCCACACAATAAGCATTAAATATTGCGCTAATTTCTCTATAATTGGATAACTTGTTTCTCCATCTTTTTGTCTTCTGTTGGTATAATATAATGAAAGTCGAATTCACTTCTCCACTCTTATTAGCACTGAGCTAATTGTATACTCAGAAATGGCCATATAGGGATAAAGAATTTCTCCATTCACAGGGCTAGAGAGAATTGTGTTAGTCCATGAGATGATGGTTTTGATGACAACAACCTTAGAATAGATTATAAAATATAAATACTAACATTATAAGTTCAGATATATATGTATATGCAGTATTTAACCATGCAGATACCAAGAATGAAGACTGTACAATATAGAGATTCAAGATATCAAGATTGAAGACTCATGATTATCAAGATTATGAAGACTTCATGACTTCAAGAATAAGTATTTTTATTAGGAAATTTTGTTAAAACTCCTAGAAAAGCACTGGCATCTTAAAATACAATTTATTCGTGGAATGGAATCCACTTCGAGCCCGTTAAAGGGATGGAACCCTAAGTAGGATGGAACCTACGAAAAATCTAGTGGAACATTGTTTTGTATCCGCTAATTTTTATTCAAATGATTTTACAAAAATTATCTTGTTTTCAAAATGATTTCAAAACTTTCCTTTTAAAAGATTCAAAAACCTCTATCCTGATTTCAAATAATTTTAGCCTCAAAATCATCTCTAATTTCAAAGTCAAATTACTCCTGATTTTAAACTATCTTTTAATATAATATATTTAACTTTTAAATATTTATACTTAGATTTAAATATAAAAATATAGTTAAATTCTATATATATTATTCTTTATATTTACTTATGAATTTTAACTATAGTCAAGTATATTTATAAAGATTAAAATAGTTTTAATATAAGATAAAGGTTATTTTCAAAGAAAATCAAGTCATCAAAAATTTCCTTGGGATGTCGACATACTCATGGTGACCATGTCGACATAGTGTCAGTTAAGTTCAAAATTTAAATTTCAAAAGAAGTGTCTATTCGACATAACTCTTCACGAATGGACATGGCTGTTGTTCTTCTATAAATTGGGGTTAGTTTCAACGAATTTTATATTAGATTTTCTCGTTTTTCACTCCTCTTCTTCTTCCACTTTTCTTAATACATATTCTTACCATTTCTCTGCTGAAATCAACATTGAATCGAACTCGATCATTCGTAGTTTGATTCTCTATCACTATCTCAACAAGATCCTCAGTGCTATTCAGAGTTATAGGATTTTTGTAATCAACTTAGCGAGAAAAGGTGTGATTGTAGCCTTGAAAATCAATCAAGGGAGATAAGATGTGATTGTAGCCTTGGGAAATCAATTGGGTGAAATTGTTGCCCGTAAAATTAAGTGGGTGTACTTGTTGCCCGGAAAATCAAGTATCTCTACCCAGAGGATTGTGATTCTGGAGGGTGTACCTCGTAGCCTTGAAATCGAAGGTGTAATTGTAAAGATTGCTTTTGAAAGGAAATCCGTACTTGTGTTGCGTGATTGGATGTAGGGTAACTCCGAAACAGTATAAAATCCGATGTGTTCTTTCTTTTACTGCTTTTTATTTTATTTCTGCATCTGTGTTTGTTTCTGTGACCATATCTGTGTTTGTATATTGCACACATCTATGTCTAAATTAACATAAACTCAAAAAGATATAGTAATTCTTTATAAACACTATTCACCCCCCTCTAGTGTTAGTCCTAGCCTTAAGATCCGTAATCCGCATTTCTTACAATTGGTATCAGAGCGAAGTTTTCAAAGTTTCATAATCTGATTTTTGAAAATTTTTCAAAATGGCTATCAACATTGGCACTGTTACTAACACTAGTATCCCTATCACTGGTTCATTTGTAGAAGGTCAGTCTACTGTCAGACCACCACTTTTTAATGGCAGTAACTATGCATATTGGGCATGTAGGATGAAAATATATTTACAATCTATAGGATTAGACACTTGGAATATTACACAAATTGAATATTCTGAACCCACAACTGATTTTGCACAGTGGACTGTTGAGCAAAAGATTGCTATATAAAATAATTCTTAGGTAATGAATATTTTGTTTTGTTCACTAGGTGGAAATGAATTCAATAGAGTGTCAGTTTGTGAGTCTACATATGAAATCTGGAAAACTTTGCAAGTTACGCACAAAGGAACAAACAATGTTCAACAGACCAAAATTTGCATGCTCACAAATCAGTTTCAATTGTTTAAAATGAATTCTAATGAGTCTATTTCAGATGTGTATAGTAGATTTCAGGATATTGTGCATTCTCTAATATCTTTGGGAAAGGAATTTTCTAAAGAAGATCAAGTCAGAAAGATTTTAAATTCTCTTACTCCAGAATGAGATCAAAAGACACTTGCTATCGAAGATCCAAATGACATTGGTACTTTAAAGATAGAAGAATTAATTGGAAATCTAATGTCGTATGAAGTTCAAATGATCGGGAGAAGAGAAAGAAAAGCATCTGAAAAGAAATCAATTGCATTCAATGCATTGACTGGTGGATCAGATTCAAACAGCGATAATGATGAAGAGGTAGCCTTAGTGACCAGAAATTTTAGGAAATTCCTGAAATACATAAAGATGAATAATCTCAAGAGAAACAACTATAAGAACTCTAGAAATCAGAATGTAGTGCCAAATAATGTCAAATGTTACAACTGTGATGAAGCAGGCTATATCAAAAGAGACTGTCCATATCCAGATAGGCAAAATTCTCCTATGAATAATGATCCAGCAAAGAAACGAAAGCGTGCATTTACTGCTACTCTAGATGACTCAGACTCGTTCTCAAGTGATGATCATCGAAAGATAGATAATTCGAATTTGTGTTTCACAGCAGCTCACAACTCCGGCGAATTCAGAGAAACGGACTCAGAAAAAGGTACACATTTACAATATAATTGGTTGAAGTTGCTTGCTACGAATTAGATGCTTGATTGCTTGATTGATTGATTTTGAATTGGCGTGTTATTTGAATTTTATTTTTTTTACTATTATTTTATTATTTTTATTATTTTTATTTTTATTATTATTTTGATATATTATGGAATATATTATAATTCTAATAATATTCCATATATATATAGACATTAAAAAATAATAAAGTGTATATATATATTTATTAGAGAACTTAGGAAAAATAATTCATGAAAATTCACTGGCACATGTCGACATGGTCCCTACCATGATGTCGACATGGGTACTAGAATTTGAATTTCAAATTTTGAATTCAAATGTTTGAATTTTTCTCCACCTTTTCACATCATTCAATTCTCTGAAAAGCTACTTTTCACCAGAGAATATGTCCTTTGAAAATCTATTTATTCACTATCTTTTATCATTTCTTTTCACTCTCATTTTCAAATTCAAACTCTCTTAACTTCAAGCTCTCTACTCTCAACTTTAATGGCTTCTTCAAGCAACCCCTCCACCATGAGAATTTCTAGAAAAATAAAAGAGCAACTATTCAATGATCCGGAAGAAATCAAAGCATACACCAATTATGCTAACTATGCCAAAGTCAATCCCTAAAAGTTTGCTATTTTCCAAGATTTCTCTTCTTTTAAACTTGATTCTCTTTTTGCAAACAATGGAGTTCTTAGTCTTATTGATGCTTCTTAAAATGATTTTGTTTGCTATCCAAATCTTGTCAAAATTTTCTATGCTAATTTGAACCGTGGATTTTATAATGGAAATGAGGATGAAATTTGGAGTAGTGTCAAAGACACTAGAATTGTTTTGAATTGTGATTTTTTTGGTACCATTCTTGATTGCAAGAGTATGGGAATGGATCTTTCTACTTTCAAAATTGATGAAAATGATCGTGAGACATTTCATCACATTTTCGAAGGGAATGATAATTTTCAATTCAAAAATCGAAATTTTCGACCAAAAGCAAGAATTGTCAATCTTCTTTTGCAACATACTTTGACCCCAAGATCGGGGAATTTTAAAATCCTACTTCAAAAGTTTGCAAAGCACTTTTTGCCATTTTGGAAATTATGACATAAATTGGGAACAAGTTTTGGATGAACTTCGTCCTAAAAATCTTGAAATGGGTGAGAATACTTTGTATCATGGAATTTGTCCCACTCGGATTTTTAACTATTTTGGAGTGGATTTCAAAGGCAAAGAATTTGTTTCTAGAAAAGTTTTCAATCATTCCAACATTTCGCTTATGAAAATTCCATTTGTTTTTCAACCTTATGAGATCCTTGCCGAAAAGGAAAAGCGTTTGGCTCATGAGGAAATGGAAGAAGAGGAAGAGGAAGAAGAAGAAGAAGAAGGGGAAAATGGAAATTGAAAAAGAAGAAGAAGAAGAAGCTGAAAGCTCTTTGCAAAGCATCGACTATCTTCCTAATCCGGCCAACAAAACTCTTCTCAAAAGACCAAAAGGCTATTGTTGAGAATCAACGGATTCTTAAACGATCTGTTAGTAAGAAGTTGGACAAAATTTCATCCAAGATGAACAAGTTCATTTCCAAAGTCAGCAAGTAACTTGGACTTTCTTCATCATCATCATCCTCTTACTAGTTTTATCTTTTCGTATCTTGTTGTATGTGTTTTAGCCTGTTTTAATTTGAAAGTTCATGTAGTTTCATATGTTTAATCATTGTATCGTCTTAGTATGCAATGAAATGAAATTTATTTTCTATTATCTAGCTTATCTTATCTCCAGAATAAATGTTAGTATATTATATAAATATATATATATACACAATTATTCACAAAATCTAATTAGTAATATTTTTTCAGTAACCTATGTCAACATATTATGACCATGTCGACATGTACTGGTCAGAAATGACAATTCATTTTGAATTTGAAATTTGAATAACTACCATATGTCTATTCATTTCAAACGAATTTCTACACCTATAAATGCCTATTTCTTCCAGAATTCTTCATTGAAAATTGTTTCTTATCTTCTATATCCTTCATTTCTTTCACAAATTCAAGTATGGTTAATCCAATTCACAATTTATCCAAAAATCTTGAAGAAACTCTTAATTCGTTCAAGAATATTCTCTCATTCATTCTTCGTAACCAGCGACACTTTGAATTGAGTCAAATGCAGACGATCAAGGAGTAAGAAAGGCATTTCGATGCAATACGATGGATGATTTCCTCCCTACACAAGGATGATAACGAAGCACATCCTTCAGTCTCTCTCACCAACGACAATGATAATTGGGATGCTATTAAAGCAGACCCTGTCTTTGGAGAAGAAGGATGGGTGGAAGTTCCACGTAACGTTTAATTTTATTTGGTTGCTTTATTTGAATCGTTTGCTTTGATTGATTTGATTTCATTTGCTTTGCTTGGTTTGAATGTGATTGATATTTAGTAATGGATTGATGTTTGTTGTACAAAACATGTATATTTATACATTAATATGTATGTAATCTTTGATTCACTATTGTGACAATCAATACAATTATTTCTTAATTCTATATTCCATTGTATAAGGTTATTAATGCAGGTATTTTAGTCCAAAAATGAGGAGGAGTTATATAGTTTGGAGTTATAAAGTTTAGAGTTTGTTTTTGTTGATGACAAAGGGGGAGAAGTATAAAATAGGGTAATTAGGGCATAGATTAAGGGGGAGTTATTAGTTTTAGAGGGAGTTATTAGGATTGAAGTAATATTTTATAAACAAAGGTTGTCATCATCAAAAAGGGGGAGATTGTTAGTCCGTGAGATGATGGTTTTGATGACAACAACCTTAGAATAGATTATAAAATATAAATACTAACAGTATAAGTTTAGATATATATGTATATATAGGATTTAACCATGCAGGTACCAAGAATGAAGACCGTACAGTATAGACATTCAAGATATCAAGATTGAAGACTCATGAGTATCAAGATTATTAAGAGTTCAAGACTTCAAGAGTAAGTATTTTTATTAGGAAATTTGGTTAAAACACCTAGAAAAGCACTGGCATCTTAGTATCCAATTTATTCATGGAATGGAATCCACTTCGAGCCCGTTAAAGGGATGGAACCCTAAGTAGGATGGAACCTACGAAAAATCTCGTGGATCATTGTTTTGTATCCGCTAATTTTTATTCAAATGATTTAACAAAAATTATCTTGTTTTCAAAATGATTTCAAAACTTGCATTTTAAAAGATTCAAAAACCTCTATCCTTATTTTAAATAATTTTAGCCTCAAAATCATCTTTATTTCAAAGTCAAATTACTCCTGATTTTAAACTATCTTTTAATATAATATATTTAACTTTTAAATATTTATACTTAGATTTAAATATAAAAATATAGTTAAATTCTATATATATTATTCTTTATATTTACTAATGAATTTTAACTATAGTCAAGTATATTTATAAAGTTTAAAATAGTTTTAATATAAGATAAAGGTTATTTTCAAAGAAAATCAAATCATCAAAAATTGCCTTGGGATGTCGACATTCTCATGGTGACCATGTCGACATAGTGTCAGTTAAGTTCAAAATTTAAATTTCAAAAGAAGTGTTTATTCGCCATAACTCTTCACGAATGGACATAGCTGTTGTTCTTCTATAAATATGGGTTAGTTTCAACGAATTTTATATCAGATTTTCTGGTTTTCACTCCTCTTCTTCTTCCACTTTTCTTAATACATATTCTTACCATTGCTCTGCCGAAATCAACATTGAATCGAACTCGATCATTCGTAGTTTAATTCTCTATCACTATCTTAACAAGATCCTCAGTGCTATTCTGAGTTATAGGCTTTTTGTAACCAACTTAGCGAGAAAAGTTGTGATTATAGCCTTGAAAATCAATCAAGCGAGATAAGGTGTGATTGTAGCCTTGGGAAATCAATTGGGTGAATTTGTTTCTCATAAAATCAAGTGGGTGAACTTGTTGCCCGGAAAATCAAGTATCTCTACCAGAGGCTGTGATTCTGGAGGATGTACCTCATAGCCTTGAAATCGATGGTGTAATTGTAAAGATTGCTTTTGAAAGGAAATCCGTAATTGTGTTGCGGGACTGGATGTAGGGTAACTCCGAACCAGTATAAAATCCGGTGTGTTCTTTCCTTTACAGCTTTTTATTTTATTTATCCATCTGTTTGTTTCTGTGATCATGTCTATGTCTGTATATTGCACACATCTGTGTCTAAATTAACATAAACTTAAAAAGATTTAGTGATTCTTTATAAACACTATTCACCCCTCCTCTAGTGTTAATCGTAGCCTTAAGATCCGTAATCCGCATTTCTCACAAATTGGTGGTTTTTAAAAATGATCTTTTAGCTCTTCAAAAGCTTCTTAACAATCTTCACTCTATTTGAAGTTTTTTCTTCTGACTCACAGAATGGAATGCATTTGTTAAAAGCCTTAGAAATGAATTTGTTCAATGCTGCCACTCTTCCATTCGAGCACATTACGTCTTTTATTGTATTAGGTTTTCCATATTTCTAATCGCTTGAATCTCGTCAGGGTTAGCTTCGATCCCTCTGACACTGATAATATATCCTAATAATATGTAGGACCGAATTCTAAAGGAACAATTTTGTTGGTTAAGCTTCATCTGTTATCTTTGTAAAACATCAAACATTTCTTTAGTTCTTTTGGATGACTGCCTTTATCTTAGGACTTGACCAACATATCATCCACATACTTCCATGTCCCAAAAAAGATTTCTTCTTCGAACATACTATTCACTAGTCTATGCTATGTTTCTCTAGCATTCTTCAATCTAAAGGGCATTAATTTGCAGTAATGTGTTCCCCAATCTATTATAAAACTAATGTTTTCCTCATCTGGTATAAACATTGGAGTTTGATTATATCCAAAATATGCATCTACGAAAGATAAGAGTTGGTGTCTACTTGTTGCATCGACTAACTGATCTATCCATAAGAGTGGATAATAATATTTTAGGCGTGATTTATTCGAATCAGTGTATTCGACACACGTTCTTCACTTGCCATTGGGTTTCTTGACTAGCACTGGATTAGCTAACCACTTTGGATAAAGTATCTCTTTGATAAATCCATTCTCGAGCAATCTGTTGACTTCTTCTTTTAATACATTGGACCATACTTATCAAATTGGCTTTTCCTATCGGATCGGTGCAAAATTTTGGCTTATATTCAAAGCGTGACACAAAACTGTTGGATTTATTCCAACCATTTCTGAGTGAGTCTGAGAAATACATCTTTGCTAGATTATAGGAACTAAATTAGCTCTCCCTTGAGTTTTCTATCAAGCTCTTTTTCAATTTTAATTATATTCGATATATCAACCAAGTCTAAGCATATTTGTTCAGCATCTTCTATGGGCTCCATTCTTTCTTTGTTCAGTTCTGCAATCTTGTTCGGTGATAATTTCCTTGCCTTTTATCTCATCTTCCACCAAGTTTGCTTCCTTCCCTTTTCTTTTCTTTTTGGAGGGGCCAAATTTCCTCAACACTTGGCCAGCTTTCTTAATGGGCTACATTTTTGTTTTGGGTGATGAGTTTGAAAATATCACCTAAAGGCTTTTTAATATCCATTTCGATTAGTACATTTTTATGCAAATCATAAGTAAAAAGGTAGTCGCTTTTTTATTTCTCAGTAGTTATAAAGTACATCTCATGAGCACAGAATTGTTCACCTTTTAGGGATCTCCAACCTATCTTTGTTAATAACTTCACCATCAAGTAATTCGATGTAATAAAAGAATCAACTTCACCAAAATTGGGTCTTTCAAAGAAGGTGTTATAAGAAGAATTTTGGTTCGTGATGACAAAGAGAGTTTCAAAAGTCCGAGAATATAGTGGAACACCCATTTGCATGAGAATTATTATCTATCCCATGAGAGTTTACCATTTGTTATCACATCCACAAAATAGGCTCAAATCTCGGTTCAAGTTTTTCCATCAGAATTCTCATCTGCTCAAATGCATGCTTGAAAGTAACATTGACTGCACTTCTAGCATCCAACAAAATTTTAGGGACCATAGAAAGTCCTATTTGTGCAGTGATCATAAGAGGATCATTATGCAAGTAAAGCCCTTTTAGTTCTTGTGGAGTGATAGTAAAATTGTGCATCTAGATTTGAAATCTCGGGTTCTTTAGAGGCAGTTCCTCTTGAATTGAGAAAATCCCTTCTTTTGCTTCCCTAACATAGCGAATCCTAGCACCTTTTCTACTTCAAGCCAGGTGTGGGCCTCCGTGGATTACATTAATTTGGTTTAGAGGTGGAATGAAGTCTGGCTGATTATCATCTTCAGATATATGACATTGCTTGGCGCTTTCTGGTTGCCATTTTCAAAATGGACAACTTTCTTCTTATCTTTAACGAATTCCTTCAGATGTCTGAAATGGATCATAAGTTGAATTATGCCCCTAAGTATTCGACACTCCTTCATTTTATGCTCGTTTGATTTATGAAGAGGGCAGTAATCTTCCACTTTCCTTGGTTAGGATCCTTTTTAGCTTTGCAAGGAACCGGGAAGTTATCACTTTCCTTCATTGTATCTTATATGTAAGATATTTTTTTGTTCAAAGCAGCATGTTTGGTATTTTACTTTTTCCCTATCCTGGCTTCTTACTGTTGCGGTTGTTACTAATTTTCCCTATTTCCCATTTGGCCTGAGCCCTCTTTCTGGCATGACACATTTCATCCACGTAGATGAATTTATCTGCATGGAAATGAAAATATTGCAAGTCTTTTCATCTATGTATATAGAGTTCTTACCAAAACAAGGTCTGCTCAGTCATGCCTAAATGTACTGCCACCAGCATATCCCTATCGGTCATATTTTTTGTCCTCAGGACCTCTGCGTTGAACCTACTAAGATAATTACCCAACATGTCCTCCGGTCTCTGCTTGATATTATATATCACGTTGTGGTTAATAACAAGATCTTTCAGATATAAAAGGCAAAGAGAATTCATAAGAAAATTATCTCCAGGAATAGATAGTCTTTTCTCGGTATTTTCGGTACCATTTAGCTACTACTCCCTATAAAATGGTTGGAAACAACCTACAAAACACATCATCTTGATTGGCCATTCTGTACCAACCCGTGTTTCACCACACAGAAAGGCGTATCATTAATAAGAAAGAAATGGATAGAAAAGAGAAAAGATAGAACAAAACAATATTAGAATCACACAGCGGAATGAATAAATTATACTAATCACATAGATATTACATAGTATACAACATCTGTCAGAGTTATACAACTTTATATCACAAATTAGACAGTTATAAGCATTTATCTAACATACAACTCAAGATACAACACAAATATTAACACAGAGATCAACACAGCGAAATCACTGTATATCTACACGATGAAGCCTCCTACTCCATATCTCGTTCAGAATTTGTCAAAGCTAACTGAATCACTTAGCTACTCGTAAAAATTTGAGTACCCAAGAGTTTAATAAAACAGAAAATAAACTCCGGGTCAGACATGGTCTGGTGTGAGTAAACGGGTTAAAGTTGCTTAACTTTGAAAAACTTTGAAAGAAAAGGTATTACGTAAGACTTCCTGCCCATAAACACGAAAAAGATTATATCTTACGATATCCAAAACATTTGATAGGAAATCCAGTTATATTATAATAGGGTCAAGGGTTTTCAAGTAAAATACTAAAATAGCTAGAATGCTTACATCTCACGTTCCAACATAGTTGGGCACAATCAATATGTACGACGCTTATTGGAGATTGGACTCCATACAATGGTAGGGCTACTGGGGTACTGCCCGTCACAGTACGTGCCCTAGATCACCGTACCGAGGATCCACCCTAAATCCCCTGCAACACAAGGCCGGAACCATTCCTTACTGGATAGTCCCAAACAAGACAACCCCGCAGTTGTTTCGAACCAACTGCCCACACAACCGAATAAAAAGGAACCTCTAGACAGGGGGAAATCTCGTCCTACTTGGGTGCTACCTACTTAGCCTTGCTACACCTCCCATGCTTTAGTTATTCCCGGTTGATGAGGCCTAAGGCTTCGATTACCTTTATAGAACACATCTATCTTAGAATGCTCATCGTCCACCCAATGATGTTCTGAAGCATTCAATCCATACAAGTTCGTTCCAGGTTCGAACGAAACCGAAGGCAATATCTCGCTACACTCCTTTTGGAATCACCCTTAGAGTTAACGACAATAGCCCTTACACTCTGAATCTTCATCTCGAATCTGAAAGTACTACCCCCGTTAAAATCGTATTGGAATCACCCTCAGAGTTTTTAACGACGAAAGTCCTTACACCTTGAGTCTTCACTTTTTCACTTGAGATTCATGACCTAACGTTTAATTTGGATCGATGTAGTTTTTGGAATTCCATATTTGGAAATCCGATCCCGGCACCGAAATCCAAAACGCCAACTTAATGTTCAAGTGGTTTAAGTTTGAACAATTTAATTTAATTTAATTTAATTCAATTCAATACTTTAATTCACATAGCATTCATCATAGATAAATACCATACCTTTATCATAGATATATCAAATATCACATTTACATAATATCACAGAATATCATCTAATAGATATCAACTAAATCCAAACATTCTACTCAAAACAATAATACGAAAGTAGGGATTATTAATCCATATTATAATTAATTTAATTAACTTAAATTAAATTAATTATTTAAGCATTAATCATCCAATTCTACTGAATTAATCATTAATTAATTACAAGTCTTTTAATTTAATTAATCATCCTTGATTATTTATTCTCTAATTACTTTAAGTAATTAGCCTTAATTAACTTACACAAATTAATTAACCACAACCAATTACAGTAATTAATCTTTAATTACTTCATTAATTAACTAACTATAATTAATTACATTAGTCCTTATTAATTACGTTAATTAATTATCCTATAATCACTTATATAGATTAATTGTTCTTTAATTAATCAACCCTTAATTACTTTTATTAATCATATTAATTAATGGTCCCTTAATTGCTTCTTTAAATTAATTATTAATCACATTTAATAATTAATATTAAATTAATTGCATTCGTCAATCAACTTGGTTAATCATATTTAGTAACTAACTACCCTTAATTAATTACATTTCTTAATTAACTTCTAAATAAATTTAGTTAATTCATTCTTAAATTAATTATACAAAGTAATTAATTCTTAATTACTTCCACTAAGTAATTATCCTTCTTGTTAATTACACAAAGTAATTAAACCAAAACTACTTACATTCTTCAATTAATTACATCTAGTAATTACCCATTAATTACTTCACTAAGTAATTACACTAATCAGTTTCATTTAGTATTTATACTTAATCAATCCTCAAATGATTATCTTTAATTAATTAACAAATTAATTAACTTAAATTAATCACATTCGTTGTATTAATTATAATTTGGTAATTCATCCCTTAATTACCTTACAACCAGTTAATTAATCTTTAATTACAGATTAATTATTCTTCAACTATTAATTAATAAACCTTAATTATTAATTAATATCCCTTAATAACAAATTAATCAATCAATAATTAACAGTTAACTAATTCTTAGTAACAGTTAATTAACCTTTAATTAATCTTTAACCGTGGATTAATTATCTCTTAATTATTAATTAATAAAAATTAATTATTATTTAATGAAACTTAATTAAGTACTTTTTAATTACAAATTAATCAACCTCTAATTACTTAATTAAGTACTTTCTACTTACAATTTAATTAATCCCTAATCAATAATTAATCAATGATAATCATTAATTAATTAATTATTCTTAATTAATTACTTAATAAATCATTTATCCTTAATTAATTAAATTAATTAATTATACTAAAATTTCTTAATTAACTTAATTAATCTCAAATCATTAAAACCTTAACTATCTTAAGATAAAACATCATCTTATTTAGTGTGTTAATTATCATTAAGACCTTAAACATTTAGCTTTTAAAGATTATCTTTCTTTATTAAATCTTTTTAATTAAAATTTTAAAATAAGATAAAAATTTACTTAACAATTTCAAGTTAAACACTTTACAAAATTTCCTAAAATCGATTACTTAAAAACAGTTCTTTCTTTAAAGTATAGTTTTTTCAAAAAAACAAGATTCATTTGAAATTTAAAAAATACTTTATTTAAATTTAAAAATTGGTTTTGTAAAAGCTAAAATCCTTTTTTTCGAAACTGTTTTAAAATTTTCTGCTTCGGGTCGAACCCGAATGTCACTCGAGAGCCGCTTTGAGTTCCTTCTCCTTTCCCACTTTTTTAAAAACTTAGTTAAATTTTAAGTTTAAAAACCTGTACTTGAAATACTCTCGGACTACTCCAGTATAAACTCGAGTCACCTCCCTCAATCACTCGAGCCTTACTTCGAGTCAATTCCTGCCGAAAATCTGGACACCAAAACCACCATGCACACTGCGCCATCCACGGCGAAACTCCGACCATCACCTACACTTCCCATACATTGACGATCGCTTGCATCTTCGATCCTAACTCCCAAATCTCAAGCACAATTATGAAATCGAAAACAAGCCATTCAGTAGAAACTGAAACCAGAAAATTCACCAGAAAATGTCTCGAACTCATGTCTCCAATCACTGGACATCGCGCCACCACGTCCTTAGCTTCGCCAGACTTCCATGCCACCATTCCCAGAGTTTTGTGCCACTCGATGCACCATCGATGACACCGTCATCCAAATTCCAACCACGACCCAATTTAGGGTTTAAAACATAATCGATCATCCCCCAACATCACGATGGTTTAACCACCTTCTAGATATTTTTTCTGAACACTCCTATACCCCGACCTCCTCTAGTCGAATCCCCGACCACCAGAGATGCTCCGGCTACCAGAAAGTCCCAAAATCCCAAATTCTAGTTATCTCCAAAATGCACACTCATTTCAATACTAATTTTTTTGATTTTTGCATTAAGATTCCTAACTTTCTAAGTAGATTCAAGTTATAACCCTAAAACAACAAATTAAAACATTTGATTTTACATGTTTTTTAACATTTCTACTGTAATATCTAAATTTACAAATAGCTTCATACTTATCATGCTTAATTATATTTTAATACTTATCCTAAGTAAAAACAAACATATTTTCTTCAAATCTCACAACCTATATGTTAAAGTTTGAAGAGTACTTGATCTTTGATCAAGATATAAACCCGTCAGTTATAAAACAGGGATATATACAGGGTTTCAAACATGCACACATATGTACTGTAACGTCACGGATTTTCGTTCTTCGAAAATTCAACATCGATACTCACTTTATCGACTGCCGAGAAATCGAAGGCCGAAAACACGGAATGTTATGGGTTTTTAAAAAGAATTTAAGAAAAGAAAGAAGAGAGAAAAAGGTAGAAGATAGAGGGAAAAGAAGATAGAAAATTTAGAAATAGAAAGAAAAAGAGAATAGAGAAAAAGGAGAAAACAGAAGAAAATAGGACGGGACAGAAAACAACAGAACAACATCAGAATCTCACAATTCGCAGCGGAACAACATATAATAATGAATGAATAATCTTTAAACAAAGAACTATATCAGTTATTACATTACATCACATTTCATTACATCATATCATCAGAGTGTACAACAACATACAACAACAACAGTGCAGCGGAAAAGAAATACTATATAAATAATACGCCATGCCATCCAGCTTGCCTCCAGCAACTCCAGAATATCCAGAATATCCTGATAAACCTAACTCTTGACTGCCCGTGTGAAAATTGGTGGGCACCCAGAGTTTAGGAAGGAAAACAATAAACTCCGAGTCAGTCATGTGACTGGTGTGAGAACTCAAAATAGTTTATTTACTTTAAAATCAAAATAGAGGAATATTTTTAAATTAATTCGCAATGCTTTTAAAAATGAGACTACCATAAGGCCTCCCGCACACACACACATGCAAACGCAGAATCGGAGGAGATTTCTCCTTATGATAGTCAAAGATGCTTGATACGCATTTAAAATAATATTTGATATTATTATTAGTGCATAGTGTAGAGGAAAATCATTTCGAAAATAAAGATATAAATCTTAGCCAACATACGACCATTATCGTATGCCTACTATAGCTACTATCCAAACAGTGGTGACCACCATAAGTGAATAGCAGGTTCTACAACTAATACCGTACAAGTTTCGTATTGAGAATTGGATTTCCAACAAATGGTCAGGCCAAGGAACTTCCCATTGCCACATGAGAATGCCTCTGGATGGACATCCCCGAGAACCAAACCGGATCTCTACCAACACAAGGCCGGGTTACTCCTAACTGAGTAACAACTGACCGAATATGCCATCCCCCGGTCCTTTGGGACCTTTATCACCGAGCGCTCGTAATCAATTCACACAATCATAAAGTGTTTTCAACATGAGTAAGTATCTGGGCTCCATACCATGATACCACCCTTTTCCAGAAGGAAATGGACACATCCTAAAGGGCGCTACCCCTCATAACCTTGCTGCTTCTTTCCTGTTTTGACCATTCACGGGGTGTGAGGCTCGACGAAGTCACGTCCACAAAAACATACTTTATACAAAAGCCATGCTTTGGGTCAACAAATGATCAACACAATGATCACTAAGATAGACGATCAAATAAATGATCCTATCACAAATAATCAACACAATGATCATTTCAGCATCACTCAGCATGTCACATTACCAAACTGGGAATATATCGCTGATAACTTCAACTATATAACCTTTGAGCTCGTACGTCTCAAAGAAGGGTGTTAAGCAAAGAATAAATTCTCCGCCACCAACAGAAATATATTTGAAAGAAATCGGCTTTATATCTCAAATTGTAATGTCAGGCATACAATCCATACAAGTCTGTTCCGGGATCGAACAGAACCGAAGGCACTTACAAAGAAGTCCTTGCAATCCGGATATCCACAATCCTGATCGGATTCACCATCACATATGGAGAACTCAATACCGGAGCAACTCGGTGCAGAGTCAATCGATAGTTCATCCTATCGCTCTCGCAAATATCCGGTCTTCAACACCGATCTTCAAATGCGATTCACAACGACATATCACATATTCGGAATGGGTTATACGACCCCATGGTCCTTTCCCGGTTAACCCGAATAGTGAGCGCTTATTCAAAAATAAGTGTGCATTCAAATTCAATCAATTCACATCAAATACCCATTCAAAGGGAAATACTGATAGTCGGTTATTGAACTATCACTGGATATGCACACATCACCAGATTCCAAATAATTTTCCAAATTATTTATTTTCCAAAATATCTTTACTAGATATATAATTTCAACACTTCAAAAATAAATCAATATTTATTTTTAACAAGTTTCACTTTCACATATAAATTCCTTAGTGAATTTATATTCCAAAATATTCATTCATATACGATTTCAATTATCCATTTCAATTTATCTTCAAAAAAATAAATTCTAATTATTCACTTCATATTGGAAAACATTTCCATACTTATTATTCATAAGTAATTCACAAAACTTTTTATTTTCAACCTTGGAAAATATTCAATATACTTAAATCGAGATTAAGTATATATTTCATTCTATTAAGGAAATCATTCTCTTAAACATATTTATTTGGGCCAAAACGAATGTTGCGTAAAACATCGTTACGACGACTCAAAAATCACTAGTATAGGGATTCAAAATTAAAATAGATATATAAATCCCAATACTATACAAAACATTTCCTTTCGGAAATCATTTACTATAACAACAGTGTTATAGTCTACTATTTCCTTTTATTTCTTGAAAACGTCTATTTCAACAATCAATGTTGAAATCTATGGTTTCGAATCTCAACATATCTTAAAACATCGTTAGATCGTTTTAATTCTATTTGAAACATCAAATCTAAACCATTTTCTTTAACGTGTTATTCACTATTCAAAAACGTGAATAAACTTCGTTAACAAATCTCATTCTTTTATTCATTTTAATTCAAAGGATTTTTCACTATTCAAAAATGTGAATATAACTCCATTAATAGGTTTCAACAATTTTCTTATCAAAATAAGTCGTTTGTGAATTTATAAAACAACGTTTATAAATTCCATTTTATTTATTTTATAACAACTTCCTTTTATAAATTCCTTTATTAACCTATTCCAGTTTATAACTTAATCATAAACTAAAAGTTCATATTATAAGTTAAATCCTTATAAAACGATTATTTTACAAAATCGTTCCTTTAAAAGCTTTCCAAATCATAAATCTTATAACTTATAAGATTCCTATTTAACCAATCTATTCTTCAAATAATTTCACCAAATTTATAAATCTTACTATTTATAAATTTCTTTTATAACTTCACAGTTTATAATTCCATAAATTTCATTTATTTATGAAATTCATTTTCACTTCATTCAAACACTTATAAAAACTCGTTTTATAATGTCAATATTTCAATTTATAAATATCCATTTATAAATCTCTTAATATAAATCAATTTATATTATTCTTTTAAAACGTCTTTAAATTCCTTTATAATTTCACCATTTTGATTTATAAAATAATCAAATTTTATAAATCCTATATTTAAACTTTTGATAATAAATTCAAAAATCCAGTTTAAACTATTTTATAAAGTCATTAATTCCTATTTCTCAAAAATCAGCTTTTAACCGTATTTCTCAAAAATTATAATTTTTATAACTTTAAGAATTATAACGTTCATTTATTTAAAATGGATCAATTCCAAAATATTTTATCTTTTCAAAAATTACTTTAAAAACATTTTTAAAATACCAGAAATTTGGTCCAATGATGCTACACACCAAATAGTCAATCACGACTACAACGATATCATATATCAATATGAAAATCCATCAAATATCAAAATATCTGAAATTAAATAAAAACTGTTGAGGAATCCAGTTGGATCCCTCCAACCTGTTTTCCTGCATCCAAAAACATTAGCACAATACCAATTTCGCTCCAGTACGAAATTATCGCGGTATATGTTCTTAATAAATATTATCCGCTTAATAACGGCGTAATAGGGTCTCATCCGCTAAACAAAAAATGCGGGAAATCAATAACTGCAATATATACATATGCCAATATATATATATATTGATATTATATATAATACCAATTTCACTGTTTATGAAATATTCGCGGTATATGTTTTTAATAAATAACATCCGCTTAATAACGGCGTATAATGTCTATTTTAACAAACAATAGATACAATCAACATTCAAACATGCATTCAAATATTTTAAATCTAACTATTAAAAAAAAATCGAAACTGATTCGATTGAGTGAGAAGTTCTCACTTTGATTTTAATTTCGTTTCAGCTTTTATTTCGAATAAAATTAAACGCGCGTTTAATTTTACCCGAAATTCTCACTAACTCCAAACGACTCCAAACCAACTCCATCGCGTAGTGCTCGTCCATACGATTCCAACGCAACTGATTTCGCGCAGTTTCGACCTCGTATGAAAAAGATATTGATTTTACAAGTTTGTACACAATTTTATAAACTAATTTCAACATAACTTAATTAATTTTATACCCAAAACAAATCTGGGCCTTAGGATCTTGCTCCAACCTATCTACACCATACGCATATGCTCCTTCTCCTTCGTATGCATCTCCAGGTAGTAACGTGCAAAAGAACCCATTAACATAGCAACTAGGGTTTGAAATTTAACCTCCACCACTCGATGATTCTTCGATCAAGACGCGCCGTTTCGAAGCCCTACACCCCCACTGCACTCGGCCCCCACCATGCCAGGCTCGGCCATCCCTGTAGCATAGAAACGCGTGCGCAGCCCCCTAGGACGCGGCCCTGTAGCTCACTCCACACGACACCGTTTCCGATCATCACCGTATGAAATTAAAGCCCTCGCCTTCCTCTTCAATCTTCGTGTTGAACACCTCGCGTGAATGTGAATGGATTTGGAGAGATTGATGAATGAAAGTTGCGAATTTCTGGCCCTTCATTGCTAAAGTGGCGGCTTACAGATATAAATTAGGGTTTAGCATATATTTTTTTTTTTTATTAAATGAAGGGTGTGTGTCTCCTTTTATAGAAAAAGCAAGCGTAAACACTATTCATCCCGGGAATTCCGAACTCCGGTTTACACGCCGTAACCAGCGTTTCTAAGGTTTACCCCGCGTTCCGGACACAATGGAACAGGTTTCGGAAGCTAATTCGGAAGTATGTGCGAGTTATGGCTGAAAACGTTCAATTTAAATTAAACCGATTTAAACGATTTTCTAGGCGTTTTAATTTGTACCGGACAAACGGTAAATCCAATTGACTTGAAATTTGAAACCTTACAATAATATCACATTACGGATCCGATGAAACTGGTTTCGTCGAAATCCGAGACTTTTTGAAAAATGGCTATTTTCACTCGCCAAATTTAAATTAAAAATAATTCGATGCGTTTCGAACTGCCACGATCAAACGATAACTCCGATTGACACGAAAATTGAAATCCGGTAATAACTAACTATTACGGATCCAATGGAACTGGTTTCGTTCAATTCTGAGACTGTTCAAAAATTGGCTATTTTACAGTCGATTATTAAATATTAAAATATTCAATTTTCACAAATTAACTTTTAATTAGATTTTAAAAGTTCTAAAATATCGTTCTAACTTCAATATGATAAAATAAAATCTTACAAATCATTTTCAATCATATTTAACCCAATTTTCAATTATTTCCATAATTTAACATATTAAATTATCGATTTAATTATCCAATTAAATCCAATAATTCAAAATAAAATTTATTTGACTTATAAATTCACTTATAAATATTTAAAATTAATTAAATATTCAAATTTAAATTTATAAAAATTCTGGGTCGTTACATGTACCTACATATTTAGAGCACGCAAACCAAAATTACAAATATGCAAATAATTTTCGCATCACAAACCACAATTTAAAAAAAAGTTAGTTGTTTACTCACAGATTAAAAAGGCAGATAGCTTTGATTATGAAAACAGGAAAGCTTTCTTTGAAAACTAAAGCATTTAATTCTGAAAAACTTGAATTGCTGAGATGATTTTAAAACTTTGATTTCCTGAAATGCTGATGCTTGATAAACTTTGCTTCAGGTTGCAGTTGAAATGGTTTCAGGCTTTGATCTTATGGTACACAGGTTTGGTTTTTGAGAAAAGTTTACAGGCTTGATTTGTTTTGAGGGATATTTACAGGCTTTGATAAATCACAGGTTGAATAAAAATGCAGGCTTTGGTTTTGATTGTGTTTGAAGATGGTTACCATGTTATTGAATTTTGATTAGTTTCTGGTTTTGAGGCAGTGCGGATTATAGATTGTATTTGAATTACAGGGTTGAGGATAAAATGGTTACAGGTTTTGTTCTTGAACTTGCAAAATGTTTTACAGGGTTTTTTATTTTGGTTAGAGGAATGTTTCACGTTTGTAGATTCTTGGGATTTTTGGTTTTTGAAAATAGTTTATAGGTTTGAGTTTCTTGAACTGAAAATGAAAAGATAAGGAAAGAAAACGAAGAGAGGGGGGATGAATGTTTATATAGAGTTGAATTAGAATTTATTAAGATTAAAGAAAATGATAAATAATTTATGACACTTGTAAAATTCAACAACATTTGTCAATACCATTTTAACTCCTCGCACATGTATATAAAAAGAACTAAGAAGCTAACACTTGTCATTATTTATTTTTATTTGTTTTAAAATGATTTAAAAGCCATTATAATTAATTTCCTACTTAATTAATACATTTATTAATTTATAAATGCTTTCCTTAATTTATATACACAAAACTTTTTAAAAGAAACAAAATAAAAATCCATTTGATTCTAAATAAAATCACATAAAAATATATTTAATTCATTTTAAATTGTTAATGTAAAACTATTGTATTTATTTACTATTAAATAAACACTTCCTAAATTTATATAAATAAATTTCTTCTAAAGAAAATATTATAAAAATATCTTATTTTAAATAAAAACCTTGTACATATATTTTATATCCAAAATATTTTTTTAAAATAATTATCTTTAATACATCAAATTTAAATCTAAATTCAAATTCAAATTCAATTTAAAATCCAACTTAAAAATCAATTCAAATAAATATATATATTAATTTAAACAAACACGTTTTTAAATTTGAAAATAATAAGTCTATTTAAAATCTATTTATATCTATATTTAAAAACATACATTATTATTATTGTTTGAAAATATTAATTTTTACCAATTTTAAATAATTTAATATAAAGATTATCACATTTTAAATTCCTTGAAATTCCGGGATACCACATTCCTCCTCTTTAAAAGAATTTAGTCCCCGAAATTTAAAACAAAAGATAATCCAAAAGTTTTCATTTTTGTTTAACAATTCAAGCATACATATCAACCATACATTATCAACTAATCAAACAATTCCATCCAAACAAACAATTTCATTTAAACAAACATTACTAATTATCTGAACACAGATCGGGATAAGCTTTTTAAAACTATCCAGAGTTTCCTAGGTACAGACACTGGAATACTCGCTGTACTAAATCAAAACTAGCTACACTGCTAAGCTTCTGTGCTCCTACTCATCTAGATCTACAATCTGCACTAGATATCTGACCTCAATCAAGTCCGACTCGACTACCAAATCCTCCTGAACTGCTGGTTCCAAAACCAGAGATGGATCATACACGTACTCCCTCAGAGATACATGAAATACCTTAAATCTTAGTCTTCCAAACTGGCAATTCATTCTTGTAGGCCAAAACACTAATCTTACGAGAACACAAAAAAGATACAAAATACCTCGGAGTTGGCCTCCCAATCTTACCAAATATAGTAGCTCCTTTGATCTAAGAAAAATTATCCAAAATCGGATCTCCGACTTCGAAATCCCAATTCCTCGTTTCTTAACCACAAAACTCTTGTGACGATCCTGGGCTGCCTACATCCTTTCTTGATCAGCTCAACCTTCGTAGATGCTTCTTGAAACAAACTAGACCAAAACAAGTCAATTAAAAGATCCTCTCAGGATCTACCGAATTCAAGAACTGTAACGACCCGTATTTTACGTGTCGATGGATCGTAGAATTTACAGGTCGTTAGTGTTGTTTGTGGTGTTCCTAGCCTGAGTCGTATAAGGAGATAACTCGTGTGGTTAGTGTTGAGTCGTGACCGACTCATAGGCATTGCCGAGTTAAGGGTTGAGTCGTGACCGACTCATAGGATAGGTCGTGTACAAGTTACGACTCATAGGATGGAAGGCTTGGGAGTTAGGTCGTTTGAAGGATAGGTCGTAGGTAGGGGTGAGCGACCTAAGGAGCTAACGGGTTAGGATGTTAATGTGTTGAGAGTTAGGTCGGTTGAGCGACCTAGGATAGAGGAACGACCTAAGAAAGTGACCGACCTAGTGGAGAGCGACCTAAGAGGGGGTAGCGACCTAAAGGTTAGGCGACTTAGAGATGGACCGACCCAGGAAAGTAGCCGACTTAGGGTTTAGAGAGGCATGCTTGAGTCGTTGGTAGATGAGTCGTTAGGTCGCTAGCGCGACCTAAAGGAAATAGGTTGAGTCGTGAGTCGGCTATGTTGTTAGGTCGTAGCATGATAGGTCGGCAACGACCTAAGTTAGGTCGGAGGCTTTTGTATTGTGTGTTTGTTAGGTCGTTGGGGACATAGGTCGGCAGGGGTTTGAGTCGGCACTGGTATTAAGTCGTAAGTCGGCATGGTGGTTAAGTCGTCATACGACTTAGGACTTGGGATATGCGGCCTGTGTTTTAGGTTATGTCTGGGTTGTGTCGTAGGTCGTTAAGGTTATAAGTCGTTAGGTCGGCCTTGGGCTTAAGTCGGCCTTGTTTGTTAGGTCGCAGGGGGTTTAGGTCGTGAGACCCTGTGTGTTTGGATAAGCCGTAGGTCGCTAGGGCGGGCTGGTTTTAGGTCGTAGGTCGTTGGAGTGTTAGGTCGGGGACGACCTAAAGGGCGACGACCTAAGGGTTGTTCAGCCTATAAATAGAGGGGTTTGGCTCACTTTTTGGCACCGGTTTTTGAAGCGACGAAGTGCTGCCATTTTGGGAACTCGACTACAACATTTCTTCATCTTCTTTTCTCCATTCCAATCTAATTCTAACATCCATCCAAGATCGAAGATCGAGATCGAAGATCCAAGTGCCAAAGTTGAAGATCTTCATCCGTTCGAGCTAGAATTCATCGATTGGAGCGAGATATTGCCGGATCAAACCTTGATCTTCGCTGTCCAGATCTGAAGTGTGTAGTTTTTGTAGTGTTTGGGTGATTTGGTGAGTGGTAGTTATCTCTCACGCGGATCCAAAGGAGTATATTGGATTGGTGGCATGTTTGGGTGTTAAAGTTAGAGATTTCATGCATTTTTCTTAGATCGAAGTCTAGATCCATGGTTTTTGAAGATGTTTACTTATGCAAGTTTGTTTAATAAGCATTAGAGACAAAACCCATGTTTTATAATTGATAGATCTATGCTAAAAACCATGATTTCACATATGTTGGACTTTTGCTCACTTATTTACGAAATTGCCATTATAGTTGATATTGCTTATATTGCTTGTTAGATCTTGTTTGAATGATTGATATTTGAATGTATGATTGATTTGATTGTTTCCAAGTTAGCTAGTAGTTGATTTGGAACAAGAGGATGGAAGAGGATTCAAAAGCTATGGAAGAAGGCTCTTGAATGGTGAAAGCTGCTTAAGGCATATGTAGCGGATGTTGAAGCTCATATGTATAGATTGGATGATGTTGAGATGGGACTTTGCCATGATTTGATGAGGCAAACCATGTTGTTGAGATGAGACTTTGCTTTGATGCGATGAAGCGAAGTATGATGTGAGTCTTGGCTTAATCCAAGCAGGGATCATTCCAAGCATGTTGATAACTTGAAGAGTAGTTCAAGTTGGTTGATAATGGATTGTTCAAGAGGTAGCTTGAGCTTGTATGAGGATAGTCGTCAAGAAGGATGGCTAGGAGGCTTGGATCTCGTCGTTGTTGAAGGTTCTAGCATGCTCAAAAGCAAGAGTACATGGGGCGCCCATAACGACTACAGGTAGGTAGTCGGGACACCCAAAAGACTACAGGTAGGTAGTTGAGTACTCTGGGCAAAGTAGATAAGTCCTAGGCACAAGGCAGTGTGCGGAGTTATGGTTAGAACCGGGGTTACCATTAGCCCTTGACAGATGGTCATTCAACTAACGGTGGAATCAAGGCAAAGTTAACAGTGATAGCCAGAGTCATGGATGTTTGGTTGTATCATCATTCGGTCTCAAGAGCGGTGTTTTCTGGGTGCTTATCTGATCTTGGTTTAGGCCTTGGGGGTTTGTATTTGGAAAACATCGACCTTGACGCGAGTGATAATTACTTTACTTTAATTGCCTGCTGTGTTATGCCTGCTTCTCCTTAGTGTGTGTCTGGGGGCTATCACTGTAGAAAGAGGTGGAGTGGGATGGTTTGGTTCCTATTCCTTTTATCCTTTATGCTCTTTTGGTATGTTTGATAGTTAATTTACTGCTCACTAAGACTTTGTCTGACTCAAGGTTTTATGTCTCCTCTTATTACCTTGGGCTGTTCATCCATGTTGGGATGGGCAGACTAGGTAGCAGGTGACAGGTGCTGTGCTAGGAGTTCTACGATGAAGATGACGAAGACGAGCAGGAGGCTTTGCATATTAGTTTTCTTACTATATGTACTGGGTATCCGCTGCTGTATTTGGTTGAGTGATTTGTAGTGAGGCTTTCATGTATGGATTTGAGTAGATGATTGTACAAAACTACTGTGATGCTTATATGATGATGTTCTGTTCTATGGAGCTTCACTATATTATATTTCTCTATTGTATTTTATCCATGCGCTGTGAGTTATGCGATAGAGATTCTTTTGTTTTGTTTTACCCTGACTATCGTCCATGGCTGCCTGGCACGCCTTTCAGCGCATTATTTCCTTGTTTTGGTGCGGGAGTCATGGGCGGTCGTCACATTTGGTATCAGAGCTTTGGTTAATCGATTTTAGCCAACGCTCGCTGACGTAACTACGTAAGAGAGACGTAATTGTAATTTGATGGATGATTACTATATATAATATAGTAGCCTAGAAGGATTTGAACTCCTTATGCAGTTGTTTCTTAAGGTGTTCTAATCATTCTTTTTACAGATATTAAGAATGAGTCGTAGAGAAAGACCAGCTGCTAGGGAAGGCCATGCTACAGAAGGAGCTGCAGATTATGGGGCTATGTTCGAAGCGATGATGACTTCGATCATGAGAAGGATACCAGCTTCAGGATCATCAGTGGATGTTGGAGTTCAAGTCCAAGCTCCGAGACCGGTGGATTTTGCCAAGCTTTGCAAGGATTATACTGCTCTTGGAGGGAAAGTTTTCTTGGGGACGGAGTCGACTATTGAGGTGCAGAGATGGATTGATGCTTGCAAAAGAATCTTTGGTGACTTAGGGATTGAGGATGCAACTAAGAGGAAGCTTGCATCGAGACAGCTTCAGGGAAGAGCTGCTGATTGGTGGAATTCTATCACCATCGATACTCCAGAAGAAGAGATTACTTGGGAGCAATTCCAAGTTAGATTTGAAGCTAAGTTCATCTCTACTTCTCAGAAATCTGTCTTGTTTAAGAAGTTTGTGGAGCTCAAGCAAGGGGGGAGACCTGTTCTTGAGTATATTTCTGAGTTTGAAGCCTTATCTAAGTATGCCAGATCGTATATTGATTCTCCCTACCAGAAGAATGAAAAGTTTGTGACTGGTCTGGATGCTTATCTTGGGAGGCAGTTAGTGGATCATCTGGACGATCCATTTGAGAAGCTTGTGGAGAAAGCCCTTAGGCATGAGAGTTTGTTTCCTAAGGAAAGTTCTGTTGTTGCTGTAACCAGGGAAGGATCTAAACCACACCAGAATGGCAATAAGAGGAGGAAGCAACAGCAACAGAGGGGTAAGGATGGCCAGAAGAAGCCGAAGAGCGAAATGACTTGCTATAACTGCCAGCAGAAGGGCCATCTTTACAAAGATTGTAAGAATCCCAAAGTGCCGGGAAAGTGTTACAACTGTGATAAGCTGGGACATATCAAGAAGGATTGTCCAGAACCGAGGAAAGATAGGCAGGTTGTGCAAGCCTATGCTTTGGGGGCTGTTCCATCGTCTTCGAAAGCTCCTACTGCTGAAGAGAAGGGGAAGAGTGTGGTTGTTCAAGGTACTCTTTCTATTTGTGGTGTTCCAGTTAGAGTGTTGTTTGATACTGGAGCGTCGCATTCTTTTGTTTGTGATGATTTGGTAAGCCGGTTAGGTATGAAACCGGATATTGTTGATAGGCCATTGGTTGTGACTAATCCGGTAGGGGGTTCGTCATGTTTGTGTATGTTATGTCGTGGTCTAGTTGTGTCGAGTCATGATTGCTCGTTTGTTTGTGATTGCTTTGTTCTGAACTTTGCGGGGTTCGGAATTATTTTGGGTATGGACTGGCTTAGGAAGTATGCGGCTAGGATTGATTGTGAGAGGCTTGAGGTGACAGTCGGAAATGTGGGAGGGCGAAAGGTTGTGATACGATGTAAGCATGAGGAAGGCGTCTTCATGAGCTTCATGTATTCGCTGGTTGTTCCACGGGATGGACTGTCATCAGTGCCTATTGTGAATGAGTTTGGTGATGTCTTTGAGGAAGTCAAAGGGTTACCGCCGCATAGGGAGATCGAGTTTCGTATCGATTTAATTGAGGGAGCCAGACCTGTTGTGATGCCTCTTAGGCGAATGGCACCGAGGGAGCAGCAAGAGCTGAAGGTGCAAGTTGATGACCTTTTGCGGAAAGGATTCATTCGGAGAAGTGTGTCCGAATGGGGTGCGCCCGTTGTGTTCGCAACCAAAGCGGATGGATCGTTGAGGTTGTGTGTGGATTATCGTGAGCTGAATAAGGTGACTAAGAAGAACAAGTATCCATTGCCGAGAATAGATGACTTGTTTGATCAGCTTCACGAGGCTAAGGTGTTTTCTCAGATGGATTTGGCAACGGGATTTCACCAGTTGAGAGTGGCAAAGGATAGTGTGCCGAAGACTGCTTTCAGGACACCATCCGGGTTTTATGAGTGGCTGGTAATGCCGTTTGGATTGACTAACGCGCCAGCATATTTTGTGGATCTTATGAATAGGGTATTCAGAGATCAGTTGAATAAGTTCGTGCTTGTGTTCGTGGATGATATTTTGGTTTACTCCAGAACCGAGGAAGAGCACAAGACGCACTTGAGGATTGTTTTGGGAATTTTGCGGAAACATCAGCTGAAGGCTAAGTTTTCGAAGTGTCACTTCTGGAAGAATGAAGTGAGGTTCTTAGGTCATGTTATTTCTGGAAATGGAATAGCGGTTGATCCCGCTAAGGTGGCAGCGATCCAGGATTGGGTTAGGCCTAAGAATGCATCTGATGTGAGAAGTTTTCTTGGATTAGCAGGATATTATCGACGGTTTATCAAAGACTTTTCCAAGATAGCTGCACCGTTGACAGGATTGACGAAGAAGAACCAAGTGTTCAGATGGGATGATAAGTGTGAGCAAGCTTTCGTAATCCTGAAAGAACGACTGACAAGTGCTCCTGTTTTGACTATTCCGAGTGGGAATGATGAGATGGTGGTTTACACCGATGCATGTGGCACTGGACTAGGAGCGGTGCTAATGCAGAAGGATAAAGTTGTTGCGTATGCTAGTCGACAACTGAAGCCGCATGAGAGGAACTATCCGACTCATGATTTGGAGTTAGCGGCAATTGTGTTTGCTTTGAAGATGTGGAGACATTATCTATTGGGAGTTAGATTCGAGTTGTTTACAGATCATAAGTCGTTGAAGTATCTTTTCTCCCAAAAGGATTTGAATCTTCGACAGCAACGGTGGCTAGAGTTCTTAGCATCGTATGATTTTGGTATAGCCTATACTCCGGGAAAAGGTAACGCAGTAGCTGATGCGTTAAGTCGAAGACATGCAGGATTAGGAGCCATGTTTTCGGAATGGAAGAGTCTTGAGTATTTGGCTGGATTTGATTTCAGGCCTAGATGTGAATTGGAACCTGAGATGTTGGCAAACTTATGGATAAGGCCTACTCTTGTGGAAAGAATTGGCGAGAGCCAAAGAAGAGATGATAAGCTTGTCAAGATTTTCCGTGATTTGGAATCTGGGTTGGACCCAGAGAAGGATAAGGGATTCGAGGTCGATCGAGAGGGTTGGCTTCGAAAGCAAGGACGACTAGTTGTTCCCGATATTGATGGATTGAGAGATGAAGTTCTGAGGGAAAGTCATCACTCGAAGTTGACAATTCATCCAGGCGGAAATAAGATGTATCGGGATATGAAAAGATCCTACTACTGGGAAGGTATGAAGAAGGATGTTGGAAATTTTATTTCCAAGTGTATGAATTGCCAGTTGGTGAAAGCTGAGCAGAAGAAGCCCAGTGGATTGCTTCAGCCATTAGAGGTTCCTACATGGAAGTGGGAGCAAGTGTCGATGGACTTTATCGATGGTCTACCTAGGACAAGAGCAGGGAATGAAGGGATTTGGGTCATAGTAGATCGTTTGACCAAGAGTGCAAGGTTCATTCCTGTTCGATCGACTAGGACTGCATCGAAGTTGGTTGAATTATATGTGAAGTGGATAGTTCGTTTCCATGGTGTCCCGAAGAGTATAGTGAGCGATCGAGATCCATTGTTCACTAGTAGATTTTGGAAGAGCTTCCAGGAAGTTTTGGGAACTGAGTTGTGTTTGAGTACAGCTTATCACCCTCAAACAGATGGTCAGACTGAGAGAGTCAACCGAGTTTTGGAAGATCTTCTTAGAGCATGTGTTTTGGACTTCGGAGGATCATGGGAAGATCACCTTCATTTGGTGGAGTTTGCTTATAATAACAGTTATCAGTCGAGTATCGGTATGGCACCATATGAGGCATTATATGGAAGACCGTGTAACTCTCCGACATGTTGGTTGGAAACTGGAGAAAAGCTGATACTTGGGCCAGAGATGATTCGACAGACTTCAGATTGTATAGAGATCATTCGGCAACGAATGAAGGCAGCCCAAGATCGTCAGAAAAGTTATGCCGATAATCGTCGTAAGGATTTGGAATTCGACGTAGGTGATATGGTTTTTGTGAAGATTTCTCCTCTGAAGAGTGTCATTAGATTCGGGAAGAAAGGAAAGTTAACTCCGAGATTTGTTGGACCATTCCCGATTATCGAGCGAATTGGAAAGCTCGCTTATAGATTGGAGTTACCGGAAAAGATGGCGGGTGTGCACAGTGTTTTTCATGTATCTTATCTACGGAAGTATATGCACGACCCAACTACGGTGGTTTCTGCTGATAGCTGTGAAGACTTGGAGGTTGATCCAGTTGTTTCGAGACCTCGTAAGCCGCTTCGTATTGTTGAAACCGATACGAAACAGCTTAGGAGGAAAACGATTACGTTGCTCAAGGTACAATGGAGTGATGATGTTAACGACTGTACATGGGAGGAGGAAGAGAGGATGAAGGCAGCTCATCCCGGACTCTTCGAGGTATGGCCCTAAAGTGTCGTGACATCTCATGAATTTGTAGCTTGTTCTGAGTCTTAGAATTCTGCATCCTAGGCTAGAATTGGTTGCATGGTTTGTTGATTGCTTTGGATGGTAGGCATGCAGAATATCTTTGATTTCTGATTGTTTGCTTGGAATTTCGGGGGCGAAATTCCTAAGGGGGAGAGAATGTAACGACCCGTATTTTACGTGTCGATGGATCGTAGAATTTACAGGTCGTTAGTGTTGTTTGTGGTGTTCCTAGCCTGAGTCGTATAAGGAGATAACTCGTGTGGTTAGTGTTGAGTCGTGACCGACTCATAGGCATTGCCGAGTTAAGGGTTGAGTCGTGACCGACTCATAGGATAGGTCGTGTACAAGTTACGACTCATAGGATGGAAGGCTTGGGAGTTAGGTCGTTTGAAGGATAGGTCGTAGGTAGGGGTGAGCGACCTAAGGAGCTAACGGGTTAGGATGTTAATGTGTTGAGAGTTAGGTCGGTTGAGCGACCTAGGATAGAGGAACGACCTAAGAAAGTGACCGACCTAGTGGAGAGCGACCTAAGAGGGGGTAGCGACCTAAAGGTTAGGCGACTTAGAGATGGACCGACCCAGGAAAGTAGCCGACTTAGGGTTTAGAGAGGCATGCTTGAGTCGTTGGTAGATGAGTCGTTAGGTCGCTAGCGCGACCTAAAGGAAATAGGTTGAGTCGTGAGTCGGCTATGTTGTTAGGTCGTAGCATGATAGGTCGGCAACGACCTAAGTTAGGTCGGAGGCTTTTGTATTGTGTGTTTGTTAGGTCGTTGGGGACATAGGTCGGCAGGGGTTTGAGTCGGCACTGGTATTAAGTCGTAAGTCGGCATGGTGGTTAAGTCGTCATACGACTTAGGACTTGGGATATGCGGCCTGTGTTTTAGGTTATGTCTGGGTTGTGTCGTAGGTCGTTAAGGTTATAAGTCGTTAGGTCGGCCTTGGGCTTAAGTCGGCCTTGTTTGTTAGGTCGCAGGGGGTTTAGGTCGTGAGACCCTGTGTGTTTGGATAAGCCGTAGGTCGCTAGGGCGGGCTGGTTTTAGGTCGTAGGTCGTTGGAGTGTTAGGTCGGGGACGACCTAAAGGGCGACGACCTAAGGGTTGTTCAGCCTATAAATAGAGGGGTTTGGCTCACTTTTTGGCACCGGTTTTTGAAGCGACGAAGTGCTGCCATTTTGGGAACTCGACTACAACATTTCTTCATCTTCTTTTCTCCATTCCAATCTAATTCTAACATCCATCCAAGATCGAAGATCGAGATCGAAGATCCAAGTGCCAAAGTTGAAGATCTTCATCCGTTCGAGCTAGAATTCATCGATTGGAGCGAGATATTGCCGGATCAAACCTTGATCTTCGCTGTCCAGATCTGAAGTGTGTAGTTTTTGTAGTGTTTGGGTGATTTGGTGAGTGGTAGTTATCTCTCACGCGGATCCAAAGGAGTATATTGGATTGGTGGCATGTTTGGGTGTTAAAGTTAGAGATTTCATGCATTTTTCTTAGATCGAAGTCTAGATCCATGGTTTTTGAAGATGTTTACTTATGCAAGTTTGTTTAATAAGCATTAGAGACAAAACCCATGTTTTATAATTGATAGATCTATGCTAAAAACCATGATTTCACATATGTTGGACTTTTGCTCACTTATTTACGAAATTGCCATTATAGTTGATATTGCTTATATTGCTTGTTAGATCTTGTTTGAATGATTGATATTTGAATGTATGATTGATTTGATTGTTTCCAAGTTAGCTAGTAGTTGATTTGGAACAAGAGGATGGAAGAGGATTCAAAAGCTATGGAAGAAGGCTCTTGAATGGTGAAAGCTGCTTAAGGCATATGTAGCGGATGTTGAAGCTCATATGTATAGATTGGATGATGTTGAGATGGGACTTTGCCATGATTTGATGAGGCAAACCATGTTGTTGAGATGAGACTTTGCTTTGATGCGATGAAGCGAAGTATGATGTGAGTCTTGGCTTAATCCAAGCAGGGATCATTCCAAGCATGTTGATAACTTGAAGAGTAGTTCAAGTTGGTTGATAATGGATTGTTCAAGAGGTAGCTTGAGCTTGTATGAGGATAGTCGTCAAGAAGGATGGCTAGGAGGCTTGGATCTCGTCGTTGTTGAAGGTTCTAGCATGCTCAAAAGCAAGAGTACATGGGGCGCCCATAACGACTACAGGTAGGTAGTCGGGACACCCAAAAGACTACAGGTAGGTAGTTGAGTACTCTGGGCAAAGTAGATAAGTCCTAGGCACAAGGCAGTGTGCGGAGTTATGGTTAGAACCGGGGTTACCATTAGCCCTTGACAGATGGTCATTCAACTAACGGTGGAATCAAGGCAAAGTTAACAGTGATAGCCAGAGTCATGGATGTTTGGTTGTATCATCATTCGGTCTCAAGAGCGGTGTTTTCTGGGTGCTTATCTGATCTTGGTTTAGGCCTTGGGGGTTTGTATTTGGAAAACATCGACCTTGACGCGAGTGATAATTACTTTACTTTAATTGCCTGCTGTGTTATGCCTGCTTCTCCTTAGTGTGTGTCTGGGGGCTATCACTGTAGAAAGAGGTGGAGTGGGATGGTTTGGTTCCTATTCCTTTTATCCTTTATGCTCTTTTGGTATGTTTGATAGTTAATTTACTGCTCACTAAGACTTTGTCTGACTCAAGGTTTTATGTCTCCTCTTATTACCTTGGGCTGTTCATCCATGTTGGGATGGGCAGACTAGGTAGCAGGTGACAGGTGCTGTGCTAGGAGTTCTACGATGAAGATGACGAAGACGAGCAGGAGGCTTTGCATATTAGTTTTCTTACTATATGTACTGGGTATCCGCTGCTGTATTTGGTTGAGTGATTTGTAGTGAGGCTTTCATGTATGGATTTGAGTAGATGATTGTACAAAACTACTGTGATGCTTATATGATGATGTTCTGTTCTATGGAGCTTCACTATATTATATTTCTCTATTGTATTTTATCCATGCGCTGTGAGTTATGCGATAGAGATTCTTTTGTTTTGTTTTACCCTGACTATCGTCCATGGCTGCCTGGCACGCCTTTCAGCGCATTATTTCCTTGTTTTGGTGCGGGAGTCATGGGCGGTCGTCACAAGAACACAAACTCTACTTCATAATTATTAGTAGACTTCAAACTTACTTCTCCTATCCAGAAAAGATAAAACTGATGCACTTTCTAATCTGCCCTATAGGTCCTGGAAAACTTTCTGTAGAAACCCTCAAATCCAAACACCGCAACTTCCGGCTGCTTCCATTCTAGAATAGCTGCCACCCTACTTCTGCTGCGCAACACTTATCTGGAGCAAATGAGAATGTCGTCGATGAACACGACCACAAACTAGTCCGACACATCCCAGAAATAAGGTTCATCGGATCCATAAAAAGAAAACACAGAAGTTCCATGAAATCCTTAGCTACGCCACCAAATCCTTTCTGTAGGAGACATCCTTCTAACTAGCTGAATTACCGGTAACTCCATGAACGAAGTCGATGCAGAACTCAATCTCTAATGCGGAAAAACTTCTGACTTCCCTGAAGACATCTAGAAAATCTCTAATAAACCAAGAGAACACTCAAACTATCGCATGTCACTTTTGCGATCCCATCCAGTTCAGTTCCAAAGATACAGTTCTCTTTTTACCAATTAGAACAGCTTATCCTCAATCAATCCATCAAAGAAACGGTTCCACTCTACTGCTTCTGAACTTTATCTCTAGGACACTACCAAGCCAGAAGACCTTCCTTCCAGTACTCTCAATGCCTCCGAGCTGCCACTGATGCCAAAGACTTCTAATCTATAAGCTCCTTGAATCGCAAAGCTATATCAACCAACTCCCCAAAAGAGCCACTAAGACGGGCAGATATCTCTCAAGAAACTCGGGCTTCAAAAAAAGCACAAACACCTAGCTGAACTGAGTCTCCAACTCAAATATAGTCAGAACTCCTTCCTACGGTTGCCAAGTTAACATCACTTGCTTCAACACTCCGACTGATCCTAAATCTAGAAAATATGTTCGCACGAGCGCAACCAACTTACATTCCAAAGATGGACTCCAAACCTTAAAAAGGCTTCCTTCGGAGATTGGCGAAATCCTACACTATGCTACGAAGATTACTAGGGATGCCCAATACTGCCTTGGTAAATACACTTCCAATATCTACATTCAGACATCTTCCCTTAGTGGTAGTCCTGCTATACACACCACTACCTCTCCTACCTCTAGAACTCATATTGGAAAACCCGAACAGGTAAACCAACAAAATAGGTAGGTATATATATACATACATACATACATACATACATACATACATACATACATACATACATATATATATATATATATATAAATACAGGTACGCTCTCTCCAGAAAGAAATCTCCCCAAATCCAAGGTATTCACTCAACCTACTGCTTTGATACCACAATGTAACGGTCTAGGCTTTTCAACCATCGATAGTGGCCTCTCTTCGCCCTGGCATACAATGGTACCTCGAATTTGCTTTTACCGCCAGCCTCTCGACTCGCAACCAACCCAAGGCCGTATACTACCTCAAAGGGGCATGTTGGGGTAAGAGTCTCCTGTTCGCCGCCAAACGGGAAGTGAGAACCCCCTATCATGATGTACTGAAGCAAATCCGATCCCAGTCTCATTGAAATCCAAAACGCCATCTTAATGTTCAACTGGTTTAAGTTTGAACAATTTAATTTAATTCGATTCAATACTTGAATTCACTCAACATTCATCATAGATAATTATCACACAATTATCACAGATATATCAAGTATCACATTTACAGGATATCACATAATATCATCTATAGATATCAACCAAATCCAGACATTCTACTCAAAACAATCATCCATAAGTAAGGATTATTCATACATATTATAATTAATTTAATTAACTTAAATTCACTTTACTTAAGAATTAATCATCCAACTCTGCTTAATCAACCATTAATTAATTACAAGTCTTTTAATTTGATTAATCATCCTTGATTTTTTATTCTCTATTACTTTAACTAATTAGCCTTAATTAACTTACACAAATTAATTATCCGCAACCAATTACAGTGATTAACCTTTAATTACGTCATTAATTAATTAACTAAAATTAATTACATTAGTCCTTATTAATTATGTTAATTAATTATCCTAAAATCACTTATATAGAATTATTCTTTAATTAATCAACCCTTAATTACTTTTATTAATTATATTAATTAATGATCCCTTAATTGCTTCTTTAAATGAATTATTAATCATATTTAATAATTGATCTTAAATTAATTGCATTCGTTAATCAGCTTGATTAATCATATTTAGCAACTAACTACCCTTAATTAATTACATTTCTTAATTAACTTTTAAATAAATTTTGTTAATTATTTCTTAAATTAATTACACAAAGCAATGAATTCTTAATTACTTCTACCATGTAATTATCCTTCTTATTAATTACACAAAGTAATTAAACCAAAACTACTTCCATTCTTCAATTAATTTTCCTCAAATGATTATCTTTAATTAATTAACAAATTAATTAACTTAAATTAATCACATTCATTGTATTAATTACAATCGGGTAATTCATCCTTTAATTACCTTATATCCAGGTAATTATCTTTAATTACAGAATAATTATTCTTCAACTATTAATAAATAATATCCCTTAATAACAAATTAATCAATCATTAATTACCAGTTAATTAATTCTTAATAATAGTTAATTAACCTTTAATTAATCTTTAATTGTGGATTAATTATCTCTTAATTAATAAAACTTAATTATTAATTAATAAAACTTAATTAAACTTCTTAATTACAAATTAATCAACCTCTCAAATCTTAATTAAGTAATTTCTAATTACAAATTAATTAATCTCTAATCATTAATTAACTAATCATAATCTTTAATTAATTAATTATTAATTAATTATTATTAATTAATTATTCTTAATTAATTACTTAATTAATCCTTTATCCTTAATTAATTAAATAAATAAATTATACTTAAATTTCTTAATTAACTTAATTAATCTCAAATCATTAAGACCTTAATTATCTTATGATAAAGCATCATTTTATTTAATGTGTTAATCATCATTAACACCTTAAAAATTTAGCTTTTGAAGATTATCTTCCTTTATTAAATGTTTTTAATTAAAATTTTAAAATAAGTTAAAAATTTACTTAACAATTTCAAGTTAAAACTTTACAAAATTTCCTCCAATCAATTACTTAAAAATGATTATTTTTATAAAGTACAGATTTTTTTAAAAAACAAGATTCATTTGAAATTTAAAATTACTTTATTTAAATTTAAAAGTTCGTTTTTATAAAACCTGAAAACCTTTTTTTTCAAAACTGTTTAAAATTTTTTGCTTCGGGTCGTACCCGAATGTCACTCGAGAGCCGCTCCGAGTTCCTTCTCCTTTCCTACTTTTTTTTAAACTTAGTTAAATTTTAAGTTTAAAAACCTAGACTCGATATACTCTCAAACTACTTGAGCATAAACTCGAGTCACCTCCCTCAATCACTCGAGCCTTACTTCGAGTCAATTCCTGCCCAAAATCCAAACACCAAAAACCACCGTGCACCCTGCACCATCCACGATGAAGCTCCGACCATCGCCTACACTTCCCACACATCGACGATCGCCTGCATCTTCGATCCTAACTCCCAAATCTCAAGCACAATTACGAAATCGAAAACAAGCCATTCAGTAGAAAGTGGAACCAGAAACTTCACCAGAAAATGTCTCGAACTCACGTTTTCGATCATTGGACATCGTGCCACCACGTCCTTAGCTTTGCCAGACTTCGACGCCACCGTTCCTAGAGTTTTGTGCCACTCGATGCACCATAGATGACCCTTTCATCCAAAATCCAGCCACGATCCAATTTAGGGTTTAAAAGATAATCGATCAACCCCCAACTCCATCATGGTTTAACACCTTCCAGATATTTTTGCCGAACACCTCATACACCCCGACCTCCTCCAGTTGAAGCCCCAACCACTAGAGATGCTTCGGCTACCAGAAAATCCCGAAAACCCAAATTCTGTTTATCTCAAAAATGCACATTCATTTCAATACTAATTTTTTTTATTTTTTCTTTAAAAATCCTTACTCTCTACATAGATTCAAGTTATAACCCTAAAACAACAAATTAAAACAATTTATTTAACATGTTTTTTTTAAATTTCTACTGAAAAATCTAAATTAACAAACAACTTCATACTTATCATGCTTATTTATATTTTTAATACTTATCTTAAGTAAAAACAAACATATTTTCTTCAAATCTCACAGCCTACATGTTAAAGTTTGAAGAGTACTTGATCTTTGATCCAGATATAAACCTGTAAGTTATAAAACAAGGATATATACAGGGTTTCAAACGTGCACACATATATACCTACATATTTATAGCATTCAAACCAAAATTACAAACATGCGAACAATTTTCACATCACAAACCACAATCTAAAGAAAAAGTTAGATGTTTACTCATAGATTAAAAAGGCAGATAGCTTTGATTATGAAAATAGGAAAGCTTGCTTTGAAAACTGAATCCTATAATTCTGAGAAACTTGAATTGCTGAGGTGATTTTAAAACTTTGATTTCTTGAAATGCTGATGCTTGATAAACTTTGCTTCACATTGCATTTGAAACTTGTTATAGGCTTTGATCTTATGATTCACAGTAGGCTTTTGAGAAATTTTTACAGGCTTGATTTATTTTGGGGATGTTTACAGGCTTTGATAAATCATAGGTTGAACAAAAATGCAGGCTTTGGTTTTCATTGAGTTTGAAGATGTTTAACAGGTTATTGAGTTTCGATTAGTTACTGGTTTTGAGGCAATGTGGATTACAGATTGAATTTGAATTACAGGGTTGAGGATATAACGGTTACTGGTTTTGTTCTTGAACTAGCAAAATGTTTTACAGGGTTTTGGATTTTGGTTAGAGGAATGTTTCAGGTTTGTAGATTCTTGTGGATTTCTGGTTTTTTGAAAATAGTTTATAGGTTTGAGTTTTCTTGCATTGAAAATGAAAAGACGAGGAAAGAAAAAGAAGAGAGGGGGGATGAATGTTTATATAGAGTTGAATTAGAATTTATTAAGATTAAAGAAAATGAAAATAATTTATGACACTTGTAAAATTCAACAACATTTGTCAATACAATTTTCAACTCCTTACACATGTATATAAAAAGAATTAAGAAGCTAACACTTGTCAGTATTTATTTTTATTTGTTTGAAAATGATTTAAAAGCCTTTATAATTAATTTCCTACTTAGTTAGTACATTTATTAATATATAAATGCTTTTCTTAGTTTATATACATAAAACTTTTTAAAAGAAATAAAATAAAAATCCATTAGATTCTAAATAAAATCACATAAATATATATATATTTAATTCATTTTTAAATGTCAATGCAAAACTATTGTACTTATTTACTATTAAATAAAAATTCCTAAATTTATATAAATAAAATTTCTTTTAAAGAAAATATTATAAAACAAATCTTATTTTAAATAAAAAGCTTGTTCATATATTTTATATCCAAAATAATTTTTTATATAATTATCTTTAACAATTCAAATTTAAATATAAATTCAAATTCAAATTCAATTTAAAATCCAACTTAAAAATCAATTCAAATAAATATATATTAATTTAAACAAACAAATTATTAAGTTTGAAAATAATAAGTCTATTTAAAATCTATTTATATCTATATTTAAAAACATCACATTATCGTTATTATTTGAAAATATCAACTTTTACCAATTTTAAATAATTTAATAAAGAGATTATCACATTTTAAATTCCTCGAAATTCTGGGATATCGCACGTTCAATTACTCTTAATGGATGGGATCTTGACATGAGAAGGAATAATTTTCAGACATGATTTCATCTATAAAGGGAGTTTCTCAGTGATTATTATTGACCCTATTATATAAAGTTCTCCTTTCATTAAGATTAAGCACAAGTTTTTGCCATTTTTCTGCCATGTCTCTCAAGTAGGCCTGATCGCTATGGTAGTTGTTCCTTTTAGGCTTGGACCCTTTGGAGGTTGAACTTCCACATTTCTCCTTGGATTTTCCCTCTAACCTTCCCTAGTAGTTTGCTTTAGCTGGTTGGTCGTTTTGACTCTTTTGTGGAGTTAAGTCAAGTTTTCCTTTGCATTTGTTTTTAAGCAAAGATGCATCCAAATCTCTTCTTGAATACTTTGCTTCATCTTTTCTTGTGACCTTGGTAGTTTTAAAGGATTTTAGAGCTATTATTCCTTACCAAAGTTCTTTCATCATCAATAATTGTTGTTCTAGGCTTTAATCTTGGTTTCAATATTGGTAGGTTGTCACGGTTCTGTCTACTGTCCAGGCATGTGTTTCCCATGTTAAAATTGGGAACTGCATTCTCTTTTCATGTTGTTGTCTATATGACATCTACATTTGTCGCATTAATTCATCTTGATCTCATTTCCCTGAAACAAAACATACTCAATTAGTTGTAAGAGAAAGTAAAAAAAAGTCAGAAGTGCATGCCCTCCTTTTAGACCCAAAAATGTTAGACCATAAACTAGTATAACATCCATGATGCGAATTGTGATAAATTAATCCTTTATTTGAACATATACGATGACATGATTAAGCATAACTCAATCAATGTCAACTCAATAGTGTTATCAAGGTCCAATTCATCACTTGAGACTTAGCGTATGATGGAATCATTAAAGAATGGATTTTTTTCTAATTGGCCTTCGAGGTAAAATATGCCAAAGTCCCTATGTTTTCTTGGATCATTCTTCTCGAGATCTTTTAAGGCCACATTGAGTTAACATATCTAAGGATTCATATGGGCTTTTAAGAAAAGATGTTCTAGGAAGGGCCATTGTCATGCCATCTTTTCATACGAGGTAGAAGGCAAGTAAAAAATTTTTGCAATAGCCAATTAAGCTCATCAATAGGCTATCTAGTCTATTCTTATATTCATAGTCCAATGTCCATATAATTATGCATATATGTGCTTAGCAGTGTATAAAGCTCCTTTCAAATAATTATATCAAGGTTTAGACTTGAAGAGTTTGAGTATTTGCACGTCTATGTCAATAACGTTCACAAAGGCATAGTCCAATAATAGTAGGTATTTCCAAGTCCTTGTACATATAAATTGTGGATGATTATAATCAAATAGATTATGTCCCCAATTTAATTTAGGGTTTGTAAGAGTTTGATTTTAAGGGCAGAGAAAACAAATGTTAGCCCCGATTTGCAATCCCGTATGTCCATATTTATAGGGGTTGAGCAGCTTGGCATTAAGCCCTATTCCGTCTCAAATATCTTCGACAAGATTGGCTTTGGTAACATTAACAACGTTGCCTATCATTAGCTTCGTCATGAATGGTTGTGCTTTAGTAACATTTGGCACCAATAAGGGGTGACATTTCTATGGTGCGATATCATCATGATGAATATAAGCTTAATAGAACACGTGAATGTTGATGGCTTCCAACATCGACAATTTATGTGCTGAGATACAATCGGTTGATTATTGGCGATGTCGGTTTAAGGCAGGACTAGCATTTATGAGAAGCGATGCCGATATTGGGCAACATTGTTGATGAGTTACTCCATCAAATGTCCATACATGTGATGTTGATGGCTGATGTCGTTAATTTCCATAAATTTAACAATCCCAACACCAAATTGGATGAATTTGCTCTTTCTCAGTACTTCTATATATTAATGCCACTCTTCATCAATGTTAAATGTCAATTCCACATCTAGATGATGCCGCCAATGACCAAACAAGAGCAACTTAATTCATAAGATCATCAACGTCGAATACCGCTACTACTATGGCGGCTTCAAAATTCTATTATTGTTATCTCTAAACAAAGACTAGTGCATGTTGACATTAAGGTCACTGAAGCTTTTGCTAAAAGCTATTGCTAAAGCACGTTGAAGCCATGAGGTGCCCACCCCTATAAATACAGACTTTGGGGTTATGGAGAAGTAGCGAACCTCTCTTACCTCTCTTCTTACATTCTACACTTTGTAACCCTAAATCAATTTGGGAATTTTTGTCGATTGCAACATTCAAACTTTATACACATGTGCGATTGATATTGAACTATAGAATAACATATTCGATGTGATTTATGGCTTGAATGGTGAATTAGCTTTGACTTTTGACCTGCATATCAACTTGACATTGGTTTGTGATGTGCATATCGACTTAGATCCTCTATGACATTCACAATGACTTCAATTGTTATATATATAATTGTTATATGGAGAAGTCAAGGATGACTTACCCTAGTGACCTAGCGTAAGATTAACATAGCCATTTCTTAACTGTTATCAATAAAAACTACTCCAACTTGATAGAAATCTTAAATAATATAGAAAAAAGATCAATGAAGAATGACAGTGAAAGCAAGACCACTTGAAAGAGTTGAAGGGATGCTTCAACAAAAGTTGAATGAGCTATGAGCTATCGAAGAGGTTGAAAGGGGACAAGGGCACCCTTTCACTTCAATTGTTTCCATCCAAAACGGTTGCTTCCACATGCATAAAGACGTTACGAATAAGTTGAGGAACACCTTTCAAAGGCAACCGATCACAAGATTTCACATACATGCCAAACCTTTTGACACAATGGGTTTCACCATCATTTACATTCCATAGAAGAATATTGGTCCATAGCAACCACTTCGAAAGTATAAATTACCTTTCGAATAGGTTGAAGCCATATAATTCTATAAAAAAGCATACTTAAGTCAATATAGCATTCTCATACACCAGAGGATGGAATTCTGCATTAGTCAACAAGCATGTCTTCGAAAGCTACCTTTAACTACCTTCCAACTCCTTCGAAGCCCTAAAGATTCACCTATCCACATAATCGAAACCCCACATCCTTCTCCACTAGCAACAACACATCAACAACAAAGTGAGGAGTTCTACACCTTTTGATTCTCAAAACATTCAAGTTCCCCTTAAAATCAAAATGGAAGGCGCCCTGATGTTGACAGCAATGAATGGTCCTCAAGGCATCCTTTCGACTAAGTTGAGAGGACTGATTTGAAATGGGCCAACCTTAACCTATAGATAACACCATAGAGGTCTTATTTTGGGTATCTGGTCCCATTCACTCAACACTTGTTCTATCTTGAATTTGTAAATCCTAATTCTAAAATTAGATTGGGGATTTGACTTCTTTGTATTACTTAAGATTCTAATAATAAAGGAAAATATTATCAAAGCATGTATATGGTATTTTTGGATATATTTGCTGATCTAATGCTTCCATGTGATTTTGGTCATGATCTAGTTATAACAATGTGATCGAAAGGTTATCATTTGAAGGTGTCAAAACCATTTAATATAACTGAAAACCTTATATCATTAGATCCTAGCCTTGAGTGACCTTGATCACTTCAAAAGGAGGTTTTGACATGATCCTAAGCCAATTCAACTAGTTCAAAATTTATTTTTCATAAGAGATTCAAGTGTCTCAAAAGCATTGGAAGGCTATTTAGAAAGAGTTACAATTACTACAACCTTTTCGAATGGTGTACTTAATGGAGATCTAAGTCTTTGATATTTTTTTGGTAAATAGATTCGAAGGGTATAAGCTACCTTCATATGTTCGAAAGGTGGTTTCGAAAGGCTCACTTACATGAACTTTGCTTTGGGGTGCTGACAAGTTTTCTTGCTAACATTTTTGGCGCTAGAAGGTGGGCTCGAACCTCCGACCTTGTTGAACTAACAACATTATTTCCTCTAACCCCATTCTATTCCAAGCTTACCTATTTTGGACTCTACACCACTATGCTTAGTAAAATTGGATAGTCCGAGTGTGAAGACCCGCAAATCCGTACTCCTTGAATGTACACTAATCTCCATAGATTAACTCAAGATGAACAGAAATACGAATTCTCATTGTTTAAGAAAAAGAAAAAAAGGTAGAAGAAGAGGGAAAAGATAGAAAATAACAGAGAAAAGAACAGAAAACAACAGAACAATATCAGAATCTCACAATCGCAGCGGAACAACATATAATAATAAATGAATAATCTTTAAACAAAGAACTATATCAGTTATTACATTACATTTCATTACATCAGAGTGTACAACAACAAACAGCGGAAAAGAAATACTATATACTAGTAATACGCCATGCCATCTAGCTTGCCTCCAGCAACTCCTGAATTCCAGAATATCCTGATAAACCTAACTCTTGACCGCCCGTGTGGAAATTGTTGGGCACCCAGAGTTTAGGAAGGAAAACAATAAACTCCGAGTCAGTCATGAGACTGGTGTGAGAACTCAAAACAGTTTATTTATCTTTAAAATCAAAATAGAGGAATATTTTTAAAGTCAATTCGCAATGCTTTTAAAAATGAGACTACCATAAGGCCTCCCGCACACACACACACATGCAAACGCAGAATCGGAGGATATTTCTCCTTATGATAGTCAAAGATGCTTGATACGCATTAAAAAGAACATTTGATATTATTACTAGTGCATAGTGTAGGAAAAATAATCATTTCGAAAGTAAAGATATAAATCTTAGCCAGCATAGGCATTCCGCACTTATGCCTACTATAGCTACCATCCAAACAGTGGGGCGCCACCATAAGTGAATGATAGGTTCTACAACTAATACCGTACAAGATCGTATTGTTTCTTTGGATTTCCAACAAATGGTCAGGCCAAGGAACTTCCCATTGCCACATGAGAACGCCTCTGGAAGGACGTCCCCGAGAACCAAACCGGATCTCTGCCAACACAAGGCCGGGTCACCCCTAACTGGGTAACTACTGACACGAGTATGCCATCCCCTGGTCCTTTGGGACCTTTATCCGAGCGCTCGTAATCAACATCACACCATAATAATAAAGTGTTTCAACATGAGTAAGTATCTGGGCTCCATACCATGATACCCCCCTTTTCCAGAAGGAAATGCACATACCTTAATGGGAGCCACCCCTCATAACCGTGCTGCATCTTTCCTGTTTTGACCATTCTGGGGTGTGAGGTTCGACGAAGTCTCGTCCACAAAGCCACGCTTTATACAAAAGCTGTGCTTTGGGTCAACAAATGATCATAGAAATGATCACAAAGATAAATAATCAAACAAATGATCATATCACAAATGATCAAACCATGATCATTTCACAGCAACACTCAGCATTTCACATTACCAAATTGGGAATATATTTCTAATAACCTTCAACTATATAACCTCTGAGCTCGTACGTCTCAGAGAAGGGTGTTAAGCTAAGAGAATAAATTCTCCGCCACCAACAGAAATATATTTGAAAGAAATCAGCTTTATATCTCAATTTGTAATGTCAGACATACTATCCATACAAGTCTGTTCCGAGCTCGAACAGAACAGAAGGCACTTACAAAGAAGTCCTTGCAATCCGGATATCCACAATCCTGATCGGATTCCCCATCACATATGGAGAACTCTATACCGGAGCAACTCGGTGTGGAGTCAATCGACAGGTCATCCTATCGGTCTCGCAAATATCTGGTCCTCAACACCGGTCATCAAATGTAATCCATAACGACGTATCACATACTCAGAATGGGTTATACGACCCCAAGGTCCTTTCCTGGATAACCCGAATAGTGAGTGCTTATTCAAAAATAAGTGTGGCATTCAAATTCAAGCAAATCACAACAAATACCTTTCAAAGGTAAATATTGATAGTCGGTTATTGAACTATCAATGGATATGCACACATCACCAGATTCCAAATAATTTTCCAAATTATTTATTTTCCAAAATATCTTTACAAGATATATAATTTCAATATGTCAAAAATAAATCAATATTTATTTTTAAACAAATTCCCCTTTTCATTTATAAATTCCATAATGAATTTATATTTCAAAATATTTATGAATAAACGATTTCAATTATTCATTTTCAATTTATCTTCAAAAAGATAAATTCTCTAGACTTTTCATTTCACATTGGAAAAACATTTCCATACTTATTTAATAAGTAATTCACAAGTCTTTTTATTTTCTATACTTGGAAAATCTTCAATATACTTGAATCGAAATTAAGTATATATTTCATTCTTTAAGGAAATCATTCTCTTAACATATTTATTTGGGCCAAAACGAATGTTACGTAAAACATCGTTACGACAACCCAAAATCACTACTATAAGGATTCGAAATTAAAATAGATATATAAATCCCAATACTATACAAAACATTTCCTTTCGGAAATCATTTACTATAACAACAGTATTATAGTCCACCATTTCCTTCTATTTCTCGAAAACGTCTATTTCAACAATAAATGTTGAAATCTATGGTTTCGAATCTTAACACATTTAAAACATCGTTAGATTGTTTTAATTCTATTTAAAATATCATATCCAAAACATTTTCTTTAACATATTCTTCACTATTCAAAACGTGAATATACTACGTTAACCAATTTCATCGTTTCTATACGTTTCATTTTAAAGGATTATTCACTATCTAAAATGTGAATATAACTCCATTAATAAGTTACAACATTTTACTTATCAAAATAAGTCGTTGCGAATTTATAAAACAATGTTTATAAATTCCATTTCTATTTATTTTATAACTACTTCCTTTATAAATCTCCTTTATTAACCTATCCAATTTATAACTCAATTATATACCGAATTCCATATTATAAGTTAAATGCTTATAATTTATTTGTTTGCAAAATCGTTCTTTTTAACTTCCCAAATTATAAATCTTATAACTTATAAGATTCATTTATTTATCCAAAATCTATTCTTTTAATAACCTTACAAATTTTATAAACCTACTGCTTATAAAATTCCATTTATAACTTCACCGTTTATAATTCTATAATTTCATTCATTTATGAAATTCATTCACAATTCATTCTAACACTTATAAAAACTCGTTTTATAATTCCAAAATTTTAATTTATAAATTAACAATTTATAAATTAACAATTTATAAATCTTTTATAATTTCATCATCTCTGATTTATAAAACAATCAAATTTCATAAATCCTATTTTTAAACTTTTTTATAATAAATTCAAAAATCCCGATTTAAACCATTTTATAAAATCATTAACCCCATATTTTCAAAAATCAACTTTTAACTATTTTCTCAGAAATCATAATTTTTATAACATTAAAATTATAACGTTTATTTATTTAAAATGAATCAATTCCAAAAATATTTTATAAACATATACTTTCAAAAATCACTTTAAAATCCTTTTAAAATTCCAAAATTTGGCCCAATGATGCTACATACCAAATAGTCAATCACGACAACAACGATATCATATATCAATATGATAATCAATCAAATATCAAAATATCTAAAACAAAATAAATACTGTTGAGGAATCCAGATGGATCCCTCCAACCTGTTTTCCTGCATCCAAAGATGTTAGCACAATACCAGTTCCGTTCCAGTACGAAATTATCGCGGTATATGGGATTTAAAATATTATCCGCTTAATAGACGGCGCAATAGGGTCTCATCCGCTATATACTGCAGGAAATCAATTCCAAGTACATAAATAATACCAATTTCACTGTTTATGAAATATTCGCGGTATATGTTTTTAATAAATAACCTCCGCTTACTAACGGCGCATAATGTCTATTTTAATAATCAATAGATAACAATCATCATTCAAACATGCATTCAAGAATTTTAAATCTAATTATTTAAAATTAAAATCGAAACTGATTCGATTGAGTGAGAAGTTCTCACCTTGATTTCAATTCCGTTTTAGCGATTTATTTCGAATAAAATTAAACGGACGTTTAATTTTACCCGAAATTCTCACTAACTCCAAACGACTCCAATCCAATTCCATAGCGTAGTGCTCGTCCATACGATTCCAAAGCAACTGGTTTCACGCGTTTTCGACCTCGTATGAAAAAGATATGATTTTTTTAAAGATACAAGAATTTATATATCAATTTACAACAATTTTTTATATTATTTTCTAAACCTACAAATCCAAGCCGTTCATTCCTTAGCAAAGAATCAGGGCTACACTTATGTTCTTCTCCCCTTCAGCTTGAACACGCACGAACCCAACTTTAGCCGCCCCTAGGGTTTAATTTCGCAATCACCTCGCTGACTTCCACCACGATCAAGTGATGCCAAATGAACGGCCATCACGAACACCACCAACGCCCCAATTCTCGTCCAGCTCGGTTGCGCCTGTGCATCGAAAAACGTGCGCGACCGTGCCCCCTTCCAGCTCGATTTGTGGCCACCACGTCATGATCCAGACGATCATCGCCGTATGGATCGATAGAACTCGCATAGATCTACGATATTGTTGTTGAAAGTTTTGTGAATAAATGTGTGGATTGAAAGAAATTAAAGGGAGATCGAAACAATTTTCTGGCCATCGAATTTCAAGATGGCGGCCGGCCATTAAACCCTAGGCTATTATTTTTTTTATTTGTGAAAGATAAGTGTCTATTTATAGAAATCTATCGAACACTATTCATTCCGGAATTTCCAAACTCCGATTTACGCACGGTGACCAGCGTTTCTAGGGTTTATCTCGCGTTCCGGACACAATGGAATAGGTTTCAGAAGCAAATTCGGTCATCTGTGCGAGTTATGGCAATAAACGTTCAATTTAAAATTAAACCGATTAAACGATTTTCTAGGCGTTTTAGCTTGCACCGGACAAACGGTAAATCCGATAGATATGAAATTTTAAACCATACAATAATATCACATTATGGATCCGATGAAACTGGTTTTGTCGAAATCCGAGACTGTTTGAAAAATGACTATTTTAACTCGCCAAATTAATATTAAAAACAATTTCGATGCGTTTCGAGCTGCCACGATCAAACGATAACTCCGATTGCTACGAAAATTGAAATCCGGTAATAACAAGCTATTACGGATCCAATGGAACTAGTTTCGTCCAATTCTGAGAATGTTCGAAAATTGGCTATTTTCACTAGTCGATTAAATATTAAAATATCCAATTTTCACAAATAAACTTTTAGTTCGATTTTAAAAGTTCTAAAACAACATTCTAACTTCAACATGATAAAATAAAATTTTACAAATCATTTTCAATCATATTAAACCCAATTTTCAATTATTTATGTATTTCCAACTATTTAATTATCGATTTAATTTATCCAATTAAATCCAATTATTCAAAATAAAATTTATTCGACTTATTAATTCACTAATTAATATTTAAAATTAATTAAATATTCAAATTTTAATAAATTAAAATTCTGGGTCGTTACACCGAGCAAGAATACTCGAAGTCACACTCACTTTGATTCTCCTATGGAACTATTGAAGATTTTAGACTATATGAAGAGTGAATGTTGAGATTAGAAGCTTTAAGGTTCATAAAGAGAAAGAGAGCTGAATGTTATGACCCAAACAAGTGGAGTTTAAGCCACTTTCTCATCAGCTCTACACCTATCTTTGCCTTACTTGGAGCAAAAGATAAGAGTGATAACTCGTTTGACCAAATGAAGAAAACAATCCAACTCTATACCAAAGGCACTATCTTTGAAGAAGGGATGATGGCTGATTACAACACCTTTGCACAAAAATGGCATTAAGAAACAAGTGGGTCATTTCCTTAATGTGGGCTTCAAAAGGTTTTTAAAAAAATTGGTCATCGAGGGTGAAGCTTCAAAATCAAGCAATAAAACTCTATAAATCATCCCCAAAAGACAGGCTTCAAGTCAAGATTTCCCAAGCAATGCAATCTGACTACGTCGATTGAGAATGTTTATTTGGTAGCCAAAGAGGAACTCAACCATTGGCCATCTCAAAAGAAAAAGCCTAAATACAAAAGGAATTAAGGAGGACCCTACTACCACTATCATATCGTGAATAGGCATGAGAGAAATCAGTGTTCAACACTTGAAAGAATGGTAATAAACATTTTCAGACAAGGCAAAATCAATGGATTTGTAAAGCGATCTTAGTCAAATTCTTTAAAGCACCACTTTTCTAAGAGAAATCTACATGGTCCGGATTAAATTCTCCATAAACTTGGAGACTACCTTATATGTTCAAAGCTTTTGGCCCCCGAGTTGGACAGGTCTAAGCGCCTTTAGGAGGGAGGTTAGAGTAAGCCTTTGTCCACGCCATGCTATAGCTAGGATAAAGCATCAACAAGCTTTTGATTGTGCCACACTATGGCTTGATAAAGGCGCCTCCTGGAAAGAGGATGGAGTAAGTCCTTGGTCTCACCACACTATGGCTAGGCCAAGGAACTGAAACAATCCTTCAGTCCCGCCATGCTATGGCCTGGCAGAAGCACCCCCCTGAAGGGAGAACGGAGTAAGCCCTTGGACCCACCATGCTTTATCCTTGCCAAGGCACCAAACAATCCTTCATGCTCGCTTATAATGCCTGGCTGGAGCACCTCCTGGAGGGAGGTTGGGCAATTCCTTGGGTCTTGCCTGTGGATAAGCTAACCATGCTAACCAGACAAAAAGGGAAGAGTTCCAAGCCCGAGAAGCGACACATCAAACAATGACGACATACGAAGCCTAAAAGATGGCACATGTCAAAAGAATCAAATCCTAAAGTGTGTTGTAGAACAGACGGCTCAAATAAGGATCTATAGCCATAAATTGATTTCCAAAAGAGGATTTCTGGATTACCGAACCAGGGTTTAGGTCAATTACAATTATTTTCTGGACTACACTTATTAAACCTTGAATCTAGGTGTTGGGACTTTTACTATTGACTTTTGGTCTACATTAAACTCGAATCTGGGTTTGGGAACTCTTACTATAGATTTCTAGACTTCGCTCATTAATTCCTGAATTTAAGCTTCAAGACCACTAATATTAGACCTTTATTATAGAATTCTGGTCTTCTAATAGTTTCTGGATCAATCTCAGCAATACCAGAATCTGGGTTTTTTGTCTTTTGTTGTTTCTAGATTAAGGTTTCTACACTGGTATTATTTGGGCCCAAGAATGGATTCCTAATCATCCTATCTAAATTCCATATGATGATACATGTAGTCTTATTATTAAATGATTATTCTTGGCTTTCTATCAGTTATTTTCGAACATTTATAATTAATACCGTAGTTAGATTTTTGATTCTCTATTATTTCAATAATTAGATTTTTTGGTCTTCTATTAATAAAGTTGGGTTAAGTTTCCTAGCTCTCTCTCATCACTACTAAAGTTAGGACTCAAGACATTCAATCATATCCAATTTTGGAATTTCTTCTCACTTATAATCATTATTTTTGCACAATGACCTATTCACTTTAATTACTTAGATTTTTGAATTCTTAATATTGTCACCAATAATTTGAACAAATTACTGAAAATGTTTTTGAATAGGTGGCAAATTAATGAAAATTAATGTTGTCTACTATGCAGTTTCCAAGAAACCAGGATCAGTAAGGAAGACAAAATGGACCAACAAATGCAAAAACTATAGTCCAAGCTGTCAAAAAACAGATTCCAAAACAACTTTACAAGAAAATACTACGAACTAGGTGATATTTACATAATTTATAAAATTATTTAAAAGTTTATAGAACAATAGAATATTTCATAAATTTTGAATAGCCTCATCTAGATTATCAGTAATTAAAGGATCAACAATATGTCGAATTGCTATATAAAGAATCTCTTTAAGCTTCTTTTTCGTTTTCTTTATTTCATCTGCATCACATGGATTAAATATGATTCTTTAAAGCATTGTTGAAAGCTTTGGCACCACTAAGGTTTTTTTTTCTTTTTTATATCGGCAATGTGCTTTCAAAGAAGACATTTTTCATGCTCAAGTTTCTAAATTCTAACTACATACTCAATTATGTGCTTCGGATAGCTCACTTTTTGCTGATCATCAAGATATTTCATCATTTCAAATTTGATGTTCATACAACATTCTCCTACTACCTTCTCATCTAAACCAGGAGGAGGGATAGTCGTAGGTGGAAATTAATGAATAGCTAAAGGTGAGGACCTTGTCGCGATGGACGAGGCGATCAGAGAAGTTGGAAAATTGATATTTTGAATGTCATCCCCCATAATAAATTCCAAGGATTTCCACTGTGCTTGACTATCTTTTAATTTTATCCCCAAATAGCTTAATTGTTGGAGAAGTTTAGACATGTCTTGATCAAAGTCGATTGAGCGGTTTGATTTAATTTGACGTATTAATTGAGAAATTGTTTCGTCTTTGTCCTTGATCTCCATTTTGAGACTTCTAATCTGACTGTTAAGGTCCCTAACAATCAAATTGTGAAGCAAAAAATTTCTACGCCATTCTAACGCTTCAGCGGTGCCTTAGAGACGAGTAGATAGAGGATCTTTAAGGAGGCTCCTATTTTCAATATCCGGTAAAAACTTATCTCTGATGTTGGTAAAATGAGATAATGAATCTAACGACAGCAGCATGGTAGACAATTGTAATTCCGATTGAAAAAACAAAAAACAAAATTAATACCCAAATAACTAGTTTCTTTTATTACAATAACCGATGTTACAACTCAAGAGGAAATAAAACAAACGGTACAATCTCATTATTACAATTAAATACTTGTTTTGTAACACTTAAAGTTGAGAAACAACATTTTTGACTTTGTTCTAAGAATTAGTTGATGAGTAACCGTTGAATGAAAAGGGCATTAAATCCATCTGGGGTAATAATTAGAGGATATTTGCTATTATCCCGTTCCCCGGTAGGAGGACTATCATGACCGTATATTAATTTGGCATGGTGTGTTTGAATTTCCTTAAGAATACTTTCATTTTATTCGCCAAGAAAATCGATATGAAGGTAGGAAAGTTGCATATATAGCCACTGAAGGTCTCTAAGAAAGCAATATCTAGCCAGTTTTTAGGATTTCAAAAGCGAAACCCTTTTTAAAAAGTCTCTTCTTAATATGACAAATTTGTTAAATAATCTCTATTAATAGAACTACTCAAGAGACATGTACTCTCTAATAATGTAAAAAAATACAACTAAGTATAAAAGGAACTAATATAAAAAATTCACATTACATAATTACAATTGTTCATCGGTTCATACGAACTGATTTTTTAAATAATTCGGAAATAAATTTATACTTATTATATTTGAATTTTTTCGAAGGCAATTCCCGAGGGATATATTTGTCTCGTAGTAAATTCCAGCAAGTCTCCAGTTGTTTGTTAGGTCCAAACTCAACCAAATATCTCCTATGTAAATGTCCAAGCAGACCCCTGCTAAAATCATCAAAGTATGAGAAATATACGGTTGAGTGTCTACAATAAGCTTTGTATAAGAAGTCCACTAGAATATCCTTATCCTCAATCAACATCTAAAAGAGTTTAATTAACTCTCGGTTCTCTTCCAAGAGCTCGTCATATCGAAGATGCGCCTTTTCAGCCGGGGAGGCAACTTCTTGATCTTTAAAGGATGCAAAAACTATGGCGTTTTTATTAAGCTTATAGTACTTGTTAGAGAGTGCGTTATGTTCCTTTAGTTGTTTATCTAACATCTTATACAAGTAATTTGTTTCCGCTTGTTTTCTTTCAAGCTTGGTTTTACAAAATTGAATGGATTTCTTCATTATCTAAAATAAAAAGATATCGACTATTATTATCTTGGTAGTGAAAGCCATTTAGACAAAAACATCCCACACCTGAGAAACGGGAATTGAAGTTTATGGGGCCTGCTTTTTCCTTTTTGTTCTCCAATATCAATATTGTGTGGCTTCTTCGTGGAGATCAAAAGCCTTAGGAAGCTCAATTTGACTTACATCACGACCACTAGGATCGGGGTTAACTTTTCCAAAGCCCTAGGAATATCATCGCTAACCCCTCCACGAGACTAGCATGATTACCTCGGATGCCGCCTAAACCCTGATCTTTATCACCATTGTTAGGGTTATCATCATCATTGTCATTGTCATTTCCATCTTTCTTAACAACGATTTCATCAACATATTCTTCTTCATTAGGATCAAAATCTCCTTCTATATAAGGGACTTCGAAAGATAAAAGTTTTTCAGCGTCAATTTCGGCTCTCTCGGGAACTTCAATCCCTCGCTCAATTTCTTTGATTTTGTTCATAAATCTCTTGATTGGAGCATGATTAGGTGAGTGGAAGCTTAAGTCTAGATACTTTTCCTTATTGTCGAAATAAGCAAGCATAAGAGCATCCTCATAAGAATTCACGATGATGTTTTTAAGGGACATGCTCAATTATTGCGATCCCTTTTGCTTGAATTAAGAAATCATATTAATGGCCTTTGTTAACGAATTTTTATTCTTCCCTAGCTTCTTCTTGAAAGAAGATTGTTTAGCAACCATCTGAGCCTTCTCTTCCTAAGACTCTTTTAAAGTATTTTTTTAATGCCAAATTCTCATCAACTACGACTTGCTTCTCTTTCCTCTCCTTAGAAATGATGGATTTCACTTGAGCAACTGAGATGCCCAAACTTTCTTGTTCCTTTACTGAATTATCTTTAGCTTTATAAGAGGAAGTAATTTGGCTATTCAGAGTTGAGATTTCTTCTTGAAGCTTAGATGCCTCAACGGAAGACTTTAAAGCGCATTGTTGAAGAGTGCACCAATTTTTAGAAATTTGAAAGGTAATTTATGGCACGAGTCAGAATTCAGTAAGAAATAAGTAATAAATTGGATGAGTAATATGAAACATACCAGAAGTTGTTGCTTAATTAGTGACCAAAAATGTCCTATCGGGTCAGGAACAGAAGAAGGTGGATGAATGGAAGTAAATGAGGGAGAATTCAAAGTTGACTGTACCATCATATAAAAATCATTTGGACAGACAAGTAAAGGGGTTTAGAGGGATTCAACTCCAGTGAAGGATTTGAAGTGCCAAAATCCTTTTGCATCTGTTCGATGACGATACGAGAATTATACACAACAATGCAAAACATGAGGTCGTTCTTTGTAAGAGTCATTTTGGATAGGTCAATAGAGGTTTCAGTGGTAGGATCCTCTAGAGTTTTGCCTACACTAATAGTTTCACCCTATTTTGGAGGAGGAGAAGATTAGATATCGCCGTTTGAGTCTTCTTAGGAGAAGGATCTGCCATAGTCATTCCACTCAGTTTCCTTTCAGCGATCATCCATAACCTAGCAATGGCTTGGGTCGGAGCAGAAGCGCTAGATTTAGAAGTTGTAGGGAGTGGATCTTTGTGGTTAATTCACTAGGGGGCAACCGCTAGAATCCATAAAGCATGTTAATAAAATGATTAAAGAGTAACATAATGGTAAATTACAAATGTTACATACAAGCTTAGCAGGTAAATCCGAACAAATTGTAGACACAAGGGAAACTTTTTTGGGATCAACCAGAGATAAGAAACACTTGGTCATATAATTGTGTTAGACAATAGGGGGTTGTCCAAGAACTCTTTGACCAGCGGAAAGGAGGCAATATTTTTGAAGATTGTTTGGCGTTGATAGTGTTAGTCTATTCCTGATACTATTCGAAGCAGTGGTCAATAGCTTCACCATTCCCTTCCCCTCATTGTCGATATCTTTAGGAGTGGGACCCAATAAGAAAACGTTATTTGGAAAAAAAGAAGATAATTCAATGAAAATGAAAATAGCGATTGAATTACGAGGAGAAGAGAAAACTCCAATTATATTTGGTAAACATTCAATGTTGAAGAATTATGTCCCCCAATCTCAAAACTCGTTTACTCCCTCTGAAATTAGTTTCTTATGGTAATTAGCCATGAAAAATTGGCTATTAAGATAGCTAAGTTTAACAAAACTCACTATAGTTGATAACTTCAGTGCTGGAGAAGGAATGCTTGATTCTATGGCACGAGCTCTTGTAACACCGTAATATTTTATGAGAACTATAATTAAAATGAAACTAAAAGCGCAATTGGTGTAGTGGCAAAAGGCGCATGTTGACTTAATTAGTGACTAGGGATCAAGGCCCGTTATCGCGCAAAATCTGGAGCGATGTATTTTTTAGTTGGTTCATTTCCAGTGATTTTCCTACATATTTCAGGATTGTTTCTTACATGTGGCGGCTTTATATTCGCTATAGTGATGTACTAGGATGAGATGGCTAAATGCTATTGGTTGAGTGATGTGTATGGGCTAGAATGGATAACCATTAAATGTACGAAAGAACCAGATTTAATCTAAAATAACCTAACGAATTATATTCACTCAAACAATCTATAAATAAACCATCTAACCTAAACTTAATCTCTTATTCAGCCGTTGCCATAATTATATAGTAAAACTAATGTGTATTATTCTTCCTCCTTTTCTCGACTAAATAAACAAATCTCTACCAAATAAAATTATCCATATATATTCGAGCAATTTGGGGGATATAGAAGAATCAAAGAGAGAAAGATTAAAGCAAAGCTTTTTTTGAATTTATGCAAGCTCAAGTGTCAAGTGAGTGGGAATTAATATGAAATATAAATATAAAGTAGTTCAATTTCAGTTCTTTTCTAGCACATTAATATGAATTTATTTCTATTATTAATTGAGAATAGATGTAAGTTATTACAACTTCTTCTTCTTCCACTTCTCAAATACAATTCATATTTGGTTTAAAATATGAGACATATAAATTGTTTATTCATGTTTTGTGGCATAAATAAAATTGAAATCTATGTAAATTATTGTATCTTCTTCTTCTTTCTCATTTCTATTCATGTTGTGTTTGAAATTTGGAACAAACTAATTGTTATTCATGTTTCATGGCATCAATAAGATTGGTTTAATTAAACTGAATTAGAGTTGTTATTCAATTTCTTATAATGGAACTTGTTAGTCGAATAAATTCAAAATATGTTACTTGAATAAAATTATGGTTTTGACTGATATAATTACATAATTTTGAATATAGTTTTGGAACAAAATTGGGAAGTCTAATTGGCATGATTGTTTGTTTTATATGTAGCCCAATAATGTAAAGGTGGAATTTTGTGTAATTAAATGGTTTGTGGCAATTGGGTAAAATTTTTGTACATATCAAATCTCTAAAAGGAGAACTTTACTTAGGTTGGAAAAAAATATATAAATTAAATGGACCCTAAAGGCTACTGCAAATCTGTAAAAAATGACACAAAAATTATAGACAAACCATACAGACTGAACACACATGAAACTGAAATGTTGTTTATGTAAGAAAATAGGAAATTGTGAAATAACCAAATTGGATGTAAAAATGGCCTAAAGGAGATTAATAGAAATAAACAGTATGTAAACTATAACGGTAAAATCAATTAATCTAGAAGCAATTTGGTAGGCATACCTTATAAAGGTCTGGATAGGTTTTTTATGAAGTTAATACCAAAATATAGCTTTCGTCGCACGTACTAGGAGCGGACAAGTAGGTTCGCAAGGATGTTTGTTAACTTTCATAGGTTGCTAGTACACCGGATAGATAGCATCCGCAATCATAGTCTTCTTCAGGAAGATCGATATGGACGAAACCGGACAAGTGTGCTCCGACTTAGCCTTCTTTAGGCAGATCGTTGGAGGATTTTGCATAGCCAACTCATCTGCAGACACTCTTTCGGAGGACCTACACATTGGGTAGGGAAAGTCGATATTGGTGACCGAGGAGACATGAGGATAGGAGTCCTGTTTGATGGACGATGAGTGCAACTACAAGGTCCTGTGAGGTTGTTTGATTTGGCGCCTGTTAGACGTAAGAGGCATTTAGTCACAGTGCAAAGGTGAAGAGCATGACTTTCACGCTATAGCACGTGAATAGGTAAGGACAACTGGTCTAGTACGTCAATTGATGTATAGTATTGTTGCATGGCTGACTTCCCTAGAGTGACCATAGACTTTGTTTTCTTAGGAACTACAGTTAAAAAAGATTTACTACATTATATTGTTCACCCTCTATGATATCTAAAGAAGACCTACAATTTACTGTTTTATTCTTTCTGCTTCATTTTGTTTCTCATCCACTAGACTTTGTATCCGACCCATTCTTTTTTTTTTCCTATTTTCCGCATATCATAGGAGGGTAAGTCTAGGTTGTAGCTCTTTGTAGCTTGGAAAATCATTAGAGCAGTTGTTATCTTCAGCTTTTGTTTCTTTTGTTTAATGTACATCGTTTCTCTTTTCGGTACTTTACTCCATATATACGGACCTATATTGTGAACTTTGTTATGTTTTTATGATTTGGTGGAGAATACTTGGTCCTTTTGGTTTTAGAAATAAATTTGGAATAACGATGTTTTTAATGAAACTATTTTACTATTAACTTATAATTAGTGAATGTTTTCTTCCGTGGTAATATTTTAATCATTTTATGCTATCACCTTAATCTCTTTCCTATGTTGTAGATTTTTTTTGGCCCGATCACCCGCGCTTCTAGTCAGGTCCAATTTTTGGGTACCTAGAGGTGCGGGGTGTCGCAGTTGGCATCAGAGCTAAGGTTTTGGTAATCCTAAAAATATTGTAAAAATATAATCGTTTTTGAAATTTTTTTAGTGGATATTCCAAATAATACTTTTAAAAGTATATGTATATAATTTGGAAAAAAAAGGAAATATTAGAAATGGCTCGTTCATAACTTTTCCTCCCTATCTGTTAAACAATTTATGAAGTAACGAATCCCATTTTTTATTATTTACAATTAGAAATGTTTGAACCACATGATATCCTAGAAGTTCCATGCTTTAATATGCCTGCTTGGTTCAAACGTTATTTGCAGGCTATTGCACGAGAAGAGCTACCAGCTAGGGATACTACTCCGGTGGTAGGTGCTGCAACCCATTCGCTAGGCATTCTCGATTTTCCTAAGTCATGCACGGACTACACTAGCTTAGAAGGCAAGCCATTTCTTAGCACCGAGCCATATACCGAGGTGAAAGCTTGGATCCGTAGTTGTGAGAGAATATTTGGACTTATGGGATTGGAGGAAATGGCTTGGAGGCATTTGGCTTCATGGCAGTTGCAGGAAGAGGCTCTTTGTTGGTGGGTGATTGTGAAGGATGAAGCTGATAATTTGACTTTGGCGGATTTCCGTACTAGGTTCAAGATACATTCTTATTGCAAGCTGAAGAGCAAGTGCAGCTAGAGCAATTTATACAGCTCAAGAAGGGGGATATAATAGTTAAGGAATATGTTAATCAATTCAATGAGCTTGCCTGATTTGGACTAGACCTAATCAATACTCCTTATAAGAAGGCACCGAAGTTTACTAAAGGTTTAAGTCAGCCACCGCATAGTTTTGCGATGAGCCACATTCTAACGGGAGCCACTTCTGAGGGATTGGTAGATATGGCTTTACTTGCGGATAATGAGAAGAAAGGAGATGTGGCATAGAAGAGTGATTAGAAGAAGTAGTGGAAAGGAAAGAGGAGAGGAGGAGGAGGGTCAGGTGGAAATAGGAAAGTTCCAAGAAAGGAGTGGAAGTGCAATACTTTTGGGAAACCACGTCATCTTGCAAAGGATTATAAAGGGGTTGGGTAGCGATCAAGACCAAGGTGCTATCTTTGTAATCAAGTGGGGCATATGAAAAAGGATTGTCTGCTGAAGCCTAAGTACAGTTTATAGACACCATCATAGCCAACTCAGAGTTATGCTTTAGAGGCAGCTCCTTCCTCTAGTACTCGTCTGGTTGTGGACAAGGGAAAGAAGGTGATCATCGAAGGTGTGTTATCTATCTCTAATTTTCCTTTTTGTACCCTATTTGATTTTGGAGCTTCGCACTCTTTTATATCTAGTAATCTGGTAGAAGGTCTTGGTCTTGATGCTTGCTTAGTGACCGATACGATAGTAATATCAAATCCCATAGGAGGATCGGCCTATTTTTCAATGTTATGTCGGGATTTGAAATTATTTATTTTAGAGGTTAAGTTTGACTGTAGTGCCTTTGTATTTTGTTTTCTCGAGTTCGGGTTGATTCTTGATATTGATTGGCTATGCTTGTATGGTGCTGTTCTTGATTGCGATAAGAGGATAGTAAGGTTAGGCACTTATGGTGGGCGTACCATGGAGGTATCTTGTCGTACTAGAGGATCAGTCATGTTGAGCTACCTTTATTCTCTTGACTTATCGCCTAGTAGTTTGAGTTCGGTACCCATTGTTGGATACTTGCCTGATGTGTTCGAGGTGGTTGCCGGCCTTCCACCTTGAAGAGATCGAGTTCTTATCTTACCGATAACGCTAAACCAGTTGCTTACCGGTAAGGCATATGGATCCCAAGGAACGTTGTGAGTTGAGCAAGCAGATTAGAGAAATTTTAGAGAAGGCCTTCATTCGTAGGAGCATTTATGAGTGGCGTGCACCCATCTTCTTTGCCACTAAAGCGGATGTCTCTCTCAGGCTTTGCGTGGATTATAGAGTGCTTAATAAGTTGATGAAGAAGAACCGTTATCCTACTCCCCGTACGATCTCTTCGACCAGCTAGTAGGAGCCAAGGTATTTTCGCAGCTCGATTTGGCCATGGAATTTCATCAGTTGCGTATGGCAAAAGATTACATCAAGAAGCCTTTGTTTAGGACTCCGGATGGGTTATTTCGGAGATTAGTCATGCCATTTGGGCTAACCTATACTCCGATATATTTTATGGAGTTTATGAGTTGAGTATTTCATGAATCATTGAACAAATTTGTGGTGCCATTCACCGACAACATTTTGGTTTTTGTGAAGTAAGAAGGAGCATATTGTTCACTTAGAAGAAGTGCTTAGGACCCTACGAGCACATAAATTGAAGGCGAAGTTCTCCAAGTGCCACTTTTAGAGGATAAGGTTCTCGTTTTGGGACACATCATTTTGAAGGTTGGACTTGTAGTAGATCCGGTGAAAGTGGCGGCAATACAGGATTGGCAGACCCTTAAGAATGCCATAGACATAAGAAGTTTCCTTGGTCTGATGGGCTATTAAAGGAAGTTGATTAAGGACTTCACTAGGATAATAGCTCCACTTACTACCCTCGCCAAGAAGAACGGAACTTTTTTTGGGATGCCAAGTGTGAGGATGCCTTCGGTTGATTGAAGGAAGCTTTGAATACCATGACCATATTGGTATTACCGGATGGAACCAAGCTTTTCTCAGTTTATACAGATGCTTGTTGTATTAGGCTAGGGGCAGTACTGATATAAGAGGGTAGGATAGTGTGTTATGCGAGTAGACAGTTGAAAATGCATGAGAAGAACTACCCAACGCATGATCTTGAGTTGGCAGCTATAGTTTTTGCTCTCAGGTCTTGGAGGCACCTTTAAGAGAAAGAGTTGAGCTTTTCATGGATCATAAGTTTTTGAAGTACCTATTCTCTCAGAAATACTTAAATTTGAGACAATAAAGACGGTTGGATATTTTAGCCTCTTATGACATTGAGATTTCCTATACCCTTGGCAAGGGTAATGTAGTGGAAGATGCATTAAGTAGACGCAAAGTGTTTAAGCCTTGTGTTTTTGGAATGGAAGCATTTGGAGTACACTGCTACCTTCGATTTTAGACCTCCATCGGATTTAGCTCTGGGATTTGTTAGTAGCCCTCGACATCCTGCCTACTTTAATGGACCAGATTGTAGCAAGGCAAAGTGAAGACAAGGAGTTAAAGGACATTTTAGATAAGCTTGGTAGAGGAGAGTCATCACCAGATCTTCGTTGATATACCATGGACACTAGGGGATTCTTAGAAGAGATAGTAAACTTTGTGTTCCCCGCAGTGAGGAATCAGTGTTGGTCGATTCATATCATTCTAGGATGACAGTGCACCTCGGTGGTGATAAGATGTGCCGAGATATGAAGAGGGTATTCTTTGGTCCAGAATGAAGAAGAGGGTTGCGGAGTATGTACGGAATTGTATCACTTTCCATAGGGTAAAGGTGGAACAAAAGATGCTCGGAGGACTATTGCAGCATTTCGATATTCCATTATGGAAATGAGAGAGCGTCTCTATGGACTTCGTGGATGGATTACCAAGGTCACGAGAGGGAAGACAAGCATTTGGTCATTGTGGATAGATTAATGAAGAGTGCTCATTTTATACCCATTAAGAGTAATAGGTAAAAAAATTCATTGGCGACTCTTTATGTAACGGAGATAGTTAGGCTTCATGGAGTTCCAGCCAGCATTATGAGGGACAGAGATCCATTGTCCACCAGCAAGTTTTGGAGGAGTATTCCTCAAGTATTGGGAACGTAATTGAATCTATGCACGGAATATCACCCTCAGATAGATGGACTGACTGAGAGGGTAAATAGGGTTTTGGAAGATTTTCTAAAATTGTGCCTCATTGACTTCGGTGGCTCTTAGGAAGACCACCTATCATTGGTGGAGTTCGCATATAATAAAAGTTATCAAGCAAGCATTGGGATTGCACCATTCAAGGCCCTCTATGGAAGACCACGTAGATCACCGACCTATTGGTGGGATACCACCGATTGGATCTTGCTTGGACCAAACCTGGTGAGGGAAACTTTCGAGATGGTGGATTTCATTCGCAAGAGTTTGAAGACTGCAAAATATGTACAAAAGTCATATGATGACAAAGGACATTTAGATTTGGAGATTAAGGTTGGAGATATGGTTTTTGTCAAGGTTTCTCCTTTGAGAAATGTTATGAGATTTGGTGCAGTGGGTAAGTTGGCACCAAGATTTGTAGGACCCTTCCCTATTACCGCATGGATTGAAAAAGTGGCATACAGATTTAATCTTCTAGATAAGTTGGTAGGAGTTTACGATGTTTTTCATCTTTCGCATCTAAGGAAGTGCCTACATGATTACACAAGAGTAGTAGAACCTGATCACTAAAGGAAGTGGAGGTAGAGTGTGAATCACTTGTACGTCGTATACCTACCCGTATATTGTAACACGGCGTCAAGAGATTATGCAACAAGGAAGTTCATGTAGCGAAGGTTCAGTGGGGAGATGACCCCAAGGAGTGCACATGGGAATTTGAATAGAGAATTCTAACTTCTTATCCCTTTCAATTTTAAGACACACTTCAAATATCCTATCTTTGGTCTTTGATCTTTCCTTAATTAGGGTCTTTTCGATAATCTTTATGTGGAACATATGGATGGTATCTTGGTTGTAAACATGTCTTTAGGGCACATTACGTTTGATGGATGAAAATGATTGCAAGTGGATGCCAATTTTTGCAAATGAATGCATTGCATGCAGTAGATAGATATTTATTAGGATAATCAACCAAAAAGTACACACACCTCCATATGCATTCCTGTTATATATTGCATTTGCACATGATTGTGTGTGTGTGTGTGTATGTGCATGTATACAAATGGATGTTGCATATGGACGGCGCATTTGTGTAAATGGTTGAAACGCACATATAGAATTATCAATTATACTAGGATAATTGCATACATTTAGTTGCGTGGTGTAAGAATACTTGCATTACAAGAGGTTAACTGTATCAGTAGACTGACAGCATTTTTGCATTAGGTAAGTTCATAAGCATTTCGCTTTGCATAAATCATAAATTTCACTAGTTAAATATAAGGACAATGGTAGAAATGGATGATGGTTGAGTAGATGGATATAGTCCTTTGATGATGGTGGTTAGTTACGTTCTTCCGTCTTTGGAGATTTCGGGGAGGAAATCCTTTAAGGGGGGAGAATGTAACACCCCAATATTTAGTGGGAAATATAATTAAAAAGAAATTAATAACACATTTGGTACAGTGGTAAAGGCATATGTTGACCTCCTTAGTGACCAAGATCAAGTCCCATTACTGCCCAAAATATGGAGCGATATTTTTTTAGTTAGTTCATTTCCAGCGATTTTCGTACTCATCTTAACATAGTTTCTGACATGTAACGGCTTCCCATTCCCTCCAGTGATGTAATAGGATGATATGGCTAAATTTTATTAGTTGAATGATATGTATTGGTTAGAGTGGATAACCACTAAGTGTATGAATGAACCAGATTTAGTCTATAAAAATATAATGGATTATATTCACTCAAACAATCTATAAATAAACCATCTAACCTAAACCTAATCTCTTATTCGGCCATCATCATAAGTCTTGAGTAAAATTAGTGTGTATTATTCTTCCTCCTTTGCTCTACCAAATAAACAAACCTATATCAAATTAAATTATCTATTTATATTCAAGCAATTTGGGTAATTTAGAAGAATCAAAGGAAGAAAGATTAAAGAAAAGCTTATTTTTTTCAAATTTGTGCAAGCTCAAGTGCCAGATGAGCGGGAATTAATATGAAATAAAAAAATAAAGTAGTTCAATTTCAGTTCTTTTCTAGCACGTTAATATGAATTAATTGCTGTTATTAATTGAGAATAGATGTAAATTTTTGCATCTTCTTCTTCTTCTTCTTCCACTTCTCAAATCTAATTCATGTTTGGTTTATAATGTGGGACATATAAATTGTCTATTCACGTTTTATGGCACAAATAAGATTGAAATTTATGTAAATTATCGTATCTTCTTCTTCTTCTTCCACTTCAAAATTCTAATTTATGTTTGGATTGAAATTTGGAACAAACAAATTGTAATCCATGTTTCATGGCGTAAATAAGATTGGTTTAATTAAATTGAATAAAAATTGTTATTCAAAAGCTAATGGTAGAATAAGTTAGTTGAATAAATTCAGAATATTTTACCCGAATAAAATTATGGTTTTGATTGATATAATTACATAATTTTGCATATGGTTTTGGAATAAAATTGTGAAGTCTAATTGGCATAATTGATTGTTTCATATATGGCCTAAAAATATAAAATTGGAATTTTGTCTAATTAAATGGTTTGTGGCTATTGGATAGAAATTTTGTACAAATCAAATATCTAAAAAGAGAAGGTAAATAAGGGTGGAAAAAAATGTAAATTAAATGGACCCTAAAGGCTGGTGTAAATTTGTAACAAAATAGCATAAAAATTACAAACAAACCATACGGACTGAACATACATGAAACCGAAATACCTTTTATGTAAGGAAAAGGAAATTGGGAGATAATCAAATCGGTTGTGAAAATGGTCTAAAGAAGATTAATGGAAATAAAAATTATGCAAAGTGCAACGGCAAAATTAATCAATCTTGAAGCAATTTGGTAGGCAGACCTTGTAAAGGTCTGGATAGGTGTTTCATGTTTTTAAGACCAAACTATAGTTTTGGCGGTACATACTACGAGGAGGCAAGCTGGTTCACAGTGATGTTTGTTACCTTTCATAGGTTACTAGCAAGTAGGATAGATCGTATCCACAATCGTAGGCTCCTTCAGGCAGATCGACATGGACGGAACATGACAACCATCTCCAACGTAGGCTTTATTGGTAGATTGTTTAAGGATATTGCGCAACCGACTAAGCTGCGAGCACTCTTTTAGACAACAGATACTTGGATAGGGGTAATCCCACATTGGTGATCGAGGAGAAAGGAGTATAGGAGTCCAGTTCGGCAGATCCTGAGCGCAACTTTGTAGTCCTACGAGGTTGTTGGAGTCGGCGTCGGTCATGCATAAGAGGCATTTAGTCACAGTGCATGGGTGAAGAGCATGACTTTCATGCTGTAGCATGTGGATAGGTAAGGGTAGCAGGATCGAACGGTCGATTGACGTTTAGTATTACTGCATGGTTGACTTCCCTAGAGTGACCATGGACTTTGGCCTTTTAGGAACTATATCTAAGATGGATTTACTGTATTATATTGTTCACCTCTGTGATAATCGGGGAGGACCTCAAATTGAACCATTTTATTTTTTCTTCTTCATTTTATTCCTCATTCACTAGCCTTTATGTCTGACCCATTCCTATTTTTCCTATTTTCCCTAAATCACAGGAGAGCAAGTCTAGGTTATAGTTCTTTGCAGCTTGAAGGGTCATTGGAATAGTTGTTATCTTCAGCTTTTGTTTCTTTTGTTTCATGTACTTCATTTTACTTTTCCATACTTTACTCTACATATGGGGACCTATGTTGTGAACTTTATTATATTTTATGTTTTGGTGGAGATTACTTAGTACTTTTGGTTTCAGAAATAAATTTGGGATAATGTTGTTTTTAATGAAGCCGTTTTTCAATTAATTTATAATTAGTGAAAGTTTTCTTCCGCTTGTAATATTTTAAACATTTTATGTCGTTGCCTTAGTCTCTATCCTATGTTATGGATTTTTATTTCATCCGACCACCCGTGCTTCCAGTCATGTCCGATTTCGGGGTGCCTAGTGGTGCAGGGTATCATTTAGCTATATGCCGAGGTGATTTAGGAATCTAAGTAAGATATCTGGGAATGGAATAAAGCCGCCATGCCAAATGTGGATGGTAGTATAAGAAAAATATCCTTCGGGGGGCTTTGGATAGTATCACTATCACCAGGCGGATAGCTTCAACTCCTGTGATTACAAAGTCAATTAGAATGGCACAACCTCATCTTGAAATGGCTTCAAACTTTTTTTGTGAAGAATCTGGTTCTGGAGCTATATCCTTCTCAGGTTTCTTAAAAGTCTTTTTCAAACCCATGATCCTGTCGGGTATAGCTATTTCATTAAAAGTTATATTTTTTTCATTATTAACACCTTTTGAAGATGTCAAAAACCTATTGCAATAGTTCAAATATCCACCAAGGTATATAATTCCATTTCTTCGAAAGAGTGTTCAAGTTAGTTCGAATCATGAAACTCATTGAGCTTTCGATGGAGTCAAAAGGGTAAATGGAATAGAAATACCTAAGCACATCCTTCGACAATGTTGGAATCCTAGAAATTTTTTACTATTAATATGTATAACTAACCCTACAATACTCCCCCCAAAGCCTGGTAGAAATATTCTTGATCATATCCTTCTTGTGCATGAGATTATTAAAGGAAACCACAGAAGTAATACTCCCCCCCAAAGCTATGCTTAAACTTGATATTATGAAAGCTTTTGATATGCTACAATGGGATAGTATTGTACGAATTATGGGGTATATGAACTTTCCTCCTCACTTTATTGCGTGGATTTATGAATGCATCTCCTCTCCTACTTACTCCATTGTTGTCAACGGTTCTCCTACTGGTTTTTTCAATAGCAGGCAAGGAATAAGGCAGGGAGACCCCATGTCAGCCTACATCTTCATTCTTGTAATGGAATTGCTCACAAGAATGATCAATAAATCTGCTTGTATGGGGAAAATCAAGCTTCATCCTGCTTGTAAAGACCCTCAAATCACCACTCTAATGTTCGCTGATGATTTAATCATGTTTTGTTCTCCTGATCTCGTCACTATTGAAAACATTATGCTTACTCTTGAGCAGTTTCACGCTATGACTGGGTTAAAAATCAATATCCAAAAATCTGATATTGTTCTTGCTGGTGTAAGCCCTGCTCATGCCAACATGATCTATCATGTCACTGGATTGAATAGGAATCTATCCACGGTCTCCTACCTTGGTCTTCCTCTGACTACTTCCAGAATTACTACTAACCACTGCTTACCTATGTATGAAAGAATCACAGCTAGATTAAGCTGCTGGACTGCGAGGAGGTAAAGTCAAGCTGGTAGACTCACATTAATAAAGTCTGTTATCTTCTCTATGCAAGTGTACTGGGCTAGATCTTTTGTTCTCCCTACAAAACTTATTAAAATGATAAGATGTGCTATGATGAAGTATCTGTGGAGTGGCAAGACTACTGGTAGATTCATTGCTCCTATAAAGTATGCTACTGTCGAGAAGCCACTAAACAAAGGAGGCCTTGGTTTGATTAATCTAAAACAGTGGAATAAGGCTGCTTTTGCTAGACATATTGATACTTTGTTCAATTGCCCTGACAGTCTATGGGCTGCATGGTCAATGAAGAAGTATATGAACTGTAGAGGGTTATGGAATATGTCAAACCAGCAAAATGTTAGTTGGACTTGGCGTAATATCCACAAGTTTAAAGAGCTGTTTCTCCCTATGATACAGATGAAGACTAACAGTGCGATCAATGTATATTTCTGGGATGACCCATGGCTTGAACAAGGCCTTATTCTTAGGAGACAGCTCACTTATAGTGAGATTCTACATACTGGAATACATGAACGTACGCTTGTCAGAGATGTGATACATAACTTTCAATCAAGGTACATTTTCACTTCGAACCAAAGAGTGCAAATTATATGGGATAAAATAAAGTCATTTACTGCTCTGCCTTCTTCATACAATAATCTTGTCTGGGGTAAGAAGAAAGGGAAGTATAAAACTGGTTTGACATATGAATTCTTGATGCAAAACAACTTGAACCAGAATTGGAGATGGTGGAAGAGAACTTGGAATACTGACAGTAGCAACAGGCACAACTTATTGTTATGGAAGGTCCTTAATGGAGCTCTTCTGACTAAATCAAGACTTGCGAGGTACAGCATGAATGTTAATACGTCATGCACCTTTTGCAGTAATTTTCCTGAGACAATCGATCATATTTATTTTGAATGTACTGTTACGAAGAAAATATGGTCTGAGGTCATGAACAAATATTGTAGAAAAAGACCTTTAAATGTCAACGTGGCGGAATGGGAAAGAATTTATTCAGAAACTGGTAACAAGCAAGAAAGAAAAAGAATCTTTGGTGTTGCTCTAAAGTGCTTTGTTGCTGTGGTGTGGAGGGAACGTAATAATAGGGTTTTTGATCCTACTAATGCCAAATCTGATGATGTTTTGAAGATATGTGTTATGCAAGAGATATATTCAGAGGTTAAGATGCTTTTTGCATTTGATCCAGGAATATCAGTGGCCTCTCTATGCTAACTTTGTTATGTTTTGTCTGTTTTCATGTTTTTTCCTTTTTGTTATTCCTTGTGTTTTGTAACACCTTAGTCTCCTCAGTATTCTATGAGCTTTTTGCTCTCTGTTGTATTTGTTGTTCTCTGGTGTTGCAATAAAATGGTCGGGGACCATCCAACCTCGTCGGCCTTGCCAAAAAAAAAAAACCATATAATACTAATTTGATTAATATATACATACATACATATATAGTTAGAACTATAAATAACATTTCACAGTCAAGCCAAATAAACCTTTCGACAATGTCGACACCTACATATTTTATTTTATTGAAAGAATATGAATATTACTGAAACACATACTTTCATTAAGTCAAAAGACTTGGACCTGAGTGATTTTAATACCAATGAAAGGGCATAGGAATGTCTCTATAGTGTTTATATTTGAAAATGATAATTATATTCCTGTTGGTTATAATGGGTCTCGAATAAGTTAAGAAGGGAAGTAGAGTTTTAAATGCATATAAAAACCTTGGCTTGTCTCAATTTCAGAGGTTTCGATCAAGTCGAAAGGCTTGATAAGGTTTTTAACTTTAATAAACAATACACTATTTTCCATCCAATTGATGATGGGAAGTATAAATTTCTAACTTTCAACATATCCTAAAGTAAATCAAAACTAAGCAAGATTTAGTGGCAATAAAATCCTATGATAAACTAAATCTACTTTTATATATATTAAGTTTTGAATCCTATAAAAGAGAGTTGGGCTTTCGAAAATATATTTATGTAGCCATTAAATTGAACCCTTTGAGATGACTTCTTAGCAAGGTATCAGAATACATTGAAACATATTTTTGCCTTTGAAGAAGTCCATCACTTGCCAACCATGTCAACACCTTCGAAATGGTCCATTTAAGGTAGATATTTAGCTTCCTTTGGACATATTTGAGAGATTTTGAAAAGGTCCTTTGAGAGGTTTGAGAAGTTAGGACACGGTATTGAGTATTAGTTACACAACTTAATCTTCTCTACAAGGCCATTAGAAAAGAATACTATACCTGATTTATTTTTAACCCGGCGTTTCTAAACTATAGCAATTAAATTGATTTGAGCATAAATTTACATTCAACATAACCTAAAATGTAAGTCCAAATCATAATTTATTCCATAGTTTAAAAAAAGGATCTTCCTAAACAGGTTAGAATTAAGCATAATAGAATTCGAGCTTGGGAATGAACATAACAATGGTAAATAGACCTAAATTTGATGAATTCAAAATCAAACCCAAAATCAACACCGTAAATTGATCGAAATAAGCATAAAAATGAACTTAAGGATAGTTTCTTATGAGCAGCAAACTCGCATCATTTTCAAAAAAAATCAGAACAATAATAAAAATTCAAACCTAGGAATTCAAATTGGAATTAAATGTGATAAATCGGTTTGATGGATGAAATAATGGATGCGTACCTTGAAACCGAACTTATCTTTAGTGAAAGTAGAGATTTAGAAAGATGCTGGAATTTCTGATTCTTGCTTTTGGTTTTTAATTGCAAGTAAATGAAAAAGGGGAAGAAGGAAGCATGATTTAAAAGAAAAGCCCACATGATGGACAAACCATTCAGTTAAATTTTAATGAATGGCCGAGATCCTAGTAAAAATATGAAAAGGCCGTAAACTTCTATGCTAAAATAAAGGTAGGGTATCAAAACAATTGTTAAAACGAAAACTTGTCAGCACCCTAAAGTAGAAGTAGAGGTGCATAAATATCCATCAAAGATTCCTATGATTAAGTAGAAGAGGTTGGGATCTTATTTCTTTCTTTTATTAACCTTTCGAGCAAGTCTATGTTGTGAAAACTCTTCCTTGTCAAACCTTTTGGCCCAGTCGAAATACTTATATCTCTTATTTTTAAGTCCATTGAGCTTGTTGAAGTTGTTTGATTATCACTTCGAAATCTCCTTTCGAAAGTATTGTGAAACATTAAAGGTTTACGCTAAGGATTTAGGAATATGATTTAGCTGGCAGGTCTCGACTTCGCCAAAAGCAAATATTCTTGATGGGTTTGGTTCAATCCTGTAATCTAAAGAAAAACAAGCTATGGTTAAGCTTTCGATTACCTAAAAGGTGAACGTTAGGTGAATAGTGGTATGAAGCTAAGGACTTAAATGTATTGATAATAGGAGGTTTTGACTCTTTAGAAAGGTATCCTTTCGACTAGGTTGATACCGGTAGAACATAATTATGCCAAGTAATTTCATAAAGCAAATTTATAATTTCCAATATCAAAATTAAGCCTTTATTGAACTAATGATCTACAATCTGTTTAATTTGTCCTAATCTGATTCCCAAATTACGGTTACAAGTTTAAAATTGTAAGGAAGTATAACAGTAGAGTGAGTGAAATTTAGATCCCTTAAGCCGGACTCATAGGGTCTTATTTAAAGATGCGGGTTGACACCTTTCGACTTAGTGCTTTCGATCTGGTCGAAAGGTGGCTTTATATACCTTTCATCTCCTTTTCATGTGTGCATCTCTTTGAATGCTTTTGAATGGGTTTGAATGCCTCTGTCTTCATCGAAAGGGGTGCTTGCGCCTTTTATCTATGTGTAGCTTTGTTGTCACAAGAAGTAGAGGTATGAGCTTCCGATATTGTCAATAGGTAGTTCCCTGGGTTTTCGAAGGTGTTAAAGTGTTGTTGGATTCGACGTAGTAGGTAGCTTCTGAATGCATGCTAGCAAATTGATGTGGAACCTTCCCTAGATGTTAAAGGCTTTGATCGGTTTGAAAGGCTTTATTATGCTTTCGAAAGTGTTGTCCTGATCGAGCATCTTTCAGATTGGTCAAAATGCAGGCGAAACCCTTTGGTTTGGAAAGGTTTGGTGTACCTCCTACCTTCGAAAGATACTCCTCCTCTTATTCGAAACGTATTCATGTAGGAAAAAGCATCTGTTTCGAAAGGTACTCATTGACGTAAAACGGAGCTTTCGACCATATTGACCCCTTTGAAATCTTGTAACACATCTGGCTTTTGGCTGTAGCATCCATTCGACACAATCAAAAGCTTTTGTTCGTACTGTCATCTCTTCTTCCTTTTTTCTATTTAATTATTTTGGTTTTGACAGGGTTGAAGTAGGAATTAGTTATAACATCTCCCTCCCACGAAGGGACACTCTTAACTTTCCAAGCCAACTGTTTCGAAATCTATTACGCTTCCCGCATTTTCATATTCATGCGCAAATCCTAGTCATTCATTTAAATTCGATCATATCATTTTCCATTTATGCTGACTTTTCTTATAAAATAAGTTCTCTTCTTCCCCTCTTTCACTTATCTAAAATTGAAGAAATTTACAGCAAGAATCAAAGTTTTAAAATTCTCCGATAATTTCTATTTTTAACAGCATAAATTCAAATCCGAAGTAAGTTTTTATTATCTCTACTTAACTTTTCATATTAATCTTTGATTTCTACATTCGCCCCATTTTGGGTTCGAAATTTTGTATGAATTGCGTAGAAATAATTTCAGGTTTTTGTTTATGAAAATTTTCATTGATTTATTTGTTTCACTTACCTTGTGTCATTATTTCCTTTAATTAATTTTCTTAATTCGTCCGAAAAGTAATTTTTTAATTTCATAATTATCGTATTTTTTGAAAAGAAAACAAGGTGCAAAATTAAATTTTAGGGATTTTGAAGCTTATCGATTGTAAACACATGCCTAAATCAACTTAGTTATTGATTTTGTGAATTTTTAGTTTATAGTTGAATTCGGGGAAGAAATGGACTTCTAATTACTGCACAAAGAAGTTTTGAGCTGTACGAATCAAAATTTGGCACTACAATTTTACCTTTATACCAATCAAAAGGGATTGAGGCAGTGACTTTTATTTTTCTTTTTAAAACTCTTTCGATGGAGAGGAAAGGTATTTGAGCACCTTATTTAATTGACCTCGTCGAAAGGTTGTGTAGTTAATATGAAGTGGACCTCTTTGGAAGTAGAATTGTACTTTAATGTATTCTGATACCATTTGAAGAAGTTGGGTAATGTATCTTACAAAATAATTATCTAATACATACTTTTGAAATTTTAGCCCTTGGTTTATAGGCTTCGAAACCTTTTGATACATGCTACCTTCCAACATACTTTAGGAAACATGTGAAGCTGTAGATACATATATCTTATAAATCAGATTGAAGAAAGCATAATTTGTATAAGTTGTAAATCAAATCAAACGTTTCGACTCGGTCGCAACCTGCCATATTGATTCAAATTTTTTTGTTGGTATGCTTTTGAAACAATATACTTCTTTTCGAATCCATCGAAATCTTTTGTAACTAATTGAGATTTAGTCATCATCTTTTACCAATATTGTCGAAATGTCCCAAGTACTTTTATTTTTATATATATGTGATTCGAATTCAAAACCTTTTGACTTAATTAGTATATATGGTTTCAATAACATTCATATTCCCTTAGAAAAATTAAGTTCATGGGTTTCGACAATGTTGAAAGGTTCTTTCATCTTGTTTATTGAATGTTGGTAACATATATTTTATTCAAATTTATCGTGTAGGTTTCAACCATGTCTTCCAATAAAAAATTATTCTTGAGCTTTCAACATTATTAAAGGGTATCTATTAGGCGTCAATTTCTATTTATCCTTTTTACTCTGTCGAAAATTCAATAAATTTCATTTATCTAACTCTAACTTTCTTCCAAGAATATTTAATTTCGTGTTTTGTTTGATAGTCAAATCATTGTAATAGGTTTCCAATATTCTTGAAAGAATGTTAATTTCATACCAAATTATAATTCTTAACTAAAATGATTTCGCTTGGAAGAATAATTGGATCAGAACGATTGAGGGCTTCTAATGCCCATTATGAATCTGCTATCTCTGAGGAGAAGAAAGCTTATCAACTCCTCGCTAACAAGAATTTGTCCTTGAAAATGGCCCTTAAAGAATCCGAGGACGAAAAAGCTTGGATTGTAGCAAAAAAATCATCTCTAAAGACAAAGCTGATGAAGAATGAAGATTCTCTAAAATTTGCTATCGGCACCAATTCAGATGCAAAGTAGTGATGTCTCAATTCCTTAATACTTCTCTTACCGATATCATTGCCAAACTCTTTTGAAGATGCTATGATGTTCGCTTATGCCGACAATGTCGATAAATGCCCTGAATTGACTTTCTCTCACTCGACCCTGCTCTTGTTAATAAGTTTGTGGACAAAATTAAAAACATGGAGTAGGGGGTTGTAGTCTTTGAAAGAGAGGAAATCGACGCTTCAAAAATTCTACCTTTCGGATTCCCTTCCTTCAAAGTAGATTCCGACTCCAAAGAGGAAGGTGGAAAAGATGAATTTTTTGAGAAAGAGGGCGATAACGGTGATGATGATAGTGATAATGACGATTTTGATGACAATGACGATGATAATGTTGATGGAAGTCAAGGATCAAGTGGCGACATGGGTGGTCTATATGATGATCCTGAAAAAGATGCTAATGAAAACACAAGGACTTTTGAAAAGGTCGATTCTAATCCATCTTTTCATAAAGAAAGTCCATCTGACCTCACTGCGCTTTTTGGCCCTCAAAAGCGGTCTGCTTATACTAATGTAAAAGAATCAAGAGAGAAAAAGCAGGTTTCTCAAGCGTCGATTCCCATCGCTCAAATATGGGATTCTTTGTTTCAACAACTTTCACCTTCAAGATAGTAATAGATTAAATCTTTTATCTAAAATAAAGAGGAAACTCATTCACTCCTATAAAACCAAGCTTGAATAAAAAAAGTGGAAATAAATAGTTTTTATATGGAGTTAGATAAACAACTCAAGGAACACAACATTCTTTCCGATAGATATCATAGGCTGTATAGAAGTGTGGCAGTGTTAGCATCCTTCAAACATCAATAAGTTGCCCTACCGCCGAGGAGGGCTCGCCTTCGATATGATGATCTTTTAAAATGGAATCGAGAGTTGATCGCACTCTTTTCGATGTTGATTGATGACAGAAATATTTTGGTAGACTTCTTACACAAAGCTTATTGTAGACACCCAGCTGTAGATTTCTCTTGCTTAGATGATTTTAGTGGAGGTCTACTTAGGCGATTACATAAGAGATACTAGGACGAGTTTGGATCTGACCCACATCCTATAGCGTGTTGGAAATTACCACGAGCCAGATCGATTCCCTAAGGACTACCTCCTGATAAACTCAAATACTATAAGGACAAGTTTATTTTGGAATTATTTACAAAGTCAACTTTGTACGAACTAGATGAAAAATCATAATTATGTAATAATATTGATTTGTGAATTTTTTCTTTAATCTTCCTTTTATATTTAGCTCTATCTTACCACATTATCACGTAATAAATGTCCCTCTAGCCACATTATTTCTAAAGATTATCTATAATAGTATGTTAAGCTAAGAACATATTATCTTGAAAAGGCATCAATTTTGAATTCTTCAAAATTAGACAGAAATTACTTTCTCAGAAACTTGCAAAGACTTTATATGGAACATCCTTGTCTCCATTTTGATTTGCTCAGTAAAGAGAAAGTAAAGCTATTTATGGAAATCCACACATATCATACCGAGTTAATATTCGACCGTGATAGTCCTCCTACCGGGTAATGGGCCAACAACAAATATTCTCCAGTTATTACTCCAAAAGGACTTAATGTTCTTTTGACTCAAAATTTATTCTTTCTGCTAATTCATTGAACAAAGTTAAAAATGCAGTTTCCTAACATTAGATGTAAAATAAATGTATGTCTATACTTTTTAGTTTCATTTTGATTAAGTTGTAATCTTCTATAATTAAAGTAAAGATATGGATTATTTTTAATCTTGACTTTATTTTCTTTGTCTGTTTAAATAAGAGTTACAACTATCCGTAACGCCACTCTTGTTAGATTCAACATTATGCTTTGTCAATATTAAAGATAGGTTGTTAGTAGATCTTGAAAAGACGAATCTCCTTGATGATTCTTTATCTTCTGGTTTCAAGGGTAACACTGAAGCACTAAAATGGCATAGAAGATTTTTGCTTCAGAAAACAATTATTAGAAATCTTAATGATCATATTGCCAATATAGAGGCGGATGTCAAGAGCAAAACCGAAACGATTTCCTCATCAAAACGCCAAATTAAATCAAATCCTTCAATTGATTTTTACCATAAGATTATTAACTCCTCCAGTAAATCAGTGGCTTGGAGATAATGTTTAAGGATAGTCAAACTTAATGCGAAGCACTAGAATTTATTGTGGGGAATAATGTCTCGAACATTGATTTACCAAGTTTCTCCCGTTATTAAATCTGTTGCAAAATTAACAAGGCCTACTTCCCTTTCCATCAAAAAGTTCCCTACTATGACTAACCCTATTCCTGGTTTAGACAAAAACGTAATAGGAGAATGGTTTAGGAAATTTAAATTTGAGATGATGAAGTATTTTGATGAACAAAACGCATGATACTCATAGCACATAAATGAATATGTAGTCAGTATTCCAAAGATTGAACGTGACAAGTCTCTCCTCTTAAAGCGCATTGTTGATTTGGCAAGAGAGAATAAAATTCTTAAAGGTGAAAACAAGGATTTTAACCATGCTTTGAAGACCAACATTGAGGATGTTGATGATCAAGGCAAGATGAGGAAAAATGAGAAGAAAATTAGAGAATTTCTTCACGTCGCTGTTCATCACATTGCAAATCCTTTAATTCCTGGGAATCTAATTAAGGCTATTCAAGACTTATGAACAATTTATATTAATGAAATGTATATATTAGTTCATTATACTTGTAAATAATTTCATAAGTTATGAATATTATGAAAATTTTATAAATATCACCTAGTTTGCAAACCCTTCTTGTAATGTCGTTTTCGAATCATCTTTTTGATAGCATATACCATGATTTCTATATTTGCTGGATCTTTCAATCCTTTTTGCTGTTTTTCATTCCCTAAAAGAACGAAGTAGACAATATTTCTTATCGTTAGCTTGAAATTTATATAGAAGTTTATTCATGTCATTTGAAGAAATTTACAAAATCGTCATGTTAATATATGAAAAGTAATCCCATGAATATAAGTAAATGTCTTGAAACACATCTATGGAAACTATGAGAGATAACTAAGAATTCAACTTCAATTATATTGTGAGGTTATCAAAAGTCTGATGGCAGAAAATCATTACATCCAACCAAGGATTTAATTTAAATGTATAGAAATCTAATTTTTGGAAAAAACCAATGGATAATAATTATGTAATAGAAGTCCATCGACCTAGATTCGGGCATGAACAAAATTTAAAATTTAAGAGAGCCAAAACCCAGATTCGGGGATTTATGGATAAAGACCAGAAGTCCATAATAACAATCTTCTTAATAAAGATCTTTAGCCCAGGTTATTACGTTAATGAGTGAAGTTTAGTAATTAATAGTTATAGTTTCAAAATCTTGATTCAGGTACGACGAAGACAGTAAATTAGAAGGCCCGACATCCAAATTTAGATATTAACAAGTGAAATCCTGAACTTAATAATGAATGACCCAAAACCCTGATTCGGGTATTAATAAGTGATGTTTTAAAATTCTTCTTTGATTAATAGTTATGGGTTAAGTTGCATTATTTTGGAAGTCTTGATTTGAAGCATATTTCTCAAGGATTATTTCTAGGTCTTTTATTACCTGGCTTTGGAGTTTCGCTTTTGACAACTATATTTCTTTTTAAAACTCTATGGGGCTCCGATGTGGGTAGCGTCCCACATGTTGCTTGACTCCATTTGTGTACAAAGGCAATGTAATCATCCATTATTCCTTCTTCAACATTGTGCCTTGGTATAATGTTGGATTTTTTTCCTCATTTGATCAAGCAGATCGTCACTCCCAATTTTGTTTTCCCCTAAACCAAAGATTAAGGCGGGGATAATATGAAAAGGGTTTAACTTCATTTAAGTGGATCATAGGCTTCAATTTTCTTTTCCTTACGATCCTTAAGCGTTCATCCTTAAAAGTTGTTCTTCTTATAGATTCCAATCATTAATTGTTTCATGGGAGAATCCAATTAGATGTGGCTATTATATGCAAACTCCACCAAAGGTAGGTGGTCTTTCCAAGAGCCTCTGAAATTAGTGAGGCACAATTTGGGCAAATCTTCCAAACCTTGTTTGTCCTCTCAGTCAGTCAATCTGTCTAAGGGTGATATGTTGTGCTTAGATTCAATTACATTCCCAAGCCTTGTAGAAGACTCCACCAAAACTCGCTGGTGAACAATGGATCTCTGCGCTTGCAATGCTGGTTGGAACTCCATGAAGCCTAACTATCTCCCTTACATAATGAGTCGCTAAAGAAGTTGCCGTCCTATTACTCTTAACGGGTATAAAATGAGCGCTCTTCGTTAATCTATCCATAATGACCCAATGCCTGTCTTCCCTATCTGTGACCAAGGTAATCCATCCAAGAAGTCCATAGAGATGCTCTCCCATTTCCTTAATGGAATATTCAAACGTTGCAATAGTCCTCTAGGCTTCTTTTGTTCCGCCTTAACCCTACGACAAGTGATATAGTTCGATACATACTCCACAACCTTCTTCATCATTCCAGATAAATAGAATACCCTCTCCATATCTTGGTACATCTTATCATCACCGAGGCACACTATCATCCTAGAATGATATGACTCGACCAACACCGATCTACTAAATCCTCACTACGGGGAACACAAAGTTTACTATCTCTTCTAAGCCATCCCTAATGTCCACGGTATAGTGCCCAAGATGTGTTGATGACTCACCTCTAGGAAGCTTGTCTAAAATATCCTTTAAGTCCTCATCCTTACCTTTCCTTGCTCCAATCTGGTCCATCAAAGTAGGCAGGACATCGAGGGCTGTTAATAAATCTTAGAGCTAAATCCGATGGAGGTCTAAAATCAAAGGTAACAATGTACTCCAAATGCTTTCATTCTAAAACAGAGGACTTAAAACCACTTTGCCTCTACTTAATGCATGCCCACTACATTACCCTTGCCAAAGGTATAGGAAATCTTAAAGTCATAAGAGGCTAAAATATCCATCCATCTTTATTGTCTCAAATTCAAGTCTTTCTGAGAGAATAGGTACTTCAAAAAATTATGATCCATAAAAAGCTGAACTCTTTCTCTTAAGAGATAGTGCCTCCAAGACCCGAGAGCATAAACTACAGCTGCCAACTCAAGGTCATGCGTTTTCAACTGTCTAATTGCATAGCACACTACCCAACCTGTTATAGCCCATAATTGCATAGCACACTTCCTACAATCAACCAAAGGCATCCCCACACTTGGAATCCTAGCAAAGTCCTTAATGAACTTCCTGTTATAGCCCGCATGACCAAGGAAACTCCTTATGTCCATGGCATTCTTAGGGGTCTGCCAATCCTGTATTGCCGCCACTTTCATCAGATCTATTGCAAGTCCATCCTTCGAAATGATGTGCCCTAAAACAAGAACCTCATTCTCTAAAATTGGCACTTGGAGAACTTCGCCCTTAATTTATGTGCTCGTACGGTCCTAAGAACTTCTTCCATGTGAACATTATGCTCCTCCTTACTTCACGAATAAACCAAAATGTCCTCGGTGAATACCACCACATATTTTTTCAACGATTCGCGAAATGCTTGACTCATCAAGTCCATAAAATATGCCGGAGCATTGATTAGCCCAAAAGGCATGACTAATCACTCAAATAACCCATCTGAAGTCCTAAACACAGTCTTCTTGATGCAATCTTTCACCATGCGCAACTAATGAAATTCCATGGCCAGATCAGGCTACGAAAATACCTTGGCTCGTACTAGCTGGTCGAAGAGATCGTCTATATATTGAGTAAGATAACGATTCTTCTTCATCAACTTATTAAGTTATCTATGATCCACGCAAAGCCTGAGAGAGCCGTCCGCTTTAGTGGCAAAGATGACGGGTGCATGCCACTTAGAAATGTTCTTACGAATGAAGCTCTTCTCCAAAAGCTCTCCAATCTGCATGCTCATCTCATAATGTTCCTTAGAAGCTGTATGCCTTAACGGTAAAGCAACCAGTTTGGCATTATCGACAAGATAAATCTTGAACACGATCTCTCTTCAAGGTAGAAGGCCAGCAACCTCCTCAAACACATCAGGAAAGTCTCTAACAATGGGTACCAAACTCAAACTATTGAGTAGTAAGTTAAGAGAATAAATGTAGCTCAACATGATTGATCCCCTAGGATCATAAGATACCTCCGTGGTACGCCCACTGTAAGTGCCTAACCTTACTACCCTCTTATCACAATCAAGAACAGCACCATACATGGATAGCCAATTCATATCAAGAATCAACCCGAATTATAACGACCCATAAATTTTCGATAATTAAAATAGCTAATTTAATAAGATTTCGTGATTTAATGTTAGAAAAATATGTAATTCGTTGGAATAATAATAACTAGAATGAATTGCAACAATAATTATCCAAGTAATGAAAAATAAATGCTACTTAGTGAATGCCTTTGAAATCAAAAGTTGAATAGGATAATAAATGTTGAATTCATTGAGTATAGTAGAGTAATTGATTGATAAGTAAAAGCTATTTAAAATCAAATATTGAATATTGAACAGGTAAATTGTTTAAATTTAATATTTGGAATTTATTGAATAATTGAATAACGGGAATTGAATAACTGTTTTAATGAAAATGGTTGTTCTATAATTTGAATTTGTTAAATTTTATAAGTTTGTTTTGAATATTTCAAAAGATAGTGATTCAAGAACAATCAAATTTGTTTAAATTTAATATTACAAATGTTTGAATAATTAAATTCCGAATTTGATATGATTAATTTGATATTGAAATTTAATATATGGAAAATAGAGTGAATAATTGAAATTTGATTTAATATGATTCAAATTGGTTTCCAAAGTGAATGTACGTTATATTGGGATTTTAATAGAGTTAATAAGATTTTAAAATTGGAATTTATTGGATAATTGAATAACAGGTTTAATATGAATAAAAATGATTTTTAAAATTTTATTTTATCATAATAAAGTTAGAATGAGGTTGTAGAACTTTTAAAATCGAATTAAAAGTAAATTTGTGAAAAATGAATATTTTGATATTTAATTGACGAGTTAAAATAGCCATTTTTGAAACAGTCTCGGATTTTGATGAAACCAGTTTCATCGGATCCATAATGTGATATTATTGTAAGGTTTCAAATTTCGTGTCAATCGGATTTACCGTTTGTCCGGGGCGAGCCAAAACACATAGAAATTCGTTTAATCGGTTTAATTTAAATTTGATCGTTTATTGCCGTAACTCGCATAGATGATCGAATTAGCTTCCGAAACCTGTTCCATTGTGTTCGGAACGCGGGATACACCTTAGAAATGTCGGTCACCGTGCGTCAATCGGAGTTTAGAAATTTAGAAATGAATAGTGTTCGTCGTTTTTCTATAAAAGCACGATATTGTTTCATTTTGCAAAAGAAAATAAAAACCCTAGGGTTTGTACCGCCGCCGCCTCTTATATCCATCAATGGCCATAAAACACTCTTCTTTCCCCCTCGATTTCTTCAAATCCGCTTATCGAATCGGAAAACTTCCAACTAGTAAAGTGTAGAGCACATCACGAACTACATATCCAACGGTAATGATCGTGAATGGAGCAAAGAATCAACGACAATAGGGGCTGGAACCATGGCCATTCGGCCTCGTATTGCATGCTCCAGGGAGGACCGAGCCTGGCCGAAGGTAGAGGAAGGTGTGGGGATTCGTTTGGCATTTCCTGATCGAACTCCGGGGCAGCGAGGTAGTCACGTGTATTAGGGTTTTTGGGGTGGCTTGGGTTCGAATGCAATGGAGCTCTAACGAACGCGACGAAGGAGAAGCTCGCGTGAGGCCTAGATTGCTTGGAAATGTAATCAACAGCTCAGATGTAAAGTTATATAAAAAAAATTGTGATTTATATATTTGTTTAAAGTTTAACATGTGATATCTTGTTCATACGAGGTCCGTTTTGGACGAAACTTTTTGCGTTGAAATCGTATCGACGAGCACTACGCAGTGCAACTAGATTGTTATCGTTTGGAGCTAGTGAAAATTTTGGGTAAAATTAAACGCTCGTTTAATTTTATTCGAAATAAAATGTTGGAACTACATTGAAATCAAGGTGAGTGTTTTATAGCGCTCATAGCGTACTAAATATCTTTATGCTAGTTAAATTGGATATTATCAAGTGTTATGATTTTTGTTTGTCGTTGTTTGATAAATTTAATTGTCATATAGATTGTCATTTGAATTAACCGTTGAAATTAAATTGACAGTTAAATTTAAATTGAAATAGAAATTGAATTGCGATTAAATTACCTGACATTGATAACTATGAAACTGCCATGAATTGTATTGTCTACTAGATGATGTATTTTGATGGATGTTATTGGTTGATATTTAAATGTTTGGATGTTTATTTACTTATATATACTGTTATGCATACATATGACACTATGATTTGATTTAAGTAATATATATCCATCCCTGACATTTAATTGAAATAAATAATTATTTAGCCATAGGATAGAAAATTATATACGGACACCGAATTGGCTAAATTAATTATTTTTGAAATTGTCGATTTGAAATTTATTTAAATGTTTTGATTTAAAAGTGATAAATAGAAATCAATTTATAGAAATCGAATTTATCGAAAAATTGAGTTTGGAATGTGGAAATAAAATTTTGGTTAAAAGAAATTGTTGAATAAATTTAAGTGGAGACTTCGAGATTTAAAATTTGGATATGACTGAATTTCGAAAATTTATTTGTTTTAAAGATTGAACATTAAATTTGAGCTTTGAATATTACTAAGTAAAAGTGACATAAAAATGATATTTTGAAATGAGCTTGGAATTGAATCATATTTGAAATTTGGATTTAAATTTGAATATTGAAGGATAATTTTGTTAAGTGTTATAAATTGATATTTTGAAAATCCAGCTCGAAATCGATATAAATTGAAATTGAATTAATTGAAAGTGAATATAAAATTGAATAAATTTGAAGTCAAAGTTGACATTGATTTGAATTGAAATCGAAATTGAATCGGTAGATTGGGAATTGAAATTGATTTGAATTGGGAAGTTATAAATTGAAATGGATTGGTTTTGAAGCTGTTTATTTTGTTTTCCAAATTACTCTGCTATATAAACCATTTGTGAATACTTAAACTATTTTAATCTATTTTAAATCTACTTAACCCAATTTAAATTATTTTAAACTAATTTATCTATTTCAAATCCATTTTAAGATTTTAAGTATTTTTACTATTTTAATTATTTAAAACTACTTTTAAACTACTTAAAACTATTTTCTAAAATTCGAAGCTGGTCAATAAGGTGAAGTGTTTATGTTTAAATCTTGAATTTAAATACGAATTGGGTTAAATGAAGTTGCAACCTAAACTGAAATTCGAAATGATCTTGGGATCGAAATGAGATATTGAGACGAAATGATTTTTGAAACGAAATCTTATATTTTGAATGGCTATGACGATATTTGAAATGGATTTGATTTTTGAAGGGAATATGATATTTTGATATCAATTATGAATCAATTTGAAATGTGAAAGAGCCAATGGTGTAATAATACGTAGTTATTAAAGAGACCGGGATCGGATATGGACATACTCTCTGTCGATAACGAAAACCACTTTAATAACTATTATACGCAGAGTGTTGATCCAGAATGAAGTGGATGGTTTGGTGAACGCGTTGACTGAAGAAAGAGAACGATATTGGACGACCCCTGACATGACTAAAACAGGAGCCGCGCCGGGCCATTGAGGTTCGCCATCTCTAGCGGACACTCTTCTTCGATACCATATCTATTACATTTGTGATTCGATTTGGGTGCACCCCTTGATTTGGGAGTGTTGTTTCGCGGTGTTGGGGTAGCTGCTATGCTCAGCATCAGTCCGGATCACGCAACTACTAGTATCCTAGTTGGTATCGCCTCATGTACCTTGTCATACTGATTATCTTATTCGCGACCACTACGTTTTGTTTTGTGTTATACCTATTGGGTACCCTCTGATAACCACTAGTTTACGGTGGGGCTTACGGTGCTGTATAGACTATGGCATTATAAAAATGTGTTAAGGGGGATTATGGTAGCGCCTTAACGCTATTTTGATACTTTATATTACTGATAGGCATTATCTACTTAGCGTACATTACTACATAGTAGATAGTTTAACGGATCCTTAAGAGATGGAAAATCCAGTAACATCTCTTAAGTTATTGCACGCATGCTGACACTGGATATGAGATGTCAAACCCCGTAAACATCTCTAATGCCGTTACACACATATTTATTTTACGATTGATTTAACTTTCATAAGGTTGTTTTAGTCCTGACTCTAGTGTTTTGTCTTTTCATTACGCTCGGGTCAGTCTTGAGTTTTAAGATTTTTGAAGATCTATTCTGGAGGATGAAGACGAAGATTTGGTATACTATTACTATTATTACCCTTGCATCATGCTATCTGCTGCATTATTTTAATTGTTCTGTTGTATATGTATAACTCTGATAAATGTTGTATAAATAATTGTCAAAGTATAGTAAACAGCTTCATGAACTGTTTATTTGACTATTATATTTTATCGTTCCGCTGTGAGATTCTATGTTGTTTCACTTCCTTTATTTCTCTTTCTTTTCTTTTCTTATTTACCACAATAATCATCTGCCCTTTTGAATGGTTTGGAATCGACATGTGTATTTGATCGTCGGTTTAAACTGTCCAAAAAGGCGGGTCGTTACAGTTGGTAACAGAGCTTTGGTTTAGCGATAACCTTAGCTTTGTGGGGTCTGACTCTTTATAAATAGGGTAGTAATACCCTATGATGAGTCGCTGAGTGTATATATATGAGAGAGCGTATTTGTTAGTGATATAAAATGTTTTATATTGTGTCGGTTTATTTGTTGAGTAGCTTATGGATTCTGGTCAATACGAGTAATTAACATCACTGATAGTGATCTCTAAACACTAAAATAGAACAATTCGACATAGTATTGTTTTGAAATTGGGTAGATGAAATAATTTTGCTCTAATTATATTTTGAATATAAAGAAAAAAATTTCAAAAATTATTGTGACTTATCTAGCTTACCTGGTTGTTAGGAATGAAAATATTGGTTATTATCATTAATTTGATATTGTAATTTAATAAATAAGGTGAATTACAAAATGAGCAATGATAAAACACTTGTGAAATGTTTTAAGAAAGAAAATCCTATAAGAATATTTTATAAAGGTGACTTATAAATAAATAACGGATTTAAATTGGAAAATATTGAATTTAAGACCTAGAGATTTTGAAAAATGGTTTTCAAAGCTTTGAAGAAAATATATTGTGATATTAGATGGAAAATATTTATGGGAAATATTTTGAAAGGATTTTTAAGAAGGAATGAATTTAGTACTCCTCTCTTATGTCGCTGGAAAATAATTTCGGTGATGACTGCGCAACATCATCGACGTTCATTTTCGTGTCTCAATGTGGGGGAGACTTCTAAGAAGCTTTGCTTTTCTTCGAAATTATTTTGGGTAAATGGGTTTTGGTTTAAACTCCAAAGGTATGATTTAATATATTAAAGATATAAGTGTATATAATTATTTCAAATGATTTGGAAAAACCAGGGCATTTAAATTTCTAAGTTCTGTTAATTAATAATTTTCAAATTATTTGAATGACATGTGAATAATTAAATTTATAAAGTAAGAGGATTAAGATATCTAAGCTATTGTTTGGGAAAACTTTAAAGTTGAAAGGTAAAGATGATTTAAATAAATCAAATTTGTGAACATTCTAATTAAGTAAAATGAAATTCTATAAATTTGTACAATACAAAATTTGCATTCTAATAACATATAATATGACTTACCAAATATTAAGAAGTTGAAATGATGTTTTGGATATGTAATGAGATATTGTACATCTAAACAGAGCCTGAAAACAATTGAAATATACAATTAAGGAAAACTCAAAAGGGAATTAAATGTATACAAATGGAAAATTTGGCTGTGAATTTTTTTTATATGTACTTAAATATAGCATGAAATGATGAATGGATAAATGGAACAAGTAAGTGAACTTAAGAAAGAAGATAAATGAATCGTATTATATCTTGGTAAATTGGTTATAGAAAATAAATATAAATTGCAAAGGGATTGTAAAAAAATTGAATTTGTAACCTTTAAGATAACTGCAAACTAAGAAGAGTCATTTATGAGAGGTTAGACTTTTATAGGATGATTAATAAACCAAAGTGTCGGCTAATAAAATGTTCCACAAATGAATTCGTTATTAACTGAAATCATGAAAATGCAATAAATGTAAACAAAGGAATTTCTTATAGCTAAGAATCAATTGGAAAATGAAATTGAATTAAATTAAATTATATAGAATGTTTAAAATGAACTTGAGTAAGAAAATTCTATGATATGATGTTTAAGAAAAGATAATGTTAAAGAACATGCTATGTAAAGAAATGAATATACTAACTGAATAATAGATTGTGAATAATTAATTAAAAAAAAGAAGTCAATAAAATAATTTAGTATTGATAAATTCGATAGAAATCCATTGGAAGGTAATACGTGAGATTGTACGTATATTATTTTATTTGCATAACGATTTGATCCAAATTCGAGCACAAAATTTCGAGATGATTTATATCGATCCAAGTTAGGATTTTTCACTCGATTTTCGACGGCGAACCCTAGATATGGATTTTTAATTTGATTCTGGAATTCTCTATCATAGTATATGGCTATGCAAGGAGAGTAACAGTTTCCAATCAAGGAACCAAATCTGAGTCCGCACTAAAGAGTCGTGTGAACGATACTAGTTTGGAAGTGAAATTGTGTGATCGAATAAGCGATTAGATTGATATTGCTCACGGATGATATATGTACGACTTACGGACTTAATTAAAAGTTAATATTGGAAATTTAAGATGCCAAATATGTGAAGATAAATTTGCAACTTTTGAGATAACTATTAACTAAGAAAAGTCATATATATGAAGTTAGACTTTTATGGAATGACTATAAATTAAAGTGATGACTAATAAAATGTTTTGCATTAATAAAAAGTTCCGCAAATAAATTGGTTATCAACTGAAACTGAATATGAAGTAAATGTAAACAAAAGAATTGGGTATGGCTAAGAATAAATCGGAATTGAAAGAGATAAACCAAATTGAATGTAAAATTAATAATTTGGTTATGTTGGGTATGATTTGGTTGTTATATGATTGTTAGTTGATTGAATATAATTCATTAAGTGTTAATGAAATTGAAAGCTATAAATCAATGAAATCAAATTGGAAGTTAAATGAATTTAAATAGAATTTAATTTGATTCAAATTGGAAGTGAACTAATGTAAATATAAATTAGTGAATGTTAACTAATTGAGTTGAGAATGAATGTTAGTAAAATCCAACGTTAATGAATCAACTGTGATTAAAATTGAAAACCAAGTCAATAAATATTAATGAGAACTGAATTTATATTGATTGGTTATGGATTCGTTGGATGATAGTTGGATGATAATATATTTGGTGGATGCATTTGTTGTTTGTTGCATTTGCTATGTTGGCACATGTAGCTGTTATGTTTCTATATGATGTATATTGATATTATTTTCATATATGCACGTTTCTCATGTTTTGTTGAGTGTTTAGTAGGTGCGGATTGCGCTTGCTTCACATTTGGAGCACGCTTTCGCGCTATATTAGCCGTATATGCTCGCTAATAATATATAAGGTACATATCTCGGATTACATACCGTACTTTTACATTTTTTTCCCTGCGGGATGCCTCATCACTTGATGAGATGTATATTTGTGATATATATACTGTCATTTTTTTCCCGATCGAGCCGCGCAAAGGAGACTCTGCCGAAATTTTCCGTAAATCCGGGTGTTAGAAATTTTTTCAAGTTTAAATTTTTTTCTTCTTGTTTTGATAACTAACTTTAAAGTTAGAAAGCCGTTCAGGGTAACTTAGTGGAAGCGTAGTTATGACTTTATAAATGGAATTTCATTGTTTTATAAGTTGGTAACTTTGAATAAAATATATCTAGTGTTGAATTCTATACTTAGTTCCTTTTCCCTTCTTTTTCCTTTTCGGGGATGAAAAGTTTTGAGTGGGGGAGAGTGTAACGACCCGTAAATTTTCGATAATTAAAATAGCTAATTTAATAAGATTTCGTGATTTAATGTTATAAAAATTTGTAATTCGTTGGAATAATAATAACTAGAATGAACTGCAACAATAATTATCCAAGTAATGAAAAATAAATGCTACTTAGTGAATGCCTTTGAAATCAAAAGTTGAATAGGATAATAAATGTTGAATTCATTGAGTATAATAGAGTAATTAATTGATAAGTAAAATCTATTTAAAATCAAATATTGAATATTGAACAGGTAAATTGTTTAAATTTAATATTTGGAATTTATTGAATAATTGAATAACGGGAATTGAATAACTGTTTTAATGAAAATGGCTGTTCTATAATTTGAATTTGTTAAATTTTATTAGTTCGTTTTGAATATTTCAAAAGACAGTGATTCAAGAATAATCAAATTTGTTTAAATTTAATATTACAAATGTTTGAATAATTAAATTCTGAATTTGATATGATTAATTTGATATTGAAATTTAATATATGGAAAATAGAGTGAATAATTGAAATTTGATTTAATATGATTCAAATTGGTTTCCAAAGTGAATGTAAGTTATATTGGGATTTTAATAGAGTTAATAAGATTTTAAAATTGGAATTTATTGGATAATTGAATAACGGGTTTAATATGATTAAAAATGATTTGTTAAATTTTATTTTATCATATTAAAGTTAGAATGAGGTTGTAGAACTTTTAAAATCGAATTAAAAGTAAATTTGTGAAAATTGAATATTTTAATATTTAATTGACGAGTTAAAATAGCCATTTTTCAAACAGTCTCGGATTTCGAGGAAACCAGTTTCATCGGATCCGTAATGTGATATTATTGTAAGGTTTCAAATTTCGTGTCAATCGGATTTACCGTTTGTCCGGGACGAGCCAAAACGCATAGAAATTCGTTTAATCGGTTTAATTTAAATTTGATCGTTTATTGCTGTAACTCGCACGGATGATCGAATTAGCTTCCGAAACCTGTTCCATTGTGTCCGGAACGCAGGATAAACCCTAGAAACGGCGGTCACCGCGCGTAAATCGGTGTTTGGAAATTTAGAAATGAATACTGTTCGTCGTTTTTCTATAAAAGCACGATATTGTTTCATTTTGCAAAAGAAAATAAAAAACCCTAGGGTTTGTACAGCCGCCGCCTCTTATATCCATCAATGACCAGAAAACACTCTTCTTTCCCCCTCGATTTCTTCAAATCCGCTTATCGAATCGGAAAACTTCCAACTAGTAAAGTGTAGAGCACATCACGAACTACATATCCAACGGTAATGATTGTGAATGGAGCAAAGAATCAACGACAATAGGGGCTGGAACCATGGCCGTTCGGCCTCGTATTGCGTGCTCCAGGGAGGACCGAGCCTGGCCGTGCTCTGGCCGAAGGTAGAGGAAGGTGTGGGGCTTCGTTTGGCATTTCCTGATCGAACTCCGGGGCAGCGAGGTAGTCACGTGTATTAGGGTTTTTTGGGCGGCTTGGGTTCGAATGCACTGGAGCTCTAACGAACGTGACGAAGGAGAAGCTCGTGTGCGGCCTGGATTGCTTGGAAATGTAATCAACGTCTCAGATGTAAAGTTATATAAAAAAAAATTGTGATTTGAATTTTATATAAATTCGTTTAAAGTTTAACATGTGATATCTTGTTCATACGAGGTCCGTTTTGGACGAAACTTTTTGCTTGGAATCGTATCAACGAGCACTACGCAGCGCAACTGGATTGGAATCGTTTGGAGCTAGTGAAAATTTTGGGTAAAATTAAACGCTCGTTTAATTTTATTCTAAATAAAACGCTGGAACTACATTGAAATCAAGGTGTGTGTTTTATAACGCTCACAACGTACTAAATATCTTTATGCTAGTTAAATTGGATATTATGAAGTGTTATGATTTTTGTTTGTCGTTGTTTGATAAATTTAATTGTCATATAGATTGTCATTTGAATTAACCGTTGAAATTAAATTGACAGTTAAATTGAAATTGAAATTGAAATTGAAATTAAATTGTGATTAAATTACCTGACATCAACCACTTAGTCTCCCTGTCCCCAAAGTTTTCAATCGAAAAATTTTCAAACACTCATAAATGGCGCCCATTGTAGCGGCTACTTCTAACATCCTCGTTCCTTCTTCTTCTTCTCCACTCCTCTCGTCTAATCCCACCCAGTTACCTGTCATTATTCCTCCTGTTCTCAACCCACCACCTCCTATTCCTCCTGACCCAGGTTCTTCTCATCAGGCTTCTCCCTCTATTGCTCAATCTGACCCCCCGATGATGTCATGGTCATCACTGTTTGCTTCAAAGCCTAGAAATGCGGGATCATATACTCCATTAGAGTTTAATATTGATTATCGAGGTTCACCGCTTCCTCCCCCTGATGTTTTGGTGACTGAAGGTATGAATTTTTGGGAGGGTTATCTAGTGGGGTTTTTCTTGGGTGTGCCAGTGAATTATATGGCAGTGGTATCTCATTTAAAAAAACATGGAATCTGAAAGGTTCATATGATATCAAATCTGATGGTGCTAATTATTTCATCAAGTTTTCTTGTCCTGAGGACAAGCAAACTGTTCTTCGTGCAGATCCTACATTTATTCGAGGTCAAATGTTTGTTATAACTACTTGGAAACCAGCATTTGGTTCAGTACAATCACAAGTGAAATCTGTTCCCATATGGATCCAACTCTATAACATTCCCCACATTGCTTGGACACTAATTGGAATTAATTGGATTGCATGTCATTTGGGGAAGCTTATCTGTTTCAATGAAGCTACTGAAAAGAGGGAAAGAATGGAATATGCAAAGTGTTTAGTTGAAATATCTCCGGACAAAGAGTTACCTGATTTTTTATTAATAGGAGATGGAGTTGAAACAACTCAAAAAGTATACATTGAGTATAATTGGAGGCCTCTGATATGTACTGCCTGTAAAGTCTTTGGTCACTCAACCAAAAATTGTGATATGGACAAAAGTATTGGTGAAGGCAAAATTAGCAGTGAAAAAGGTGTTCAGGATAATGGTCCAGGGCCTACAATTAAAAATAAAGCTTCAATGCATAGAAACATTATTAGTGACAATGTGAAGAATAGGCAACAAATATGGAAGCCTAAGATTATTCAAGTGAACAACAAAGAGGTGGAATCAGACATAGCAAAAAAGAATACAGATATGAACTTAAGTAATTTAATTAGTTCAGACACAATACAGGCAACTAAAGAATTACAGTTACAGAGTGTAACACAAAATCCAATTGAAATATGTAATGCTTTTGCTATTCTTTCAGAATTAGAAGAAGGAGAATTAATAGAAGAGGAAGGGGGAACATCATGTAACTTGCGAGTGGAACCTGATAAAATTGTTAATCTACAGAGTGATATCACTGTCTTTAACAACTTTTATCAAAAGTCCCAGGTTCAAAATGAAACTGAATTAAGTAAACATCAGTTAGATACAAATAGATGCAAGCACAAGGAAAAGGAGGCACCAATTCTTAATAGCTCTTCTGTGCCTCAGAATAGAATTTCTACTGCAGTAGCCACTACTGGTTTGAACTCTATTGTTAACAATTCTGTTAGCCCATATGCAAAATTAAAGCCTCCTCAAGATATTCCTCTCTTTTCTCCTTCTAAGGATAACATACTTGAATTCAATACGAGTTCATCATCAGATGCTGAATTTTTCTCGGAAGATGACACGAATGAAGGCTTTGAATTCAATCAAGAGCAAATTATGGCTAAGCTCACTTCAAAAAATTCAAAGAAAAAAAACAAAAAAAATACCTCTTCTATGCTTCAAGGGCCACAAAGACTCACTCGGCAATCTGCCAATAAACACAAAAAATTATGATGCTAGACAATATTGGATACTGAAATATTCGTGGCGGGCATGATGATGCCAAAGTTTATGAAATCAAAATGCTTATTAAAGGCAACAAATTGGGAATGATATGCATCAGTGAAACCAAATACTCTGAAGCAGAAACTAACATGTTTGCTAACCGTATTGCTCATGGATGGGCTTTTATTCACAATCATACTGTTGCTCCTTTTGGGAGACTATTGATCTTGTGGAACCCCCAGTTATATACAATTAGTGCAACAGAAACTCACAGCCAATTAATCCACTGTAATATTGATCACCTTCCTACAAATTTCAATTTTAAATCTACTTTTATTTATGCAGATAATATAAAAGCTAATAGGCAGATGTTTCTTGACATTCTTCCTTCCTTGGACACTGCCTCCCCCTGGACGTGCCTTGGTGATTTTAATTGTATGCAACATTCAGAGGATAAGATGGGAGGATTACCATTGATTCTGGTGGATGTTGCTCCCCTTAATAATGCTATTAGTCTTGCTCACCTTCATGAAGTTCCTAAATCTGGTATGTTTTACACTTGGAATAATTGTAGCAGATCAGGTATTAGAACTTTTTGAAAATTGGATCGATCTTATTTTAATTTGGCTGCTTTCAATGCTTGGCCTTCTTTAATTTCTATTTTCCCTTCTTCTTCTCTTTCTGATCATAGTCCTATCATAATGGACTGGGGAAATAGAAGTAATAAAGGTCATTCTTCATTTAATTTCTTTAATAGTTGGATCGATGACCCTAAATTTTTTCCTTTAATTGAACATGTTTGGGCCACTCCAAAATTTGGAAATCCAATGTATATTCTACAATCGAAGCTTAAAGAATGTAAAGTTTCCATTAAAGGTTGGTCTTTAAATAAGTATGGGACTGGTAGTCTTCTGTCCACTAAATTAAGCTCTGAGCTTAGTGATACTCATACTCAACTTCAAAATGATCCAAGTAATATAGCTATATCTAATAAAGTCAGTGAACTTACCAAAATCTGAAAATAGCTATCAAAACTGAACTTAAAATGCTCCGCGAAAAAAACAAAATTAATGGGGATATAGGAGGAGATAGAAACACTAAAATATTCCACAACTCTTTGAAACTTAAGAAGACTGCTGCATTAATTCATAGGATTAAAGATAGACATGGATTTGAAGTTAACACTCATTCCAATATAAAGCCATGCTTTCTCAATTACTACCAATTTCTTTTTACTAAATCTGACGAAGTAACTAATATCAAGTCATTAATGAATTACCTATTAACAATATCTCTAATGATCAAGCTAATAACTTAATAAAGTTCATTACTCCAGAAGAAATTCATGATTCCATTTTCAAAAAGAAAACTACTAGCTCTCCTGGTCCAGATGGGTTTTCTGCTTTGTTTTTTCAAAAATGTTGGCATATTATTAAACATGACTTTTGTAAAGCTATTCAACACTTCTTTAAAACCAATACTTTGCTGAAAGGTATAAATCATACCAAACTTGCCCTTATTCCTAAAGTAAGCATGCCTCAATCTGTTACTGAGTTCAGGCCCATTGCCTGTTGTAATGTCATATATAAATGTATTGCAAAATTTTTATCCTCTAGAATGAAAAATTGTCTTCCTGAGCTAATATCTCCTAACCAAAATGGTTTTGTTACTGGTAGATCTATTATTGATAATATATTACTCTCCCAAGAGCTGATTAAAGGATACAATAGGAAAAACATTTCTCCTAGATGTTTTATGAAGCTGGATATTCATAAAGCCTATGATTCTGTTAGTTGGGATGCTATCATATCCATTATGTCCAAGATGAACTTTCCCTTACCTTTCTTAGCTTGGATATATACATGCATATCTACTGTGCATGTCTCCTTATCTATAAATGGTGAGTCATTTGGTTATTTCAAAACTCAAAAAGGAATAAGGCAAGGGGATCCTATCTCCTCTTCCTTATTCATTTTAGTTATGGAGGTGCTTACCCAATTAATTGGTGTTGAATGCCATAAAAAAAATATTGATTATCACCCAAAGTGTCAGAAACATCATATATCTACTTTAATGTTTGCTCATGATCTCCTGCTTTTCACTAAACCAAACATTAAATCCATCACTAATGTGTTTACTATCTTTCAAAAATTTAACAAAATGACAGGCCTAAATATAAATAAAAGTAAATCTCAAATTAATATTGCTGGGGTATCTAATATCACTTACTAGAATATCCTTCTAGTTTCTGGTCTTCAAGCAATTGATCAAAATGCTATGCACCTTGGTGCTCCTATGTGTAAGGCTAGAATTACCAATGCTCAATGCCTTCCATTATATGAAAAAATTACTAATAAGCTCAATAATTATAATGGTACTAAAATTTCGCAAGCTGGTTGGCTTGTCATCATTCAGAGTGTTGCCTCTGCTATGTGTGCATATTTTTTTAAACTTTTCATCATTCCTTATAAACTTATTAATATGCTAAATAGAGCATTTAATCATTTCCTTTGGCATGGAAATATTTTCTCCTCTAAACTCATACCAATTGCTTATAAGAAAATTATTGCTCCTGTAAATAAGGGAGGCCTGGGTATCATTAATCTAAAATATTGGAATATTGCTACTACATCCCATCTTGTTAACAAATTACTCAGTAATAGCACGGGGATGTGGGAAATCTGGAATAGACAATACAATCTTAAGGGTAGCAATTTTTGGACTATGGAAGCTAACAATTCTAATAGCTTTTTATGGAAAAGACTTCTGGCTAATAGAAGATATTACTTGCCTATGGTTCAATGCAACACTGTGAACTCCTTTTGGTACTCCCCCTGGTGTGCTCCAGGAATGATTCTCTCTCATCATATTGATTATAATCTTTTACTTAACTCTGGTATTCCCATTAATGCTAATGCTAATGGCTTTTTTATCAGTGATGTTCTGCATTTACCTCATGTCAGTTCGCCTGTGCTGAACAATCTATGGTCTTCAATTACAGATTCTTATAAGCATATGGATCATGTTGGGCTCAGCTGGAATGGAAAACTTCACAGCATCGCCATAGTTTACAGAACTATAATACAAAATCAATACTATTCTTCATTTCCTTGGCACGCTCGTATATGGAAGTCTGGATCGAAACAAAAACATAATTTGCTGCTTTGGAAATGTCTGATGAACGCTATTCACACTCAATACAATCTTGTTAGAAGGAAATTAATCGAACATTCAGTGTGCATACTTTGCAACAGGGCTGCGGAAAATGTTGGACATTTATTCTTCAATTGCCATTTTTCTTTTCATTTATGGAAGGATGTTCTTCAACGAATACATGAGAGGCCATGTGATTTCAAGTTTGACTGGATTAGGATTTTCCAATTAACCAGGTGGAAAACCATGTCGACCAAGCGGTTTCTCTATTACCTCAAGCTATCGATAGCAGTGATATGGGAGGAAAGGAACTCGAGAAGATTTGTGCGGTCATCGTCTTCTCTCTCTCAACTTATTTTGAAAATTATCCCTGTTGTTGTCGCGTTATAAAATATGTTAGTGGGTAGTTTCTTTGTTCTGTGTTTTGTATCTTTTATTTGTATGTTGATTATGGATTAATAAAGTGGACTGTCCACTATAAAAATAGGCTGGCTTTGCCAAAAAATAAATTACCTGACATTGATAACTATGAAACTGCCATGAATTGTATTGCCTATTGGATGATTTATTTTGATGGATGTTATTGGTTGATATTTAAATGTTTGGATGTTTATTTGCTTATTTATACTGTTATGCATACATATGACACTATGATTTGATTTAAGTAATATATATTCATCCCTGACATTTAATTGAAATAAATAATTATTTGGCCATAGGATAGAAAATTATATACGGACACCGAATTGGCTAAATTAATAATTTTTGAAATCGTCGATTTGAAATTTATTTAAATGTTTTGATTTAAAAGTGATAAATAGAAATCAATTTATAGAAATCGAATTTATCGAAAAATTGAGTTTGGAATGTTGAAATAAAATTTTGGTTAAAAGAAATTGTTGAATAAATTTAAGTGGAGACTTCGAGATTTAAAATTTGGATATGATTGGATTTCGAAAATTTATTTGTTTTAAATATTGAACATTAAATTTGAGCTTTGAATATTACTAAGTAAAAGTGACATAAAATATTTTGAAATGAGCTTGGAATTGAATCATATTTGAAATTTGGATTTAAATTTGAATATTGAAGGATAATTTTGTTAAGTGTTATAAAATGATATTTTGAAAATTCAGCTCTAAATCGATATAAATTGAAATTGAATTAATTGAAAGTGAATATAAAATTGAATAAATTTGAAGTCAAAATTGACATTGATTTGAATTGAAATCGAAATTGAATCGGTAGAATGGGAATTGCAATTGATTTTAATTGGGAAGTTATAAATTGAAATGGATTGGTTTTGAAGCTGTTTATTTTGTTTTCCAAATTACTCTGCTATATAAACCATTTGTGAATACTTAAACCATTTTAATCTATTTTAAATCTACTTAACCCAATTTAAATTATTTTAAACTAATTTATCTATTTCAAATCCATTTTAAGTATTTTAACTATTTTAATTATTTAAAACTAATTCTAAACTACTTAAAACTATCTTCTAAAATTCGAAGCTGGTCAATAAGGTGAAGTGTTTATGTTTAAATCTTGAATTTAAATACGAATTGGGTTAAATGAAGTTGCAACCTAAACTGAAATTCGAAATGATCTTGGGATCGAAATGAGATATTGAGATGAAATGATTTTTGAAACGGAATCTTATATTTTGAATGGCTATGACGATATTTGAAATGGATTTGATTTTTGAAGTGAATATGATATTTTGATATCAATTATGAATCGATTTGAAATGTAAAAGAGCCAACAGTGTAATAATACGTAGTTATTAAAGAGACTGGGATCGGATATGGACAAACTCTCTGTCGATACTGAAAACCACTTTAATAACTATTATACGCGGAGTGTTGATCCAGAATGAAGTGGATGGTTTGGTGAACGCGTTGACTGAAGAAAGAGAACGATATTGGATGTCCCCTGACATGAATAAAACAGGAGCCACGCCGGGCCATTGAGGTTCGCCATCTCTAGTGGACACACTTCTTCGATACCATATCTATTACATTTGTGATTCGATTTGGGTGCACCCCTTGATTTGGGAGTGTTGTTTCGCGGTGTTGGGGTAGCTGCTGGCTATGCTCTACATCAGTCCGGATCATGCAACTACTAGTATCCTAGTTGGTATCGCCTCATGTACCTTGTCATACTGATTATCCTATTTGCGACCACTACGTTTTGTTTTGTGTTATACCTATGGGGTACCCTCTGATAACCACCAGTTTACGGTGGGGCTTAAGGTGCTGTATAGACTAAGGCATTATAAAAATGTGTTAAGGGGGATTATGGTAATGCCTTAACGCTATTTTGATACTTTATATTACTGATAGGATTATCTACTTAGCGTACATTTCTACATAGTAGATAGTTTAACGGATCCTTAAGAGATGGAAAATCCCGTAACATCTCTTAACTTATTGCACGCACGTTGACACTGGATATGAGATATCAAACCCCGTAAACATCTCTAACGCCGTTACACACATATTTATTTTACGATTGATTTAACTTTCATAAGGATGTTTTAGTCCTGACTCGAGTGTTTTGTCTTTTCATTACGCTCGGGTCAGTCCTGAGTTTTCAGATTTTTGAAGATCTATTCTGGAGGATGAAGACAAAGATTTGGTATACTATTACTATTATTACCCTTGCATCATGCTATCTGCTGCATTATTTTAATTATTCTGTTGTATATGTATAACTCTGATAAATGTTGTATAAATAATTGTCAAAGTATAGTAAACAGCTTCATGAACTGTTTATTTGACTATTATATTTAATCGTTTAGCTGTGAGATTCTGTTTTGTTTCATTTCCTTTATTTCTCTTTCTTTTCTTTTATTATATACCCCAATAACCATCTGCCCTTTTGAATGGTTTGGAATCAACATGTGTATTTGATCGTCGGTTTAAACTGTCCAAAAAGGCGGGTCGTTTCACGAATCCAGGAAAGCTCAATACAAAGGCGCTACAGTCAAACTCAACCTCTAAAATAAATAATTTTCAAATCCTGACATAACATTGACAAATAGGCCGATCCTTCTACAAGATTTGATACTACTACCGGATCGATCAATAAGCAACCATCAAGATAAATAACCTCTTCTAGAGTACAAGATTTAAAAGAGTGCGAAGATCTAGAATCAAATATGATACGAACACTAAAATTAGAGATAGATAACACACCTTCGATGATAGTCTTATTTCCCTTGTCCACAACCAGACGAGTGCTGAAGGAAGAAGCTACCTCTAAAGCATAATTCTGAGCAGGCTGTAAAGGTGTCTGTAAACTGTTCTTAGGCTTTGACGGACAATCCTTTTTCATATGCTCCACTTGATTGCAAAGATAGCACCTTAGTCTCGGCCGCTCTCTTACCCCTCTACAATCCTTAGCAAGATGATGTGGTTTTCCAAAAGTATTGCACTTCCAGTCCTTTCTTGGAACTTTCCTTTTTCCACCTAACCCCTCCTCCTCCACTCCTCTTTCCTTTCCACTACTTCTCTCGGTCACTCTTTTGTGCCACATTTCCTTTCTTCTCATTATCAGCAAGTAAAGCCATCTCTATCCTTTAGAAGTAGCTCCCATTAGAATGTGGCTCATTGCAAAACTATGCAGTAGCTGACTTAAACCTTTAGCGAACTTCAGTGCCTTCTTATAAGGAGTATTAATTAGGTATAGTCCAAATCAGGCAAGCTCATTGAATTGATTAACATATTCATTAACTATCGTATCCCCTTGCTTGACCTATATAAATTGCTCTAGCTGCACTCCCATTTTAGCCTGCAATAAGAATTTCATCTTGAACCTAGTATGGAATTCTGCCTAAGTCAAATTATCGGCCTCATCCTCCACAATCCCCCACCAACAAAGAGCCTCTTCCTGTAACTGCCATGAAGCCAACTGCATCTGAGCCATGTCGTCCAATCTCATAAGTCCAAATATTTGCTCACAACTACGGATCCAAGCTCTCACCTCAGTATATGGCTTGGTGCTAAGAATCGGCTTGCCTTCTAAGAAATCCGGAATGTCTTGCGAATGGGTTGCAGCCCCTACTGCCGGAGTAGTATCCCTAGTTAGTGGCTCCTTTGGTGCAATATCCTACAAATAACGTTTGAACCAAGCAGGCATATGAAAGCCTGGAACTTCAAGAATATTTTATGGTTAAGACTTTCTAATTGTAAATAATAAAAAATGGGATTAGGTACTCCATATATAGTTCAAAAAATAGGGAGGAAAAGATATGAAGGAGCCATTTCTAAAATTTCATTTTTTCCAAATTATATACATATACTTTCAAAAGTATTATTTGGAATATCCATTAAAAAATATTCAAAACCATTATATTTTTAAAATATTTTTAGGATTATCAAAACCTTAGCTCTGATACCAACTGTGTCACCCCGCACATCTAGGCACCCTAAAAATTAGACATGACTAGACGTACGGGTTGTCGGGTGAAATAAACATCCATAACATAGGAAAGGGACTAAGGCGACAACATAAAATGATTAAAATATTACCGTGGAAGAAAACTTTCAGTAATTATAATTTAATAGTAAAACTGCTTCATTAAAAACAAAATTGGAATATTCCAAATTTATTTCTAAAACCAATAGGATCAAGCAGTCTCCACCAAAACATAATAAAGTTCACAATATAGGTCCCCATATATAGAGTAAAGTAACAAAAAGAGAAACGAAGTACATGCAACAAAAGAAACAAAAGCTGATGATGACAACTATTCCAATAACCTTCTAAGCTACAAAGAATAGGAACCTAGACTTGTCCCCCTATGATATGGGAAAAATAGGAAATATAGGAATGGGTCAGATATAAATTCTAGTGGATGAGAAATAAAATGAAACGGAAAGAATAAAATAGTTAAATTCTAGGCTTTCTTCGGATATCATGGAGAGTGAATAATATAATGCAGTAAATCCTTTTAAACTATAGTTTCCAAGAAGCCAAATTGTATGGTCACTCAGGGAAAGTCAACCATGTAGTACTACTAAACGTCAATCAGCCTATTAGACCAGCTTTCCTTACCTATGTACGTGCTATAGCCTGAAAGTCACGCTCTTCACCTATCACTGTGACTAAATGCCTCTTACGTCTGACTGGCGCCGAATCAAACAACCTCATAGGACTCTGAATTTGCTCTCAGCCTCCATCAAACTGGAATCCTATCCTTTTGTCTCCTTGGACATCAACATGGAGTTGTCCCTACCCAATGTGTAGGTCCTCCAAAAGAGCGCCCGCAACTGAGTCGGCTGCGCAAAATCCTCCACCGATCTGCTTAAAGAAGCCTAAGTCGGAGCACACTTGTCCAGTTCCATCCATGTCGATCTTCCTGAAGAAGTATACGATTATGAATGCTATATATAAGTGAATAAGGTAATTTGAGAAATGACGTAGCAATAAACAACAAATGTAGTATTTAACTTATCGAAATGATTAGGGCATATATGTGACATTAGGCAGAAGCTTGTTCGATCTCCCAAAGAAAGAAATCATTTTCTTTGGAATGTATGCTAGACCGAAGGAGGTTGGCCAAGTTTCCATTGACCCATAGACAAGAGTGAGTACTTTTGTAAGTTTATGGGATTCAGCAGGTTCAATCTGTTTCCAATCTTTGTTGAAGCGACGATCAGCAACTTTACTATCTTTTGGTTTTCTTCATTTAGCTCTTTAGCAGAAGCACCTAACAAATTCATAGATCAGTAAAGGAAAATAAATATATAGGAAGATAAAATCTAAGGTTAACTTAAGTGGAGAAGAAAAACCCGCACTAATGTGGAGAACACATTTAACATAGAAAAATTATGTTTCCAAGTCACTGAACTTATTCACTACCTCAAAAATCAGCTTTTTAGGAGGATTGGTTCTGAAAATCTAGTTTTCGAATTTCTAAGCTTGGCCAACCAAACGAGATAATTCTAAACTCCTACATTAAGAGAACGTATGCTAGACTTTAAGGACATGAGCTCCAAGGCAATAAGGTAGGTGTACATATTGGGCGATAATTGAATGGGAGCAACTCCGAATTAGGTTATAAATTTGGTTAAGTAGTCAGGAAAGGAAAAGAATCCTCCATGCCATATAGGGATTGTTGTGTAGAAAAAGAGCCCTTTAGGAGGGTTATGAATGGTGTCGTTTTCAGAAGGGGATGGCTTCTTCCCCAGTAATTCCAAAGTCATTAAGGATCGTATCCACCTCATCCTGGGTGGATATTAAGGAATGTTTAGAGATAGCTTCAATCTTCTTGGGTGAACTCAAGATTCCTCCTTGTGAAATTATTTCAGTTAGAAATTATAGTATGTTATGAAACTAACATTCTTTCAAGGATATTGAAAACCTATCACAATAACTTGAATGTCAAACAAGTAAAACATGAAATTTCATATTCTTGGAAGAATGTTAAAGTTAGAAAAATAAGATTTCGCTAAGCTTTCTAAAGTTGAAAGGGAAAATAGAAGTTTACACCCTTTAATAACGTCGAAAGCCCACTAATAAAATCTATCAAGCTTTTGACATTGTCGAAAGGGAGGAAGAAAGTACACCACCAATAAACATAGCTCAACAATGTTGAAACCCTAATAGAAATTTTCTTATAAAAATAAAATAGTTAAGATCAAAACAATTAGCTTCAATAAAATGTATGTTACAAACATTCAATGAACAATTTGAAAGAATCTTTCGACGCTGTCGACACCCATGGACTTGAGATTCTAAGGAATGTGAATGCCGTCTGAACCGTATATGCTAATTAAGTCAAAAGGCGTTGAGTTTAAATCATACTGATAAGAAAATGAAAGAACTTAGGATGCTCCGCCGACATTGGTAAAAGATAATGAATAAATTCAATCAATTGTAAATGGTTTTGATACAGTCGAAAGGTTGTATATGGTTTCGAAATCGTAACTATAATAAAAAATTGAATCAACATAGTAGGTTTTAACTAAGTTGAATTCAGTAGGTTTCTTCTATGTCGTAATGCTTGACTTGATCAACTACTTATATAAAGCATCCTTTATTCAACCCTGTTTACAAAACTGTTGGGAGAATTCTCACCACCGGTCCAACCCTAGCCGAACCAAATAGTGTCGACCATCCATGTCCTCTACCGAATCGGCTCCCACCGGACCAACCATCACCGAACGACTCCCTACCGAACCAACTACAACCGAAGCTCCATCTTTCACCACCCACTACCAGACCAATCCTCACCGGATGTCTTCCCACAGAACCAAGCCCCACAGAATCAAGCACCGGACCAACCCTCACCGGATGGCTTCCCACCGAACCAAGCCCCACCGATTCAAGCACCGGACCAACCATCACCGGATGGCTCCCCACCGGACCAATCACCATCGAACCAAGCAACGTCCTCGCTACCGAACCAAGGCCTTGCCGATCCAAGATTGCCAGACCTGGTTGCCCCAGTCCAGGCCCGTCAGCTGCAATATACATCCAAGACCCCTGCCTCCAGCCTCACTCTATAAATTGAGAGGCAGGGGTACAACAATGGTAGACAAGTTTGAGAGCTCAAGCACGGAAGGAACTTTCAAACAACTTTCATATACTTGTATACCAAGCTTTGTACTTGTAATCTGAAAGAAAAAAGAGAATAACATATAAAGTGGACGTAGGCACGTTCTGGCCGAACCACTATAAATCTGTGTGTCTTTTACAGTTTAGTCCCTGCTTTTCATATATTTGCGTAAATCCCCTAAATCTCTAGAAACAACATAAAATCAACTAATTCATACGACTTGGAGGTGTTTGCCCATTTTTTGTGCAAACATTTTTGGTGCTTTCACTGATAGCCGAGCTAGAAGCCACAGCTTCTCCTACTCAACCTTCTTCCTCCCAACATCGTTCCTTGCTCTGACAACATGACTTCCAGGCAGAGGAGAGATGTTAACAAAGGAAAGAACGTCGCAACTAGCAATATCCCAGATCCAATGGCCCCAAATCAAGAGAATCATCCCGTTTTAACAGCAGTACCAGATGAAAATCAGGCAAATCCAACAGCCCCCGCCGCGGAACAACCAATTACTAGGGCAGATCTAGACAGGGTTGTGGCTGAAGTAACTAACCGCTTCGCATCTCAGCAAGAAGCCTTGGTGGACCAACTCATGACATGCCTAAGGGATGCTGAAGAATCCAACCGCAACACCGAATCATGGGGCGAGTCCCAATCTGGAGGATCTGGAAGGCGAAAAAGACCTTTCTTCTTCGAAGAGGTTAACAACAGAAATAGCCATGGTAGGAGCCGAGCCCGGACTCAGCCCGAAGTCCGACCCGAGGAAACACTTGGAACCGAACCCAACGGGGGAGGTGCCAGGCCAGGGTCGGATGTAGCTGAGCCTGTCATGCTACCTAACCATGAAAACACCAGTAGACGGGGCCGAGCTGGAGTCCAGCCCGAAGTTGGACCCGAGGAAGCACTGAGAACAGAACCCAGCAGGGGAAGATCAAGGCAAGGGCCAACTATGGCTGACCCCAACATGCCCCCAAAAGAGCAGAGGCAGCCTTTGGAGAATGTTAGGAGTGACAGACGATACCATCCCTACAAGTCGTCTGGACGGACTCAATCCCGCAGAGAAGAACCAAACTCATTTATATCCGCTCCAAGTTCCGATGAAAGGATGGCGCGATTGTTCAGAGAGTGCGTCCAACGGGAGCAAAGGGATCGGGGAATAGGCGCTAGGGTAACCAGCCCCTTCACCCTCAATATCGAAACTGCCATCACCCCCCGGGAATGGAAAATGCCAACGATGGAACCTTACAAGGGAACCTCTGACCCCATCGTACACTTACAGAGATACACCCAGCATATGCTCATGAGCGGAGCAACAGAGGGAGTGTTATGTAAATGCTTTCCACTATTCTTGGCAGATCTATCTACCTCCTGGTTCTTCCACCTACCCCAAGGGTCCATCAGCTCATGGGAAATGTTGAAAGAAAAGTTCATCAGTCAGTTCCGCATTCATGTGGAGCAACCCAAGGACGCTTATTCCTTATCTAATATCAAACAGAAACCCGAAGAGACATTGCAACAATATCTAACCCGATTCAACGCCGCGGCAACCGCAGTCCAAGATGCTGACGAGAAACTTATCCTAATGGCCCTCTGCAGTGGTGTAGATCCAGATACTAAATTTGCTAGAAGACTAACCAAAGAAAAACCAGCTACGTTACATGATTTCTTCCATGAAGCTGGAAAGTATATGAGACTTGAGGACGCTGCCACTGAGAGGCAATCAGGGCAACAGGCTAAGATGGCTACAGACAAGTTCCCCGCTGCAGCAAAGGATGTTCGAAGAAATGACTCTAGAGACAAAGCTGGGGGCAAAAAGGGAGAAAAGCGCTTATATCGACCAGGACCAAGATTTGACTCTTACACTCCTTTGAATGAAACGATCGAAAACATCTTCCTAGCCACTCAAGACGAAGTTAGATACAAGCGCCCCCCGCACAAGAAGGAGTCAGATAGCGCACTCAAATCTGGGAAGTTCTGCCGCTTCCACGAATCCCACGGACATGATACCAGTGAATGCCACCATCTCCGGGACTTGATTGAAGAACACATCAGAAGGAGGAGACTAGAGCGCTATGTAAAAGGCCAGAACAGGACTTCAACTCCTGCCAATGAGAATCCTGGACTACCCCCCCAGAAGTAGGCGGGGGAAATCGCAACACCAGCGGCTCTAGTCAAGAGAAGATAGTGGTCCACACCATATCAGGAGGACCACACATCCCCGATAGAAGTTGGGCAGAGATGGAAAGATACGGTAAGTCACTGAGGAACGCTGAAGGCTACGTTAATTCTGTTATGGAAGAACGCCACCCGAAACGGAAAGAGAATGACGACATCACATTCAGTAGGCATGATCTAGAGGGAAGACAGTACCCGCACATGGATCCTATGGTCATCTCTGCCTGGTTCGGACCAGCCAAAGTTTTCCGAATTTTAATAGACCTGGAAGCTCGGTGAATATCCTATTCAAGCAAGCTTTCGATAAAATGAAGCTATCAATAATGGATGTGTCTCCCTGCAACAAACCACTACATGGTTTCACTGCAGATGCGAAGATGCCCCTCGGGCAACTGGACCTTTTGTTGAAATAGGAAGTCATCCTCGCTCCGCTGTGCGAAAACAAACGTTTGTGCTAATAGAAAGCGATTCGGCCTACAACGCCTTTTTGGGAAGACCAGTCTTGTCTGACTTCCAAATTGTCCTAGCCCCGTGTTGCCTGAAGATGAAATTTCCAACCGATAACGGAATCGGAGAAATAGAGGGAGATCAAGACGCTGCTCGAGACTGCTATGTAACTGAACTTCGCAATAACCGTAGAAAAGATAAAGGGAAAAATGCAGAGACTACTCTCTGCATGAAAAGCTTGGAAGCATAGCAACTAAAGAAAGCCCCTCCTCTTCGATATCCCAGTGATCCTTTCAACGAATTAGACCCCAGGGACAAAGAGGAGGAGGCCGCCGCCGAGCCTGCAGAGGCTATGGAATTCGTATCTGTAGACAAACACGACCCAAGTAGACTGCTGAGAGTCGGGTCTCAGTTAAAAAGAGAATTAAAGAATCAACTCATTGATTTTCTTCGCCGCAACATGGATGTATTTGCATGGACGCACGCTGACATGACGGGAATCTCCCCAGACGTAGCATGCCACATGCTGAACATAGATCCCACCAAGGTGCCAGTGAAGCAGAAAAAGAGGAGCATGAGGGCAGAACGATCAGCAGCCCTCGAGGAAGAAGTAAAGAACTTACTTTCTAATGATTTCATACGTGAAGCCATCTACCCAGAATGGATCGCCAACCCGGTACTGGTAAAGAAAGCTAATGGGAAGTGGCGAACATGCATCGATTTCTCCAACTTAAATGACGCTTGCCCGAAAGACTGCTTCCCACTCCCCCGAATCGACCAACTCGTGGACAGCGCAGCCGGACACGAACTCTTATCCTTTATGGAAGCATACTCAGGATATAACCAGATCCCTATGCATGCCCCCGATCAAGACCACACTAGCTTGGTCACTGACCGAGGATTGTACTGCTACAGGGTAATGCCATTTGGACTTACAAACGCCAGAGCTACTTATCAGTGCCTCGTCAACAAGATGTTTGCAGAACTCATAGGGCGATCTATGGAAGTTTATGTGGATGACATTTTGGTAAAATCGAGAAAAGCCAACGACCATATAAACCACTTGGACGAGATGTTTCAAGTACTTCGCCAATATGGAATGAAACTGAACCCTCTAAAGTGCTCCTTCGGAGTATCATCGGGAAAGTTCTTGGGATTCATCGTTCATGCCAGGGGGATTGAAGCAAACCCCGAACAAGTTCGAGCTTTGCAAGATATCAAGATACCATCCACTCGAAGAGAGATGCAAAGCCTAAACGGGAAAGTAGCCGCCCTAAGTAGGTTCATCTCTAAAGCAACCGACAAATGCATCCCTTTCTTCAAAGCTCTAAAGAAAGACAAAGGAAAGTTCGAATGGACTGACGAATGCTCGACAGCCTTCCTTAACTTAATCGGACACCTCCAGAGACCACCGGTGCTCTCAACTCCAAATGAAGGCGAGGAACTATACCTATACCTTGCTGTATCGTCCCACGCTTTGAGCGCCACTTTTGTGAGAGAAGACAACCGTGCACAGCGACCCGTATACTTTGTAAGCAAGAGATTCACAGGGGCAGAAGCTAGATACCCTAAACCTGAAAAGCTAGCATACTGTTTGCTTATCACGTCACGGAAACTGCGACACTATTCCCAGTCTCAATCCATTAGAGTTTTAACCGATCAACCGCTAAGGCAAGTGCTCCATCGCCCCGACACTTCTGGGCGATTACTTAAGTGGTGCATCGAACTAAGTCAATATGATATCACTTACCATCGTCGCACCGCTATCAAAGGGCAAGCCATAGCTGATTTCATTGCCGAATTCACTACTAGCGAAGGTAAGGACCAATCTGAAATAGCAGAAGATATCAAGTGGAATCTCTTCGTAGATGGAGCGTCGAACGAACAAGGCTCGGGGGCAGGTGTTGTGATAATCACCCCCCAGGGGAAAGAAGCTGCACTACGCCCTAAGATTGGAATTCGCTGCCACCAACAATGATGCAGAATACGAAGCAGTGATAGCTGGATTAGAACTTGCACTGGAAATTGGTGTCAGTTCTTTATGTCTCCATAGTGATTCACAACTTATTGTAAATCAAATACTAGAAGAATTCCAGACTCGAGGAGAACGACTCACAGCGTATCTAAAGAAGACCATGCTACTGCTTAATCAATTAGATCATTATTTAATCAAACACATTCCCCGAGAAGAGAATCAAGAGGCCGAGGAACTAACAAAACAAGCTAGTATGAAGAACATCACTATTTTCGGAGCATTAACCATCTCAAAACAGCTGGCACTAAGTTTCGAGCAAGTGAATCTGATAGCTGCGATCGACGAAGAAACCTGGATGACTCTTGTCCGGAAATATTTACAAGATGGCACACTGCCCGACAAGCGTAGCGAAGTCAAGAAAATCTTGAGGAAAGCTTCCTGCTACACATTACAGGAAGGCATCCTCTATCGACGCGACTTCTATAATCCGTTATTAAGGTGTATCGCTGGAAGGGAAGTCAAGGAAGTCTTATCCAACATCCATCAACGAAGTTGCGGAGATCACACTGGAGGGCAGACTCTGGCAAAGAAGATACTCCGATATGGATATTACTGGCCCACTTTAAACAAAGATGACTTGGACTTCGTCAAGAGATGCGACAGATGTCAGAAATTTGCCAAGATTCCTCGACTACACACAAATGAGATTGCTCAAATGACCAGCCCTTGGCCCTTTGCAGTATGGGGAATTGATTTGGTTGGCGAACTGCAAGCGGGCCGAGGCGGAGCCAAATATGCTATAGTGGCGGTTGACTATTTCACCAAATGGATGGAGGCGGAACCTCTAAATAAAATATCCTCGGCAAAAGTTATCAACTTCTTATCAAAAATATTCTTTGCAGGTACGGAGTCCCACTCAAGATCATAGCAGACAACGGACTTCAGTTTGACATCGAAGAATTCGCTGATTGGTGCCAAGAGCACGGAATTCACAAAAGCTTCTCATCTGTAGCTTATCCTCAAGCGAACGGACAAGTTGAAGCTGTCAACAAGATTCTCAAAACCTTAATCAAGAAGAAACTTGAAAAGTCGAAAGGCGCTTGGGTGGACGAGCTTCCTACGGCACTTTGGGCCTATCGCACATCTTACAGAACTTCAACAGGGCATACTCCTTTCTCTTTGGCATACGGATCGGAGGCCATGCTCCCAGTTGAAACTATAGTGCCCTCTCACCGCAGGATCCACTACAACCCGGAAGAGAACGAAGAACTCCTCCTCACGTCTTTGGATCTAATTGAGGAGAGAAGAAACGATGCAGCACTCAAAGCAGCAACTCACAAGCAAAAAGTTGCAGCACAATACAACTCCAAAGTCAAGCACCACAGCTTACAGGAAGGAGATCTCGTCCTCAAGCGGATCTTCCCGCGCCCCGGAGCTCTAGATCCAATCTGGGACGGACCCTATGTAATTCATAAAGATCTCCACAACGGAGCTTATATTTTGTCAAAAGTAGACGGAGAGGTGTTCCAGAGGGCATGGAACATCCAACACCTCCGTCGATACTTTTCTTAACTTGTACTACCCATATGAAGTGAATTAACAAAGAGAATCAGTGGACGTAGGCATTCTCGTGCCGAACCACTTTAAAAAATCTTGTCTCTTTTAACTTGTTCCTTTATAACTTGGCTACTTGTTAACTATATCCTTTTCTGTTGAACAAAATTCTGTGTAATGGCACCTCCATTCAAGCCACATCAGGGCACGGCCTCATCTGGGCAAGGCCTAACAGGTACTATGCGATTCTATGCACTCGCCAATGAGACACTTTTGCTTTAGCATCCCTCTGCTGCGGGTTAACTCGTTGCTCGCGACTGCCCTTAAAGCCAACTGTAATGAGCCGATTATAAGCCATTACGAAGGCCAACTATAACCGATGGCAGCTCATTACGGCGTTCGGCTCGCCGGCAACTGTGAACCTACTTTAAGCCCCAACATAAGGTGTGGCCAGCCAGGGGTAGTTCACGGTTGACGATCGGCACCCACGCTAGCCGGCCATAGTAAATCGAATAATACCCACGATTACGGGCCATAATGGCTCGGGTAGTTACTGTGCGCGATCTCGGCTCCGATGTGTCTTAAGTGCGGCTGTGGTAAAAAAGAAAACTTCCCCGGAGGCGTAAGATGGGTGACAAATGTCTCAAAGACCCACAGCTAGGGAAAGTGACTGCAAAACCCGTTTGCCACGAACTTAAGCACATCGACGGCCTTCCGCGACTGGAAGTTTTACTTTTTCTATATTTCTATTCCATTTAAATACTTTTCTCCTATCTTTTGTAACGGTCCCTAAAGTAAAGGACACCGACTAGGAGACATTCGCTCATAAGGATCGGAGCCCGCAAACTGGATAACAATGCACTCAGCTGTATCCATGACCAGTTACACAAGACGCTCAAAGCTACCCCCTGCAACTAAAACATGAAGGGCGGTACTCTCTTCTCTTGTACATAAACATGTAACTATAACTTATTCATACATCACACCAACATTGCAAAACATGAAATTATATTTCAAACAAGAGCTTAGCATCAAACACAACTAAATCACAGGCACATGCATAGTTATACTTCTTATGAAGCACATCAAAATAATAACAGCATTCAAAATATAACAGAATCAGCTTGTGTTATGAACTTACACAAAGTCGTTCAATGACATAATTACAGCTCGAAAGTACATTAATGTTTTGAACTAGCATATACAGGAATGTCAAGCAGACCAAATAAAATAACCAGCTGCATAAGTGCTAACCACTACGCCTCGGAACCAGCTCTCCGAATCTACTTAGTTGCTGGATCGGAACTCCCAGCATGTTGACCAGAGTTCCCACCTGTCCAATTCAGGAGAAGAATTCATCAGATAAACAGCGAACGATCAAGTTATGAAAAGCTAAAAAGGGAAAACTCACCAACACCCGCTTCTTAGTCCTCATCCCCCAACTGCACACCGGCTTCCTCCGCAGCAAGTAGCTGCATCCCCTCCTTCACCGCTACCTTCTCCTCCTTTGAGAACTGGGAGGTAACCATATCCATCCTGAATGCCGCTCCACCTTTCTTATCCGCATCAGCCTTGGCCTCCTCCAAAGCCCGGAGATATATCCTAGCCATGATCCGGGGATAGTCATCCATCCAGGATAGATTACCCTGCTTCTAGGTACGGAAGTACATATCCTGCAACATCTCATCCATCATCCCCTCATTCTCCTCAAACTCCCTCACCCGGGCCTCGGAGGACAGCAACTTAGCAACAGCAACATCCCTCTCCGATCGATATCTCAAGCGGTCAGCCTGGAGAGACCTCCTCATTTCCTCCATCTCTTCCTTTAGCTTGGCCTGAGCAAGCTCTGCGGCCTCAAGCCTCCCAGATAACTCCTCTACCTGCTCGAGATCCGCCCTCCGAACCTCTTCCACCGTAGCAATGGCTATGTCAATCCGCTCCTTGTAGGCCGCCTCCATCTTTCGCAACTCAGCCTTGCTAGCCTCCTCCATGGTATTCTTTAGTCATCGGAAGGCCGCCTCATGCTGAGATATCTGGATAGCCTGATCGGCAAGCTGTTTGTCCTGATCAGAAACCTGTAGCCGCAACTGGATGTTAGCACTTCCGATTTCCTCCCCATCCCTGGCCTGTCGAGCGTGATGCTCCATTAGCCTCTTGGTTTCCTCAGCCACCCGATCGATGCTTGCCTTGGCCTCATTCCCCATGGTCACAATCCGAGTAGTAAGCAAATCGAGATCTAACGACTTAGCCTCATCAAGCACCCGTACCATGGGATTGCGGGGAAGAAGATGCTCACCCGTGACCTCATCAAAAGAGATATCCTGAAAACTCGGGTCCAGATCCGGGTGGCCGGTAAATGGGTTGTGATCCAAACCTGTACGATCTATCGGAGTGATGGTTGGATTTTCGGACAGATGGGGGGAAGGCATAAACCCAGTATCCTCCTCAGTAATATCATGGATAGGCTGGACTGGAGGCTGAGGGCCAGGTGAAGGTTCAAACGAAGATCGGCCCCTCCTCCTCTTTTGCATATCTTCTTCAATAACTCCAAGAAGAGGGTTATATCTAACTACATCCCCAGGACGGCTAGTTGACGGCTTTGGTTTGGTAGAAGCTTTGAGTAGCTTATACTGTTCGAGGCGGTGCCGAATATCTGATGTCTTGGCCGCCTTACCTACTCCTGGAATAGAAACCAAGTGTTAAAAACATACAATGATCCATAATTCAAGAAATATGTTAAGTTAAAAAGAATGAGAAGGCACATCTGTTATACAAACCCTGCGGAGGAGTAGGATACTGCAATAAGTCCTGAATCTCATTCCAGGACGGAAGCGAACCATAAAATATTCCTAAGTCCCTATCGTAAATGGAGTCTGCAGAAGTCAAAAGTTCACCTTGAATCGATGGAGTTGCCTTAGCTGAAGAACTCTCAGAGAATGGATCGGCGCCAGCCCCAGTCTTGTCAACCCCCTTAGCCTTCTCAACCAAAGCCGATCCTTCCTCCGACTCCCCAAAAGCTTGACGGAAAGAATCATCCGTCCACTCATGAATCTCTCCCGCTTGCCCGGAGGTTAAGGCACCAACGCCACTACAGCTATGTCCATCTCCTCCATCACCCTCACCTCTATCTTCCTCCACATCTTCCTCTCCCGGAGCAATTGGGCAAGTGCTAGGAGAGGGACCATCAGACTTCTTAAGCTTCTTACCTCCGACAACGGGAGGCTTTGTAAAAGGTTCCCTCTTGCCACTCTTCACCGTGGCCCCTTCCTTGGCTTTGGCAATCTTCTCCTCAGCCGTATCTCTTTGCTTAACCACGGACTGGTGTGGCAGGATCAAGTTGTGCTCCAGGAGAGTAGCATTCCTGATCAGGAAAGAAGCCAACCTGTCCCGTCCCGAAATGGCCTTTATTTCCACAGCCATCTGGACCAGGGAATCACTTTCTACGACTGCAAAGCCACCTGTCGCTAGCAAGAAATAGAAGCATATCATAAGAAGCACTGCAGTCGGAACAAGGAAACTGTAAATAAAATTCAACTTACAGCCAGAAGTGAAGAGGCGGAAGGAGACAGAATCGTCCTTGATAAAAACCCATTCTTTCTTAAACATGGTGAACTTTGAGTATAAGTCCAAGACCGGTTTGAAGGGCACGGCTGTTTCCAAACTAACATACGGAGACCCCTTCTTGTAGCCTCTCAAATTATACAAGTATCGAATTTCCCGGTTAGAAGGAGGGCCCCCATACCACCTCTGGAAGATAACGAATAAGCACACCAGAATAGCGTAGGAATTGGGCTGGAGCTGGAAAGGGGCCACCTTCAGATAGGTAAGGAAGCTGACTATCCATGCATTGATCGGAGGAATGGCCCCACACATACAATGGTATCTGCTGTAAGCAAAATATCCTTCAGGAGGGTCATATGGCATAACCCTCTCTCCCGGCAACAGCATGCGAGCCCTGTCAATCCCAAAGGAACGAGAGATGACATCAAGCTGCTCCTACCTGAGGGAGCTAGGAAAACAATCGGGCGGAGAATTCAAGAGCTCCTGGGGGCCATACCTATCTACTAGCCATCTCGGAGCAGGCCCAGGACGTTCGGCCCGAACTGGGGGCACTATGGAGGACTCTGCTCTGTCCTTGGACTTCCGTTTATCTGATCGGGTTTCCACTTTGTGAGACATTTATCTGCAAACACAAAGGCAAAAGCACACCGTTAGAACAAGGAGTATGGAAATGTAAACCAATAGTTTCATTCGGTATTGAAAGTTCAAGTTTCATTCGGTATTGAACGTTGAAGTTCCATTCGACATTGAAAGTTCAAGTTCCATTCGGTATTGAAAGTTCAAGTTCCATTCGGTATTGAAAGTTCGAGTTTCATTCGGCGTTAAAGGATGACAGTTCATTTGGTATTGAAGGTTCCAAATTCATCCGGTACTGAGAGTCTTTAAAATCATTCGGCAGAAGAGAGCTCACCTGGTCCGGCAGTTGAAATGGGCTCGGCACGATAGTTGATTCGGCTGTTCAGAGATGGATTCGGCTGTTTCGTTCGATAAGGAATAACGAAGGCCTAACGCCCCTATTTATAGGCAAGCACAGGATACCGGACCGACTGGTTCGACAAATAGGGACCGAAAGAGGATAACCAAGAACAAAGCGCGACATATGCAGGCACATGCCCCACTTTGGTGGGCAAATGTTGGGAGAATTCTCACCACCGGTCCAACCCTAGCCGAACCAAATACTGTCGACCATCCATGTCCTCTATCGAATCGGCTCCCACCGGACCAACCATAACTGAACGACTCCCTACCGAACCAACTACAACCGAAGATCCATCTTTCACCACCCACTACCGGACCAACCCTCACCGGATGTCTTCCCACCGAACCAAGCCCCACAGAATCAAGCACCGGACCAACCCTCACCGGATGGCTTCCCACCGAACCAAGCCCCACCGATTCAAGCACCGGACCAACCATCACCGGATGGCTCCCCACCGGACCATTCACCATCGAACCAAGCAACGCCCTCGCTACCGAACCAAGGCCTTGCCGATCCAAGATTGCCAGACCTGGTTGCCTCAGTCCAGGCCCGTCAGCTGCAATATACATCCAAGACCCCTGCCTCCAGCCTCACTCTATAAATAGAGAGGTAGGGGTACAACAATGGTAGACAAGTTTGAGAGCTCAAGCACGGAAGGAACTTTCAAACAACTTTCATATACTTGTATACCAAGCTTTGTACTTGTAATCTGAAAGAAAAAGGAGAATAACATAAGTGGACGTAGGCACGTTCTGGCCGAACCACTATAAATCTGTGTGTCTTTTACAGTTTGGTCGCTGCTTTTCATATATTTGCGTAAATCCCCCAAATCACTAGAAACAACATAAAATCAACTAATTCATACGACTTGGAGGTGTTTGCCCATTTTTTGTATCCCTAACTTAAATAAATTGGAAATAAGTATGTACTAAAGGTTACTAAACCTTTAAAACCTTTAAGATAATGTTTATGCTTTCGATGGAATGTGTTAGATAATTATGTAGTAAGACACAATAGCCAACTTCTTCGAAAGGTGTTTGAAAATGCTAAAATACAAAATTGCTTTCGAAAAGGCTGACTTTATTCTAACTATATATATAACCTTTTGACGAGGTTAATCAAATGAAATGCTAGGTTACCTTTCAACCGCATCATAAGAGGTTGAGAAAGCAAAATAAAACTTGTTGCCTTAATCCCATTCGAAGTGGAAGAAAGTTAAAATATTAGCGCCAAGTTTTGATTTGTAAAGCTCCAAGCTTCTAGGCGAAGTAAACAAAAACTTCCTTTTTTCCAAACTCGATTTCAACCAAGAAATTCAAAAAAAATAAGAAAATAAATTTAAATTCGAATCAAATTGTTTAAAATTTTGAAACTTGAGATGAAAATTCGAATTCTGTAAAAAATAACAATAACAAAAAAATCTAAACCAGGTTGGATTAAGATAAAGATTAACAGGAAAAGTAATTAGAACCAAATTATGAAACTGAATTAAAGGATTCTTTGAGGCAAATAAAAACTTAAATAATTTCATGTAAATCAAAAAAATGGTTCAAAATCCGAATTATGAAAGTTTGAGAAATTGAAATTCACTTTAAATTAAAAAAATTGAATAAAATTCAAAAAGTGAGACGATAGAAACTTACTTTAGATCTCATCTTTTGGTTGTTGGGAGACAAACCATATTTGAGATTTTAATAACTTCTATTTCGCTCGAAGTTAATTTTTGTTTCAGATGAATGAAAGAGGGGAAGATGAAAACATGGTTTATCAGAAAAGTCAGCAAAGATAGCGGTCCGCCTGGTCAAATTCAAAAAAATGGCCCAAATTCCCGCTTGAATATGAAAAGGTGGGAAACATTGAGCGTTTTGAGATGATTCATTTAGAAAGTCAAGGGAATCCCTTTGCATCGGGGAAGAGGGCCAAATGTAACTGCCAAATATTATTTCAGCCTTGTTAAAACTAGATTGAGTAGAAGACAAAGAAGGATAAGAGAAAGTAGCTCCAGCAAGACCTTAAGAAGGAGACGAAGGGATGTTACAGCCAAAGAAGAGAAGCATCATAACCCTTTCGAAAGGGCTAAAAACTCCCTTCCGCTTCAATAATCCCTTTTCGAAGCAAATGCTTTTATTTATGAAGACATTTGATTGACTTAAAGAAACACTTTTCGAAGACAATGTATGACAATCCTTCATATACGCACCAAACCATTTGAAACCAAAAGGTTTTGTGTTCATTCAAACCACTTCGAAACATGCCTTGGTTAAAACAACCCTTTCAAAAGTATAAGCAAGCCTTTCGAACCGGTCGAAGCCTTTAACATCCAAGGAGGGTTCAGCATTAGTTCGCAAGCATACATTTGGAAGTTACTAATAGCATCAAAACCATCAACATTTCCACACCTTCGAAACAGCTGGAAACTACCTTTAGAGAGAGTCAAAAGCTCCTACCTTTATTCCTTGTGAAAACAAAGCAAAATAAAGAACAAAAGGCACAACCACCCATTTTGATGAAGATGGAGGCATTGAAACACATTCAAAACAATGTAGAGGGGTGCGCAAGTTTCAAAGGAGTTGAAAGGTATCTGAAACCACCTTTCGATCATGTCAAAAGCACTGGGTCAAAAGGTTCCAACCCACATTTATAAATAAGACCCAAGGGGTCACTTTTTTAGGATCCAAATCCGTTGATTCTAGACTTTAATTTTCTTAATTTTACGAAGTTGTAAACCTTAATTTGTAAATAAAATTGGGGAAATTTATTCTGCACAGTCATTATTGGACTAATAAAGGGAAGATTTCAATATTTTCGATTATATAGTTGTTTGAAAGCTTTTTAATGGATTTAACTATATTTTACATGTATCGACCTCATCGAAAAAAGCCTTCCAAAACCCCTGCTTTTTCAAGTAATTCAAGTACTTAACTGCCAACCTCTATTCACTAGACACTCACCTTTAGTGGGTCGGTACCTTGACCCAAGCTGGTTTACCTTGGATTCCAGAACCAAGCCTAGGTTAATAACTAACGTACTTTTCGACAGGTCGAAATCCACCTAGTCAAACCTTACCCTTGAATCCTTAAAGCCATCTTTTAGTGTTCCGTAAATGTTTTTGAAAGGAAGGTTTCGAAGGGAAAATCAAACTACTTTTCAATTGTCTTGAAGACCAAAAAGAATATTTTAGTGTTTTGACTCGATCGAAAGGCCAATAAGGAAAAGTTTTCACCAAAGAAACCTATTCGAAAGGTTGGATCAAGGGGAACATTCATATCCTATCTTCCTGAACTTAACCAAGAAAGATTAAAAAGGACTAACCTTTTCATTTAAATCAACTTCGGGGTGTTGACAAGTTTTCTTGCTAATAGAACATATGACACAACATGTACCCTTATTGGAAGTTCTTTCTTAAAAGCCCATATGAACTCCTGGATATGTTAACTCGAAATGACCTTAAAAGATATCAAGAACAATGATCCAATAAACAAGTTGACTTTCTCATATTTTACCTCAAAACCCAATAGCATCGTCAATCCATTCTTTAATGATTCAATCATGCTCAAAGTCTCAAGTGATGAATTGGTCCTCGATAACACTGTTGAATTTACATTAATTCTGTTATGCTCAATGGTGTTATCGTATATGTACAAATAAAGGATTTATTTATTAAAGTGGCATCATGGGTGTTATACTAATTTTTGGCCTAACTGAAAACATCATCAGTAGGGATGTGAAATCATCATTTAATGACATTGATCATAAGCGGTATCATTGATGTGCGACGTTGATAGGAGGCGCCCACTTCTAGTTTAACTTCGCCAGCTATGATTCCCAACATCATTATGTGGTAAGATGTAGTAATTGATAAAGTGTGATATCAATAAATATAGAAGAGTAGCGACATAAGTAGTGGTATCAATAAAGAGAAGAACTGATATGAGGCGACATTGATTAAGTGCGTTATCAATCTTGGCCTTATTGATATGCGATGTTCCTTGAGTGACGACATCGAAGGGTAGTAATTTTGAATAGTGGGATATTAAGAATATGTAGCATTAGTCATATGTTATACCAATGTTAAACGATATCCCTAGCTTTTTACCATATTGTACTTCACCAGTCTTTTTGGTCAATAATTGTAATAATAATTACTATCCTTGAACAACGATCATGCAAGCCTCATTTTACCAAATCAGCTTATAGGACCACCAGTAACATTCAATTCCATGAGGAGCAAGTATTGAATTTAACTAATTTGGCATTAAGAACTCCAATAGAAAAGATGCGTGTAATTCCTTTTGATTGAATAATAAAAGCATAAATCCATTCTATATAGGACCCACACCAATCCTCGCTTATTGTCCTAATTTAGATAGAGAGAACGAATGAAGGAGCGACCCACTCACAGAAATAAGAAAAGTTGTACACCTTCAAGCTAAAGGAGCTATCTTCGAAGGTGAAATAACGAAGGACTTCAATAAGTTCACTCAAAAGTGACAGGAGGCAATTGATCATTTCTCCTTACCAATCTGGATTTGATGGTCTTCAAAGAGAAAGCTTGTTATTAAAACTGATGAGCTTACCCAATAACACGAAAATCACCTTTCGACTGAGTCGGAACCACTTTAAGCATAGAACAAGTGAAAAGTGTTCTAGCCAAACCTTTCAAAGATGTCGAAGGGAAGCTGCCTTCAAAAATGGAAGCTTAAAACCTTTCGAAGGCATCCGAGGTTTCTCCAAATCAATATGCAAGAAGTCGAGAGCAACTTTCCGCCTTCACTGACAACCCTTCAACTAGTTAAAGATCTTTCAATCAAGGTGAAGCCAACCTTTAAAAGAAAATGAAGAATAACACTATGAATATATGACAAACCATTTGAAACTAATGGCTTCTCCTTCATTCAAATTGCTAGAAAGCAAGTATTATCTTGAGCAACCCCTTAGAAAGTTATAGTAAGCCATTCGAATTGGTCGAAACCAATGTGATCCAAGAAGGGTACTGCATCAGATGAGAAATGAGAACATACGGCGTAATCAACATCATTGAATCCAATGAACAAAGGCTATCGACAAAGATGAAAGCACCTACATGACAACTCAAAGAGAGTAGCGACAGTGCACCTTTCGAGAAAGGCAGCAACATGCTCAGGTCTCTCAGCAGTTACCTTCCAACCGAGTCAAAAGCATCACGATTTAAAGCTGTCGAGCTGCATCTATAAATAAGACTAAAACGATCAATTTTTGGGATCCAATTCCTTTCATTCTCAACATTTATATTATTAAGGAAAGCATTGTAACCCTAATTAAAAGATTGTTGATTTGGGGATTTAGTGGAATAAAGTTTCCCTGGTTGGATAAAGGGAAGTCTTAAGCACTTTTGATTACTTTACTCTTTCATTAAAGTTCTTGTTGGATTCACCTTTATGTTGCAGGTTTCATCTCCATCGAAAGGCAACTATCAAAATAGTAGAAACCCCTTCAAGTTCTAATAACTTTTGTAATCAATTCAATGTTTTCTTCCCTCTCAGCCGTAGCCTACAACAAGGTCAAAGCTCATCCTCTAAACACTAAAGCCTAAAATTACTTATTCTAATCCAACGAGGTTGTATCCACAACTTTCGACCAGATCGAAACCCCTACCTAGGATCCCAATCCAAAGCTTAAACTACTCTATATCCTAAATTTCTCCACATGGTTGAGCCTAGACCAATTTTATTTATTCAAGTCTTATCAACAAGGTTACCACACTTCCGACAGGGTCAGAACCTCAATATCAGATTCTTGGAATAAGTCCTAGCTATGAAACCCAAAAGTCTTCCGATAGGATAGAAACCTTTTAAAGGAAAACTTTATAAATTCTCCTACCAATTGGAAAGAAAAGCCCTCAAAGGAAGGTTAATCCAACCCAAAAAGTCGAAAGGTCATTAACCCGGAACCTAACCCTTTCGACAAAGGTGAATGGTCTGTTTGAATAATTCCTACTTGCTAAAGTTTATTCAAGAGAAAATTATAAAAGGATTCAATCCTTCTCTTCTGCTCTATTTGACTAAAGAATAATTCATATTCCATAGTATAATTTTGGGGTGTTGACAAGAAATCTTGTTAATAGAACCAAAAATACAATTCCTTAAAAACCAAGAATCTGCTAGAGGCTATTCCTTTACCACTTCCAATTAAAATATCTACTTCCTAACCAAAGAATTATTTGATTAGTAGCTTTAAAAGAAGAAGCAACCAGGAAATGAAAGAGATCTCGGAAAAGCTTATTGTCAATACCACTAGATGAATTGACACAATAAAAATCAATATTGAGCCTTTAGAGGGAAAATTTCTTGGAAAAGGAAAACTCCAAGACTTTGTCAACAATACTTGAGCAAAGCACCAATGTATACCAAGATCAAATGCTTAGTAAAGAGAAGTGCTTCATGGAAAATATCTACAAAAATAAAGGAAAGGCCTTGATCCTGCCACAAGGGCCTGTTCAAAGCACTATAAGCCTTTTGTCCTGCCTATCAGACCTAACCCCATGACTCTTCGAGGGAGGTAGGCGTAAGTCACAGTTGCCGCTTAAGCGTGGACAGAGTACCGCAAGCCTTCATTCTACCCATTTTTTCTGGCCAGGGAACCTCCTAAAGAGAGGATAGAGTAAGCCTTTCATCCTACCTAAGATGGCTTGGCCAAAGCACGGACCCTCTTTCGATCCTACATGCAAGTATTGTCCGTAGCGCCTTCTAGAAGAAAGATGGAGTAAGTCTTTGGTCCCGACTAAGATGTCCTGGCCAGTGCACCGACCAACAGCCTTCGTTCCCACGAATTAGACCCTTCTTGAGTGCCTCTTAGATGGAGGATGGGTTGAACTTTGGTTGGATGGACTGGCCAAAGCATTGATTAACATAAATCTTTACCTAGAAGTATAGAAGGGAAATCTTATATAAAGCAATAAATCAGATGAATCTAATTCCATCTTAAGGAGGAATTAAAGTAATCTTCTAGAGGAAGAGCAGTCAAATACGATCAATCTTACTCCAAAGCAGAGTTAAAGCAACCTTCAAAGGAAAGATCGAGCAACTTTTCATGCTCATATAATCTCATATGACAAAGAATAATCATCGAATAATCATCCAAGGATCCTAGGTGAGGGAAAAATGTTTACTTTGAAAACTAACCAAGGAAATAATATTTAGCAACGAAGATTCGCCTTCGAAGTCATTTAGCATAGAAAGATAAGAAGGCAAATTTATCCAAATTTTTGAAAGGCTTATTCCACTGATTCAGTAATCATTCCAAATATGATTTTAAAAGCATTCAAAATTTAGAAGTTTAACAGGGAAACTTTTTCACAAATTCAACACAATTTACTTTATATTTCTCAACTGAAAAATGGGTTTAAAGAGAAGCAAGAGATGGAAAAGTAAGAAGATATTTAGGTTTTAACAAAAAATTTAAAAAGCTTCCTTCATACAAGGAGGGGAGAAAATAAATGCTGCAAGGCCCGATAAAAACTATCAAACTATGGCATATGTAAAAGCATTCTTCGAAGAAGCAAAGGGAAAACAAATCTATAGTTAATCAATAACCACGACTTAATCAAATTAAAGCTCTAAAGTGAATCAAAAGTCTCAAATCGCCCAGCGAGATCAAATAAAAGATAAGGATGAGGAATCAAATGGAAGTTAATTCATAATATCAACTATTCAGGTACAAAAGTTATTTACCAATTTGCATAATAAAACTACAAATTTCAAGAAAAATCATTCTAATCTTCGTGAGGGGGTGGTGGAGGAAGTAGATGTAGTTGGTATACTTTTTCCCCCTTCTCATCAACCTCACGAATACATGGATGACTTTCGCTCGAAGGAAGGATATCTCTAAGCAAAGAAGGAGGCCTTTAATATTCTTAATATAATCGGCACATCCATATAAAGATAAGTGTTGATAATGTTTAAATCCTACCTCTAAAGTTTGCCTCAACCATTGGTTCATTTCTGGACCTATGAATGAATAGTTGATTTTCAAGCCAATAGCAACTATTATTTCAAGAAAATAATCTACAATTGAATCCATTTTGGGCATTCTCAAGCAGCATCATGTAGATTATTTCCAGTTATGGTCATACACTTGTCGCTTCAAGACTTCAACAGCTAAGGAAGGTTTGGTAATGTCACGAATCACCACATTTAGTAGTTCTTTAAGTTTCCACTCCTTATGGATAATATCTGTGTCATCGATAAAGCGAATTTGAATCCTTAATGCATGTCTAGCATTTTACTGCCCCCTTTTCAATTTTTTAACCTTCTGTTCAAGTAAGCATTCCTTATATCTTTGTTGCTTGACCTGAATTTGATAATTGTTGAGATATTTTAAACTTGTTCGTCCTACTTTCCCTTCAGAAATTGGGTGCAAAGAAATAAGAATGTTGAAACTTATAAAGATTGTCTAAATTATATGATAAAAAAATTAAGCAAGTTCATATAACATGAACCCTTTGTAAAATTCAAAGATAAATTTCATTTTGTTGAACATGACTTTCTGTAGAGGAAAACTGTAGGAGGAAAGTGGAATGGCCACAATCTTGAGAAGGTTCTAGCATTCTTCAAGATGTGGATCAGTATCATAATCATTCAAATACCTATTATGCAAAGGCCTAAGCAAACCCTCAATCTCTTTCCCTAGAAAGGAAAGGTCGGTAAAATGATTTTTTGTGTTGATTTTGTTGAGGAATTTCACTAGTACATCGATATTTTCTATGAGCACCTAGAAAAGTGTGATCAACTCCTCGTTCTCCTTTATATCTCTCTTGATAAATAGGGGATCTTTTTATGAGTAGAGCTATCTGTTTTTCATTGAAATATTTTAATCATTTGGCATGAATGATAAGGCTCATATACTTTTTATATAAACTGCTGCAATCTTCAGTAAGTTTTTTAATTTCTATGTCTAATCGCTACATACCCTTCTCACTCTTCTTATGCAAAATCTCAAAGTTATATTTGTTTCTTTTCCTTAACTTAAATAGTCAACTTATTAACTAAAGCTAATGGATAACTTTAAGCATTTAAATGAGATAAACATTATGCTTGTACTACAGGAGCATGTGTGGCGAATGCACAGACTTTCTCTTTTCCTGATTCCTTACTATGATGATTGGGTGCCATGAATGTCGTTTGACATAGTGTCCACTTGAGGAGCCTTCTGGTACTTCAAAAGTTTAGGAAGATCAAAAAATTTAGCATCATGGGCCGATGACCACTTGATCCATCACCTCTGCTTCTCGGACAATTGGAATCGTTGCTACCATTTCCGCTATCTTTCTTAAGATCATCGTCATGTTTTCATTGTCTACATCACCCTTGTTGCCATCATCACCTCTGTCATAATCATCCCTCCCTTTATCAGGCAGAGGATCGTCAAAAGATAGTAGTTACTGTGGATTGAAGGATTTATCTTATGGGAATTCATTTTGTAATGACCAGGGAACTCTCCCCAATTTTAGATTGAATTTCCTCTTGAATTTTTGCTTTAGAATCCACAGTTAAGGGAAGTCCAACACTAGATAATTTTCTATATTATTAAAATATGTAATGAAGAGAGCCTCCTTATAACATTGCTCTTTTATCCAAGGGGAGTTTTATTCTATGAAAGAGGGGACTTTCATGTTAGCATCCTTGATTATGTTATTCGTACAGAAAAGTGTAGCCACCTTGCTTTTCACTCGATCTTTAAAGGTTGAAAACTGTGCTACCATTTGAGTATTTTCAATCCAAGCCTGCTAAGTGTAACGACCCAGAATTTTTGATAACTTGAATTTGAATATTTAATTTATTTTTAATATTAATAAGTAGAAATTTGAAGTTAAATAATTTATTTCTCGAATATTGGATTTAATAGGGTAATTTAAATCGATTATTTAATAGTGAAATTCCAGAAATAATTAAATATTGGGTTAAATATAATGGGAAATGATTTGGAAAATTTTGTTTTATCATATTGAAGTTATAGAGATATTTTAGAACTTGTAAAATTGAATTTGGAGTTAATTTGTAAAAATTGAATATTTTAATATTTAATTATCGACTGAAAAATAGCCAATTTTTGAACAGTCTCGGAATTGAACGAAACAAGTTCCATTGGATCTGTAATAGTTAATTATTATCGGATTTCAATTTTCGTAGCAATCGGAGTTGTCGTTTGACCGTGGCAGCTCGAAAGGCATCGATATCGTTTTAATTTTAATTCGGCGAGTTAAAATAGCCATTTTTCAAACGGTCTCGGATTTCGACGAAACCAGTTTCATCGGATCCGTAATGTGATATTATTGTAAGATTTCAAATTTCAAGTCGTTTGGATTTGTCGTTTGTCCGGTACAAGCCAAAACGCCTAGAAATCGCTTAAATCGGTTTAAATTTAAATCGACTGTTTATTGCCGTATCTCACACATATGATGGAATTAGCTTACGAAACCTATTCCATTGTGTCCGGAATGTGGAAAAACCTTAGGATCGCCTGGCGGAACGCGTCGTTTGGAGTTCGTTTGCATAAGTGTTAAATTGGAGATTTTATTATTAAAATAATATTAGTATATATATGTTATTTTATCTCAAAACCCTAGGAGATTAGGGCCAGCCGCCATTATTAGTTCCAATGGCCAGAAATCACCCGAATTCTCCTCCAATTATCTTATAATCCGCGCATCGATTCAAGAAGTTATCAACTGCAAAGTCGTAGAGGACTCTAAGATCTACAAGTTCAACGGTTGAGATCGTGTTCAGAGCTTTGGGTCAACGGGTATTTGGGCACAAAGGCCGTGCGTTTCGTTCATTCCTCAAGGTGGAGGAGGGGGCCGAGCTCCAAGGGGTGGTGGCCGAGCATGGGGGTTGACGAGGGCTTCAAAGTGGCACGTCCTGATCGAGCTGGAACGCGACGGTTTGGGGGCGATTTCAAACCCTAGATTGGAGCTTATGGGTTCTTTTGCACGATGATAGGCTGGAGATGAAACGCGCACGCACGGGAAGAAGGGAGAGCATGGGGCCCGCACGCGTGAAGAGGGGGTGAGGTGTTTTCTTTTAATTTTTAGTTTAAATTCAAAATTCAAATTCGTTCAATCTTTAAAACGTGATAACTTTTTGCTGCGAGGTCCAAATTGAACGAGATTTTTTGCGTTGGCTTCGTATCGCCGAGCTCTTCGCAATGCAACTGGTTTGGAGTCGATTGGAGCTCGTTTGAATTTCGGGTAAAATTAAACGTTCGTTTAATTTTATTCGAAACGAACGCCAAAAACGAAAATAAAAATCAAGGTGAGAACTCCTCACTCAATCGAAAGGTTTTGTTTAAAATTTTGAATAGTTAATATTGATTGTTGATGGTTGATTGATTGTGGTAGTAGATATAATAGGATATATATTATATATAGCAATATATATATATTGGCATATGTATATATTGGATTTGATTTCCCGCCTCGTATAGCGGATGAGACCCTATTGCGCCGCCTATTAAGCGGATAATATTTATAAAATCCCATATACCGCGATATTCCACCTTGAAGTGGAATTGGTATTGTGCTAACGTCTGTGGATGCAGGGTAACAGGTTGGAGGGATCCAACTGGATTCCTCACATATTTATCTGTTTATGAATATTATGTTGATTGTTGATGTTCACATTGATATATGATGTTATTCCCGTGATTGACCATTCGATGTCGTTGCATCATCGGATTCAATTTTTTTTAAAAATTAAAAATAACAGTTTTGAATTAAAAAGGGGTTTAAAAGTGATTTCTCAAAGAATATGGTTTATTAAAAAAAAAAAAAAATTTGAATTGATTAAATTTTAAAATAAATAGATGGATAAATTTTTATGTTTTAAAAATTTATATTTTTATAAAATATAACTTAAAAGAAATTTTTAATAATAATAGGTTTTTATAAAATAGTTAAATTTGGTTTTTGGGAAGTTATTATTATTAATGGTTTATATAAAGGATTTTATAAATGGATGTTTTTAAATAAAAATTATTGAAGTTATAGAATAAATTTATAAAATGCTGAGTTGATGTATAACATGAATTTCATTATAAATCTATAGATATATAATTTGTGAAATTTATAAAAAGAATGGTTATTGGGAAGTGAAGTTTTATAAGTTATTGACTTATAAAAATGAATTTGGGGCATAAAAAGGGGGTTTGTTGAAATTGTTAATAAATGAAGATTTCATTAGTTGAAATTATTATAAACCATAAAGAAATCTTGTAAGTGATAAGATTTTAATTTGGTGAAGTTCAAAGGAACGATTTGGTAGATAAATAATATTATAAGTATTTAACTTACAATATGGCTTTTGGGTATGAAACTGGGTTATGTAAATTGCATCGGATTAATAAAGGAATTTATAAAATTGGGGTTTATAATAGAAATGGAATTTATAAACTATGTTTATAAATTTGAAATTCATCGAATTTGATAAATTGAAATATGGGAATTTGTTAAGTGGGCTATATTCACTATTTTGAATATTGAATAGATTATTAAATAAAATGGGTTTGTTTTTGGGAAAGGAATGTTTTAAATGGAATTTAAAACGAATTAAAGGTGTTTTAAAATGTATTGAGTATTGAAAACATAGATTTCAACATTGATTGTTGAAATAGACGTTTTCGAGAAACAGAAGGGGATAATTGGTATAGTATTGGATTTATATATCTATTTTTAATTTCAAATCCATATACTAGTGTTTTTGGGTTGTCGTAACGATGTTTTGCGCAACATTCGTTTTTAACCCAAATAAATGTGAATAAAAGAATATTTCTTTAAAGGAATGAAATTAATACTTAACTATGGTTTAAGCATATGGAATATTTTCGAATTGTTGAAAATAAATTGAATTGTGAATTACTTATTTTTAAATAAGTTTAGAAATGATTTTCCAATATGGAATGGAACGTTTTTGTGAATTCACCTTTTAAAGGTAAAAGTGTAAGCGAATATTTTGGAATCGATTTGAAATCAAATATGAATGGGTATTTGGGATTTAATTCACGTTGGAATTTATAATAGGAAGGGAAATTGGTTTAAAAATAAATGTTGATTTATTTTTAAAGATGGAAATAAAATTCACGAATTTGGAGCGTAAAATTTAAAAATAAATCGGTAAGGATTTATATGTTGTTTTGAAATTTGTTTTCAAAAGGGATAAAGGATGAATGGTGGTTTGAAATTTGTTTTCAAATGGTTGAGTTGTGTAATTTGAAATTTGTTTTCAAATGGTTAAGGTGTTTAATTTGAAATGGGTTTTCAAATGGGTAAAGTGTGGAAAATTTTATTGTGAAGGTGTTTTGGTAAAGCAAATAAATTGGGAAATTATTTGGAAATTGTGTATATATATCTTGTAAAGATATTTTGGGACTTAATAATTTTGGAAAAAAATATTTGGAATCTGATGATGTGGCGCATCTTTATTGATAGTTAAATAACCGACTATCAATATTTACCCTTGGATGGTATTGATTGTGTTTGTTTGGAATTGAATGCTACACTTATTTTTAAAATAAGCGCTCGCTATTCGGTTTAGCCGGGAGAGGACCTTTGTGTCGTATATCCCATTCCGAATATGTGATACGTCGTTATGGATAGCATTTGAAGACCGGTGTGAAGACCGGGTATTTGTGAAAACGATAGGATGACCTATCGATTGTCTCCGCATCGTTAGCTACGATATGGAGATTTCCTTTGTGATGGGAAATTTTATCGGGATTGTGAATACCCGGATTGCAAGGGCTTCTTTGGAAGTGCCTTCGGTTCTGTTCGAACCCGGACCAGACTTGCTTATCTAGGTGAAACGTGATGGGGGGTTCTCGCTTTGCGTTAGGTGGCGAACGGGAGACTCTTACCCCTACACGTCCTCTTTACGGGGTTGGTTAGGCGTAAGCCGTGACAGTCGAGAGGCTGGCCGTAAAAGCAAGGTCTGGGGTACCAGTGTAAGCCACGGTGGGGCTGGGATGGTTGAAAAGCCTACCGGTTACTGCTGACGGAAATGAGGTTCTTTACATTTGGTATCAGAGCTTATGGTTAAGCGACAACCTGCTCTGTTGGGTGTTACTCATTAGAGATAGAGTCAGCAGTACTCTAGAATGAGTATGAGTGTAATAATAGATATGAGTGCGTATTTGTTAGTGAATATAAAATTGTTTTATATTGTGATGATTGGTTTATTGAGTGGTATATGAACCTTCGTCGGCGCAGCCTCGAAAACTGAATCGAAGGGGTTCCTAAATACTTGAATAGAACAATTCGACACAATATTGTTTTAAATTGGGTAAATGAAATAATTTTACCTCGATTATATTTTATATATAAAAAGAAAATAATTTTTCAAGAATTATTGAAGTGTGTATATAATTGATTGCTTGGTTGTTGTAAATGATATATATATAAAATAATTAAAAGTTGTTTGAATAAGCTAATAAAAGCAACTATTGTAAAAAGAATAATGGTATAAACCAATGAATCATAAGATGGAATTATAATTAATAATGAGTTACAATTGTAAGATAATCATGTATGTATATAAGAAGTAAAATTATATAAGTAAAAGGTTTATAAAAGTGATTTATGAATAGAAAGAAAACTTTTTGAAAGAATAATTAGCATTGATTTCACTATTGTCACTGGGAAATAATAAGGGTGATGACTGCAGCATCATCAGTATCATTTTCGAGTTTCTATGTGATGGATTTGCTACAAAAATGAATTAAAAATTGAAGTTTTGTTGTAATAAACCAATTTGAAATTAAAATTCAATTTGAAATTGATAAATATAAGTGAAAAAGGTTTTGAACTTATAATATAAGTTAGAAGTTGAATAATAATTTTATAACTTATTAAATGGGAAAATGTAAGTGAAACCAGTTATTGAAATGGTTAAACAATTAAGTTAAGTAAAATGGAATATGAATTTGAATATTGATATGAATTTGACTTAAGTAAAAGTTAAATAGGATTTACTTTGGAATTTAAAATCCGAATTGAATTGATAAGTAAAACTTAAGTTTAATTAACAAATGATGTTTAAATGGAATAACTTAAGTGAAGTTGAATAAAAAATCGATCTTTGCATCAAAGTTAAATAATCAAGTGAATTAAATGATGTAAATAAAGTTGAAATGGAATGCAAGTTAAGTAATGTTGAAAGAATTGATGTTAATATCAAAATAAATGAATAAAGTGAGTAAATGAAATTGTTAAAGAGGTGAACTTAAGTTATATAAATGAAATTCAATTTTATTTGTAAAAAAAGAACTAGCAATTGAGTTAAAGTATGAATTGAATGTTAATCAATAGAATATGAATAAGTTGATATGAAATGATGCATGCAAGTGTAAATTCATTTGAAAATAGTTTAATAATAGAATGAAAATCAATTGAATGTTAAACCAATTGAAATTAAAACAGTTGAACCAAATTGAATGTAAGTAAAATGGATAAAATTTGGTTGTATTGGATGTGCATTGGTTGTTATTTGCTTGTTGTTTGATTGTATGAAAATTCCTTAAGTGTTAACGAAATTGAATCTGCTAAATTGAAAGCTATGTAATTGAATTCAAATGAAAATTGAAATGCAAAGTTGAATGAAAATGAATATGCAACTTTAATAGTAAACTAAAAGTGGTATAAGAAGCATGTATTGGAAATTTTATAATTGAATTGGCAAATTGGTTTGAATATTATAATTGGATATTATGCTAGCAGGATATACAGGTTATAAAGGAATTGGGATTTTGATTTCAAAGTAAAAAAAATTTGTAACGCTCGACAAAAAAGTACGTATTTCAGTTTTTATATGAGATTTGATGATATCCTTCTCTAGCCACTTGGCTTTCTCTTTTCTTTTTGATTCTGAGGGGCCGTAGAGCCGTTTTGTAGTCGTACCGATCTAGCCGCGCAAAGGAGACTCTGGCGAAATTTTTTGAAAATTTAGGGAGTTAGAGAAATTTTGAGAAATTTTGAAAGTTTGAAATTTGAATTTAAATTTAAATTTGAATTGTTGAGTAAACAATGTTGTTTGAAACCTATAATTGAAGTTGGAAAGCTAATTGAAATGATAATAAATCTTTAATAAAAAGATTGGTGTTAGAAGGTTGATAAAACTAATTGGTTTTGGGAAAATAATAAACGGTTTAGGATCATTTCTCCTTAACTTGTAATTTCGAGGACGAAATTCTTTTAAGGGGGGAAGATTGTAACGACCCATAATTTTTGATAACTTGAATTTGAATATTTAATTTATTTTTAATATTAATAAGTAGAAATTTGAAGTTAAATAATTTATTTCTCGAATATTGGATTTAATAGGGTAATTTAAATCGATTATTTAATAGTGAAATTCCAGAAATAATTAAATATTGGGTTAAATATAATGGGAAATGATTTGGAAAATTTTGTTTTATCATATTGAAGTTATAGAGATATTTTAGAACTTGTAAAATTGAATTTGGAGTTAATTTGTAAAAATTGAATATTTTAATATTTAATTATCGACTGAAAAATAGCCAATTTTTGAACAGTCTCGGAATTGAACGAAACAAGTTCCATTGGATCTGTAATAGTTAATTATTATCGGATTTCAATTTTCGTAGCAATCGGAGTTGTCGTTTGACCGTGGCAGCTCGAAAGGCATCGATATCGTTTTAATTTTAATTCGGCGAGTTAAAATAGCCATTTTTCAAACGGTCTCGGATTTCGACGAAACCAGTTTCATCGGATCCGTAATGTGATATTATTGTAAGATTTCAAATTTCAAGTCGTTTGGATTTGTCGTTTGTCCGGTACAAGCCAAAACGCCTAGAAATCGCTTAAATCGGTTTAAATTTAAATCGACTGTTTATTGCCGTATCTCACACATATGATGGAATTAGCTTACGAAACCTATTCCATTGTGTCCGGAATGTGGAAAAACCTTAGGATCGCCTGGCGGAACGCGTCGTTTGGAGTTCGTTTGCATAAGTGTTAAATTGGAGATTTTATTATTAAAATAATATTAGTATATATATGTTATTTTATCTCAAAACCCTAGGAGATTAGGGCCAGCCGCCATTATTAGTTCCAATGGCCAGAAATCACCCGAATTCTCCTCCAATTATCTTATAATCCGCGCATCGATTCAAGAAGTTATCAACTGCAAAGTCGTAGAGGACTCTAAGATCTACAAGTTCAACGGTTGAGATCGTGTTCAGAGCTTTGGGTCAACGGGTATTTGGGCACAAAGGCCGTGCGTTTCGTTCATTCCTCAAGGTGGAGGAGGGGGCCGAGCTCCAAGGGGTGGTGGCCGAGCATGGGGGTTGACGAGGGCTTCAAAGTGGCACGTCCTGATCGAGCTGGAACGCGACGGTTTGGGGGCGATTTCAAACCCTAGATTGGAGCTTATGGGTTCTTTTGCACGATGATAGGCTGGAGATGAAACGCGCACGCACGGGAAGAAGGGAGAGCATGGGGCCCGCACGCGTGAAGAGGGGGTGAGGTGTTTTCTTTTAATTTTTAGTTTAAATTCAAAATTCAAATTCGTTCAATCTTTAAAACGTGATAACTTTTTGCTGCGAGGTCCAAATTGAACGAGATTTTTTGCGTTGGCTTCGTATCGCCGAGCTCTTCGCAATGCAACTGGTTTGGAGTCGATTGGAGCTCGTTTGAATTTCGGGTAAAATTAAACGTTCGTTTAATTTTATTCGAAACGAACGCCAAAAACGAAAATAAAAATCAAGGTGAGAACTCCTCACTCAATCGAAAGGTTTTGTTTAAAATTTTGAATAGTTAATATTGATTGTTGATGGTTGATTGATTGTGGTAGTAGATATAATAGGATATATATTATATATAGCAATATATATATATTGGCATATGTATATATTGGATTTGATTTCCCGCCTCGTATAGCGGATGAGACCCTATTGCGCCGCCTATTAAGCGGATAATATTTATAAAATCCCATATACCGCGATATTCCACCTTGAAGTGGAATTGGTATTGTGCTAACGTCTGTGGATGCAGGGTAACAGGTTGGAGGGATCCAACTGGATTCCTCACATATTTATCTGTTTATGAATATTATGTTGATTGTTGATGTTCACATTGATATATGATGTTATTCCCGTGATTGACCATTCGATGTCGTTGCATCATCGGATTCAATTTTTTTTAAAAATTAAAAATAACAGTTTTGAATTAAAAAGGGGTTTAAAAGTGATTTCTCAAAGAATATGGTTTATTAAAAAAAAAAAAAAATTTGAATTGATTAAATTTTAAAATAAATAGATGGATAAATTTTTATGTTTTAAAAATTTATATTTTTATAAAATATAACTTAAAAGAAATTTTTAATAATAATAGGTTTTTATAAAATAGTTAAATTTGGTTTTTGGGAAGTTATTATTATTAATGGTTTATATAAAGGATTTTATAAATGGATGTTTTTAAATAAAAATTATTGAAGTTATAGAATAAATTTATAAAATGCTGAGTTGATGTATAACATGAATTTCATTATAAATCTATAGATATATAATTTGTGAAATTTATAAAAAGAATGGTTATTGGGAAGTGAAGTTTTATAAGTTATTGACTTATAAAAATGAATTTGGGGCATAAAAAGGGGGTTTGTTGAAATTGTTAATAAATGAAGATTTCATTAGTTGAAATTATTATAAACCATAAAGAAATCTTGTAAGTGATAAGATTTTAATTTGGTGAAGTTCAAAGGAACGATTTGGTAGATAAATAATATTATAAGTATTTAACTTACAATATGGCTTTTGGGTATGAAACTGGGTTATGTAAATTGCATCGGATTAATAAAGGAATTTATAAAATTGGGGTTTATAATAGAAATGGAATTTATAAACTATGTTTATAAATTTGAAATTCATCGAATTTGATAAATTGAAATATGGGAATTTGTTAAGTGGGCTATATTCACTATTTTGAATATTGAATAGATTATTAAATAAAATGGGTTTGTTTTTGGGAAAGGAATGTTTTAAATGGAATTTAAAACGAATTAAAGGTGTTTTAAAATGTATTGAGTATTGAAAACATAGATTTCAACATTGATTGTTGAAATAGACGTTTTCGAGAAACAGAAGGGGATAATTGGTATAGTATTGGATTTATATATCTATTTTTAATTTCAAATCCATATACTAGTGTTTTTGGGTTGTCGTAACGATGTTTTGCGCAACATTCGTTTTTAACCCAAATAAATGTGAATAAAAGAATATTTCTTTAAAGGAATGAAATTAATACTTAACTATGGTTTAAGCATATGGAATATTTTCGAATTGTTGAAAATAAATTGAATTGTGAATTACTTATTTTTAAATAAGTTTAGAAATGATTTTCCAATATGGAATGGAACGTTTTTGTGAATTCACCTTTTAAAGGTAAAAGTGTAAGCGAATATTTTGGAATCGATTTGAAATCAAATATGAATGGGTATTTAGGATTTAATTCACGTTGGAATTTATAATAGGAAGGGAAATTGGTTTAAAAATAAATGTTGATTTATTTTTAAAGATGGAAATAAAATTCACGAATTTGGAGCGTAAAATTTAAAAATAAATCGGTAAGGATTTATATGTTGTTTTGAAATTTGTTTTCAAAAGGGATAAAGGATGAATGGTGGTTTGAAATTTGTTTTCAAATGGTTGAGTTGTGTAATTTGAAATTTGTTTTCAAATGGTTAAGGTGTTTAATTTGAAATGGGTTTTCAAATGGGTAAAGTGTGGAAAATTTTATTGTGAAGGTGTTTTGGTAAAGCAAATAAATTGGGAAATTATTTGGAAATTGTGTATATATATCTTGTAAAGATATTTTGGGACTTAATAATTTTGGAAAAAAATATTTGGAATCTGATGATGTGGCGCATCTTTATTGATAGTTAAATAACCGACTATCAATATTTACCCTTGGATGGTATTGATTGTGTTTGTTTGGAATTGAATGCTACACTTATTTTTAAAATAAGCGCTCGCTATTCGGTTTAGCCGGGAGAGGACCTTTGTGTCGTATATCCCATTCCGAATATGTGATACGTCGTTATGGATAGCATTTGAAGACCGGTGTGAAGACCGGGTATTTGTGAAAACGATAGGATGACCTATCGATTGTCTCCGCATCGTTAGCTACGATATGGAGATTTCCTTTGTGATGGGAAATTTTATCGGGATTGTGAATACCCGGATTGCAAGGGCTTCTTTGGAAGTGCCTTCGGTTCTGTTCGAACCCGGAACAGACTTGTATGGTTACGTGTCTGACATTACATTTTGAGAGATAGAGCAGATTTCTTTCAAATACATTTCTGTTGGTGGCGGAGAATTTATTCTCTTAGCTTAACACCCTTCTCTGAGACGTACGAGCTCAGAGGTTATGTAGTTGAAGGTTATCAGCGATATTTCCCAATCTGGTAATGTGGCATGCTGAGTGCTGCTGTGTGATGATCATTGGTTGGTCATTTGTGATATGATCATTTGTTTGATCATTTATCTTTGTGATTATTGCTTTGGTCATCTGTGGACCCGAAGCATGGCTTTGTTACACAAAGCGTAGCTTTGTGGACGAGACTTCGTCAGGACCTCACTCCCCGGAAATGGTCGAAACAGGAATATGCGGCAAGGTTATGAGGGTCGCGCCCTTTAGGGTATGTCATTTCCTTCTGGTAAAGGGTGGTATCATGGTATGGAGCCCAGATATTTACTCATGTGGAAACACTATATCTATTTCTGTGTGGTGTTGTTGGTATCGAGCGCTCGGATAAAGGTCCCAAAGGACCGGGGGATGACATATTCGTGTAGTAGTTACCTAGTTACAGAGGTAACCCGGCCTTGTGTTGGCAGAGATCTAACCGTAACGTTAGTTCTCGGGACGTCCCGCCAGAGGCGATCCCATGTGGCAGTAGGAAGTTCCTTAGCCTGACCATTTGTTGGAAATCCATTCATCCAATACGTGCCTTGTACGGTTTTAGTTGTAGAACCTGCCATTTAACATGGCAGCTATAGTAGGCATAGTATCATGGTACCTATGCTGGCTAGGATTTATATTATACTTTCGAAATATTTTCCACTATGCACTAGTAATAATATCAAAGAATTTTTCTCGTAGTAAGCATGTTTGACTATCATAAGGAGAAATCTCCCCCATGTGTGCGTTTGCATTGTGTGTGTGCCGGGAGGCCTTATGGTAGTTTCATTTTCCAAAAAGCATTGCGGATTTCAAAATTTAAACTTTCTTGTTGCGTGTTTAAAGATAAACTGTTTTGAGTTCTCACACCAGTCCCATGACTGACCTGGAGTTTATTGTTCCTTTCCTAAACTCTGGGTGCCCACTATTTTCCACACGGGCAGTCTAGAGTTAGGTTGTCAGGTTATTCTGGATTCGGGAGTTGCTGTGCAGATGTTGGAGGCGAGCTTGGATAGCGTAGTCTATTATCTATTGTATATAGTATTCTTTCCGCTTTTTTATTGTTGTACACTCTGATGATATGATGTATTGTGATGTATGTATAAAATGTATAGTTCTTTTGTTTTAATGATATTCATTTATCTATTATATGTTGTTCCGCTGCGACTGTGAGATTCTGTTATTGTTTCTCGTTCTGTTACTTGTTTTTCTGTTTTCTCTTCTCTTTCTTTTCTTTCTTCTTCTACCTCTTTCTTCTTCTAAAACCCTAACGGTTCGATTTTTCGGCAACGAAAAATCGCGATCGTTACACTAAGTTCCTTTTTTAGGGATTTCACCCTCTCCTTAGCTATAAGCATCATTTTTCTTTCTTCATCCAAGTCGGAAGCAAGTTTATTCCTTTCGGTAGCAGCCTCATCTCTCTTTCTTGCGATTTGAAGAATTTTCCCCTCGAGAACCTAATCTATCTGTCAATAATGAAATATGCCCTTTGAAATTTAGGACTTTGCAAAAAAATTGTGAGAAGCTTGATGAAGGAAGAACATATGATTGGCCACCGAAAATATATAAAAATTTATGATAAATAAGGATATATAGAGCCAAAAACTTATATTAGCCAGACAAATGAATATACGTACCACAAGAAGCTATCGAAAGAGAATGTTTAGGTGGTCCCTAGAAAAGGCAGAAGGCTATAGTGGCATTAGAGAAGCCACAGATGGGGATTGGAAGAGAAAGAAAATTAAATCATCGAAATCTGAATGCATGGTTTGAATCAGAGCTTCACAAGGAAGAGATTCATTAGGGTGGAGAATTTAGGCCTAGCTCCTAAAATAAATGTTGGAAAGTAGTCATGATTGAGGGATTCATAATGTATATAGAAGGACTCGGAGTGTGAGCAACTTTGGTTTGGATATGCGGATTATGGGCCTGTAAGCTTAAATCAATAACACTAAATTATTATTTAATGGATGTTGTAGATGCATTCAAATCCTTGGTAATAATAGTTAGCATTTGATCATCTTCATGTCTTGCCTTTTTGCTTGGTAGAGGAATCAAAGTATCGGACAAATGGATACAATCACTTTTCCACTTGCGACTCTCAATAAACCTTGGGGCATCGACAATAGAATCTATAATGGGAGTTGCTTTTGTAGCCATAGATGAGGAGGATAAGAATGCTAGCTTCCTTTTGACTTAACAACCGAATTGATATGCATCAAATCTAAGTGAAAGAAAGAGTCATAAGATGACGATATAGGAAATCCTATTAAATCGTAGTAAAAGATTACTAAAGGAATCATGTCGAAGAGCGGGGAAGGAGAAAAAGCATTTTGGTTGCCGATGACTAAATCTTTTCTCCCATGATCATCATTCTTGATGATTGGTGGATTCCCAAGCAATTTATGGCTTTCCAAGATCAAGGAGTACTTTTGAAGGTTAGCTTTGGTCCCGGGTTTAAGCTTATCTCCCATGGTCTGAGATGCTAGGCACAAAGCACTAATTGTACTAGCAACTGAAGATCTGGTCTCCCTAGAAGCAGATTCTAAAAGTTAATACCTATTATAGGAGAACAACAAAATATAGTTTAAACAACAGATAGAAAACAACAAGACTTACTAAGGATACAGAAAGACGCCTGGATTCTAGTGGTATGGATCTTAATACAAAACAACTGGTTTTCCCAATCCTTAGTTCTATTGATCAAATTAATGATTAAGATTTTTGGATAAGGAAGAATGTAATATATGGTACGTGCCAGTTGTTTTGCGACTTTAAAAAGATTTACCAATGAATGAAGAGTTTCAAGATCGAGTAAGGGGAGGTCAGCTTCTATAGTTTATGTCTCGAAGTAGTTAGATATGTATAAGAGTTGGGCAACAATTGTATTGCACCAATTTCCAAATGATCCAAGAATCGGAGAATGAATTTGGGAAGGGGAAGTATCCTGAATGCCAAATATAATCGAAGTGAAAGTGAAGAAGCCTTCCAGAGGATTATCTATCCATACAGACGTGCCTTCCACTTTGGCTTCTATGTTCGTAATAATGAATTACAAGAGAATGATGTCTACCACATCCAAAGTAGTTATAGAAGATTGATTGAATCTATAGTCTCTTTTCTCTAAAGCATGAGAGTATTAAGAGCCCTTCTTGCCAGCTATTTATCTCCTAGATAATATCATGAAAAATAAGGGAAGTATCATATAATTAATGAAAATTTAAAGTAGTCAAGAAAATGTTGAAAGAAAATTAATTCTTTTGATATAGACATAAAGAAAGGATAATTAGATGTCAAATTCATATCTAGTTATCAAAGTACATAAAAAGACATTGAACTTGCAACTTGTTATGAGTTTATAACCCAGTGTAGAACTCATAAATAGTTAGCGAGTTTGTAACTAGATAAAGATTCTTTAATTAATTATTGGTTCAATGACTTGATGTTGAATTCATAAAAGTTATTACCTACGAAATTATTCTTTGAATAATGATCGAACTTGTAAGCAGCTAAAACTTCTCTTTAAATGGATGTCGATTCTGTAACTAGTTAACAAGTCTCTAAGTAGTTGGCAAGCCCATATCTACTTCTAATTACTTGTCGAACCTTTAGCTAACTATTGAATTTGCAATTAGTTGGCAAGCCTATAACTAGTTAGTGACACTCTAGCTGGTCATCGAGTCTCCAAGTAAATGTCGAGTCTTTCGCAACTATCAAAACTCCAATTAATTTCCAATCTCTAGAAAGCTTTTAGATCTACAATAATTATCAGAACCCCATTCATTATAAAATTTCTATTAATTATTAAGGATGCAAATTGCTAATCAAACCCAAATAGTTCATAGCAACACAATTCTTGAAGCCTCAATTATAAAATCAAAAACTCCATCCTTTCCCATATAATTGATTGAAAAGGAAATCATACCTTAAATCAAATTTTATTGAGGAAGTAATCAAAAGCTTCTTTTTTTGAAATTATGAGATTGGCAAGAAAAAAATTATAATTGCATTTTAAGTTTTGAGTTGTAGATAGAAATTTTCGAAGAAGGAAAGGCAAGAATTTATAGAAGATGTGGGAAAAAAATAAGAAATGTTGATCCTTATTTGAATGAGTGGATGAGGTTGAAAGTTTTTAAATTTCAACAGAAGTATTGAAAGTTTTTAAATTTCAACAGAAGTCGATATAGAGAGTGCAATTATACTAAAGTATAATATGTTTCTTCTATAAAAGGGGGAAAATGTTATACAAATATCGGTATGGAATGGCTAAAGAGAGCATGTCAAGCCAAAGAAAGTAAAGATATCAAGCATTTAATGTGTGGGCAGGGGTAACGAGCCTCTAGGCAGAACAACATTTTATTGAACATCTAATAACATATGGTTTTCAAGCCTCCATAACAAAAATGATATTGCATGTTCAAGTAGTTAACAAGCGTAGAAGAGCCATCAAATCTCTAATGGGCAACGAGTCTCCACCACAATAAGTGTTATCCAGCATTTAACAAGTAGAAAGTGATGTTGAACAATAACAACTTAGATGGTTATCGAGCCAGCAATAGGATGAAGATGTCGAATCAGTAAATACTTAGAGATATTAAGCTAAAACAACTTGGAGAAATAAGAGAGGTTGACCTTCTACAACACAAAGTTTGTTAAGTCTAAAGATCATCGGGTTGTTTGAGAAGTAGGAAAAGATGGCAAACTTCTACAACACAAAGTGTTATAAAGTATGTAACAAAGGAAGGAAGCCGCCCTACTAGAAGATGCCGAGCATCTAACCATTAGTGGAGGACATTGAGTTGCTATGGAAAGAAAGCCTCTGATATAGCATCTGTTATCGAGCCTTTATAATAGTAACTATTATGGAGCACATGTAAACAATATGTGATATCAAGCTTCTATAAGGATAACGAATTGTAACGGAATAACAAGCTTCGACACTAGCAAAGTAAATCGAGTTTTTAAAAACGAAAAGAGATGTCAAATCTCTAAAGACGTAAATGTTATCAAGTTTCTACATGGAAAATTGTGTTGTCAAGCTTCTACAAGCAAGTGATATCGAATCACTACAAAATGAGGATATAAGAACCTTTGGATTCCAGGCCAAGATACATATCAATCATCTTTTGTGATTGACACCCCTATAAAAAGATCCCCTAGTACATTTAGCGATGGGCAAATCATTCTTTCTTTATTTCTAAATTTTTAAATTTGTAGAGCATAAATCAATTTAGCGGATTTATAGTAGATTTTAACACTTGAATATTTTGCACATAAAGACTTCGATATTCAAATTTGTATAGCATATTTCTCTCATATGTGAATATTTGACTATTATCGAACAAAGAACATGCCTAAGACTTATTTTTGGACTTAGACTATAATAATGGACATGCATATGACTTATCTTTGGACTTATACTTGAACAAGACTTGCATATACTCCTAAGCTTGCATAAGGCCACTTATGCACTTATCCTAACCAGCCATAACTTATCTTGTATATTGGGTTAGCAAAAAAAATTCTAGCACTAGTTATGCAATCTAAACCCACAAGGCATGTTTGCACAATTGTGTAGGATTTCAGTGGAGATATCTCTGGTCTAGCTAAATTCGGACCCTATGATAAGGATCACAAACTGCCTTCCAAGCATCGTATATCTCTAGATAGGATATGCCATAAGGTAAACACAATTGGCCCAATGGTGAATTTCATGGAACCAAGTATCAACAACTCCCATATGCAACATACCAATAAACGTACTTTTCATTTGGAATTGATACACTCTCGTCAGTCTGCTAAACCAAAGATTGTGCATCCTACGTAGTTTTAGTCATTTCTAATGTCGAGGAAACATTTGGCATCTCTTACACAAGTATTCTTTACTCGAACATAATATGAATTCTTCATTTGATTCAAGCATGTTGAACAGATCATGAACCTCTACAATGTTTCAAGTATCTCAAATAGATCTCAAATCTCCGCGTAGAATCTAGCATAAGTGTTAACGCTGACCTATCTCTTGGACTTAAATTTAGGATAGATAGTTCGACTTTATAGAATTAGTCTAAAATGTCAACGCTGACCACTCACTTAGACATAACCTTAGGATAGAACAATCAACTCTATAACAATTCCCTTCACAACCGTTTTCAGAACATAGGTCATGTATATGGTTTTGAATTGATTATCGATTGATGTCAACTCATATAAGTACACTCCCCTCACTTACTGAAAACTCCAAAAAAATCGATGAATTGGGGTTAACTTAACCTTGGTTCTTTTGAAAATAAGTAGGCAATACATAAGGGTAAAGATAATCTCTATATAGGTAGATTTCCTTTTAATTTATCTAAGAAGAGCAAGACGAGTTTATATGTACAGTATAACATCTCTAAAGTTAATTGCACCAGGTGGCCCTCATGTTTCTTCTAGATATTTCCTAAGTTATTTTTGTCAATTTCAACAGTTGGCAAATCAACTATCAAGTACAAGATAGATGATCGTAAATGGAAACCATGTCTTATATACTAATCACATTATCGATCTTTTCATCTCACATTATTCCTCGGTCAAGAGTAGAGCAGGTAGGTTGGAGAATTATTGCCTCTACGACCTACTTCAACATCATTCTTAACTCTCATGATAAACAAGACTAATTCATCTTCTTTTCATACTAAGTATATAACTAAATAATTTCCATAAATAAGCAAGCAAATAAAGCATGATTAGGTCTTACAAAGCATGATTAAGTCACATAAATTATGATTGAGCTACTTAAGCAACTCCTAATTCCTTCTATTTAATTAATTCTTTTGTTAATTAAAAACTCCTTTTCAATAAATAGAAATATTATTATCCAAAATTCTATAAGAACATTCACAGATCTTAATCAATGTATCACATTTGCATAAGTATAAATTGATGAGGTAATACCTAGTGTTATCAAAATATCGTGACTATAAACTCAAAACCATTCCGTTTGTAATAATCTTTAAAACATTGTTTATAAAGATCTTATTACTCTACTAAGTATAATAAAAAAGTGTTAAAGAAGAATGTCATTTAACACATCGTTGCAACTAACCTAAAACCAATTTTATACCCGTTTCTATCTTTAAAACATTTATTTAAAGATCTAAGTTAATATTCGGTCATGTTTTGCATTTTACAAGTTAACTATCAAGTTCTAAAGACGGCCACTTATAGAAATCAAGGTTCACATACTAATCACTTTTTGGAACATCTTAAGTCATATTATCCCTCGACCAAGAGTAAGGCTAAGTAAGTTAGAACACCAATTTCATATCAAAGCCATGCCCAGATGCTTCACTGCTAACTCTCATAGATATGCAAGTCTACTTAGTCACCTTTTGAAGCTAAGAACATGACTAAATAATTTCCATCAATAAGTAACTAAACAACACGATTAACACATTTTTGACATGCCCGACTTAATTATTCTTCGATAAAAGGTGGAGCCAGTAGCTTAGAGCACTATTGCCACTAAACCCTATTCGGACAACTATCTTAACACTCAAAAATAGATAAGTCTACTTTGTTTGTTTTTAGTGTTAAGCAATGTTGAATACATTTCAAACAAGTAATCTACACAAACCATGATTAAGCCATTAAACCGTTCCTAATGCCTCTTTAAATCGTTTTTTATAATTATACTCTTTTTAGAAACAATATATATAAGTATAGTAATTTATTTACTAAACTAGATGTTATCACCAATGTTGGATTCAAAGATAACAAAATGTAATGCAAACATGATGGCACCTTTCATGATGCAGAATTATTCCTGATCACGTCGTCTGTCATCAATACACTCGAGGACATATGGCAAGTAAATACTTCCATAGCACTAGTATCAACGTTAAGGATATGAAGATTGATTGACATCCAAAAGATAGATCCTGCTCTTCGTTAACGAAAGTATGTAATAGAATTGGTTATAATCAAACATCCTAATACATCAATGAGTGTTGAAGAGACCCATGGCGCACTTCATTAACACTAGATTATGTCAACGTTAATATTTACCTATTGAAACCAAAGCAAGCTCATCGACAACCACGAAAGGAACTAGCATTATACTAAAGTAACGCTGCACTTTGTGCCACTACGAAGACTTTGCCGATGATGATGGCAATGATCAGTAACATCGAAAGGAATGCAAAGCGACACCGCCCTACACTAATGATCAATATTGCACTTTGTCTTTTATACACCAAATCTCAACAGCATTTGGAAGACACCCTGCATCTTAGCCAAGCAATGCTGATGGTAAAATCCATCGATATCCACAATGCCTTTAATACTGCAATATGATTACCATCAATTTGTCTTGAGTTAACTCAAGCTGAAGTCATCGCGCACTTATAAAGGATGTCAACCATCATGTCAGAAGCCGCCGATGCCATAGTTCTTTCCTACCACAAATACCACTAGTGGAATAAAGAGGTAGCCTAGCACATAACAACATCGAGGTTGCCAAAGCCAATGCCAACACTATTAACGTGACCGATGCTAAAGCTTATTGATGCCAAAGCTAAGAGCGTCGAAGTTAGATCACAGACCCTATTTCTTCCTCTATGAATATGGACTAGAGATGTCATTTAGAGGATGAGTTCTCTCTTTCCACTTTTTATATGTTTTCAGCTTTGCCAAACCTAAATTGAATAGGGGATTTTTGCCGATTGAAACACTTGAACTTTGTACATATAAGGAATAGGAAATAAAACAAATGCATAATATATGCACTATGATTTGTGACTAGCTTATTCGAATTTGGCTATAATTTGACATCAACTTTGGATTTGCATAGCATAAGTTGACTTTGTCTTTGAACTAACAAAGCAAATTTGATTACTTAGTTCTTGAATTTAGAGTTGCATATTGATTTCAAACATATATGATATTTCACAACACTTTGACTTTGATGACTTAAATAAGGATTACTATAGGCGCATTCTTTGTCTTGGCAACTTTGACTTGCTTAAACAGAGCCTCTCTCTGAATCAACTTAGCTTCAGACTTTTAGTGTTAGCGAATTTATTTATTAACATTTTTGGTGCTATAAGGTGGGCTTGGACCTACGATCTCCTCATTTCTTATACTCAAAAAAATGAAAAGAACTAAGAAAGGCAGTATCCTAAAAGAGAAAGCTACATTACAAAATACTATGGAGGAAAATATTATTCTATGATATAATTTTGGAAAATGGAGGTTGGACCTTCAACCTTAACAAAGCTTGCAAGTAGCGTAGCCAAAGTCCAAGTTTTGACAGAGCAACAAATAATTATGTAAGGACTCTTTAAAAATGCTTTATCTCAAGAATCTTGTGTAGCAACAATGTTTATGGAAAAAGCAGTTGAAATGGAATCTCCAAAAAGAAACTACAAAAATACATTATACAAAAGACAAGATGAAAGTTTTATGACTTCTTTAGGAAAGTGGAAAACCCAAAAAAAAGAACTACAAGTATACTCCCTAAGGCTTAAAGTAAAACATAAAAATGGGAATCAAGGGAAATTGACAACAAAATTCCTTGAACAATTATTTAGCTTGATTCCTTATAAAGAATATGACCCTAATAAATGGATTTACTACAATAACGAAGCCTGCTAAAAGGATATGCCCAACCGAAAGATAACAGAAGGTAAACCTACTCATGGGAAGAAGAGATCTTAGCGTAGAAATTGGTAATTATTTTCAAGAAAATCCTTTTATAGAGGAAATAACAGCTATAAGGTTTCTGTTCCATATATAAGTTCGTTCTCTAAAGTTTATTGGAATCATCGATCCAAATTATCACCTATTTTCTTTTAAAGGTTAAATAAGCATGTATAGTGCTTCTAGGGCAGTTTACTATTGACTTTTCCCTATGGCATTCCACGGAATGGTCATCAAATGGTATAGGTTGTACCGAGAAAAGACTATCCACTCTTACGATCACTTTTCTCATGAATTCTTAGCATAGTTTAGCATACACAAAGACCTAACAATATACTTATTGTGTTATCCAACATCAAATAGAAGTCAAAAGAACGTCTTTGCGAATACCTAAAGAGATTTAATACCGAAGCACTAAGAGCATGAAACATGGTCAATGGAGAAAAGCTAATGGAAATACATTCAGGGTTAATCAAGCAAACTCCCTTTTGGAAAGATCTATATATTCATGGATCTAAAGATCCACAATACTGTTGAATATGCGCTTTGCGCTATATGATTTTTGTTTGATGATAATAAACATATATACATTCATATAAATGTATTTGGTAATGTACTATTTTATTTTTCATAGTTTAAATAAATATTTGTTGAATAAAATTAAATTTCACAGAATTTGAATTTGAATTCAAACAAAACAAGTTAAACAGATTTTGAATTCAAACAGAAATTTTATTCAAACAAATATTTTGTATAGTATGTATTTGGTTAAATAAATATCTGTTGAATAAAATAAATTACACAGAATTTGAATTTGAATTCAAACAGAACAAGTTACACAGTTTTTGAATTCAAACGAATATTTTATTCAAACGAATATTTATTACAAACTTGAATAGTACAAATTCATGCTCTCACTATACATATACATTTCTGATTACATCACGATTACATCACAAATATTTTTACATTGATAACCTCACTACATATCACTCACACTCGTATTTTTGTCTTCAACTGCATTCCGGTTTGAATCCAGCATCTGAGCAATCTGCAAAAATATAAACTAACGCAGTAAAATTGAAAAAGAAATATTTTTGCAATTCAAAAATAAAATATGGTTTTTGAAAATAATATTTGCCTCAGTTATTTGGGTTGTTCGTCATCATTTAAATTTGAATTCATCATACACGAACAACTTGTGACATACACAGTATATTACTGTATATGTCACAAGGCCGTGCACGCCGATATATACACTTGATAGATATTACAGGGACAGGTAACCATAAGTGGCTGCAATACACACGTGTACATTCATACACGTGTGCACTGCCTCGCCAACTCGTATGCGCAGCCAACAAGAGCAAGTGTACAACAGTGTCAAGTTGCAAACAGTCAAAGTACAGGTGCAAGTGTACATAAGAGAAGTACAAAATGACCAAACAGCAACAGTGAATGGGGCAAAGCACAAAAGTGCACAACGACACAGTGGCAACATGCTCGAAGACTACACAAATAACCAAGTACAGGTGAAGTAAATCATGTCAAAGAAAATGCATGAAAGCTACAAACTGCAACATGGCGAAGACTACAAGCAACTGACACAAACAACTCAAATGCACACATGAAGCATGCAAAGAGCTCGAGCACAAGAACATGACAGCAAACAGGAAGTGCAATTCCAAGTGAAGAACCAGACTCAAGTTAGTGCACAGTGCATATATGATGCATACAAGTTCAGCCACAAACATGCCACAATATCGAGTACATCAAGATGGCATCCAACAATATTCAAACAACAGCAGTATGCAAATGCATACATAATAGAGGCAGTAAAGAACAAGCTACATGAAGGGAACAGGAAGTAATGATTGTAATGCAACACAGTGCAATGAACAATGAACAGAGAACATGACATGAACAATGCAACTGATCAAAGCTCGGCCAACATAATGCAACTATGATCAAACATGACAGAAACATGATCAAAGCTATAAGTGATGCAGCATCAAGTAAACAGTGCCAAATGAAGCACAGCTGCAAACAACATGACAGTGAAAACTCGAGTCACAGTGCCATGCTACAGATTATAAAATGAAATTCATAAATGCAACAACAAAATGAAGTCAGCAGTCAACAGTGATAATGGTCAAGAACTATACAAATGAATGAAGCATGCAAGCTCAAGACATCAAGTGATACAAGGTCAGGGGAGCAACATGAATGCAACAAAGACCAAGCTGCAGCATCAAGATAAGAAGATCAAAGTGAACCAGATCAATAGCAGCTCAGTTATACAAGCTAACCAAGTTTATATGCAATGCAAAGACCACGGCTACAACAAATGTACATATATGGACAGTGAAAACAGAGTGCAACTATCAAAGAAACAACAGAGACCAAGCAATGAACCAACAGGTCAGAGGTGAAATGGAATGCTGGAGTGTGCAAGTGCAAATGACTAGAGCTCAGCATACATGAAGTAATGCAATGCCCAAAGACCAAGTCGAAGTCGAATTGTTGTCAACAGTTCTAAGTATCCAACAACAATATGAATGCTATGTTCAATCATGATACAGACCAGAAACACAAGTATAGGGAACAACCAGGTGAAGATGCAAGAACAAAGAGTGTACACAGATCATGTATGCATTAGTAACCAACACATGAAGATCAACAACAAAACCAAATGCAGTGACAAGATGAAGCAGTAGTTTCTGCAGTGGCAACGAGGAAATTCATGTGTAAACAATCGAAAATATACGAAATTGGCAAAGTCAAATATCACAAATCACGAAATCAATTTAAAGCCGTGGTCAACACATAAATTCGCAACCGTGTTGTTCAAGTGATTTGAAGAAGTCAGAAATCATCATGAACATACAAGCGAAAATCAATGGCCAAAATAATCAGTTGACAAATTCAAAAATAAGTATACGAACGCAAATCTAGGGTTACGAACCCTATATTAGAAAATCATCATCGGCAAATTTTATCATCGAGTTCGAACAATCCAAAAACCAGAAAAGCAAAAGGAAACAACACATACCAGAGAATCAGAACGAACTCAATCCAAATTGAAGAGCCGTGAACAAATCGAAGAGCAACGAAACCTACTAACGAATCATACCAAGTGGCGACTTCAATTAGCACAACCCTATTTGAATCGCAAGGAGGAAAAGACAATTTACAGAAGCCCTAAATCGCAAAGAGGAACAGAAGAGGAGCGGCCATTTTCTTTTTCACGAACGAAAAACAAAAGTGACGGGCTGAAGAAAATAGGGCCGGCCTTATTCATATAAAAAGAAAAAAGGGGTTTTTGTTTTTTTGTTTTATTTTATTAGGGTTGTTTTATTAATTACTGTTTTAATTGTTTTTGTTTTACTTTCTAAAACGAAGAATCTGTAAATCATCACCTAGATATTAGGTAGTGTCAGATTGTCTATTTTGAGTTAGTTCAGTGAGCAGGGTGTGCGAGTTTGCAAAGCTCTATAGGCGGGAGCAGTGTTTGCGAGTGAGCGAAACTCTATAGGCGGGAGCAGGGTGTGCGAGTCTAGTAGAGTGTTTGTGAGCGGGAGCAAAAGGGTCTGCGAGTCTAGTAGAGTTGTTGTAAGCGTGATACTTTTTAATTCTAATAGAAATCTGTGAATGCAGCAGTAGGCAGGGGTTGCCGAAGCTGGGTAAATTTTGTGTGTGATTTACTTTTCAGCATATTTATTTCTGTAGTTTATTTCTGTGTTTAAATCGAGAAAATTTGCTATAACCCTATTCACCCCCCCTCTAGGGTTAATCTAGATCCTACAAGTGGTATCAGAGCCCGGTTTATTTTTTATTTAACTCTAGAGTCATGAGTCTACAAAATAATGCTTTTTCTGAGGGGCAATCTATTGCTAGGCCACCCATGTTTAACGGGAACGATTATGCTTATTGGAAAGTTAGGATGAGTATTTATCTTAGTTCCATTGATTATGATGTTTGGGATATTATTGAAACTGGCTATAAACCTCCCACTATAATCGTTGGTGGTACTGAGATTCCTAAACCTAAGGATAGGTGGGATGCTAACGATAAGAGATTGAAAACGAAAAATGCTAAAGCCATGAATGCTTTGATATGTGCTCTTGATAAAAATGAATTTAATAGAATTTCTCATTGTACAACAGCACAGGAAATTTGGCACACTTTGGAGGTGACACACGAAGGAACTTCTCAAGTCAAGGAGTCTCGTCTAGCCCTATTCAGCAATGAATACGAGAACTTTGTGATGGACAAAGGCGAGAGCATAAAGGACATGTTTGGACGCTTTTCAACTTTGGTATACAACGCTAGAGCACTTGGGAAGGTATTCACTGAGGTAGAGCTTGTGCGGAAGATACTACGAGTTTTACCAATGAACTTTGAGGCAAAAGTCACAGCAATCCAAGAATCGAAAGATTTGAGTAAACTAAGCATGGAGGAGTTGATTGGCAACTTGATGACATATGAGCTTGAGTTAAAAGCAAAGGAAGAACGCAACAACTCCGAACTAAAGAAGAAGACGATTGGCTTAAAAAGTAAAGAAGAAAGCGATGAAGAAGATCCAATTGAAGAGCTTGCAATGGCTGTCAATAATCTTAGAAGATGGTCTAGATTCAAGCCACGCAAGAAGAAAACAAAGGGCAATAGGTCAAAAGATTCCGAAAATTCCGATAATGAACTGATATGTTATAACTGCAACAAGCCTGGCCACATCAAACCAAAATGCCCACTTCTCAAAAACAACAAAGAAAAGAAAAAGGCGAAGAAGGTATTTACAGCGACTTGGGATGATGAAGAAGGAGAGGAAGCTTCGGATAGCAGCCCAGAGGAGGCTAACTTATGTTGCATGGCAAAATCAGAATCAGAAGCAACCTCCGACGAATCTAGTGAGGCAGGTGAGTTTTCTTATAAAGAACTTGTTTTTATGTGTTCTGATCTTACTAAGGTAGTGGATACTCTTGAATCTAAAATTGAAAAACTGAAATCTGATAGGAGAGAATTTGCTCGTGAAAATTTTAGGTTAAAAACTGAACTTGAAAATATTCAAAACCTAGAATGTAAAAAATGTAAGATTTTAGATTCAGAATTATCAAAACTGAGGAATAACTTTGAAAGTCTTGAAAATGAAAACTTGAATCTTAAGGAAACCATCGACACTAGGAGAAAGGATTTTATTAATCGATGCACCTCACTTGTCGCTGAAAATACAACATTAAAAACCAAAATCCAAAATCTTGAGAAATCTTTGAATAACTTTTCAAGAGGCGAAAAATCTTTCAACATGCTATTGGGAAATCAAATTTTTGCTAAAAATAGAAAAGGACTAGGTTTTGGAAAATCACAAGATGATGATAAAGGTAAAAGTGCTGCTCGATCTGAAATAATTGGAAATCAGGTTGAAAATCATAGTCATAGGAACACAAAATTTAATCAAGTCAATTTAATGAGCACGTTTTGTAGAGAATTTGGACATAATCGAAATAATTGTTGGTATAGATCCAAACACGTGAAAACTATACCAATTTGGGTTCCAAAAGGCACAAATATAAAATCTTTGAAAGTCAAACAAATTTGGGTGCCAAAAGGAACATGTATAAATAGTTTTGAGTTTCCAAAAACATATTTTTCATATTCTGCCACTAACAACAATGGACCTATAAAAACAAATAGGTCACATAAATCTTTTATCGTGTAGGTGTGGTGGCAGGCTAAGGAACAACAACAGTGTTCTTTGGATTTCGGCTGTTCCAGAAGCACAACGGGCGACAAAACAAAGTTCCTTAGCCTAGTATAAAGGTGACAGAATCACAATGGGCAATCACGAAAAATTATCGTAAAGGTAAAACAGGTAATTGTTTTTTAAATGTGATTATCTGCACCATACTCTAAATTAAAATCAGCCAATATTGAGATGAACAAAAGATGATGATTTTGATGCTATGATTTTTTTTTTAAAAAAAAATAATGACTAACCATCTTTAAATAGAATTACTTGGAGTAATTATGATGGTTGACTGATTCGGACTTAATTGATATGACTTTTTGACTTGTTCTTATTTATGACATTAATTTGTGCTTAATTGATGACCAACCAGATTTTAAATTTTTGAACTAATTTATATAAATTTGTTCAGTCAAATGCTGGTTACTCATGCTACACGTAGATATATTGGTTCTGACATTTTGATCACTGCTTGTAAATTTGCACGATTTCAAATTCATGAGAAAAAGGATTTTAAGAAATTGTTTTTGAAATAATTATGATGTTGATTGACTGTTGATTACTCATGAAAATAATTGTTTATCCTCTGGTTTCTGAATTTATCATCATGATATTTATTTTGAGTGTTAACACGGCTTAAATTCAAAATTCAAAAGAATGATGTTTTGAAATTTTTGGTGCACATCTCATGGTTTGATTCAACAAGTGAATATTGAGTGAAATTTAAATTCAGATGCGGATTACACTGGTAATATAGTTGATAGAAAAATTATTAGTGTAACGTGATTAATTTGTGAAACATTTATTTGCTGCATCGTTTTTTTTTTAAAAGAAAATATCTGCATATTTTTCACTTGAAATAATTTTCAAATAGCAGAAAATTTTCTTATAAAACTCCCCTCAAGAAATCATGTTTGACCATATTTACAGCTTAATTATTTTTGAAAAATTGATTTTATAATTTTTAATTTGATTTTAAATGACAAGTTTGACTAATCTGACTCCCTTTGATTATCGAAAAGATAAATAGTGATTGAAAAAGAGATAAGTGTTGATATTTATCATATATTAACTCGAGAAAGTATAATTAAAAATTTCTTTAGAATTTCATAACAAGAGTTATAAAAACTTTTTGTTGGATAATAATTCCATGACCATTTCTATTTCTATCATCTTTCTATCGAACATCACTCATCAAAATCATATTTAATATGTAAATTTGTGGTAGTTGACAAAGGAAATCATTTGTTCTTCAATATCTTTAAATCGGTGAAGGAAATTATTTGTGCTTCAATTTCTTATATTCAGCAATTAAAAATAAATATCCAAAGTATTCACTCTCATTTAAAAGTCCTCACGGTCATGCATGGGTGAATTACTTGGATTTTTGATTATGTGCTTCCATGCTCATTTAAAAGTCCTCACGGTTATGCATGTATGGAACGCATATTAAAAATAATTGATTTAATAGACAAGTTGATTCTAATCCCATTTAAAAGTCCTCACGGTCATGCGTGGTTAGAAGATACTTGATTTCATTTTTTAAATTAAATTGGAATACTACTAATCTCATTTAAAAGTCCTAACGGTTATGCATGGTTAGTAGATATTCAAATTTCCAGAAATAAATATACCACAAATAGACATATCTATATGAATTTTTGATGATTCTATCTCCATCACTTCTGAAAGTGGAATATGCGTTTGACAAGGGTAATTATGATTTTTGTTTGAGTTTTATTGAAATTTGATATTTATATTTAATTGAGTTAAATGTTTGATTCATGTCTATCACTTCATCCCTATTTTTATAACACTGTTATTCTTTTGCTGATAACAAAAGGGGGAGAGAAAAGTTAAGATTTTGTCAAATAGAATCAAGCAAAGGTGTCAAATAGAATCAAGCAAAGGTCAAATAACTTTCAATTTGCATATAGGCTCATTTACATATTTTTATTTGTATGCATATATGTAGGGGGAGCCATATATGTAGGGGGAGTATCATATATAAAGGAAGCATTCAAATAGGGGGAGCAAATGAAATTATCAAATACATTTAATATATTCAAAATCTTAAATATATGTTTGTTATCATCAAAAGGGGGAGATTGTTGAATATGCGCTTTGCGCTATATGATTTTTGTTTGATGATAATAAACATATATACATTCATATAAATGTATTTGGTAATGTACTATTTTATTTTTCATAGTTTAAATAAATATTTGTTGAATAAAATTAAATTTCACAGAATTTGAATTTGAATTCAAACAAAACAAGTTAAACAGATTTTGAATTCAAACAGAAATTTTATTCAAACAAATATTTTGTATAGTATGTATTTGGTTAAATAAATATCTGTTGAATAAAATAAATTACACAGAATTTGAATTTGAATTCAAACAGAACAAGTTACACAGTTTTTGAATTCAAACGAATATTTTATTCAAACGAATATTTATTACAAACTTGAATAGTACAAATTCATGCTCTCACTATACATATACATTTCTGATTACATCACGATTACATCACAAATATTTTTACATTGATAACCTCACTACATATCACTCACACTCGTATTTTTGTCTTCAACTGCATTCCGGTTTGAATCCAGCATCTGAGCAATCTGCAAAAATATAAACTAACGCAGTAAAATTGAAAAAGAAATATTTTTGCAATTCAAAAATAAAATATGGTTTTTGAAAATAATATTTGCCTCAGTTATTTGGGTTGTTCGTCATCATTTAAATTTGAATTCATCATACACGAACAACTTGTGACATACACAGTATATTACTGTATATGTCACAAGGCCGTGCACGCCGATATATACACTTGATAGATATTACAGGGACAGGTAACCATAAGTGGCTGCAATACACACGTGTACATTCATACACGTGTGCATTGCCTCGCCAACTCGTATGCGCAGCCAACAAGAGCAAGTGTACAACAGTGTCAAGTTGCAAACAGTCAAAGTACAGGTGCAAGTGTACATAAGAGAAGTACAAAATGACCAAACAGCAACAGTGAATGGGGCAAAGCACAAAAGTGCACAACGACACAGTGGCAACATGCTCGAAGACTACACAAATAACCAAGTACAGGTGAAGTAAATCATGTCAAAGAAAATGCATGAAAGCTACAAACTGCAACATGGCGAAGACTACAAGCAACTGACACAAACAACTCAAATGCACACATGAAGCATGCAAAGAGCTCGAGCACAAGAACATGACAGCAAACAGGAAGTGCAATTCCAAGTGAAGAACCAGACTCAAGTTAGTGCACAGTGCATATATGATGCATACAAGTTCAGCCACAAACATGCCACAATATCGAGTACATCAAGATGGCATCCAACAATATTCAAACAACAGCAGTATGCAAATGCATACATAATAGAGGCAGTAAAGAACAAGCTACATGAAGGGAACAGGAAGTAATGATTGTAATGCAACACAGTGCAATGAACAATGAACAGAGAACATGACATGAACAATGCAACTGATCAAAGCTCGGCCAACATAATGCAACTATGTTCAAACATGACAGAAACATGATCAAAGCTATAAGTGATGCAGCATCAAGTAAACAGTGCCAAATGAAGCACAGCTGCAAACAACATGACAGTGAAAACTCGAGTCACAGTGCCATGCTACAGATTATAAAATGAAATTCATAAATGCAACAACAAAATGAAGTCAGCAGTCAACAGTGATAATGGTCAAGAACTATACAAATGAATGAAGCATGCAAGCTCAAGACATCAAGTGATACAAGGTCAGGGGAGCAACATGAATGCAACAAAGACCAAGCTGCAGCATCAAGATAAGAAGATCAAAGTGAACCAGATCAATAGCAGCTCAGTTATACAAGCTAACCAAGTTTATATGCAATGCAAAGACCACGGCTACAACAAATGTACATATATGGACAGTGAAAACAGAGTGCAACTATCAAAGAAACAACAGAGACCAAGCAATGAACCAACAGGTCAGAGGTGAAATGGAATGCTGGAGTGTGCAAGTGCAAATGACCAGAGCTCAGCATACATGAAGTAATGCAATTCCCAAAGACCAAGTCGAAGTCGAATTGTTGTCAACAGTTCTAAGTATCCAACAACAATATGAATGCTATGTTCAATCATGATACAGACCAGAAACACAAGTATAGGGAACAACCAGGTGAAGATGCAAGAACAAAGAGTGTACACAGATCATGTATGCATTAGTAACCAACACATGAAGATCAACAACAAAACCAAATGCAGTGACAAGATGAAGCAGTAGTTTCTGCAGTGGCAACGAGGAAATTCATGTGTAAACAATCGAAAATATACGAAATTGACAAAGTCAAATATCACAAATCACGAAATCAATTTAAAGCCGTGGTCAACACATAAATTCGCAACCGTGTTGTTCAAGTGATTTGAAGAAGTCAGAAATCATCATGAACATACAAGCGAAAATCAATGGCCAAAATAATCAGTTGACAAATTCAAAAATAATTATACGAACGCAAATCTAGGGTTACGAACCCTATATTAGAAAATCATCATCGGCAAATTTTATCATCGAGTTCGAACAATCCAAAAACCAGAAAAGCAAAAGGAAACAACACATACCAGAGAATCAGAACGAACTCAATCCAAATTGAAGAGCCGTGAACAAATCGAAGAGCAACGAAACCTACTAACGAATCATGTCAAGTGGCAACTTCAATTTGCACAACCCTGTTTGAATCGCAAGGAGGAAAAGACAATTTACAGAAGCCCTAAATCGCAAAGAGGAACAGAAGAGGAGCGGCCATTTTCTTTTTCACGAACGAAAAACAAAAGTGACGGGCTGAAGAAAATAGGGCCGGCCTTATTCATATAAAAAGAAAAAAGGGGTTTTTGTTTTTTTGTTTTATTTTATTAGGGTTGTTTTATTAATTACTGTTTTAATTGTTTTTGTTTTACTTTCTAAAACGAAGAATCTGTAAATCACCACCTAGATATTAGGTAGTGTCAGATTGTCTATTTTGAGTTAGTTCAGTGAGCAGGGTGTGCGAGTTTGCAAAGCTCTATAGGCGGGAGCAGTGTTTGCGAGTGAGCGAAACTCTATAGGCGGGAGCAGGGTGTGCGAGTCTAGTAGAGTGTTTGTGAGCGGGAGCAAAAGGGTCTGCGAGTCTAGTAGAGTTGTTGTAAGCGTGATACTGTTTAATTCTAATAGAAATCTGTGAATGCAGCAGTAGGCAGGGGTTGCCGAAGCTGGGTAAATTTTGTGTGTGATTTACTTTTCAGCATATTTATTTCTGCAGTTTATTTCTGTGTTTAAATCGAGAAAATTTGCTATAACCCTATTCACCCCCCCTCTAGGGTTAATCTAGATCCTACAAATACTTCCATTTTAGGGCTGATAAATTCATTCGTATGGATGAGATGTACCAGGCCCAAAAGAAGTCTCAAAAAAACAAAAAGAAAGGAAAGTTTTGCCTTGACCATCCTAACAAAAGTACAAAAATTATTAAATAGGAGAAAGAAATTCAAAGAGAGATCTCTGAGTCCAATTATGTTGACTTAAATAAAACTCTCTCACATTTTCACCATAGCAAAAAATGACAGAATCATCCTTACATCATATAAATCAAGGATCCGTCCCAAGCCTAATAGGGGGAGATTGCTATGCATATTACGATGTAGAAGGACATAAAACTGACAAACGTCGCATTTTGGTAGAAATAATTTAGAAAATGATCTAACTAGGTGTGACGACCCAGGATTTTGGCAATGTTATTTATATAAGCATTTAATCTACTTAAATAATATAAAAGCTTATCATTTTAAAAACAAATAAGACTTGGGGCGAATTACCATTTATTTATTTATATATATGTGTGTGTGTATTTTGAAAGGAAACTATGATTTAAAGATTTAAAATAAAATCTTTTAAAAATATTTTAAAATAAAATCTATCTTATTCAATTTATTTAAGGCTTTACCTTATTAACATTTAATTTAAATATAGGCATATGATGTAATCTAAATAATAATGCTTGAAATAAAATCAATCTTATAAATATAAATATAAATATAAAAAATATAATAAATATATGAATATAAATAAAGTGTTTGATAGTTAAGCTTAAAATAGAAATAAAATAAAAACAAAGATTTATGTTAGAAGTAAAAAGTAAGGGTTTATGTTAGAAATAAGTATTTAAATGTTTATTGTGTGTAAGCAACCTAAGATAAACATATAAAAATAATTATAATAATTTTTATGTTAAGCAAAAAGCTATAAAACAAACCAGACAAGTAGGTATGTGAATTTTGTGTAAGTAAGGCAAGAGAGAAAAAAAAGAAACAAAATATCTATATACAAAATCAAATAGGATAAGGCTGTAAACATAGAAGGAAACATATGCGTTAAATGATATCAATTCAAACACAAAAATAAGGTCATTTTGCAACCTGTAAAAATCATTTTAGTTCTAAGAAAAAAAGAAAAAAAATCTTGCCTGGTCAATGAAACAAACTCTGACCATAGAAAACAAGCTTGTACCAGAAGCTCCTACCCCTGTAAACCCTTTTATATGTACATCTCTTCTTATTCTAGTTCACTCAAAAACATAACAAACCAGAAAAATAAGAAAAAAGTAAGCATCATCATTTTACAAATTCAAACAGCAATCAAGCAAGAAGATTTAAAAATAAATAAAGTTGCAGCTTCCAGAATTTGTTCTCTGTTCAGAGTTCTTTTTGCAGGTGAGTATCATTTTGCTTTTTTAATATAACTTAAGTATAAACATGGTTGTAAGTTAATTTCTATGATAAATATGTATTGTGTGTATGTAAGCACAATCTTCTGTGAATCATCTGGATGTACATATATAGGTGTGCATTGCTGTTGAATCTGGGTATCACTATTCTTAGTTTTCAAGCTCAAGACTTGATCAAAAATCATATTCTCTTGAACCAATTGCTGTTAGAACTTGGATTATAAACGAAAGTTGTTTATTGGATCATAGACTAATATTTAAAATTTTAATTAAATTAAAATTTAACTTGAGTGTCTCTGGAAACTCAAAATAACAGTGTAAGCTTAAGATAACTGAAAATTCAAACATGTAAATTCACTGGTTCAATTATATAATCTAAGGACATATCTAAAAACTTGATTTTTAAAACTAAAATTATCAATTTTAGTGATAGATTGAGGGTGAAATTATGGTTTGAACAGAAAATGGTAATTTGGTAGTTCCTGGTGATCCACTTGCTTTGGAGAGGTCGGAGTTCCTTCTGGAGGTAGAGGAGTGAACGGTGAGGCTAGCAAAAATGGTAGGAGGATGATCAGAGCTGGTTAGTGGCAATGATTGTACGATTTGGTTTCTAAACCTAATTTTGGCAAGGCGGGAAGTTTTGGTCATCTCGATGTCTAGAGATGATCGAGTTCGACAGAACTCTTGGGAAGGGAAGCTGGAGCATGGATGAAGTCGTGGATGGCGGTGTTGGTGTTCTGATAGATGGAGGAGCTTGGACGAGGCATTGCCAGTTTGCTTTTGGTTTCCAGGTTTGAGTCTTGATTTGGATTTCGAGATGAAAGTGACGATCTGATGATCGTGAGATGGTGCATGGATGGTTGCCGACGTGATGAAGCCTTGGTGAATGGCCGGAGTTGATCCATAGTGCATGTGCACCGTACACTTTTGTTTCCTGGTGAGATGTGGGTTGAAGCAGGAAAAGTTTACTCGAGTTTGTCTCGAGTCGTTCCTCTGTTTTGCTCGGAGTGGTTTAGTTTTGGACTCGAAGTAGTTGATGTTGGCCTCGGGTCATTTGCATTTGTTACAGGTTTTTGTAAAGCCTGTCTGTTTAAATTTGAACAAAAATTTGAAATTTGAAACTAGATTTTAAATAAGTTTAAAATCAGATTTTGGGGTATGGATCCAAATTTACTTTTGTATCCTAGTTTTGAAAATAAAGTTTATAAAATCAAAATGTTTGAATAAGTTTAAGTGTTTAAGAGATGCAATATATTTTAAATGTTTGAATTTAAATGATTTGGTTTAAACTCTTGAATAGATTTCTTTTATAAAGGTAAGTTTTTTACAACATTTGATTTTAAAGGGAGTTTAACTTGGTTTTATTTGTTAAAGTTAAATTGTATTTAATTTGAATCTTAATTTGAAATGAAATTTAAAAGTGAATTTGAAAGTAAATTTTTTCAAATGTGTTGAGAATGATAACTGAATCATTTATAAAAAAATGATGTTTTTATCTTAAAGTTAATTAAGATTTAATGATTTGAAATTCATTGAATTTTTAAGGTAAATTAAATGGTTAAATCAATAAGTTAATTAATTAATGATTTGGATCAATTAATTAAGTTATTAAGGGTTTTTAAATTAATGATTTGGATTAAGATTATATATTAAGGGTAAAATTAATTTGAAATTAAGAATCATTAATTAAATAAGTTTGGATTGTTAATTAATGACTAGGAATTAATTAATCAAGTAATTAAAGATTAATTAGGTTAAAATTTATAAATTAATTATGTAATTAGAAACTAATTAATTTGTAATTAAGAATTAATTAATTTGAAATTAAAAATGATTAATTAAAGTTAATTATTTAGAGAAGTAACTAAAGGATTGGTTAATGAAATAGTTAATGAAATATCATTAATTAAGGATTATCAAATGATTAATTAATGTGATTAATTTAAGATAATTAATTTTATTAATTAATTAATGAAAATTTGGTAAGTCTAATTACTTAATGAAATTTATAAAAGTATAATTACTTAGTGAAGTAATTAATAAATAGTTACTGGATATAATTAATTAAGGGTTATTTACTTAATGTAATTAAAGGATAATTAATCTGGGGTGATTAATTCAGATGATGATTAATTAATTGGTTTGTGATTAATTATTGTTAAATAAGCAAGATTAAAAGTGATTAAAGAAATTGATTTGATTTAATTAGAAATGGGTGACTAATTAATCTTGCTGATAAGTGATTGGTTGGTATTTCTGATATAAAATGTTAGAGATATGATATGTTTGTCTTGAACAGTGATTATATGGTTATCTGTTGATGATGAGTTGTTGTGTAAAAGAGTGACACCTTGTAATTAAAGGTTGAATTGAGTCTCCTGAATAGTGTGGTTTAAGATGGCACTGAATTCGAAGAGACCAGAGTCGGGTATTTGCAAATACCCGAAACCACTTGGATTTATAATCTAAAATAATTGTGTACAGATTTGATATGTGGAATCAGTAGGATGAAATGGAATGATTTAAGTGAATTGGACCATTTAATCTAAGTTTTTGGTACTTAGATATTGATGTGTCAAATTAGTGATGTCTATAACAAATAGTGAATTTGAAAATTGACACGAGTTACCCTGGGTTTAAATAAGTTTTATGCTTTGTATTCCATGTTAGGTGGGTTTACTCACGCTGGTTTCCAGCCTGACCCGGGTGTTACTTTGATGTAATGCTCGGGTCGGACCGAATATTACAGATTTTCAGGTAAGGACGTTCTGGATCTCAGGAGGCGGGCTGGATGACAAGAACGTATGGTGTGTTTCCGCTGTATTATATTGTTATATATCTGAGACATGATGATTGTGTATATCTAATGACTTTATATATGTGTAACTCTAATGTATTATATAGGTATTTTGAAAGACACAGAATTCTTTTGTAAATTTTTATTATTTGTTATTACATTTTATCTGTTGCCAATGTGAGATGTCGGTGTTTCTGTTCTTCTTATTCTTCTATCTCTTTCTTCTTTTTCCTAACTATCTGGAATTTTCAGGTACGAAAATTTCGGGTTGTTGCATTTGGTATCAAAGCTGAAGGTTAAGCGAGAACCTTCGCTCTGGAGGGGGATACTCATTAAGGATAGGGTCAATGGTACCCTAGAATGAGTTGAGTGTGTGTGTGTGTATGAGAGCGTACTTGTTATTTTCTTATATAAAGATTCTAAACTATTTTATATAAGCTTATATTTTAATATGTAAAGCAATAATTTTTCTAATATTAAGTTAATTGGATGTTATATCATTGGAATTAAATAGAAACAATGAGAATTAAGTGGTAATAGAAATACAACCAAACTAAAAATTTAATCTTGAATTGGGAAAAGTTTCAGAATAAGATAATAATAAATTGGTTTCCAGTTGAAATAACATTAGTTATTTTCCTAAAATGATGCAATGATTGTTAATGATTTAGCAGAAAATTAAAATGTTTAAGGAAGTAAACATTTAGGCAAGTATGACTTATGAATCGAAATTGAAAAAGAGTTTAAATGGTGAAGTATTAAATCTAAGTCCAGAAAATTTGGGGAATTTGTTCCAAGTGTTTGAAAAAAAAATATAAATAGTATTATTAGAATAAAAGAGCTTGATTCAAACAAGAGTTGCTTGAAAATTTATAGGTATTTGTTTTGAATTCAAAACCAAAGGTGGTTTAAAATTTAAAGTAACTTGGTGTGTAAAGGAAATAAATATGTATATTTGAAATAAACTCTAAGGTTGATTTTTGAATTTTCCTTGGAATGTGATGTGAAAACCCAAAGTGATACAAGTTTTGAATTTATAAGTAAGAAAGAATATTATTAAAAGTTTGAAAATTTGAAGTGGGAATTCGAATTTGAGCAAGGTTGACTGAATGAATGAATTGAATTTAACTTTGGGAAAGTTAAGTAATTTAACAAGCAACCTAATTCGAAATTTCAAATTGAAATTGGGAGTTTGTGTGATCTCAAATTGGGATTGAGATCTGGAAATTGAAGATGGATACTGTAAATTGGTGTTTGGATAAATTTGGATGTTTATTTGTCCGGATATTATAAATAATCTATGAAACTGATAATGGGTTTTGAAGTTAAAATTCAGTAGTGAAATTGGATTCTAACGATAATTTTTTTTTGAATTCTTAATTGAACATCGAAATAAGTTAAGTAGAGATAATTTGAAATGGAATTTTAAAATTCTGACTTAGAATTAAATTGTTTAAAGATTTAGATTATTGACTTAAAAATAAAAGTTAATTTGATTTAAAGGATTAAATCAACATTTAAAATTTAACTCGAATTTATAATTCGAAATGATTTAAAGTTAAAATTTGAATTGAATTAGTTCAAATTCAAATGGGAATTTGGATTAATTCAAAATTTAAATTCATATGAATTGAAAATGGTTCAATTTGAAATTTACTTGAATTAATTTAAATTGTAATTAAAGTTGAATAGTTTCAAATTCAATGGAATTTGATTTGATTGTGGACAGAAATTGAGGTTAATTCAACTTGAATTTGGGTTAAATCAATTTCGGTGGAGACTGAAGTTATTTAAATTGGAGTCGAGTCAATTTAAATAGGAGTGGAAATTTAAATTGAATTAACTAGAAATGGAGATTGGGAATTGAACGGTTTGGCTCTGAACTATTTTGCCAAATAAAATATTTTAATATAAACTGTTTTTAATCCATTTTCCTATCTATTTACTATATACAACCTTTCTTTTTAAACCCAAAACTATTTTGTACTTATTCTACAATTATTTTGAAACTATTTAACAATTTTTCGACTGTTTTATAAACTAATTACTATTTTTCAACTATTTTACAAATTAATTACAATTTTACAACTATTTTGCAATGATCTAAAATTTCTACAACCATTTGACTATTTTCTAACTATTTTACAATTACTTAACTATTTTACAGCTATTTCACAAACTATTAATTGTTTTCAACTACTTATCTATTTTTGAACTTTTCAAACTATTTTCTAAATTTAAGCTGGGCAGAGTTAGACTGTTTATGATTGAATATCCATTTGGGATAAGGATTAAAATGATAATCTAATGGAAATGAAACAGTTATGATTATGTGGATAGAAATTAAAGGAAATGTGAATAGAAAGAGAAATTGATTTAGTTAATAATCAGTGAAAATAAATATGTAGGATGTACGTATATTATTCTATTCGCATAGTGATTTGATTCAGATTCGAGCACAGAATTTCAAGATAGTTTATCAATCCGAGTTGGGATTTTTCACTCGATTTTCGACGGCGAACTTGGATATGGATTGTTGATTGGTTCTGGATATTCTCTATCATAGTTATGGCTATGCAAGGAGAATGACGGTTTCTGATCAATAAACTAAATTTGTGTCCGCACTAGAAAGCCGGGTGTACGATACTAGTTCGAAAATGAAACTGTGTGGTCGAGCGAGCAATCAGAATGGTATAACGTACGAATGATACGTGTACATCGTACGGCTTTGAATGAAATTGATATTGGAAATTTGTGAATAAGAAATGTGAAATGATTTATTTTGAAATGAAAGTATATTTTATGAAATATACAATGGATAAAAGTGAGAGTTGGATATTTCTATGATGATAAGTAAGATGGAAACAACTTTATGAAAATAAGAGAGTAATCAAATTTGAATATTTTATTTTGAATAAACAAAGTTATATATCTTTGTTATATAAGATAATCTTCCCTTGTTGAATCTATTGTCGGAATGAAAGGATTTTTGAAAGTATTTGAAGTATAAAAAGGGTTTTACACAAGTTCAAAATGATCCAAAGATTTTTCATCAAGGATTATATATATCTATATATATATATATATATATATAAAGGATCTTATGAGGATTTTGGAAAAAGGTTTTAGTAACCTTTGGATTTGGAAAGGCTTTTGATTTTTGGGTAAAATCAACATTGGAATTCGAAAAGCCTAGTTTGAGACTTATCGATTTTGGGATAATCGATTTTGAGAAAGGAGATTTATATGAGATCATAATAGGTGTATGATTTGGAAGATACTATATGTGTATAATATAAAGTGTTTTGATAATAGCTCTGGGGAAAAAGGCGCTCCCTTAAAATGAACTTCTCAGGAGTACCACAGAGTGGTACTACCTTGAACCCTAAAGGGGGTTCTAAAGTTGATCCTGTGAGGAGTCTGGACAAAACTAGTTCCTGAGGATTTTGTGTAGTGTAGCAAAAGTCGAGGGCGCTGATGCCTACAAAGGAATTTGGGTTATGCTGTGACGACAGTGTAACTCGATGTCACTGCGATCTACTGCAGACCATAGCGAAAGTCGTGTGTGCCGCTGAGAGCTAACAATTTACGTTTAATTTTATATCGGTATACTGCGACCTATGGTAACATAGCGAAAGTCGTGTGTGCCCCTGAGAGCCAATAGTCTCTGTTTGATTTTACATCGGTAGACAGCGACCTATGTGGGAGTGGAGAAGTTTCATTTTTGACAGTGAAAATCGAGGGCGCTGATGCCTAAAGTTACATGGACTTTTGCTATGATGGCAACATAACCTTGGAATGTAACTGCGATCTGTTTTGGGTTCCATGGCGTAATCGAGGGGTGCGGAGTACCTACATTTACATGGACTTTTTCTGCGATGGCAACATAACCCAGGATGTAACTGCGACCATGGATGTGGGTGATGATTTCCAGAGCATTCTCACCAAAGATATTTCCTCTAAAAAATTGTTTTCTATATTGTCAATAAAATTATTTTTTTTCAAAGTATTTTCACTGGATGTTGGAAACGGGTCTGCCAACACTTATAGATTTTCAGTCGTACGCCTGATCAACGTATGACCAAATTTCTGTAAGAACAAGGATGGACTTGTCGAAACATCGAGTTATAAAAGTATTTGTATAAAAACTATTTTAGTAATATTATCTAGATTTTTAAAGTAGTTTAAAAATGATCCAAGAAAATTTATCTGATTTAAGCATTTTAATAATTCTGGCTTTGTGCCTTTTCGAGGACGAAAAGATTCTAAAGGGGAGGAATGTGACGACCCGGGATTTTGGAAATATTATTTATATAAGCATTTAATCTAATTAAATAAAATACAAGCTTATCATTTTAAAAACAAATAAGACTTGGGGCCAATTACCATTTATTTATTTATATATACGTGTGTATTTTGAAAGGAAACTATGATTTAAAAATTTAAAACAAAATCTTTAAAAATATTTAAAATAAAATCTATCTTATTCAATTTAATTAATGCTCTACCCTATTCAAATTTGATTTAAATATAGGCATATGATGTAATCTAAATAATAATGCTTGAAATAAAATCAATCTTATAAATATAATACAAATATAAAAAATATAAAAAATATATGAATATAAATAAAGTGTTTAATAGTTAAGCTTAAAATAGAAATAAAAATAAAAGCAAAGATTTATGTTTGAAGTATAAAGTAAGGGTTTATGTTAGAAATAAGTATTTAAATGTTTATTGCGTGTAAGCAACCTAAGATAAACATATAAAAATAACTATAATAATTTTTATATTAAGCACAAAGGTATAAAACAAACCAGACAAGTAGGTATGTGAATTTTGTGTAAGTAAGGCAAGAGGAAAAAAACAAAATATCTATATACAAAATCAAATAGGATAAGGCTGTAAATATAGAAGGAAACATATGCATTAAATGATATCAATTCAAACACAAAAACATGGTCATTTCACAACCTGTAAAAATCATTTCAATTCTAAAAAAAGAAAAAAGAAAAATCTTGCCTGGTCAATGAAACAAACTCTAACCATAGAAAACAAGCTTGTACCGAAGCTCCTACCTATGTAAACCCTTTTATATGTATATCCCTTCTTATTCTAGTTCGTTCAAAAACATAACAACCCAGAAAAACAAGAAAAAAGTAAGCATCATCATTTTACAAATTTAAACAACAACCAGGCAAGAAGATTTGAAGCTAAATCAAGTAGCAACTTCCAGAATTTGTTCTCTGTTCAGAGTTATTTTTACAGGAAAGTATCATTTTGTTTTTTTTAATATAACTTAAGTATAAACTTGGTTGTAAGTTGATTTCTGTGATAAATATGTATTATGTGTATGTAAGCACAATCTGCTGTGAATCATCTGGATGTATATATATATGTGTGCATTGCTGTTGAATCTGGGTATCTTTGTTCATAGTTTTCAAGCTCACAGCTTGATCAAAAATCATTTCTCTTGAACCAATTGCTGTTTGAACTTGGATTATAAATGAAAGTTGTTTATTGGATCATGGACTAATATTTAAAATTTTAATTAAACCAAAATTCAACTTGAATGTCTGTGGAAACTCAAAATAACAGGGTAAGCATAAGGTAACCGAAAATTCAAACATATATATTCACTGGTTCAATCATATAATTTAAGGACATATCTAAAAACTTGATTTTTAAAACTAAAATTATCAATTTTAGTGATAGATTGAGGGTGAAATTCTGGTTTGACCAGAAAATGGTAATTTGGTAGTTTCTGGTGATCCACTTGCTCTGGAGAGGTCGGAGTTCCTTTTGGAGGTAGAGGAGTGAACAGTGACGCCAATAAAAATGGTAGGAGGATGATCAGAGCTCGGTGGTGGCGATGATTGGATGATTTGTTTTCTAAACCTAGTTTTCGCAAGGCGGGAAGTTTTGATCATCTCAACGTCTAGAGATGATCGAGTTCGACAGAACTCTGAGGAAGGGAGGCTGGAGCATGGACGAAGTCGTGGCCGGTGGTGCTGGTGTTCTGATAGACGGAGGAACTTGGACGAGGCGTTTCTAGGTTTTTCTTTTGGGTTCCAGGTTTGGGTTTGAGTCTTGATTTGGATTTCGAGATGATAGTGGCGATCCGATGATCGTGAGATGGTGCATGAATGGTTGCCGACGTGTTGAAGCCTTGGTGAATGGCCGGAGTTGATTAGAGTCACGGTGCATGTGCACCGTGCACTTTTATTTTCGGGTGAGATTTGGGTTGGAGCAGGAAAAGTTTACTCGAGTTTTTCTCGAGTGGTTCCTGTGTTTTGCTCGGAGTGGCTTAGTTTTGAACTCGAAGCGGTTAATGTTGGCCTTGGGTCATTTGCATTTGTTATAGGTTTTTGTAAAACCTGTCTATTTAAATTTAAACAAAATTTTGAAATTTTAAACTAGATTTTAAATAAGTTTAAAATCAGATTTTGAGGTATGGATCCAAATTTACTTTTGTATCCTAGTTTTGAAAATAAAGTTTATAAAATCAAAATGTTTGAATAAGTTTAGATGTTTAGGAGATAAAATATATTTTAAATGTTTTGAATTTAAATGATTTGGTTTAAACTCTTATATAAATTTCTTTTATAAAGGTAAATGTTTTACAACATTTGATTTTAAAGATAGTTTTAACTTGGTTTAGTTTTTTATAATCAAATTGTATTTAATTTGAATATTAATTTGAAATGAAATTTAAAAGTGAATTTGAATGTAAATGTTTTCAAATGTGTTGAGAATGATAATTGAATTACTTATAAAAAAATGATGTTTTTGTCTTAAAGTTAATTAAGATTTAATGATTTGAAATTAATTGAATTTTTAAGGTAAATTAAATGTTTAAATTAATAAGTTAATTAATTAATGATTTGGATCAATTAATTAAGTTATTAAGGGTTTTAACTTAATGATTTGGATTAAGATTATTAATTAAGGGTAAAGTTAATTTGAAATTAAGAATCATTAATTAAATATGTTTGGATTATTAATTAATGATTAGAAATTAATTAATCAAGTAATTAAAGATTAATTAAGTTAAAATTTAGAAATTAATTATGTAATTAGAAATTAATTAATTTGTAATTAAGAATTAATTAATTTGTAAGTAAATCATTAGTTAAAGTTAATTACTTAGAGAAGTAATTAAAGGATGGTTAATGAATATAGTTAATGAAAGTTCATTAATTAAGGATTATCAAATGATTAATTAATGTGATTAATTTAAGATAATTAATTTTATTAATTAATTAAGGATAATTAATTGTGAAATCTGGTAAGTATAATTACTTAATGAAATTTAAAAGTATAATTACTTAGTGAAGCAATTAATGAATAATCACGGGATATAATTAATTAAGGGTTAATTACTTAATGTAATTAAAGGATAATTAATCTAGGGTGATTAATTAAGATGATGATTAATTAATTGGTTTGTGATTAATTATTGTTAAATAAGCAAGATTAAAAGTGATTAAAGAAATTGATTTGATTTAATTAGAAATGGGTGACTAACTAATCTTGTTTATAAGTGATTAGTTAGTATTTCTGATATAAGTGTTTGAGATATGATATGTTTGTCTTGAATAGTGATTATATGGTTATCTGTCGATGATGAATTGTTTTGTAAAAGAGTGACATCTTGTGATTTATGGTTGAATTTAGTCTCCCGAATAGTGTGGGTTAAGATGGCATTGAATCCGAAGAGACCGGAGTCCGGTATTAGCAAATACCTGAAACCACTTCGATTTATAATCTAAAAAAATTATGTATAGACTTGATATGTGGAATCAATAGGCTGAAATGGGATGATTTAAGTGAATTGGACCATTTAATCTAAGTTTTTGGCACTTAGATATTGATATGTGAAATTAGTGATGTCTATAACAAATTGTGAATTTGAAAATTGACACGAGTTACCCCAGGTTTAAATAAGTTTTATGCTTTGTATTCCATGTTTGATGGGTTTACTCACGCTAGTTTCCAGCCTGACCCGGGTGTTATTTTGATGTAATACTCAGGTCAGACCTAGTATTACAGATTTTCAAGTAAGGACGTTCTGGAGCTCAGGAGGCGGGCTGGATGACAAGAACGTATGGAGTGTTTCCGCTGTATTATATTGTTGTATATTTGAGACATGATGATTTTGTATATCCAGTGTCTATATATATGCGTAACTCTGATGTATTATAAAGGTATATTGACATATACAGAATTCTTTTGTAAATTTTTATTATTTGTTATTATATTTTATCCACTGCGAATGTGAGATGCTGGTGTTTCTGTTCTTCTTATTCTTCTATCTCTTTCTTCTTTTTCCTAACTATTTGGAATTTTCGGGTTCGAAAATTTCGGGTTGTTACATTAGGTCTTTGAAATAACTCACTAAAAAGGCCAGATGCCTTCCCAATAAGAAGGGAATGATTTGAACATCTAAAACTTTGTTTTTTCCCACGACGAGAAAATTGAAATAAGAATATCTATGGAAAAGGAAGAATTCATCATAAATGACTTGGTAAAACACTGTAAGCCTTCGGCCAGTCTGAAGTGCCTCCTAGAGAAATGATGAATAACCCTTCGGCCAATCTAAAGTGCCCCATAAAAGGCGGATGAGTAAGCCTTTGGCCAGTCTGAAGCATCTCTTGGATGGAGGATGAATAAGCCTTCTGCTAGTCTGAAGCATCTCTTCGAGGAAGGAAGAATAAGCCTTCGGTCAGTCCGAAGCACCTCTTAGAAGGAGAAAAAATAAGCCTTCGGTCAGTCTGAAATATCTCCAAGAGTGAGGATGAGCAAGGCTTCATCAAGTTCGGAGCACCTCCTAGAGGGAGGATGAATAAGCATTCGGCTAGTCTGGTGCCCCTCCTAGAGGGAGAGACATGTTCTCCACTAATCAACAATATATTATTGCCATTTGAAGGGATTCTGGTCTTTTATTATTTCTGTTAGATAAAGGTTTCTATTCTACTACTATTATAATCGGATAGGGATTTCTGGTCTTCTATTATTATTGTCGGATAATGGGATTTTGGACCTTTATTATTTTTGCCAAATAAGGTTTTTATTCTTCTATTATTATTTCCAAAAGAATTTCTGGTCCTCTACTTCCATATTTGGATTTCTACTCTTCTATTACTCTTGCCAAGGAAATTCTGATGGCAGGACCTCATTAAGTCAACTCTCCATTTAGATTTAAATACATTTAACAGGAATCGCTATCACTAAGCAGGCTACTTGAAATCTATCCTGAGTTATAGAAGGCTTAATCAATAAGATTCTTGATTCTCAAAATAAACACAAAGGCGATATATATATCAAAAAGCTCACGGTTCAGAAAAGTGGGATAGTAATCATCGAGTAATGTCAAATCAAAATCGGTATTCAATTCACAATTATATACTTTACATTCGAGGTTACACTCATTCAATTACAAGTTTATTTATAATTTAATGCATTATATATTTAGAGTTATAGGTACAAAAATTACATAAAAACCCATTTGTTTAAAGCAAACCTTTGTTAAAGCTGAAGGCTTCATGTTGTCTTCTCCAATTCCTTGGCAATTAAAGGATCGGTAATATGGCGAATTGCCACATTCAAAGGTTCTTTGAATTTCTGTTCTATTTAATGGATAGCATTCACATCATTAATTAAGTCAATTTGAATTTTTAAAGCATGCTGGAGAGTCTTGTTGGCTCCTTGTAAAGTTTGAGTCATACTCATTAGCTTTCTATCTGTTATCTGAGTGTGTATATCTCTTGGTCGACCTCTTTAACTTTGCTCTCATATTCTGTAACATACTCTATCTAGAGGCCCAAAGCAAAGTGCTATAGATGCTGCAGTCGTCTATAGTATTAACTTTTAGCGACTAAATATGGCTATGTTAATGGTATCAATTATATTAGGAGCATTTGAATATGAAATAAAATCACAGATTTTAAAAACATTTTACAGATTACACTTCCAAAACACATGTTTCACATTCAAATTACATAGCCCCATAATAGTTTCTTAGGTTCGGATAAAATATAATTATTATAGAAATACGCTAAGAGCGGCATATGATGATTCCCTCTTAGTTAATCAGAGTACTACATAGACATAATTGTCTTAAATACAGAACAACGGGAAGTAAAAAACAGCAACTCCAGTATAGCTATCCATCAGCCACCGTTGGCCGTCGGAAGCTTTATTGTCAACTTACTAAAAACCTGTAAAACCTTAACCCACAGCCTACCCAAATCAATTTTTAGCATCGAGGGTTTAAGGGAAAAACATAAATTTCAAGCCAGACATAAAGCATAGTGTGAATAATAATATATATCTCGGATTCATGATATTAAGTGAGACCACGCAGCTTAGCGGAACGGGTTTCCCCTCGCTAATATTCTTTTAAAACGTGTCTTTTGGCAGATCATTATGCTGCAACCAAAACTTGATAATTATTTAAAGCATTATTAAACAAGCATAAATATCAGGTAACAAATGGGCTACCTGTCCAAATGCTATAGTTTTGTTTTTCTAACTATTAAGCTTTACTGACTCGGGCCTACCAGACAATATAACAAAATACAATAACATCTATTAGGCACAACTCTTCTAAACGGTATGTCCTTAACTATCTGTTAAATGCTTTTCTTCAACATCGTATGTCCCTAATTTAACACCTTTCAGGTTCACCTGATCCTAGTGGTTTTACGGGCTCACCAATAACCTATCAGTACACAAACATATTTTCCCTTTTGTATGTAATCATAATTTTAGTCTTACCCGTGACAAAGCCCTACACACTAGATTTTGAACTAAATTAGCTTGGGCCAATAGCTGATGTATAGGGCATGACCCTATAACAGTCCCCTATGTATTTTAATATCTGAGTAATTTTACTTAGGGACACTTTCCCAACATTTTCGTTGAATACCTTTTCATCTAAAATTGATTTAAAACCTATTAAACCAAACTTAAACAAGAAAACCTTTGAACTCTATGCTTTACTCAAAATCACTTTGTCGTGCTATATAAATACTTTACTCAAACCTTTTTTGATGAAAACATTTTACTTTTGAAAGTATCTCTTTCGAATCAACTAAGAGCACCTCTTTCGAAGCCAAGTAAAACCATACATTCAATCCACGTCGAAAGGCTAAAACCTTCCCTTCGAAACCATTTATGTAAACCTTTCGAAATCATTAAAAACCTTCCTTTCAAAAGTTTTAAAACTTTAGTCATATTTCTTTTAATATACTTTAAATTTTGTTTTCAAAACCTTTAGAAAACCCGTCCTTTCAACCTTTCGAAAGCATATGGGAACCATCCCTTAGAAACCTTTCTTTAAACACTTCGAAAGTATTAGGGAAGCACCCCTTCGAATCCATCACTTAAAACCTTTCGAAACCATCAACCCTTTTTAAATAGAAAAACTTTGGAAAGCACTTGGGTTTAATTTAAAACACGTGGAAAACATCTTTCGAAACCATTTAATTTACCCCTTCGGAACCTTTAAAAACCGTTTCGGCCGAATCGATTTGGATTATGGCTTCAAGTAGTGAAAAAGGATCTAAAACCCATTAGAGTTGAAAGCATTTCTTTCGAAAGCTATTATTAAGTAAATAAGTGATGGGGTCGAAACCATACTTCCGAAAGTAATGGAGCAGTGGCCAAGTTTAAAAACAAGGTATACCTTTTGAAACCATTGACTTCGAAAGGTAAGAAAAGAGGCAGCTAAAAGGGCTTTGACCTAGTCGAAAGCCTATAATTTAAAACAAAGGAACAACCTCCTTAAAACCATTTCTTTTAAACCATTTGACCCAGGTGGAAGCCAACCAAGTCAAAAGCAACATAGTCGAAATCAAAGCAGGCATGTTTTTCACCTTAAAACAAAGGCTTGCTCAACCCCTTCGGAACCACTGGGTTCTGACCTCATACCTTTCGCCTTCTTTCCTATTCATTTCACACCAAATCTTCGATGCCATGCACATTGGTTTCGATAGTGATCGAGGCGAAGGGACTAAGTCGAAAGCCATCTGTGTCAAAAGCATGGTGCCTAAAATGGCGAAATAGGCTAAAAACAAGCAAATTTTGTTTTAGCATAAATTTGAAATACTTTTTGACTAACCTGATATGTTTGTCAAAATCTTTTTGGTTGCTAATTATTCTTTTCTAAAACCGTTACCATAATTTTAGAAATAACAATTAAATTTATTTTATAAAATAGCCCTTTTACTTTTATAAATATATAAAACATTTAAGTCCCGTAGCTTAAATAATTTTATATATTCATTGAAACACTTAGGAGAATTCTATAAAATTTTCAGAAAATCCTTTTTAATATGTTTTCTAGCATATATAAATTTATACACAAATAAATTATTATTTAGCCGCAAATAATTTATAAAAAATAATCATTTTCTTCACTATCAATTCACATTAATTCAAAAAATTATAAAAATTGAAGACCGACTCTATAATATTATTTCTGATCAAAATCTACATTCGCAAGGCATTTGGATGCCATTAAAAAGGGCTTGCACATCAAAACATATAGCTAAATCTATGTGAATAAGCATAAATCATCAATAAGCATATATAAACATTTAATCCTTCAAAAACATGGCATAAAGTTGCAAAACACTTCGAATTTTACTTAAAATTGAAAACAATCAAAAGAATGAGATGTAGTCATTATTCACATTATTTTTTAATTAAGGATGTGAGATATGATCTTGATTAATTGATTTGTTTCTTCTCTTGAATTCTAGCATTATCTTATCTTGAGATTGCTAATGGTGGCCAACATTAGAAGTGTTTTTGTTTGAGGAAATATGAAATGAACGTATGTTTTGGGTTCCTGAGGTTTTAGGGTACAAGTTTACTCATTTTCCTATTTTGCCTTCCCTTATTTCCTAAAAACTTAATTCTTTGATTCATTGTTTATGCATTAACATGGCACGACTACCCCTTAACTAAATCACAAACCTCAATCCATTAATCAACCCACATTATTTAGTTTAATTTAACTAATTAAATTTCCTAAATAATGCCGCTAAAAATATGGCCTCCTTAAAGAATTTCGTCCTCAAAATTACGATAAGGTACACAACAAAACAATCAAAGGTAAAACATAACATCAAACAAATCAAGATTTAGTGTCTCTAATCCTTCTCTTAGTCTCCCAGGTACAGTCCCTATCATCGTCACTCCACTGGACTTTCACTAATCTGATTGTCTTGTTCCTCCACTTCTTCTCACCTCTCATGACTATCCGAATAAGCTTCCTAACTATAGTCATGTTTGGTTCCATTGTTAAATATTCTAACACAGTTAGTGATATGGTAGTGTCTGGATCTCCAACATACTTCATCAAATGAGAGACATGGAAACATTGTGAACTCCTACCAAACTACTTGGTAACTCTACTCTATATGCGAGTTTCTTGATCCTTTCTAAAATAGGAAATGGTCCTATGAATCTCAGTGCTATCTTCCTCATCTTTACGAACCTGATAACACTATTCATCAGTAAAAAAAAATCTCCAATAGATAATTCCAAATCTTTCCATCTTCTATCTACGTAGCTTTTCTTCCTAGACCGAGTTTCCTTCATTCCCGCCCTTATCAGCTCAATCATTTATGTCGCTTCTCTCACAAAATCAGGACTAAGGACCAATTTTTCTCTGGTCTCTAACGAACATACGAGAGATTTACGCCGTCTTCATACAAAGCTTCAAATAACGCCATCCTTATATGGTCTGATAACTATTGTTACATGAAAACTCGACTAGGTGTTGATGGTCTTCCCATGATACCCCGAAGTCTAATACACAAGCTTTTAACAAGTCTTCCAAGATCATGTTAACTCTTTCTGTTTGCCCATCTATCTACGGATGGTAAGCATTACTCATCTTAAGCTTGGTTCCTAAATTTCCTATAGGCTATTTCAAAATTTGCCATTGAATAAAGAATCTCTATCATTAACAATACTATAAGGAATTCAATGAAGTCTAACCACATTCTTTTTATATAACTTCGTTAATACAGGTGTCGTCCTATTTGACTTAATGGGAATGAAATAGGCACTCTTGGTCAATCTGTTCACTATGACCCATATACTTTCATTTCCTCGACTAGATCTTGGCAACCCGTCGATGAAATCCAAAGAAATATAATCTCACTTCCATATCGGAATATCCAATGGCTAAAGAAACCCACTTGGCTTTTTATGCTCGGCTTTCACCTGTTGACAGTTCAAATATTGTTTAACCCATAAGCCAACATTCCTCTTCATTCCTTCCCAGAAGAAACTTCTCTTCATATCCTGATACATCTTTGCTCCTCTTGGATGAATAGTGAACTTCGAGCGATGGCATTCCTCCAAAACTTCCTTCCTTACATCTCCCACATCTAGAACACATAATCCACCTTTCTTTCTTTACCACCTATTTTGGTCGAGACTGAAATTCTTCAAGTCATCCTCTCGGTTCCTTCTCTTAACTTCCTGATCCTTTCAACTAACACTAGATCCTCTTCCTTTTTAGAAGCAATCTTCTCAATCAATACTGGTCAGACTTATAAACAAGATAACATAGAAAATTCTCCACTAGGCCCAACCTTGGATCCCCGCTGCACTCTGCAAGCTGACAATGCTTCCAAGTCTTTCCATTCTGCTATCATAGCTAACAATGCATTTTGTTGCTTCTTACTAAGCACATCTATAACCTTCTTGCCTTTCCCGGGTGTGTACTCTATTTCAAAATCATAAGCGGCTAAAAACTCTAACCGCCTCTACTGTCTCATGTTCAGCTCCTTCTAAGAGAACAAGTACTTCAACAAATTATGATATGTATAAAGCTTGAACCTTTCTCCCAAAATGTAATGCCTCCATACCTTCAAAGAAAAAATAACTATAGCTAACTCCAAGTCATTAGTCTAATATCTTACCTTATGTGGTTTAAGCTGTCTAGAAGCATAGGAAATCACTTTGCCTTTCTACATTAACACTGCCCCTAATCTAGTGCCACACACATTTGTATAAACAACCAAGTCATGATTCCCCTCTAGAACCACTAACATAGGTGCATGGGACAACAAGTGTTTCAAGCTCCGTAACGCTTCCTCACAGTTATTGTTCCACACAAACTTCACATCCCTTTGTATTAGCTTGGTCATTGGTGCTGCTATCCATGAAAAATCTTTAATGAACCTCCAATGATATTCAACCACCCCATGAAACTTCCAACCTTGGTCACCGTCTTCGGTCTCTTCCTATTGTTAACAGCTTCGTTCTTCTCTAGATAGACTAAGAAAGGTAAGAAAAGCGGTAGCTAAAATGGCTTCGACCTAGTCGAAAGCCTATATTTAAAAAGAAAGGTGCAACCTCCGTAAAACCATTTCTTTTAAAGCATTTGACCTAATCAGATGCCAACCAAGTTAAAAGCAAAGCAGGCGTGCTTTTCTCTTTAAAACAAAGACGTGCTTCATCCTCTTTGGAACCCCTTATGTTTTGACCTCATACCTTCTGCCCTCTTTCCAATTCGTTGCACACCAAGTCTTTGATGCCACGCACATTGGATTCGATAGTGATTGAGGTGATGAACTAAGTCGAAAGCCATCTGTGTTGAAAGCATGGTGTTCAAAGTGGCGACATAGGCTTAAAGCAAGCAAATTCTATTTTTAACTTAAAAGAGAAATACTTTTTAACTAACTTACTAGGTTTTTAAAAATCATGTTGGTTTCTAATTATTCGTTTCAAAAAGCACTGCCATAATTTCAAAAATAACAATTAAATTTATTTTATAAAATACCCCTTCTACTTTTATAAATATATAAAACATTTAAGTCCCGTAGCTTAAAGAATTTTATATATTCATTGAAACACTTAGGAAAATTCTACAAATATTCCAAAAAATCCTTTTAGATATGTTTTCTAACATATAAAAATTTCAGACCCAAATAAAGTATTATTTAGCCATAAATAATTTATAACCCAAATAATCAGTTTCTTCAGTAGAAAATTAACATAAAATCAACATTAATTCAAAAAATTATAAAAGTTTAAACCCATCTCTAAAAATATCGTTTATGATTTAAATCTAAATTCTCAAGGCATTTGGATGTCACTAAATAGGGTTTTCACATCAAAACATATCTATGTGAATAAGCATAAGTCATCAACAAGCACGTATACAAATTTAGTGCTTCAAAAACATGGCATAAACTTGCAAAACACTTCAGATTTAACTTAAAATTGAAAGAAATTAACAGAATGAGAGGTAGTCACTATTCATCTTAGATCTGTGATGAAGGATGTGAGATTTGTTCTTGATTAATTGATTTTATTCTTCTCTTGAATCCCAGCTTTATCTTGTCTTAAGATTGCTAATGGTGGTCGGCCTTAGAAGTATTTTTTGAAATCGACATGTGTTTTGGCTTCCGAACGGTTTATGGTATAAATTTAATCATTTTTCTATTTTTCCCTCCTTTATTCCTAACTCTTAATTCTTTGATTCTGTTTACTCATTAACATGGAACAGCCACCCCTTAATTAAATCACAAACCTCAATCAATTAATCAACCCACATTGTTCAATTTAATATAACTAATTAAATTTTCTAAATAATGTCACTTAATATATGGGGTGTTACATATTCGCTAGCATGCTGATATTTTTTTTATTCCTTCTCTTAATAAATGTTGTGGTAATTCAAATTTAACTTTTCTACTCCATTTTGACATCGTTTCATCACTTCACCTTGAAGGTGGGTTCAATAATTTAAGGAATTCTAGGCTTGCCAATGACGAAGATCCGGTCATTCTCTCTAGAGTAGGGGTAGAGGAACTAACTTCGCATTCACTTGTGATGAATTCAAATGATTGGCAATACACTTGACTCCTTATTAAGTCTACTTTAAGATCATTTACTCTTTGACATAGTTTTGCTATCTCAACATCGGCTTTAATTGAAAGACCGGATCCCTGAACCATGTTAGTTTTCTTTTTCTCACTTGAAATTCGTTTTCCTTTTCTTTGAGTTGCTCCTCAATACGGGATGCCATTTATTTGTGAGTCCTGAGTGTTGATCATAACATTTTATAGTTTCTATGCCATTCTTACATCTTAGGATTATCTTGAAATCGCAAAGTTGAAGCGTCCTTAGATGGCCTCTTCTTTTCTATACCAGCAAGCAACATATTCTTTGTGATGACTCTGAATTTATAACAATTTAAATTGGAATATTTAATTGATTGTAAATATTTAAAAAGTTAATTTTTAAATTGAATTCAATTATTATTATTAATAGCAATTAAGTTATTAGATTTAATAAGGTGAAATTGGGTAAATTATTGAATCCTCAGTTTTAAGCATGTTAAAAATAATTTGAAGACCTATAAAATTTATATTGATAGTTCTGATGATAATAAAAGCTTTTAAATTGAAATCGGAAGTGATTCGTTCGGTTTAAAAATTTATCGTTTAAATTGAAATTTAAAGATATCCTTCCGAGGCACAGTCTCGGAATTCAACGAAACCAGTTCCATTGGATCCGTAATAGTTAGTTATTATCGGATTTCAATTTTCGTACCAATCGGAGTTGTCGTTTGACCTTGGTAGCTCAAAACGCATAGAAAGTATTTTAATCGATTTAATTTAAAATTGATCGTTTACTTTCGTAACTTGTGCAAATGATCAAATTAGCCTCCAAAACACGTTCCATTGTGTTCGAAACGCTGGTAAAACCTTATAACGCCGGGCGACATACCTCAATAGTGGTTCGGAATTTGAGATATGTTAAACGAGATATTTTTGAATTAAATAATATTATAAAATTCCTAAATCAAACCCTATTACACCCCATCAGCCATCCTAAGCCGACACGCGAAAGAAATTTTGTACGCTAACATTATCTTGTCTCCCCTTTTTCTTCTTTTGGAATAAAGGAAACCATAAGTGAACGAGTCTTCTTCCTTAAGCTCAAATCCGTTCGTTTATAAAAATGGCTGAAGCCCTTCGTCAATTTAAAAAAACAAAGAAAGAGAAATTGACAACGATGTCGCACCCCCATTTCTTTTACCTAGCATCGAGCGCGCGTGAGTGAAGAGGGAGGAATTTCGATTCGGGATCGCGATTTGGGTCGCGACCTTGCGAAGATGGCGAACAGCGGGTCGAAAGGGTGGGTTTAATGGTTGTGAGGGCGTCGCTATTGTTAATAGCGATGACGTCGATCAGGTGAAAGCATTTTTGGGAAGCAGTTGCCATTGGAGGTCAGCGTTTGAATGGGATCATCTCGTGTCCAATTACCATCGTGGGAGGGGGAGGGGTTGGCAGTTTGTAGAAGGGGAAGTTGGGTTATTTACTATAGGTGTTTTGCGTGTTTCCAGGAGAGGTGTTTGTCAAGATGTTGTTTGATGGTCGTAGAGGCTGGGTGTTGTATTGGTTGCGGAGATTGGAGATGTCTTTGGTTGCCGATTGAGTAGAGGAGAAGGAAGTTAAGAGTTTTGGTTGTAGGTGAAGTAACTGCAGAGGTGATGGGTTTTGGGCTCGCTTTCGAGAAGCTGTAGTCATGAGGCGGCGGCAGTCTTTGGCAGAGCTGAGAGGGAGCCGTGGTGTGGGTTCATCGCAAGCTTTGGTCGCGAGCAAAGGAAGCTCGATGGGGTCACTGTCGAGGAAGGCAGCGAGGTATCTGCATTTACATTTATTTAATTTAATTAATGAATAAATATATACATGTGAAATTTTATTTTACAGTAAAGAAATTTTAAAACAGTTCTATTTATTTTATTTTATTTTATTTTATTTTATTTAGTACATGTATATAGAGGATAGAAAGGAAATTTTAAAATGTTGAATATTTATATATAATTAGATTTTTGAAAATTGTAAATTAATTTTTATTATATGGGTTTCAAAGGAAGAGAAATAATTACTTATTTTTGGAAAATTGTTCGAATACAATAATTGGTAAATCAAATTTTATTAAACGATAATTGATAATTTTATTATTTCGAATATTAATAAACCATATAAATGTATATACAATGTTGAAAATCATGGAATCAAATCGAGAATGAGGTGGATTGAAAATTTAAGGAGCAAAGGTGAGTAAATCTCACTCCTTTGGATTTTTATCTAAATTTAAATGGTTAAATTTAAGTATTTGGTGCATGATTAAATTGATTTGATGTGCACTGTGAACTGATGGTCGGTTGATTTTGGTTTTGGTTGGTTCTCGAGTTAATTGTTGCTTGACTCGAAGTATTCCGGTTTTAAATTGTTTTTAAACTTAAATCACAAATAAGAAAATGTTTTCATTTTAAAGCTAATAAGGGCTTCATGATTTGTGATTCATCAAATTAGTAAGGTAATTAAAATGGACAATTAATTAATTCAATTAATTAATGATTTGGGTGGATTAATTTAGTAATTAAGGGTTTGAATTAATTAATGAAGGTTTAAGTTAATTAATTAAGTTTGATTAATCTAGAATAATCAATGGATGGATTGATAGGTAATTACTTGATGTAATTAATAAAATATAACTACTTTGTGAAATTAATCAAGAAGTTAACTAAGATGGTTAATTATGGAATAATTAATTTATTTAATGAAGTACATACAAAGGTAGATAATTACAGGTTGAGATAAATCAAGAATGATTAACATTTGTGGTTTAATTAATGATTAATTATTTAATGTAAATAAATTAGATTTGGAATAAATTAAAAGAAATTAAAAATCATTAATTTATATAATTAATGATTTAATTAAAGATTGATTAATTAAGATTAATGAATTAATAATAACTGACTTATGAGAAATTAATTAATATAAGTAATTAAGAATTAGTGTAATTAATTATAGTTAATTAATTTGTGAATTAATTAAAGATTACTTATTAATTTTGGTTAAGAATAATTAATATCGTGTAATTAATTAAAGATAATTACTTGACTGTAATTGAAAGATAATTAATCCAGGGTGATTAATTAAGATGAATAATGAAGGGCTGATTAATTAATTGATTTGGAATTAATTAATGTTAAATGAAGGAATCTAAGTGATTGAGGTTCGAAATTCAATTAGAATCAATTTGGAAGTGATCAAGTTTGCTTATAGATGATTGAATGGTATTGGATGTCTTGAATGTGACTCAAAGAGAACGGGGTTGGGTTTTAGGAAATACCCGAAACCACTTCGAATTTTTATAGACTGATATGTGAAATCTATAGGCTGGAATGAAGTGATTTAAAGGAATTGGACTATTTAAATCTAAATCTTGGTACTTTAAAAAATGGATGTGTGAAATAAGTGATGCCTACAACAAATTATGAATTTGTAAATTGATATGAGTTACCCGGGTTTTATTTAAGTTGTATGCTTTGTATTCCATGTTGGATGGGTTTACTCACGCTGGTTTCCAGCCTGACCCGGGTGTTACCTTGATGTAATGCTTAGATTAGACCGAGTATTACAGGTTTTCAAGTAAGGACGTTCTAGAGCTCAGGAGTCGAGCTGGATGGCAGGAACGTGTAGAGTATTTCCACTGTATTATATTATTGTATATCTGAGGCTTGGTAATTGTGTATATCCAGTGTCTGTATAAATGTGTAACTCTGATGTATTATAAATGTAATTGATAGATACAGAATGCTTTTGTAAACTGTTATTATTTTTTATTATATTTTATCCGTTGCGGATGTGAGATGTTAATGTTTCTAATCTTCCTCTTCTTCTATCTCTTTCTTCTTTTTCCTAACTATCTAGAATTTTCGGGATCGAAAATTTTAGGTCGTTAAATTCTTAATCTTAACCACCCACGAAAGCAAAAGGACATCTGAAGGGTTAGATGTGCACACTAGTTGTGTTTCATATTAAGAATAACTAAATAAGATTAATCCATGAAAAATAAGTCATTCTATTTAGCTACAACAAAAGTTTATAGACAATATGAAAGTTGGAATTACATCGCTATTTTATTTGCTCTTAAAGCTTGGAATCACTAGTTTTTGCCTTTTCAAGTGACCTAACTAATAAGGTAAGTATAGAATCGAAAGATGCTTTAATTCCGTTTTGGTATAGATAAAGGGAACAAATGATAATCTTATTCTCGAACTACAGAGCTACCACGATCATATATTAATTTTGTGTGACAGGATTGGATTTTGCTGAGAAACTTATCCTTTTCATCACCTAGTAATTCAAAGCGAAAATGAGGAAACCGCATTTAAACTTCCTTTAAATCTCGAAGGAAACAATGTCTCGCCAGTTGTGATGTTTTAAGAATTAAATATTATTCCATAAAATCTTTCTTTAGCTTGACAAATTTACCTAAGAGATCACAAGGGACCGGATTGCATGAGAGGTCTTTAGGTCATATAACATATTGGAATTACACTGAGGATAAGAAAACTAAAATGACATATTCCATAAGCAAACCAAGTAACACATTACAATTTTACAAGAATTCGGGTATATAGAAGATGAATTTCTTATGCATCTCAAAAATAAATCTATTCCTGCCGTACTTAAGTTTTTCGGGTAGGAAGAGAACGAGAAGAAAGAGGAATAGGAGTTCCTTTGGGAAAATTCCAACATCCCTAGGCAAAAGAGTCAGATCCATGTCTATTCAGGTGTTTAAGATCAAAATGCTTGAGAAAACCACCACATTTATCACCTATGTAGGAGAAATTGACAAATTTACCCTCGAGCAAGCTCTGTTAGTAAATTCTTCTAAAGCATTCTGATTATCAATTAACATCTAGAAAATAATTATTAACACTGCATTCTCCATCAAGACTTTGCCGCAATTAAGGCATGCTCTCTTAATCCGGGGAGGAACTTTCCATTCTTCAAAAAATCTTAATTTCAATGCACTCTCAGCAAGCTTCCAATACTTCTCAGACAGTTCATTATTCTCCTTCATTTTCTTATCCAATTCAACATTTAACTGATTAATATCCATCTATTTATTCATGAGCATAACATTATAAAGGTATTTCGATTTTCTCCTTAACTAAATTAAGCAATGTATTAACTAAGATTTACTTGATAACTTATGATATTCAAATAAAAAGATCTATACTTAAGAAGGTAGAACTGAAGGCAAGAAAATTTTCCTTTTCCTATGGATTTCTAGCCTTAAGATACACTATCTTTCTAGGAAGAATCTTCCTTTGAAGGATCAGTTATTTCAGCAGTTTCTACGTCCTTGGCAGTTGATAGGGTAAGCATCACCAGATCCATCCTTATCATCTGGTTGTCCAAGTGATCCCATTCCACCTCACCGTCACTACCACTATCATCATCATTTTTACCATCATCATCGTGGTCATCTGCACCTTGGCCATCATAGTCTTTATTTCCATTATTTCTTTCCTCCTTCTCATCTTTCTCCTCCGCGGTCGGGAATCACCAAAAGTCAATAACTTTGCAGCATCAATTTCCTCCTCTTTCTTATAAGGATCTTCTCCAAGTTCTTTACATTTATTTAACATTTCTTTAAATTTACTCATATTCCTTTTGTTCCATGCTGGAGGAAGAGAAGTGAAACCAAAATCCAAGCATTTATGGGCATTGTCAACATACGCGTTGAAGAGTGCTTCTCATAAGAACTCTCAATAATAATATCAATGGGCTTGCTAGGAAAATGGGACACTTTATGTTTCGCATCTTTAATCATATTGGTTTACTTATCTAAAAGAACATTTTTCTTCTTATCCTTTTCTAGAGAGATGCATTTTCTGCTGTAAGGTTAGTTTCCTTCATTTTAGCCTCCTAAAGTGGAAGTTCTAAGGCCTTAGCACTATCATTTGAAATATGTTTATCATTTCTTTGATTAGGGGGTAAAGCTTTAATTTCCCTAAGAGAGGTAGATATCTTTTCCTTTTCTTTTACAATCTCGTCTATCAATGTGGAAATGTCGATTATATCATTATTTAGCGAAGAGACCTGCTCTTTACGTTTGGACAATTCACTAGAAGACCTTTAGGAATCCTCTTGACACATAAAAATATGTTTAGCAGCCTATAATAAGTAATAAGCATGAATAAGAAAGTTAGAAGAAAAGGATTTAGAACTTAAATGTAACATCCTATATATGGAGGCCAAAAGCTAAGTCAATGGATGTTGAACTAATCCATAGTATTAACTTCTGGTAATGAAATATGGTAGTGTTAATGATATCCATAATGTTAGAAGCACGTGAATATGAAAAAAAATCATAGATTTACAAAAGTAACAATTTCAGTGATTATATTTCAAATAATTCATATCCAAGTTACAAACATCCCAAACGTAATCCCAAGCATTGATCAAATATAATTTACAACAATACGCCAAGTGCGACATAAGAAGATGCCCCATGGATTATCAAAGAAATATAGATATAACTGTCTTAATACATAGATGAAACAATTTAAAACAGAATTCCTAAATTAGCTATCTGTTAGCCACCTTCTCGTCTTCGGATGCTTTATTCGCCAAAATTTGCTAAAACTGGAAAACCTAAACCCTCAACCTACTCAAATCAAATATTTAGCACCCGAGAGTTTAAGGGGAAGCAAAAAATTTGAGTCAGATGTAAAGCCTGGTATGAATAATTTATGTTACATCTCAGTTTGCTGTTAAATAGTGAGACCATGCCACTTAGTGGAACGGGTTTCCCCTAACTAATATCTCTTTTCAAAACATATATTTTTCAAATCTTTTCCTACAACCAAATTTGTTAATTAGCTCATTATAATAATAATATAGCAATGTCTAGTATGCAAAAATAGGAAATGAAATAGACTATCTATCTAAAATTTGAACTATCTGTTCTAAATTTTGAGCTATCTTCTCTTTTTTGGACTATTTGTCCTAAAATTGATTATAACAATATCTTCTATGATAGATAATGGGCTATCTGCCCTAAACGGCTAAAAAGAGAGGACTAACTGTCCTTATAAATTTAGCAATATCCATTATGCTAATAAATGAAATATCTGTTCGTATCAGAGCTGATTTCGTTTTTGGACTAACTGTCCTCTGGGCTGACTTCCTTCAAAATGGATCGACTGTCCGAATTTATAATGTGCGGAGTGCCCGAATTCGGTTTTTGGTTAACTACCCTTCAAATATCCAAGCTAACTGCTCTATAAAATATCTGAGTTAACTTCTCTTTAAATTTTCCTTGAAACCTTTTCAAAATGATTTAATTCGTCAAATCATACATATACAAGGAAAATATATCTTTAGCTTTACTCTAAGCTATTTTTTCCATGTTATATATACTTTACTCAAAATAATGTGGACTATGTTCAATAAGGATTATCTATCTTTTGTAGTAAGTTAATGTCCTTTACAACTTAAAGCACTTAGGCTTTCTGCCAAGTTCATATATTCGAGACTTTTGTTTAAAACCTTTAAACAATCTTTCAAAAACATAAAAGGTTACTCTTTCAAAATAATTTAAAAAACACTTTGAAATTATTGAAGGTAACTCCTTCATATCCATTAATAAACCTTTCAAAATCATCGAAGGTAACTCCTTTTATACCTTTCAAAAGCTCTCCTTTTATAACCTTTAAAACATACGACATACGCCATTTAAATCCTTTAAACCTTAGGCTTTCGAAAACATGGCAAAACCATACCTTTTGACTGTGTCGAAAGGTTCTACATCTCGACCTTGTTGGAAGGTTTCTTTTTGACCTAGTCGAAATGTTTCACCTTTCTACTTTGTCGAAAACCTAGGGTACCACCACTATACAACAAACCTTTCAAAAGCAATGTAACTTAAGACCTTTGGAAGACATTAGGTTCAATTTAAACCAAGGGGAAACATTTCGAAACCAATCAAAGTTAACAACGTTGAAACCTTAAAAATGTTTCGACTTACAACATTTGGATTATGCAAAAGGATCAAAAAATCATTGGAGTCGAAAGCAACTGCTTCGAAACCTTTATAAAACCTTTCAAAACCATTTGAAAACAATGATGTGTTGGTGTTGGAACCAACCCTTCAAAATCAATGGAGAAAGGCGGCAAGTTTTAGAAAACAAAAGACAACCTTTGACTCCATCCGTGTCGAAAGGTTTCGAAGCGACAATAATGCTTTCAGCCTTGTCAAAAACTATACCTTTCGAACTTGTCGAAAGGTTTCATTAAAAATCAAGAAAGAAAACCAATCGAAACCTATTTCTTATGAGCTTTTTGACAATTTCAAAGGCTCTTTGTCAAAAGTTAGTAGGCATATTTTCTTTAAACCAAAAAAAAAACTTTATCTCTTTCGAAAGCTATAAGATTTTGTCCCTAAACCTTTCGGTTCCATCCAATCCACTACATACCAGTTGCCCGATATCTTGTGCATTGGTATCTGACCTAACCAAAAAGTTGGATACCTTTTGACTTTGTTGAAAAGTTTGGAATAAAGGCAGAAGCTCTCCCGAAATGGTTGAAATAGAAGAAAGACTATTTATTTGTACTTTAAAACAGTTAATTTGTACCCCACCTGCTTTATTTGTCTAAATTTGATTGATTGCCAGAATTTTATATTCAAAAGTGCTGTCGACTTTCCTTATTAGGAAATTTAAATAATTTTAAAAAAGCCCCGTTATCCTTTATAATATATAAAAATTTAAATGCCATACCTTAAGTAATGTTATATAACTATTAAAACACCTTTAAAAAACCTAGAAAAATTCCAATAAATCAAATAATAAGTTCTCTTCGAAGTACAAAATTTTCGAATCCAAACTATAATTATGTTTTCCATAAATAATTTTATAATCCAAACTAACCTTTTCTTCCTTTAAAAATTCATAATAATTCTAGAAAAATTCTAAATTTCGAAACCCATCTCTAAAATAAATTTTTAGATCATCATAAAAATTCGTAAGGCTAATGGATATCGTTTTATTGGGTTTTATCTCCAAATATGTCATGAAATCTATGTGAACATGTATAAATCATTAACATGTATATATAATCTTTTATTATTCAAACGCATGGCAAATCTTTGCAAAATCATTCGGAATTAACCTTAAAACCGAAACCAAAATTATTTAGAGATGTAAACATTATTCACCTTTTTCTTTAATAATTAAGGATCTTGAGATTTGAATAAGTTTGATTTGAATTTTCTTTCCTTAAGCTTCTCTTTCGCTTCCTATTCTTCTTCCTTCGTTAATGGTGGTCGACCAAGCTTTTAAATTTTTGACGGTGAGAATGAACGTGTGTTTTGAAATACACGTCCTAAGGAAGAAAATATAGGAATGGCCTCTTTCCCATAATAACCCTCCTCTAATTCATTTTGAATCTTTCTTTTAATTTATCAGTTAAAAGGCACAGATACCTTAATTAAATCAAATCTCAAACCCCTTATCAACACATTATTTTATTTAGTTTATCTAAATAAATATCCTAAATAATGATGTTAAAAATCTAGGGTGTTATAAACTCCCCCCTTAAGGAGTTTGGTCCTTGAAATTATAATAAGGCTCAAAACAAACAAGAAGGTAAAATAAAACCTCAAATCAAGTCAGGATAAGTATCTCTAATCCTACTCTCAACCTCCCAAGTGCACTCCCTGTCATCGTCACTACGTTGGATTTTGAGTAATCTGAACACTTTGCTCTAAGCCTCTTCTCATCTCTTGCAACAATGCGAACTGGCTACTTGCTATGGTCATGTCTGGTTCTACTACTAAATCATCTAGTACAGTCAGTGCAATAGCAGTATCCGGATACCTAACAAATTTCCTAAGATGAGAAATATGACAAACAACATGTACACCTGCCAAACTGCTCGATAACTCAAGTCTATACGTGTGTTTTTCGATCCTCTCAAGAATAGGAAAAGGTCCTACGAACCTAGGAGATAAATTCCCCGACTTTCCAAATCTAAGCAAACCCTTCATCGGTGATACATTGACGAAAACCTGGTCCCCAATTGAGAAATCCAAATCTTTTCGTCTTTTATCTTCATAACTCTTCTGCCTAGACTGAACCTCCTTCATCCTATCTCGAATGACCTTAATCTTTTTTGCAGCTTCTCAAACCAAAAATGTACCAAAAATCAACCTATCCCGTGTCTCCAACTAATATATTGGAGATTTGCATGGCCTTTCGTACAATGCTCCAAATGGTGCCATCCGAATAATAGTCTGATAATTGTTATTATACGAAAACTTGACTAGATGCAAATGATCCTTCGATGAATCCCCAATGTCCAAAACACAAACTCCCAATGGATCTTGTATGATCTTGTTAACTCTTTCCATTTTCCCATCTGTTTATCGATGGTAAGTGGTACTCATCATAAGCTTGGTTTCCAAAACTTCCTGTAGATTTTTCCAAAACTCGTTAGTGAATAAGGAATCTCTATCACTAACTACGCTGCTAGGAACCCCATGCATTCTAACCACATTTTTCATGAACAACCGTGCTAAAATAGGTGCCATCCTGGTTAAATTAGCTAGAATGAAATGGGCACTCTTGGTCAATCTGTCCACTAAAACCCATATATTTTCATTTACCTTGTTCGATCTTGGAAACTTGTCAATGAAGCCTAAAGAAATAGAATTGCACTTCCACACTGGAATATCTAGTGGCTGAAGCAAACTAATTGGTTTCTGGTGTTCGGCTTTTGCTTGTTGGTAATTCAAGCACTACCTTAAACACAAACCAATATCTCACTACATTCCATTCCAGGAGAAACTCCTCTTCATATCCCGATACATCTTAGTAACTTCGGGATGTAGAGTGAATTTCAAATGATGGCATTCGTTTAAGACTTCCTTTCTTATGTTTCCTACACTTGGAACGCATAATCTTCCTCTCTTTATCAACCACCCATTCTGGTCAAGACTTAAACCATTCAAGTCTTTGCTCTTGGTTCCTTCCTTTAGCTTACTGATCTGTTCAGCTAACGCTAGTTCCTCTATCTACTTAAAAGCAATCCATTCGATCAAAACTGGTCGAACTTCCAAACAAGACAACATAACTGTGTCACCACTAGACCCTACCTTGGATCTCCACTGCAATCTATATTCATCTAATGCTTCTAAATCTTTTCACTTAACCATCATTGCTAAGACTGCATTCTGATGTTTGCTGCTGTGCATCTACAAATCGGTTGCATTTCGTAGGTATGTACGTTATCCCAAAAACACAAGCGGCTATGAATTCTAACCATCTCTAACGTCTATTCTGCTCCTTTTGAGAGAACAAATACTTTAGCGATTTGTGATATGTAAATAGCTCAAACCTTTCTCCCAAACGTTAATCTCCCCATACCTTCAAAGAAAAAAATCATAGTAGCTAACTCCAAATCCTGCGTTGGACATCTGACCTCATGCAGTCTAAGTAGTCTAGAAGCATAAAAAATCACATTACCTTTCTGCATTAGCACAGCTCCTAATCATGTTCTACATGCATCGGTATAGACTACTAAGTCTTGATTTCCCTCTGGAACTAACATAGGTTCATGTGTCATTAAATGTTTCAAACTCAGGAATGCTTCCTCAAACTTATCGGTCAACACAAACTTCATATCCTTCCTTGCCAGCATGTTCATCGGTGCTGCTATCCTTGAGAAATCCTTAAAGAATCTTGATAATAACCAGCCAACCCAGAGAAACTCTCAATCTCAGTTACTGTCTCGGGTCTGTTCCAACTGTTCACTACCTCGATCATAGTCGGATCTACTGATAACCCTTCCTCTGAGACGACATGACCAAGAAATTGCACCACCTTCTTCCAGAAGTGACACTTCGAAAACTTCGCTTTTAGTTGATTCTGCCTCAGCGTCTCAAGCGCTACTTTAAGATGAATTTCATGATTTCTTTCATCCTTAGAGTAAATCAAGATATCATCTATAAAAACCAACACATACCTAGCTAAGTGCTGTCTGAAAATCCAATTCATCAAAACCATAAGGAAAGCCGGAGCATTTGTCGATCCGAACGACATAACTAACCATTTGCACCATCCATATCTGGTCTTGAATGTTGCCAAAGGAAAACTATCCTCTGCAACTCTGAGCTGATGGAAACTCTTTGCCAAATCCATCAGAGAAAATACCTTCTCTCCACTTGGCTGGTCTAACAAATTGTCAATCCTAGGCAATGGATATTGATTCTTTACCGCCTTCTCACTCAACCTATGATAATCGATACATAGCCTCAACTATCCATCCAGTTTCTTAGCAAACACTGCTTCTATACCCCACGGCGAACTGCTCGGCTTAACAAAACTCTTGCCCTCTAAGTCCACCAACTGCACCTTCAATTCCGTAATCTCTAAAGGGGTCATCTTGCTTGGTGGTCTACTCACGGGTTCTGCTCCCAGAATCAAATCCATCCAAAACTCAATGGCTCGTTTCGACGGCAATCCAACTACAGGCTCAAACACATATGTGAATTTTCAAACCATGAAAACTTGACTCAACTCATCATTTGAATACAACCCACCCAACAAAGCAAACACTGCACCGCTAGAACCACTTACGTTGAAAATAATCCGACCACCACAATTCGAGCGACAAAGAGATAACTTTCTACCCTGGAAAAATATCTTAGCATCATACCCACTTAGCCATTCCATACTGTAACACCCGGTATTTTCAACCATTCGCATCCGCCCATGTCGGACTTGAATTACTCAAAATACCGCGTTGTAAATAAAATTTGGCAAATCTCAGAATATACGGTAAATAAAAATCACAGATCACAAACACAGAGTAATAGTAGTGTAGAGGAAGTAAAAGAGATAGTAGTTCATGAAGCTACTATATAAATATATCAGAGTTACATAAGATACAATAGAAGAAATAAAGTACAAAAGAAGTCTCAATACGTAGAAGTCTCAATACATAGAAGTCTACTAATACATGAGCTGAATTAGAACAACAGACTGAAAAAGATAAAACTAAACAAGTAGATAATCTCCAGCATTCCAAACTCCAGAAAGTGGAAATCCAAATCTATGAATACTCAGGCTGACCCGAGCGTAAATAAAAATACAAACACTCGAGTTCGGACATACATACTTATACGATGTAAACCAACTCAAGTGAACTGTAGTAAAGGTACAAGTAACTTAAAGGATGCTTGGGACTGTCCATCCTGTAAGGATTTGTTAAATTATTTACTATGTAGTAATATTGCGCTATTATAATAATCTCTAATAGTAAAATAAACTTACTTTTAAATAGCATTAAGGCTTTACATTTTCCACCTTAACACGTAATAGTCTCAATAATCCATCCAATATCTGCATATCTCCTGATCGGGAGACTACGAGAAGATACGCATGGGCTACGGGAAAAAACCAAACTCGTTGGCTCGATAGGGTAGGTGACACGGCACATAAGGCAATGCCAGGGTAGATATACCAATTACGACACCCGGGCTGGTGGTAAAGCAACAGCCACATACGCCCACCTCGGAACACGTTCTCAAAAATCGGAGGGGCGCCCAAACAATCACAAAAGCAATAAAATGGTATCGAAGAAATGCGTCCGACCAGAGGAGCTACCCCTTTTGGCCCGAGACCGCTCCTGTTTCTGCCACCTTAGGCCAACGCACGAGAGTTGGGCCCACGTAATATACCTCAAGAACGTCGCCACCATCCTCCTTCATTCTGGAATCTCCACCGCGTACAAGGTTGTCAAAGTGGTTTTCGGTATCGACAGAGAGTAAGCCTATATCCGATCCCGGTCTCTTTGCCAACCAATCGTTATTATAACACATGGTTATAACTTTAAAATAATATTTTATACTTCAAAATAAAATATCATTTCAATCCAAATCCTTATCAAAATAAAGATTAAATCATTTCCAAATCATTTCAATATATCAACAAACCATATCTTTCAAATTCAAATATTTATCAAAATAAATATCAAGTCATTTGTAATCATTTCAATATATTAAATTACCGTATCCTTTCAAAACTTCCTTTCAAATCATTTAATACATTAAAAATATCATATCCTTTCAAAGCTTCATTTCCAAATCATTTAAATCAAAATATCACATCTTTCTGAACTTCATTTTTAAATCATTTTAATATCAAAATATCATATCTTTCAGAACTACATTTTCAAATCAATTTAATATCAAAATATCATATCTTTCAGAACTTCAATTTCAAATCAATTTAACATCAAAATATCATATCTTTCAGAACTTCCCTTTTAAATCATTATTTGAAATCGAATACAAATATCAAACTTAATCACCTTTTAAAGTTCAAAGATAACATTCGTTCATTTTCAATTCAAATTGCCTTTAAATAGTTTATATTCCAATTTACTTAATTCATTTAAACAATTTAAAAGTGAAGCTATTATTCTTTCAAGTCAAGTATTCAAATTTCAAAGTTTCAAGTCATTCTGAGCTCGTTTACTAAGTCAAAAACCATAAACATTTAAAATTTCACCTTTTGCAGCATTTACAAAAAGCTATTATAAGTTACACTTGAAAACATTTTAATTCAGCAAAGACAGCACTTAAAAACTGCTGCTAAAACTCATTTTTAGTTAAATTTTAGTTTAAATCAGCAAAGACTGCATTTCCAGAAATGTTGTAATAGCTCAGGTTTCAAAATAAGGGTTTTAATTCATTTCAGCAAAGACAGGAGCGCACTACAGCATTTGCAGAAATTTTATAATAGTCCTGAGTTAAGATTTAGCCTATTAGTTCAACTACAGCAACTACAGCCTTTCAGAAATGCTATAATAGCTCTTTTAGTTCATTTCCAGAAGCCATAGCACTTCTGAATGCTATTAAAAGTGATTTCCAGATTTTATTGTATTTCCAGCAACTAATAAACTTTATTTTAAACCCCGTAAAAATCGTCAAAACTCATATTTTGACATTAAAAATGTTTATTATCATATTATTTAACATATTATTTTTATAAAATAAATTTCTTATAATCAAATCCAATTTCAACAAATTACTTAATAAATTCAAGTGTAAAAGTTTCTAGCCTTCACATTTTAATAAATAAACTTAACATTTAAATTTTTACCACCATTTTTACAAATATAACGTAACTTCCGTTTTTTATTTATTCATATAACTCAAATTTCCTTTTTAAACCAAAAATCCAAATTTCTAGACTTAAGTTATATTTCAATAGTTCAATTTAACCATTTATTTATTTAACGTTTTCCACTTATAGAAAAATCATAAATCCTTTATTTAAAACACCCAAAATCTATTTAAATCAAATTATCATAAATTTACATTTTAAACCACTTAAAATTTTATTTATGTAGCTTAAAGGTCATTTTAAAAGCCAAAGTCCAAATTTCCAGATTTAAATTATATTTCAAAATTCAATTTAGTCATTCATTAATTACATTTTTAACTCATACAAAAATCATAATTTCTTTATTTTAAAACATTTCAAAATCTACTTAAGTCAAATTTCATAAATTTATATTTAAAAATTCTTAACAATATCCAAAACACTTTATAAAATAACCACGGGATTGTATATAGTTTTGTAACCTAGGTCAAGTGATACGGATATATATCATTTCAATCCGCAGTATAAAAAAATCTGGGTTCTATCATTTCACACTCGCAATCCCAAGTTAAAACAAAATAAATAAAAACAGTTCGGGACTATCATTTCATCCCATAACGATTATTCCTTATTCTAAAGTCCGTTCGGGTATGTGTCATTTCAACCCATAGTGAACATAATCTACAGGGAACTTACAGTGTGATAAACAACTATAAATGAACAGTTAACAACATATAAAAGTAATAAATGAGATGGCATGTAATTTAACAGGTTTAACATCATACATAAATAATCACAAGCAATTATAGCATCATTTATAATTCCACATATTCAAATGTTGCCGCTTCACAATTGCATAAGTATATAGTGTCGTGTGAGATTTACTTACCTCTTTGTGTTGGAGATATGAATTCAAATGACACAACAAAATCCAGAACACAATGACAAGACTATGAATTCGAGTGGAGAGCGAGATCTAGGCTATAGACCTTGTGTTACAACGCAAAACAAAACCAAATAAATTATAAATTCAATACAACTATGAATTTAAATAACTTTGAAATGAAAAACAATTTGAATGCACAATTTTTTGCCTTGTTTTCTACATATGTTTGCACGACCTAAGGGTTGATTTAGTCAGGTTTTTGATGAATTTGGCTCAGGTTTGGGTCCTATAAGGCACGGCTACAAGGTGTTGAAGTGGGTAGGAGTTACAATGTAGAGAATATAAAAGGTTAAGGCATATATGAGTTTTGGTGCACCACAAGGCTCAGCCACATGCATTTTTTGGCTCGGCCATTCCTGTTTCAGATCTGGATAGTAGCTAAGGTGATGGTGTTGGTCATATCAAGGTGGTGGCGGCTGCTAAAGGTGGTGACCTTGGTGGTGGATGAAGGTGATAAGGCATGGAGTCGTAGCATGGATGTTTTCAAGGCAATTTCAATGTTTGGGGGAGTTTTTGTGGTGTTAACATCCAAAGCAAGTCATGGACAGAAGTAAACCAGTGGAGGGGAGGGTGGTGACGCCATGGATGATGGTGGTGCTGGTCATGGAGGTGGTGGAGGAGCCATGGCCGATCAACACTATGAAGAAGCAAGGTAAAATATTTATAAAACAAGAAGAAAAGTAAGAAAATAAGAAACCATTACCAAGCTTTTTCCTTAGTCGTGAATGAAATAAGGAAGAATAATAATTTTTTCACGCGAAAGTGAGATAAAACTCACGGCTAAACAATGTAGTGTACGGCCAAAAAGCAAGTAATGAGAAGGTTATGGAAAATGAAGAGTCTAGCAGATGAAAAGTCACAAAAGTTAAAGCTTAAGTCCTTTCAAATTTCTGCCTTTCTTTTAATTAAATAAAACAAATAAAATTTCAGTAATTTTACTTTAAAATCCGAAACAAAGTAATACAAAATAAAAATAAATAATAAATTTTAAGGAAAATGGAAAAAGAATTAAAGAAATTGCTTAAAACTCAAAATAAGGTTCAAAAATTACAATTAAATCATCAATGGCTTTGGAAAAATATCTACTTAATTTTAAAAAATATTCTAAAGCTAAATTTTGAAATAAAATAATTTCTTTAAACATATTCAAAGTGAAATAAATAATTAAATTTAGAGAACTAGAAAAATAATTAAAGAAATTGTTTAAAAATTAGAAACGGGACATGAAAATTACAAATAAAATACCATTAACTTTGGAAAAAAATTCTATTTCACTTTAAAACAAATAAAATGTCAAATAAATAAAATAAATTAGGAGTAAAATAAAGTGGGAATGAGAATAAAATAAGATCTTAAGAAAATATAAAAATAAATAAAGAATTTCTTAAATTAATTGAAGCTGGAAATTAGAAATTGTAAAAATACAACTGAACCTGGAAAATGTTAATTACACTTTCAAAAAATGTTTTAAAACCAAAATATATATAATACATGTTATTTACCCATAAACATAAATTATAACATTACATGACCAAATAAAATATTATTTATATGATTTAGAATAAACAATTTTGTTAAGTACGGTAAATTTCACACAATAGTTAAAAAGGCATAACTTTTACATTATAAACCAGATTTCAATGAAACGAAAAGCAGTGTTCTTAAAATTTTATTTACTTTCATAATAAAAGATAAAATTCAAATTTAAAACTTTCAAATGTTAAATTTAAAAGTCAAAGTTGACCATATTGACCAAAATACACTTTTTGTAAAATATTATATTTAATCATGTTTGTAATTCTAATTCACATCAAAATCAAAATTTATATTTGAAATAACAAAATTATTTAATTTAATAAATAAATATAAAGTTTTTAAATAAAAAATTCAATTAAAATAATTAAAATATACAATTAAAATAATCAGAAAATACGGGATTGTTACACTCTCCCCCACTTAAAACTTTTCGTCCCCGAAAAGGAATGAGGTACGGGAAAGCATAGAAAAAGATAGAGTGAAATAAGATTAGGACAAGATGACAAGGAATTTGAGATTATACCTGATAACTGTTGTTATAGGTAAGTTTAACAAAATGGAGATGATCTTTCGAAGATCCTTCAGAATCAAGAACAAAAGCACGAAAAAGGTGGATTCAAAATGAGTACCAAAGATTATCAAAGATTATAGAAAGATTTCTAAACAGAAAGATTATAGAAAGATGTTAATACTGGTATGTAGTAAGATAAGAATAATTATAACGACCAAAAGATAGTTTGAAAAACAAAATAAGGAAATAAGTTTGAAACAATGGAAAATTCAACTTAAATAGAAATAATTTTTTTTACACAAGTTAAATAAATCTTAACTATCTCAAATTTCATTATCTTATTATCCAATCATCTTAAATTAACAATTTTAGAACAATGGGTTTGAAAAATAATCATTTATTATACTCATAATTTACTTAATAAATTTAATTCTTCTGTATTCCTAATTAAAATTAAATTTATTCCTCTCAATATATTTATCACTTATGTTAAATATAGTTACTCTTATTATAACTGCTTTATTTTATTCTTAGTTCTTTTAACATTATTCTGTTGTAAGTTATTCAATTTACCTTTTACCCTATTTACCCTTATTAATTCTTTTTATAACTAAAATTTAAGTGTATAACATTTATTATAACTACTCAAATTTTATTTATAAAATCCTTTTTATATTGTATATTATCCAATTACATTATTAACTTCGGAAATTAAGGTAAGTTATATTTGAATGCAATTGTATTATTCAAATAAAACTTTCCAATTAAATCATTTCATGCTTCAATATTCATCCAAAATTTTGATTTTCTTTTTATAATTGAAATTATTCTTTAGAATAAAATTTAAGAATTAAATTTCCAATTTCCTTCAGACCATTTTGAGATAAATAAATACGCATATACCATATGTATATTCATTCAAATTTAATCATATATTAGCATATATTATAAATGCAGTCTTATTTTAGAAATTCAAATCAATTTGATTTCCCAAAACAAAGCTGTAGCAAGACTACAGAGCGGTCTCTTCACTTCGAAACTCGAAAAAGAATGTCAATGATGCTGTAGTCATCACCGAAATTATTTCGTAGTGACAAAGAGAAGAAAACTGATTTTAAACTTTAAAATTATTTAGAAACGTATTCTTATTCGAAAATACTTTAAAAATATATAATTTAAAACATAAACATGAGATTTTAAACCGTAGGAAATTAAATTCTCAAATTTCTTGTTTTAAATTCATATTTCCCAAATCAATTTATAAACAACTATTTGTAAATTCATTTATAGAACAATAAATGATAAATCAAGTATTATCATTTCAAATAATCAATTTAAATGAATTTGTTAAGTTCCATAAATTTACTTATATATCAAAATTTATTTCATTAACTAAATTTTAAAATAATTTTGTGTCACTTTGTTCTGTCAAAGTGTTTTAGAAATCCTATCGATAGCGTTGATCGGATGAATCGACCGGAAACCCAAATCAACATCAATAACTCAAACAACACAATATATAAAACAAAATATAAATTTACAAGTACAACTAAAAATGTGTGGAAGAATAGAATGGGAATAAAAGACAAGATGATTAAATAACAGAGTAGGGAGATGGGTAAGCTTAAGTAATAAAGAATAAGATCAATGTGGATTTTTCTGGGGTAAACCTACATTCGATCTCAAGAGATAGAGTTTGGAATAACAAAAGATATTAGCATCTAAACCAAAGATAGATATAAACCCCTGGTCAATCGATGCTAATTGTAAAGGAGTTTCCTTCTTTTACAATTCAATTTGAAATTGGCGAGACCGCCGACTCACTAAAAAGATCATTTGAAGCGAAGTTATAGGATACTCCAGAATCAAACGAAGATGAATAGTGATGTGCATGAATGAATTCTGAAACCGTAAGGAATGTTCCAAAATTCAAAGGAAATTCCTATCAAAGAGTAAAGATTTAAATTCGAATGAAAGTGGTTCTGTAAATAATTTACCTTATATACTATGTTTTGCCTCAAAGCCAAAGCTCTGATACCAAATGTAACACCTAGTATTTTCAACCATTCGCATCCGCCCATGTCAGACTTGAATTGCTCCAAATACCGCGTTGTAAATAAAATTTTGCAAATCTCAAAATATACTGTAAATAAAAATCACAGATCACAGACACAGAGTAATAATAGTGCAGCGGAAGTAAAAGCGATTGTAGTTCATGAAGCGAATATATAAATATATCAGAGTTACATAAGATACAACAGAAGAAATAAAGTACAAAAGAATTCTCAATACATAGAAGTCTACTAATACAAGAGTTGGTTTAGAACAACAGACAGAAAAAGATAAAGCTAGACAAGTAGATAATCTCCAACGATTCCAATATCCAGAAAGTGAAAATCCAAATCTGTGAATGCTCAGGCTGACCCGAGCATAAATAAAAATACAAACAATCAAGTCAGGACATACATACTTATACAATGTAAACCAACTCAAGTGAACTGTAGTAAAGGTACAAGTAACTTAAAGGATGCTTGGGATCGCCCATCCTCTAAGGATCCGTTAAACTATTTACTATGTAGTAATATTGCGCTAATATAATAATGACTAATAGTAAAATAAACTTACTTTCAAATAGCATTAAGGCTTTACATTTTCCACCTTAACACGTAATAGTCCCAGTAGTCCATCCAATATCTGCATATCTCCTGATCGGGAGACTATGAGAAAATACGCATGGGCTAAAAGAGAAAACCAAACTCATAGTAGAGGCCCGATAGGGTTGGTGACATGACACACAAGGCAATGCCAGGGTAGATATACCAATTAGGACACTCGGGCTGGTGGTAACTCAGCAGCCATATACGCCAACCTCGGAATACACACCCAAAAAACGGAGGGGCGCCCAAACAATCACAAAAGCAATAGAATAGTATCTAAGAAATGCATCCGACCAGAGGAGCTATCCATTTTGGCCTGAGACCGCTCTTGTTTCTGCCACCTTATGCCAACGCATGGGAGTTGGGTCCACGTAATATACCTCAAGAAAGCCGCCACCATCCTACTTCATTCTGGAATCTCCACCGCGTACACGGTTGTAAAAGCGGTTTTCGATATCGACAGAGAGTATGCTCATATCCGATCCCGGTCTCTTTGCCAACCAATCGTTATTATAACCCTTGGTTATAACTTTAAAATAATATTTTATACTTCAAAATAAAATATCATTTCAATCCAAAGTTCTATCAAAATAAAGATTAAATCATTTCCAAATCATTTCAATATATCACCATACCATATCTTTCAAACTCAAATATTTATCAAAATAAATATCAAGTTATTTGTAACCATTTCAGTGTATTAAATTATCATATCCTTTCAAAACTTCCTTTCAAATCATTTAATACATTAAAATATCATATCCTTTCAAAACTTCCTTTCAAATCATTTAATACATTAAAATATCATATCCTTTTAATGCTTTATTTCCAAATCATTTAAATATCAAAATATCATTTCTTTCTAAACTTCATTTTCAAATAATTTTAATATCAAAATATCATATCTTTCAGAACTTCATTTTCAAATCAATTTAATATCAAAATAACATATCTTTCATAACTTCATTTCAAATCAATTTAATGTCAAAATATCATATCTTTCAGAACTTCCCTTTTACATCATTACTTGAAATCAAATACAAATATCAAACTTAATCACCTTTTAAAGTTCAAAGATAACATTCATTTATTTCAATTCAAATTGCCTTTAAATAGTTTATATTCCAATTTACTTAATTCATTTAAACAATTTAAAAGTGAAGTTTTTATTCTTTCAAGTCAAGTATTCAAATTTCAAATTTTCAAGTCATTCTGAGCTCGCTTACTAAGTCAAAAACCATATACATTTAAAAATTCAGCCTTTCGCAACATTTACAAAAGGCTGTTATAAGATACTCTTGAGAATATTTTAATTCAGCAAAGACATCACTTAAAAACTGCTGCTAAAACTCAGTTTTAGTTAAATTTTAGTTTAAATCAGCAACACAGCATTTCTAGAAATGATGTAATAGCTCGGGTTTCAAAACAAGGGTTTTAATTCATTTCAGCAAAGACAGCAGCCCACTACAGCATTTGCAGAAATGCTATAATAGACCTGAGTTAAGTTTTTAGCCTATTAGTTCAACTACAACATTTCAGAAATGCTATAATAGATTTTTTATTTCATTTCCATAAACCATAGCACTTCTGAATGCTATTAAAAGTGATTTCCAGATTTTAGTATATTTCCAGCAATTAATAAATTTTATTTTAAACCCTTTAAACATTGTGAAAAATCATATTTTAACATTAAAAATGTTCATTAACATATTATTTAACATATTATTTTTATAAAATAAATTTTTTATAATTAAATCTAATTTCAACAAATTAATTAATAAATTCAAGTGTAAAAGTTTCTAGCCTTCACATTTTCATAAATAAACTTAACACTTAAATTTTTATCACCATTTTTACAAATATAACTTAATTTCCATTTTATCTGTTTAACTCAAATTTCCTTTTTAAACCAAAAACCCAAATTTCAAGACTTAAGTTATATTTCAATTATTCAATTTAACCATTTATTTATTTAACGTTTTCCACTTATAGAAAAATCATAAATCCTTTATTTAAAACACTTAAAATCTATTTAAATCAAATTATCATAAATTTACATTTTAAACCACTTAAAATTTTATTTATATAGCTTAAAGGTGATTTTAAAAGCCAAGTCCAAATTTCCAGATTTAAGTTATATTTCAAAATTTCAATTTAATCATTCATTAATTACATTTTTAACTCAGAGAAAAATCATAATTTCTTTATTGTAAAACATTTCAAAATCTATTTAAATCAAATTTCATAAATTTATATTTAAAAATACTTAAAAATATCCAAAACACTTTATAAAATAACCACGAGCTTGTATATAGTATTCTAACCTAGGTCAAGTGATACAGATATATATCATTTCAATCCACAGTTTAAAAAAAATCCGGGTTCTATCATTTAAAACGAGCAATCCCAAGTTAAAACAAAATAAATAAAAACCGTTTGGTCCTATCATTTCAGCCCATAATAATTTTTCCCAATTCTAAAGTCTGTTCGGGTATGTATCATTTCATCCCATAGTGAACCTAATCTACAGGGAACTTGCAGTGTGATAAACAGCTATAAATGAACAGTTAACAACATATAACAGTAATAGATAAGATGACATATAATTTAACAGGTTTAACATCATACATAAATCACAAGCAGTTATAGTATCATTTATAATTTTACACATTCAAATGTTGTCGCTTCACAATTCCATAAGTATATAGTGTCGTGTGAGATTTACTCACCTCTTTGTGCTGGAGATATGAATTCAAATGACAAAATAGAATCCAGAACACAAAGGCAAGACTACGAATTCGAGTGGAGTGTGATATCCAAGCTATAGTTCTTGTGTTACAACCCAAAACAAAACCAAATAAATTACAAATTCAATACAACTATGAATTTAAATAACTTTGAAATGAAAAACAATTTGAATGCACAAGTCTTTGCCTTGTTTTCTACATATGTTTGCACGGCCTTGGAGTTGATTTGGTCAGTTTTTGGCGTTACTTTGGTTTAGGTTTGGGTCTTATAAGGCACGGCTACAAGGTGATGAAGTGGGTAGGAGTTACAATGTAGAGAATATAAAAGGTTAAGGCATATATGAGTTTTGGTGCACCACAAGGTTCGGCCACATGCATTTTTTGGCTCAGCCATTCATGTTTTAGATCTGGACAGTAGCTAAGGTGATGGATGGTGGTCATATCAAGGTGGTGGCAGCGGCTAGAGGTGGTGGCCTTAGTGGTGGATGAAGGTGATAAGGCATGGAGTAGCTAGCATGGATGTTTTCAAGGCAATTTCAATGTTTGGTGGAGTTTTTATGGTGTTAACATCCAAAGCAAGTCATGGTCAGAAGTAAACCAGTGGAGGGTAGGGTGGTGAGGCCGTGGATAATGGTGGTGCGGTTGGTGGAGGTGGTGGAGGAGCCATGGTCGATCAACACTATGAAGAAGCAAGGTAAAATATTAATAAAGCAAGAAGAAAAGTAAGAAAATAAGAGACCATTACCAAGCTTTTTCCTTAGCCGTGAATGAAATAAGGAAAAATAATAATTTTTTCACGTGAAAGTGAGATAAAACTCATGGATAAACAATGTAGTGTATGGCCAAAAAGCAAGTAATGATAAGGTTGTGGAAAATGAAGAGTCTAGCAGATGAAAAGTCACAAAATTTAAAGCTTAAGTCCTTTCAAATTTCCACCTTTGTTTAAATTTAATAAAACAAATAAGATTTCAGTAATTTGACATTAAAAATCGAAAAAAAGTAATATAAAATAAAAAAAATAATAAATTTTAAAGAAAATGGAAAAAGAATTAAAGAAATTGCTTAAAATTCAAAGCAGGGTTCAAAAATTACAATGAAACCTTCATTGGTTTTGGAAAAATATGTACTTCATTTTAAAAAATATTCTAAAGCAAAATTTTGAAATAAAATAATTTCTTTAAACATATTAAAAGTGAAATAAATAATTAAATTTAGAGAAATTAGAAAAATAATTAAAGAAATTGTTTAAAAATCGGAAACAGGACATGAAAATTACAAATAAAATACCATTAACTTTGGAAAAATTTCTTTTTCACTTTAAAACAAATAAAATGTCAAATAAATAAAATAAATGTGGAACAAAATAAAGTGGGAATGAGACTAAAATAAGATCTTAAGAAATTATAAAAATAAATAAGAATTTCTTAAATTAATTGAAGTTGGAAATTAGAAATTGTAAAAAATACAACTGACCCAGGAAAATGTCAATTACACTTTCAAAAAATATTTTAAAACCAAAATTTATACAATACATGTTATTTACCCGTATAAAAATTGTTTGCACAAAAAATGGGCAAACACCTCCAAGTCGTGTGAATTAGTTGATTTTATGTTGTTTCTAGTGATTTGGGTGATTTACGCAAATGTATAAAAAGCAGGGACTAAACTGTAAAAGACACACAAATTTATAGTGGTTCGGCCAGAACGTGCCTACGTCCACTTTATATGTTATTCTCCTTTTTCTTTTAGATTACAAGTACAAAGCTTTGTATACAAGTATATGAAAGTTGTTTGAAAGTTCCTTCCGTGCTTGAGCTCTCAAACTTGTCTGCCATTGTTGTAACCCTGCCCCTCTATTTATAGAGTGAGGCTGGGGGCAGGGGTCTTGGATGTATATAGCCGCTGGTGGACCTGGGCTGAAGCAACCTGGCCTGGCAGAGTTAGTTCGGCAAAGCCTTGGTTCGGTATAGAGTTGGTGAGGACTTGGTCCGGTTGTAGAGGGTTGAGGTAGTGGTTGGAATGGGTAGTCCTTGGACCGGTGGAGGTTGGTGAGGTTTGGTCTAGTGGAGCTTGGTTAGGTGATGGGGGAGAGGTTGGTCCGGTGGAGCTTGGACCGGCAATGCGTGGAGATGGCACGGTTCGGTGATGGTCTGTCTTGCTTCTTGGTTCGGCAGTGGGAGGAGGTAGCTGGCTCGGTAGCAGTATGGACCGGTAGTGGATGGAAGTAGGTTGGAATGGCAATGGTTGGAGATGGTATGGTTTGGTATTGTTTAGAAATGCGCCCAACACTTGCCCCCCAAAGTGGGGCATATGCCAGCATATGTCGCGCTTTGTTTTCTCGTAGTTTGGATAGCTTTATTTGGTTTCTAATGCCGAACCATCTAGTCCGGTTATTGTTTTTGCTTATAAATAGGGGCCACGTGCCTTCGTTCCACTTCCATTATTTGAGACAGCCGGATCACCTTAGTGCCGAATCATTTAGTGTCGAATCACCTTGTGCCAAATTATCTAGTGCCGAATCATCTAGTGCCGAATCATCCAGTGCCGAATCATCTAGTGCCGAATCAGGTGCGTTTCCCTTGAGGTTTCTTCGTTTCACCGAATGAGCATAAGGACACATAGTACCGAATGAATTTACGTGCCGAATAACATTCAAACCTTGAAATTTTCCATGCTTCAAATTACAAGTGAAATTCCAGACTACATCGTTCATATGTTTACTTCCTTGTGTTGCAGATAAATGTCTCGCACAGCAGAAACTCGATCAGATAAACGGAAGTCTAGGGGCGAAGGAGGGTCCTCCTCCGTGCCCCCAGCCCAGCCAAGACCGGAACGTCATGGACCTGCCCCGAGGTCGCTAGTAGATGGGTATGGCCCCCAGGAGCTTATGAACTCTCCGCCCGACTGTTTTCCTAGCTCCCTCAGGGAGGAGCAGCTTGATGTCATCTCTCGTTCCTTCGGGATTGACTATGCTCGCATGCTGTTACCGGGAGACGGAGTGATGCCGTACAATCCCCCTGAAGGATATTTTGCATACAGTAGGTACCATTGCATGTGTGGGGCCATTCCTCCGATCAATGCATGGATAGTCAGCTTCATTACTTATCTGAAGGTGGCCCCTCTCCAGCTCCAACCCAATTCCTACGCTATCCTAGTGTGCTTATTCGTTATCTTCCAGAGGAGGTATGGGCACCCCCCTTCTCCTAGCACTTGCCCAATTGCTCCGGGAGAGGAAGATATGGAGGAAGATAGAGGTGAGGGTGAAGGAGGCGATGGACAGAATGGTAGTGGCGTTCGTGCCTTATCCTCCGGGCAAGCGGGAGAGATTCATGAGTGGACGGATGAGGCTTTCCGTCAAGCTTTTGGGGAGTCGGAGGGAGGATCGGCTTTGGTTGAGAAGGCAAAGGAGGTTGACAAGGCTGGGGCTAGCGCCGATCCATTCTTTAAGAGTTCTTCAGCTAAGGCGACTCCAGCGATTCAAGGTGAACTTTTGACTTCTGCAGACTCCATTTACGATAGGGACTTAGGAATATTTTATGGTTCGCTTCCGTCCTGGAATGAGATTCAGGACTTATTGCAGCATCCTACTCCTCCGCAGGTTTTGTATAATAGATGTGCCTTCTCACTCTTTTCAACTTAACATATTTCTTGAATTATGGATCATTGTATGTTCATATCACTTGTTCTTTATTCCAGGGGCAGGCGAGGTGGCCAAGACTTCAGACGTTCGACACCGCCTTGAACAATACAAGTTACTCAGAGCCTCTGCTAAGCCTAAGCCTCCTACTAACCGTCCTGGAGACGTAGTTGGCTTTCGCCCCCTTCTCGGAGTTATCAAAGAAGACATTCAGAAGAGGAAGAGGAGACGTTCTTTGCTTGGTTCTCCATCTGGTCCTCAGCCCCCAGTCCAGCCTATTCACGATATTACCGAGGAAGATACTGGGTTTCTGTCTTCCCCACATCCGTTGGAAAATCCACCCATCACCCCGATAGATCGCCCGGTTTGGCACGCAACCCATTTGTCGGTCACCCTGATCTGGACCCGAGTTCTCAGGATATTTCATTTGATGAGGCCACGGGCGAGCACCTTCTTCCCCACAACCCCATGGTACGAGTGCTTGATGAGGCCAAGTCCCTAGACCTTGATTTGCTTACTACTAGGATAGTTACCATGGGGGACGAACCCAAGGCTAAGATTGACCGGGTTGCGGAGGAGACCAGGAAGTTGATGGATCATCATGCCCGACTGGTCAAGGCTGGAGAGGAGATTGGGAGTGCCAACATCCGACTGCGGTTAATGGTTTCTGATCAAGCCAAGCAGCTCGCTGGTTGGGCCATTCTGATTTCTCAGCACGAGGCAGCCTCCAGGCGGTTGAAGGAGACTATGGAAGAGGCTTGTAGGGCAGAACTACGAAAGATGGAGGCCGCCTGCAAGGAGCGGATTGACATAGCCATTGCTACGGTGACGAGGTCCGGAGGGCAGATCTCGAGCAGGTAGAGGAGTTATCTGGGAGGCTTGAGGCCGCAGAGCTTGCTCAGGCCAGGCTAAAGGAAGAGATGGAAGAAATGAGGAGGTCTCCCCAGGCTGACCGCTTGAGATATCGATCGGAGAGGGATGTTGCCATCGCTAAGTTGCTGTCCTCCGAGGCCCGGGTAAGGGAGTTTGAGGAGAATGAGGGGATGATGGATGAGATGTTGCAGGATATGTACTTCCGTACTTGGAAGCAGGGTAATCTATCCTGGATGGATGACTATCCCCGGATCATGGCTAGGATATATCTCCGGGCTTTGGAGGAGGCCAAGTCTGGTGCGGATAAGGAAGGTGGAGCGGCCTTCAGGATGGACGTGGTTACCACACGGTTCTCAAAGGAGGAGAAGGTAGCGGTGAAGGAGGGGATGCGACTACTTGCTGCGGAGGAAGCCGGTGTGCAGTTGGGGGATAAGGACCAAGAAGCGGGTGTTGGTGACTTTTCCCTTTTTAGCTTTTCATAACTTGATCGTTCGTTGTTGGTTTAATGGACTCTTTTCTTGAATTTTACAGGCGGGGCCTCTGGTCGTCATGCTGGGAGCTCCGATCCTGCAGTTAAGTAGATTCGAAGAGCTGGTAGGACGAGGGTGGAGCACTGGTGTAGCTGGTTATTTTATTTGGCCTGCTTGACATTCCTGTACATGCTAGTCCAAAATATTAATGTACTCTCAAGTTGTAATTATGCTATTGAACGTCTTTATGTAAGCTTATGACACTTGCTGATTCTGTTATATTTTGAATGCTGCTATTATTTTGATGTGTTGTATCAGAAATATAACCCTGCATATGCCTGTGATTTGATTGTGTTTGATGCTAAGTTTTTGCTTGAAATATAATTTTATGTTTTGCAATGTTACGAATAAGTTATAGCTACATGCTTATGTACAAGAGAAGAGGGTACTGCCCTTCATGTTTTAGTTGCAGGGGGTTGCTTTGAACGTCTTGTGTAACTGACCACGGGTGCGGCTGAGTGCCTTGTCACCCAGTATGTAGCTCAGATTCTCATAAGCGAATGCCTCCCATTTAGTGTCCTATACTTTGGGGACCGTTATGCAAGATACAAGAAAAGTATTTAAATGGAATGGAAATATAGGAAAAGTAAAACTTCCAGTCACGGAAGGCCGTCGATATGCCTAAGTTCATGGCAAACGGGTTTTGTAGTAATTTTCCCTAGCTGTGGGTCTTGGAGACATTTGTCACCCATCTTACGCCTCCGCAGGGAGTTTATCTTTTTTACCACAGCCGCACTTAAGACATATCGTAGCCGAGATCGCGCACAGTAACTACACGAGCCATTATGGTCCGTAATCGTGGGTATTATTCGATTTACTGTGGCCGGCTAGCGTGGGTGCCGATCGTCAACCGTGAACTACCCCTGGCTGGCCACACCTTATGTTGGGGCTTAAAGTAGGTTCACAGTTGCCGGCGAGCCGAACGCCGTAATGAGCTGCCATCGGCTATAGTCGGCCTTCTTGATGGCTTATAATCGGCTCATTACAGTTGGCTTTGAGGGCAGTCGCGAGCAATGAGTTAACCCGCAGCAGTGGGATGCTGGAGCAAAAGTGTCTCATTGGCGAGTGCATAGAATCGCATAGTACCTGTTGAGTCTTGTCCAGGTGAGGTTGCGCCGTGAAGTTCCGGTATGGAAATGTCGTTATACACGATTTTGTTCAACAGAAAAGGATAAAGCTTAACAAGCAGCCAAGATATAAAGGAACAAGTTAAAAAGAGACAAGATTTTTAAAGTGGTTCGGCACGAAAATGCCTACATCCACTGATTCTCTTTGTTACTTCACTTCATATGGGCAGTACAAGTTAAGAAAAATATCGACGGAGGTGTTGGATGTTCCATGCCCTCTGGAACACCTCTCCGTCCACTGTTGACAAAATATAAGCTCCATTGTGGAGATCTTTATGAATTAGATAGGGTCCATCCCAGATTGGATCTAGCGCTGCGGGGCGCGGGAAGATCCGCTTGAGGACGAGATCTCCTTCCTGTAAGCTGCGGTGCTTGACTTTGGAGTTGTATCGTGCTACAACTTGTTGCTTGTGAGCTGCTGCTTTGAGTGGTGCATCGTTTCTTCTCGCCTCAATTAGATCCAAAGACATGAGAAGGAGTTCTTCGTTCTCTTCCGGGTTGTAGTGGATCCTGCGGTGAGAGGGCACTATAGTTTCAACTGGGAGCATGGCCTCCGATCCGTATGCCAAAGAGAAAGGAGTATGCCCTGTTGAAGTTCTGTAAGATGTGCGATAGGCCCAAAGTGCCGTAGGAAGTTCGTCCACCCAAGCGCCTTTCGACTTTTCAAGTTTCTTCTTGATTAAGGTTTTGAGAATCTTGTTGACAGCTTCGACTTGTTCGTTTGCTTGAGGATAAGCTACAGATGAGAAGCTTTTGTGAATTCCGTGCTCTTGGCACCAATCGGCGAATTCTTCGCTGTCAAACTGAAGTCCGTTGTCTGATATGATCTTGAGTAGGACTCCGTACCTGCACAGAATATTTTTGATGAAGAAGTTGATAACTTTTGCCGAAGATATTTTATTTAGAGGTTCCGCCTCCACCCATTTGGTGAAATAGTCAACTGCCACTATAGCATATTTGGCTCCGTCTCGGCCCGTTGGCAGTTCACCAATTAAGTCAATTCCCCATACTGCAAAGGGCCAAGGGCTGGTCATTTGAGTAATCTCATTTGTGGGTAGTCGAGGAATCTTGGCAAATTTCTGACATCTGTCGCATCTCTTGACGAAGTCCAAGGCATCTTTTTTTAAAGTGGGCCAGTAATATCCATATCGGAGTATCTTCTTTGCTAGAGTCTGTCCTCCAGTGTGATCTCCGCAACTTCCTTGATGGATGTTGGATAAGACTTCCCTGGCTTCCCTTCCAGCGATACACCTTAATAAGGGATTAGAGAAGCCGCGCCGATAGAGGATGCCTTCTTGTAATGTATAGCGGGAAGCTTTCCTCAAGATTTTCTTGATTTCGTTACGCCTGTCGGGCAGTGTGCCATCTTGTAAATATTTCCGGATAGAAGTCATCCAAGTTTCTTCGTCGATTGCAGCCATCAGATTCACTTGCTCGAGGCTTGGTGCCAGTTGTTTAGAGATGGTTAATGCTCCGAAGATAGTGATGTTCTTCATACTAGCTTGCTTTGCTAGTTCGTCGGCCTCTTGGTTCTCTTCTCGAGGAATGTGTTTGATTAGATAGTGATCCAATCGGTTGAGCAGTAGCTTGGTCTTTTTTAGATATGCTGTGAGTCGTTCTCCTCGAGTCTGGAAGTCTCCCAATATTTGATTTACAATGAGTTGAGAATCACTATGGAGACATAAAGAGCCGACTCCAATCTCCAAGGCCAGTTCTAATCCAGCTATCACCGCTTCGTATTCTGCGTCATTGTTGGTGGCAGCGAATTCCAACTTTAGGGCGTAGTGCAGCTTCTTTCCCCTGGGGGTGATTATCACAACACCTTCCCCCAAGCCTGGTTCGTTTGACGCTCCATCTACGAAGAGATTCCACTTGATATCTTATGCTATTTCAGATTGCTCCTTACCTTCGTTAGTAGTGAATTCGGCGATGAAATCAGCTATGGCTTGCCCCTTGATAGCGGTGCGAGGATGGTAAGTGATATCATATTGACTTAGTTCAATGCACCATTTAAGTAATCGCCCAGAAGTGTCGGGGCGATGGAGCACTTGCCTTAGCGGTTGATCGGTTAAAACTCTGATGGAATGAGATTGGAAATAGTGTCGCAGCTTCCGTGACGTGATTAGCAGACAGTATGCTAGCTTCTCAAGTTTAGGGTATCTGGCTTCCGCCCCTGTAAATCTCTTGCTTACAAAGTATACAGGCCGCTGTGTGCGGTTGTCTTCTCCCACCAAAGCGGCGCTTAAGGCGTGGGACGATACAGCAAGGTATAAGTATAGCTCTTCGCCTTCATCTGGAGTTGAGAGTACCGGTGGTCTCTGGAGGTGTCCGATTAAGTTAAGGAAGGCTGTCGAGCATTCGTCAGTCCATTCGAACTTTCCTTTGTCTTTCTTTAGAGCTTCGAAGAAAGGGATGCATTTGTCGGTTGCTTTAGAGATGAACCTACTTAGGGCATCCACTTTCCCGTTTAGGCTTTGCATCTCTTTTCGAGTGGATGGTATCTTGATATCTTGCAAAGCTAGGACTTGTTCAGGGTTTGCTTCAATCCCTCTGGCATGAACCATGAATCCCAAGAACTTTCCTGACGATACTCCGAAGGAGCACTTTAAAGGGTTCAGCTTCATTCCATATTGAAGAAGTACTTGAAACATCTCGTCCAGGTGGTTTATATGGTCGTTGGCTTCCCTCGATTTTACCAGCATGTCATCCACATAAACTTCCATAGTTCGTCCTATCAGTTCTACAAACATCTTGTTGACGAGGCGCTGATAAGTAGCTCCGGCATTTTTAAGTCCAAATGGCATTAACTTGTAGCAGTACAATCCTCGATCAGTGATGAAGCTAGTCTGGTCTTGATCGGGGGCGTGCATAGGGATCTGGTTATATCCTGAGTATGCATCCATAAAGGATAAGAGTTCGTGTCCGGCTGTGCTGTCCATGAGTTGGTCGATTCGGGAGAGTGGGAAGCAGTCCTTTGGGCAGGCGTCATTTAAGTTGGAGAAATCGATGCGTGTTCGCCACTTCCCATTAGCTTTCTTTACCAGTACCGGGTTGGCGATCCATTCTGGGTAAATGGCTTCTCGTATGAAATCATTGGCAAGTAGGTTCTTCACTTCTTCCTCTAGGGCTGCTGATCGTTCTGCCCCCATGCCTCTCTTTTTCTGCTTTACTGGCACCTTCGTGGGATCGATGTTCAGTACGTGGCATGCCACATCTGGGGAGATTCCTGTCATATCAGCGTGCGTCCATGCAAATACATGCATGTTGTGGCGAAGAAAATCAATGAGTTGATCCTTTAACTCTTCTTTTAGTTGGGATCTGATTTTCAATAGTCTACTCGAGTCATGTTTGTCTACAGCTACGAATTCCATAGCCTCTGCAGGCTCGGCGGTGGCCTCCTCCTCTTTGTCCCGGGGGTCTAATTCATTGAAAGGGTCACTGGTATATCGAAGAGGAGGGGCTTTCTTTAGTTGCTATGCTTCCAAGTTTTTCATGCAGAGAGTAGTCTCTGCATTTTTCCCTTTATCTTTTCTGCAGTTATTGCGAAGCTCGGTTACATAGCAGTCTCGAGCAGTGTCTTGATCTCCCTCCATTTCTCCTATTCCGTTATCGGTTGGAAATTTCATCTTCAGGCACCACGGGGCTAGGACAATCTGGAAGTCAGACAAGGCTGGTCTTCCCAAAAAGGCGTTGTAGGCCGAGTGGTTCTCTATTAGCACAAATGTTTGTTTCCGCACAGCGGAGCGGGGATGACTTCCTATTTCAACAAAAAGGTCCAGTTGCCCGAGGGGCATCTTCGCATCTCCAGTGAAACCATGTAGTGGTTTGTTGCAGGGAGACACATCCTTCATTGATAGCTTCATTTTGTCGAAAGCATGCTTGAATAGGATATTCACCGAGCTTCCAGTGTCTATTAAAATTCGGAAAACTTTGGCCGGTCCGAACCAGGCAGAGATGACCATAGGATCCATGTGTGGGTACTGTCTTCCCTCTAGATCACGCCTACTGAATGTGATGTCGTCACTCTCTTTCCGTTTCGGGTGGCGTTCTTCCATGACAGAATTAACGCAGCCTTCAGCGTTCCTCAGTGACTTACCGTATCTTTCCATCTTTGCCCAGCTTCTGTCGCGATGTGCGGTCCTCCTGATATGGTGTGGACCACTATCTTCTCTTGACTAGAGCCGCTGGTGTTACGATTTCCCCCGCCTGCTTCCGGGGGGGGGGGGGGGGGGGTTGTCCAGGATTCTCATTGGCAGGAGTTGAGGTCCTGTTCTGGCCTTTTACATAGCGCTCTAGTCTCCTCCTTCTGATGTGTTCTTCAATCAAGTCCCGGAGATGGTGGCATTCATTGGTGTCATGTCCGTGGGATTCGTGAAAGCGGCAGAACTTTCCAGATTTGAGCGCGCTATCTGACTCCTTCTTGTGCGGGGGGTGCTTGTATCTAACTTCGTCTTGAGTGGCTAGGAAGATGTTTTCGATCGTTTCATTCAAAGGAGTGTAAGAGTCAAATCTTGGTCCCGACCGGTATAAGCGCTTTTCTCCCTTTTTGCCCCCAGCATTATCTCTAGAGTCATTTCTCTGAACATCCTTTGCTGCAACGGAGACCCTGTCTGTAGCCGTCCTAGCCTGTTGCCATGATTGCCTCTCAGTGGCAGCGCCCTCAAACCTCATATACTTTCCATCTACATGGAAGAAATCAGGTAAAGTAGCTGGTTTTTCCTTGGTTAGTCTTCTAGCAAATTTAGTATCCGGATGTACACCGCTGTAGAGGGCCATTAAGATAAGTTTCTCGTCGGAATCCTGGACTGCGGTTGCCGCGGCGTTGAATCGGGTTAGGTATTGTTGCAATGTCTCTCCGGGTTTTTGTTTGATATTAGATAAGGAATAAGCGTCCTTGGGTTGCTCCACATGAATGCGGAACTGACTGATGAACTTTTCTTTCAACATTTTCCATGAGCTGATGGATCCTTGGGGTAGGTGGCAGAACCAGGAGGTAGCTAGATCGGCCAAGAATAGTGGGAAGCATTTACACAACACTCCCTCTGTTGCTCCGCTCATAAGCATATGCTGGGTGTACCTCTGTAAGTGTACAATGGGGTCAGAGGTTCCCTTGTATGGTTCCATCGTTGGCATCTTCCATTCTCGGGGGGTGATGGCAATTTCGATATTGCGGGTGAAGGGGCTGGTTACCCTAGAACCTATCCCCCGATCCCTTTGCTCCCGTTGGACGCATACTCTGAACAATCGCTCCATCCTTTCATCAGAACTTGAAGCGGAAAAAAATGAGTTTGGTTCTTCCCTGCGGGATTGATTCCGTCCAGATGACTTGTAGGGATGGTATCGTCTGTCACTCCTAACATTCTCCAGAGGCTGCCTCTGGTCTTCTGGGGGCATGCTGGGGTCAGCCATAGTTGGCCCTTGCCTTGATCTTCCCCTGCTGCGTTCTGTTCTCAGCACTTCCTCGGGTCCAACTTCGGGCTGGACCCTAGCTCGGCCCCGTCTACTGGTGTTTTCATGGTTAGGTAGCATGACAGGCTCAACTACATCCGACCCCTGCCTGGCACCTCCCCCGCTGGGTTCGGTTCCAAGTGTTTCCTCGGGTCGGAATTCGGGGTGAGTCCTGGATCGGCTCCTACCATGGTTGTTTCTGTTGTTAACCTCTTCGAAGAAGAAAGGTCTTTGTTGCCTCCCAGATCCTCCAGACTGGGACTCACCCCATGATTCAGTGTTGCGGTTGGATTCTTCAGCATCCCTTAGGCGTGACATGAGTTGGTCCACCAAGGTTTCTTGTTGAGATGCGAAGCGGTTAGTTACTTCAGCCACAACCCTATCTAGATCTGCCCTAGTAATTGGCTGTTCCGCGGCAGGGGCTGTTGGAATTGCCTGATTTTCATCTAGTATCGCTGTTAAAACGGGATGATTCTCTTGATTCGGGGCCATTGGATCTGGGATACCGTTAGTTGCGACGTTCTTTCCTTTGTTAACATCTCTCCTCTGCCTGGAAGTCATGTTGTCGTACCAAGGAACGATGCTGTGAGGAAGAAGGTTGAGTACGAGAAGCTATAGCTTCTAGCTCGGTTCTCAGTGAAAGCACCAAAACATTACATGACCAAATAAAATATTATTTATATAATTTAAAATTAACAATTTTGTTAAGTACAACAAATTTCACACAATAGTTAAAAAGGCATAACTTTCACATTATAAATCAGATTTCAACGAAACAAAAAGCAGTGTTCTTAAAATTTTATTTAGTTTCATAATAAAAGATAAAATTCAAATTTTCAAACTTTAAAATTTCAAATTTAAAAGTCAAAGTTGACCATATTAACCAAAATACACTTTTTGTAAAATATTCTATTTAATCATTTTTGGAATTCTAATTCACATCAAAATCAAAATTTATATTTAAAATAATAAAATTATTTAATTTAATAAATACATATAAAGTTTTTAAATTAAAAATTCAATTAAAATAATTAAAATATATAATTAAAATAATTAGAAAATACAGGGTTGTTACACATACCGAGGATTATCCCAAACACCAAACACATGCAAAATGCACTCAAAAGTATGACCTAACAAGTCAAATTCAAACCGGTCACACCTCAACCCTAGAGTTGCATAACCTCCTATCAGATTCACAACTCTTAAGGAAGAAACTTAATATGTGGGTTCAATGTTAAGCTTATCTATCAAACATCTAGATATAAAAGTATGCGATGCACCGATGTCAAATAAAGTGCTAATAGACATACCATGACTCTGAAGCGTTCCTACAAGAACTGACTTTTTCTTCTCCTGGGCTGTGGGTTTGGAAGGGCAGGCTTCAATGCATACAGCTTGCCCTTACCATCCCTAATTGGCTCCTTGCACTGGTTCTTATAATGGTCTATCTAGTAATAGTTCAAACACCTGATATTCTTCCACTTAGCCACATCCTTTGCTTTACATGAGCGACACTCACTAGCATAGTGCCCTTTCTTATCGCATTTATAGCCAACAACTTCAGACATTACTTTCTTGGTTGCTCCACCCTTTTGAGCAACTTTCTTGAGAAAGAACTTCCTCTTCTAACTCTGCCCAACCTGGACCACTTTTGCCTTGTTATTCTTTATAGATGCGGGACTTCTTCCTGCCTTAAAGGCATCTCTATAACAATATCAGAAGGATCTCTAAGATGAGACAAAGTTCCGCTAGCCAATTTTGGCTTCAATCCTTTGATAAACTTCTTATTCCGTTTCAACATGGTATCCATCGAAGCATACTTAGACCGGGTCAACTCTTTGAACTTCCTAGCATACTCAGCAACAAATTTCTCTCACAGCACCAACTTAGCAAACTTCCTAATTGAAGATGACCGTTCCATTACTGACATAAACCTCTCCTGAAATATCCTCTACAAATCCGTCCAGGTTACTCTCTCCTCATCAACCATAGTTGTTACACTATTCCACTAGAACAATGCGGTCCCTTGAAGCTGCTTGGACGCCAATCTTCTCTTCTGCTTGTAAATGAGCCCTAAATCTAAAAAAAAACTTTTGCAGTGCAACAACCAATTCTCCACTTCAATGGCATCCCCTGTTTCCATAAATGGTTCCCTCCAAGCTTCACATAATCACCGCTCATCTTAGTGAAATGATTAACTAACGGAGCTTCTATAACCCCTTCTCCTATGGCATTTCCTCCTACAACTTTGGCTGCAACTCTTGCCTGCATCATATTCCTGAAAAACTGATACATGGCCTCTATTGCAACCTGTAGGACTTCTGCAACAGAAATCTCCGCTTAACCTTGGCCTCTTCCTCTATTAGGTCCGGCATTCCTTTCGGTGCTTCCCCAACCTTGGTTACCTCTGCTTCTTCTACCATTCATATCTATATTCAAGCCTCATGAGATATAGAATGATAACCTAATCAAAGATAGATGAATGGAGATAAAGCGCGTACTTATTTATAACAAATACAAGTACGTTACTACATCGTTAACTCAGCCCAAATCTTACTCTAATTTCCTCGTATTTTTGTTTTCAAAACCAATTTTTAGTTAAATTTTATTCATAAACCTATTCTCTTATACCAAGCTGTAACATCTCGTATCTAGATGCCAAAAGCTAAGCGCTAAGGATGCTACAATCATCCACAGTATTAACTTCTATTGACGAAATACGACAGTGTTATGGTATCCATAATATTAAAAGCACTAGAATATGCACAAAATCATAGATTTCCAAAAACAATAATTTCAATGATTATATTTCCAAAAAATCATATCCAAGTTATGAAAATCCAAAATGTAATCCCAGGCATTAGTCAAATATAATTTACAACAATACGCCAAGAGCAACATATGAAGAGGCACCCTTGGACGATCAAAGCAATATTGACATGATTGTCTTAATACATTGTAGAAGTAATTTAAAAATAGACTGAAATTAGCGATCTGTTAGCCACCTGCTTGTTTTTGGATGCTTTACTCGCAAAATATGCTATAACATAAAAAACATAAACCTTCAGCCTACTCAAATCAAAATTTCAGCATCCGAGAGATTAATGGAAAACAAAAATTTCGAGTCAGACTTAAAGCCCGACATGATTAATTTATGTTACATCTCAGTTTATAAATAAATAGTGAGACCATACTTCGTAGAAGAACAGGTTTCCACGCACTAATGGCTCTTTCCAAAACGTATAACTTAAATTTGATTGGTTGCCACCTGCCTTATTTGTCTAAATTTGATTGGTTGCTAGAATTTTTATTCAAAAGTGCTGCCAACTTTCCTTATTTGGAATTTTAAATGATTTTGAAAATGCCCCTCTCTCCTTTATAAATTATATAATATATTTAAGTCTCATACATTAAATAATTTTACGTAACTATTAAAACACTAGGAAAAATCCTAAAAAAATTCTAGAAAATCTAATAATATGTTCTCTTCAACATATAAAATTTTCGAGTCCCAACTATAGTTATTTTCCTGTAAATAATTTTATAATCTGAACTGACCTTTCTTCCTAAGAAAATTCATAATAATTCCAAAAAAATTGTGAAAAGTCTAAATTTCGAGATCAATATCTAAAATAACTTTTTAGATCATCATAAAAATTCACAAGGCTAACAAATGTAATTTAATAGGATTTCTCCAAATATGTCGTAAAAATATATATGAACATACATAAATCAACAACATGTATATATAATCTTTTTATCATTCAAACACATGGCAAATCTTTGCAAAATCACTCGTAATTAACCTTGAAACCGAAAGAAAAATTATTTAGACACGTAAACATTATTCACCTTTTGCTTTAATGATTAAGGAGTTTGAGATTGAATGAGTTTGATTTGAATTTTCTTTTCTTAAGCTTCTCTTTTGTTTCCTCTTCTTCAACCTTCGTTAATAGTAGCCGACCAAGCTTTTAAGTTTTGAAATACACGAGCTAAGTTAGGCAATATAGGAATGGCCTTTTTTCGATAATACAGATGAAGGCTATAGAGGCTTAAGAGAAGCTAAAGAGGGAGATTGAATGACCAGCTAGAGAAGGTCATTGAACTAACTAATAGGAGTCGAAGATTGTGATTTGGATGTAAACAAATCTTTTGAAGAAACATATAATCCAATATCTTTACACATATAATTTAAAGCTCCTAGAGAACAGAGAAAAATGATATTAAGGAGTGGATCTCGAGACTACTCTATTTCTATCAGTTATTGGTCTTTTCCCCTCGAAATGTTAGGGTTTGAAGCCACAGGGATCTGGTCAATGTCCATAAATGGGGATTCCTCTATAATAATAGTGGTGTGCATGTCTATAACTTTAGGTTTCTTACTAGGGACTACTGTTGCAGCTGAACGGTCGTGAAGTTTTCTTTTCACACACATGAATAAGCTGGCAATGGCTTCCTTAAGAGGTTGAAATTCAAGTGCTAGTGCTAAGGAAGAAGTAGCATCTTCAATTTCTTTTCTTTAGAACTAACTTCTACAATTCCTTTTTCATTATAATAATTGCTATGGTAGAAGAGCCTGAATCAAGAAAATAAGCTTATAAGATTATTGTATGATAGATTCCATATAAAAAGTAATGATGTCTTATTAATCATCCTGGGTAAAAAGGTGAATTAGAAGTAAAAGAGTCAGACTTGCCCATTACAAATGAGCTTTTACCCCAAGCATTGAGTTAACCATCGTCGACTCTCCTAAAATCCTAGGCGTCTTAAAACGACACAATATTGAAGAAGTTTTGTTGGGGTTAAAATATTGTGTCTATTAGCCATTTTCCCTACTACATGAGTTAGGGACAGCATGGTTTCTTGATAATTAGGATTTAACTTCTTAGGAGCAAGATCTAAAACAAAGCTTTTATTAATAAAGGATAATAAATAGATACAGGAGAAAAAAATCAAGGAACTTGTCAGCACGCGAAGAACAAGACGACTTTAAAGTGAAGCCTTTTTTAGGCTAATTAAGGTTATCAAATCGAAGTATACATTCATTTTGGCTTCAAATTTTGTCATCGTCATTATAGAAGTCTCGCTTTAGTATGAAGGTCGACATTCAAGTTAATTGCATGGTAATAGTCCAATTGCCAGTTCAAGGAGATTCAATATGCTATGCAAGCCACTAGTCTAAGTTAATCAATGTGCAATGTCAAAGAAACATGCAATTCATAGTTGAATTCAAGTTAAAAAGAAATTTCCTTTTTTAGTTACCCACATCCTTATGTGTACAATTGTTCAAATGATATAATAATTAAAATGGCCAGTTCAATTTTTGGTTTTACAAAGTTTAAAAAGTAAGAAATGAGAAGAGAGAATTTAGCCCTTTAAACGAAGCCCTTAAGTCCATATTTATACGGTTCGGCAAGTGACAAGCCTTAGCATCCATTTGCTTCGACATTAGCATCATCATTAATAATCAAGGTTGATACTATATTGTCTCAAACATTAATAGCTTCATTGAAAATCAAAGCCGACATTTTTGTATCCGCATAGCTAAACTTCGACACCGATGCAATAGGGTTGACTCTCGGCATCTCTAAACTCGACGTTGATTTTTCCTTCTTCGTCGAAACATTTATTAACATCGATAAAAGGTGAAACTTGTAGGACCATCTTCGACATCATTATAATGTGTGTTATGGTTCTTAGCCTGAATATCGACGATGACGTCTCCATATTTCGAAACCTCCATCAATTGATGGTTGGCAGCATTGATTACCCTCAATGTTGATACTTACTAAATTCGGTATTAACTACACTTGAAGATATTAACGATGATGGTCATCAACATCGCATACGTAGGTGTATGGTGTCTCCCAAACAAATTCATAGGAGTTGACATTATAATAAAATTGAACCTCGACAAAATTTATAAGTTGCGTTTCTCTTTGTAAGGCCGTTTCGATGAGTAACGATGTACATATAGAGAACGCCATCAATACTTAACAACTCTGATCACCAGCATCATTAATAATGGTTGACTATGGCAATGTCAACGTTAATAGGATAAGATTTCCTTTAGCATGGCTTCGGAAATCATAAGCCCCAACATTAATCATAATAATATTTAGTAGTTTTCGTGACTCATAGAAGACGATGTTCACACTTTATAGTTCTTGGCATTGTCGAGGCTAATGAACTTTATATGACATTCCAATTCTTTGAGACTATTTCTCTGGTATCTTCGATGATAATGTTAATGGTAATATTTGCCCCTCCAAAGTAAAGACACCATTGACTTTCTGAGTCAATAACCTCGGCGTCGTTCTTTTTCCCACCTTTTGGTCTTCTTTTGCTAACCTATCCATTTATTTGAATCAAATGGCACAATTTTGCTTACTTCTCCTTTTAAAAACATAAGCTTCTCTTCCCTTTCTCCTTTACCTACAATTTCAAAATTTTGAACAAACAATCATATTCTCAAAATTAGCCGAAAGCCCAAGCTTTTTATTAGTAATTTTCTACAATCAAATACAACCGTTGTCTTAATTAACCCGCAAATTAGTTTTTAATGAATTTTATGTTGGAATTGTGACTAAGCTTTTGCTTAAATTCTATTACCTTTTGAAATCAGCAATCGAATTCGCCTATTTGGTTCTTATGACCAAAATTTGTCGTGTGTCATTTTCCATTAACCTTCCATAACATTAGATTTGTTGCTTAGTGACATTGATTTTGGGATTGCGCATTTTCTATTTTACGAAGAAATAGGTAGCATATCTAACATGGACTAGCAACTATATAGACTCATGTTGATGTCATCGTTTATGGTGAATTCGAAGTAGATCGGTTAACCTAGTTATTAATACATGGATGCAATATTTCTTTGCCACACAAATAGGCCTTGATACTTAGTCGATGTTCGTATGAAAAATGAAATATTCTATGTTTATTTATTAAAAAATGTGACGTATTATGCCAAAAACCTAGTATTAATTTTCACTATCTTCATTCCCGATGTTGTTATTGATGTCAATACAATGCTCTTCAATGTTATTATTACACTCAAAATAACAAATTGTTATATTTCCTTATTATTTGATCAGCTAACATTTTTTATTTGAAACTTTTATATTATGAGATATCCACGACACTTAAAGCGATTAGATGCTACACTAATCATTTTGGTCTTAATTAACATCGATGTTATAATACCGGCATGATCCTCGATGTCAATAAGACCCTTAATTAACCAATTATTAGGGTGTGGTGTGATAACTTCTTATTTACAAAAATAATGCATTTCGATTAGTTACAGAGTTATTTGATTAGAGTTGACGTCATCACTTATTGACACGTATTGAATCACGTCATTGTCACTCATCAATAAACATTATCTCATGTCATTGTCATTCATTAATGTCAGTTATTTGTAGTACTTTAACTTTCTTTATAGTAGCAATGTTTAGTAATGCTTTGTGATAATTTTCACCTTTATAACTCTTGACTTAGCTTATTAATGCTGTCTAACCACTACTAACTCTTTGTAACTTATTTTGCTGGTAATCCCTGCAGAATTATAAAAGTCGTTGTTACTAAAACTAGACATTAGTATTCTTTATACTAATTAAAGTCAATGTTGAAACGGTAGCATGTCCCATTACAAAAATAATACCTTTATAAACTTGTCCTTTTGATATCTTGCAATATAGTGTTAGTAATTAGGGTGAAATACGGTAACTTCTCATTATTAAAAGAAAACGTAAACTAGATAAATGCAACGGCATTCATTCATAGTCGATGTTGCTTACTTTTGACATCAATTCGTAAAGCCTTAATTTAACATCTATGATTTTTTCGTTTATCATCATTGCTTCATGAGTACTTTTGATTTAATGAATTAGGCTGCATTCAACACCATCATCTGCAGACTATCTTCTTTAACAATTTATGAGCAATTTAACCTGTTAGCTTATCGACGAATTACATTGCCACTATATATTGATGTTGATGACATTTATCACTTTATTGTTAATTATAATTGCAAAGCTTATTGTCATTTTGAATCTCGAGTTCATTACATGTTTTGTCCTGTAGAGCTTATTGTTCTCTCATAGGGTTATATTATTAAGATTAAAACCTAGATTTACTAACAAGTTCATCGTTTTCTTTCTGAGGATAGTTCCCCTATTAACTAATTTGAACTTTTTTATTTAGATAAGGATAGATTATTTAAACATCAACGTTAAATTAAGTCGTTACACCCCATATTTTTAGTAATATCCTTCCGGATAATTAATTAATTAAATTAAATAAAATGGTGTAAGAAGACTAATCGATAAAGATTTGATTATAATTAAGGGTAGTCGTGTCATGCTAGTATGTAAGTCAAAACGAGATAGGATGAATAAAAATGTGTTAGGAAAATAAGTGTTATAAGGGAGGGGTAAAATAGGAAAAATGGCACTCTAATACCCTAAACCCTTAGCCATCCACACTTGCATTCATTTACAAAAATTAAAATTAAGGATAGGTCGACCAACATTTTCAAGAGTAAGTAGAAGAATGCTAAAGAGGAAGCTTAATCAACATCAATTTTTATTCAAATCTCACGTCTTTAATCACAAAGATATATTGAATAATCACTACATCTTATTTTCTTATAATTTTTGGTTTTAAGGATAATCCAAAGTATTTTTGCACGTTTATGCCATTTTGACTGATAAAAGTTTATATATATTTTTGATGATTTATGCATATTAATATTAATTTTTATGATATCTTTGATATAAAACCCCTATCAAATGATATCAAAATGCCTTGCGAATTTAAATGTAGATTAGATATGTTATTTTAGAGTGGGTTTCAATTTTCTTAATTTTCTGAATTGATGTGGATTTTATATTAATTTTCTAGTAAAGAAAACGATTTATTGGGTTATAAATTATTTACGCCAAATAAATAATAGTTTGGGTCAAAAATTTATATATGTTAGAGAACAAATTTATTATGTTTTGCCTGAAGTTTTATAGAATTTTCTTAATGTTTTGATGAATGTATAAAATTATTTAAGGTATAGGACAAAAATGTTTTATATATTCAATTAAGGAGAAGAGATATTTGTAAAATATAATTATTGTTTAGTTTTGAAAATATTGGCGGAACTTTTGTAAAAAGGTATTTGGGGACCAATGAAAATTTGACCAATATTAGCAGGTTAGTTTGAAAAGTTTTTCTTTTAAGTTAGAAACAAAAATAACATGTTTTTAGCATGTTCCACTACATTCGACATCAGAGGTTCCGACGAGAACGTTTCGCCACCATGATTTTGAAACCAATGCACATGGTATCAAGTTACTTGGTGAGCATCATATTGGATAAAGGTGGAAGGTGCATAGTCGAAATGTTGGGTTCCGAAGGGGTTTTAGTATGCCTTTGTTTTAAGTTGAAATAGCACCTGCTTCGCTTTTCAAAGGGTAGCTTTCAAATTAGTTGGCTTTTGACCAAGTCAAGTGTTTTAAAAGAAAGGGTTTTGAAATGGGTTGCACTGTTTTACATTAAGTAATGCTTTCGAAAGTGCCGAAATCCCTAACCGCCGCCTTTCGACCTTTATAATCAATGGTTTCGAAAGTTATGCTTAGCTTTTAAAATTAGCTACTTCTCTAATGTTTTCGAAAATGTGGTTTCGACACCATCACTTTATACTTAAGAATGCTTTAGAAAGGAAGGCTTACGACTTAAATGATTTTATTGACCCTTTTGTTCTGATTGAAGTATAACCCAAATGTTTTGAAAGGTGTTTTTCCACATGTTTTAAAAATTGAACCTAAGTGCTTTTGAAAGGTTTGAGTTTTTAAAGGTTTGATGCTTTCAAAAGATTTTAGAAATTGTTTCGAAGAAGTGGTTCACCATGGCTTTCAAAGGAGTCGAAAGGTAACATTTTCTGATGGTTTCAAATTGGTTGAAATGGAAGGTTTTTGCAAGGTTTTGTAAAGGCAATACTTTGAAGTATTTTAAGATATGATGTCTAAGGGTTAAAGCTTTCGAAAGGAAGGTTTTCAAAGCTTTCGAAAGGGTTTTAAGAATGGCTTTGAAAGGAAGGTTTAGGCCTTTCAGCCTAGATAAATGAAGAGTTTTACTTGGTTTTAAAGGGGGACATTGAATTGAATCAAAGGAGCACTTTCAAATGTTTAAATGTTTTCATCAACTAAGGTTCGAATAAAGTGTGTGTGTGTGTGTGTATATATATATATATATATATATATATGACATGGTATGGTGATTTCGAGTAAAGCGTAAAGCATGTGTGTTTTTCTATTTTGAGTTTGTTTTAGATGTTTTAAATCGTTTCAAAAAAGGTTTTCAAGGAAAATTATGGAAAGGGACCCCCAAGTAAAATGGCTCGAATATTAGATTACCAGATGAGGCTGGTGTAGGGTCGTGCTCTATACATTAGCTATTGGCATCACCTGATTTAGTCCAAAATTCCAATGTGTAGGGCTTTGTCACAAGTAAGACTAACATTAATGATTACGCATAGAAGGAAATATATGTTTGTATACAGATAACTTATTGGTGAGCCCGTAATACCATTAAGATCAGGTGATGTTAAGTTAGGGCCAGATCGTCCCAAAGATAAGTACTTAAAAAATAGTTAAGGATAGACCGTCAAGAAATGGAGTGTCCAACATATGTTAGATTAATTTTGCTTATATTGTTTGGTGGGCCCGAGTCAGCCCAAGATTAATAGTCAGCCAAACAAAACTGAAGTGATTGAACAGATAGCTCTTATATTAGCTGATATGTATGTTTACACAATGATGCATTGCAGTATTTTACCAGTTTGGGTTGTAGGAAAATATTTGCAAAAGATATTTTTGAAAAGAAATTTTAGTGAGGGAAAACCCGTTTCTCTAAGCGGTGTGGTCTCACTTAACATTAACAATTGGGATGTAAAGTATTATTTACAGCAGGCTTAGTATCTGACTCGAAGTTTACTCTCGGGTGCTCAATATTGAATTGAGTTGGCTAGGGTTGAGGTTCTTTCAAATTTTTAGTAGGATGGCGAATAAAGCTATTGGAGGCGAGTAGGAGGCTAACACATAGCTACTAAGAGTTATAGTTCTTAGTTTTGTTATTCATTTCCGCTATGTATCTATTAAGTCAATTATAACTATATGACTCTAATGATCTAAGGAGGCATCTTCATATGTCGTTCTTGGCGTATTTTGTAAATAAGTATATTTCATCATCGCTTGGGAAATGTTTTGCGATTATGTTATATGAATATGGAACATCTATGTTGAAATGTAATGGAAAAAATATTGTTTTGAAATATGTAATGTTTTTCGTATTCAAGTGCTATTGATATTATAGATGCCATTAACATAGCCGTATTTAGTTGTCGTAAGTAAACACTATAGATGACTACATCATCTGTAGTACTTAGCTTTGGGCCTCTAGATAGAGATGTTAAACTTGGTATTAGAGCATGGGTTTATGAAATACTTCAACTAATAATGATTTTTGAAAAATTAAACCTCAGGTATTTTAGTTAAGATCAGGGTATGGGGATAACGCTATGGTAACGTACTTGTATTTGCTATATTTAAGTATATGCTTTATCTGTAGACTACTATATTTGTTCGACTATTTTTTTGTATCTCACGATGCTAAAATAAAGACATGGACCAAAGAAGAGGCAAAGTTAATCTAGGAGGAGACAACACCACCACAAATGAAAACGCCTGACCGAATGGTAGAGGAACTCAAGGTCCGATTTAGGCTGAGAATGTCGGTGCTTGTGTCCCAAAAGTGGGTATGGGAGCCATGTATAATTATTTTCATGAACATCATGTGAGATGGAGCCACCGCTAGAGTTTTTGGAGGGAATTCTGTTGGAGGAGGAGTCCAGAAAGCTCTAATAGTCAACCACTATGCTAATTTGAGCAGAGACTATGCTAGGCTTTGGGGAAAGCCGTTTATTGGGACTAAGGATGCTATCGAGGTGGAAAACTGGCTACTACACTGTGAAAGGATTTTTATGACTTAGGGCTTAATAAAGACCAGACAAGGAGACTTACTTCAAGATAGCTTCGGGGAGTTGCTTTACTTTGGTGGAAAACTGTAACTATTGGTGTGGGTGAGGAAATCACGACGTGGGCAGAGTTTAAGAGGAGGTTTCAAGAAAGGTTTATGTCTGTAATGATGCATTATGTGTTGGTTAGAAAGTTTATTGAGTTGGAACAAGGGGTGATGTCTATTCTAGAATATGCTAGTAGATTCGAGTAGTTAGCCTGATATGGGTGTGCCACTGTTGATACAGTGATGAAAAGGAATGAGAAGCTTATTAGAGGTGATTGTAAGGAAGAACATCAAATGCTTTAGTTGTGATCAGATTGGTCATTACAAGAATCAATGCAAGGAGCCTGCAAAGGACGGAAAAGGCCAAGTGATTACATTAGAGCCCTCTACTTCGAAGCTGACAGTGTAGGGAAAGGAAAAGCGGTATTGGTACGTATGCTTCAGATCTAGGATATATCTATTAGTGTTTTATTTGATACAGATGCATCAAATTTTTTATATGTCAATATTTGGTAGATAAGCTCAACTTATGACCCACATATTTAGTCACTTCCTTAATAGTTGCAAATCCAATGGGTGGGTATGCAACACTTGGGATGAAGTGTGACCTCTTAGAGTTTGACATGCTAGGTTATACCTTTGTTTGTAGTTTGCATATAACTAACTTTGTGGGGTTTGGGATTATTCTTAAGATGGATCGGTTAAGTGAATAATATGATGTTAGGATATCTTGCCACGACAGGAAAATATCACTTAGAGACACTGTAAATTTTGTTCATATTTAATTAGGCTTGACAATTAGAAAAGGCGTAGGCCTAAAAGTAAGAAATTTACAGTTATTTGCACATATTTGAAAATTCAGAATTTATCCTAATGCTGGTTCCTTTTATTCCTGTTTTACGCGAGTAATATAGTTAGAAAGAGAATTCGCGGTTATGGATTAAAATACTAGACATTATAGAAGTAGATGTAAAATAAGAAAATTGGAAATTTGGAACAAAATTAGAAAAGTGGAATTCTATAATAAATTACGCCGAACGGAAACAATAAATTTATCTGATAATTTAATTTAGGGAGTAAGTAATAGATTAAGTGATTGGTTTTGAAACTAGAATACATTTCAATAATTTAATAATTAAAAAAATAATGATAAATGTAACTATAAGAATAAAAAGAAAGAAAACGGGAACTAGTGTAAAATAGAGGGACCACTGTATTTTACCCTAACCAAAATAATAAAAGAAATATCTTGCATTTGCAAACTATTGTCTATAGTGTTATTTATTATTTAATTATGGAAGTAGATTTTAGTATAGCTTTCACAACCAACCAAATGAAATAGAATTACTTCCTAAAATTAAAGAATAAAGTAGAGTATGAAATGAATCAAATAAATTATTGGATAAGAAATTAAGGTTGTAAACAATAAATGAAACTAGGTCTGCATTTATCGTGCAGATAATATAAAAAGACAGTTATTATGATAAGTTAATTATATAATATAAGAGAACTAAAAAGAATTCTATATCCTAATAAAAAAGGACAGACTGGAACAAAAAGAAATACTTGTAATTACATACAGATTTTAGAAGAAATAATAGTAATAATTATAGGTATAATTATAACATAATTTATGATTAAGTAAAAGAGTAGAAAGGCATATTTTGGAACTTAGAATAAATAAGCAATGGTAGAAAAATATATTTAGTGAAATCTTATTTTAGATTTCTATTAAATAAATAAGAAAATAGAACAAGATGCTTATTTAATAAACTTTAGACTTAAATTAAGTTAACAAGCCAGATGTGTCAATACCAATAGCATACCCTATTAGATCAATGGTGGTCTCACAATAGCCAGAAGCGAGATAAGGGCAGGAATATGCTAATTAGGGTAAATAAGTAGCCAACAAAAAAAGAAAAGTAAACTAAACGCAGATTAAAAGATCATACTTAGGGTCTAATAAAAGAATTGAGATGCGTTTGGAGCAACCAAAGGATAAAGTGTCTAACGAAGCAGTTCATCACGGATTTTAGAAATGAAGAAGCAAATCCAATTTAGTATTATTGGGCTTCAAGGAAGTACGAGACTTCAACGAGACATAAGGATACTATAGGATAGCACTCTGGGTAGGACTAACGAAGCGACACCCCCCGATGGCATGTCTGTAGATGTTCCATCAAGAGAGTATGCCTTGAATGCATTTTCATTTTAGGCCTGACGAAGTAGACCTTTGTCGGGAGTCAAGAGGGCTTGGTGTTTGGAGTAGGGTATTCATATGTCCATTATTTGCAAGTAAGTTTAAGGATAGTCGCATGCAGATATTGGCCAGCATCAAGACCAAGAGCGATTTTGGGGAAGAATAGAGTTAAACCAACATGCTAATGATTCTTTCACTATCGAGACATTAGAGGGAGGCATTGCCAATTGAATGTTAGATTTTTTGCAGCAGGGCACGACCACTTAACTCTTTAGAGGTCTTTCAATTTAGTTGATGGTGGCTGCATAGGGCCTTAGCCACGGTGAGAAAAGAGACAGACCAACTAGAATATCTATATTGTAGGCCAAATGAAGCAATCCTTTACAGATATAGAAGATCCCCGAATTAATTTCATACAAGGTAGACCGTATTGGCGAGATTCAGAGAGTAGACAGAATTATTATGTAGTCCTTAATGTACGCTCTAGGTGGTAAATTATGGATATTCGGGCACTGGCATAGACTAGTGCAGACGCGATTTACGTTTTCTTAGTAAGTAGTGGAGCATCTCTATTGTAGGCCTTACGAATCGGTCCTCTGCATATGTAGCTACGGAACACTTCCAGAGCAAGACGATGGAGTATTTTATTGTACGCCTTACAAAGCAGTCCTTTACAGATATAGCTATGGAGCAAGATGAATGTGCCCTTTTTGAGGAGGATACGGAAGGTACCTTGGGTGGAACCTAGGGCCAATATGTTAATTGAGCATATAGCTACATATATGTAAACATTAGTTATTAGGTTTTAATCTACTATGGAGTAGATGGGCACGGTTCACGAATAGAGGCGAGAGTATTATAAACCTAATAAACGAAATATAATAGTAAATGGAAATAAAACTGTATACTTAGAATTAAGATTGGAAGTGCATAATTTATCCATTCACCAGAACATTAGTTCTGACCCTCTCCTCATAACACCCTACAAGCAAAGTAAATGGAAGAGACTTTCGACCTGTAAGAAAGTGGTTTAGAGAGTGTTATATATTGGTGAGTATTTACTTACTATTATATTTTAGTCAATCCTGCTGTGAGATAAATTAGTGAGCTCTGATAAATTTGTCTCTGCCTGTTTTCAAGATACTAGATGCGCAATTCGGGCTTCATTTGGCTTGGTTTTTAGCATTTTTGCGAAAAATCCAGACCACTGTAATTCAGATTATTACACTGATCTTGAGTACTTCAATAGGCTCGAAGCGATCTGACAAAGATGTATGAATAAAACTCTAAGCTTGTTAAAGAAAATAAAGAATTAGCCAGGAGGACTAAATCATTAGAAGGTCAACTTCAAAAAATATAGTCTCTTATACTATTCAAATAACATTACCAGTAGAATTCCGATTAAGGTCACTTCCTTTCTCGATGTTGCTCTTCCCAAGATCACTAGAAATGTTACTAATACGCTCTGTATGTGGCATATGCCAACTATATAATAAATTCCTAGGTACGGATTTGCCATCTCTTTCTACCTTGAATGAAAAATGCAAGAGAAAACTCAGCTATAGAATAAAGAAAGACAAAAATGCTCCTGATGCGGAGCACCCTACCAAGGAAGAAATCGATGCTGGAGAATGGCTTCCAGTCTATGATTGACCTATTGGTGAAGTGCAAACACATGATGAGGAGGAAGACAAAAATAATGATGTCAACGACAATAATGATCATGGTGATGATGATAATATTGATGATGGAGCCAATGGAAGTGATGGAGCATGATTATCTTAGGGGCCAGATGACAAGGATGGACTTCGTAAAGTTATTTTAAACTAAACTGTCTAGGTTGCTAAAGCTATGCACTTACCAAGTCTTTGAAAAATTGATTCTTCCAAGATAGGCAATGCTCCTTGAGACTAGAGTCCAAGAAGAAAGGGAAAATCTCTTCATCATTGGTTCTGCTTTCTCAGGTATATGTCACTTTATAGAATCTGTTGAGTTATGAATTAATTTTTAGTCAACACATCAATTATTTTAGTTAAGAATAAAATCGAAATATAATATGGAATTATATTCGAAAAGATGAGAAATTCCTCCTCAGATGAACAAAGGCCATTATCGTTGGGAAATAGTTATGAATGATAATTTTGAACCGAGGGCTCTCTTGTTCATGCTAATTAACAGCAGGAATGCCCTGGTGGAGTTTATGCAAAAGCTTATTGTAGTGGTTTGATTTGATCTTTAATCACAGATATTTGGACGATGTTGGAACCTTCCTAGAGTGGAATCCATCCCACTTTCTTCAAACTCTTCACTCTAAAAAGCTCATGTACAATAAGAAGAGATTCGTTTGTGAAATGTATAAGAAATCGATTTTGTATGAACCGAAATAATTGTAATATTCAACTCGGTTCACTTATGAATTTTGCCATTTTAGTTTCTTATATTTTGTTCAATTTCCTTCCAACATGTTGTTACTGAATAAAAATTACTCACACAGTCTAGTTCCGAAGGAGATCTTGAGCAAATTTTGTCATGTTAGTGAGAGAGTATGGAAAAAAATTCGGTTTTCAAAGCATTGCGATTAGCAAGACATTGCTTCGTTTGAGATCTGCAAGAAGTCCACATGCATTATCCTCATTTCTACTTTGACTTTCTAAGTTATGAAAAGGGCAAGTTGCTTCGCGAAATGCGATCTTATCATACCAAAATGGTATGTGGGCGTGGTAGTCCTCCAATTAGGGAGTGGGTTTATCGTTGGTTCCCTCCCACTTACAACCTAAAAGGAATTAAGGCCTCATTTGATTCTATATTTATGTTGTTGTCTAAGTCATTCGAAAAAGTTAAAACCATAGTCTCGGAACTTTGAATGTTGACTAATTGTTTTTGAAAATAGAACTATGATGTATCCTTAATTTTTTTTTCTTGTGAACCTTTTTTATTATTAATTAAAAAGTTTGTTTTCCATACATTAGTTCTTGTCTCTTTTATTCTTAGTAGGAGATTCAATTACTATGTGCTTCTATTTCTTTAGATTCTTCGTGGATTATTTAAATTAAAGATAGGTTACTTACTTAAGTGGAAAAAACGGTCATCTCATGACGACATAACTCTGTGATTACCGGATAATCATGTACCACAACAATGGCACATGACTTACTTTATATTGGAATCGACGTTTATTAATTATAAGGAAATGACTACTAGTAATGTGGAGTAGCGTAATGAAAAGGAGAAAGAGGTTTAAGTGTTAAAAGAGAGGACTAACTCAATTTACGCCCGATCCCTCATCGAAGCAGACGGATTGATAACCAAATTATATCAGAAAATTAATGATCTTGAAGTGGACATAATTAAGAGTCAATTTCACTGTCGATCACTAGATCTTATTGCGAGTGAAGATAAAGCTGGTATTCTTACCCTTAACCTAGGAAGGACTACTAGATCTCTTTCTTCGACGAGCTAAGAATTCCCTACTTTGCTAAGCTCGCTTGTGATTTAATTAACGAAACAATCTTGTCAATGAGTAGAAAAGTCAATTTCTAGGTCACACAACATTTTGGTAAGAAATGGGATGAGAATGATTCCAACAAGAAAAGTTCTAAAGCTTGAGCGTGAGAGATATACTTTTAGATGAAAGATCAAAGAGTTGAATAACACATTCAAAACTTTACAAGGTGCTAATAAAACTCTCCAGCACGCTCTAATGGTACAGATTACATCAATTAACGATGCAGATATGGTTCAAAAAAAAGAAAAGAAGATCAAAGAACTCCTGGATGCTACTATTCACCATATTATTGACCCCATAAATGCATGGGATCTAGAGGAGACCATATAAAATCTTAAGCTTTAGTCATAATTTGCTAGCTTCTTTTTCAGTTTGATTTTTGTACCTGCTACTTTGTATATAATGTATTAGTTGAATAGATTGACAATTGAATGAAGGTTGCCTCAAATACAACGTATACAATTAGGGATTAAATTCTGATTTCGATTCGAAATTTCTTTCACTTTTCCATATTTGAGTTTTTTGATGTGTAGATTAACTTTCCGCTTGCTTTGAAAATTAATAACTTTGCAAATTGAGCTTGATTACAATATCTTATAGTTTGATTTAGTAAAATTTTTGGCTGAAAACTCACTTAATGAAGCCCGAAAACTTAATCTAGTACATGAAGAAGACTAGTAACCTAGATTTAATAACATTAATAGCAAATCATAAATCTATACCTGAAAGACCAGAAATCTGTATCTGGCAAGGACTAGAAATCCTTATTTGGCAATAATAATAGAGGATTAGGAATTCTATCTGGAAATTATAATAGAGGACCACAAATTCATATTGGAAATTATAGAAGAACACCCGAAACTCTTGTCCAGTGTCTCCGAATTGCATTTGTTTGGAGACAAAAATGACCTACATTTATTGAATCTTCCTTTAGAAAACTTGATTTGAAGCACTACTTGGCTTTGATTCTGATCGACTTGGGAGCACTACTTGTCTCTTGATCTTGATTAATCTTCATTTTGAAGATTTCTGTGCTTTAATGAAGCTTTGAATGGAAAGCATTAAACGCTAACTCCATCCTCCTTCTAGGAGGCTCTTTAACAGGCCATGTAGGCAGGGGCTAAAGCATTTTCCAATGCATTAATGTAACATTCCCTATCTAGAGGCCCAAAGCTAAATGTTATAAATGCTGCAGACATCTATAGTATTAGCTTCCGTGACTAAATAAGGCCATGTTAGTGGTATCTATAGTATCAGAAGCACTTAAATATGAAACAAAACACAGATTTCAAAAAAACTTTTACTTCATTACATTTCAAAACCAATTGTTTCACATTCATAACACATAATCCCAAATCATTTCCAAGCACATATCAAATATCATTATTACAAAATATGGGAATAGAGGAATATGAAGATACCTCCTTGGTTGATGAGAGTCATATGGTCATAATGACCAAATACAAAACAACACAGCGGAAAATCCATCAAAATATAAAAGGAACTACAACTCCTGTATAACTATCTATTATCCTCCTACATGCCTCTGGTAGCTTATTCATCATCCTACTAAAACCTAAAAAAGATTTAATCCCTCTACCTACTCAAATTAATTTTGAGCGCCTGAGAGTTTAAGGAGAAAACATAAACTTCGAGTCAGACATAAAGCCTACTGTGAATAATATTATACATCCTTGATTAATTATGTTAAGTGAGACCATGCCGCTAAGAGAAACGGGTTTCCTCTAAAATAACATCCTTTTAATACAAATATTTGCAAAACCTTTCATAAAACCATATACTGTGCTCCTGCATCCACAATGGTCAAATACTGTAAAGAAATCATTATGTAAACATACATAAATATTGGGTAATAATGAACTATCTGTTCAAACACTCAAGTTTTGTTTGGTTAACTTTTAACATTTGGCGGACTCAAGCTTACCAGACAATACAATCAAAATTAACCTAACACCTGTTACATATTCTTCTTCTAGGTTATCTATCCTTACCATCTGTTAAACATTTCCCATCTGGTTGGTCTATCGTAACTATCTGTTAAATACTTAAATTCTGGATGGTCTGTCCCAAACTTAATCATCTCCTAGGTCTTGCCAATCCTATTGGTTTTTTAGGGCTCACCAGTAACCAATCTATATACAAACATATATTCATTTTTGTGCGTTATCATAATTTTAGTCCACTAATGACAAAGCCCTACACATTGAAATTTTGGACAAACAATTAGCTGGGGCTATTAGCTAATGTATAGGGCGCGACCCCATACTAGTCACACTTGGTTCTCTAATAACTAAGTCATTTTCACATAAGGATCCCCTCTTAAAATTTTACTTGAAAACATTGTCAAAATGATTTCAAACCATTAAATCGAACTTAAACAAGGAAAACTATATAATTTTTATATTTTACTCAAAATCGTATCACTATGTCATACACACACACACACATACACCCTTTACTCAAAATTAATTGATGAAAACATTTAGCCAACTGAAAGAATCTCTTTCTAAACCTAGGAAATTATCCCTTTCAAAACCAATATCAAAACATTCAAAATCATTCCGAAAACATTTTGAAATCATACATCAAACCTTTCAAAACTATTCTCCAAACCTTTCAAACCCGTTGAAAAGAAAACCTTTTGAAAGCTATAAAACTTTGGACATCCTTCTTTAAAATCACTTTAAAACACTACCTTGGAAAACCTTTGAAACCTTCCATTTAGACCTTTCGAATTCATTGAATTAAACCTTTCAAAATCATTCAACTAAAACCTTTCAAAGCCATTCAATAAACCTTTCAAAACCATTCAACTAAAACCTTTCAAAACCACTCAATAAACCCATCGAAACGACTCAACTAAAACATTTCGAAACCATTCAATATTCCTTTCAAAACCGATGAACTAAATTTTTTCAAAATCATTCAACTAAAACCTTTTTAAATTAATCAACTAAAACCTTTTGTAATCATTAGAAGCAACCTTTCGACTTTGTCGAAAGTTCTGCTTCGAAAGCTTCAAATATATCCTTTAAAACAACTCCTTTGATAGCTTTGTGTTTTTCTTCAATTTATAAAACAAGGGTGAACCACCTAAGTCGAAAGCTTCCTTTTGAAATCATGGAGAAGCAGCTAGTTCTTAAAACAAGTAAATCTTTCATCTTTGTCAAAAGGTTCAAAGCAAAACATTTATAAAGCAGCAGTAACCTTTTGACTTTATTGGAAGGTTTCAAAAAAAGTAGCAATAAAGCAGAAGTAACCTTTCGTTTGTGTCAAAGAGTTCAAAACATCTCTTTCAACTATTTTGTCTTTGTCGGAAACAACCAAGTCAAAAGCCCTCATTCGAAAGCTAAGTAGGTGGAAGCTTTTGGTCGAAAACATGGCATATACTTGCAAAATCATTCTAGGTCTAATCTTAAACCCAAAAACTAAAAGAGTTTGGGATGTATTAATTATTCACCTTAGCTTTGAGATTATAGATGTGAGATTTGATGGTGATTTAGTTGATTTTCTTCCTACTTTTGAATCCTACCTTTAGTCTTGCTTTTGAGAGTAAAAATGATGGCCGGCCTTAGGAAATTTTAGTTTGAATGAAATGAAAATGAACGTGAGTTTCATTCCTAAGAATTTAGGGTATAAACCTTACCTATTTCCCATGTTACCCTTCTCATATCCTAACACATTAACTTAGGCTATTTCATTTCAATTAACATACTAAAATGGCACGACTTCCATTTAATATTCAAATCTCAACCTTTTAATTTTGACATTATTTATTTAATTTACCTAATAAATTATTCTAAATAATGTGATAAAAATATGGGGTGTTACAGTTAATGAGGCCTTTGACGACAAAACTAAAGGCTTATTTGACCTTCCTTTATGAGTGGATTCAACGAGGCCTGTGATGATGACGTTGAAGCCTGTCTCGATGCTTTAGTGAGGACATATTATGGCATGCACTAAAGTCTCACCTGACCTCCCTATAGGAGGTGCTTCAGTGAGGCTTTAATGGCAAGCACCAAAAGCTTAAGGATTTTGATGGCAGGACCTCTTGTTGACTAGCCTTTGGTGGTTGAGGCCTTTGATGGCAAGGACCTCTTATGTTCATGAGCCTTTGATGGTCGAGGCCTTTGATGGATGTGACCTCTTGTGGCCATGAGCCTTTGATGGTTATGTAAATACACTTGTTTTATTCAAAAAAACTTTATTAATGATTGGCTTAACATCTTTTGCAAACTGATTAATTTTTCCATGCCTTAGAAAATTAATGATCATTCCTTCCATGCATCGGCATTGATTGGTATCATGTCCCTTTGCAAGATGTTTGTTATAATGTGACTTTCCATGGTTCCTTTCAACGTTGGGTCTCCTTTTTTCCAAAGGCTAATAGTTAAGCTCATCCTTAGTCAAGGAAATAGATGTTCCTAAGAGAAGTGGTAAAAATGTAATATTTTGGAAGATAGGACTTTGAGATTAGCCCTTTTAGTTGATGTTTAGCTCTCTTGTTACTCACTTTAGGTTCCTTATAAGGGCTAAACTTACTTTTAAGAGAAGTGATTGATACCAAATGAAAATGCTTAATACCAAATGTAAGTTGACTATGCTATAGCATCGTGTAATATAAACAAACTACTTGGGCCGAATAAGTAATAAATAGTAAAAGATGTAAAGTAAATGACACCAAAGAATTTTATACTAGTTCGAACTCCCATTCTACGTCTAGTCCCAGGTTCCTTCTGGAATTAAACTAACAACCCTCACTTAACCCGAAGGAATAGGTTTACACCACCTGAACAACTGAATAGGGCTTCTATCGCTTATGCAACCGAATAGGACATCCACTGCCTGAGAAACCGAATAAGACTTCTTTACAAATAACAAAAGTATCCGACTGTAGTATGCTCTTTAAATAGCACTGATATGTCAATTAAGTACAATCTTCATATAAGCTTCTCCTTTATGATATATAGTGTAATGTGCTTGAGAATTGTGGAAGATAACGTGATCAACAATTAGAGAATGTAAGCAGTTTGATTGTATTTTGAAATTATAGAATAGATAAGAATTCAAGAATAATAAAAAAAGTTTTGATGAGTTGTTTGTTGAATTCTGAAATTTATTTATAGAGATTAAAGAGTTGCAACCATTGTCGAAATCTAACGATGAAAAGAAACAGGTGCAACTATTGGTTTGTAGATGTTTCGCTTTGATGAAGAAAAGTGTCTTTTTATAAAATAGCCATTGAAAGATATTCAGCCGGATGAAATTATAAATTCAGCCATTTGAATTAAACAAATCGTAAACAGCATGGAAATAGGCTATTTTTGGCCTGATTCTGCCGGTTGAATAAACTCATTCAGCCAGTTGAAACTTCATATCAATTTATGAAAAGTGTCAGTATTGGGCCATCTGAATGGTATTATTCAGCCGGCTGAATTCTGTTGTTAAACAAAAGTTACCATAACTCTTTGGATTAGAGAACTTGCTTTCTAAACTAGTGACCCGGGTTCAAGCCCCGCACCACGAAATTTTTGAAAACTTGATTACTCATTTAAAATATGAATGTATATATATGTATATCATTATTAGAAGATTTTAACATTTATAAACTCTAGACATGGTACTCTATGACTAATAATACTTTGTTTTTCACCTTCGTCTTGTCTCTATCGTGTATATCTCATCTTGTATATCTATGTACATACTTTCATCCACTTTTGTACCGTGTATCATCATTTTGAGCGTATTTTTTGTCTCCTTTTGATGCTTATGTACCTGCAAACTAGCTTAGAGATTCTTTGACAAAATTGTGTAGTAGTTGTCATTAAAATCCAATAATTAAGGTTCTGACAGCTTTATGCTTCATTTGTCTTCTAAGATTGTTCGAGCACAGTTTCCTACTTTTTAATGAAAATATAAACGCCCCTTCTTATCACATTTTTTAAGATATCTCCTTAAGCTTTAAGAGGGATTTCCTTTCTTAGTTTAGAGAAGGTGCTACCCTTTATACATTGTCCTTTTAGGGCAAAGATTGGTGGCGGTCCTACACAAAATAATTCAGGCTCCATTTTCAAGATTGTATATGGCTATTTCCTTTTCTTTTCTTCCATAACTTGTAACGCTACAAATCTTAGCACTTGCTCATCTTGAAGTTGAAGATCACTAATAGCTTGAGAGATTGGCAAACATATTTGAGATTCAAAAGATCCTTGTTCTAACAACAAGTAAGGATTAGCTAACATAGCTAAGCAAACTCAATTTATGCAATTAATTGGTGTTGGGAATCAATGGTAGGTTGGCATTGAATGGGATATGCTTAGTAGGGTCAAATTGTCTAAACCCTAAATAGGCAAGCTAAGATAGTTCCAATTAGGATTTTTAATGAAGTCGAGGTTCGTGCCCTCTTGGCAGCGCAAAAAATTTTAACAAATAAATTTTTTTAACTCTAAAAGTACGTAAAGAATATGACAAGTTTAATATGAGGCCTAGTTGAGCCTAACTAAGGTCATCAAATTGAAGTATACATTCATGTTGGCTTCAATTTTAGTCTTTGACGTTATGGAAGTCTCGAGGTGGTATGAAGGTCGACATTCGAGTTAATATGCAAAATAAAGTCAAATCACAAGTTCAAAAGAGATTCGTTATGTTATGTAAGTCACTAGTCCAAGTTAATCAATGTACACTGTCAAAGGAACATGCAAATCCTAATGAAATCAAGCTAAAATTGTTATGTCCATATTTAGTTTCCCAAATCCTAATGCATACTATTGTTCAAGTGCGACAATAGGCAAAATCTTCAATTTAATTTAGGGTATATGAATTTTAAAAAGTAAGAAACGAGAAGAGATAAATTCTTCCCTTCAATGAAGCCTATGGGTCTATATTTATAGTGTTCGGCAAGTGACAAGCCTCGACATCCATTGGATCGGCATTAGCAGCATCGTCAGTCATCAAGTTTGATATTCAATTGACTTCGACATTAACAGCGTCCTTGAATATTAGACCCAGCATTCTTATATCCACATAGCTAAACATGAGCATCGATGCAATAAGGTTGACTCTCAACATCCCTAAACTTGGCACCGATAGTTCCTTCTTCGTCGACCAACTTTTATTAACATCGATGAATTGCAGCATTAGTAGGAGCATCATCAAAATCCCTCTTGGGTGTATTGATGGTACTTAGCACGAATATCTCCCATGACATCTCCGTACCTTGAAACCTCCATCTATTGATGGTTGGCGACATTGAACAATGGTGACGCTGATGACCCTTGATGCCGATGTTTACTAAATGCGGTATTAACTGCACTTTTTAGGTATTGATGACGGCAGTTATCAACATAACATATGTAGACATATGGTGTCTCTTGAACATTTCCATAATAATTAACATTGTAATAACATTGTGGTCGACTAAGCCTGTGGCTCGGACGGCTTTTCCGCATCGAAAACACTACCTTGGTAACATTTATAACTTAAATTTCTCTTTACAAAACCGTTTCAATGAGCAGTGATGTTGGGATGGAGAATTCCATTGCTACTTTACAACTCTGATCACTAGCAGCATTGGGAATAGTTAACTTTGGAAGTGTCCATATTGATAGGATATGACTTCATTTAGCATGGCTTTGGAAATCATATGCGTCGATGTCAATCATACAATTATTCGGCAGTTGCCATAACTCATGGAAGATGACTTTCTCACTTTATAGTTCTAGGCTTTATTAGAATTAATGTACTTTATGTTATGTCGCTATCATTTGAGATTATTTCTTTGAATATCTCTGATGATAATGTTAACAGTAACACTTACTAGGAGGAGAAAATGTTCCATTAATATTAGAGAAGCGTATGATAAAGAAGAATTGAGTTTCACATCCCCTCATTTTGTTAATGCTCTCGGAAATCATTCTTTTTGGATAGGGATGGATTTGAGATAATTGATGACCTTGTTATTCACCAACCTTAGCAAAATCAGTTATGTAATGGAGAATTTCAACACTAAGAGATGGGAGTCGTACCTTCCAAGCTAAGACTTCCAAGAAGGTCAAATATGTATAACCATTTGGCAAAAAATGGATCGGTGTAATATTTAAATGCTCCAAATATCTTAAGAGAAAACTGGAAAAGAAAGGTAGCTCGTATGCCAGACATATATGGGAGTGAAAGCAAAGTACCCTTCTAGTGGGCTATAAATGTTGTCTATGGGACTAGTAGGGATGGCTTCAACCCTAGTGATTTGAAATTGCTCAAGTAGAGTCCACTTTAGCATGAGTTTTTATATATAATGGATTTCAAATAATATCTCCCTTCTTGCTAGCTGAAATTGAAGGTTTTGACCTCCTACTAGGCCTTTTATTGGACTTATTGCTGCACCATTAACTTTCCATTTTTCGACTAAGTGATACTATTCCAAGCTTAAGAAATTATCATGATTCATGTTATAAAATAAAGTTAGTACATATTAAGTCTAGAGTTGTTGCTTAGACAATCTATCGCTAAAGCGATGAGGAATATGTTAGTTGTTGGGTAAAAACTCTCAAATGACAAATGCCAAATTCATTAGTAAACTTAAATTTCAATCTTAATAATACAAAACCATAGAGAAGATATATAGGAGATATATGTGAATAGATATGTAAGACCATTAAGTCCACATCGACTACGATGTGTAACTTTATTATAAAAAATTAATGATCAACATAACCATGACTAATGTTAAAGTACTAATGTCATCGATAATAAGGAGTAGCGGCGACGTGAGTTGGAAGCATAATAATTGGTAAAATAATGAAATATGTTAAAAGTAGTGATGTGAAGGTGATTTGAAAGGAGCGATGCGAAGGTGATCGATATGAACCAAATTGCCCACCGAAGAACTTCAATTCGTGTCCATCATAACTTGCAATCCACAAGTCCAAATGTTATGAAATTTTCATTGGAGCTTACAAACAACTTAAGGAAGGTTCATTCCATGCTCCGACTCGATTGGATTAAATCTTGTTCGATATGAAATTCGTTCGTGTCAATCATGGACCGAGCCGAAACTTCATGGGATCGATAGCGTGGGCCCACCCACATGCCAGAATAAGTCTCCCGAGATCTGAGCGAAATATCAGCCTCCTATCGCTATAAATAGATCCCATGGGCCTATAGAAGAGGGATCTTTTGGCTCTCGGATGTCCAGACTCTGCCTAATCCAACTTTGCACTCCTTAGCTGCTGTTATACTATAATTTTAGAACTGTAATTCACTGTAATCCATTGTAATCAAATGTAATCATCAAGTAAACATCAATAAAATCATCAAACTTCATAGTGGACGTGGGCAATACGCCAAACCACTCTAAATTACTGTGTTTCTACGCATTTTCATATCTGTTTTTGGAGTGTTTGTTAGATAATCCTTATTTTACATTTTTATTCTTCACTTTTATCTCTTCAAATATTTTCGAAGAGTGTTGTGCTCATTTTTGGTACAAACACTTCGGTGCTTTCACTGACAGAACACAGCTTTTCTCCTGCTCTTTGGATCTGCTATCGATACTAGATTGCACAAATCCAAGAAGAAGATCCAGATCTCATATTCAGAATCCTTCCAACCTATTCATATTTGCATAAAATCTAGGAAAGGACTTTACTAATTGTCATGGTTAGCACAAGGACCGCCTCTACTGCTGCAGACCAACACGGATGTGATAGACAGAATCTCGCGCAATTGCCTCCATCCAACTGGAATGCCGTCGGACCTTCAGATCCATCAGGCCCAATTACCAGACAAGAGTTCCAGATGCTACTTCAAGACTTGACCCAGACTCGACACAAACTGACTGAACAACTGCGCGCCAACGCTGACTTGACCAACCACTAGAATCGCCAAAGGCGTAGAAGATCCAAAAGAGATCATGCCTCTTACTCATCAACTGAGAATTCAGCCTCGTCTGACTATCATCATCGGTCTACACATCCCCGGCTAGACGGGAGTTACACACAAGCCACCGGACATCAACCTACAACGACCGTTGGACAACTGAGAGTTGGTCCACCGACTAGCTTACAGATCGGGCCCTCCACCTGGGGAGCTACCGTTCCTCACTACACCACAGACAACTACGCTACCACCGTTGTTATTGAACCAGGGGTTGATGCCCGAAATCAGCCAGATCCGAACCGTCATCTGCATGGATGTACTCCTGATCCATATGTCCTTAAAACTTTGAATCAAGGAGGCGAGACATGGACCATCGATAGCACCCAGTCCAGCTTCGCATTTTGGAACCCAACCACACCTTGGCTGAACACACGTAAAATGTACAAAAGCTAGACATTCCCATTATGATTCGGCAGATGATTCGAGAATGCCAAGGCATCACAAATGACGACTAGGGAATCTCTCAGAGACATACTCCATTTACAGATGAGATACTTTATGCTGAACCTCCTCGACGATTCAGAATGCCGCCTCTACCAGTCTATGAAGGAAATTCTAATCCGAATCAACATATCCCAATTATGAATGGCTAATCAATGCTACAAGAGCTGATGATGAAGTGAAATGCGGTAGTTTTCCTATTCTTTAAGGGGAATTGCTACTATGTGGTTCACACGATTGCCACCTCGGTCCATTTCTTCCTTCGACCAATTGGCCACTAAATTTATAGAGTAATTCTGAATGCATGTTGCGAGGCCAAATGATGTTAACACTCTATCTAGTGTCAAGCAAGCTCCTGAAGGGACACTCAGACGCTGCATAGAGAGATTTTATGTTGTGTGTGCAGAGATAAGTAATCCCATTGACAAATCATTCTTGATGGCACTGACCAAGGGGATTGATCCGGATTCCGAGTTTGGAAATTGGTTGGTTGGGAAGCCTTCCGCGTCATTGGACCGTTTCTACTCTAAGGCAGCCTAATTCCTGAGAAGGGAAGACGTGAAACAGACTAGGAAGCAGGATGACGCTGGGTCCAGTGTGGAAGGGATACGAAGTGATGTTCCAGTTAAGCAATCGGAGGAGAGTTTTGGAAAAATTCATTTAAATATACAAAACAAGCAGACTTAGCAGAGGAATAATGGAAATCAAAACAAAATGCTAGATCAAAACCGTGGTCCGCGGCGTAGGGTTCCAATGTTCGATAGTTACACTCCATTGAATATGTCGCTAGAGAATGTATATCTACAAACCTGCAATACTATGAAGTACAAGAATCCTGCTCCAAAGCCATCATCGGAGAGGCAGATCTGAACGGGAAAATTTTGTAGGTTTCATGAAAGTTATAGCCATAATACAAATGAATGCCAACATTTGCAGGATCACATTAAGAAGTTGATTAGAGACCGAAAGTTGGATCAGTTTGTGCAGACGCCGCAATCAGGAGGTGCGATCCCATCAACTCAGAATTGCGTACCAAACTAATAAAGACAGGAGGAACCCACTCGTACCAGCGGGAGGTTGTTAATAAATACAATAGGTTGTAGCCCCATCCAGCAGACCGAAGCTGGAGGGAAATGGAGTCGCATTCCAGCTCTATCAGGCATGAGAATTTCGAGTGTTGCAGTAGTTGTGATAATGGGGCTCCGGCCAAACAATAGAAGACAATGATCGATGACATCGTGTTTCAAAACAGAGACGTTGATAAGTTCGAAGCCCCCACTATCGATCCACTTGTCATATCTGCTCAAGTAGGTCTTTCTTAGATAAAGAGGATCTTGGTTGACAGTGGAAGCTCCATGAATATTTTGTTTAAGCGAGCTTATGATCTGACGAAATTGGAAGCGAAAGATTTGAAACCCTACCAATCTCGAATCAACGTCTTCAATGGGAGTGCTACATGCCCACTAGAGTGGTGGAACTGCCAATGGTGTTGGGAGTTGGAGAATGCTGGAGAGTCTGCATATCGTAGTTTTTTGTTTTGGATATCCCTTATAATGCTATCTTAGGCCGACTGGCCCTTGCTGAATTCAGGGCAGCAATTGCCCCATGGTGCTTGACTCTGAAATTCCCCACCGATCATGGGGTTGGAGTCGTTTGAGGAGATCAGGCTGCCGAACGAGCCTGTTATGTTGCTGAGCTGCGTGGGGTGTAGTGAAAAGAGAAAGGAAAGGGCGTAGAGGAATCTCTCTGCGTCCGTTGAGCTGATAATTGACAATTGGTGCTTGGGCCCATGCCCGGGCACCCCAACCAATTCTGATAGGACTTTGACCCGAGAGACACTGAAAGTGAAGATGAGACTAAAGATAGTCAAGCTTCCCAGACCGGACTAATGATCGATGTCCTGGTCGACGATGATGATGATTCAAAGATGATAAAGATTGGATCTCAGTAAAGCCAATAGACGCAACAGGAAATGGTTGAATTTTTCCGGGCGAATCTTGACGTATTCGCCTGGACGCATTTTGACATGTATGGGATCTCGTCGGAAATCGCGAGCCATACCTTGATTATTGACCCACGATGTATCCCGATCAAGTAGTAAAGGTGTGGTATGGATCCGAAGAGATCTGCCGCCCTTAAAGAAGAGGTTGATAAGTTGAAGTCAAATGGGTTTATCCAGGATGCATTATACCCGGAGTGGGTTTCCAATCCTGTACTTATCCAAAAGCCAAATGGAAAATGGAGGACGTGTGTTGATTACTCTGACTTAAACAAAGCTTGTCTGAAAGACAGTTTTCCACTTCCCCAAATTGATCAACTCATAGATTCAACGACTGGCAAGAGTTATTATCTTTTATGGATCCTTATTCCGGATAGAACCTGTTACCCATGCACTTACCCAACCAAGAGCATGCCAGCTTTATGATCGATCTAGGACTCTATGCTATAGTGTCATGACCTTCGAACTTAAGAATGCCGGGGCAACTTAACAACGACTAATCAACTGAATGTTTGCCAACTAGACCGAAAAAACCATGGAAGTATATGTGGATGACATGCTGGTGAAGTTTCGATTCTCCATTGATCATGTAAGAGACTTGGAATCAATATTCAACATCCTTCGAGGATACAAGATGAAGCTCAATCCATTGAAATGTCATTTTGGAGTCGCATCCGGAAAATTCTTTGGGTTCATCATCAACGCTCGAGTAATCATGGAAAATCCTGAAATGATTTAGGCAATCAGAAATCTCCAAACTCCGAGAACCATAAAGAAAGTTCAGAGCCTCAATGGGAAGGTAGCAGCATTGAGCAGGTTCATTTCAAAGTCCACCGAAAAGTGCATTCCCTTCTTCGATCTAATCCGAAAAAGAAAACGAAACTTTGAATGGACCACGGAATGTGAAGATGCATTCAAAGCACTAATTCAATATCTCTCCACTCTGCCGCTTTTGTCAAAGCCCATCGATCATGAGCAATTGTACCTTTACCTGAGGGTATCGGAAAATGAGATCAGTGCTGCCTTAGTTTCGGAGGAAGACCGAGTGCGGAAACCGGTCTATTATGTTAGTAACCGGTTAACCTTCGCTGAAAAAAATTATTCGAGTCTAGAGAAATTGGCTTATTGCCTAGTTATTTCCTCAAGGAAGCTCCATCCATAATTCCAGGCTCATCCCATCACTATTCATACCGATCAGCCATAACGACATGTCTTCACGTGGCCTGAGACATCTGGTAGGTTACTCAGATGGAACATTGAACTGAGCTAGTTCAAAATTACCTATACTCCGAGGTGAGTTATTCAAGGACAAGTCCTGGCAGATTTATAGCTGAATTTACCATTCCAGAGGACTTGCCCGAGACCAGTAAATCTCCGAATACATCTGGAAGCTACATACTGATGGTGCATCTAACAATCGGTGCTCGGGTGTTGGAGTAGTACTTGAAACCCTCGATGGCCGATCCATATGTTATGCCCTGAAATTTGATTTTCATGCGACTAATAATGAGGCTGAATACGAAGCCTTGTTTGCTGTATTGAAACTCGCTCACTATTTGAGAATTATTGCTGTGGAAGTCTATCGTGATTCACAATTAGTTGTGTGTGAAGTTCGGGGTGAATATGCAGTTAAAGATCGAAGATTGGCTACTTATCTAGCTCGAGTCCATGAAATGCTAAATCAGTTTGATTATTATGCCATCTTCTACATACACCATGAGTGCAACCAAAAGGCTGATTCATTGGCGAAGTTAGCAAGTATAGGCGAAGCCCAGCAAATGGGACTCATTCTTGTCGAAACGTTATCCTCCTCGAGCATTGATCGGATGGAGATAGATTATATATTTGAAATCTCTCGCAGTAAGGAGTCGTGGATGACTCCGTACCGAAATTACATCGAGCATGGACTACTGCCTGAGCGTAGAAGTGAGAAGAGACAAATTCTTCGAAAAGCTTCGTGGCTCATCATTCAGAATGGAGTCATGTAAAGAAGAGGATATTTCGTTCCTCTCCTCCGATGTATCACACACGATGAAATTTAACGAGTGTTTCATATTGTACACGAAGGAGAATGTGGAAATCACACCGGGAGGCAAGCTCTCACTAAGAAATATTCTGATACGGATATTATTGGCCAACTGTAAGCCATGATGCGACAGACTATGCCAGGAAGTGTGATAGATGTCAAAAACATGCTCGGATTCCTAGAGCCCCACATATTGAGATAACCTAAATGGTCAGTCTATGGCCGTTTGCGGTATGGGGAATTGATATCATTGGCTCTCTTCCTCTAGCCAAAGGTGGTGCAAAGTATGCCATCATCGTTGTTGATTACTTTACCAAGTAGGCCGAAGCTGAACCTCTCGCAACAATCATGACGAAGAAGGTGGTCAACTTTGTAGTTCGCAACATCGTCTGCTAATTTCGTCTCTCGAATACCATCATCACTGATAACGGAGTCCAGTTTGACAGTGTTGAATTCAAGGATTTCTTTCAACGATTCCATATCTATAAGAAATTCTCTGCAGTTGCATGCCCTCAAGCGAATGTCCAGGTTGAAGTTGTTAATAAGGTTATCAAGTCTATTATAAAGAAGCGACTGGAAAAGGCCGGAGGCAAGTGGAGTGAGGAACTTCCTTTGGCTTTATGAGCTTACCGGACAAGCCATGACCGAACACACTCCATTCTCCCTATCTTATGGTTTAGAAGCCGTTATCCCAGTCGAAATAGAAGTGGCTTCTCATCGTGTGACTTGCTATGATCCGAAGACAAATGCCATATTACTTGATGAATCCTTGGATTTGTTAGATGTGAAGGGTGAAGAGGCTGATTTGAGGGCAGCCGCATATCGAAGCCAAGTCCCCCGATTATACAATGCCAAGGTCCGTCCATGAACCTTCGAAATTGGCAATCTTGTCTTCAAGAGAATTTATCTATTTCCTTCACACATGAAACCAACTTGAGAAGGACCATATGTGATTGAATGAAAACTCAAAGATGGCACGTTTAATTTATTGACCGTTGACGGTCTTACTTTGTCGAGATCCTAGAATAGCGAGAGTCTCAATCGCTACCACATATGACATGCTTTATTCATTTAGTCTATTTCTCATTTTCAATTTGTCTCTGCATTTCGAGAATTTTATTTGTAATAAGGCAACTGACTTTTCCATATTTTCTTATTTCAGCAATGAAATTTCATTTCTTTAAGCCAGAGTAGTGATTTATTGAACGTGACGTACAACCATCACGATGTACGAAGAGCTAAATTCCATCATATGATGTAATTTATTCAAATAAGGAGTGACTATGACACGACCGACCACTCGCTAAGAGAAACCCAAGCTCGGGGGCAAGTCACTACACTAAAGTCAAAAAAGGATTGATACACGACAATCCTTTAACTAACTCCAAACTCCCATAGTGCGAGTTGGAATATAAACTTATAAATGCTGTTCTGAAGAGGGTGGACCCATCCACCTAACGACTTCAATCATTTCCTAACCAAGTTCAAGGAGGACAAGTCCGTCCATCTAACGACCTAACTTGTTATCTCGGGGTGGATGCGAATCGACCATCCACGATCCCGATAAATCCATCATTCCTAGAGTGCGAACGAAATTGTAAAAGCCTAAACAGATGTGACTGACCATATGTCGGCCAACTCCAAATTCCCAAAGTGCGAATTAGAGTATAAACACCCACTCTAAATTCCCAGAGTGTGGATTGGAGTATAAACATCAACTCTAGTTTCCTGGAGTGTGAACTAAAGTATAAACACCAAATCCAAATTCTCGGAGCGCGAACTGGAGTACAAACGTCGATTATCTACGAATTCCCAAAGTGCAAACTAGGTTATCGATTGCAAATAACTATGAGCCCAAAGAGTGCGGTTGGAGTATAAACACAACTCGAGTGCGAACGACCACCCATAAACTAACTTATGTCCCTAGAGTGTGAACACATTCTTGAAACTTAAATAGGCATAATTGACCACCAAAGTAAAAGTACAAATCCCTGGAAAGCATATGTTATCATTATTAAGTGAGCGAGTAGGATTCGACCACTCGACACGCGCCGGTGATAACATGGTTTCGACGATGTTAAGCCCAGAGAAATGAAGACAAAATGTAGTCGCTAGTTAATTTTTACAACTCATCCGCAAAGTTCGGGGAAGGGCTTAAGTGTCAACCATCAATTGAAGCAGTGCAATATCAAAGTTCAACATAATCTCCAGTTATGGCTCATGTCTGTGACTTTTGGACTTAGCAAATGAAAACAAATTTGACTCAAAGGTTGAAACTCTACAAGTGCACTGGATTGAAATTCAAACATTGGAACACTTAAGCATAAAAGACGGTAATAGATTCAAAGCCAAAAAAAATTTCATTTCAACTAACTGTAAATGAAGTTAATGTACAAATTTTCCAAAATTCCTACTAGCGGGGGTCGAACCTGCATTTATACACGGCCTACGAAAGGAAAGCAAAAAAATTTCCATCTACCAAAAATGTGCCAAAGAGGCCTATATACTCCCTTTTCTTTTACGTCTTCCTCTTCGGTGTGGATCCGTTGGAGCTGTTAATGATTTTTCGCTTCAAGCTCATACCTTTTGGAGGACGGTCTCTAGGCGGGAGCATGATCTCAACATTCTCCCCCGAACTCGAATGTACTGGAATACTTTCTACAGGTGGAGTCGGAGGGGTCGGATCTACCATAAGGAGTAGAATAGGCACATTGGTATCATGGATTATACCACTAGGTGATGTCATTCTTAGCGGAGCCGGGTCAAACACTACCATTCCACCTCCAAAACTATCACCATGTGTCGCTGCATCCATTTCGGCATTGATTTCGGCCAAGATTTCTTCTTCGCAAATCGATTGAGCTTCATTGGGGGTAGCGGTGGTCTGCATTGAAGAGCTGGAAGCAGGCGCGAGTCCACTTATGACAAATGGTAAGTCCACAAAAGGGTCACTATGTCGACCGAGGAGTTCATTCGTCATCTGCTCGTCGAAAGAAAGTGTGCTTCCCTGCGTTCCATCGATCGGCGCAGTCATTGTTGTGGTAGTCGTTTCTGTAATAATGCCCTCCTGCACTTGGTGTAATTCTTGGGTTGCAGGAGGCGCTATCAGTGTAACTCCAGTCACAGGACAATAAATAAGAGAGACTGTTAGTAAACGCTTTAAGACAAGCTATTTATTTCAAACGCACATGAGAAATGTTCAGAGTACCTTCCTCCGCATGGCTTGCGATGACTGAGCGGCTTTGGAGGTGTGCTCTTTAATAGGGGATAGCTGCGGTTGTTTTGGATTATAAGCAGGGATAGACTGGGGCTCAACCGTTGGTACAGGCTGAGATTTAGGTGGAGCAGTAATCTCAAGGCTCATAGTGTGATGCTCGACACCTGAGCCTTCCCCAATCTCCTGGTGTTGGGTGATGAGTTTCTCCCTTTCATAAGAAATCATTGGCTCGTGGAGAATCTTCCTTTCCATCTTCGGTCAGCACGCAATTTTCGAACTAGAACTCATCGAATGATTCACCCAAATGCATAGCCTTCTCCTCCTCGACAAACTAGCTCCAAGCATTATAGAGATGTGTCGAATAATTGTCGAGCCATGCCAAATTTCTATGTTTCAACACATTAGCTTTGTAGTTGATGAGAAGATCTTTTATATCAGCTTCCAATCAGGATTCTGCCATCCGAACCTTCTCCTGCACCTCAGCCTCCACCGCATGGACATTCTCCACGGCCGCATCCCATTCACCTTGGAGCACTACATCTTGATCGCATGCCTCCTATGCTGCGGTGTTGGTGTCATCCCTCTCTTTAATGATCAAAGAAAGTTTGGACTTGAGCTCATTAAGCTCTTTGAGGGCCTTATCCCACTCGGTAGTGACAGTAGTGTTCCTATAGCCCATTTCCTCCACCAAGACGTAATGTGATTGCCGCATCCTCTCCATGGCCGAGTTGGCCTCGTCAACTTTTATAAGGGCTTCCATTTTGGATTTTCGAGAGGACTTAGCTTAAGTATTGAGCACCTGGATGATACGGTCCTCCTGAGCAATCTCCTTCTCTAACTACTCAATCAGAGCCCCCGCTCAAAGGCCACCTTCGATGCTTTTTTTGCGGCTTTCCCCACTCCTTGTATTGAAAGCAAATGTCGTGGATGTAGTCAAGCATCGTGTTCTCAGCCTGCGCTGGAATTCACTTTAAGTGCGGGGGAAAAATATAACCGTCGAAGTAGATATCTAGAAAATCCTTCATCAATAGGGCAATTTTAATCGCTCCTTCCCTTATGGCTTCAGTAGGGACCTACTCTGCAATTATGGGGGCCACTGTTTCAGTTCTATGATGTTGAGTTTCATGCCTTGAAGCATGAGAATACGACTTGTGTTGCGAAGTTTTCAGAGGATGTGAGACGTAAACAAGAGGCTGAGTAAGGTTTCTAGGAGGGGAGAATGAGATTGGAACCAATGCCTGTACTCCATATCTCTATCGTGTCGCTCCTAACTTGAGTACACACGGTCGTAATTCCTATCTGACTCTCTCCCACGCAGCTCAAAATATGTACAAGATCGAGAGCTTTTCGAAGACTCCCTAACTTTGAGCCTCAACCAGACAATGTATCTACAAAGTAAAAGAAGAACAGAGTTAATAATCTTCCAAAGTAAGACAATTACGGTCAGGAATTGTGTAGTTGTGAAGTGTGTATGTATTTGAAACCCCCTAACCAACTAGAAACGTCAGCAACACTAGTTGGAAGAGACTCGCTAAAGTCTAAAGCCAGCTGAAGCTCCTTTAATCCGGTATCTGTAGGATCTAGATTAACCCTAGAGGGGGGGGGGGTGAATAGGGTTATAGCAAATTTTTCCGAATTAAACACAGAAGCAAACTGCAGAAATAAATATGCTGAAAAATAAATCACACACAAAATTTACCCAGCTTCGGCAACCCCTGCCTACTGCTGCATTCCCAGATTTCTATTAGAATTAAACAGTTTCCCGCTTACAAACACTCTAACAGACTTGCAAACCCTGCTACCGCCTATAGAGTTTTGCAAACTCGCAAACCCTGCTAACTGGACTAACTCTAACTAGACAATCTGACAACACCTAAACCCTAGGTGATGATTTACCATGTTTTGTTTTGAAAAGAACAGACAAATAAAAAAAAATTATAAGAGCAAGCACTAAATTTAAAAACAATTTAAATTATCTTGCCCTTAAATAAAAATAAAAATAAAATAAAACAAAATACCCTAACCCAAAACAAACGCGGTCACTTCCCTCTTATCTTATTTCACCCGGTCCTTTTTCTTTTGTTTGTGAAAAAAAAAGGCGGCCCTCTGTTTATTCGATCTGAATTAGGGCTTCTGTTTCTTTCTCGAATTGGGGCTTCGGCTTCTTTCTGATGATTGATTAAGCTCTTGCTTGTCCTCTGATGATTTATGCTTGTTGCTAGCTCGTTCTCTGTTGATCGAGTTGTTGATGGTTCGGTATGTAATTTCTTTTGTTGCTTGTTTGATTGCTTGCTTTTTAACTCGATTGTTCTGTGTTCTATGATGATCTCTTGGGGTTTATTTATAGGGTTGAAACCCTAATAACCACTGTCAGATTTGATTTCTACACGTCGTTGATAATTTCCCTGAATTTGTTCTGGATTTGGAGTATTCCTTTCTTGATTTAATTTTGAATTATTGCTGTCCATATTTGTTTTCGAATTAATTAATTCGAAACTTTCTTCCTATATTTGTTGTCTCGGCCCCTATTTGAATTAACACTGACCATATATGTGTTCGAGAATTTTGATGCAGAGATTTCTTTCCAAATTAGATTTCTTTGACTCAATTAAAACCCGATGTTTATTTTATTTTATTTTAAATTCAACCCCATTTTTTTTCTTTGACTTTGGACATGTTTGCATAACTGTTGAGCTCACTGTGTCTACTGACCATCTTCTCTGTTGTTCATGTAGCTGCATTTGGTCTCGAGTTTCACTGTTGCATTTGTTCATGTAGCTCACTGTGTTGCATTGTACTGCCCTTGTGTTGCTCACCATGTTGCATACATGTTTTTTTATGCTTTGTGACATTCGGGTTTGTTGTGTACTTGTCTACTGCAGTTTCATTGTGACTTGACTGTGTTGTTTTGTCTCTGCCCAGTTGATGTTCTGTTCATGTGTGTCTGGTCGAGTTCATTCAATTCATTGATCCTTGTACATGTTGTACTGTTTGGTCTTTGTTTGCTTGGTAGCATTTTGTGGTCCTTCATGATGTGTTTGCTGTTGCACTCGGTGTTTGTAGCTTGCCACTGACTTCTTTGTAGTTGCACTGCACTTTGGCTTCACTGTGTTTGTTGTTGCGGTGATTTGTCTGACCTCGTATGCTTCAAGTTGCCTTGAGTTGAACCTATCTTGGGTTTGACCTTGTTTGTGATTTTTTTGCATTGTGCTCTGTTGTTGTATTTGCATTGAGTCACTGATTTTTGGTCGAGACTTTGTTTGTTGCAGTATGTCACTGCATTTGGTCTGAGTCACTTGTATCCATTCTCGAGTTGCACACTTTGATTTGCTACTGCTTCACCTTTGCTTGTACTTGTGTTCTGGTCATTGCTTTGTTGTGTAGCTGCTATGCAGTTGCTATGCATCACTATATATATACACTCTCTGTTTTGATTTTCATTGGTGCAGTTTCCATATTTTGTGTATCTTGATGTTGTATACACTTTTTCATGCTGCTGTGATGCAGTTTCCTTCACTGTTGTGTCTTCGGGAGTTTACACTGCTTCATGTTGAATTCATTGAAGTATTGATTGCTTTTGTTGATAACGCACACGAGTTGGCGAGGCAGTGCACATGTGTATAAATGTACACGTGTGTATTGCAGCCACTCACGATTACCTGTAAGAACACTGATATGCACAGATATTACACAATCAAAGATGATGACAATAACCCATGTATCTGAGACACAAACAAATTTCTATTTTTGCAAATTCAAATTTGTTTGTTTTCAGATTACTGTTGTAGTTGCTAATTATACAGGCACACAGGAAATAGGACAAGAAGTGGAGCTGGATAATGCAGATAGATGCAGATGTGCAGACAGAGTGAAAAACTGAGTGTTGAGTGTTGTAGTGAGAAATGTAAAATGTATGTACTGGTGTATGTTTATATAGAGAGAGCTGAAAACTTTGTATTGTTTAAGTGTTGTAATAAAATATTATATTGAATAAAAAATACTGGTTGAATTATATAAATTCTGTGCAATGGTATAATTATTCAATATGAATATTTCTTCCTTTCTGTATATAGTCCAAACTACAAACACATATATATATTGATATATATTTTGTTATCATCAAACAAAAAATCACATCAAACAATCTCCCCCTTTTGATGATGACAAACATATATATTAAAGATTTTGAAATGCTAATACATGTGTTTGAGTATGAAATGTTTAGCTCCCCCTATTTGAATGCTCCCCCTACAACCAAGACCACTCCCTATTTAGAAGATAACAAAAATTACTGATAAATAAAAGAACTAAGGAAAATTATCTAACAACATTAAACAAATATTTTTGAAGTATTCCAAAAAATATTTACTTCCTTATCAAAATCTAGTTCTTTTCTCCCCCTTTTGGCATTATCAAAAGACTGACAAAAAAACAATGGAACAGTAGGAACAAAAAAAATAATATATCATAACGGGATAACAACTTCCACATTGTAGAGAATGGATCGATGATCGGTTTAAGAAGAGAGATATTTTAACATTAATTTGACATTTAAGCACAAAAAAAAACAAAAAAAATAAGCACTTACTAACCACGCATAACCATAAGGACTTTTAAATGGGATTAGCAGTTACTTATTAGTCTAAGCATCCGGGCTTTTAAGTGAGACCAGAATACTTAGTTACCATACTCCATCCATGCATAACCATAAGGACTTTTAAATGAGAATGGAGTAATGATAAAAATAATTCACTCACATGCTCCATCCATGCATAACCATAAGGACGTTTAATTGAGAATGGATGCATGAGAGTTATTATTATTTATTATTATAACTTTTTTTTTATTTATTTAAAAATAATTCACTCTTCTTATTTTACAAAACCATTATGAACGATAGAAAGATGGTAGAAATAGAAATGATCGTGGAATAAGTTGCCAAGTTAATTATATTATGTAATATCCAGTACTGAATACCATATTCGAATCAATCTTTGGATAATATCCAAAACTGGTTTGAATCCTAGAAATTTAAGTTGAAAGTATATATCCAAGAATATTTCAACAAAGAAAATGAAAAATGGTTAGTCAATTTCTATAATCCCCAAATCCAAACGTAATCTGGAAAATCTTTCTTCTGGGAGGGGTTTTGTGAAAATATTAGCAAGTTGAGTCTCAGTTGAAATATGTTCAATGCAAATGTCTTCCTTAGCAATGTGATCTCTAAGAAAGTGGTGACTCACATCAATGTGTTTTGTGCGTGAATGATGAACAGGATTATTTGATAAGTCTATTGCACTTTTACTGTCACATTTTAATGGAACTTGTTTATAAACTAAGCCAAAATCAGAAAGAGTTTGCATCATCCATAAAATTTGAGCACAACAACTCCCTAATGCAATATATTCTACTTCAGTGGTGGATAATGCAACACAGTTCTGTTTTCGACTTGACCATGAAACTAACAAGTGTCCTAGCATAAAGCATGTTCCACTAGTGCTTTTCCTGTCAACCAATGAACCAGCATAATCAGCATCAGAATAGCCAACTAAATCAAAATTTTCACAAGAAGGATACCATAACCCAAGTTTGTTTGTGTGTGAAAGATATCTCAAAATTCGTTTAGTGGCTTTCAAATGAGATTCTTTAGGATTAGATTGAAAACGTGCACACAGACACACAGCAAACATAATATCAGGTCTAGAAGCAGTAAGATAGAGAAGTGAACCAATTATCCCTCGATATTTCTTCTGATCAACAGCACTTCCTTTCTCGTCTTTGTCCAACTTTGTTGATGAGCTCATAGGAGTTCTCAATGGTTTGGAGTTCTCAACTCCAAATTTCTTCAACAGTTCCAACACATACTTGGATTGTGAAATGAAAATGCCATCACTGCTTTGCTTGATTTGAAATCCAAGAAAATATTTCAATTCTCCAACCAAGCTCATCTCAAATTTAGCCTGCGTGACTTGTTCAAATTTCTCGCACAAGAGTTCATTAGTAGCGCCATAAATGATATCATCTACATAAATCTGAACAATCAAAAAATCACTTCCTTTATGTAATAGAAACAGTGTCGTGTCAGCACTCCCCTTTTTAAAGCCATTTTCCAAAAGATATGTACAAAGGCAGTCATACCAAGCTCTAGGAGCTTGCTTAAGACCATATAATGCTTTTTCAAGTTTATACACATGATTTGGAAAATCGTGATTTTCCAAACCGGGGGGTTGTTCAACAAAAACCTCTTCTTTCAAATCACCATTTAGAAAAGCACTTTTTACATCCATTTGTTTAAGTTTGAAACCTTTATAACAAGCAAAGCTTAGCAAAATCCTAATGGCTTCTAACCTAGCAACTGGAGCAAATGTTTCATCAAAATCTATGCCTTCTATTTGGTTATATCCTTTTGCGACCAACCTAGCTTTGTTTCTAATTACATTTCCTGATTCATCAAGTTTGTTTTTGAACACCCATTTAGTTCCTACAATTGGATAGTCATTTGGCCTAGGAACTAATTTCCAAACTTTATTTCTCTCAAATTGATTAAGTTCATCTTGCATTGCTAGAATCCAACTTTCATCATTAAGAGCCATTTCAACAGAATCAGGTTCAATTTCACAAATAAAACCACTATGACAACAAAGCGCACACAAATTTTTATCAAATGAAGAGCGAGTGCGTATACCTTCCGTAGGATCTCCTATAACCAATTCAGGAGGATGATTGGATTTGAACTTCAATCTATCAGCATCAACAGTCCTACTTTCATCTTTCTCACTAGATGTCCCTTCTTTAATGCCTTCATGATCTACCCCATCATCAACCGTTTTTCAGTCGTCCTTTCCAGATCAGATTCATCAAATTTCACATTGATTGATTCAACAATTGTCTTTGTTCGTTTGTTGTATATCCTGTAAGCCTTGCTCCTGGTTGAATAGCCCATGAAAATTCCCTCATCGGCCTTTGATTCAAATTTTCCAAGTTGATCACCTGTGTTAAGAATGAAACAAGGGCATCCAAAAACATGAAAGTAAGAGATGTTAGGTTTCCTTTCATGCCACACTTCATAAGACGTTTTGCCAAGTATTGGTCTAATCATTACTCTATTCATTACGTAGCACGAAGTATTCACCGCCTCTGCCCAAAAGGTTAGAGGTAGTTTATACTCACTCAACATGGATCTAGCCAATTCTTGCAATGTACGATTTTTCCTTTCAACCACCCCATTTTGTTGAGGTGTTCGTGGAGCAGAAAATTCATGTTTTAAACCATTTTCTTCACAAAAGTTTTCAAATTCCGAATTTTCAAATTCGCCTCCATGATCACTTCTTAAAGTTTTAATTGAAACTCCTTTTTCATTTTGAACAAGTTTAGCAAATTTTGAAAAATAATCAAAAGATTCAGAATTTTTGGCTAAGAAATAAACCCATGTAAATCTAGAATAATCGTCAACCAATACATAACAATAACGTTTTCCATTCAAGCTAGCAATTTCATTTGGTCCAAATAAGTCCATATGAATTAATTCGAGGACCCTTGATGTGCTAACAATGTTTTTAGGGCGAAATGATGATCGACTAAGCTTGCCCAAGTAACATGCTTTACACACTTTGTTATCTTTAAATTTCTGATGTGGTAACCCTCTGACTAATTCTTTTGTTTCAAGATTTTTTAAGAGACTCATGCTAGCATGTCCAAGTCTCCTATACCATAAAGATGCCTCTTCGTCAGTGGCTACCAAACATCTGGAAAGATTTAGATTGTCAAACGAAAGCGAGTAAACATTTCCTTTTCTTTTGCCCATAAAAACTATGTTATTAGAAGTTTTATCAATGATCTTGCAAGTATCACTATCAAAAACCACACTCATAACTTTGTCACATAGTTGGCTAATAGAAATGAGATTGTGATGCAAATTATCAACGTATAAAACATTAGTCAAGGAAAAAGTACCGTTACTTACTTTACCTTTCCCAATAATCTTACACTTGCTATTGTCTCCCATGATCACATTTCCACCTCTAAAATTCTCTAGGCTAAGGAACTTAGATTTATCACCTGTCATATGTCTAGAACAACCTGAATCTAGAAACCATTCTTGTTGCTCCTTAGCCCGCCAACAGACCTACATAAAGAGAGAGGAGGATGACCTAGAGAAACTCTTAGGTCCAATGATATTAGTAACTGAAGCATTGTGAACAAACAATCCCTTTGGAACCCAAACTTGTTTTGTCCTTTCATTTTTGATCCTACAGACATGAAATTTGTTTGTAGAATTCTTAGGAATCCAAACTTGTATAAATTTTGTGTTCTCGTTCCTATGACTACAATTTTCAACACGATGTCCAATTTCACTTCTAACAAAGACACTCTTTTCTTTTGCATAATCATCAACCTGTGTTTTCCCAAAACCTAGTCCTTTTCTGTTATTAGCAAAGAGTTGATTTCCCAATAACATGTTAAATGATTTTTCTCCTCTTGAAAAGTTATTCAGAGTTTTCTCAAGATTTTGGACTTTGGTTTTTAGTGTTGTGTTTTCAGTTACAAGTGTGGTGCATCTATTTATTAAATCCTTTTTCCTAGTGTCAATGGTTTCCTTAAGACTCGAGTTTTCTTTTTCAAGATTATCGAAGCTATTCTTAAGTCTTGATATTTTTGAATCTAAAATTTTACATTTTTTACAGTCTAGGTTTTGAATATTTTCAAGTTCAGTTTCTAACCTAGTATTCTCATGAACGAATTCTCTCCTGTCAGACTTCAATTTTTCAATTTTAGTTTCAAGAGTACCAATTGTATTAGTAAGATCATAACACATCAAAACAAGTTCTTTATAAGAATAGTCACGTACCTCACTGGATTCCTCTGAACTTGTTTCTGAATCTGATTTTGCCATAAGGCACAAGTTAGCCTCTTCTGAGCTATTATCCGAAACTTCTTCTCCTTCTTCATCATCCCAAGTTGCTGCAAAGGCCTTCTTCTTCTTTTTCTTTCCTTTGTTGTTTTTGAGAAGTGGGCATTTTTGTTTGAAGTGGCCAGGCTTTTTGCAGTTAAAGCATGTCAATTCATTATCGGAATCGTCAGAATCTTTTGACCTATTACCACTTGTTTTCTTCTTGCGTGGCCTGAATTTTGACCATTTTCTAAGATTATTGACAGCCATCGCAAGCTCTTTAATTGGATCTTCTTCTTATTCATCGCTTTCTTCCTTGCTCTTTAAGGCAATTGTCTTCTTTTTTGATTCGGAGTTGTTACGTTCCTCCTTTGCCTTTAGCTCAAGCTCATATGTCATCAAGTTTCCGATCAACTCCTCCATGCTTAGTTTACTCAGATCTTTCGATTCTTGTATTGCCGTGACTTTTGTCTCAAAGTTCATTGGTAAGACTCGCAGTATCTTCCGCACAAGCTCTACTTCAGTGAAGACCTTCCCAAGCGCTCTAGCATTGTACACCAAAGTTGAAAAACGTCCAAACATATCCTTTATGCTCCCACCCTTTTCCATCACAAAGTTTTCGTATTCATTGCTAAATAGAGCTAGACGTGACTCCTTGACTTGAGAAGTTCCTTCGTGTGTCACCTCCAAAGTGTGCCAAATTTCCTGTGCTGTTGTACAATGAGAAATTCTATTAAACTCATTTTTATCAAGAGCACAGATCAAAGCGTTCATTGCTTTGGCATTTGTAGTTTTTAATTTCTTATCGTCAGCATCCCACCTATCCTTAGGTTTAGGGATCTCGGTATCACCAATAACTATAGTGGGAGATTTATAACCAGTTTCAATAATATCCCAAACATCATAATCGACAGAACTAAGATAAATACTCATCCTAACTTTCCAATAAGCATAATCATTCCCATTAAACATGGGTGGCCTAGCAATAGATTGCCCCTCAGAAAAAGCATTATTTGGTGGATTCATGACTCTAGAGTTAAAGTAAAATACCTTACTCTGATACCACTTGTAGGATCTAGATTAACCCTAGGAGTGGGGGTGAATAGGGTTATAGCAAAATTTTCCGAATTAAACACAGAAGCAAACTGCAGAAATAAATATGCTGAAAAATAAATCACACACAAAATTTACCCAGCTTCGGCAACCCCTGCCTACAGCTGCATTCCCAGATTTCTATTAGAATTAAACAGTTTCCCGCTTACAAACACTCTAACAGACTTGCAAACCCTGCTACCGCCTATAGAGTTTTGCAAACTCGCAAACCCTGCTAACTGGACTAACTCTAACTAGACAATCTGACAACACCTAAACCCTAGGTGATGATTTACCATGTTTTGTTTTGAAAAGAACAGACAAATAAAAAAAAATTATAAGAGCAAGCACTAAATTTAAAAACAATTTAAATTATCTTGCCCCTAAATAAAAATAAAAAAAAAACAAAACAAAATACCCTAACCCAAAACAAACGCGGTCACTTCCCTCTTATCTTATTTCACCTGGTCCTTTTCTTTTGTTTGTGAAAAAAAAAATGGCGGCCCTCTGTTTATTCGATCTGAATTAGGGCTTCTGTTTCTTTCTCGAATTGGGGCTTCGGCTTCTTTCTGATGATTGATTAAGCTCTTGCTTGTCCTCTGATGATTTATGCTTGTTGCTAGCTCGTTCTATGTTGATCGAGTTGTTGATGGTTCGGTATGTAATTTCTTTTGTTGCTTGTTTGATTGCTTGCTTTTTAACTCGATTGTTCTGTGTTCTATGATGATTTCTTGGGGTTTATTTATAGGGTTAAAACCCTAATAACCACTGTCAGATTTGATTTCTACACGTCGTTGATAATTTCCCTGAATTTGTTCTGGATTTGGAGTATTCCTTTCTTGATTTAATTTCGAATTATTGCTGTCCATGTTTGTTTTCGAATTAATTAATTCGAAACTTTCTTCCTATATTTGTTGTCTCGGCCCCTATTTGAATTAACACTGACCATATATGTGTTCGAGAATTTTGATGCAGAGATTTCTTTCCAAATTAGATTTCTTTGACTCAATTAAAACCCGATGTTTAATTTATTTATTTTTTAAATTCAACCCCATTTTTTTTCTTTGACTTTGGACATGTTTGCATAACTGTTGAGCTCACTGTGTCTACTGACCATCTTCTCTGTTGTTCATGTAGCTGCATTTGGTCTCGAGTTTCACTGTTGCATTTGTTCATGTAGCTCACTGTGTTGCATTGTACTGCCCTTGTGTTGCTCACCATGTTGCATACATGTTTTTTTATGCTTTGTGACATTCGGGTTTGTTGTGTACTTGTCTACTGCAGTTTCATTGTGACTTGACTGTGTTGTTTTGTCTCTGCCCAGTTGATGTTCTGTTCATGTGTGTCTGGTCGAGTTCATTCAATTCATTGATCCTTGTACATGTTGTACTGTCTGGTCTTTGTTTGCTTGGTAGCATTTTGTGGTCCTTCATGATGTGTTTGCTGTTGCACTCGGTGTTTGTAGCTTGCCACTGACTTCTTTGTAGTTGCACTGCACTTTGGCTTCACTGTGTTTGTTGTTGCGGTGATTTGTCTGACCTTGTATGCTTCAAGTTGCCTTGAGTTGAACCTATCTTGGGTTTGACCTTGTTTGTGATTTTTGTGCATTGTGCTCTGTTGTTGTATTTGCATTGAGTCACTGATTTTTGGTCGAGACTTTGTTTGTTGCAGTATTTCACTGCATTTGGTCTGAGTCACTTGTATCCATTCTCGAGTTGCACACTTTGATTTACTACTGCTTCACCTTTGCTTGTACTTGTGTTCTGGTCATTGCTTTGTTGTGTAGCTGCTATGCAGTTGCTATGCATCACTATATATATACTCTCTGTTTTGATTTGCATTGGTGCAGTTTCTATATTTTGTGTATCTTGATGTTGTATACACTTTTTCATGCTGCTGTGATGCAGTTTCCTTCACTGTTGTGTCTTCGGGAGTTTGCACTGCTTCATGTTGAATTCATTGAAGTATTGATTGCTTTTGTTGATAACGCACACGAGTTGGCGAGGGAGTGCACACGTGTATAAATGTACACGTGTGTATTGCAGCCACTCACGATTACCTGTAAGAACACTGATATGCACAGATATTACACAATCAAAGATGATGACAATAACCCATGTATCTGAGACACAAACAAATTTCTATTTTTGCAAATTCAAATTTGTTTGTTTTCAGATTACTGTTGTAGTTGCTAATTATACAGGTACACAGGAAACAGGACAAGAAGTGGAGCTGGATAATGCAGATAGATGCAGTTGTGCAGACAGAGTGAAAAACTGAGTGTTGAGTGTTGTAGTGAGAAATGTAAAATGTATGAACTGGTGTATGTATATATAGAGAGAGCTGAAAACTTTGTATTGTTTAAGTGTTGTAATAAAATATTATATTGAATAAAAAATACTGGTTGAATTATATAAATTTTGTGCAATAGTATAATTATTCAATATGAATATTTCTTCCTTTCTTTATATAGTCCAAACTGCAAACACATATATATATATTGATATATATTTTGTTATCATCAAACAAAAAATCACATCAAACAGTATCATGTTGGAATGACACATAATCTAGAATCGGAATATCGACGAGCCCTTCAAAAAGGTTTTCCTCCTGCGAAAGAGGAGCCTCTTAAATTTTAATCTCGGGTACGGGCAAAGATACAACCACAGATTTCCGTCTACCAAATTTAAAACGTTTGAAGGCGGCTGCCTTGCTTTTTCTCTTTCCTTCGGAACCCTCAAAGGCATCAGAAGACTCTACCGCAAGTTCATCGTCAGTGGGCATTCTTTCTAGATCAACCTCCTTGGTTATAATAATCCTATTCGTCTTATGCTTCACTCGTTTCTTCGAAACAGCCCTTAACGTTCCTTCAAGCCTTATGTTTTAGCCACGCTCAATCAGGCCCACGATTCTCAAGTTTCTATCTGTCAAAACCAAGTCAATATTCCTTTCTCCACTCGAAACTTCTTGAAGAACCCGAACTATCTCTCTAAAATGAGCTCCCTCGGGTCTCGAAATCACAATAGTAAAAGAAAACGAAATATAAGTTTGGCATCAGTCATGATTATTTGATTAGCTACTTGATAATACTATGGTACATACGTCTGAATAACCATCGACTAGAAAATCCTGGGGTGCTTGGGACATAAAACCATTCTTTTTTGAAGTAACTTAACCTGGTCCAAGTCCATATTACAACTTGATAGTTTCAAACCACTTCCAGGAAAGTTAAAGAAGAGCTATCTCCCCGACTCATGATGTTGAATAAATATCAAATCTCGATCTGTATCGGGGGTCGAAAGAGATGCTCCATAAATACGATGAATAAGTTGTTCAACAGAGTGTATCCAATAGGGTATAGTTGAGATGGAGCGATCCCCAGAAAAGATAAGATTTCCCTAATGTATTGGTTTAATGTATTGGTTGAATGTGGGAAGTGTAACAGCTACGCACGCATGACGATTGAATACGGTGAACCCTTCCGATGGACAGTGTGGTCTATCATTCGGAACTGACAATAACACATCGTCCAATGATCGATCAATAACACATCGTCCAATGATCGATCATGGCTTAAACATATTCGTCCCAACATGTCTTCGGAAACATTCGATGGAATAGATTCTGGCGGATTATCGATGAAAGAGGCGCCAAGTAGCTCATTTGGAGCTGGATTTATGACTTCGGCCACAAAGGCCGGTATCTCGATTATTGTGGGGAGTGAACTCTGAAATTGGGGAGTGAACTATGAAATTCCTGTTGTTGTGAGCTTGAAGGTTCCATAACTAACTAACTTACGAGAAATCATCATTAGATGATAATAAACCCGGGCATTTCCCGTGTGGATGTGTTGTGCAATGTAGTGCTACAGATTACTTGAGAAATTTAACAGAGTATGAAAAGACAAGAAAACGATGAGACTACGAAATTCAGCTGGAGTGGCCGTCATCGCTGACCATCACAACCATGCCATCCAGATTATAGAGACCAATCCGAGTTACAGTTTGTTGAAAATTTGTTAATGTTACAATTTCATCGACGGGCTTCGAAGGATAGTCAAATATGCAGTTCAAAGGTCAAGTCAAATTATGTTATATTGAAGCTCGTCGGAGTTAAGTGTTCAATTATTCAAAATATTCGTATCCATCACGGTCAAGACGTGGATTGGTTACCAAAGGTTCAACTCATATCGGTCATGAAAGTTACAATTCGTATCGATCCAGGAAGTTGCAATTCATACCGATCCTGAAAACTGCAATTCGTATCGATCATTGTAGATTCCCTCGTATCGATCACCAAAGGCATACTTTGTGTCGATGCAGTATCCTCCTCGTATCGATCAACACACAGTAATTCGTACCTATTGAGTTACTGATCTCCAGTTCGAAAATTCATATCGATCAAGACATATCAATACGAATGCCATTGGACATCCATCAGTACAAACATCATCGTTAGTTGATCGATATGAAGACTTTGCCACTGATCGCTATAAAGTGTGTCCGTTGTTCGGTACGAAGCCTTGTCATGCCCAGATCGATGTGATTGCTCCCTTTGTCATAGATCGATACGAATGTTCCTCTTCTTATTCCTCTTTACTCCTTCTCCAAGCAATTAACATGCCATTACTCCTTCTCGACTCCATTCCGACCGAATTCCGACATCGACGGTGATGGAATCGGCGATGGCTTTGGACGAGCCAACATTAAGATTCGAGTCTCGTCATTTTCAACATGAATTCGTTGACTATTTACCTAAGTTCAGATGTAATTGCGCTAGATTAAGGGATTAGTTGATTTGTGGATGAAGGCAGTCTTTCTCTCTCGAGTTCCTTATCGATACGGAGACAAGAGTAAAAAGTAAAATGAGCAACTGAAAATGTTTCCAAGTCCAAAATGCTTTTATATGGGCGCAAAACGGAAAGAGAGATACGTTTCGTCTCCCAGTAGTCTCGACCGATAACAGTAGGTCCACCACCGAATTGATATGAATAAGCTTATTTGTGTCCATAAACTCGAGTTTTATCGCAATGAAATTTGTGGCACAGATTTTTGAGACACCAGAGTCCATCGATACGAAACGATTGTTCGTATCCCTTTTTTCGAATCCATCTACGGTGCATCGATACGAACTTAACTATTCGAACCCATCAAGTCACAGCCTCCAAAGGCTCGTATCCATCGATAAGAGTTGGCTGTTCGAATCCAACAGCTCGAGCTTCACCGGTACAAAGTCGTGCAACGAAGACTTTTTTGAAACATCGAATTCCCTCGATACAAAACGCTTATTCGTATCGATTGTTTTCATCTTGATCTAAGATACAGCAATGCGAACTGTGCTGTTCGTATCCATCAATATAAAACCCATAAAGACTCATATCTACCGTGCAAATGTTTATTTTGTATCCATCGATGCGAATTATATCTATAAAAAGACGGCCTTTCAATCTTTTACGTCGAACTAGGAGAGGATCAATACGAAGGGACATTCAAAAACAACTGTCAAACGTTGTTACAACTCGAATCCCACATCGATTCAGGAGAGGATCGATACAGGATCCGACAAGGGAAAACTGACAAGGACTTGTAAACGTGTGAACGTTAATGAGAGTCAGGTTAACATATGTACATATATGTCAGACTAAATTTTCAATTTCCAATTTTCAAAATTTACAGGTCAAATGCTCACCTAGCGACAATTACAACAGAAAAAGCAAAATGCTATCATGTAGCAATCTGTTTCAATAATACAGGTACAACTGTTGGCAGCCAGCATCTTATATCACCGAAAAATCGGTCAAGAGTTACAGATTACAAAAAGATGACAATCATTAAGCAAGTCGAACAAGACTATTTAGAGTGAAGGTTGCAGTTTTTCAAAGCATGTCATGTTCACACAAGAAATACTTTGGGGGGAAAATGTTATCCACCATTTGGCAAGGTCGAGATATCAAGGAATTGACTGAAAACCAAGGATCACTCATCCTGAATGTCAAGTAATCATAGGTTCACTATGGATGTCGATGAATTTAGTCCGAGCACAGATCGAGCTAATATTGATGTGACATGGTAAGAAAAGCAATGATAGCCAAAGTTCCAAGTTTCAAGTCAATCAGAGTTTGTATGCTCAAAATATAATCGATACGAGCCAAACAAGCAAACTGTTCGAATCGGTCAGGACGCACCACTTCGCATCCATCACTACAACAACTTCACATCCATCTTAAAGTCTTGGTTTGAATCGATCTCGTTCGGATCCATCTTAGGGACTTGGTCCGTATTGGTCGACTGCTGCTCACTTCGCATCAATCAGCCATTCTCCAATTTGTATCGATAAAATAGAGTCCACTTCGTATCCATTTACTACTTCGTATCTATTGGCACACAAGCACACTTCATATCGATTAGCAGCCAGATGGAACCTACTTCGCATCCATCTGGGCCCTCCTACTCCATATCCGTCGATGGTGACACAAATGCACATTTCTTATTGATCGAGCTTCATACAGCTTCGTATCGATCGACCATGGATCGATACGAAATCAGTGTTTCCCATCGATACGAAATGTGATTCAATCTATCGATGCAAGAATACCATACGACCAATAGTGTTGTGCATCTCGATCGATACAAACAAGGTCATTTCTATCGATACTAATTGTATAACTTCCATCAATTCGAATGTGGCAACAGTCTTCAATATGAACGCGGCGAAAGCTTTGGAATGGCTCGGCCAACTCAACATTAAAAATGGATCGGTATAAAGGATTAGTGCCACATTAGTCTATACGCACATGCACTGATCGATTTGAAAGGAGCGATGCGAAGGTGATCGATATGAACCAAACCGCCCACCGAAGAACATCAATTCGTATCAATCATAACTTGCAATCCACAAGGCCAAATGCAATGAAATTTTCACAGGCGTTTACATACGACCTAAGGAAGGTTCATGCCTAGTGTCGACTCGATTGGATCAAATCTCAATCGATATGAAATATGCTCGTATCGATTACGGATCGAGCGAAAACTTCATGAGATCGATCGCATGGGCCCACCCACGTGACAGAAGAAGTCACCCAAGATTTGAGCGAAATATCAGCCTCCACGCCTATAAATAGAGCCCTAGGGACTACAAAAGAGGAATCTTTCGGCTCTTGGACGTCCATACTCTGCCGAATCCAACTTTGCACTCCATAGCTGCTGTTGTACTTGAATTTTAGAGCTGTAATTCGATGATCCATTATAATCGGTAGTAATCATCAAGTGAACATCAATAAACTCATGAAACTTCATAGTGGATGTAGGCTATACGTCGAACCACTCTAAATTACTATGTTTCTACGCATTTTTGTATCTGTTTTTGGAGTGTTTGTTAGATAATCCTCGTTTTACATTTTTATTCTTCACTTTTATCTCTTAAAATACTTTCGAAGAGTGTTGTGTCCATTTTTGATACAAACACTATCTACCTGTCATTGCTTGGAAATATATTTAGGGTACTTAATATTTCTTTTACAGGAAAGAGGAGGACCTTACAGTGACATAAGACCCCAAACTTGAAGCGAACACCTCCCGAGATATCCACTCTCACTCTTTAATTATAAATGTGGCATCTCATAAGGTTACTTCTATCGGTAGGGAGGCAGAGCCTTCAGCCACTTAAGACCTCAACACTGAAGTAAACCCTTTTTAGAGACTTCCATATTTATTTATTTGGAATCTCACAACGTTACTTAATACTTCTATTCAGGAGAGTGGCGGATCATTCGGTCACTTAAGACATCAAACCAGAAGCGGATCCCTATGGTGATATCCCTTACCGCTTCTGATTCTAAATTTAGAACATTTAATAATTTCCAATTAATAAAGAAAAACCAATCTCTCACGTTGTCATGGGCCGACCGATTAGTGATGTCTCACATCAGTAGTAAGTACACCTGACTGTTGGTAGCCTCAAAATGAAGGGCAGTCTTCCATCGAGTGACTCTACCAACCTTGAATCACTAATCCACTAAGTCCAATTAATCATCCTAAGTCTATTTTTTATATTAGCTTAGGTAGACATTGGACTTAGCTTACTAATTCCCTTTTTATTTAAGGCACTAAGATTTAACTCAAATATTAAATATTTATCTGCCCATAAATACCCGTTTAATGCTTAGAAATGTCAATTTATCTATAAAGTCCTCACATACATTTTTTAAGACGAATATATATAATTACTAATTTCAATTTTGCAACCTCTTATATCTATTCCATTTTTATCAATCCCATTAATCCATTTACCCTATTCATTTTATTGTGACTCCATATTTATTGACATTTACTGGAGTTACAACCTTTTAAATTCTTTTCTTATTAGTCAATTATTCTAAATGTGAATATTATGCACAAGCATCCTTATTAGCTTTTCATTTAATTACTATAAATGTAGTAATTACATATAAATATTTACCTTTATTAAAATATGACTAAGCCAAACATTTGGCTCCTGATTGTCCTATACTACACCACAAATGAGTCTACAATTAATTTTGCATCCGAACTTGCATAAGTGCATAGTTTTATTACTATATCACTAGACTGAAAATATGTATGCAGAATGATTCTAAACCTGTTCTTCCTATATGAATGCATTTCTTTGAAAAAAAATTTAGAAAAATATGATGCAAACGGCCAACATATATATTGGCAGTTCTACATGTAAGCAGGTTTTTGGAAAAAAAGTCAACCAAAACCTCCTACTGCTACAAAGAGAAGTACAAAGAAATTTTTTACATCCACTTTCTATCATCTAATAATCTAACGCATCGAAAAATTCCTTCCTAAACTTTACTCCTATATGGGAAAAAAGGAATTTAGGCGGAGAAATTAACATTCTTACCACATTATAATATTTATATTACCATATTACAATGGAAATTTCATCACTGTCCCCAGTTTACCCCAAATTTTCCACATACAAAACGCATATGAAGGCTTATTTTTAAGCTCTAAAATGGAATTAAGTCCAAAAATAAAATTGTGCGCATCTTCGAGAAGGTGTGAAAATAGAAAATCCAAGGCTAAAACATCTTTTCCCTTGTTATTACTTGCATTAATCACATCGTCGACCCTAATGCACTAATAAATCATAAATTTTAACTCAATTTGCCTTCCCTATGCCTAGCATGTGGCCTTCAAAATCAAAGTTTTCTCAAAAATCTTTCTCACTTTTTAAATTAGTATGTCATTTGGATAATAAATTCCCAAAATATTCAGATGCATATTTTTCCTCAAAATAAAATTTTAAACAAATCTATCAAAAAATTGTAACATCCCTATCATGAGCTCCGAAGCGAAGCGTTATCGCTGATGCAGTCATCTACAGTATTTACTTTTGTTAACATGATACGGTAATCTTAATGGTATCCATAATATCCAAAGTATATGAATATGAAACAAAATCATAGATAGCAACTTTACTTATTACATTTCAAAAACATGTTTCATATTCCATTACATAATCCTAAACATTTCCTATGTTTTGATTGGATATAATTATTACAAAATACGCCAAGAGCGACATATGAAGATGCCCCCTGGGATGATAAGAGTACTAAATAAACATAACTATCACAATACATCGCATCGGAAATAAAAATAACAACTCTTAAATAGCTATCCGTGCCACCTCCATGACTTCGAAAGCTTTATTCGTTCACTTACTAAAACATGTAAATCCTCAACTCTCAACCTACTCAAATCGTATTTTGAGACCCTGGGAGCTTAAGGGGAAAATCATAAACTTCAAGTCAGATATAAAGCCTAGTGTGAATGATCCTATACATCTCCGTTTACCGATATTAAGTGAAACCATGCCGCTTAGCAGAACGAGTTTCCCTTCACTAATAACCCTTTACAAAATATATCTTTAGCAAATCAAAATCCTACAACCAAACTGGTTAAAGTAGCAATAAAAATATCATTTATGCATATAAATTAGCTAATAAATGGACCATCTATCCGAACATATAGCTACTAACCTTTGGCTGACTCGGGCCTACCAGACAAAATAAACAAATAATCTAACTTCTATTAGACACGCTCCTAGACGATCTGTCCCTAACTTACTTCTTCCAGGGTCAACTGATCTATATGGTTTTGTAGGATCACCAATAACCTGTACTTACTATATATATTCCTTGTTGTATGTGACATCATTTTGTTCTTACACATGACAAAGCCCTATATAGTGGAAATTTGGACTTATATTAGCTACAAGCTACTGGCTAAAGTATAGGGAGAGTCCCTATAGCAGTCCCATCTGGTATTCTAATATCTGATCCATTTACTTAAAGTCAACTACCCCATGAAATTTTCCTGAAAAATCTTTCTTTCCAATTGACTAACCCTTTGAATCACACAGAAACAAGGAATATGTACTATATGCTTTACTTATATTACTTTACCATGTTATATATACATTACCTGAAACATTGTGGGTGAAAACATTCGAAACTTTGTTTATAACCTTTACACAACCCTTTAGAAACCATTGAAAGTACCCCTTTCGAAACATATTAACTATTATACCTTAAAACGCTAGGCCGAAAGGCTAAAAAATATCTTTTGAAACCTTTATAAAAACTTTTCAAAATCGTTAAAGCTATTCCTTTGAAAGCTTTATAAGCCTTAGACATCCTTTTCTTAAAACTTTTTAATTGCCTTCTGAAAGAAATTGGATACCTTCCATTTAAAATACTTTACTAAACCATTGGGGAAACTCCCATCGAAAGCTTACTTTAAACCTTTCGAAAGAATTAAAGTCCTTTACTATAAATAAACCTTCCGAAAGCATACTGTTTAAGTAAGAGCTTGTGAAACATAAATTCAAAACCATTTAAAACCATTATATCCGAGATCTATGGGTTATCTTTCAATGGAAAAAATAGTCTTAAGTAAACTAAGTTGAAAGCCCTCTTTTGGAAGCAATTTCCAACGTAAAATACGCTGATGGTGTTGAAACCAACCACTTCAAAGGCATTGGAAAAGCGGCTCAGGGTATGAAGCGAAAGAACCCTTTCGAAGGCATTTCTTCAAAAGGTAGGATGCAGCAGCAGGGGTTTCAAGATCTTCAAAAACATTCTTAAAACAATGATGGTAGCCTCTCTCAAAACCTCTTTTCTTTTAAAGCACTAGACCATTTCGAAAGCAATCTCATTCGAAAGCATTTCTTATGAAAGCAAAGCAAGCGGCATTTCCTTTTAAAAGCAAGGTTAGATCTTGACCACTTTGAAGCCCTACTTCGACTCTGTACCTTTCTCCTATCTCTAATCCACTACATACCAAGTCCTTGATACCTTGTGTATTCGTTTCAACTAAGATGTAGGCTGGAATATTTTGTCGAAAGGTAGCCGTCGAAAGTGGCAAAATAGCAAAACCTTACAAAAACTGATTTTTAACTTTAAAAAGCAATTTTTTTTCAACTAACTTGCTTTGTTTGTCAACATATGATTGGTTTCCATTACTTTTTCCAAAATCTTTTCTAAGAATGCTGCCAAATTTCAAAGATTAATAATTTAAAACATTGACAGATTGCCCCTTCTCCGTTTATAAACATGTAAAACATTTAAGTCCCATGCCTTGAATAATTTTTTGTAATTATTACAACACTTCGGAAAATTCTCCAAAAATTCCCATAAACTAACTTTAATATGTTTTCCAACATATATAAATTTCTGGCCTAATCCTACACAAAATAGCCATAATTTATTTTAAACCCAATCAACTAATTTTTTCACTTGAAAATTCATAATAAATCCGCATTAATTCTAAAAATTACGAAACCTGAAACACAAGGGTAAAGTAATATTTCTAACCTTATATCAAAATCGCAAGGCGTTTGGATGTCATTTATTTAGTTTTTCATGTTGAACCTTATCATGAAATCTGTATGAAATAGAGTAAATCATCATCAAACATATATCTCTATTTAAACAATTTAAAAATGGCATATCATTTGCAAAATAATTGGATCTCAACTATAACAAAAATAAGAAAATATGAGATGTAACCTATTATTCACCTTTAGCTTGTTGTTAAGGAGTTGAGATTTGCTTCTTGAATTAGATTGATTAACGTTCCTTCTTTTGATTCTTGCTTTCTTCCTTTAGGTTTCTCTTAATGGTGGCTGGCCTCTCTTGATTTAATTTTAGTTTGTGAAGGTGTCAAATGAAAGTGGCATGAGGGTTTAAGGTATTAGAATATATCTCATTCCTATTTTTCCCTTACCGATTTTATTTTAACATCCTTTTAGTTCACTTGTTAACTAGGCATTGAAACCCTCTAAATGTAGAAATCCCAATCCCTTAACCATTTACAATATTTCATTTAATTCGACTAATTAAATGTCCTAAATAGTGTTAGTCAAAATTAGGGTCCGTACAAACTCCCCTCGTTAAAGAATTTAGTCCTTGAAATTACGATAAGCTACATATCAAATCAGTCATAACGGTAAAACATACCATAAGACAAGTCACAATAAGCATCTTTAATCCTGCTCTCAACTCCCGAAGTACAGTTTCTCTCGTCGTCGCTCCATTGGACTTTAACTAATCTGACTGTCCTGTTCCTTAGCCTCTTCTCATCTCTCACAACTATACGAACTGGCTTTCTAACTATAGTCAAATCAAATTCCACTACTAAGCCCTCTAACATAGTTGTTGCAATTGTAATCTCCATATCTCAAATACACTTCCTTAGTTGAGAAATATGAAAAACATCATGGACTCCTGCCAAACTGTTCAAAAACTCTACTCTATATGCGAGTTTCCTGATCTTTTCCGCAATAAGGAATGGTTATCCAAATCTCAGTGTCAACTTTCCCAATTTTCCAAATCGAATTACACCTTTCATGGACGAAAACATTATTTCCAACTAAGAATTCTAAGTCTTTCCTTGTTTATCTACATAGATCTTCTGCCTAAACTGAGCTACCTTCATTCTAGCTCAAATTAACTTAATCTTTTCTACGGCTTCCCTAACCAAATCTAGACAAAGAACTAAAATATCCATGGTTTCTAACTAACAAATTGGAGATTTGCATGGCCTTCCATACAAAGCTTCAATGGGCGCCATCCCTGTACTAGTCCGATAACTGTTGTTATACGAAAACTGAACTAAGTGTAGATGGTCTTTCGATAAACCCCCAACATCTTGCACATAAGCTCATAATAAATATTCTAAGACTTTGTTAATCCTTTCAGTTTGCTCATCTGTCTATGGACAGTAAGCAGTACGCGTCTTGAGCTTGGTAACCAAAGTCTCCTGCTATAAAACCACGATATTTTATGGGAAATATAATTAAAAAGAAATTAAAATCGAATTTGGTACATTGCTAAATATGCGTGTTCACTTCCTTAGTGACCACGGACCATGTCCGGTTATCGCCCAAAATTTGGAGCGATGTTTTTTCTAGCTGGATTGATTCCAGCGATTTTCCTATGTACTTCAGCATTGTTTATAACATATGGCGGCTTCCTTCTAGCTCTAGTGACAAAATCGGATGTGACTAGAACAAAAAACAAACACTTGTAATTATATACATATTTTAAAAGAAACAATAATTACAATTACTTATAACACAAGTTATGATTAAGTAAAGGAATAGAAAGGGTTATTTGGGATATAAGAATAAATAAGAAATGATTGAAAAAAATATTTAGCAAAATCTTATTTTAGATTTTAGTAAATTAATAAGTAAATAGAAAGAAGATGCTTATTTAATAAACTTAAGACTTAAATTAAGTTAATAAGCAAGACGTGGCCATACCAATAGCATTCCTTATTATATCAATGGTGGTCACACAATAGCCAGAAGCGAGATAAGGGCAAGAATATGCTAATTAGGGTAAATAAGTAGCCAACATAATAAGAAAAGTAAACTAAATGCAAATTAAAGGATTATACTTAGGGTCTAATAAAAGAATTGTGATGCGTTTGGAGCAGTCCAAACGAAGAAGCATCCAATGAAGCATTTCCTCACGGATTTCAAAAATGAAGAAGCACATCCAACTTAGTATTTTTGGGCTTTAAGGAAGTATGAGACTTCAATGAGATTTTGAGAATAATCTAGGACGGCTCTCTAGGTAGGCCTAACGAAGCTGCACCCCCTTTGGCAGGTTCGTAGGTGTTCCATCACGAGAGTATGCCTTGAATGCATTTGCATTATAGGCCTAACAAAGCCGACTTTTGTAGGCAGTTAGAAGGGCTTGGTGTTCGAAGCAGGGTATTTGTATGTCCATTATTTACAAGTAAGTTTAAGGATAGTCCCATGAGAATATCGGCCAGCATCACGACCAAGAGCGATTTCGGGAATTACTAGTGTTAAATCAATAGGCCAATGTCTCTTTCACTATCGAGACATTGGATGGGGCACCACCAATTGGATGTTAGATTGTTTGCAGCAGGGCACGACCACTTAACTCTTTAGAGGTCTTTTGATTTAGTTAAGAGGTGGCTGCCTGGGGCCATAGCCATGACGAAAAAAGAGACAGACCAACTAGAATATCTATATTGTAAGCCTAACGAAGCAGTCCTTTACAGGTATAGAAAATCGCCGACTAGCTTTCGTATAAGGTAGAACTTTTGGCGAGATTCAAATAGTATACAGAACGATTACATAGTACTCAATACGCACTGGGTGCTACATTGTGGATATCCAAGCACTGGCATAGACTAGTGCAGATGTGATTTATGTTTTCATAGTAAGTAGTGGAGCATCTGTATTGTAGGCATTACAAAACAGTCCTTTATAGATGTAGCCATGGAACGCTCCCGCAGCAAGACGATGCAGTACCTGTATTGTAGGCCTTACGAAGTAGTCCCTTACAGACATAGCTACGAAACAAGATGATGGAGCCCTTTTTGTGGAGAATACAGAATTTACCATGGGTGCTGCCTAGGACTAATATGGTCATTGGGCATATAGGTACATATATGTATACATTAGTTATTAGGTTTTAATCCACTATGGGGTAGATAGGCATGGTTTACAAACAGAGGCGAGAGTATTATAAACCTAATAAACCAAATAAACATAATATAAAAGTAAACGGAAATAAAACGGTATGTGTATAATTAAGCTTAGAAGTGTATAATTTAACCATTCAATAGAACTTTAGTTTTGACCCCCTCCTCATAACACCCTATAGGTTGAGTAGATGGCAACGACATCCCAGCTGTAAGAAACTTGTTTAGAGAGTGTTATTATATTGTCGAGTGTCTACATACTATTATATTTTAGTCAATCCCGCTATGAGATAAATTATTGATATATTTTTCTTTACCTATTTGCAGGATATTAGATACACAACTCGGGATTCAGTGGGCTTGGTTTTTAGCATTTTTGGGAAAAATCTGAAACAATGGAATTCAAGTTGTTGCACTGATCTTGAGTCATTCAACAGACTCGAAGCGGATCTAGAGAAGATGAATTAAGAAAACTCTTGCTTGATAAAGAAATCAAATAATTATCCAGAAGGACCAAATCATTAGAAGGTCAACTTCAACGAAAGTATAATCTCTTATATAACATCACCAGTATTATTCAGATAGATGTTGCTCCTCCCAAGATCACTAAAAATGCTATGAAGAAACTTTATATGTGGCATATGGCAAAAAAATAAGAAAGCCTGGGTATTGATTTCCCATCTCTTCCTACCTTATATGAAAAATGCAAGAGAAAATTCAGCCATAGAATAAAGAAAGACAAGAAGGCTCCTAATGTAGAGCACCCTACCAAGGAAGAAATTAATGCTCGAGATTGGCTACCATTCAATGATTGACCCATTGATGAAGAGCAAAAAAATGATGAGGAGGAAGATAAAGATAATGATGACATTGATGATGATGATCATGGCGATGGAGAAGATCGCGACGATGATGATAATGTTGATGATGGAGCCAATGGAGGTGATGGAGCATGATTATCTAGGGGCCAGATGACAAGGATAGATCGGGTAAAGTTATTTTTGGCTTACTGTCCAGGATGGTAAAGCTACGCACTTAACAGATCATCGAATAATGGTTCTTTTAAGACAGGTAATACTCCTTGAGACTAGAGCCCAAGAAGAAAGGGAAAAATCTTTTCGTCATTTGTTCTTCTTTCTACAGTATATGTCACTTTATTGAAATGAGTTGAGTTATGAAATAATTTTTAGTCAACACATCCATTATTTTAGATGAGAAGAAAATTGAAATACTACTGTGAAACTACATTTGAAAAGAGTAAAACAAAAATCTATCGGTTAAATTGAGATTTGGATAAAGAAATGAAAAATAATAATGAGCTGTCCGAAAATTATATCAAACTTGCTGAAATCACATCAAAGTTACAATTCCTTAAGGAAAGAGAAATTGTTCCCCGAATGAACAAAGCCCAATATCACCAGGAAATACTTATGAAGGAGAATTCAGAACTAATTGCTCTCTTGTTCATGCTAATTGATGAAAGGAACGCCCTGGTGGAGTTTATGTACAAAGCTTATTGTGATGGTTTGATTAGATCTTGAATCACATGTATTTGGATGAACATGGGTCCGATCCCCTCTCCGAATATACTGGAGCCTTCCTAGAGTGGAATCCATCCAACTTTCTTTAAACTCTTCCCTCTAAAAAGCTAAAGTACAATAAGAAGTGATTCATTTCTAAAATGTATAAGAAATCAATTTGGTATGAACCCAAATGATAGAAATATTCTACTCGGTTCACTTATGAATTTTTTTGTTTTAGTTTCTTATATTAGTTTAATTTCCTTTCAACATGTTGTTACAGAATAAAAATCACTCGCACAGTTTGGTTCCTAAGGACATCTTGAGAAAATTTGTCACGTTAATGAGAGAGTTTATGGAAAAATTTTGATTTTCAAAACATTGCAACTAGCAAGTTATTGCTTCCTTAGAGATCTACAATAAGTCCACATGGGTTATCCTTATTTCTTCTGTGACTTTCTAAGTAATGAAAAGGACAAGTTGCTTCGTGCAATCCGATCTTATCATACCAAAATGGTATGTGGTCATGATAGTCCCCCAATTGGGGAGTGGGATTATCGTCGGTTCCATCCCATTTACATCCTGAAAGCAATTAAGGCCTCCTTTGATTCTATACTCTTGTTGTCTGCTAAGTCATTTGAAAAGGCTAAAGCCGTAGTCTCAAGACTTTGAATGTTGATTAAATTTTTTTGAAAATATAAATGTGACGTATCCTTACTATGAGAATCAATTACTACGTGCTTCCAATTCTCTGGATGCATCGTGGATTATTGAAATTAAAGACAGGTTACTTACTTAAGTGGAAAAATAGGTCATCTCAAGATGATTCAACTCTGTGATTCTAAAATAACCGTGTAGCACAAAGGTTGCACATAAATTACTTTATATTGAAGTCGAATTAGGATATATATGGAAATGACTACTCGTAATGTGGAGTAGCATAATGAAAGGGAGAAAGAGATTTAAGTATTAAAAGAGAGGACTAACTCAATTTATGCCCGATATTTCATCGAAGCAGACAGAGTGATAGCCAAATTATATCAAAAAATAAGAGATCTTGAAGTGGACATAATTAAGGGTTAATTTCACTGTCTTCACTAAAGCTTATTGCAAGTGATGGTAAAGTTGGTCTTCCGACCCCTACCTCAGGAAGGACTGCTAGATCTCTTTCTTCGACGACCTAATAATTCCCTAGTTTGCTAAGCTCGCATGTGATTTAAGCAATGAAACAATCTTGTCACGGAGCAGAAAAGTCAATTTCTAGGTCACACAACATTTTGGTAAGAAATGGGATGATAATGTTTCTCCATGAGAAAATTTCAAAAGATTGAGCGTGAGAGATATATTTTCAAATGAATGATCGAAGAGTTGAATAACACATTCAAAACTTTACAAGGAGCTAATAAAACTCTCCAGCACGCTTTGACGGTCCATGTTACTTCAATTGACGATGCAGATATGGTTCAATAGAAGGAAAAGAAATTCAAAAATCTCCTGGACGCTACTATTCGCCATATTGTTGAACCCATAATTACATGGGATCTAGAGAAGACCACATAAAATCTTAAGCTTTAGTGTTAATTTGCTAGCTTCTTTTTCAGTTTGACTTTTGTTCCTACCACTTTTTACATAATGTATTATTTGAATAAATTTACAATTGAATTAAGGTTACCTCAAATAAAGCGTATAAAATCATGGATTGAATTCTGATTGCAATTTGAAATCGCTTTCGCATTTCCATATTTGAATTTTGTGATGTATAGATTAACTTTCTACTTGCTTTTAAAATTAAGAACTTTGTAAATTGAGCTGGATTTCAACATCTTATAGTTTGATTTAGTTAAATTTTCAATTGAAAACCGACTTAATGAAGCCCTAAAACTTAATCTAGTACTTGAAGAAGACTAGTAACCTAGACTTAATAACATTAATAAAAAATCATAAATATACACCTGAAAGACTAGAAATCTATATCTGGCAAAGACTAGAAATCCATATTTGGCAATAATAATAGAAGATTCGGAATTCATATCTATAAATTATAATAGAGGGTCACAAATTCATATTGGGAATTATAAAAGAAGGCCAAAATCTCTTGTCTGGTGACTAAGGATTGCATTTGTTAGGAGACAAACATGACCTATATTTATTGGATCTTCCTTTACTAAACTTGATTTGAAGCATTGCTTGGCTTGGATTCCGATCGACTTAGGAGCACTACTTGTCTCTTGATCCTGATTAATCTTCCTTTTGAAGATTTCTGTGCTTTAATGATGCTTTTAATGGAAGGCATTAAATGCTTACTCCATCCTCCCTCTAGGGGACACTTTAACAGGCCACGTAGGCAGTGGCTAAAGGATTTCCCAGTGCGTTAATGTAACATCCCCTATCTAAAGGCCCAATGCTAAGCGCTACAGATGCTGCAGACATCAATATATTAGCTTCTAACACCTAAATACGGCAATGATAATGGTATCCATAATATCAAAAGCACTTGAATACGAAACAAAACACAGATTTCAAAAACAACTTTTACTTTATTACATTTTAAAACCAATTGTTTCACATTCTTAACACATAATCCTGAATCGTTTCCAGGCACAGATCAAATATAATTATTAAAAAATATGCCAAGAGCGGTATTTGAAGGTTACCATTTGGTTGATCAGAGTCATATGGTCATAATAGACCTAATACAAAACAACACAGTGAAAAATCCATCACAATATAACATGAACTTCAACTCCTAAATAGATATACATTTTCCTCCTGCATGACACCAATAGTATATTCGTCATCCTACTAAAACTTGAAAAAGGCCTTAATCCCTCAACCTACTCAAATTAATTTTGAGCAAACGAGATTTTAAGGCCAAAACATGAACTTCTACTCAGACATAAAGCCTGGGGTGAATAATATTAAACAGCTCAGATTAATTATGTTAAGTGTGACCACACAGCTTAGCGAAACGGGTTTCCGTTCAATAACATCCTTTTAAAACATATATTTGCAAAAATTTTCATAAAACCATATACTATGCTCCTGCATCGATAATGGTTAAATACTATAAAGCAATCATTATGTGAACATAATAAATATCAGGCAATGATGAACTATTTGTTCAAACACTCAAGTTTTGTTTGGATAACTTTTAACCTATGGCTAACTCAGGCCTACCAACCAATACAATCAAAATTAACCTAACACCTGTTAGATATTCTTCTTCTAGGTTATCTATCCTTAACTATATATTAAACATTTCCCATCTGTTCAGTCTATCCTAAACTATCTGTCAAATATTTCACTTCTGGATGGTCTGTCACTAACTTAATCATCTCCCTGGTCTTCCCATTCTCAATGGTTTTTTGGGCTTATCAATAACCAATTTTTGTATACAAACATATATTCCTTTCAGTATGTAATCAGAATTTTAGCCTACCTATGACAAAGCCCTACAAACTAGAATTTTGGATAAACAATTAGCTGGAGATATTAGCTAATGTATAAGGTGTGGCCCTATACGACTCTCATGTGGTTCTCTAATATCTAACTCATTTTCACATAAGGATCCCCTCCTTTAATTTTCCTTGAAAATATTTTCAAATGATTTAAAACCTTTAGATCAAACTTAAACAAAGAAAAGTATATAATCTTTATATTTTACTCAAATCGTATTAACCTTATATATATATATATATATATATATGCTTTACTCAAATTTAGTTGATGAAAACATTTAATCAATTGAAAGAATATCTTTCTAAACCTTGGAAATGATCTCTTTCAAAACCAATGTCAAAACTTTCGAAATCATTCGTCAAACCTTTTGAAATCATATATTAAACCATTCGAAACCATTCTCCAAAACTTTCAAACCCATTGAAAAGAAAACATTTCAAAAGCTGTAAAACATTGGACATCGTTCTTTAAAATCACTTTAACACATTACCTTAGAAAACCTTGGAAAACCTTCCATTTAAACCTTTTGAATCCATTGAACTAAACCTTTCGAAATCATTCAATTAAAACCTTTCGAAGCCATTCAATAAACCTTTCAAAACCATTCAACCTTTCGAAACCATTCAATAAACCTTTCGAATCCACTTGACTAAAACCTTTCGAAACCATTCAATATTCCTTTCAAAACCCTAAACTAAACCATTAAAAATCATGCAACTAAAACCTTTGAAATCACTCAAATAAAACCTTTCGAAATCATTTGAAGCAACCTTTTAACTTTGTTAAAAGTTCTACTACGAAAACTTTATATATATCCTTTAAAGCAACTCCTTCGAAGGCTTTGAGTTTTGCTTCAATTTAAAAAACAAGGGTGAATCAGTAAAGTCGAAAGCTTCCTTTTAAAAGCATGGAGAAGCAGCTAGTTTTCAAAACAAGTAAACATTTCGTCATTGTCGATAGGTTTAAAAGAAAACATTTAAAAAGTGAAAGTAACCTTTCAACTTTATTGGAAGGTTTCAAAAAAAAGTAGCAATAAAGTAGCATTAACCTTCCGGCTGTTCTGAATGGTTCAAAATCTTTCTTTCAAATATTTTTTTCTGGTCGAAAACAACCATGTCAAAAGCTCTTATTCGAAAGCTAAGCAGGTAGAAGCTTTGGTTTATAAAACTAACATTCCACAACCTCCTTGGCCATCAACCATTTGACTTAGAACCTGTTGGTACCAAAATTGGACACAACACACTTTGGATGCGTTTGAAGAGATAAAATGAAGAAAATAAATGTAAAATAAGGTAGATCTAACAAGCACACCAACCAACGAACAAGAAAATGCACAAATACACATGAATTTAGAGTGGTTCGGCGTATGGTTTACGTCCACTATGAAAATGGCTAACTTTTATTGATTTTCGCTTGCTAGTTTGCAATGAGTTACAATAGTATGATCCAAGTACAATAGTACTTTTGGTGGAGTCTAGATGTAGAAGAGCCAAAAAAGTCCCTTTTCTGTAGGTCTAGGGTCACTATTTATAGGTGTAGGCTGCAAATATCTTGCCCAGATCTCAAAAGATTTCTATTCCCACGTAAGTGGGCCCATAGGAGCGAGTTCAGGTGATTTCATCTCAATCTATGAGCGATACGAATTGAGTTCATATTGATCCAAAAAAAGTTGGCTGAGGCTGAAATTTTCCAGGTACATTCGTGGGGTTGTATGCAAGCTCTTGTGAAAATTTGGTGGAATTTGGACTAGTAGATTTTGAGTTATAATCGATGCAAGTTTGAATTTGTTGAATGCTGTCGAGTTTGCATCGCTTCTAGGAACATGATGACCGATGATGAGGCATGAACTTTTAGGATCGATCCATTTTTCATGCCAAGCGACCGAGTCTTTCCTTCTTCAACCATCTTCTTCGTATCACTCTCATTCATGTGCTTCGTATCCATCCCATTCGCATTCATTTTCATGGCTTTGTTCGCAACGCTTTTAAACTCATCCCATTCGTATCACTTCCTTCACTTCTCATTCACCACTATATTCCTAGGTGCTACCTCACATCGATCAACAAGGATGCCACTCGTATCAATGCATCATGTATCATTCACAACGATCCCTGGCCAATCGATATGAATGGCATGTATAGGTGGACCGATATAAATAATTTAGTGGACGATGGATGCAAAGCAGGATGAATATTAACAGATATGAAGTAAGGCACGTTTGATCGATTCGTACAAATGAAGGTTCGATGAATACGAATGATACTTCCTTCCATGGATACAATCGCCACTTACCTCGATGTATATGAACAACTGTTAGTCTTACTGGTGGACTCGAACGAAGCTGATACGACGGAGGTGAAGTGGTGGATATAAAGTAGTTGATTTTCTTGGTTTGCATCGATCCTATCTTGATCATATGAACTTCGATTGACATGAAATTTGGAACGTTGGCTTTTATAGCTTTACTTGTCGTGTGTCAATTATAGCTTGATCCAGACTAGGACATAATTCATCTGCATCCATAGTACACTTGTGTATAGTCGGTCTTAAGGATGGACTGTCCACGGTTTTCAGTCAATTCCTTGGAGTCACAGCCTTACCAAAAGACGGTATAACATTTACGAACCCCGCACAAAGTACATCTTGTATGGACATGAAGTGCTTTGAAAAGCTTCCATCTCCATTCCGATAAGTTCTATCCGATTCGCTGGATAGTTGTTGTCTTTTTGTCAAGCGATGCAACCTTGTGATTGACTCCAATAATAATGAATTATTGACTACTAATGGTTGAGCTATGTAATGTTGTAACTAAGGATTAAATGATAGCAAGCTATTGTTCATTGTTGTGAATTGTCATAAGGTGAGTATTCAATTCTTGTTAATTTTTGAAAATTGAATGTTAGTTCATCATATATGAACGTATCTTAACTAGACTCTCATTAACGTCTGCAAGCTCATGAGTCTTTGTCAATTTTTTTAAGTATTTGGATCCAGCTTTGTATCGATCTTTTCCTATATCGATGTGAAAATCAAGTTTTGTAATGACGCTTGATGGTCGTTTTTAGAGCACCTCTCCAAATTGGTCCTTTCTTGGATCGATTTGAAAAGTTGGAAATCACCTTTGTATTAATGGCTATAAATCCCAATAGCCTTTAAAATGATGGATACTAAGTTGTAATTTCATATTGATGGACTTATGATGAGTACGAATAGTCCAACCGGTCCTTCGAGTATTATTCGTATCGATGCGGGCGAACTCCTATGGTCCTTGAAATAATGGATATGAAATTTTCACCTCGTATCGATGAATGATTAATGGATTTGAACGGCCATGCTTTGGATTGCTTTGAGTCGATGGTTATCAAAAACTATTGTATTCTTAGCCATTACGGAATGATGGATGCAAACAATTCTTCATATCGATGACATGGGAGACTACTTTTAATCGGTTGACGTAACTGGGAGAGGAACCGTTTTCCTTATTGGTTTCGTATCCATATAAATACGTTTCACAATTAGACAATTTTTTATCTGCTTTTACTTTCCAGCTTGCCTTCATATCGACTGAGATACTGACAGATAGGAACTGCCTCCCTCTAAATTAATACATCTACTTAATTCCTCAAATCTACACTTTAATTTAGGTAATTAGTTAATGAATTCATGCTAAAAACGATGAGACTCGAGTTTCAACGCCAATTCATTAAAAGTCGTGGCCTATTCTGGCGTTGCTGACGCCGGACTTGGGTTGGAGTGAGGTCCAGGTGAGGGTAATTGGGTTTAGGCTGCTTTGGGAAGAAGAACCACTTATAGATACGAAATAGTCATTGGAAGAAGCTTTACCTTAGATCTCGTATCGATGGATGATGCATTGTTCGTATCGATCCGAGACGTGGAGGTGCGTATTGATCTGGAAACAATTGACGAGCAACTTTGTATCGATTGGAATGGTGGGAGTTCGTATCGATCTGTTGCGATCGATACAAAGACTTGCTGTGCGATCGATACGATGTTCTAGCACTGATGATCGATGTGAAGATGTGACCTATGATCGGTATGAACCCGAGGGTTTTGGATCAATACAAACTGATCCCCTTGCAATCGAGATGAAACCCTAATTTACATGATCGATAAGAAGTGGGCTTCTCGTGGAAGGATCCAAGTTTGAACTTTTGATGAATACGGAATCTTTGCATACTCGAACATTTGACTCCGATGAGTTTTAGCCTTGCGTAATTGGATTTAACATTTTCACTGCATATCTAACTGTCTTTCGAAGCTCGTCTATAAATTGACAAAATTTTAACAAATTTTAACTTGGATCGATTTCCAAAGTCAGGATGGCTCGGTTGTTGCAGTCCGCGATGGTGGTCATTTCGATTGGATTTTGAAGTCTCGTCGCTGGAACATCTTGGTAATCATTGTAGAAATTTCCTAAGTTCAATGTAATATTGCATTGCACAACACACTCATGCACTTCATTTTGGGGCACACATGGGATTATTGTCATATAATGATGGTTTTTTCTGAGTTGATTAGCTATATAACCCGGGAGTTCACATCAGCGGGGGCTCAAAGTCCACCTCCTTTGATAGTAAAGATGCCGGCCATTGAAGCCGAAGTCATAAGTCCAGCTCCGAATGAGTTGCCAGGAGCAATCTTTATTGGGAATCCTCAAGATTTTGTGCCATCGAATGTCTCCAAAGACATGTTGGGGAGAATTTTCTTGAGGCATGGGCTATCATTGGATGATGTCCTGTTACAGGAGCCAAATGATAGGCCACGTGTTCCTCCAAAAGGATACACAACTTTTAATCGACATTCATGCACATCTGGAACACTTCCTCCATTTAACCAATATATCCAAGAAGTATTAGCTTACTTAGTGATTGCTCTATCATAGTTGCATCTGAATGGATACACATTATTAAGTGGCTTATTCCTTATTTTTATGGAGCATCTCTTACGGACCCTTACTTCGGAGGAAGTCAGATTCTTGTTCAATGTCAAGAGTTGGAGAGATAATCCCTTGTTCAAATTCTTGGAGGCGGTCAGGAATTGCTAATTTGTGACTCGAACCTGACCCATGCTTAGCTACTTAATGATCGAATAGTTCTATGTGCAGTTCCGGCCAGGATTTGCTAGACGGTGGCTAGTTAGACGTAAGTGTCGCAATCCCTTTAGTGACTAAAGAGATAGTTGTAATCAATGTTGAGTCAAACATTTCCTTTCCTTTACAAACACATTCCGCCACCCGAAGGTGCTCGATTTAGAGAAACAATGTGAATTCTTAAAGAGGTGCCTGGTAAGATTAGAGAGATCAATTTGGTGCTCTCGAATAAAAATTTGAGGGCCGTTGGGCTAATAGACCGAGACCAGAGCAAAAGACTTGAATAGCTCTTAAGGCAGCCCCGGCATGACGGCCTAAGTGTTGGGAACCTAGGATTTTAATAGCCGAACGAGGTGATGAAGAGGACACGCCCACTGAAGATGAACCCACAGTCGAGCCCTCTGATAGTCCTTGATATTCAAAGGGAAAGTGGAAAGGTAAGGTGTGATCAAAGGCTTCAAGATGGAAATCTCATCTCGGATTAATTATGTTAAGTGTGACCACACAGCTTAGCGAAACGGGTTTCCGCTCAATAACATCCTTTTAAAACATATATTTGCAAAACTTTTCATACAACCATATACTGTGCTCCTGCATCCACAATGGTTAAATAATATAAAGCAATCAATATGTGAACATACATAAATGTCTGGTAATGATGAACTATCTGTTCAAACAGTCAAGTTTTGTTTGGATAACTTTTAACCTTTGGCTGACTCAGGCCTACCAGACAATACAATCAAAATTATCCTAACACCTATTAGATATTCTTCTTCTGGGTTATCTATCCTTAACTATATATTAAACATTTCCCATCTGTTCGGCCTATCCTAAACTATCTGTTAAATATTTCAGTTCTGGACGGTATGTCACTAACTTAATCATCTCCTAGGTCTACCCAATCCAAATGGTTTTTGGGCTTATCAATAACCTATTTGTGTATACAAACATATATTTCTTTCAGTATGTGATCATAATTTTAGTCTACCTATGACAAAGCCCTACACACTAGAATTTTGGACAAACAATTAGCTGTGCTATTAGCTAATGTATAGGGTGCGGCCCCATACGACTCTCATCTGGTTCTCTATTATTTGACTCATTTTCACATAAGGATCCCCTCCTATAATTTTCCTTGAAAACATTTTCAAAATGATTTATAACCTTTAGATCGAACTTAAACAAGGAAAAGTATATAATCTTTATATTTTACTCAAATCATATCGACCTGTTATGTATATGTATGTATGTATGTATGTATGTATGTATGTGTGTGTGTATGTATGTATGTATGCGTATATGCTTTACTCAAATTTAGTTGATGAAAACATTTAATCAATTGAATGAACATCTTTCTACACCTTGGAAATTATCTCTTTCAAAACCAATATCAAAACTTTCAAAATCATTCTTCAAAACTTTTGAAATCATACGTTAAACCATTCGAAACCATTGTCCAAACCTTCTGAACCTATTGAAAAGAAAACATTTCAAAAGCTACAAAACATTGGACATCCTTATTTAAAATCACTTTAAAACATTACTTTAGAAAACCTTGGAAAACCTTCCATTTAAACCTTTCGAATCCATTGAATTAAAACATTCGAAATCGTTCAACTAAAACCTTTCGAAGCCATTCAATAAACCTTTCGAAACCATTCAACTAAAACCTTTCGAAACCATTCAATAAACCTTTCAAAACCACTTAACTAAAACCTTTCAAAAACATTCAATATTCCTTTCAAAATCCTAAACCGAACCTTCAAAAATCATTCAACTAAAACCTTTTGAAATCATTCAAATAAAACCTTTTGAAATCATTTGAAGCAAACTTTTAACTTTGTTGAAAGTTCTACTACGAAAACTTTATATATATCCTTTAAAGCAACTCCTTCGAAGGCTTTGGGTTTTGCTTCAATTTAAAAAACAACGGTGAACCACTAAAGTCAAGAGCTTCCTTTTGAAAGCATGGAGAAGTACCTAATTTTCAAACAAGTAAACCTTTCATCATTGTCGATAGGTTTAAAAGAAAACATTTAAAAAGCGAAAGTAACCTTTCAACTTTATTGGAATGGTTCAAAAAAAGTAGCAATAAAGTAGCAGTAACCTTTCGACTGTGCTGAACGGTTCAAAAACTTTCTTTCAAATATTTTTTTTGGTCGAAAACAACCATGTCAAAATCTCTTATTCGAAAGCTAAGCAGGTAGAGGCTTTTGGTTTATAAAACAAACATACCCCAACCTCTTTGGCCATCAACCATTTGACTTAGAACCTGTTTGTACCAAAATTGGGCACAACACACTTTGGATATGTTTGAAGAGATAAAATGAAGAAAATGAATGTAAAATGAGGTAGATCTAACAAGCACACCAACCAACAAACAAGAAAATGCACAAATACACATGAATTTAAAGTGGTCCGGCGTATGGTCTACGTCCACTGTGAAAATGCCCAACTTTTATTGACTTTTGCTCGCTAGTTACAATGAGTTATAATAGTATGATCCATGTGCAATAGTACTTTCGGTGGAGTCTAGATGTAGAAGAGCCAAAAACGTCCCTTTTCCGTAGGTCTAGGGTCACTATTTATAGGTGTAGGCTGCAAATATCTTGCCCAGATCTCAAAAGACTTCTTTTCTCTAGTAAGTGGGCCCATGGGAGCGAGTTCAGGTGATTTTAGCTCGATCTATGAGCGATACGAATTGAGTTCATATTGATCCAAAAACATTTGCTTGAGGCTGAAATTTGTCGGGTACAATCTTGTGGTTGTATGCAAGCTCCTGTGAAAATTTGATGGCATTTGGACTAGTAGATTTTGAGAATGATCGATGCAAGTTTGAATTTGTTGAAGGCAGTCGAGATTGATTCGCTTCTATTCGCATCGCTTCTAGGAATGTGATGACCGATGACGTAGCACGAACTTTTAGGATCAATCCATTTTTCATACCGAGGGACAGAGTCCTTCCTTCTTCACATGTCTTCTTCGTATCACTCTCATTCATGTACTTCGTATCCATCTCGTTCGCGTTCACTTTCGTGCTTTGTTCGCAACTCGTTTAAACTCGTCCCATAGGTATCACTTCCTTCACTTCTCATTCACAACTGTATTCCCAGGTGCTGCCTCACATTGATCAACAAGGATGCCATTCGTATCAATGCATCGTGTATCATTCACAACGATCCCTGGCCAATCGATATGAAAAGCATGTGTAGGTGGACCAATATAAATAATTTAGTGGACGATGGATGCAAAGCAGGATGAATATGAACAGATACGAAGTATGGCATGTTTGATCGATTCAAACAAATGAAGGTTCGATGAACACGAACGATACTTCCTTCCGCGGATACGAACCTCCACTTATCTCGATGTATATGAACAACTGTTAGTCTTTCTGTTAGATTCAATGAAGCCGATACGAAGGATGTGAAGTGGCGGATACGAAGGAGTTGATTTTCTTGATTTACATCGATCGTATCTTGAGCATACAAACTTCGATTGACTTGAAATTTGGTACGTTGGATTTTATAGCTTTACTTGTCGTGTGTTAGTTATAGCTTGATCCGGACTCGGACATAATTCATCAGCATCCATAGTACACCTGTGTATAGTCGGTCTTTAAGACGGGCCATCCTCGGTTTCCAGTCAATTCCTTGGAGTTACAGCCTTACCAAAAGACGGTATAACATTTGCGACCCCCCCAAAGTACGTCTTGCGTGGACATGAAGTGCTTTGAAAAGCTTCCATCTCCATTCTGATAAGTTTTATCTGATTCGCTAGATAGTTGTTGTCTTTTTGTCAAGCAATGCAACCTTTTGATTGACTCCAGTAATAATGAATTGTTGACTTCCAGTTGTTGTGCTATGTACTGTTGTAACTAAGCATTAAATGATAGCAAGCTATTGTTCATTGTTGTGAATTGTCATAAGGTGATAATTCAATTCTTGTAAATTTTTGAAAATTGAATGTTAGTTATTCATATATGAACATATCTTAACCTGACTCTCATTAACGTCTACACGCTCATGAGTCATTGTCATTTTTTTAAGTATTTGGATCGAGCTTCGTATCGATCTTTTCCTATATCGATGTGAAATTCAAGTTGTAATGACGCTTGATGGTCTTTTTTAGAGCACCTCTCCAAATTGGACCTCTCCTGGATCAATTTGAAAAGTTGGAAAATCGCCTTCGTATTAAATGCAATAAATCCCAATAGCCTTTAAAATGATGCATACGAAGTTGTAATTTCATATTGATGGACTTATGATGGGTACGAATAGTCCAAACGGTCATTCGAGTATTATTCATATCCATGGAGGCGAACTCCTGTGGTCCTTGAAATAATGGATATGAAATTTTCACCTTGTATTGGTGAATCATTAATGGATTTGAACGACCATGCTTTGGATTGCTTTGAGTCGATGGTTATCAATAACTATTGTATTCTCAGCCAATGTGGAATGATGGATACGAACAATTCTTCATATTGATGACATGGGGGAATGCTTTTAATCAGTTGACGTAACTAGGAGAGGAATCGTTTCCCTTATTGGTTTCGTATCCATATAAATACGTTTCACACTTAGCCAATTTTTCATCTGCTTTTACTTTCCAACCTGCCTTCATATCGACTGAGATACCGAGAGATAGAAACTGCCTCCCTCTAAATTAATACATCTTCTTAATTACTCAAATCTACACTTTAATTTAGGTAATTAGTTAATGAATTCATGCTAAAAACGAGGAGACTCGAGTTTCAACGCCAACTCCTTCAAAGTCGCGGCCTATTCCGGCGCTGCTGATGCCGGACTTGGGTTGGAGTGAAGTCCAGGTGAGGGTAATTGTGTTTAGGCTACTTGGGAAGAAGAACCACTTATAGATACGAAATAGTTATTGGAAGAAGCTTTGCCTTATATCTCGTATCGATGGATGATGCATTGTTCGTATCGATCCGAGACGTGGAGGTGCGTATTGATCTGGAAACAATTGACGAGCAACTTTGTATCGATTGGAATGGTGGGAGTTCGTATCGATCTGTTGCGATCGATACAAAGACTTGATTGTGCGATCAACACGTTGTTTTCGAACTGATGATCGATGTGAAGATGTGACCTATGATCGATATGAACCCGAGGGTTTTGGATCAATATGAACTGATCTACTTGCGACCGAGATGAAACCCTAATTTACTTGATCAATAAGAAGTGGGCTTCTCTTCGAAGGATCCAAGTTTGAACTTTTGATGGATACGAAATCTATGCATACTCGAACTTTTGACTCCGATGAGTTTTAGCCTTGTGTAATTGGTTGACATTTTCACTGCATATCTGACTGTCTTTCGAAGCTCGTCTTTGACTTGACAAAACTTTAACAAATTTTAACTTGGATTGATTTCCAAAGTCAGGATGGCATGGCTGTTGCAGTCAGCGATGACGGTCATTTCGATTGGATTTTGAAGTCTCGTCGCTGGAACATCTTGGTAATCATTGTAGAATGTTCTTAAGTTCTATGTAATATTGCATTGCACAACACACTCATGCACTTCGTTCTGGGGCGCATATGGGATTATTGTCATATAATGATGGTTTTTACTGAGTTGATTCGCTATATAACTTGGGAGTTACACCTCCTCTGATAATAGAGATGTCGGCCATTGCAGCCGAAGTCATAAGTCCAGCTCCGGATGAGTTGCCAGGAGCAATATTTATTGGGAATCCTCAAGATTTTGTGCCGCCGAATGTTTCCAAAGATATTTGAGGAGAATTTTCTTGAGGTACGGGCTATCATTGGATGATGTCCTGTTACTGGGGCCAAATGACAGGCCACATATTCCTCTAGAAGGATGCACAGCTTTTAATCGACATTCATGCACAGCAGGAACACTTCCTCCATTTAACCAATATATTCAAGAAGTGTTAGCTTACTTAAGGATTTCTCTATCACAGTTGCATCTAAATGGATACGCATTGTTAAATGGCTTATTCCTTGTTTAATGGAGCACCTCTTAGGGACCCTGACTTTGGAGGAAGTCAGATTCTTGTTCAATGTCAAGAGTTTGGAAGATAATCCCTCGTTCAAATTCTTAGAGGCGGTCAAGAATTGCTAAGTTGTGACTGGAACCTGGACCACACTTAGCTACTTAAAGACCGAATAGTTCTATGTTCGGTTCTAGCCAGGGTTTGCTAGACGGTGGCTAGTTAGACGTAAGTGCCGCAATCCCTTTGGTGACTAACGAGATAGTGGTAATCAATGTTGAGTCAAAAATTTCCTTTCCTTTACAGCCACATTCCGCCACCCGAAGGTGCTCGATTTAATGAAACAATATGAATTCTTAAAGAGGTGCCTGGTCAGATTAGAGAGATCAATTCGGTGCTCACGGTTGAAAATTTGAGGGCCGTTGGGCTAATAGACCTAGAACAGAGCATTAGACTTGAATAGCTCTTAAGGCAGCCATGGCATAACGGCCTAAGTGTAGGGCACCCAGGATTTTAATAGCTGAGCGAGGTGATGAAGAAGACACGCCCACTGAAGATGAACCCATAGTCGGGCCCTCTGATAGTCCTTGATATTCAGAGGGAAAGTGGAAAGGTAAGTTGGTTGCTCAAAAGCTACATAAGGCTTCAAGATGGAAATCTTATCTCAGATTAATTATGTTAAGTGTGTCCACACAGCTTAGCGAAAAGGGTTTCCGCTCAATAACATCCTTTTAAAACATATATTTGCAAAAAAATTCATAAAACCATATACTGTGCTCCTGCATCCACAATGGTTAAATACTATAAAGCAATCAGTATGTGAACATACATAAATATCTGGTAATGATGAACTATCTGTTCAAACACTCAAGTTTTGTTTGGATTACTTTTAACCTTTGGCTGACTCAGGCCTAGCAGAAAATACAATCAAAATTAACCTAACACCTATTAGATATTCTTCTTCTGGGTTATCTATCCTTAACTATGTATTAAACATTTCCCATCTTTTCGGCCTGTCCAAAACTACCTGTTAAATATTTCACTTCTAGACGGTATGTCACTAACTTAATCATCTCCCAGGTCTTCCCAATCCCAATGGTTTTTTGGGCTTACCAATAACCTATTTGTGTATACAAACATATATTCCTTCCAGTCTGTAATCATAATTTTAGTCTACTTATGACAAAGCCCTACACATTGGAATTTTGGACAAACAATTCGGTGTGGGTATTAGCTAATTTATAGGGTGCGGCCCCATACGACTCCGATCCGGTTCTCTAATATCTGACTCATTTTCACATAAGGATCCCCTCCTATAATTTTCCTTGAAAACATTTTCAAAATGATTTAAAACCTTTAGATCGAACTTAAACAAGGAAAAGTATATAATCTTTATATTTTACTCAAATCATATCAACTTGTTATATATATATATATATATATATATATATATATGCTTTACTCAAATTTAGTTGATGAAAACATTTAATCAATTGAAAAAACATCTTTCTAAACCTTTGAAATAATCTCTTTCAAAGCTAATATCAAAACTTTCGAAATCATTCCTCAAAACTTTTGAAATCATACATTAAACCATTCGAAACCATTCTCCAAACCTTTCGAACCCATTAAAAAGAAAACATTTCAAAATCTACAAAACATTGGACATCCTTATTTAAAATCACTTTAAAACATTACCTTAGAAAACCTTGGAAAACCTTCCATTTAAACATTTCGAATCCATTGAATTAAACCTTTCCAACTAAAACTTTTCGAAGCCATTCAATACACCTTTCGAAACCATTCAACTAAAACTTCTCGAAACCATTCAATAAGCCTTTCGAAACCTCTTAACTAAAACCTTTCGAAACATTCAATATTCCTTTCAAAACCCTAAACTGAACCTTTAAAAATCATTCTACTAAAACCTTTTGAAATCATTCAAATAAAACCTTTTGAAATCATTTGAAGCAACATTTTAACTTTGTTGAAAGTTCTACTATGAAAACTTAATATATCCTTTAAAGAAACTCCTTCAAAGGCTTTGGGTTTTGCTTCAATTTAAAAAACAAGGGTGAACCACTAAAGTCGAAAGCTTCCTATTGAAAGCATGGAGAAGCAGCTAGTTTTCAGAAGAAGTAAACCTTTCGTCATTGTCGATAGGTTTAAAAAAAAACATTTAAAAAGCGAAAGTAACCTTCCAACTTTACAGGAAGGTTTCCAAAAAATTAGGAATAAAGTAGCAGTAACCTTTTGACTATGCTGAACGGTTCAAAACCTTTCTTTCAAATATATTTTTCTAGTCGAAAACAACCATGTCAAAAGGTCTTATTCGAAAGCTAAGCAGGTAGAAGCTTTTGGTTTATAAAACTTTGGTTTATAAAACAAACATACCCCAACCTCTTTGGCATCAACCATTTGACTTAGAACCTGTTTGTACCAAAATTGGACACAAAACACTTTGGATGTGTTTGAAGAGATAAAATGAAGAAAATGAATGTCAAATGAGGTAGATCTAACAAACACACCAACCAACAAACAAGAAAATGCACAAATACACATGAATTTAGAGTGGTCCAGCGTATGGTCCACGTCCACTATGAAAATGGCTAACTTTTATTGATTTTTGCTTGCTAGTTACAATGAGTTACAATAGTATAATCCAAGTACAATAGTACTTTCGGTGGAGTCTAGGCATAGAAGAACCAAAAATGTCCCTTTTCTGTAGGTCTAGGGTCATTATTTATAGGTGTAGGTGCAAATATCTTGCCTAGATCTCAAAAGACTTATTTTTCTCTTGTAATTGGGCCTATGGGAGGGAGTTCAGGTGATTTCAGCTCGATCTATGAGCAATACGATTTGAGTTCATATTGATCCAAAAACAGTTGCTTGAGGTTGAAATTTGTCGGGTACATTCTTGGGGTTGTATGCAAGCTCCTGTGAAAATATGGTGGCATTTGGACTAGTAGATTTTGAGTTATAATCGATGTAAGTTTGATTTTGTTGAAGGGTGTCAAGTTTGCATCGCTTCTATTCGCATCGCTTCTAGGAACGTGATGGCCGATGATGTGGCGTGAACTTTTCGGATCAATCCATTTTTCATACCGAGCGACAGAGTCTTTCCTTCTTCACCTGTCTTCTTTGTATCACTCCCATTCGTATGCTTCGTATCCATCTCATTCGCATTCATTTTCGTGGCTTTGTTCGCAACGCTTTTAAACTCATCCCATTCTTATCACTTCCTTCACTTCTCATTCACAACTGTATTCCCAGGTGCTGCCTCACATCGATCAACAAGGATGCCATTCGTATCAATGCATCGTGTATCATTCACAATGATCCCTGGCCAATTGATACGAACAGCATGTATAGGTGGACCGATATAAATAATTTAGTGGACGATGGATGCAAAGCAGGATGAATATGAACAGATACGAAGTAAGGCATGTTTGATCGATTCGAACAAATGAAGGTTTGATGAAAACGAACGATACTTCCTTCCATGGATACGAACCGCCACTTACCTCGATGTATACGAACTACTGTTAGTCTTTCTGTTGGATCCGAGTGAAGCTGATACGAAGGAAGCGAAGTGGTGGATACGAAGGAGTTGATTTTCTTGGTTTGCATCGATCGTATCTTAAGCATACAAACTTCGATTGACTTGAAATTTGGAACGTCGGCTTTTATAGCTTTACTTGTTGTGTGTCAATTATAGCTTGATCCGGACTTGTACATAATTCATCGGCATCCATAGTACACTTGTGTATAGTCGGTCTTTAGGACGGACCATCCTCGGTTTTCGGTCAATTCCTTGGAGCCACAGCCTTACCAAAAGACGGTATAACATTTGCAATCCCCCCCCCCAAAGTACGTCTAGCATGGACATGAAGTGCTTTGAAAAGCTTCCATCTCCATTCTGATAAGTTCTATCCGATTCGCTAGATAGTTGCTGTCTTTTTGTCAAGCGATGCAACCTTTTGATTGACTCCAGTAATAATGAATTGTTGACTACCAATTGTTGTGCTTTGTACTGTTGTAACTAAGCATTAAATGATAGCAAGCTATTTTTCATTGTTGTGAATGGTCACAAGGTGAGTATTCAATTCCTCTAAATTTTTGAAAATTGAATGTTAGTTCATCATATATGAACATATCTTAACCAGACTCTCATTAACATCTCCACGCTCATGTGCCATTGTCATTTTTTTTAAGTATTTGGATCGAGCTTCGTATTGATCTTTTCCTATATCGATGTGAAATTCGGGTTGTAATGACGCTTTATGTCGTTTTTAGAGCACCTCTCCAAATTGGTCCTCTCTTGGATTGAATTGTAAAGTTGGAAAATCGCCTTCGTATTGATGGCTATAAATCCCAGTGGCCTTCAAATGATGGATATGAAGTTGTAATTTTGTATTGATGAACTTATGATGGGTACAAATAGTCCAACTGGTCCATCGAGTATTATTCATATCGATGGAGGCGAACTCCTATGGTCCTTGAAATAATGGATATGAAATTTTCATCTCATATCGGTGAATCATTAATGGATTTGAACAACCATGCTTTGGATTGCTTCGAGTCGATGGTTATCAACAACTGTTATATTCTCAGCCAATATGGAATGATGGATACGAACAATTCTTCACATTGATGACATGGGAGACTGCTTTTAATCGGTTGACATAACTGGGAGAGGAATCATTTTCCTTATTGGTTTCGTATCCGTATAATACGATTGACACTTAGCCAATTTTTCGTCTGCTTTAACTTTCCAGCTTGCCCAAACATCGACAGAGATACCGAGAGATAGAAACTGCCTGCCTCTAAATTAATACATCTACTTAATTCCTCAAATCTACACTTTAATTTAGGAAATTAGTTAATGAGTTCATGCTAAAAGCGATTCGACTCGAGTTTCAATGCCAATTCATTCAAAGTCGTGGCCTATTCCGGCGTTGTTGATACCGGACTGGGGTTGGAGTGAGGTCAAGGTGAGTGTAATTGTGTTTAGGCTGCTTGGGGAAGAAGAACCACTTATAGATACGAAATAGTCATTGGAAGAAGCTTTTCCTTAGATCTCGTATCGATGGATGATGCATTGTTCGTATCGATCCGAGACGTGGAGATGCGTATCGATCTGGAAACAATTGAAGGTAAGCTTTGTATCGATTGGAATGGTGGGAGTTCGTATCAATCTATTGTGATCGATACAAAGACTTGACTGTGCGATTGATACGATGTTCTGGAATTGATAATTGATGTGAAGATGTGACCTATGATCGATATGAACCCGAGGGTTTTGGATCAATACGAACTGATCCTCTTGCGACCGAGATGAAACCCTAATTTACATGATCGATAAGAAGTGGCTTCTCATGGAAGGATCCAAGTTTGAACTTTTGATGGATACGAAATCTTTGCATACTCGAACACTTGTCTCCGATGAGTTTTTTCCTTGCGTAATTGGATTTAACATTTTCACTGCATATCTGACTGTCTTTCGAAGCTCGTCTATAACTTGACAATTTTTAACAAATTTTTATAGGATCAATTTCACCCTAGAAGGGGGTGAATTGGGTGGTGCTATAAAAATTAATTGCGGAAGATTATTAAATTATTTCAACACAGATAGATCAGAATTATAGCAGCACAGATAATTGCAGAATAATAAATGCAGAAATAGAACTACATAGAATTTACCCAGCTTTGGCAAAACCCTGCCTACGTGTTGCTCCCAAGGTTTCTACTAGAAATTAGGTAGTCACACGCTTACACACGTAAACTCGCGACACCCGCTACTGACTAACCTAACTCTACGCTCAAAACCTTTTCACAGCTCAGCCATTGAGTTGCGAATTCTCAATCTACGCCACGTAGTTTGTCCTCTAGTCACACGACTAGTAATTACAACTGTTTTTAAAAAGAAATTCAAATTTAAAAACAATTTAAAAGCTGAAGAGACTAAACCCTAATTTAAAACCCTAAATTAAATCTTAAATAATAAAAGTAAGTGGCCTGCCTAATTTCAAAACAACTTCGGCCTTCTTTATTTCTTTTATCGTCCGTTCCCTTTTCTTTTGCTTTGTATAATGGCAGCATGTTCTCCTTTGTCCCTTCTTCGTTCCAAATTAGGGCTTCGTGGTTTTTCGAAGTTGCCGATTTTGTAGATCAATCAAGTTGATATTTGCGTAAGGATCTGTTGATCGATCGTCTCTTAGATGCTTTCGGCTGCTTCTATTTGATTGAGTTCGACTTTGATTCGGGTATGTAATTTTTTGCTTTTTCTCTCTGGTTTTAATACTTGAACTCGATGCTTCAATTGTCGATGATGTTGTTTATTTATATAGGCTTCGAGACCTTTGAATTTCGTTCGTATACATTTACTTGAATTCGTCACCTGATTTTTCTCGGCCATTTGATTTTTTTTTAAATTCTAATGTTAAGTTCTGACTTGTTCATATCGAATAATTTCCATTACTTCATTAACATGGTTTAGATTTCGAACTCGCTTGATTCCTTGATTGTCATGGCTTCGATTCAGAACCGTTCAATCTTTCCTTGGTCGTTACGGTAGTGAATTTCCTACTTGACTTTGGCTTTGATTTTTGACTTTTTCAATTGTATAATTTGCTTGCATGTCACGGTGGCGATTTCTGACTTGGTCAATTTACTTGGCTACCACGATTTCGAATCTGCACTATTCGATCTTTGGTCTTTTTGACTTCGGCTTGTGATATTGTGATAATTTTTTACTTCGGCTCTGACTCGTTTAATTTTAAATTCCTGATGATGTTGTGTTAATTGTAGTTTCATTTTTTTGTTCTTATGCATTATATTTTCCACAGACATATGCTTCAAGCCATTGCTTTCACTGCCCACTGTAGCACATCTTCTTTATACAACACATAACCATCAACTTGCCTTTCCAGCACTGTCACCTGGCCATCTTACTATTCACTTGTAGTTGAAGTATTCCTCTGTTTATTCTGGTCAATCATATATAGGTTTGGTCGAAGCATTTGTTGTTTGAACTTGTACTCTACCATTTGTTGATTTGTAGTTCTGTAGTATTGTGTCTACAGTTATAGCGTGTTCAGTGGTCTACACTTGCACTGGTTGCGGCTCTTTACTGCTTGAAATATGGCTTTGTAATGTTGTCATATATATGAATTAGTTGCTATGTTGCTTGATCACTGGCCTTCAATACACATGTATATATAATGTTCATTAGTCGACCATTTCAATTCACAAAGATAATATGATTTTGTAGATAATTCAAGTTTTAAAACCAAAGGTAAAAACAAGTATTACTTATAAAATTAAATTTGTTTCAAAGTTAGGTTTTAAACAAGTTCTTATATTTTGAAATATAAAAGTTTTAAAAATAAATAAGTGGATTTTAATAATAAGGGTTGTATTAAATTTTATTTAATAACTTTGGAAAGTTCAAAGATTTAAATGTTTTAATTTGAACATTTGGATTATTTTAATTATAATTGATTTCTAATGTATTTTATCTTAAATAAAGTGTAATGATTAAGAATTTGATAATCAATTATAATAAAGATTTATTTTGAGTAATTTAGAAGTTTGGTTAATTTAAAGATAAACAAATATCTGAAGATAATTGTAATAACTCAATTATTATTAATATTAAAGTGTTATTGGTTAATAGAAATGATTTAATTAAGATAATGTTTTTCTTAATTAAGAATCTTTATAAGATGAGAAATTAAGGAATCATTTGATTAAATTTAAATGATTAGTTAAATAATTAATTAAGCAATTAATTAGTGATTAATTAAAGATAATCACTTTGGAGTTAATTAAGTATAGTTACTGGGTGAAGTAATTAAGTGATTAATTATTGGAGGTAATTAAGTAAAGGATGATTACTTTATATGAGTAATTAAGTGGATGTGATTAAAGGTTAATCACTTGTGTTATTAATTAAAGAATTAATTAATATAATTGATTAAAGGTTTAAAATTTAATTGAAGACTAATTAATTAATAAAAGGATTAAGAGAATTTAATAATGTGACTAATTACTTTTTAAAGTAATTAATTAAGAAAGAAATTTAGTTAATGGAAGAAATCATTAATTAATGGAAATAATTAATGAATTGCTAATTAATAATTAAAGGATAATTAATTTAAAATTAAGTTTTGATTACTCAATGTAATTAAAAAGTAATTAATCAAATGAGATTAATTAATTAATCAAGTGTGATTAATTAAAAGTGATTAATCAAGTGTGATTAATTTAAAAGGGTAACTAAGAGATAATTACTTGGTATAATTAAGAAGTAATTAATCAAGATGATTAATTAAATTTGAAATAAAGGAATAATTACTTAAAGTAATTAAGAGATAATTAATCAAGGAAGATTAATTGAAATGGATAATTAAGTGATGTTTAGTTAATTAATTTGTAATTAATTAATGAATAAGTAAGATGGATTGATGATAATCCAAGTGATTAGGTAAGGAATTAATTAAATTAAGGATTAATTAAATTAATTAAGTTTGGATCAAACTTGTTATGGGTCACTAATGATTGGATGATAAATATCATTGGATGAGTTAATGATATTGGATGGTATCGTATGTCATTGATTGATATGTAATGATATGAATGTGATATATCTGAGATGTGATATATATGCTTCTTTGTGATATGTATGGATGAATGTGATAAAAGTGAATTATCTATCTGTGTGTTATGAATCACCCATTTATGTTAAGTGATATTCTAAATATCTACTGCTTAAAACCCTTAAGTACAACTTGGACATTAAAATGGCGTTTGTATTCGATGAGACCAGGATCGGGTTTTATATCCGAAAACCACATCGATCCAAATTAAACGTTAGGTCGGGAATCCAAGTGGAGTGCAAGTGAAGATTCGAGGTGTAAGAATTATTCGTCAGTATAACTCTGGAGGTGATTCCGCGATGAGTTGACGAAAATAGTACTTATAGGTTCGAAATGGTGATTCAGAGTGCAAGGGCTATGGTCGTTGACTCTGAGGGTGATTCCAAAATGAGTGCAACGAGACAGTGCCTTCGGTTCCATTCGAACCCGGAACGGACTAGTATGGATTGAATGCTTTCAAAACATCGTCAGGTGGACGACGAGCATTCTAAGATAGATGTGTCCTATAAAGGTAATCGCTGCCTCAAGCCTCATCAACCGAAAATGGCTAAAACAGGGGAGGTGCAGCAAGGTTAAGTGGGTCATGCCCAAGTAGGACGAGATTTACCCCTGTCTAGATGTCCCTTTTTATTTTGGCTTTGTGGGCGTTTGGATCTGCAGCCAACTGCGGGGTGGTCTTGTTCGGGATTGTTCGGTAAGGAATGGTCCCGGCCTTATGCTGCAGGGGATCGTTGTCTCTAATAGGAGATTCTTGAATGAGCTCATTTTTAGCAGGAGTGCTCCTCGGTACGGTGATCTAGTCCATGTACTGTGACGGGCGGTACGCCAGTAGCCCTTCCATTGATGGAAACCCATTCTTCCTACGAGACCCTACGGTTTTGTTTGTATTAACCATTTTTGTGGCTAGTAGCTAGAATTTAATAGATGTAACAATTTCGGCTATTTCATATTTACTTGAAAACCCTAGACACTATTATAATATCACTGGATTTCCTATCAAATGTTTTGGTTAGCGTAAGGTAAAAACTTTTCCATGTTTATGTGTGGGAAGTCTTACGTGGTAACTTTTCTTTCAAAGGATTTTCAATTTAAACCGTTTACTCACACCAGACCCCTGTCTGACCCGAGTGTTTATTTTCTGTTTTATTAAATTCTTGGGTACTCATATCATGTATGAGTAGTCAAGTGATTCAGGTATCCTTGACGAATTCTTGAGGGGCTTTGGAGCAGGAGGCTTCAACATGTAGATATATAAATAGAGTTTTCGCTGCGTGTTATTCTGTATTGTTGTTCTTGTATTGTACTTTAGACAGAATAATATAACTGTCTAAATTGAGATGTATAGTTGTGTACTGTGATGTATATGATACTAAATATATGTTATATATTATATTTCTTTCATTCCGCTGTGAGATTATGATGTGTTGTTGTTCTTTCTTTTCTTTCTTTTCTTTTTCTATCTCTTTCTTTCTTAAATAGTGATGCGTCTTTCTGGTGATAGGAAGTCGGGCCGCTACAGTTGGTATCAGAGCGCTAGGTTGGGTGAATACCTAGACTCTGGAGTGGTGTCTATCTTGAGAGAGCGTACTTGTAATATATATATATATATATATATATATATATATATATATATATATACCTAATCTGTTGGGTTATCTGTTCGGATTTTCCAGCATAAGTTACAAAGGTAGATAAGGTAGGAGGGTGTGCAACACGACTACTGCTAATGGAAGAGGCTCATATGTTGTGGTTGGAGGTGTATCTTTCGAGATTGTAGACCTAATACCGTCTCGAATAAGCTTTGTAGATTGGTGAAAGGATTTTATTGATCCCAGAGGAAGTATTTTCAAGGATTGGTGTATATTCTTGGAGTGTGAGGTTGATTTTCTCTCAAGTGAGCGGGATTTCCAAGAGTTGAATCTGTCAGCTGAGCAGAAGCAGGTGATGGTATCTTGGTAACTTCAGGAAGGAATAGTTGTATGATGGGATGCAGTATTCATAGATGGTTCTGAAGAAGTTCTTTGAAGCAAGATTTAGATGGTATTGGAGGAACGTTGATGCCTACTGCAGGAAAGATTCGAATGTTTAAGCATCTTCTGGATCTTAAGTAAGGGTGTCTTATCTATATTGAAGTATGAGACTAAGGCCGATGAGTTACCTCATTTCGGACATGGTCTCATTTGTTTTCCTTAAGAAGGACAAGTGGTTGGTGTTTGATTTGGAGTCGAGTTTCTTGAGAAGATGTCTACCCGTCTCAAGGATTTTTAGTGGAATTGGGTGATAATTTTGTGTTTCAAGGAGCTTGTGGTTAAGGATGATCTTTTGGCGTAGCAGTAGCATTGAAGTGAAGTATGGAAGCAGTAGCGTGGATCCATTTCTTCGATGATTCTGAAATCTTTGGGATTCTACTATCGACAGACCAGGCAGATAGTGAAGGCTTATCCATTTCTTCGGGAGGCTAAGCACAGCAGGATATTTTTTAGAAGTGATCTATCAATTTTTCTGGTAGATAAGCTATTCTTGAAGATTGACCTTGATTAGGAAAGCTGTTCTAGTTGGTGAAGATAGTTCTTTGGAATATGAACTGGGTAAGGTCGCAATAGTGACTTGCGATTAGTTTGGGAATTCCTTGAGTGTTCTTTATTTTGGGAATTGTGGCATCTCAAGTGGAGGTGAAAGCTTTGAAAGTAGTCAGATATTTTCCAGATGTTTTAGAAGAAATCAGAAGTCTACCCGAATTGGAGATTGAGTTTTCTTATCGGCTTGATTCCATGAGCGATACCGATGGTTCAACCGTGTAGAGGGATGACTCTTAGAGCAAGAAGAGATTGGTGAGGCAGCTTAGGATTCTTTGGAGAGGGATTGACCATCTAGTTCTATTTAAGATTCTGTTGGGATGTTTTTGACTAAGTTAAATGTGTCGGATGAACAGTGTATGGAGAAAAATTGTGCTCGAGTTCTTAGATAGCATTCTCATCTACTCCAGCTCAGAGTTGTGCAGCGGGAGCGAGATAGAAGTTATTCTAGAATGGGAGCAACTGGGAGTTGTATTTTCCTTGGATTAAAAGATTTCTACAGGAAATTCAAGTATGAAGAAATTTTCTGGATTTTGAAGGCAAGGTTGTCAAGTGCAATTGTTTGGCTATTCCAGATAAGAGATGTAGGTTCGAAGTCCACTTATACTTGTGGAATGGAGTTGTGTTTTGGATTTCGGCAAAATTTTTGGGAGATCCATTTTGATTGAGTAGGATCTGGAAATTGGTTTGATTTTGGTCCTATTGTTTCATGAAGCAATCAGCAAGGGTTAAGCTGATCGGGAAGGATGAAGGTGACTCAGGAGCATCAGAAGAGTTATGCAGATAGAATTGAGAAGATTTGGAATGTGAAGTTGGAATTTGGATATTGCTTTAGTTTTATCCAATCAAAAGGAGATATAAGATTTGGTAAAACTGGAGAGCTAGTTTCGGAAGTATTTTTATATTTTCCTGTGTTCTCTGAAGATTAGATTTTGATCTACAGGATTGAATTTCTAGTTCGGATAACTGGAATTCATTGTATTTCACATATCTCTAAGTAATATGTGTATGATTCTTCGAGTGTTAGAATCGGCAGTTCAGAAGGATTTGGCAGTTGAGCTGGTTTTGAGCTTAGTCTGATGTCTTGTTCAGATTTGTGGATCAGATGAGAGGAGTTCTTGGTTATAAGAGTGTAGTTACTTAAGATTCTGCAGAGCGAGCATTCCAGTGTAAGTACCTGGAAAACTCTTGATAATATTAGGAAAATCTATCCAGAATTATGTCTGGAAAATTAAAATTGTTTGCTTAAATTGGTTACTATGGTTGCTCTGATTGATAACGTATGACTGATTTGCGTGATTGCTGATTGAAATTTAAATTCTTTTGCTGGGTTATTAAATTATCTTTGCTTTCAAATTTCGGGGATGGAATTCTTTTAGGGGGAAGGAATGTGACGATCCGGAATTTTGAGCAATATCAATTTAATAATCTTTGTTAATAATTAAATTGATTTGATCATTTTACATTATAATTGACAAGTAAAAATCTTTTAAAGGCTGATAATAATAATTTGATAATATCTATTAACATTTTTCATAACAATATAAAATTGGCAAGTTTAATTCTTTTGAAAACTAATAATATTTTAATTTGGGAATATTTATTTTGCAATTTAAAATTGGTACGATTTATCTTTCAAAAGCTAATCAAAATATTCTATATATATATATATATATATATATTGATATATCTTGTAAATAGGAAGTCTCTAATGCAATAAAAACTTTATATTCAAATTGTAATACATATGAATGTATATATTGTGATTTGAAATTGTATTTTAAAATTTAATATAGTAATTATCAAATCTAATGTTAAAATGTTTTTCCATTTGAAATATGTATATATTTGTATATATTAGAAATAGGAAAAATATTGATTTGAATTTAATAAAGTGTTTTCAAACTTTATTATTAATAATTTGAAATTTGAAATTTTAATTTGACTTGTTACTTTTGAAAATGATATTTGAGATTTTAATTTTAAGAACAAAGTTAATTTCTTATTTATTTATATATATATATATATATATATATATTAAGCTTTTGTTTTAAATAAGAATTAATTTGAAGTTCACTTTCAATTGTTTTCAATATTCTTTCATTTTAATTTTAACATAAGATAAGTTTGTTTTAAAATTTTATATGAAAAGTTAAATTAAAATAGATATATCAAGCATATAAACATTAAATTGAATCAAAAGCATAAGTTATTTTGTTAATAAATGTTCACATAAATTTTCTTTGAATATTTATTAAAATGTAAAACTTGTTTATTAAAAAGATAAGTACATAAATATTACATAATTATATTCATTAAATTATAAAAAGGGAAAGTAATATTTGTAAACTATTAATAAAACATTAGAATAACATTTGTAAATCATTAATTAAATATTAAAGACAATTGTAAACTTATGTGCATATGTGTAAGCAAACTAGAGCATTAAAGTGACAAGTGTCATTCTCTTGATAAAATTAAATTTAAAATTAAATTGTAAAATAATGAAAAAAAAGAAGAGTTTTATTCTTCAGCAAAATACTTTCTTCTTTTCAGGAAAATTGAATGCAAAACAAAGATCAAAGCAAAAAAAAAAGAATATCTATAAAATCTGAAAATAACAAGGAAGAAGAAAACCTAGAATTGCAATTTGAAACAAAAAGAAGAAGATATGCTGGATATTCAAAATCAATGGAAGATTTTCAAGATCAATCAAGCAGACAAGAAAATTAATCAACATGCAAATCTGGAAATCAACTGCAGGAAGATTTATAGAACATGCAGAACGAATTTCAAAAAGCCTAGAAACAAATAAGTCTATGTCTTCTGCATATAGGTGAGTAAATGAAATTTTTTAAAAGCAGTTTAAAATCTGGTTTCAATTTGTCATTGTGGTGGATATCATGATTATTTTTGAAATATTTAAATTAAATTGGATGCATGTCTGAATATTTGTGTTTGAATACCTGTATATTTTAAATTGTTACTGTGTATTATAAACAGGTTTCATCTTCTCAATAAATTCAATAATTCTATTTTTAATCCAAACTAGCTGATGATTTGTTAACAAAGGTTGTTTGAAATCATGCAATCCTTCATCCAAAAATAATTTTAGGAATTTAAAGTAAAACATTTGTCCAAGAATTTAAAATTTACAGTAAAAATCAAATTGGGTCCAAAATTATTATTCAAATTTTTTGTTTTGATTGCAAGATTGGAATAGCAATAGGAAATCATGATTTTTAATGCTTGTATCATGATTTTTAATTGGGTAATTAGTGAGATATTTGGGTTGATATGTTTTGGGCTTTCCGGCCAATTCACGGCGAACTACGGCAATCTGGGTGTCGCGGTTGAGCACGGAGGTTGAGGGGATGTAGAAGATCATCAGAAAAATACTTGTGTAATTTATTAATGAATTAGGTGGCCGATAATTGTTGAAGTAGGGTTTTATACACTGTATATGTCGTCGTGGTTCATTGTGTTTTCGCGGCGACAAGAGGCTGCCGGAGTTGAGCACGAGGGGTTCTGGAGGTGCGGGAGGTTTCAACGTGGCTTCGGAAAGAAGGGCATGGCGTCTCGTGGCAAGGATCGGCGGCGGAGAACTGTTTTGTTGATGTATGGTTCAGGCAATTTGGGTTTGAGGTCGAAATTTTGATTTTTGATCAACGCATGGTTTCTGGGTTTCAATTGAAGTTGTCGAGAACGAGTGCGACTTATTGGAGGCCGGCGCGGAGTTCGCCGACGATAGGCATAGTGGTGCACGTTGATGTGCACAGTATCGTGCATCAGTATTTGGTTTGGGAAGAGAAGGTTGGAGTCGAGTTTTCCTTCGGGTATCTGTTGCTTTGGCTCGAAGCAAGATTTCGGTTTGGGGTAACTCGGAGTAAACGCGGGGGATTGTAGTGGGTTGCTCATGTTTTGATTAAGCAGATTTTTGTTTTGGATCAGGAAGTTTTAAAAGTTTTAAAAATTTAACAGTAAAGTTTTAAAAGTTTTTAAACAAAGATAATATGATTTTGTAGATAATTCAAGTTTTAAAACCAAAGATAAAAACAAGTATTGCTTACAAAATTAAATTTATTTCAAAGTTAGGTTTTAAACAAGTTCTTATATTCTAAATGTAAAAGTTTTAAAAATAATTAAGTGGATTTTAATAATATTGGTTGTATTAAATTTTATTTAATAACTTTGGAAAGTTCAAAGATTTAAAAGTTTTAATTTGAATGTTTAGATTATTTTAATTATAATTGATTTCTAATATATTTTATCTTAAATAAAGTGTAATGATTAAGAATTTGATAATTAATTATAATAAAGATTTATTTTGAGTAATTTAGAAGTTTGGTTAATTTAATGATAAACAAATATATAAAGATAATTGGAATAACTCAATTATTGTTAATAATTAAAGTGTTATTGGTTAGTAGAAATGATTTAATTAAGATAATGTTTTTCTTAATTAAGAATCTTTATAAGATAAGAAATTGAGGAATCATTTAATTAAATTTAAATAATTAGTTAAATAATTAGTTAAGCAATTAATTAGTGATTAATTAATGATAATCACTTTAGAGTTAATTAAGTATAATTACTGGGCGAAGTAATTAAGTGATTAATTACTGGTGGTAATTAAGTAAAGGTTAATTACTTTATGGGAATAATTAAGTAGATGTGATTAAGGGTTAATCACTTGTGTTATTAATTAAAGAATTAACTAAAGGTTTAAAATTTAATTGAAGGCTAATTAATTAATTAAAAGATTAAGAGAATTTAATAATGTGATTAATTACTTTTTTAAAGTAATTAATTAAGAAAGAAATTTAATTAATAGAAGAAATCATTAATTAATGGAAATAATTAATTAATTGTTAATTATAATTAAAGGATAATTAATTTAAAATTAAGTTTTGATTACTCAATGTAATTAAAAAGTAATTTATCAAATGAGATTAATTAATTAATCAAGTGTGATTAATTAAAAGTGATTAATCAAGTGTGATTAATTTAAAAGGGTAATTAAGAGATAATTACTTGGTATAATTAAGAAGTGATTATTCAAGATGATTAATTAAATTTGAAATTAAGGAATAATTACTTAAAGTAATTAAGAGATAATGAACCAAGGAAGATTAATTGAAATGGATAAAAAGTGATGTTTAGTTAATTAATTTGTAATTAATTAATGAATAAGTAAGATGGATTGATGATAATCCAAGTTATTAGGTAAGGAATTAATTAAATTAAGGATTAATTAAATTAATTAAGTTTGGATCAAACTTGTTATGGATGATTAATGATTGGATGAGTTAATGATATTGGATGATATCGTATGTCATTGATTGATATGTAATGATATAAATGTGATATATCTGAGATGTGATATATATGATGCTTTGTGATATGATGGATGAGTGTGATAATAGTGAATTATCTATCTGTGTGTTATGAATCATCCATTTATGTTAAGTGATATTCTGAATATCTACTGTTTAAAACCCTTAAGTACAATTTGGACATTAAGATGCCGTTTGGATTCGATAAGACCTGGATCGGGTTTTATATCCGAAAACCACATCGATCCAAATTAAACGTTAGGTCGTGAATCCAAGTGGAGTACGAGTGAAGACTCGAGGTGTAAGAACTATTCGTCAGTATAACTCTGGGGGTGATTCCGCGATGAGTTGACGAAAATAGTACTTACAGGTTCGAGATGGTGATTCAGAGTACAAGGGCTATGGTCGTTGACTTTGAGAGTGATTCCACAATGAGTGCAACGAGATAGTGCCTTCATTTCTGTTCGAACCCGAAACGAACTTGTGTGGATTGAATGCTTTCAGAACTTCATCAGGTGGACGATGAGCATTCTAAGATAGATGTGTCCTATTAAGGTGCAACAAGGTTAAGTGGGTCATGCCCAAGTACGACGAGATTTACCCCTGTCTATATGTCCCTTTTATTTTGGCTTTGTGTGCGGTTGGATCTGCAGCCAACTGCGCGGTGGTCTTGTTCAGGACTGTTCAGTAAGGAATGGTCCCGGCCTTGTGTTGTAGGGGATTAGGAGTGGTCCTCGGTACGGTGACCTAGGCCACGTAATGTGACGGGCGGTATCCCAGTAGCCCTGCCATTAATGGAAACCCATTCTTCCTACGAGACCCTACGGTTTTGTTTGTATTACCCACTTTTGTGGCTAGTAGCTAGAATTTAATAGATGTAACAATTTTGGCTATTTCATATTTACTTGAAAACCCTAGACACTATTATAATATCACTGGATTTCCTATCAAATGTTTTGTTTAGCGTAAGGTAAAAACTTTTCTATGTTTATGTGTGAGAAGTCTTACGTGATACCTTTTCTTTCAAAGGAGTTTCTAAAGTTAAGCAATTTAAACCGTTTACTCACACCAGACCCCTGTCTGACCCGAGTGTTTATTTTCTGTTTTATTAAACTCTTGGGTACTCATATTATGTATGAGTAGTCAAGTGATTCAGGTATCCTTGATGAATTCTGGAGGAGCTTTGGAGTAGGAGGCTTCAACGTGTAGATATATAAATAGAGTTTCCGCTGTGTGTTATTCTGTATTGTTGTTCTTATATTGTACTTTAGACAGAATATTATAACTGTCTTAATTGAGATGTATAGTTTTGTAATCAGATGTATATGATACTAAATATATGTTATATATTATATTTCATTCGTTCCGCTGTGAGATTCTGATGTGTTGTTGTTCTTTCTTTTGTTTCTTTTCTTCTTCTGTCTCTTTCTATCTTAAATAGTGATGCGTATTTCTGGTGATAGGAAGTCGGGTCGCTACATTTTTATTATTATATATAAACTATGAAATGCTTTAAAGTAGATGCAAGTATACTCAAGAATTTAGAAAGCCCAAAGTAAATATTGACAAAGTTGTATTTGCATTTGTTTCTTACATATTTTAAAATAAAAATAAGAAACTAGCTAACTAAAATAATACTTCTTTGTTAGTATACCTATATAAATATATAGGTTACTTTAAAAAATTAAATAGAATAACATTCTATGTTAAACACCCTTTATTCATATGTATTATAAGAACGTCAAGGTGGTTAAAACTATTTTTAAGCCTTCACGTATATATGTATCCATATATACATCTTTTTATTGGTAATATAGAAATATACCATTTTCAAATAAACTAAATTCAGTAGTTTGTATGTGTGTGTATAAAGTTTCTCCTTTTTATATTTATGTGATTATTATACACATCCTTTAATTTATAACAATTTTATCTATTTAAATATTATAAACTTTCCCTTTTAAATTATCATTACATATATAACCTTCCTTATTCATGGTGTGTGTGTGTGTGTGTATATTATTTTAGAAGCTTTCAAATTAAACTCTTTTTATTTAATATAAACAATATTGTTTATATGCCCAAATTAAAAAATTTCTTTTACTTCATTATCAATTTCTGTCCACATTACATTTTATTATCCTTATATATAAAAATATAAGTATATGATTTTCCAATTAATTTTAAATTCTCAATTTTACTTTTAGGATAAAACAAAATATACATATTCTGCCTTTAAAACAAAATATACGCGTAAGGAATTCCATTTAATCAATTTGTATTTTAATATAGATCTGAAAATTCAAATTATATAGGTTTTGGAAAATTGTATACAATTATTAATCATTGATTAACGGGAATATTGTATATTAAAATACAATATTATTAAATATTATAAATTAATATTCACAACTCGAGATGTCAAAAAGCGCGGGTTGTTACATTCCTCCCCCGCTAAAAGAATTTAATCCCCGAAATTCGATAAATAGGTTAGTAAAACTATCATACATTAGAACTGATCAATAACAACCCATACTATACCAGTAAGTACACAGATTCCATAGTATCACAAAATATACACTACATCTAGTATCAGCCAAAATATTCCTACGAGTGCTATCATCATCCATACAAACATACCCATATATATACATATATTACCCTACTAAACATTTAACACCAAACATCCATGACGTCCAAGGGTCAAAGACACATACAAAAAGGCGTGCACGACCTAGAGAAAGCAATCCAACACTATCTATGGACTTTTACTATCTGAATCCTCCCCTTCGGGTCCCAACAATTCCCTAGAATCCACATCACTTTTCGAAACCCAAACAATCTCTGAACTAGGCTCTCTCTGAAGGAAATCTACACCAACAACTGGCTCCTCAACAACCTCACCTATCTCCCAAATGACTACGTCGTCAATTTTTGAATCGAGATCCTCCTTTTCTTCAAACTCTTCTTTGTCATCAAACTCAACATCTTCACCTTCGACTTCTTGGAGTCTTTTTCCTAAAGTTGAGGCTAAGGTTGCTCAACAGGCTCTACCGGCTCCTCTGGCTCTTCTTCATATAAGAATGGCTCGTTAAGATCCGCCCTAATTCTCCTAACCCGAACAAAATCACCATCCCTCCTAGCCCCAGCCAAAGCTCCACCTCGACTAATGCTATGGGTTCTCTACAATCAATATCAAAACTCAAAGGTGAGATTCGAAGGTTTAGACTTCTATAGGCTAATGAGTACATCAAGATTTACAATTCAAAATTTATTCCCCCTTAAAATTTCTTATTACCCAAAATTTATAAAATAATCCTTTCCAAAAATAATTTAAGTATATATATTTTGAAAGTGGTTATAAGGTAGAGAAAAAAATGTACAATAACATCGTAAGTTTATAGCAATTTATTTCTTCAATTTATAAATCTATATATATATATATATATATATTAATATACAATAAAGTAAGGTGTTGTAAGGTTTAAATTCTCAAATACCCCTTTTAAAAATCTATAATTATGAAATTATCTTCAATGGTCGAATAAATTTCCCAAAATATTAGTTTAAAAATTTTCTAAATCCTTTTGGCAAATAAAACTCAATAAAAATCCATTTTCCCAAGATTCAAATTCTAAAGTTTTTAGATTTCAAAGGTATACTCAAGTCAAAAAGGGCAACCAATGAAAATACTCAAGGTTAACGAGTAAGACCACTCAATCCTCGATGATAAATTATTATCACCACAACCAATCATTTTAAATATCATATATTTAAAAATTATTCCTTTTTATATAGAAAATATATCTTGGTAAAATTGTTTCATCTGCCCCTCAAAAGCAATATTGTGTCCGTTGGCCTGGTTCAAGTGTTTAAAGATCCCTATCAATAACATTAGCTACTCGTATTGACCAGAATCCATATGCCACTTAACCAATCAATTAACACAATGTACAAAACCATTTTTATATAACTAACAATTACGCTCTCTCATGTATATATATAAACACTCAGACTCAAATAGGTTGCTACAGACTCTATCCCTAATGAGCAACCCACCCAAACCTGGGTATTCACTCAACCTAGGCTCTGATACCACAATGTCACGACCCATTTTTCCATACCAATTTATACTAATTCTAACTAACACTTGTCAACCAAATCACACGGAAAGACGAATAGTGAAAGAAAGAAAGAAGGCAGAATATAGAAAGAAGTTAGAAGAAAAGAGAACAAATCATAATCTCACAGTGGAACGAATGATATATAATATAAACAACCTTTATATGAAATCAAAACTACTGCTTTATGTAACTTATACAACTTCAATCAGTGTTATATCTGTACAACTCAAACAGTTTATAACAATCCTGCACTTACAGCTTGTTGATAACACAACCAATTACAACTAAATATAAGCTTCTATGTAAATGTGTCTCCTGATTCCAGCTCCTCTCCTGAAGCTTCCAGTATTCCAGCTAAACTTGGAAATATGCTCGGTCCGACCCGAGCATAAAGGAAAAACACCAAGCCTGGGTCAGTCTGATAAACCAGCGTGAGAAACCCATTCAACTTGATTAATTAAAGTTTAGAAATCCTTTAAAATCAAAGGTATCTCGTAAGACCACGCCACAAATAAAACATGTCCGATTTTTACCATATGATAACCAAAACATTTCTTATACAATCCTATGATATTTAGTAATATCTATACACAAATAGTTATTTAAATAGCCAAAATTGTTGCATTTAAAAAATTCCATTATAATAGGTTCTATAAACAAAATCGTAAAGTCACGTAGGGAGAATGGATTTCCAACGAATGACTGGACACTGGGGTACCACCTATCGTTGTACTTGGTCAAGATCAGCATACCGAGGACCCCATCGTTCCCTGCAACACAAGACCGGACAACCCGTTACTGGATAGCCCGAGGAAGATCACCCCGTGATTGGGATCAGCAACCGCTCATACAGCCAAAATAAAAAGGGACCTCTAAACAGGGATGGCCATACCCTAATTGGGTGCTACCCACTTAGCCTTGCTGCACATCGCCTGATTTTAAGTCATTCCAGGTTGATGAGGTTCGAGGCTCAGCGTTACCTTTTTAGAACATTTCACTTAGAATGCTCACCGTCCTCTTGACAATGTTATGAAAGCATTCATCCATAGGAGTCCGTTACGGGTTCGAACGGAACCGAAGGCACTTTTCCTACTACATCCATTTTGGAATCATCCTCAAGATTAGTAGAGACTAGCCCTTGCACTTCACTGCTCCATCTTCAACTCCAAGCTCCAATCTTTACCAAGAAAATGTACTTGTTGGATCGAAGTGGGTTTCGGATTACAAATCCGATCCCAGTCTCTTCGAAACAACGTTTGCTATTTCCCAGTAAGCTCAGCCCTAGTTCTTTAGGAAATACACAGACGAAATATAAGATTGGAGTTCACCTCCTACCGTTAGTGAAGGGGTTTTCTTACAATTCGTCCTAGAGAACAAACGAGTTTATACGTACGGTATAGCACCTTGAACCGTAACTGTACCCTACAATTCTCGAGTTTCCTCTAGATATTTCCAAAGTTAAGCTTTGTCCGGACTTGATAGTCGGTTATTTAACAATCAAAATAATCTATCAATTCAACCAAGTTATTTCCCATTTCAACCATTAAGCCCTATTCACATTTAAAATCCTAACAGATTAAAATTTACTAAGAAAGCTTATTTTACAGGGTAAATATATATTTAAAACAACTTCTTTCCAAATCATACTTATAAAAATTTCTAAATACATTTCTCAAGTTTATTAAATAAAATACTCTTTATAAAAGTTTACTATACAATAATATTTAAAACAACACTTATATTTAATAGATTGTACTAAAATTAACCTTGGAATGATCATTACAAAAATAGTTTTACACTTGAAATATTTTAATTAATACATACTTATAAAAACTATACCTTGATAAAGATTTCCAAAAATAATAAATAATCTACTTTAGATATTTCCAAAATATTTCACAATACTTTTAAAAATATCATTAAAAATAATATTCATTTTTAAAACAAAACTAGGTTCAAAATCAACCCAAATAGAATAAGACTTATCGGTCTCAATGGTACGTATCAAGCCAAATTGACTGCAAATACAGATATTCCAAATCAATCAACTTCTATAGATCGATTCACATTATACACTCAAATATAAATAATAGGCAAATAAACAGATATATGAACAAATAAGCAGATCATAGATTTATCATTGCTTGTAAATATTTAATACAATTACGCAAAAAATATCAGATCGATAGCTTTTACTAGTCACAGCAGTTAAATTAAATAATTAGTGGAATGGTGTTTGATTCCGCTGACTAGATATCAAGTAGTTTGAATAATCAACAATTTACAAATCTGTTCAGTTTGGGAAATTCTCAATAGATATGTGGTATAAAATTATACAACGGTATTCATTTCCAAACGGTAATTAATTCGGTCTGTAAAAGCTTGTAAAGTTATACTTATTAATCTTCACAATGGATCGTACGACGGCGTAACATCCGTCGATACGAACCATCTTCTAAATAACACCTATTTTATTTTTCCTTAATTTTCTCCTTAACAATACTTAAATTATTCAAAAAAACTCAAGAATTAATAAATTATTTATTTTAAAAAGCTTGACTAATTTATGATAAAATAATTTATTTAAATGACCATAATTTAAAGCACTTAAAGTAAGCAAATTTATATATTTTAAAATTCCTTGTCTATATTAAATTTAAATAAACATTTTAATATAAAAAAGAATTGGTTTAAAAATAATTACTTTAGCCAACATGCTTGATTAATGCTATAAGAAAAAATGGTTATGGATTTATTTTTACTTAATACAAATTTCTTTTATTAATAAATCTTGCTTAAAATAAAACAAAACCCATTGGCCTGAAGCCCATAACCCAAAGATTAAAAAAAAACCCGATCGTATTATAACACAACCCAAACGGGCCGAAGCCAAGACCCACAAAACCGAAATCTCCCCTAACATCATCCACTCTTCTTTCCCAGTTTCCAGTTCCGATCCTAGGAAAAACAAACTCAAAAGATCAACACAAACCATCCATGAACAACACAAGAAACTGACACCATGTTCGATCGATTTGACATCACTCAAGACCACGCCGACCCTACATCGCACCATCACCAACCATTCAAAAGATAGGGCTTGCCTAGATCATTCATGCACGGTGACAAACGTGCACGCACCCACCGACGCCACCGACCATCTTGCTGCAGTGGCACCACTACCCAGCCCTATACTATCCCCTGATCCAAATTACCACAACGTCGATGCTCCACGACCCTCTGATCGCAAATCGATCCTCTGCCACACTCTTCGGAAGCCCAGAAACCAATCTTCTACCACAAATCGACCCACCGCAATGACTACCGGCCACCGCTTCACATTTCACCCACCTCCGACGAAGGCCCACCCCAGCAGCTACCTCCGAGCCAAATAACATGAACTTCGGTCGTACCTCCTCCCCTCAAAATCACTACCATTCCACCATAGCTGAAGCTGCTCTAAAACCCTAAAATTCAATGCTCCACAAAAACAAAGCCTCAATTAAAAATTTTCCTACGGTCGATCCCTTCCCTCACCCATGCACGCCTCCTAGTGTTGCCGTCCTGGCGCCTCCACCAGTCACGGGGGCGAAATTAATTTTTAAAGAGAAATGGTTCATTTAAAAATTTCATACAATATAAACCGATAAAAATCATGATTTAAGTACCAAAATTCCTATTTCTACATAAGAATCTAGACTGCATGCTTGAATCCTTGATGTAAACATACCAAATTTTCACCAAAGTTGGATTTGTTCACTGTAAAATTATCATTGGCTAACTGCAGAACATAATTTACTCACAAACTATTTTTAACTAAAACTATACTAGAAAATAGGCATTTTCTTAGTTTACATCAACATGCAATATGAACTAGGTGAAGAGATTTAGATTTTTGAATACTGGAATGAACTAAATATTTACAGTCAACAGAGTAATCATTTCCCAGGTTTAATATCAAGGTGTCTCACCTTAAACATTTGATTCTAGAAGCTTTAAAATTTTAATTTGAAGTCTTCAAATCTGAAAACTTGAACTTACTCCTTGCTTGATGGTTAAGAATAGAGAATGATTCCAGATCCACTTACGCTTTCCAGACAAGTACAAAGCACTTAGCTTTCCTTTTTTTAATTTTGATTTCCTATTGCTTGAAGTAGAACAGAGGCTATTTTCTTTAAGTTACTTGTTTTAATTTTTTTGAAACAACAATTCAGATCTAAGACCAATATATATATATACACACACAAGTTTTGAAATATCTATTTGGATTTGGAAAGAGACTTTGGAGGCTAAGCAGATGATATTGTCTCTGCTGAGTGAAATTTTGAAGAGGAAACATAATTATTACATTGTTTTATCTGTTATTTACTACCAAATGTTCATATGTCTACAAAATTTAAATTTGTTATTAATTTACACTTAGTTTTTACTAGATTAAAATAGTTCTGTTACTTGTTTTGTTAACCTATTCCTTTTAATAGTAAATGATTTTGAAGCCTTTTATTATTGTATATAAACTATAAAATACTTTAAAGTAGATGTAAGTATACTCAAGAATTTAGACAACCCAAAGTAAATATTGACAAAGTTGTATTTGCATCTGTTTCTTATATATTTTAAAATAAAAATAAGAAACAAGCTAACTAAATAATACTTCTTGGTTAATATACCTATATAAATATATAGGTTACTTTAAACAAAATGAAATAGAATAACATTCTATGTTAAACACCCTATATTCATATGTGTTATAAGAACTTCAAGGTGGTTAAAACTATTTTTAAGCCTTCACGTATATATGTATCCATATATACATCTTTTTATTAATAATATAGAAATATATCATTTTCAATAAACTAAATTCATTAGTTATATATATATATATATAAAGTTTCTCCTATTTTTATTTATGTGATTATTATACACATCCTTTAATTTATAACATTTTTATCTATTTAAATATTATAAACTTTCCTTTTTAACTTATCATAACATATATAACCTTCCTTATTCATGGTGTGTGTGTGTGTGTATAATATAAACAATATTGTTTATATGCCCAAATTAAAAATATTCTTTTTACTTCATTATCAATTTCTTTCCATATTACATTTCATTATCCTTGTATGCAAAAATATAAGTATATGATTTTCCAATTAATTTTAAATTCCAAATTTTATTTTTAGGATAACATATACATATTTTATATAAACAAAATATACATATTCTACCTTTAAAACAAAATATACATGTAAGGAATTCCATTTAATCAATCTGTATTTTAATATGGATCTGAAAATTCAAATTACATAGGTTTTGGAAAATTGCATACAATTATTAATCATTGATTAACGGGAATATTGTATATTAAAATACAATATTATTGAATATTATAAGTTAATATTCACAACTCGTGATGTCAAAAATCCCGGGTTGTTACAATTTCCCTCTAGCTCCGATTAGCTGGATGAGGACACCCACTTACAGTATTAATCACTAGCCTCCGACCAGTACAAGCGGATTCCTCCGGGATCACTTGATTTGGTATTTGGTTTTGATTAGATGGGCTTGCACCTCCAGACTGTAGCGCCCGAACAAACTGCCCTAATTTTCATTCTCTTATCAACTTCTCGATATATCCTGTAAATGATGGCACTCGTTGGTGTTGTGACCATAGCTATCATTTAACCTACAAAACTTCCCTGTTTGAATATCTTTTTCAAGTGATTTCTTCGAAGCAGGTTTCTTGTATTGAATAGTATTGTAGGTCCGAAAATACACATTTTCCAACGACATATTTAAAGGAGTATAAGTGTTAAACATAGGAGCCTTATATCGTGGCCCAAGATTCTGATCCTATTTTCTATTTTGATACCCATTGCCTTTCTGTTGACTCTGTTTATTCTGTATGTTTAATTACACCTTTTTGGAACTCTTCGATTTGTTTTACAGCGACATTGCTTTGGATTTCCTCCACACTTATCCCTACGTCATCCTTTTCCCCAGACTGTTTCGCAACCCCTCTTCTCTTGAACTTAGCTGCCTTGGAATAGAAACGGTCCAATGACGCAGGAAGTTTTCGGCCAACCAATTGCCGAATTCAGAATCGAGAACGGTTCCCTTAGTCAGTGACATCAGAATTGAGTTATCATTAGGATTACTAATGTCGGTGCATGCTGTATGAAATCTCTCCAGATAACGTCTGAGTCTATCGCCACGAGCTTGAGTGAAATTGGACAAGGTACTGACATCTTTCGGCCATGCAACATGCATGCAAAACTGTTCAATAAATTTCATTGCCAACTAGTTAAAACATGAGATAGATCGAGGTGGTAGATGAGTAAACCACATAGTTTCTATTCCTGTAGTGAGATCGCGAAACTTTGGCATTTCACCGCATCATCACCTCGTGTGGCGTTTATTAATCATTCGTACTTCAAAATGTGCTAGTTAGGATTATTGCTCCCTTCATAAAATGGCAGAGCTGATAGTCGGAATCGGCGTGGAGAATAACATCGATAAAAAGGGTACGACTCCGAAAGATTTCCTGGTCGTCATTGGCGCGGCCTTGACTTTCATGGATCATATGACGGATCATTGTCGGGATGTCCGACATTTGGACATTTTAGTCATGTTGAGCCGAGGTGTGGTCAGGTTCCATAATACGAGGACGGGCTGGTCTCTGTCGACGGTCCATATCTTGCGTCCTTGGTTCTAGGTTTTCAGGAACATAAGGCTCAAGAGTATAACTGTGTTGATGATGGGTTGGATCTGTTTGGTTCCGAGCGTCGACATCCAATTCAATAGCGATGGTAGAAGTGCGGTTGTCAATAGTGTGATAAGGAACAGTACCTCCTCTGGAGGAGGTTTTAGTCTGATGACTGGTTGACGGGCCAGCTCTCGGTTGCCCAAGATTCAATGTGCACTGATATCCGATATCTTGTGTATAACTTCATGTCGTGGGCGCGTGCATCGGTGATTATAATCAGAAAAGACTGAACTCTCAGTGGATGAATAGGAAGCCTGATCCCTTCTAGAACTCCTTCAACTTTCGTGGTTTAGTCGATTGGTCAATTTCGCATTTGCACAGAGTTTCTGAGTAAGCTACTGGCAGCTTTGCTTCATCTCTTGCATTAGCTATTGAAATTCTTCCCTGATGACAGGGCCTTTCGGATCTAAATGTCCAGCAATATTCTGATCGGTAGGAGGAAGTTGCGCAGGGTTCTGTCTGTCCCATCCTTTTAGGTATGTAGTTGTTGAGGTATTCCTAGTGTTGACCATGGTGGGTATCGAAGCCCTCTCCTAAACTTGGTACAAATCTGAATAGAATGGAAGAACTTATAAGGTTGAAATATGGTTCTTCTCCATGGATTTTCACAATCCAATATTAGTAGTAGATCCAATGAGCAGGAGAAAACTGGGTTTTCTTAAAGAAAGCACAAAAGTGTTTGTACCAAAATTGGGTACAACACTCTTTGGATCTATTTAAAGAGATAAAATGAAGAAAAAAATGTAATATGAGGTAGATCTAACAAATAAACCAACCAAAAATCAAAAAAATGCACATAAACACAAGGATTTAGAGTGATTCGACATATGGACTACGTCCACTATGAAATGGCTGACTTTTATTGAATTTTGCTTGCTGGTTACAATGAGTTATAATTGTATAATCTAAGTACAAAAGTAATTTTGGCAGAGTATGGATGTAGAAGATCCAAAAAAGTCTATTTTCTCTAAGTCCAGTGTCATTATTTACAGGTGTAGGCTGCAAATATCTCGCCCAGATCTCGAAAGACTTCTTCTCTCATGGGAGTGGGCCCATGGGAGCGATTTTAGTTGATTTTGGATCGATCTGGGAGTGATACGAATTGATTTCATATCAATCCAAAAATCGTCCTTTGAGGCTGAAATTTGTCAGATGCATTCTTATGGTTGTATGCATGCTCCCACGAAAATTTGGTGGTATTTGGACTTGTAGATTTTGAGATATAATTGATGCAAGCTTGAATTTGTTGAAGGCTGTCGAGTTCGCATCGCTTTTACGCACGTGATGACTGATGATATGGCGCTAACTTTTAGGATCGATCCATTTTTCATACCGAGCGACTGAATCTTTCCTTCTTCACGTGTCTCTTTCGTATCGCTCTCATTACTATGCTTCGTATCCTTGCCGTTCGCATCCATCATCGTGGCTTTGTTCGCATCGCTTTTGAACTCGTCCCATTTGTATCACTTCCTTCACTTCCCATTCATATCGGTATTCCCAGGCGCTTCCTCGCATCGATCAACGAGGATGTTGTTCGTATCGATCCATCGGGTATCATTCACCACGATCCCCAGCCCATCGATATGAATAGCATGTATAGGTGGATCGATATGAATTATTTAGTGGGCGATAGATGCAAAGCAGGATAAATATGAAGCAACATGAAGTAAGGCACGTTTGATCGATTCGAACAAATGAAGGTTTGATGGATAGAAATGATACCACCTTTCATGGATATGAACCGCCACTTACCTCGATGGATACGAACTAATGTTAGTCTTTCTAGTGGATTTGAATGAAACTGATACGAAAGAGGCGAAATGGTGGATATGAAGGAGTTCATTTTCTTGGTTTGTATCGATCAAATCTTGAGCATAAGAACATCGATTGACTTGAAATTTGGAAAGTTGGCTTTCATAGCTTTGCTAGTCTGTCAAGTCAATTGTAGCTTGATTCGGACTTGGACATAACTCATCAGTATCCTAGTAGACCTGTGTATAATCGATATTCGAGGTGGACTGTTCTTAGTTTGCAGTCAATTTCTTGGAGTCATAGCTCTGCCAAAAGGCGGGTTAACAAGACCCTTCAACTTTTTCCAATTCATTACATACCAAGTAGCTTCATTCCATATGCATTGGTTTGACCTTGTGAAAAGCTTAGAAGCTCTAAACCTTGTCAGAAGGTCTGGGTTGGAAGGTGAGTTGCCGCAAAGGCTAAAACTTGCTAAAGGTAGATTTTCTTTGTTTTTAACTTAAAAAAGGCAACTTTTCAACTAACCTGCCTTTGTTTATCAAATTCTCATTGGTTAACAAATTCTTTTCAGAAATATGCTGCCCCTATTTTCAGAATTGAATAATAATTTCATTTTATAAAAATTTTCTTCTCCTTAATTAAATATATAAAATATTTAAGCCCCATGCCTTAAATAATTTTATACATTCACCAAATAACTTAGAAAAAATTAGAAAAAATCCTAGAAAATCTATTTTAGTATGTTGCCTAACATATAAAAATTTGAACTCCAAATAATAATTATTTTAGCCAAAAATAATTTGTAGCCCAGTAGACAATTTCATTTACTCAAAAATTAGTATAAATTCCATATTAATCCAGAAAATTATCAATTTAAACCTATTTCTAAAATATCATTTCTGACCTATATTTCAATTTTCATGGCATTAGGAGGTCACTAAATATGGTCTTTATATTAAGCATATCATAAAAACTAAAATGAACATATATAATCCATCAATAACATATAAATATAAATTTAATCATCAATATGCTTGCAAAATCATTTTGGGTCTAATCTTAAAATCGAAAACTAAAAGAATTTGGGATTTAGTAATTATTCACCTTAGCTTTGAGATTATAGATGTGAGATTTGATGGTGATTTAGTTAATTTTCTTCCTTCTTCTAAATCCTAGCTTTAGTCTTCTCCTTGAGAATAAAAATGGAGGCCGACCTTTGGAAATTTTAGTTTGAATGAAATGAAAATGAACATGAGTTTCATTCCTAAGGGTTTAGCGTATAAACCTTACCTATTTCCCATATTTCCCTTCTCATATCCTAACACATTAACTTAGGTAATTTTATTTTAATTAGCGCACTAAAATGGCACGACTACCATTTACTAATCAAATCTCAACTTTTAATTTTCATATTAATTATTTAGTTTACTAAAATAATTATTCTAAATAATGTTATAAAAATATGGGGTGTTATAGTAAATTAGGCCATTGCGACAAAACTAAAGGCCAACCTGACCTCACTTTATGAGTAGCTTCAACGAGGCCTTTGATGATGATGCTGAAGGCTATCACAAAGCTTTAGCGAGGACATATGAGGGCAGGCAATAAAGGCTTACCTGATCTCCCTCTAGGACGCGCTTCAACAGGGCCTTTAATGGTAGGCACCGAAGGCTTAAGGCTTTTGATGACCAGGACCTCTTGCTGACTAGCCTTTGATGACTAAGGCCTTTGATGGTCGAAACCTCTTGTGTTCATGAGCCTTTGATGGTCGAGGCCTTTGATGTCTGTAACCTCTTGTGGTCATGAGCCTTTGATGGCTATGTAGATACACTTGTTTTATTTTGAAAACCTTTATTGATGATTGGCTTAACATCTTTATACAAACTAATTTAGTTTTCCTTGCCTTAGAAAACTGATGATCATTCCTTCCATGCTCCGACATTGATTGGTATCATATCCTTTTACAAGGTGATAGTTACAATGTCTTTCCATGATTCCTTTCAAATTTGGATCTCCTTTTCTTGAAGGCCAATAGTTAAGCTCATCCTTAGTCATGGAAATAGATTTTCTCAAGATAATTGGTGAGAGTGTAATATTTTGGTAGCTAGGACTTAGAAATTAGCCCTTTTAACTGATGTTTAGCTCTCTTGTTACTCACTTTAGGTTCCTTGTAAAGGCTAAACTTCCTTTTAAGAGAGCTAATTGCTTCATTTACCTTGTAAGATTATTTGAGCACAGTTTCCCACTTTTTAATGAAAATAAAAACATCCCTTCTTATCACATTTTCTAAGATAGCTCCTTAAGCATTAAGCTAGATTTCCTTTCTTAGTTTAGAGAAGGTGATATCCTTTTTACATTCCTTTTAGGGTATAGATTAGTGTCGGTCCTACGTAGAATGGATTCAAACTCCATTTTTCAAGATTGTATAGGGCTATTTGCCTTTTCTTTTCTTCCATAACTTGTAACGCTACAAATCTTAGAACTCGCTCTTCCTGAAGTTGAAGATCACTAATGGCTTGAGAGATTGGCATATGAATTTGAGCCTCGGAAGATCCTTGTTCTAACAACAAATCAGGATAAACTGACACATCAAAGCAAAACTCAATTTATGCAATTAATAGGTGTTGGGAATCAACGGTAGGTTGGCATTGAATGGGATATGCTTAGTAGGGTTAAGCTGTCTAAACCCTAAATATGCAAGCTAAGATAGTTCCAATTAGGATTTTTAATGAAATCGGAGGTTCAATCCCTCCTGCCAGCGTCAAAGATTTTAACAAATAAATTTGTTAACTACAAAAGTATGTGAATATTTGGACAACTTTAAAGTGAGTTCAGCCTAACTAAGGTCATCAAACCAAAGTATACATCAATATTGGCTTCATTTTTAGTCTTTATCATTACAATAATCTTGAGACGGTATGAAGGTCGACATTCGAGTTAATATGCACAATAAAAGTCAAATCACAAGTTCAAAGAGAATCATTATGTTATGCAAGTCACTAGTCCAAGTTAATCAGTGTAAAATATCAAAAGAACATGCAAGTGCTAATCGAAACCAAGTTAAAATTGTTATGTCCTTTTTTAGTTTACCAAATCCTCATGCATATTATTGTTCAAGTGCGAGAATAGGCAAAATCGTCAATTTAATTTTGGGTATACAAAGTTTAAAAGGTAAGAAAAAAGAAGAGAGAAATTGGACCCTTCAGTGAAGCCATAAGTCCATATTTACAGTGTTCGGCAAGTGACAAGCCTCGACATCCAATGGATCGACATTAGCAGCATCGTCAATCATCAAGGTTGATATTCTATCGACTTCAACATTAACAGCGCCATTGAACATTAGAACCGGCATTCTTATATCCATATAGGCAAACTTCAGCATATGTGTAATTAGGTCGACTCCCCCTAAACTTGGCGTTGATAGTTCCTTCTTCGTCGATCAACTTTTATTGACATCAATGAATGGCAGCATTAGTAAGAGCATCATTGAAATCCCTCTTGGGTGTATTAATGGTACTTAAAACGAATATCTCCCATGATGTCTCCATATCTTGAAACCTCCTTCGATTGATGGTTGGCGGCATTGAACAACGGTCACATTGATGACCCTTGATGCTGATGATTACTAAATGCGGTATTAACTGAACTTTTTGGATATTGATGATGACAGTAATCAACATAAAATATGTAGATGTATGGTGTCTCCCAAACATGTCACAATATCGACATTGTGATAGCATTGAACCTCAGTAACATCGATAAACTGCATTTCACCTTTTAAGGCCGTTTCGACGAGAAGTGACATTGGGATGGAGAACGCTATTAATACTTAACAACTCTGATCACCAGCAGCATTGGGAATTGTAAACTTTGGAAATGTCGACATTGATAGGATATGACTTCATTTAGCATGGCTTTGGAAATCATATGCCTCGATGTCAATCATACTATTATTCGGCAGTTGTCATGACTCATGGAAGATGACTTTCACACTTTATAGTTCCGAGCTTTATTAGAACTAATGCATTTTACGTAATGTCGCTATTCTTTGAGATTGTGTCTTTGAATATATTCGACGATAATGTTAACAGTAACACTTAATAGTAATAGAAAATGTTCCAATAATATTAGATAAGCATCTGATAAAGAAGAATTGAGTTTCCCATCCTCTCATTTTGTTAATGCTCTCCAAAATCAATCTTTTTAGATAGGGATGGATTTGATACAATTGACAACCTTGTTATTCACCAACCTTAGCAGAACAGGCTATGTAATGGAGAATTTAGGCACTAAGAGATGAATGTCCAACCTCCTGGGATAAGACTTCCAAGTAAGTCAAATATGTATAAGCATTTGGCGAGAACTAGATCGGCGTAATATTTAGATGCTCCAAATATCTTAAGGGAAAACTAGAAAAGGAAGGTAGCCAGTGTGCCAGACTAGTATGGGAGTGAAAGTAAAGTACCCTTTTATTAGGCTGTACATGTTATCTATAGGACAAATAGGGATGGCTTTAACTTTAGTGATTCGTAATTGCTCAAGAATATAGTCCACTTCAGCCTGAGTTTCATATATGATGGATTTAAATAATATCTTCCTTCTTGCATGCTAAAGTTAAAGGTTTTGACCCCTACTAGTCCTCTTAATGGACTTCTTGCCGCACAGCTAACATTCCATTTTTCCACCAAGTGATACTAATCCAGGCTTAAGAAATTATCATGATTCATGTTATAAACAAAAGTTACTACATATTAAGTCTAAAATTGTTGCTTAGACAATCTATTGCTAAAGTGATGAGGAATATGTTAGTTGTAGGGTAAAAACTCTCAAATGACAAATGCCAAGTTCATTAGTAAACTTAAATTTCTGTCTTAATAAGACAAAATAATAGAGAAGATATATTTGAATAGATCTGCAATACCATTAAATCCACATCAACTACGATGAGAAACTTGTATTATAAAACATTTATGATCAACAAAACCATGACTAATGTCGAAGCATTAAAGACATGACAATAATGAGTAATGGCGACATGAGTTGGAAATATAATAATTGGTAAAAAAATTAATATGTTAAAAGCAGTGGTGTTGAGATGGTCAACATCATACTGAGCTTCATTTGCAATATTAAAAATGACCATAGAAAAGTAAAGAAGGACAATAAGGAAATTACCATCAAACCATGTTTACAAGAAAGCATCGAAGATTAGTGGCTTTGTCCTTGATTAATACTAAAATTACTAACATCACATCTCATTAGAACACATATTGCCGATAACCTCTATGTAACAATCCGCAGCTAAATGGGCCTATTTTTCAAAAAAAATCAAAACCACGTCCATCAAAACATATATCATGGAATTTTGGTACCTAATAATTAGCATGGGCAATATCAGAGATTGACAAAAATCTAAACTCACAGTGGAAACAACCGTAGGGTAAAAATACTGACTATGACTACTACCTTAGGATTAATGGTGATCCTTGGGTAGTAGATTGTTACATCATCATCAAGCATGAGAGAGATAAGGCTCCCACATAATAAAGCAAATCCAGCTCGAGTGACATGTTCCTCTAAATCTATCATGTGGGTTGTAATAAGGAAGAGGTCAGAAGAATGTTCTGGTGACCGAAAAAATATAAAATGTCCATAACATAAACTCATACCGATAGGTGTTCACTTAATTGTTGTGTCCATTAAGGTTAGCAATTCTAATCTAACCTTGCATTGCACACACGATTACTTACTTACCCCTTCCTAAGGTATGAAATACTAATGAAGCCATGTAAACCACCCAACAAATCCAAATCCATTTGCCACTTAATACTTCTAAATATGCGGTGCGCTTCAATGATACTTTTAAAAGAGAAATAGGCGGACTCGGTCATCTATGACTTTAATTGAGGTAAACACCATCATTTAAAATCAATTCTTAAGGTAGTTTCCTAACAATGTTGTCAATAGTCACTGGGTCCTAGCTACAAGGCCTCTAACCACTATTTAAGTCTTCCGACAATTAACGTCCAACTATTACTGCATCTATCATCGATAAAGTCGTAGTCATGTAATAGACAGTATTCAAGTGACCTAGTGCTTTTTTATTATAATATAGGTAGACCCTGGTCATTTAAGACCTTAACAAGGGAAGACCCCTCAGTTAAGACCTATCTTCAAGGCATGCTCCTAAATTGTACTATTATTATTTTGGCTTTAGCAATGTAAGAGACTATACCCAAGCCACTTAATACTTTCTAGTGGAAAATAGGTAAACCCCGTCATTTGAGGCCTAATTCCAAACGCGTGCTCCTTAATAGCACTATGTAGCTGTCTTTGCTTGGAAATCTCTTTAGGCTACTTATTATTTCTTTTATAGGAAAGAAGAGGACCATACCATCACTTAAGACCCCAAAACTGAAGCGAACACTTCCCGAGATTTCCACTGTCATTCTTTAATTATTAATGTCGCATCTTATTAGGTTACTTCTATCGGTAGGGAGGCGGGCCCTTCAGCCACTTAAGACCTCAACACTTAAGTAAACCCTTTTTAGAGACTTCCATATTTATTTATTTGGAATCTCACTACGTCATTTAATACTTCTATTCAGGAGAGAGGCGGAACATTCTGTCACTTAATACCACAATACCAGAAGAGAATCCCAATGGTTATATCCATTACTGCTTATGATTCTAAATTTAGACCATTTAATAATTTCAAATTAAGAAAGCAAGCCCAATCTCTCACGTTGTCGTGGGTCGTTCAATTAGTGATATCTCACATCGGTAGTAAGTACACCTGACTACTGGTACCTCAAAATGAAGGGCAGCCATCCATTGAGTGACTCTACCGACATTTAATCACTAATCTACTAAGTCTAATTAATTTTCCTAAGTCTATGTTTTTTATATTAGCTTAGGTAGACATTGGACTTGTCTTACTAATTCTCTTTTTATTTAAGGAAATAAGATTTAACTTAAATATTTATCTTAAATATCTATCTACCCATAAATACCCATTTAATGCTTAGACATTTTCTAAGACATTTATATATGATTACTAATTTCAATTTAGCAACCTTTTATGTCTATTCCATTTTTACCAGTCCCATAAATCCATTTACCATATTCATTTATTACAGTGCAATATTTATTACCATTTATTGGAGTTACAAAATTTTAAATTCTTTTCTTATTAGTTAATTATCCTAAGTGTGAATATTACGCGCAAGTGGCGTTATTAGCTTTTTATTTAAATGCTATAAATGCAGTAATTACTTATAAATATTTAATTTTATTAAATATGTATAGCATTACTTGAATATACTTTTCCATGTTAAATTTTTGGGCAAAGATTATACACTATAATTTCCATATATTATTCCAAATATAAGATTTAACTTTAAAACATAAAAGATTGCATCATTTGAAATTACAATGAATAATCATTTCTTTTTTTATTAGTGAAGTAGACGGTATAAAATACAATAAATTCATACTTTACACATCTCTTTCCCTTTCTATTTGCATCTATTCCTTGTTAGATCAATTGTTGTATTTTTGTAAAAGGGAAAGAAATCAAACTAACTTACAAATACTAAACAGATCTAAATTCCATCAATTCCGGATATAGGAAGGTTTATATTCTAACAAGATTAGGGTAATAATCCAAATTTATTACATTCTTATATAACCTATTTCGAATCTGGAATAAATTTCATTTAAATTAATATTCTAAATTAGTACTTTTAGGACTGATTTCCATATCAGGTTTTCAATGCTAAATCAATTTATAAAAAAGGATATATAGGCAGTATTTATTATATTCAAATTGTATTCAATTCCTTGCCTACAACTCATATACAATTATCCAATCAGGCATGAAAATTCAGTTAATAGCAACGGGATAATTTTCCTATTATAACATTTTATAAAAATCGTCACTCGCTTTTTAAAAGCGATCCAAATCTATAGATCTGTAGTAAAACCTTTGATTCATCTCCAAATCCTTTTTAATCCAAGTGATATGTATAAAAGTGTATATGCATACATTAGAATTATAGATCTGAGAAGTGATTTAGGATTGGAAGAGAAAATAGATAAAAACATATAAATATGTAAATTACCTCAAATATGCATATGATTGATTCTCTCCTCTTCTCTTTTTCGTTAAATTTCTACTGTTCCTCTATTTGTATGAATAAAAATACAAATATTTTATCTTTATAATTTAGATAGTAAGTGGAGAAGAAGAAATGGTAGAGCTTCGTTACTGCTTTCAGAATAATATGAGAAGAAAAAAGAGTGCTAGGCCTAAATTTATAGGCATTAGAATCAACTAAAATCGTTCGATCGAAATATATCAAACTTGGGGTTGTTGGAGCCTAGGTTTACTAGAGCCGCCAAGTCGCCACCGGTCGATCGCCCTTAGGTGATCGGTTGATTCCTAGGGACCGACCATCCACAATGATGGGTCGGCTTGTGGGCTCGCGTAATTAATATAAAAATGTTAATTATTTCTTATTTAATTATTTTCGTTTTGAATTCTTTTTTTGTCCATAACTACTTCATTTGACTCCGATCACAAAACTCCAGAAATGAAAGTTTCTTAGAATTTGTCCATGAACACAATGGTGCATATTTCATGGTCAAATTCCATCGTTTGCACAAATTTCTTTTTTTGAGCCTAAATAATTTACTAACTAACTGATTAAATAACTAACGCCAATTACGGGGCGTTGCATTCTTTCCTCCTTAAAAAGAATTTCGTCACTGAATTTTCTCCTATGACTAAGGCAAGCTTTTAGCTCCAAATTATGCTAAACTACACCACAAATGAGTGTACAATCAATTTTGCACCTGAACTTGCATAAGTGCACAGTGTATTACTCTAACACCAAACAAAAAATATGTATGCAGATTGATTCTAAATCGGTTCCACCTATATGAATGCATTTCTTTGAAAAACATTTTTGAAAAATATGATGCAAACGACCTACTTATATATTGGCAATTCCACATGTAGGCAGAGGTTCGAAGAAAAAATTCGACCAAAACGCCCACAAACCTACAAAGAGAAGCACAAAGAACTTTTTGTGCATCCGCTTCCTATCATCCAATAATCTAACGCATTGAAAAATTGCTTCCTAAACTTTACTCCTATATCGAAAAAAAGGAATTTAGGTAGAGAATTTAACATTCTTACGACATTATAATATTTATATTACTATAGTACAATGGAAATTTCATCACTGTCCCAAGTTTACTACAAATTTTCCACGTACAAAACACATAAGGAGGCTTATTTTCAAGCTCTAAAATGGAACTAAGTCTGAAATTAAACTTATGCGCATCTTCGACAAGGTGTGGAATTAGAAATTCCAAGGCTAAAACATCTTTTCCCTTGTTATTACTTGCATTAATCGCATCGTCAACCCTAATTCACTACTAAATCCTAAATTCTAACTTAATTTGCTTCCCAACGCCTAACATGTGGCCTTTAAAATCAAAGTTTTCACAAAAATCTTTCTCGCTTTTTAAATTAGCACGCCATTTGGATAAATTCCCAAAATATTTAGATGCATATTTTTTCTCAAAATAAAATTTTAAACAAAACTATGAAAATTAATTTGTAACATCCCCTATCTTGAGGTACGAAGCGAAGCGTTATAGATGGCGGTCATCTGTAGTATTAACTTCTGGTGACATGATATAGTAATCTTAATGGTATCCATAATATCCAAAGCACATGAATATGAAACAAAATCATAGATAGAAACTTTACTAATCACATTTTGAAAACATATTTCATATTCCATTACATAATCCTAAACGTTTCCTTAGTTTTGATCAGATATAATTATTACAAAATACGCCAAGAGCGATATGTGAAGATGCCCTCTTGGATGATGAGGGTACTAAATAAACATAACTTTCATAACACATCACAGCGGAAATAATAATAACAACTTTTAAATAGCTATCCATGCCTTCTCTATGTCTTCGAAAGCTTTATTCGTCCATATACTAAAACCTGCAAATACTCAACTTTGATCTTACTCAAATCACATTTTGAGCACCCGAGAGTTTAAAGGGAAAAACATAAACTTTAATTCAGACATAAAGCCAAGTACGAATAATACTATACGTCTTGTTTTACTAATATTAAGTGAGACCATGCCGCTTAACCGAACTAGTTTCCCCTCACTAATATCCCTTTACAAAACATATCTTTTGGAAATAAAAATCCTATAATCAAACTAGTTAAAGCAACAATAAAAATATCATGTATGCATATAAATCGGCTAATAAATGGACCACTTGTCTAAACACATAGTTTTGTTTGGCTAACTACTAACTTTAGCTGACTCGGGCCTACTAAACAAAATAAACAAATAATCTAACTTCTATTAGACACAGTCCTGGACGATATATCCATAACTCACTTCTCCCAGGGTCAACTGATCGTAGTGGTTTTGCGGGGCCACCAATAACCTATACTTACTCTACATATTCCTAATTGTGTGTGTCATCATTTTAGTCTTACCCACGAAAATGACCTACACACTGGAAATTTGGACTTATATTAGCCAGAGGCTACTGCCTAAAGTATAGAGCGAGTCCCCATAGCAGTTCCATCTGGTATTCTAAAATATGATCCATTTACTTTGGGTTAACTACCCTATCACATTTTCCTTGAATTTTTTTTTCCAATTGATTAACCCACTAAATCATACACAAACAAGGAAATATACTATATGCTTTACTCAGATTACTTTACCATGTTATATATTGATTACACAAAACATTGTTGATGAAAACAGTCGAAACCTTTGTTTAAAACCTTTAAACAACCCTTTCGAAACCAATGAAAGTACCCGTTTCAAAACATATTAACTGTTATATCTTGAAAAGCTGGGCCGAAAAGCCAAAACATATCTTTTGGAACCATTGTAACAATCTTTCCAAATCATTAAAGGTATCCCTTTGAAATCTTTACAAGCCTTAGACATCCTTTTTAAACTCTTTAATTCTTGCCTTTCGAAAGCAATTGGACACCTTCCACTTAAAATACTTTATGAAACCATTAGGGAAACTCCCATCGAAAACCTTAGTTTAAAACTTTCGAAAGAATTAAAGTCCTTTACTATAAATAAACCTTCCGAAAGCAATTGGATACCTACCATTTAAAATACTTTACGAAACCATTGGGGAAACTCCCATCGAAAACCTTTGTTTAAACCTTTCGAAAGAATTAAAGTCCATTACTATAAATAAACCTTTCGAACGCATAGGATTCAAGTAAAAGCTTATGGAACATAAATTTGAAACCATTTAAAACCATTATATTCAATATCTTTGGTTTAACTTTCAATAGAACAGGTGGTCTTAAGTAAATTAAGTTGAAAGCAATCTTCTAAAGAACTTTACAAAGTAAAAGAAGTGGACAGTGTTGAAACCAACCCCTTTGAAGGCATTGGAGTAGCTAATTAGGGTATGAAGCGAAAGAGCCCTTTCGAAGGCATTGCTCCGAAAGGTAGGATGTGGCGGCAGGTATTTCAAGCCCATCAAAACATTCTTAAAATAAAGATGGTAGCCTCTTTCAAAAGCTATTTTCATTTAAAATACTAGACCAATTTGAAAGCTATCCCATTCAAAAGCACTTTTTACAAAATCAAAGCAGGCGGCATTTCCTTTTAAAAGCAAATGAGGTCTCGACCACTTGAAGCCCTGTTTCGACTCAATACCTTCCGTATATCTCTAATACAATACGACTCGGTCCTTGGTACATTGTATATTAGTTTCGACTAAGGTGGAGTGACGCAACGGATAATTGACAAAATGATATGGATCAATAAAAGTAGCAATCGGTGGATTGGAGATACTGAAATGCCCAAATTCGTTGATCACAAGGATACCGAATTCTAGCTATCTTCGACACGTTGATCACGCATGATACCGTGAGAGAAGATCTTCAATTCTTCAAGCGTTGATCAAGCGCACTTGATTCCGCGAATCGGCTTCAACAATCATTGATTCGAGCGCACTCGAATAACAGAAAGTGGAGATAGGAGATTACACTCAACTACCAATTTAAATTGAAAGCACAAAGCAAACAAAAGAGAATTTTATTCAAAAATCCACAACCTACAAAATGACACAACACTGCTATTTATAGCTTTTACAATGCAACGCAATCAAAACATCACCAGACTCTTAGGTCGTTCGCGACTTACGACCTATCTTAGGTCGGCAGCGACTTAACAACAGCGACACAACACTACACTCAACACATAACAGCGCTGCACCGGATGACCTACGACTCAACAAGGTCGTGAGCGACCTAAATGATCAACACAACACGACTTACGACTTACAAACACAATACAACACGTAGCCACAAACTCGGACGACTTAAAACACACGACTCACGACTTATACTTGATATGGCTTAACGACCTAAACAAGGTCGCGACCTTACTCCAAGCAGTTTAACCCTTCAGCGACTTATCGTAGGTCGGTACCAAGATAAGGTCGATGCGACCTAAGTATTAGCTTCTGGATATCTTCACACGACCTAACTAGGTCGTAGGTTGAGACTGTCTTTAAGGAATTACCGGAGCGACCTATCTTAGGTCGTAACTCGTTAGGTAAGTTAGGTCGTCCACGACCTAAATGAAAATGCGGCTTAGCTTGCTTAGGTCGTAACTCGGCACAGTTAGCTCGTTCTTCATCACTAGGTCGTACCCGACCTAAGACATGTCTGTTAACTCGTAAGTCACTAGGTCGTATTTCATTAGGTCGGAGCTCGTTAGGTCGGAACTCTTCATCTTGTGACTTCTTAGGTCGTACTCGACTTGAAAACAAGTTAGGTCGGATCCAACCTATGACTTCGTCTCTCTGGGCTGCATCATCCTCCCCTGGTTGAGGAAAATTCATCCCCGAATTTGTGCCCTCCTCTTCCATACCAAGCTCATCCCCATGATACGGTATAAGATGTTTAACATTAAACACGTCAGAAATGTACACATCCTCCGGCAGCTTCAACTTGTAAGCATTTTCATTAATCTGTTTCACGACTTCTACATGACCAATTTTTTTGGCTTTCGATTTGTTATAAGCGCCCACTGGAAAACGATCCTTTGTTAACACAGCATACACTAAATCACCTTCGTTAAATTTAACATTTCGTCGCCCTAAATCTGCAGTTCGCTTATACTTCTCATTTGCTTTCACCAATCGTTCCTGAACGATTTTATGACATTCAGTTAATTCATCAACAAAATCAACAGCTCGTTTAACCGTCCCCTTTGGTGGTAGAACTGTTAAATCCAACGGTCCCCTTGGCAAACTTGAATATATGATCTGAAATGGGCTGAATCCCGTACTACGATTTACTGCATGATTATGAGCAAACTCTGCTTGGCGTAACTTCATGTCCCAACTCTTCAGATTATCCTTCACAAGACATCGCAACAAATTTCCCAATGATCTGTTAACAACTTCTGTCTGTCCATCTGTCTGCGGATGATAAGCGCTACTAAATTTCAGCTTCATTCCCACCATCTTCCACAAACTAAGCCAAAAATGACTCAAAAATCTGGTATCCCTGTCTGAAACAATAGACTCCGGCAACCCATGTAAATGATAGATTTCTCTAAAGAACATCTGAGCAACATGAACAGCATCAGCCGTCTTCTCGCAAGTAATAAAATGTGCCATCTTCGAAAATCTGTCCACCACTACAAATATAGAATCATTTCCCCTTTGAGTTCTAGGCAAACCCAAAATGAAATCCATGCTGATATCAATCCACGGTTTAGTTGGTACAGGTAATGGCATATACAATCCTGCATTTGTCGCTGTTCCCTTCGAAACCTGACATATATGACATCTCTCCACAAACCTTTCAACCTCTCTCCTCATTGACGGCCAAAAGTAAGATTGAGAAATCAAAAGCAATGTACGATCACGGCCCACATGTCCTTCCTCGTGCAACTCTTTGATAATCTTCAATCTCAAACTGCTCTCTCGAATACATAATCGATTTCCTTTAAACAAGAATCCATCAACCAACATAAATTCATCAGTACTTCCTTCCTTGACTTTCTCAACAAATTTCACAAAGTAAGGATCATCGTCAATCAATTCTGGCAATAATTCAAACCCTGTCACCTCAACTTTCATTGTAGTCAACAAATGACTCCTACTCAAAGCATCAGCCACACGATTCGTTACCCTAGATTTGTGCTTCACAACGAATGTAAACTGTTGCAAATAAGCAATCCATGATGCATGTCTTCCTGAAATCTTATCATGTCCTTGTAAATGCTTCAACGCCTCATGATCAGTGTAAAGAACAAACTCTTTCTGAAATAGATAATGTCTCCAGTGTTTAACAGCTTGCACAACAGCATAAAACTCAACATCGTATGTACTATATCTCATCTTTGCTCCTGATAATTTCTCACTGAAATATGCAATAGGTCTTCCACTCTGACTGAACACTCCTCCAATCCCAACCTTTGATGCATCAGTGTGTAGCTCAAACAACAATTGAAAATATGGTAATTCAAGAATTGGTGCTGTCGTCAAAAGTTCTTTGATTCGTTCAAAAGCAACTCCTGCTTCCTCCGACCAAGAAAACTGTTTCCCTTTCATACAATCAGTAACTGGTGCCATCACGCTAATGAAGTGTGGGATGAATCTTCGGTAGAATGATGCCAATCCATGAAAACTTCTAACTTCAGTGATAGTTCTCGGTTGTGGCCAATTTCTAATAGCTTCAACTTTACTTTGGTCCACTTGGATTCCCTTCTCAGATACAACATATCCCAAGAGTAAAACACTTCGAGTCATGAACACACATTTCTTCGTAGCTGCGTAAAATTGTTCCTCACGAAGAATAATCAGCACTTCCCTCAAATGTTGAACATGCTCCTCCATACTCCTGATGTATATCAGAATATCATCAAAATACACCACCACGAATTTCCCAATGAATGGTCTAAAGATTTGATTCATCACCCGCATGAACGTACCAGGCGCATTTGATAAACCAAATGGCATAACCAACCTTTCGTATAACCCCTCTCTCGTCTTGAAGGCTGTCTTCCATTCGTCTCCAGGTCTAATCCGAATTTGATGATATCCGCTTTTCAAATCAATCTTTGAAAAGGTAGTAGCCCCACTCAACTGATCTAGCAAGTCATCCAACCTCGGCATAGGAAATCTGTAGCGAACAGTAATCTTGTTCAAAGCTCTACTATCGGTACACATTCTCCATGTTCCATCCTTCTTCGGCACCAACAAAGCTGGTACTGCATAAGGACTCAAGCTTTCCTGAACACGTTCCTGTTCTAACAACTCTTCCACTTGCCTTCTCAACTCTTCATGTTCCTTCGGACTCATTCGATAATGTGGTCTATGCGGTAATACTGCTCCCGGAACAAGATCGATTTGATGTTGAATGTCTCTCAGTGGCGGTAACTCCTTAGGCAACTCTTCTGGAAATACATCCTCAAATTCTTTCAAAACTGGCTTCGCTTCTTCTGGAATTTCAACCTCTTCATGACTCTCCCGTCCTATCAACATATAGACTTCAGGCTCCTCTTCAACCTCCTTGACAAACTCTTTCAACGATAGTAAAGTTTTCAGTTCTTTGATCTCCTCTAGATTGTTTTCCTTCTGTTGCTGCTTCTTGGGAACTAAAGTGATCTTAGTACCTTCGAACATAAAACTGTAACTATTAGCACGACCATCATGTTGTACTGCTCTATCAAACTGCCATGGTCTGCCCAACAACAGATGGCACACATCCATGTCTACAACGTCACACCAAATTTCATCTTTGTACTTCTTTCCAATGGAAAAATTCACACAAGCTCTTCGACAAACTTTCACTTCACCACCCTTCCTCAACCATGCTAACTTGTACGGTTTAGGATGCTTCTCAGTTTTCAAGTTCAACTTCTTTACTGCTTCAGTAGAGATAATATTGTCACAACTCCCAGCATCAATAACGAACTTGCAAACTTTTCCCAAAATAGTGCATGTCGACTGAAAAATATTGCTTCTCAACCAACTAGAATCTTCCTCTTGTTTTGGTGTAAGACAAGACCTCCTCATCATCAAATTACAACCCTCATCCCCGGACAATAAGTCTTCCTCCTCAACATAAGGTGCATTTGAACATTCAGCTTCTACTTCCTCATCTTTAGCTTCCGCAACCATCACTCGCTTCTTAGGCTTTGGACACTCATTGCTTTTATGACCCAACTCCTGACAATTGTAACATTTGAAACCACTGCTAACCTTTGCCTTCTCAGCCTCCTTTACTACTGGTTTACTAACAGGTTTAGGAACATTAGAACTTCCACTAACACCCTTCACTTGATTATTGGAATTAGTAAACACACCACCTCCACGCCTTCCCTGTTTCTCCCAAGCCAACGCTTTCTGATGTGCCTCCGCCACAGATCTTGGATCAAACATATTAACCATATCCTGGATCTGCATTCGCAACCCTCCAACAAATCTAGCAGTTAGTTGTTCTTCCGTCTCCATAATATCATTTCTGGCAATGAGTTGGTAAAATTCATCTGCATAATCATTAACTGACTTCGTCCCTTGCCTCAGATTCTACAACCTCTGGTACATGAGTGATTGATAGTTGTAAGGTAAAAATGTAGCTCTCATCAACTTCTTCATCTTATCCCAAGACTCAACCTTTGACTTCCCCATTCTCTCTCTCGTAAGTTTAGTTTGCTGCCACCACGCCAAAGCTCTCCCCCTCAACCTAGTAGCAACCAACTTCACTGGACGATTCTCCGGAACCTCCTTGAAATCAAAGATCTCCTCCACATTTGACAACCAGTCTAAGAATTCTTCAGCAACCATCCCACCTTTAAATTCTGGAATCTCCATCTTCATTTCCGATTCCCAACGACGATCATCATCGACATCCCGATATGAATTTCGAACTTGGTCTCGATCTTGATAATGAATGCTAGCTCTATCACCCTCTTCATCAAAATCAAATGTACGTCTATATCGATCTCGACCATCAACATCCCTTCGATCACGCATGTCTCTTCTACTATGTCTCTCTTCATCTCTATATGGCTCATCTTCAAACTCACGTGGAGTTCTCCTCTCTTCATGCCTATAGTCATGGTGATCTCTCCTTGAAGAAATTGATGTTTCTCTTCTTTCTCTAAAAGATTGCGGTGATACCCTCCTCGCTTCCGTAACAAATGGCGAAACTCTGTTTCCTCCATGGTTCGAGATTGGTGATCTCCTCCTTTGAGTTTGATTCAAATCATTCATTAACTTCTCTAACTTTCCAATGCCTTCATCAAATTTCTCATTAATACGTTGTTCCATTTGCTCGGCTTCTTCTCTTCTATACAACGCTTCAACATTTTGATGACGATTAGCTCTCCTTTGTGGCATGTTTAGATTTCACAACACCTCTCAAGTACTTCAACAAATACTTCAAAACTTCACAAATTTTCAACTCAAATCAAATAAGTCACGGCGTCAAACTTAAACAAGGTGAACGACTTAAGGCTTAAGTCGCTCGGCACAATTCTTCACTAGCTCGACACAAAGTAGCTCGGTTCAAGTATGTAACGACCTACAAACACTTCTCCAACTCTAGATCCAAAATGAAATGGGTTTAAAACTTCAAACTTGTTGCAATCTCGCGATGAACACGATGAACACCAAACTTAAAACTTCAACTTCAAAAATTGGCTCCAAGTCTCGGCTTAGCTATGATTGGCTAAGTCTAGCTCCGATACCAAAACTGACGCAGCGGATAATTGACAAAACGATATGGATCAATAAAAGTAGCAATCGGTGGATTGGAGATACTGAAATGCCCAAATTCGTTGATCACAAGGATACCGAATTCTAACTATCTTTGACACGTTGATCGCGCACGATACCGTGAGAGAAGATCTTCAATTCTTCAAGCGTTGATCAAGTGCACTTGATTCCGCGAATCGGCTTCAACAATCGTTGATTCGAGCGCACTCGAATAACTGAAAGTGGAGATAGGAGATTACACTCAACTACCAATTTAAATTGAAAGCACAAAGCTAACAAAAGAGAATTTTATTCAAAAATCAACAACCTACAAAATGACACAACACTGCTATTTATAGCTTTTACAACGCAACGCAATCAAAACATCACCAGACTCTTAGGTCGTTCGCGACTTACGACCTATCTTAGGTCGGCAACGACTTAACAACAGCGACTCAACGCTACACTCAACACATAACAGCGCTGCACCGGACGACCTACGACTCAAAAAGGTCGTGAGCGACCTAAATGATCAACACAACACGACTTACGACTTACAAACACAATACAACACGTAGCCACAAACTCGGACGACTTAAAACACACGACTCACGATCTATACTTGATATGGCTTAACGACCTAAACAAGGTCGCGACCTTACTCCAAGCAGTTTAACTCTTCAGCGACTTATCGTAGGTCGGTACCAAGATAAGGTCGATGCAACCTAAGTATTAGCTTCTGGATATCTTCACACAACCTAACTAGGTCCTAGGTCGAGACTGTCTTTAAGGAATTACCGGAGCGACCTATCTTAGGTCGTAACTCGTTAGGTAAGTTAGGTCGTCCACGACCTAAATGAAAATGCGGCTTAGCTTGCTTAGGTCGTAACTCGACACAGTTAGCTCGTTCTTCACCACTAGGTCGTACCCGACCTAAGACATGTCTGTTAACTCGTAAGTCACTAGGTCGTATTTCATTAGGTCGGAGCACGTTAGGTCGGAACTCTTCATCTTGTGACTTCTTAGGTCATACTCGACTTGAAAACAAGTTAGGTCGGATCCAACCTATGACTTCGTCTCTCTGGGCTGCATCATGGAGGCTGAAATATTAGGTCGAAAGGTAGCCGCCGAAAGTGGCGAAATAGCAAAATCTTGTAAAAACTGATTTTGAACTTTAAAAAGCAATTTCTTTTCAATTAACTTTCTTTGTTTGTCAACATATGATGGTTGCCATTACTTTTCCAAAATCTTTTCAAAAAATATTGCCAATTTCAAAGATTAATAAGTTAAAACATTCACAGATTCCCCCTTCTCCTTTTATAAACATATAAAAAATTTAAGTCTTATACCTTAAATAATTTTATACACTTATTAAAACACTTTGGAGAATTCTCCAATAATTTCCATAAATTGATTTTAATATGTTTTCCAACACATATTAATTTCTAACCCAAATCTAATATAAAATAACTGTAATTAATTTTAATCCCAATCAACCAATTTTTTCACTAGAAAATTCATAATAAATTTGCATTAATTCAAAAAAATTTGAAACTTGAAACACAAGTGAAAAATAATATTTTTAACCTTATACCAAAATTGCAAGGCATTTGGATGTCATTTGATTAATTTTTCATGTTGAACCTTATCATGAAATCTATATGAAATGGCATAAATCATCATCAAGCATATATCTCTACTTGAATAATCTAAACATTGAAAAACATTTGCAAATATTTTTGGATCTCAATCGTAACCAAAAATTAGAAAATATTAGATGTAACCTACTATTCACCTTTAGCTTGTTGTTAAGGAGTTGAGATTTGCTTCTTGAATTAGATTGACTAACCTTCCTTCTTTTGATCCTTTCTTTTCTTAGGTTCCTCTTAATAGCGGCTGGCCTCTCTTGATTTAATTTTAATTTATGAACGTGTAAAATGAAAGTGGAATGAAGGTTTGGGGTATTAGAATATATCTCATTCCTATTTTTCCCTTATCTATTTCATTTTAACTTCCTTTTAGTTCGCTAGTTTACTAGGCACGGCTACCTTGTAAATGTAGAAATCCTAATCCCTTAACCATTTACATTATTTCATTTAATTCGACTAATTAAATTTCCCAAATAGTGTTAGTCAAAAGTACAGTCGGTACATACTCCCATCGTTAAAGAATTTGGTTCTTGAAATTACGATAAGGTACACATCAAATCAATCATAAGGGCAAAAAATAGCATAATATAGGTCCCGATGAGCGTCTTAACTCCTGCTCTCACATTCCCAAGTACAGTCTCTCTCGTCATCGCTCCGTCGGACTTTAACTAATCTGATTGTCTTGTTCCTTAGCCTCTTCTCATCTCTCGCAACTATACAAACTGGCTTTCTAACTATAGTCCAATTCAATTCCACTACTAAGTCCGCTAACATATTTGGTGCTATAGTAGTCTCTAGATCTCAAATACACATCCATAGTTGAGAAATATGGACTCCAGCCAAACTATTCAGAAACTCTACTCTATATGCTAGTTTCCCAATCTTTTCCATAATAAGGAATGGTCATCCAAATCTCAATGTCAACTTTCCTAATTTTCAAAATTGAATTAAAGCTTTAATTGGTGATACTTTGACGAAAACATGATCTCCAACTAGGAATTCTAAGTCTTTTCTTCTTCTATCTACATAGCTCTTCTGCCTAGAATGAGCTTCCTTTATACTAGCTCGAATTAACTCAATCTTTTTTGCGACTTCCTTGACCAAATCCGGACCAAGAACTAACTAGTCCACGGTTTCTAACCAACAAATAGGAGATTTCATGGTCGTCCATACAAAGCTTCAAACGGTGCCATCCCAATACTAGTTTGATAACTGTTATTATACAAAAACTCAACTAAGTGTATATGGTCTTCCCATGGACCCCCAAAATCTAGCACATAAGCTCATAACAAATATTTTAAAACTTTGTTAATTCTTTCAGTTTGCTCATCAATTTGTGGATAGTAAGCAGTATTTATCTTGAGCTTGGTACCAAAGTCTCCTGCTGTAACACCTAGATATTTTACGGGAAATACAATTAAAAAGGAATTAAAAGTGCATTTGGTATAGTGGTAAAGGTGCATGTTGTGTTCCTTAGTGACTAGGGATCAAGTCCCGTCGTCACTCAAGAACTGGAGCGATGTTTTTTTTTTTCGAGGTGGTTCATTTCCAGCGATTTTCCTATATATGTACTTCAGCATTGTTTCTAACATGTGGCGGCTTCCCATTAGCTTTAGTGATGTAATTAGATGAGACTAGAACAAAAAAGAAAATCTGTAGTTATATACAAATATTAAAAGAAACAATAGTAACTATTACAAGTACAATTATAACATAAGTTATGGTTAAGTAAAAGAATAGAAATGCTTATTTGGGAACTTAGAATAAATAAGAAATGATTGCAAAGATAAATAGTAAAATCTTATTTTAGATTTCTATTAAATTAATAAGAAAATAGAACAAAAGATGCTTATTCAATAAACTTAAGACTTAAATTAAGTTAATAAAAAAGTCGTGGCAATACCAATAGCATTCCTTATTAGATCAATGGTGGTCTCATAATTGCCAGAAGCGTGACGAGGGCAAGAATATGCTAATTAAGGCAAATAAGTAGTAAATAGAATAAGAAAAGTAAACTAAACAAAAATTAAAAAGTTATACTTAGGGTTTAATAAAATAATTGGGATGCATTTGGATTAGCTCAAAGGATGAAGCGTCTAACGAAGCAGTTCATCACGGATTTCAGAAATGAAGAAGCACATCCAACTTAGTATTTTTGGGCTTCAAGGAAGTATGAGACTTCAACGAGATATGAGGATACTCTAGGATGGCCCTCTGGGTTGGCCTAATGAAGCTGCACCTCTGGTGGCAGGTCTGTATGTGTTCCATCAAGAGAGTAAGCCTTGAATGCATTTGCATTGTAGGCCTAACGAAGTAGACCTTTGTAGGCAGTCATAAGGGCTTGGTGTTTAAAGTGGGTATTCGTATATCCATTACTTGCAAGTAAGTTTAAGGATAGTCGCATGCGGATATCGGCCAACGTCAGGACCAAGAGCGATTTTGTGAAAGACTAGAGTTAAACCAATAGGCTAATGAATCTTTTACTATTGAGATACTGGATGGGGGAAACCACCAAATGGATGTTAGATTGTTTGCAGCAGGGCACGACCACTTAACTCTTTATAGGTCTTTCGATTTTGTTATGGTGTGGCTGCGTAGGGCCATAACCACGACGAGAAAAGAGATAGATCAACTAGAATATCTATATTGTAGGCCTAATGAAGAAGTCCTTTACAGATACTAAAATCCCCAACTGACTTTCGTACAAGGTAGACCTTGGTGGCGAGATTCAGATAGTAGACAGAACGATTACGTAGTCCTCAATGTATGCATTGGGCGGTACATTGTGGATATCCAAGCACTAACATAGACTAGTGCAAATGCGATTTATGTTTTCATAGTAATTAGTGGAGCGTCTGTATTGTATGGCCTTACGAAGCAGTCCTTTACAGATGTAGCGACAAAATGCTAGCGGAGCAAGACGATGGGGTATCTGTATTGTAGGCCTTACGAAGCAGCCTTTTACAGATATAGCTACAGATCAAGATGATGGAGCCCTCTTGGAGGATACGGAAGGTACCATGGGTGGTACCTAGGACCAATATGGTCAATAGGCATATAGCAACATATATGTATAAATTAGTTATTAGGTTTTAATCTACTATGGAGTAAATGGGCACGGTTCATGAACAGAGGTGAGCGTATTTTAAACCTAATAAACCTAATATAACAGTAAATGGAAATAAAATGGTATATGAAGAATTAAGCTTACAAGTGTATAATTTGACCATTCACCAAAACTTTTGTTTTGACCCCCTCCTTATAACACCCTATAGGTAAAGTAGATGACAGAGACTTCCCAGCACTAAGAAACTTATTTAGAGAGTGTTACTATATTGGTGAGTGTTTACTTACTATTATATTTTAGTTAATCCTGTTGTGAGATAAATTATTGAGCTCTGATAAATTTGTCTTCGCCTATTTATAGGATACTAGATACCCATCTTGGGCTTCAACGGGCTTGGTTTTCGGCATTTTTGTAAAAAATCCGGACAACTGGAATTTGGGTTGTTACACTGATCTTGAGTCGTTCTACAGACTCGAAGCGGATCTGTAGAAGATGAATGAAGATAACTCTTAGCTTGATAAAGAAAACAAAGAATTAGTCAGGAGGACCAAATCATTAGAAGGTCAACTTCAATGAAAGTCTAATCTATATTATTCAAATAACATCACTAGTAATATTAAAATAAAGGTTACTTCCTTTCTCGATGTTGCTCTTCCTAAGATCACTGAAAATGTTATGAAGATGCTTTGCATATGGCATATGCCAACAACATAAGAAATTCCTATGTATGGATATCTCATCTCTTCCTGCCTTGAATGAAAAATGCAAGAGAAGATTCAGTCGTAGAATAAAGAAAGACAAGAAGGCTCCTGATGCGGAGCACCCTACCAAGGAAGAAATTGATGCAAGAAAGTGGCTACCATTCAATGGTTCACCCATTATTTTCCCTTCAACATGATGTTCCGGAATAAAAAGTCACTTGCACAGTCTGGTTCCTAAGGACATCTTGAGAAAATTAGTCATGTTAATGACGGAGTTTATGGAAAAAATTACGATTTTAAAAACATTGCAACTAGCAAGACATTGCTTCCTTAGAGATCTACAAGAAGTCCACATGCTTTATCCTCATTTTTGCTTTGACTTTCTAAGTAATGAAAAGGACCAGTTTCTTCGTAAAATCCGATCTTGTCATACCAAAATGGTATGTGGTCGTGATAGTCCCCCAATTGGGGAGTGGGATTATCGTCAGTTCCCTCCCATTTACAACTAGAAAGGAATTAAGGCCTCCTTTGATTTTATACTCATCTTGTTTTCTAAGTCATTTGAAAAAGCTAAAACCATAGCCTCGGGACTTTGAATGTTGATTAAATGTTTTTGAAAATAGAACTGTGATGTATCTTTAATTTTCTTTTACGTGTTAACACTATTTATTATTAATTAAAAAGTTTGTTTTACGTACATTAATTCTTGTCTCTTTTATTCTTAATAGGAAACTCAATTATTAGTGTTTCTAATTCTTTAGATGCTTTGTGGATTATTTAAATTAAACATAGGTTACTTAAGTGGAAAAATGGACATCTAAATGAAACTCAACTTTGTGATTCTCAGATAATCGTGTAGCATAATAGTGGCACATGAATTAGTTTATATTGAAATCGACGTTTAGGACTTATAAGGATATGACTACTTGTAATGTGGAGTAGCATAATGAAAGGGAGAAAGAGCTTTAAGTGTTAAAAGAGAAGACTAACTCAATTTACGCCCAATCCTTCATCGAAGATGACAGAGTGATAACTAAATTATATAAGAAAATAAATGATATTGAAGTGGTCATAATTAAGAGTCAATTTCATTGTCGATCACTAGAGCTTATTGCGAGTGACGGTAAAGCTGGTCTTCCTACCCCTACCACGGGAAGGATTACTGGATCTTTTTCTTCGACGACCTAAGAATTCCCTACTTTGCTAAGCTCGCCTGTGATTTAAGCGATGAAACAATCTTGTCATGGAGCAAAAAGTCAATTTCTATGTCACATGACATTTTGGTAAGAAATGGGATGAGAATGTTTCTCAATGACAAAAGTTCAAAAGCTTGAGCGTGAGAGATATACTTTCAAATAAAAGATCGAAGAGTTGAATAACACATTCAAAACTTTACAAGGAACTAGTAAAACTCTCCAGCACACTCTGACAGTCTAGATTACTTCAACCGACGATGTAGATATGGTTCAAAAAAGGAAAAGAAATTCATAGAACTCATGGATGCTACTATTCGTCGTATTATTGACCCCATAATTACACGAGAGCTAGAGGAGACCACATAAAATCTTGAGATTTAGTGATAATTTGCTAGCTTCTTTTTCAGTTTGAATTTTGTACCTGCCACATAATGTATTAGTTGAATAAATTTACAATTGAATAAAGGTTACCTCAAATGCAGCGTATACATTCATGGATTGAATTCTGATTTCGATCTGAAATCGCTTTCGCTTTTCCATATTTAGTTTTTTGATGTGTAGATTAACTTTTTGCTTGCTTTGAAAATTAAGAACTTTTCAAATTGATCTTGATTTCCACATCTTATAACTTGCTTTAGTTAAATTTTGGGTTGAAAACTGACTTAATGAAGCCCTAAAAGTTAATCTAGTACTTGAATATGACTAGTAACCCAGACTTAATAACATTAATGGCAAATCACAAATATATACCCAAAAGACCAGAAATCTGTATCTGGCAAAGACTAGAAATCCATATTTGGCAATAATAATAGAAGATTAGAAATTCAAATCTAAAAATTATAATAGAGGACCACAAATTCATATTGGTAATTATAGATGAAGGCCAAAATCTCTTGTCTGGTAACTCTGAATTGTATTTGTTAGGAGGCAAAACTGAGACAAAAATGACCTATATTTATTGAATCTTCCTTTAGAAAACTTGATTTGAAGCGCTACTTATCTTGGATTCTAATCGACTTGGACCATTGTAACGACCCAGAATTTTGAACAATTTAATTGAAAATATTTAATTAATTAAAATATTTGAATGATGGTTTGACTTGAATTTCAAATTATCAGAATGGAATTGGCAATTAAATTTTAAAATTTAATCTATTGAAAGTTGAATAATAATTTGAATCTTCAGTTTTAAGCTGATTAAAAATATTTCAAAGGCTTGTAAAATATATATTGACAATGCTGGAGATAATGGAAGCTTCAGAATTGAATTTAAAAGTGATTTGATCAGTTTGCAAATTATATCGTTTGAGTCGATATTTTAAAAAAATAGCCTCCCGAGGCACAGTCTCGGAATTCGGCGAAACTATTTCCATTGGATCCGGAATATTGTATAATTATCGGATTTCAAATTTCATAGCGTTTGGAGTTGTTGTGTGAGCGTACGACATATAAACGCGTTGTAATTAAATCGAATTCAATTAAAATTTAAATTTGAAATCGGTCAACATCAGCTACTTCACTTCCCATCACGCCACAGTAGCCTTGTTCCTCCCATACTGCTGTCTTCCTTAAATCATGCAACTCTCCTTTGTTTCAGCCTGGAATCACGCTCCCCCTTCCTCATAAGATACGAAGCCCCTCTTCTTTTCGTTTAAAATCAAACTCCTTTGAAAAGAAGAAAAAAAATGGCGGCCTTAAAATTTTCTTCGTTCGCTCATCTTCAAAGCTAGGGCTTGTGAAAGTCTTCGAAACCGATGCTTGAATGTTGATCGATCGAAAGGACATTCGCGAGTTTGCTTCATCAATCGTTCGTCTCTTATGGGTCACGGCTTTGACTCTTCATCTATTCGAACACGCTGCTTCAACTCCTCGAATCAAAGGTGAGTAATTTTGTTTACTCACATCTAATTTCATTCCTGACCTTGTTTTCGTTTATATGTGTGCGAACTCCTTTATTCGCGTTTGAATATATAATTGTTTGAATTTGTCAATTTAATTGCTCGGTCGTTCGATTATGTTTTGAAGTTGATGATTATTTTGGCTATTTGATTTTGTTTTGATGCTGGTGAATGATCTTTGACTTCGTCAATTTCATATATTTTGTTTGTTTGATTTTCACGGCATCGATTTGAACTGTGGCCACCACGGTGTTAAATTTTTATTCAATTTCGGTATTGATTTGTTCTATATCAACTTTGAATTCTGGAAGTATTACACTTGGACTTGATTGATTACCTTGGCCACTGTTTTGATCATGTCCTCTATGAACTTGAAGTGGCACGTGTTTTAGGTTTTTCACTTCGATGTTTGACACTATCAAACTCGGCTCTGACTTGATAATGTTTTGATTTTGGCATTTTCGAACTTGCCTATTCTGGAATTGCTATACAACTCGTCTGCATCTTTGGCTTGTTCGAATTATTGCTCGATGCTAGTTTTCGAGTTGCTCTATTACTTGATGACCATTTCCATTCTTTGTTTTTGTTTAAAACCGGTGCTCGCGTTTGACTTCGGTCATTTGATTTCTTAAAATGTTGGTGCTATTGTTGAACTGTACCATACCATTGTATGATTTTGGTAGTCGATGAATTCTAATGGCTTCGGCCTTGGATTGAGATTGCTGTATATTTGTTGTTTCACTTTGTCGATAATACGCTAATGTTGAGATAGTGAAATTGAAATTTGAGTTTTCATTTGATAAGTGTTGTGCACTTGATTTTACGATGTTGAATTTGTTTGACTATCGACCTGGTTTGATTTTCTTACTGTTTCATAACTCTGGCCATTTTGTTCATCCCTGATAGCATTTTCGATCTTTACTTTGGTCTGACTTTGTTTTGTTGTTCCATGACTTTGGGTTTGTTCAAACCTGATACTGTTTGGAGCTTAAATGGTTGAAATACTTACGAACTTAGAGTCTTTGGTACTTGTCTCTGCTTCAAGTCTGATACCTTTTGAAGTTTATATCTGTTGGGTCACTGTTATATGTTGATGTCGTTCTTTATTCCTTTGACTCCGATCAGTATCACACGGCTTGTTCATGTGTCTTCGACTGTGACTCTAGATAGCACTAATCTGTCTTGATTCCACTTGATCCTTAGTTTAGTTGTTGTTGCTTCTGTACATTTGCCCGAGTCACTTGTAACTGCTGTTACACGTTGTTCGGTCTCATTGACTTCGACTTTGTCTATGATTGCTGCATTTGGACTATATTGTGCAGTGACATGAGCACACTTTGTTGTTCGGTCTGTTGTCGAGCTTGCATTTGATCTGGATATTCATTGGTTGCCATATTGGCTTCACTACATCTTCATTTACCTGTACATTTGAGTCTGGTCTTGCATCATGTGTCGCCATTGTTATATATACTTTGGGTTCTGATTTGCATTCCAATTTCATTTAGTTGGCTCTGGACTTTAATCAATTGGCACTACTTATACTAGCTGTATTCATGTGTGTCTGATGCATTACGTAGTAGATCATCCCTTTTGCACTATAATTCCTCTAGCCTGTTTTCATTTTTCCTGGACTTTGGCCATTTTGATTTTTGACTGACTTCAGCATGACCTGAGTTTTGTTTTGACGATTTCACTGTGACTTCGGTTTTACCTTGCTATCTTGTTTCTTCTGAATTCTTTTTTTCTCCGGTCAGTTGCTTTGAATAGTTCGACATTGACTTCGACTTGGTCTTTTGGATTTGTAGCTTTCACTGTGCATTCATGTGCTTGTTGTGTTGCCATATTGATCCCTTTGTTTGCTTTGGCTTCATTTGATTATGTGGTGTTGCATCACTTGATGTTGCCCTGTTCCCTGACCTTTGTTGCCTCTATTCATTGGGCTGCACATGTTTCATTGGCACTTTGTTGCTTCCCTGACCTGTGCATTCCATTCTCGTGTGTTCATCCCTGTAGTATATCCTGATGCTTGATCATATGTTCGAATTGGTTGCTATTCATGCCATGTACTACAATATACATATTTATAAAAACTTGGCATTACTCTGATGCCTCTGATCCTGTTAGCACTATCTGTATATGTATATACGTATGCGTATACATATGTATATATTTATAGGATAGTTACATTGTCGTTTCACTGATTTTCATGATATTGTTTCTCCGATGTTTTGAATATGGTAGCTTTGTCTGTAACTAGACTTTATGACAATTCAAGTTTACATTTGTTTTGAGAAGGCTTTGACCTGTAACTTGACTTGGTTTCTTTGTAGTCTCTAGTATAATTACACGAGACTGGTTGCATTTCAATTGCTGGTTTTGGCATTGGTTGAATTCTTTGTATTGATTTCTTGCATTCACACTTCGTGTTTTAGCTGAGTCTGGCTCGGGCTCGACCTGAGCTAACCATTGAAGTGTTGCATTGTATTCAGGTTGTAGTTGCACACTTACTGTGCACTTTTCATATCATTCCCCTAATATTGTGCAGACCCCTTGTCACTGTGTTGCACTTGGTTTGCATATAGTCTTTACTGTGACCTTCCACTTGAGACAGTAAGTAGCTGTCTTGACCACTTGACTACATTTGGATTTGTTTTTTTTGACACTTATGTTGAATCCAGCTTAAACGCTCGGGTTTGACCTCGTGCTCGCGTTGCGATTTTATTTGAATTTCATTTTAGTTGAACCTACTTTTTACTTGGGTTTGACCCCACGCTCGTTTGTGAACTTTCATTGAGCCTTTGTGTATTTCATCTCTGTATTGGCGAGGCAGTGCACGCATGCATGTGCTACAGCCAATTCAGAATCAGCCGTTTTAAATTGATTGATTTCAATTGATGAAATTGTTTTGTGCTGCCAATTCAATATTTTTGATATTGTATTCTGATTTGGTTTGATCTGATCATTTTGTTGCTATCTAATTATTGATCTGATAATTAGATTATGAGTTTCTAATTATTTTCTTAATAATTGGATTTTGTTGTTAATTGCCATTTAGGCAATTATGTTGTTTTCTAAATTATCTTCATTGATGATTTTTTCATTTGTCTTGTTGATGATTTGATTCTGCTGATTTGTTGTTTAACACTATTAAGTGTTATATTTACCATTATCCGATTTCTTTATTAAAAGGGTCGGATAGACGAGAATTATTGTGACTGTCGTCTATTTAGATATTATTGCCTCTATGCACTAATAACTGAGTTTGAATTAGACTGACCCGTGTATTATTTTCTTTTGAACGAAATACTCGGGTCAGACCGAGTGTTTTGCAGCTTGAAGGTTTCCGGGCAGCGAAGTTAGAGAGGGGGAAAATGCTCACTTTAGTTCGGGAATTTTGTACTTAAATAAATATTCCGTTATATAAATTCAATGCATTGTATAAACTCTGATATTTGTAAGAAAATAGAAAGATTCATTTTTTGCGAAATATTATTATTCTATGTTTCTGTGGCTGATTCTGTTTAAACTCTATAAACTAAATAACAATCCATCATTTTGAACATTTCAAGTAGGTTTAATTACCGACTAGGGGCGTTCAAAAGGGCGGGATGTTACAAAGTGGTATCAGAGCTTTGATTTATACAAAGCTTAGTTTATGGTGTTTAATATGAATAGTCACTAGGATCACTTTAAAGAAAGCATTTTTCATATCTAAAGAAGTATAAAATTGTTTTTTTTGAAAAATAAAAGGTATTTTGAAAATTCAAATCCTTTTCGGAAATCCCTCTCTCTAAATTTAGGTTTACGATAGTTTCTCTTCGGTAAGGTCTCCTTGGATTTGAGTCCTGATCATTCGGAAACCCACTATCGAATTGCTGAGATTTATGAAAAATAAAATATAAGTTAAGTGAATTAATGAATTGGTTTAAATCAAATATTTTGAATATCTCCAAAATAATAATTGGGAGATAAAATGACATGTCAATTTAGTTATAGCCAAGGGGATCATTGAACTATAACTTGGGAATTTGATTCTGAATTCTTTTGAAAATTGATTTCAAATGTTTTGAAGAACAATACTAGTAGTATATACAGGGAAAAAAAATTCAAGTAATTTTTCAAAATATTTTTGAAAATAATAAAATAAAATAACTTTTTTTTTATGTTTCAAGCAAGGTTTGATACGCAAGTATGTATATATATGTATATTTCAAATGTTTGAAATAAAATCCGGAGTTGAATCTCAAGTTTGGTTGAATAATAATCCTATATATCAGGATAATGTAAATTTGCAAATTGTCTTGGGAAAATGATTGAATAATCCAACCTTTGCTAATAGGGATTGCAAATTTTAATAGAAAACGTCGAAAACATCTAGTTAATGTGGAGATATGAATCCAATGGAACCAAGTCGATGAATGGCTTACTAAAGAACTAGTTGATTATTTTGGAAATAGAAAGCAAATGCAAGGTTCAAATGGGATTTAGATTTCATGTTTGAAGTCAGTTTAAAACCAATATTGTGAAAAGTATGTGAAATTCAAACTATGAATTAAGTCGAAGTTGAAAAAGTTAAATGGGAAATTTGAACAATTAGTTCAACTTGAAATTTTTCAAAAAGATTGAATCTTGAGTTAAATTGAGTTTAACTTCGACACCAAAAACAATATAGGTTGAGTTTTGAATTTCGGATGGTCGGTTTGGATTGTATGCCTAACATTGTGAATTGATGACATAGCAATTGATCTCTATTAAATATATATCTGTTTGGTGGCGGAGAATTTATTCTCTTAGCTATATACACCCTTCTCTGAGACGTACGAGCTCAGAGGTTATATATCGGTAGACATCAATTATGTGTTGAGAATTACCGATGTAACGTAAAATCCAAATCGAGTGTGAAGTCGATAATAAATTGAATTATGAATATGAATTGGGTTTGAGATAACCTTAAACTTCCAAATCGATTTAGAGGAAAATTTTAAATTGGTAACGAGATGGAAAATTCAGGAATCCTCTAGTTGTTATGAGTATGGGATATGGATGTTTTCGGAACTTATATATGAGAATGTAGTAAATTCGAAAACCATCAGTTTGGAAAGTAATTGTTATGCAAATCTTATGTAAGTTTACATAGGTATGATATGTACGAAATGTGAAATGAAGTACTATATATATGACATTATGTTTTCTAAACTGAGGATATGGAAAAGTACCTTCCGTTGAAAATTTGTGAAGGTGTTGGAACTCGGTTTGAGTGTCCATTTGAAATTCGTAGCTACGTAGAATTTCCATAAGTTGGAGTGTCCATTTAAATTGGAATCCCTCATGATGGGATCATGTTGATGGGAACATGTTGATTGATGATGATGTATACTAGCGTAATTCGAGGGGTGTGATTCCTACAGTTACAAGCGATTCCACTGGGATAGTGGCGCAACCGCCCAGTAAACTGCGATTTAGATGCCATAGTGACATTCGAGGGGCGAGATGCCTATGGTTACAAGCGATTCCACTGGGATAGTGGCGTAACCGCCGTGTGAACTGCGATCTATGGCAACAACCATGGAGAAATTCAAGAGTTGTGAAATCTACAGATTACAAGCGATTCTACTAGGATAGTAGCGTAACCGCCGAGTAACTGTGATCCATGGGGGAACGTGATTTCCATATCCATTTTTAAAAGGATTTTTAAGTAATTTCACTGGGAGTTGAAGCAAGTATATTTAGTACTTGGAGATTTTTAGTCCTACGCCTGGCCAGCGTATGCCTAATGTCTGTAAGAACGACGATAAACTTGTTAAACTTCGAGTTAGTAAGAATTTTCAAAACATTAAATAGAAAATCAATAGTCTGAAATTAAAATTAAATAATTCCAACCTAATAAACTAAGGAAGAAGATCTTTAAAATGTCTTGAAAGTCCACAGCTTTAGAAAAGATGTAATATGCAAATCTCTAACATGAAGGATTTCAAGTTTAAATATGAGCGGTCATAAACCAAAATAGTGAATTGAAAACAAATTTGAATAAAATGAATTGGAATTTGTAATGAATTAGTAATTGGAACTAATTTAAAATAGTGCAGTAGTAAATGAAAGTTAATCGATAAAATTCAATATTCGAAAGATAAATTGAAATCAAATAGAATTGAAATTGTGAATTGAATTCCAATGAAATTTGAAATGTAAAATTGAATGAAAATGAACATATAACTTCAATAGGCAAGTAAAAAGTGCATAAGAAGCATATATTGAAAAAAAAATTAATGGAATTGGCAAAATGATTTGAATGTTGGAATAGGATACTACTACTAGCAGGATATACAGGTGTATAAAGGGAATTCAAAATTTTTTATTCGAAGATAAAAATTAAATTGCTCGACAAAAAGGTACGTATTTCAATTTCAATATAGGATTTGATGATTTTCTTGTCTAGCCACTTGGCTTTTTCTTTTCTTTTTGAAATTCGGGGCCCGATGTGGCATTTTGTAGTTGTACCGAGTTAGCCGCGCAAAGGAGACGCTGGCGAAATTTTTTGAAAAGTTAAAGTGTTAGAAAAATTTTGAGAAAATTTTGAAAGTTTAAAATTTGTATTTAATTTTAAATTTGAATTGAGAAGGAAACAATGTTGTTTGAAACTTATAATTGAAGTTGGAAAGTTAATTGAAATGATAATGGATCTTTAATAAAAATATTTAGGTTAGTAAGTTGAAAAAACTATTTGGATTGTGAAAAATAGTAGACGAAATAAGGACCATTTTTCCTAACTTGTAATTTCGGGACGAAATTCTTTTAAGGGGGGAAGGTTGTAACGACCTATAATTTTGAACAATTTAATTGAAAATATTTAATTAATTTTAAATATTTGAATGATGGTTTGACTTGAATTTAAAATTATCATAATGGAATTGGCAATTAAATTTTAAAATTTAATCTATTGAAAGTTGAATAATAATTTGAATCTTCAGTTTTAAGCTGATTAAAAATATTTCAAAGGGTTGTAAAATATATATTGACAATGCTAGAGATAGTGGAAGCTTCAGAATTGAATTTGAAAGTGATTTGATCAGTTTTGAAATTATATCGTTTGAGTCGATATTTAAAAAAATAGTCTCCCAAGGCATAGTCTCGAAATTCGACGAAACCAGTTCCATTGGATCCGGAATATTGTATTATTAGTGGATTTCAAATTTCGTAGTGTTTGGAGTTGTTGTGTAAGCGTACAACATATAAACGCGTTGAAATTAAATCGAATTCAATTAAAATTTAAATTTGAAATTGGTCAACATCAACTACTTCCCTTCCCATCACGACACAGTAGCCTTGTTCCTCCCATACTACTGTCTTCCTTAAATCACGCAACTCTCCTTTGTTTCAGCCTAGAATCACACTCCCCCCTTCCTCATAAAATATGAAGCCCTCTTCTTTTCGTTTAAAATCAAACTCCTTTGAAAAGAAGAAAAAAATGGCGGCCTCAAAATTTTCTTCGTTCGCTCGTCTTCAAAGCCAGGGCTTGTGAAAGTCTTCGAAAACGATGCTTGAATGCTGATCGATCGAAAGGACATTCGCGAGTTTGCTTCGTCAATCGTTTATCTCTTAAGGGTCATGGCTTCGACTCTTCATCTATTCGAACACGCTGCTTCAACTCCTCGAATCAAAGGTGAGTAATTTTGTTTACTCACATCTAATTTCATTCCAGACCTTATTTTCATTTATATGTATGCGATCTCCTTTATTCGCGTTCGAATATATAATTGTTTGAATTTGTCAATTTAATTGCTCGGTCGTTCGATTATGTTTTAAAGTTGATGATTATTTTGGCCATTTGATTTCGTTTTGATGCTGGTGATTTATCTTTGACTTGGTCAATTTCATATATTTTGTTTGTTTGATTTTCACGGCATCGATTTGAACTGTGGCCACCACGGTGTTAAATTTTTATTCAATTTCGTTATTGATTTGTTCTATATCAACTTTGAATTTTGGAAGTATTACACTTGGACTTGATTGATTACCTTGGCCACTGTTTTGATCATGTCCTCTATGAACTTGAAGTGGCACGTGTTTTAGGTTTTTCATTTCGATGTTTGAAACTATCAAACTGGGCTCTGACTTGATAATGTTTTCGATTTTGGCATTGTTCGAACTTGCCTATTCTGGAATTGCTGTACAACTCGTCTGCATTTTTGGCTTGTTTGAATTATTGCTTGATGCTAGTTTTCAAGTTGCTCTGTTACTTGGTGACCATTTCCATTCTTTGTTTTTGTTTAAAATTGGTGCTTGCATTTGGCTTCGATCACTTGATTTCTTAAAATGTTGGTGATATTGTTGAACTGTACCATATCATTGTATGATTTTGGTAGTCGATGAATTCTAATGGCTTTGGCCTTGGATTGAGATTGCTGTATATTTGTTGCTTCACTTTGTCGATGATAAGCTGATGTTGAGATAGTGAAATTGAAATTTGAGTCTTCATTTGATAAGTGCTGTGCACTTGATTTTACGATGTTGAATTTGTTTTACTATCGACCTGGTTCGATTTTCCTACTGTTTCATAACTCAGGCCATTTGGTTCATCCCTGATAGCATTTTCGACCTTTACTTTGGTTTGACTTTGTTTTGTTGTTCCATGACTTTGGGTTTGTTCGAACCTGATACTCTTCGGAGCTTAAATGGTTGAAATACTTACAAACTTGGAGTCTTTGCGTACTTGTCTCTGTTTCAAGTCTGATACATTTTGAAGTTTATATCTGTTGGGTCACTGTTATATGCTGATGTCGTTCTTTATTCCTTTGACTCCGGTTAGTATCACACGGCTTGTTCATGTGTCTTCGACTGTGACTCTGGATAGCACTGATCTGTCTTGATTCCACTTGATCCTTAGTGTAGTTGTTGTTGCTTCTGTACATTTTCCCGAGTCACTTGTAACTGCTGTTACACGTTGTTCGGTCTCATTGACTTCGACTTTGTCTATGATTGCTGCATTTGGACTATATTGTGCAGTGACATGAGCACACTTTGTTGTTCGGTCTGTTGTCGAGCTTGCATTTGATCTGGACATTCATTAGTTGCCACATTGGCTTCACTACATCTTCATTTACCTGTACATTTGAGTCTGGTCTTGCATCATGTGTCGCCATTGTTATATACACTTTGGGTTCTGATTTGCATTCCAATTTCATTTAGTTGGCTCTGGACTTTGATCAATTGGCACTGCTTATACTAGCTGTATTCATATGTGTCTGCTGCATTACGTAGTAGATCATCCCTTTTGCACTATGATTCCTCTAGCTTGTTTTCATTTCTCCTGGACTTTGGCCATTTTGATTTTTGACTGACTTCAGCATGACCTGAGTTTTGTTTTGAGGATTTCACTGTGACTTCGGTTTTACCTTGCTATCTTGTTTCTTCTGATTTCTTTTTTTTTACTCCGGTCAGTTGCTTTGAATAGTTCGACATTGACTTCGACTTGGTCTTTTGGAGTTGTAGCTTGCACTGTGCATTCATGTGCTTGCAGTGTTGCCATATTGATCCCTCTGTTTGCTTTTTCTTCATTTGATTATGTGGTGTTGCATCACTTGATGTTGCCCTGTTCCCTGACCTTTGTTGCCTCAGTTCATTGGGCTGCACATGTTTCATTGGCACTTTGTTGCTTCCCTGACCTGTGCATTCCATTCTCGTGTGTTCATCCCTGTAGTATATCCTGATGCTTGATCATATGTTCGAATTGGTTGCTGTTCATGCCATGTACTTCAATATACATATTTATCAAAATTTGGCATTACTCTGGTGCCTCTGAGCCTGTTAGCACTATCTATATATGTACATACGTATGCGTATACATATGTATATATTTATAGGATAGTTACATTATCGTTTCACTGTTTTTCATGATATTGTTTCTCTGATGTTTTGAATATGGTAGCTTTGTCTGTAACTTGACTTTGTGAAAATTCAAGTTTACATTTGTTTTGAGAAGGCTTTGACCTGTAACTTGACTTGGTTTCTTTGTAGTCTCTAGTATAATTACCCGAGACTTGTTGCGTTCAATTGCTGGTTTTGGCATTGGTTGAATTCTTTGTATTGATTTCTTGCATTCACGCTTCATGTCTTAGTTGAGTCTGGCTCGGTCTTGACCTGAGCTGACCATTGAAGTGTTGCATTGTATTCAGGTTGTAGTTGCACACTTACTGTGCACTTTTCATATCATTCCCCTGATATTGTGCAGAACCCTTTTCACTGTGTTGCACTTGGTTTGCATATAGTCATTACTGTGACCTTCCACTTGAGACAGTAAGTAGCTGTCTTGACCACTTGACTACATTTAGAATTTTTTTTTTGACACTTGTGTTGAATCCAGCTTAAACTCTCGGGTTTGACCTCGTGCTCGCGTTGCGATTTTATTTGAATTTCATTTTAGTTGAACATGCTTTTTTCTTGGGTTTGACCCCATGCTCGTTTGTGAACTTTCATTGAGCCTTTGTGTATTTCTTCTCTGTATTGGCGAGGCAGTGCACGCATGCGTGTACTGCAGCCAATTCAGAATCTGCCGTTTTAAATTGATTGATTTCAATTGATGAAATTGTTTCGTGCCGCCAATTCAATATTTTTGATATTGTATTCTGATTCGGTTTGATTTGATCATTTTGTTGCTATCTAATTATCTATCTGATAATTAGATTATGAGTTTCTAATTATTATTTTATTAATTAGATTTTGTTGTTAATTGCCGTTTAGGCAATTATGTTGTTTTCTAAATTATCTTCATTGATGATCTTTTCATTTATCTTGTTGATGATTTGATTCTGCTGATTTGTTGTTTAACACTATTAAGTGTTATATTTACCGTTATCCGATTTCTTTATTAAAAGGATCGGATAGACGAGAATTATTGTGACTGTCGTCTATTTGATTATTATAGCCTCTATGCACTAATAACTGAGTTTGAATTAGACTGACCCGTGTATTATTTTCTTTTGAACGAAATACTAGGGTCAGACCGAGTGTTTTGCAGCTTGAAAGTTTCCGGGCAGCGAAGTTAGAGAGGGGGGAAAACGCTCACTTTAGTTTGGGAGTTTTGTACTTAAAGAAATATTCCGTTGTATAAATTCAATACATTGTATAAACTCTGATATTTGTAAGAAAATAGAAAGATTCATTTTTTGTGAAATATTATTATTCTGTGTTTCTGTGGCTGATTCTGTTTAACTCTATAAACTAAATAACAATCCATCGTTTGAACGTTTCAAGTTGGTTTAATTACCGACTAGGGGCGGTCAAAAGGGCGGGATGTTACAACCACTACTTGTCTCTTGATCTTGATTAATCTTCCTTTTGAGGATTTCTGTACTCTAATGGGGCTTTTAATGGAAGCCATTAAATGCTTACTCCATCCTCCATCTAGGAGGCTCTTTAACAGGTCATGTAGGCAGGGGATAAATGATTTCCCAATGCATTAATATAACATCCCCTCCTATAATTTTCCTTGAAAACATTTTCAAAAATGATTTAAAACCTTTAAATCAAACTTAAACAAGGGAAAGTATATAATCTTTATATTTTACTCAAAATCGTATCACCACGTCACACACACACACACACACAATATATATATATACACACACACACTTTACTCAAAATTTAGTTGATGAAAACATTTAACCAATTGGAAGAACCTCTTTCTAAACCTTGGAAATTACCTCTTTCAAAACCATTATCAAAACTTTCGAAATCATTCTTTAAACCATTTGAAATCATACATCAAACCTTTCAAAACCATTCTACAAACCTTTCGAAACCATTGGAAAGAAAACCTTTCAAAATCTATAAAACTTTGGACATCCTTCTTTAAAATCACTTTAAAACATTTCCATAGAAAACCTTAGAAAACCTTTCGTTTAAACCTTTCGGATCCACTGAATTAAAACCATTGAAATCATCCAATTAAAACCTTTCGAAGCCATTCAATAAACCCTTCGAACCCATTCAACTAAAACCTCGAAACCATTCAATAAAAATTTCAAAACCACTCAACTAAAACCTTTCGAAACCATTCAATATACCATTCAAAACCGCCGAACTAAACCTTTCAAAATCATTCAACTAAAACCTTTTGAAATCAATCGACTAAAACCTTTCGAAATCATTAGAGGCAACCTTTTGACTTTGTCGAAAGTTCTGCTTTTGGAAGACTTAAATATATCCGTTAAAACAACTCCTTCGAAGGCTTTGTGTTTTGCTTCAATTTATAAAATAAGGGTGGACCACCTAAGTCCAAAGCTTCCTTTCGAAAGCATGGAGAAGCAGCTAGTTTTTAAAACAAGTAAACCTTTCGTCATTGTCGAAAGGTTCAAAAAAAACGTTTATAAAGCGGCAGTAACCTTTCAACTTTATTAGATGGTTTCAAAAAAGTATCAATAAAGTAGCAGTAACCTTTCGATTGTGTTGAAGGGTTTAAAACATTTCTTTCAAATATTTTGTCCTGGTCGAAAATAACAAGTCAAAAGCTCTTATTCGAAAGCTAAGCAGGTGGAAAATTTTCGTTTACAAAACAAACATACCCCAACCTCTTTGGCAAACAACCTATCAACTTAGAACCCTTTAACTTTGTCCAATTCATTACATACCAAATAGCTTGGTGCCATATGCATTGGTTTGACCTTGTCAAAAGCTTAGAACCTTTCACGTTGTCGGAAGGTCTGGGTTGCAAGGTGAGTTTCTGCAAAGGCAGAAATATACTAAAAGTATGTTTTCTTTGTTTTTAACTTAAAAAAGACAACTTTTCAAATAAACTGCCTTTGTTTGGAAATTCTCATTGGTTAACAATTTTAAATTTAACCATTCAAATTTAAATAATAGACCAACAGAGTGAGATTTACTCACCTTTGATTTTGCAACCCAAATCCAATCTCGACTTGGTTCCTTTCAGATGTTGACCTTGAATAATAATTTATATGATTTATTAATATTTGAAATAAATCGAAAATCAATTACCATTTAATACTTAAATTTTAAATTAACAATTTGGTTTTAATAATAAATTCTAATCTCAACCAATTTCCTCTAATAATTTATTTCAACAAGATAATCCCTAAAATTTCCAATACCTAAACTTCCATGAATACATATTTTATTTTCCCTTTTTCCTCTTCCCAAAACCATACTTATAAAATAATATATACATTAAAAATCCAATCTTCATATAAACTTCTAACACTTTGAATTTCTTTTCGTTTTAAACAGTTTCAAAAAAATAAAAATATATCCTTTTTTGTTACTGTAAAACAAATTATATATATATATATATAATTCAAAACAATTTATATATATAATTCAAAACAATAAATAACTACCTTGCTGCCTAATCCAACGCGAGATCCTAAATGATGCAGCACCAACCCTAGTCGATCGCTTACCCTCACCCCTCGATGTCTTCAACATCGTGACAGTCGCGAGTACGATCTACACGAACCACGCCTCTTCAATCTTCCCCTACCCCAAGCGGCGCCTCCATCAGCGAAATCCACAAAAGGCCCAAGCTCGACTTGCTGATGCTCTGACGATGATCGTGCTCGCCTTTGAGACCGCCCCTGCCAGCACGATGTGAATTCGAGTTCAGAAATATGCTGCCCCTATTTTCAAAATTGAATAATAATTTCATTTTATAAAATTCTCCATCTCCTTAATTAAATATACAAAACATATAAGTCCCATACCTTAAATAAATTATATATTCATCAAATAACTTAGAAAAAATTTGAAAAAAATCCCATAAAATCTATTTTAATATGTTGCCTAACATATAAAGATTTGAACTCCAAATAATAATTATTTTAACCGAAAATAATTTATAACCCAATAAACAATTTTATATAGTAGTAAATTAATATAAAATCCATATTAATCCTAAAAATTAGCAATTTAAATCTATCTCAAAAATACCAATTCTGACATTATTTAAATTTTCAAGTCATTTGGATGTTATTAAATTGGGTTTTCATGTCAAACATATCATAAAAATTAACGTGAACATATATAATCCACCAACATCATATAAATATAACTTTAATCATCAAAACATGGCATATACTTTCAAAATCATTTTGGGTCTAATCTTAAAACCGAAAACTAAAAGAATTTGGGATTTAGTAATTATTCATCTAAGCTTTGGGACTATAGATGTGAGATTTGATGGTGATTTTGTTGATTTTCTTCCTTCTTTGAATCCTAATTTATTCTTCTTCTTAAGAATAAAAATGGTGACCGGCCTAAGGAAATTTTAGTTTGAATGAAATGAAAATGAACATGATTTTCATTCCTAAGGGTTTAGGGCATTAACCATACCTATTTCCCATATTGCCCTTCTCATATCCTAACACATTAACTTTGGTTATTTTATTTTAATTAACACGCTAAAATGGCACTACTACCATTACTAATCAAATCCCAACCTTTTAATTTTCACATTATTTATTTAATTTACCCAATTAATTATTCTAAATAATGTTATTATGGGGTGTTTAGTTAAGAGGCCTTTGACGACAAAACTGAAGGCTTAGCTGACCACCCTTTGTGAGTTACTTCAACAAGGCCTTTGATGATGATGCTAAAGGCTATCAGGATGCTTTAGTGAGGATATATGATGGCAAGCACTGAAGGCATACCTGACTTCCCTCTGGGAGGCGCATCAGCGAGGCCTTTAATGGTAGGCGCCGAAGGCTTAAGGATTTTGATGGCCAGGACCTCTTGTTGACTAGCCTATGGTGGCTGAGGCCTTTATTGGTGTGGATCAATTGTGTTCATGAGCCTTTGATGGTCGAAGCCTTTGATGACCGCGACCTCTTGTGGTCATGATCCTTTGATGGCTATGTGGATGCACTTGTTTTATTTATAAAACCTGTATTGATGATCGGCTTAATATCTTCATACGAACCGATTGAGATTTCCTTGCCTTAGAAAATTGATGATCATTCCTTCCATGCTTCGGCATTGATTGGTATCATGTCGCTTTGCAAGATGATAGTTACAATGTGATTTTTCATGATTCCTTTCAAATTTGGGCCCCCTTTTTCCTGAAGGCCAACAGTTAAGCTCGTCCTTAGTCAAGGAAATAGACGTTCTAAAGAGATGTGCTGACAATGTAATATTTTGGAAGCTGGGACGTAGAGATTAGCCCATTTAGCTATTGTTTAGCTCTCTTATTACCACTTTAGGTTCCTCGTAAGGGCTAAACTTCCTTTTAAGAGAGCTTAGTGCTTATTTGTCTTGTAAGATTGTTCGAGCATAGTTTCCCACTTTTTAATGAAAATATAAACGTCCATTCTTATCAAATTTTTTAAGATAACTCCTTAAGCTTTAAGCTGGATTTCCTTTCTTAGTTTAAAGAAGGTGCTATCCTTCTTACATTGTTCTTTTAGGGCAAAGATGGGTGTGGATCCTACATAGAATGGATTCAGACTCTATTTTTCAAGCTTGTATAGGGCTATTTGCCTTTTCTTTTCTTCCACAACTCATAATGCTACAAATCTTAGCACTTGCTCTTTCTAAAGTGGAAGATCGCTAATGGCTTGAGAGATTGGCATACATATTTGAGCCTCAATGGATCCTTGTTCTAACAACAAATCAGGATTAGCTAGCACATCTAAGCAAAACTCAATTTATGCAATTACCGGTGTTGTGAATCAATGGTAGGTTGGCATTGACTGGGATATGCTTAGTAGGGTCAAGTTGTCTAAACCCTAAATCTGTAAGCTAAGATAGTTCCAATTAGGAGTTTTAATGAAATTGGAGGTTCGAGCCCTCCTGTTAGCACCAAAAAAATAAAAAGAAATTCCAAAAGTATGTGAAGAATAGGATAACTATAATGTGAAGCCTATTTGAGCCTAACTAAGGTCTTCAAATCGAAGTATACAAAATGTTAGCTTCAATTTTAGTCTTCGTCGTTATGGAAGTCTCGCGCCGGTATGAATGTTGACATTCGAATTAATATGCACAATAAAAGTCAAATCACAATTTCAAAGCGATTCAATATGTTATGCATGTCGCTATTCCAAGTTAATCAATGCATAATGTCAAAGGAACATGCAAGTCCTAATCGAAATCAAGTTAAAATGGTTATATCCTTGTTTAGTTTCCCAAATCCTTATGAATACTATTGTTCAAGTGGGACAATAGGAAAAATCATCAATATAATTTAGGGTATACAAGGTATAAAAAGTAAGAAACAAGAAGAGAGAAATTGGTCCCTTCAATGAAGCCAATTAGTCCATATTTATAATGTTCGGCAAGTGACCAGCCTCGACATCCATTGGATCGGCATTAGAAGCATCGTCCATCATCAACGTTGATATTCTATCGACTTTGACATTAACAGCGTTGTTGAACATTAGAACCAGCATTCTTATATCCACATAACAAAACTTCAGCATCGATGTAATAAGGTCGACTCTTGGCATCCCTAAACTTCACGTTGTAGTTCCTTCTTCATCGACCAACTTTTATTAACATCGATGAATGACGGCATTAGTAGAAGCATCATGGAAATCACTCTTAGGTGTATTAATAGTACTAAGCATGAATAACTCCCAAAATGTCTCCATATCTTGAAACCTCCTTCGATTGATGGTTGGCGACACTGAACAACGATGACAATGATGAGCCTTGATGCCGATGCGTACTAAATGCGGCATTAACTGCATATTTTGGATATTGATGACGATAGTTTTTAACATAACACATGTAGATGTATTTATCTCTCAAACATGCCCATAGTTATCGACATTGTCCTAGCATTGAACCTCAGTAACATTTATAACTTGCATTTCTCTTTATAAGGCCGTTTCAATAAGAAGTGAAGTTGGGATGGAGAACACCATCAGCACTTAAAAATTCTGATCACAAGAAGCATTGGGAAAAATTAACTTTGGGAATGTCGAGAATGATAGGGTATGACTTCATTTACCATGGCTTTGGAAATCATATGCCTCGACGTCAATCATATCATTGTTCGGCAGTTGTCATGACTCATGAAAGATGACTTTCACACTTTATATTTCTAGGCTTTATTAGAACTAGTGAACTTTATGTGATGTCCCTATTCTTTGAGATTATTTCATTGAATATCTTCGACGGTAATGTTAACAGTAACACTTACTAATAGTAGAAAATATTCAATTGACATTAGAGAAGCATCTGACAAAGAAGAATTGAGTTTCCTATCGTTTCATTTTGTTAATGCTCCCGGAAATTAATCTTTTTGGATAGGGATGGATTCGATACAATTGATGACCTTGTTATTCACCAACCTTAGTAGAACCAGCTATGTAATGGAGAATTTCAGCATAAAGAGATGATAGTCCTACCTCTCGGGCTAAGACTTCCACGCATGTCAAATATGTATAAGCATTTGGCAAGAATTGGATCGATGTAATATTTTGATGCTCCAAATATCTTAAGAGAAAACTGGAAAAGGAAGGTCGCCCGTTTGTCAGTTATGTATGGGAGTGAAAGCAAACTACCGTTCTGGTGAGCTGTAAATGTTGTCTATGGGACCAGTAGGGATGGCTTCAACTCCAGCGATTCGAAATTGCTTAAGAATAGATTCCACTTCAGCTTGAGTTTTTATGTATGATGGATTTCAAATAATATCTCCCTTCCTGCCAGCTGAAATTAAATGTTTTCACCCCTGTTAGGCCTCTTAATGGACTTCTTGCTGCACTGTTTTAACTTTCCATTTTTGTGCCAAGTGATACTATTCCAATTTGCAAGATTAAGAAATTATTATGACTCATTTTATAGAAATAAGTTAGTACATATTAAGTCTAAAATTGTTACTTAGACAATCTATTACCAAGGCGATGAGGAATATGTTAGTTATAGGGTAAAAACTCTCAAATAAAAAATGCCAAGTTCATTAGTAAACTTAAATTTTAGTCTTGATAAGAAAAAACCATAGAGAAGACATATGTGAATAGATATGCAACACCATTAAATCCACATTGACTATGATAAGTAACCTGTATTATAAAACATTAATGATCAACATAGACGTGACTAATGTTGATGTACTAAAGTGATCGACAATAATGAGTAGCGGTGATGTGAGTTGGAAACATAATAATTGGTAAAAAAAAGTTCTAATATGTTAAAAGAAGTGGTGTTGAGATGGTCAACGTACTACAGAAGCTTCATTTGCAATGTTAAAAATGAGCATAGAAATGTAAAGAAGGACAGTAAGGCAATTGCTATCAAACCATGTTTATAAGCGTGCGTCGAAGACAAGTGTCTTTGTACTTGATTAATACCGAATTTATTAACATCGCCCCTCATTAGAGCACATATTGTCGATAAACTCAATGTAACAAGCCACTACTAAAAGGGCCTATATTCCAAAAAAATCGAACCCAATTCCATCAAAGCACATATCATGGGATTTTGGTACATAATAATATGCATGAGCAAAATCAGAGACTGATAATAGTCTAAACTCGCAGCAGAAACAATAATAGGATAAAAATACTAATTATGACTACTACCTTGGAATTAATGGTGATTCTTGGATGGTAGATTATTACATCATCATCGAGCATGAGAGGATGTGACTCTCCAACAATAAGGCACATTTAGCTCGAGTGACATGTTCCTCTAAATCTAACATGTGGGTTGTAACGAGGAAGTGGTAAGAAGAATGTTCTATTGATCGAAAAAATATAAAATGTCCATAACATAAACTTATACCGATAGGTGTTCACTTAATTATTCTGTCCACTAAGGTTAGCAATTCTAATCTAAGTCTTCATTGCACACACGGTTACTTACTTACCCATTCCTAAGGTACGAAATACTAATGAAGCCATATAAACCACCAATCAATTCCAAATCCATTTGCCACTTAATACTATTAAATATGAGGTGGGATTCAATACTGCTTTTAAAAGAGAAATAGGCAGATTCAGTCATTTACGACCGTAATTGAGGTAAACCCCATAATTTAAAACCTATTCCTAAGGTGGTTTCCTAACAGTGTTGTCAATGGTCAGCGAGTCCTAGCTACAAGACCTCTAACCACTATTTAAGTCTTTGGACAATTAACATCCAACTATTACCGCATCTATCACTGATGAAATCGTAGTCAAGGAATTAATAGTATCCAAGCCACCTAATACCTTTTTCTTAGAAAATAGGTAGACCCTGGTCATTTAAGACCTTAACAAGGGAAGACCCTTCATTTAAGACCTACCTTTAAGGCATGCTCCTAAATGGTACTTTTATCATTTTGCCTTTAGCAATGTAAGAGACTGTACCCAAGCCACATAATACTTCTTAGTAGAAAATAGGTAGACCCGGTCATTTGGGGACTAATTCCAGAAGCGTGCTCCTCAATAGTACTACCTAGCTTTCATTGCTTGGAAACCTCTTTAAGCTACATAATATTTCTTTTATTGGAAAGAGGTGGACCTTACAGTCATTTAAGACATAAACCTGAAGCGAACACTTCCCGAGATATCCACTCCCACTCTTTAGTTATAAATGTGGCATCTCATTAGGTTACTTCTATCGGTAAGGAGGCAGACGCTTCTGCCACTTAATAACCCAACACTAAAGTAAACCATTTTAAGAGACTTCCATATTTATTTATTTGGAATCTCACTATGTTACTTAATACTTCTATTCAAGAGAGAGGTGGACCACTCAGTCACTTAAAACCTCAAACCAGAAGCGAATTCCTCTGGTGATATCCCATACTACTTCTGATTCTAAATTTGGACCATTTAATAATTTCCAATTAAGAAAGCAAGCCCAATCTCTCACGTTGTCATGGGTCGTTCGATTAGTGATATGTCACATCAGTAGTAAGTACACCTGACTCCTGGTGGCCTCCAAATGAGTGGCAATCTTCCATCGAGTGACTCTACTGACCTTGAGTCACTAATCCACTAGGTCCAATTAATCGTCCTAAGTTTATGTTTTTTTATATTTGTTTACGCCAGAATTGGTCACAAACCCTAAATTTCATGAAAGCACCATTGTATGAATACAAAATAGTTGCATAGAATCACATATCACAGATCTATGTAATGTAGGGAATGAAAATGAAGAATAACAAACTTAAAACGGAAAGAAATAGTTAGAGACACAAGCTTTATAGTGGTTTGGCTATCTCCTACCTACATCCACTTCAAATGATAATCCTTTATTAACTTTTCTTGCTGGTTCAGTGGATTAAAATAGCAATTTTCGAGTACAACAGCGAAGATTGAGTACAATGCTAAATTCGGCAGAGTCTGGACGTAGCAGGATCAAAAGTCCCTTCTCTGTTGGTTAAGGGATGCTATTTATAGCCGTAGGCTGCAAATATCTCGCTCACATCTCGGGAGACCACTTTCGGCATGTGAATGGGCCCACGCAAACGATCGCAGGTGATTTCGGCTCGATCCGTGATCGATACGAACCAATTTCATATTGATCAAGGTTTCATCCAATCGAATTGTATTTGGCATGAACATTCCTTAGGTCGTACGTAAGCTCCTGCGAAAATTTGGCAACATTTGGACCCGTGGATTATGAGATATGATCGATGCAAATTCGAGTTTTCAGTAAGCTGTTTGGTTCGAATCGATATATTCGTATCGACCGGTTCGAATCGATGTTGAGCACGCGCCCACAACTTGATGTGGCGCTTGATTTTAGGATTGATCCGAAGTTCATGCCTAATCGACCGAGTCTCTCCTTTACTCGTGATTTGTTCGAATGGATCGGTAATATGTTTTTCAAACCGATCGGTAATGTGTTGTTCGAATCAATCAGTAATGTGTTGTTCGAGTCGATCAATAATGTTCGAACCAGTCAGAACTCGCTCCATTTGCATCGATCACCCTGCTCTGTTCGTATCAATCGATACAAAGTGATGGATATGAACAGTGGTTTCATGATGGATACGAAATGAGGCACTGGCGGATCAATGTGAATTGTCAAGCCTTGATTGATACGAACAAGGTCCTTCTAGACCGATACGAATAGTGTAGCTCTAGATGGGTTCGAACTGATCGATTCGAACATGGCCCTTTGATGGATACGAATAGTGTGACCACTTGAGTTGTGTCGATCATATCTCGAGCATACGAACTCCGATTGACTTGAAATTTGAAATACAGCCTTTTCTAGCCTTTCTTTTTATTTCCTAGCAATTTAACCTCAAATGGAGCTTGCTCAAACTTAGTCGAAATCCATCATAACCTTATTATCAATCGATCTCTAATCCTGATATCCATTCTTTCTAGCAAAATTTTTGATATTCCGGCCTTGACCAAAGGTGGGATAACATTTTCCCCTTAAAACATGCCTTGTGATAAGAAGATGTATTTTGAATAGTTCCAAATCTGATACCCGAAGTCCATGTTCCATCCATAGCCATCCCATCCATGTGCCATAGCCATATCCTGATCCACTTCCACGACTGCTCCGAGTCGATGTCCGATTTTGAATTCAGCAACCAAACCCTTAGCCAAGTTTGTATCCATCGAAACTCGACAACCAAGTTCTAATCCATCCATATCCAATAACCCATAACCGAATCCAGGACCTCTCCGGGTTCTTGCCAAGCGTATTCCACACTCGACAACCTGTGTTAAGCAATGTCTTAGTATTTGTGGTCCAGAATCCCAGAACGCTGATTGGTTCCATGGCTTACGTCCTAAGCCGAATCCTGGTCACTCTGGACCGTTGCAGAGCATAGTAAATACTCGATGACCTGAAATAGTAACCAATAATATAGGGGCTAAGACCTAGGACAAATCCTTGTCACTCCGGACCATTGACGAGCATAGTCCATACTCGACGACCTGAATAAGCCAATTCGCCACGTTCGGATGAAGAGACTTACCCCTTGCTAGGCATAGTCCATACCCAACGGCCATTTACCAAAAACCAAATAAAAATCCAATCAAAAACCAACTTGAATTCCAGATTAAATCAAAAAAGCAATAATCAATACCAGAAATCCAAATAATATAAAAACCAGAAATCAACCATCCAAACAAAAGTCCAAACAAGAAAACAACGGAATTAGGAGTTTAAACCGAACTCCAAAAACGAAACCAAAAAAAGTGAGTGCCTAAACCAAAAAGGAAAAAACAGATTTCACAAACCATAGCTTCGTGGCTTATCAACATCTCAGAGCATGCCTAGGAGCCATCTTCGTCCCCGTACATGAGTAAGTGACTTGGCCGCTTGCCTAGAGTTTGCTATTTATTCCATTTCATCCCTGTCAGTTGGTAACCAATCGACCACCATTCCTAAGCTCGCTCCATCGTTATTTGAGGTAGACGGTGGATGCTCCTGTTCCACTGCAGAATTACGAGCTCCGACATATTGTCACAACTGCCCATTCCATACACGCTCCTTAATTATATCATTTAGATGCCTGCAACTGTTGGTATCATGTCCGTCTAAATCGTGAAAGGGACAGTGCCTTCTTGATGCCCTTTCACGTTCTGATGGTTCTCTCCTTGCTGGCTTTCAGTAGGGAAGGCGATTCCGAGCATCTGTGAATATTCATTCTAATGCTTTGTTCAATCCCGTGCAAGTGGAGAATTTTGGCTCTCTCCACCGCTTCCTAGCTTTTCCTGATTCGTCATCTAGCTTCCTTTTTCCTTTTTCCCTACCTTTGTACGAGCTTCCGCTGGATGGCCCTCCATCCTCAGCTGTGTTCACCTCCTTCGAATTCATATCTGAACTTGCATCCTCCTGCCGAAGGAATCTCCTAGTTTTGTGAAAGAATTCCCCGAGGTCCGTTGGTGCGTCCCGTGTCTATGACATTTTGAAATCCGAATTTTCTCTGACTCCTGACACTACTATCATTAAAACCATCGATGAATCCGACTGATCCATCGAAGCAACCGCTGCATTAAACCGAGTTAAGAAATCTCTTAGCGATTCCTCTGTCCTTTTCTTTATCGATCTTAGTGTCATTAAGTTCTTTGGTCTTTTGATATGAACCCAAAACTGCTTTAGAAACCTATCCACCAATTCTGCCCATGTCCAGACAGACCCCTCTTCCAACTGTCTGAACCACATAGCAGCTATATCTGTTAAGTACAGGGGGAAATATCGGGCCATCACTTACTTCGATGCCCCAGCACTTCCATATGTCTTGTGTATCTCATCAAGTGATCAGTAGGATCAGGCTTGCCATTGTACAACTCCGGAGTAGGTTGCTTGTACTCCGGTTGGTTTCGAGCCATTCTGATTTCACGGGTAAATGAAGTCCTGTTTACTCCTTTTAGATCTCTGTTTGCCAAACCTCCATGCATAGTTTGCTTGATAATCTGAGCCATTCCAACGTTGTCTGTCAAGGGTTGCCCTCGAGTCCCCCGAAGGAATTCTTGTACGTACTATTCGTCATGCGCTTCTGTATTCCTACCAGCGTCTTGTTGTATGATATCACCTAGAGTTCCTCCAGAGATCGGTCCATCATTGCTAAGTGGTGTCCCCCCGAGCCTAGATCCATCTAGATTAGCAGTTGTGTGCTGATTAGGGGTTGCGCCCTGTTGAGCTGCTCCACCTGATTGCTTGTTGGGTCCTTCTATTCCAGCTCCGTGGATATGAACTCCACCAACACTAGCTGTCCTGGCCTACCCAAACTGTCTGAGTAGGTTCTGCATCATTTCCTCATGACTTTTTAGAAACTCCTCATGCATAACTCCCATCATCATCTCTCTCTCATCTCTAGTGATGAAGGCTGAAGTCTGATTAGCTCCTGAAGATGCTTCCTGGCTTCCTTCATGCTGACTTCTCTCTGCTCTTTGCCTCCTTGTTGATTGCTTTATCATGGTTCCTTCTAGATCTGATCCTTTAGCCTTTCAAATCTATACCCCAAATCAGGTATAGCGGGTGCTAGATCTTCTTGGTGAAAGCACCAAAGGGTTTGCACGAAAATTGGTCACGAACCCCACATGTCGTGAAAGCACCAGTGTACGAACACAAATCAGCAATATATAATCACATATCACAGATCTTGGTAATGTGGGGAATAAAAATGAAGAATAGCAAACTTAAAACAAAAAGAATTAGACATTGACACAAGGTTTATAGTGGTTCGGCTATCTCTGGCCTACATCCACTTCAAATGATAATCTTTTATTGACTTTGCTTACTGGTTACAGTGGATTACAGCAGTAATTTTCAAGTACAACAGTGAAGGTTGAGTACAATGGTGAATTCAGCAGTGTTTGGACGAGCATGATTAAAAGTTCATTTTCTGTTGGCACAGGGATGCTATTTATAAGCGTAGGTTGCAAATATCTCGCTCAAATCTTGGGAGACCCTTTCTGGCACGTGACTAGGCCCACATGATCGATCCAAGGTGATTTCGGCTCGATCCGTGATCGATACGGACCAATTTCGTATCGATCAAGATTTGATCCAATCGAGTTGAAATTTGGCATGAACATTCCTTAGGTCATACTAAGCTTTTAAGGAGCATGAGTAATAAGCTGTGATACCGAAACAAATTTGTCTTATCCTTCGCTAGAATTTCCAACTATCCCAAATTTCATGCCTTATATTGCATTTATTGTTAGTTAACTGACCTTGTGAGATTCTCATTATTATTTTGTGTCTCTACTATGCTTACATATATGAGCGGTTGGAATATATAAAAACAATAACACGAAAGATGAATAAAAACTCATAATATCATGTGTGCCTTTCATAAGAGATAATTAACAGTTTTACAACCCAAAACTCAAAGGAAAAGAACAAATAATGGAAGGGAAAAGACAACGACATGATAAATCCAAAAATAATGCCTGCCCACTACAAGATGCCTTGCTCTGAAACTGGAGCTTGATCCACTACTACAACCCTTGAATGATTGTAGCATGGCGACTATATACCCAATCTTGTGTAGCTGGCACTATTAGCGTTGCTGACAACTTCGGAATTTCTATGAAGGATCTAATGATGGTAGAAGGAATCTTCTACTAAATTGCCTCTCCATGGAGGCTCACCCGTATTACCTAAAGACAAGAGTGGACATGTGAAAATGTGGAAAGTGACTTTATGGAGTGCTAATCCTTGGTCAACAAATTGAATCAAAAAAGTGCGGGTTCAATTTATTCCAATCCCGGCAATAGTAGCATAGATGGTCCACCATACCATGTAATAAATCCAGTTTAACTTCCCATCTTGGGGATAATGTTATGCCAAATAATGCACATAATCAAACGGGTAGCCGAATGTATATTATCTAACTTCCAAGCACTGACATCTTGCGAAAAGATCTGCAGCAAAATCTCTGAGTCGTCACTTCAAGATCACCCAAGTCTGCATCCTTTATGGAGGCCTCCATCCAAATTCTTTGCTCAAAGGAATTAAAAAGGAAAATGTAGCATCGGTAACATTCCCGCTCAAAGTTATCGAAGCAGAAGACCAGTGCAAATCCTATGGTGACAAATCGCTCTACCGGTCCAAATGCAGTGAAACCTACTACTCATTCCGTTTCAGTCAAGTGGCCACTTGATGGTTGAGACCCTAATGACGTGAGGAAAAACTTGTAGTACAAAAAGGTATCTTGGCCTACGAAATGGCCGAAGGGAGAAAATAGAATTTAGATTGAGTGATGGTGGGACAGAATCTAACGTTAAAAACCAGTATGATGGGAAGCGAGGCTGCTGCTACTAGGATAAGGAGAAAATAGCATCACCTAAAGATGGAATAGAGCGGAGAGAGGCTGCCACTTGCATAAAGAGGGTGATAGAAATTAGGTACAGCTTATTAAGGAAGGAGGAATAAAAGATGGCAACTTTGGGAATTCGAACATGACTTTAATTATCTCGTTCCAGGTTCTAGTTGTGCCAAAATCTGTTAACTTGTAGACCTCTCAAGGTTTATCATTATGTGGTTAACTGCTGGTTTTTCACTGATCAGCCTGTCCTTTTTTAGCCTCCTATCATCTCTCCCAACTGTAGCAACTAGCTTTCTAACTATGGTCAAGTTCGGTTCTACTACCAAGTCCTCTAGCATAGTGGGTGCAATAGTAGTCTCTGGGTCTCTAACACGCTTTTTGAGATGAGAAACATGGAAAATGTCATAGACCCCTGCCAAACTACTCGGTAACTCAATTCTATAGGTGGGTTTCCCGATCCAATCAATAATACAAAAAGGTATAACAAATTTCAGTGCCAACTTTCCAGATCTTCCGAAAATTATCACACCCTTCATCTGTGACACATTAACAAAAACCTAATCTCCAACTAAGAATTCTAATTCTTTCTTTCTTCAATCTTCATAACTCTTCTATGTTGACCGAGCCACCTTCATTTTAGCCCGAATGGCCTCAATCTTCTCTATAGCTTCCCTGACCAAATCTGTACTAAGAAATAACCTATCCCTTGTCTCTAACCAACAAATAGGAGATTTGCATGTCCTTCCATGCAATGCTTCAAATGGTGCCATCCCAATACTATTTTGATAACTATTGCTATACAAAAACTCGAATGAATGCAGATGGTCCTCCTATGATCCCCTAAAATCTAATACAAAGCTCTTAGCAAATTTTCCAAGACCTTATTAACTCTTTTCATTTGCCCATCTATCTGCGGATGCTAAGCAATACTCATCCTGAGCTTGGTCCTAAAAACTTCCTGTAGACTCTTCCAGAACTCGCTAGTGAATAAGGAATATCACTAACTATATCAATACATTCTTCATAAATAACTTCGTTAAAACAGGTGTCGTTCTGGTTGACTTAACTAGAATGAAATGGACACTCTTGATCAATCTATCCACTACGACTCACATACTTTCATTTCCTCTATTTGCCCATGGAAACCCATCAATAAAACCAATAGATATGAATCCCATGTCCATACCAAAATATCTAACGACTGAAACAATACACATGGCTTCTGCTGTTTGGCCTTTGCATGTTAGCAATTCAAACGCTGCTTTACACATAAGCTAGTATCGCACTTCATACCTTCCTAGAAGAAACTTCTTCTCATATCTCGATACATCTTAGACCCTCTCGGACGATTAGTGAACTTTGAACGATGGCATTCTTGTTATACCCCATGTTTTTATAACATTATTTGCGATATTTAATAAGCTAAATAAAATAAAATAATGTAAGGTGATTAGTGGATTGAGATTTGATTTAACTAAGGGTAGCCGTACCATGTTAAAAGTAAATCAAAATGAGATAGCACGAATAAAAGTGTTAGGAAATATGGGAGAAAAAAATAGGAAATATGATAAACTTATATGCTAGAACCTTAAAACTAAATAGACGCTAATTTCATTCTTCAGAAAAATATTCTAAGGTCGGCCACTGTTTCCAATCTCAAGAGAAGAAGTAAATTAACTTTTTCAACATCAAATCACACATCCATAATCACAAAACTAAGGTGGATGATTACTACATAACATTTTTCTAATAGTTTTTGGTTCTAAAGTTAATCCAAAATGATTTTGTAATATTGTGCCATGTTTTGAATGATTAGATGTTTATATATGCTTGTTGATGATTTATGCAAGTTTATATTGATTTTTATGATATGTTTGACAAGAAATCCATATTAAATGATATCAAAATACCTTGCAAATTTAAACATTGATAAAACATGATATTTTAAAGATGTATTTCAATTTTTATAATTTTTTGAAGTAATGTGGATTTTATATTAATTTTTTAGTGATGAAACTGGTTTATTGGGTTTTAAATTATTTATGGTTAGATAAATAATTATTTGGGTCTGAAATTTACATATGTTAAAAAACAAATTGAAAAGGATTTTCTAGAATGTTCCTAAGTGTTATGATGAATATATAAAATTATTTGAGGTATGGGACTTAAATGTTTTATATATTTAATTGAGGAGGAGGGGTGTGTTGTAAATGATTTAAATTAATTAATTTTGAAATTATGGCAGCACTTTTAGAAAAGAAAAATTAGCAACCAACAAGTGTTTGACAAACAAGGCAGGTTGGTTAAAAGGTTTACTTATAAACGTTTTAAATCAGAAATTCAGGCTAAAAGCGTGTTGCGCCTATTTTGGTTTTGCCCAAGTAGCTTTCAACTAAGACCCTCCACCTCCTTCCATAAACTAATTCACATGGTATCCACATCTTGGTACATAGCGAATTGGACCAAGGTAGGAGGTAAGAGTCGAAACCACGGGTTTCCAAAAGGGTCGAAGCACCTTTTTGTTAAGTAGCAAGTAGCGTCTGCTTTGCTTTTAAAAGGATAGCTTTCGACTCTGTTGGCTTCCAACCAAGTCAAGTGTTTTAAAGAAGAGGTTTTGAATAGATTACGCTCACTTATTTTAAGTAATGCTTTTGAAGGGGTTGAAATCCCTATCTACCGCCTTTCTACCTTTCGAATTAAATGGCTTCAGAAGGTATACTTAGTTTATAAAATTAACCACTTCTGCAATGCTTTCGAAGGGATGGCATCAACACCTTTACTTCTTTACTTAGGAATAGATTTCGAAAGGGAGGCTTTTGACTTAGATGTTTTAAATGACTCTTTTTTATTTTTGATTGAAGTATAACCCAATGGTTCAACTTAAATGGTTATGAAATGTGATTTTCCACATGTTTTAAATCGAACCCAAGTGTTTTATGAAGGTTTTAATTTATAAAGGTTTTGTGCTTTCGAAAGGTATTTAAAATAGTTTCAAAGTGGTGGTTCTCCAAAGGGTTTCAAAGTAGTCAAAAAGTGCAATTTCCTAATGATTTTTAATGGATTGAAATGGAATGTTTTTCCAAGGTTTTTAAAGGCAATGTTTTAAATTGTTTTAAGATATGATGTCTGAGGTTTTAATGCTTTCAAATGGACGGTTTTTAAGGTTTTAGAAGGATTTAAGTATGATTTCGAAAGGGAAGCTTTGGCCTTCTGATCTGGATGAATAAATGGTTTAACTTAGTTTCGAAAGAGATGCTTTTAATGGTTTAGAAAGTGGTACTTTCGATTGAATCGAAAGGGGTACTTTCAAGTGTTTAAATGTTTTCATTAAGTAAGGTTGAGTAATGTGTATGTATATATAACATGGCAAGGTGATTTTGAGTAAGGCATGGAGTATATGTATTTTCCTTATGTAAGTTCGAAGTAAAGATCTTAAATCATTTTGAAAAATATTTTCAAGGAAAATTATGAGAAGGGATCCGTAAGTAAAAGTGACTCAAATATTAGAATACCGGATGGGACTAGTACAGGATTGCGCCCTATACATTAGCTATTGGCCCTAGCTAATTTAGTCAAAAACTACAGTGTGTATGGCTTTGTCATACGTAAGACTAAAATTATGATTACATATAGAATGGAATATATTTTTGTATACAGATAGGTAATTGGTGAGCCCATAAAAACCCTTAGGATCAGGTGACCCTTGGATATGTTATGGACAGATTGTCCAGAATAGAAGTATTTAACGGATAGTTAAGGACAGAGCGTCCACCAGAGGAGTGTCTAATAAGTGTTAGACAAATTTTGATATATTGTCTGGTAAGCCTGAATCCACCAAGGGTTAATAGTTAGCAAAACAAAACTATAACATTTGAACAGATAGTTAATTTATTACTTGATATGTACGTCTACATAATAATGCTTTACAGTTTTTAAACATTTTTGGTTGCAAGGAAATAATTACAAAAGATATGTTTTAAAAGGATGATAGTGAGGGGAAACCCATTCCGTTAAGCGGAATGATCTAACTTAACATTAATAACCGAGATGTATAGTATTATTCACACCAAGCTTTATGTCTGACTCAAAGTTTATGTTTTCCCCTTTAAATCTTAGGTGCTCAAAAATTGATTTGAGCAGGCTGAGGGTTGAGGTTCTTTCAGATTTTTAATAGGATGATGAATAAAGCTACTGAAGGCGAGTAGGAGTCTTACGAATAGCTAATGTGGAGTTGCAGTTCTTTTTTTTTTGTTTATTTCGACTATGTATGTCAATTATGACTATATAACTCCGATCATCCAAAGAGGCATCTTCATTTATCGCCCTTGGTGTATTTTGTAATAAGTATATTTTAACATTGCCTGAGAAACGTGTTGGATTATGTATTATGAATATGGAAAACATCTTTTGAAATGTAATGGAAAACGTTATTTTGAAATCTATGATTTGTTTCATATTTTAAGATTGATCGGTTTCAGCCTTTGCGTCTTCTAACCACGAGAACCCTTCGGCCTCATGGAAAAATTCCCCTAAATCCATTGGAGGATCTTTGGTCAATGAATTCTTGAACTCTGTGCCGTTAGCTATGCCTGAAACGGCTGCCATTAAAACCATGGATGGATCTGGTCGGTCCACCGATGCCGCGGCTGCATTGAATCATGTTAAAAAACTTCTTAGAGATTCTCCAGTCCTTTGCTTTAGTGTTGTCAAACTCATAACATTCTTAGGCCTCGAGATGTGAACCCTGAATTGCCTCATAAACCTTTCGATCAAATCATTCCAAGTCTTGATCGATCTATTCTCCAGTTGTGTGAACCATAGGGACGCAATATCTGTTAAATATAGTGGAAAGCACCGGGCCATCACTTCTTCTGATGCCCCCAGCACTTCCATATGCCTCATATATTTTGTAAGATGAACTGTAGGGTCCGTCCTTCCATTATACATATCCAGCGATGGTAGCTTAAAGTCTGGTGGGTTTTTAGCTCGCCTGATTGCTGTGGTAAAAGGACTTCTATTGACATCCTCCAAGTCCTTGTTTACCAGACCACCTCTCATAGCCTTTTTGACCATCTCCACTAATCTGTCGTTATCTTTTCGTGACAGTCCTCGCCCTTGGCTTTCGTCTTGCCCCCCGAGTTCACGAGGGGACGGTTGAATCTGTTCTTCCGGTTGGGCCTCTGTTCCTCTTTGATTCTGTTCTCCAAGTTGCCCAATTTGATGGAACAAATTCTGGATCAAGTCCTCTTGCCTTTTCATCATTGCCTCCATCTCCTCTCTTGTAACAAAGGTCGAAGTTTGGCTTGCTCTCGAAGAAGCCTCTTGACTTCCTTCATGCTGACTATTCTCTGGTCTTTGTCGTCTACTCGATCGCCTTACCATGGTTCTTCGGGTTTCTCGTATCCAACTCTTGATTATTCGAATTCCTGAGTTCGGGTTCTCAGTGAAAGCACCAAAATGTTAACGGTAAAAACGGCTTTAACGCTAACACCCGGTGTAACTCGTGATGAAGTGAAAGCACCACCCGATTGCACGGGAATCAAAGTAAAAAAAGAAAATAGCAGGAAAGTAAAAGAGACAGAGATTTTTATAGTGGTTCGGCTTCTAATAAGCCTACATCCACTTTACATCCTCCATTATGTTTTTCGAGCACACTTTACAAGATTACAACACTTTTACAACACGATCTCTTGATTACAACACTTCTACAACACGATCTCTTGATTACAACACTTTCCGAGAATGAAGTTTGAACTTTGATGATGGATTGATCTTTGGATTCATGTTGAATGAAGTAGATCTCTTGATGAAGATTCTTCGGTGTTTGAAGTGTTTGGAGAGTCGAGAAATCAGCAGAGTATAGGCGCTATGAAATCTCAAAAAGTCCCCCTGTCGTTGAAGTAGGCGAAGTATTTATAGGAGAGTTCGGAGTTAGGTCGGCTGGGTCTAGGTCGTGAACGACCTAAGATAAGTCGTAGGTCGTGGGTTGATGAGCTACAACCTAAAGGGATTGACTATAGGTCGTGGGCGACTTATGGAGTGGCAGAGGAAGGAGTAGCAACTTAAGGGATAACGGCAGTAGGAGTTATGGCGTGCAGCGACCTAAGAGAAAAGGCGGGTTCTGCTTTAGGTCGTGAGCGACCTATCTTTGTGGAGTGGATAGGTCGTGAGCGACCTATGGGTTAAGGAGAGGAGTTAGGTCGCGAGCGACCTAACTTTGATGAGGTGAGATTGGTTAGGTCGTTTAAGTATTAAGTCGTTAGGTCGGTCGAAGTTTCCTTAAGTCGTGAACTCTTTAGGTCGTGAACTCTTTAAGTCGTCCCACTTTTAGGTCGTCCCACTTTTAGGTCGTCCCACTTTTAGGTCGTCCCACTTTTAGGTCATCCCACTTTTAGGTCGCGATATCTTTTAGGTCGCTGCACCCTTAGGTTGCAACTTCCTATGAGTTGTTAACTCGTTTAGTTTTAGGTCGTTGGACCACTTTATGCCTTAAGTCGCTGAGCCGCTTAGGTCGGTCATGCTTTAGGTCGCGAGGTCTTCGTTGTAGCTTAGGTCGCGAACTCCTTCAAGCAGTTAGGTCGTTGGAAGCTCTAACCCTTTAACTCGTTGGGAGCTTTAGCTCGTTGGAGACTCCATGCTCTAAGTCGCATACCGTTTTGGATGGGGCGCTGCCCCGCACCCCGCCGGGGGCGCTGCCCCCTGGACCCCTGCGACCTGACCGGTCAGGTCGAACACCGTAGCGGTGGCATTGCCCCCGCACCCCCACCTTGGGGGTTGGCACCCCCCTGGACCCCCCCTCCGTAGGGGATCTTAGATGAAAAATCATTCAACAGAACTTGCTTTGCTGAGATGTTGAGTTGACCAATCTTTGAGACGAGTTATCTTGCTTTTCTCGGTCGATCTTTTGATATCACGGCCTTGCTGAAAAAGGCGGGATAACATTTTGATATTACAGATACCATTAATATAGTCTTATTTACTCATCGAAAATCAATACTATAGATGATTGCAGCATCTGCAGCGCTTTGCTTTGGGCCTCCAGATAAGAGATCTTACAACTTGGTATTAAAGCATAGGTTTATGAAATACCAACTAAAAATGATTTTTTTTAAAAACATAATTCTTAGGAATTAGAGTTAAGATCGTGGTATGGAATAACGCAATAGTAACATACTTGTACTTGCTATATACAAGTATACGCTTTATCTCTAGACTCCTATCTTTGTTAGGCTATTCCTCTATATCTCATGAGTCTTGAATAAAGATATGGATGGAAGAAGAGGAAAAGTTAACCAACGAGGAGACAGCACCACAACTGATGGAAATGCCCAACTGAATGTTAGAAAAACTCAAGGTCAGGCTCAGGTTGAGACTGTTGGTGTTGGGGTTCCCCTAGAGGACATAGGAGCTATGTTTATGTTTTTCATGAACATGATGCAAGGTGTAATCGTAGCTGGTGTTATTGGAGGAAATGGTGCTAGTGGAGGAGTTCAAGAAGCTCCGATGGTCAACCAGTATGCTAACTTAAGAAGAGACTATGCTAGGCTCGGGGTAAAGCCGTTTATCGGAACAAATGATGGTATCAAGGTGGAAAACTGGCTATTAGCTATAAAAGGAATTTCACTGATTTAGGACTCAATGATGAGAAGAATAAGAGAATTGCTTCAAGACTGCTTCAGCGAGCTACTCTATTTTTATAGAGTACTGTTACCGCTGAGGTAGATGAAGAGATTACGAAGTAAGCGGAGTTTAGGAGGTGGTTTTAAGAAAGGTTCAAGTCAGTAATGGCGTAATATTTGTTGGTTAGGAAGTTTGCTGAGCTGGAACAATGGGATATGTCTATTCTAAAGTATACTGGAAGGTTCGAAGAGTTAACCTGATATGGGTATGCCACTATTGACACAATACTGAAAAGGAATGAAAAGTTTATTAGAGGTTTGAAGCCAGAGTTGGCTAGGGATACTTTACCGCACATTAGAGATCCATGTGATGTAGTTGTGGAAACAGCGTTGAGACATGAGGAGATGTTAGCTTGTTTAGAGAAGAAGAAGGTGAAGGAGGTCCAGGTTGGACAGAGCCAAAAGGGAAAGATTTTCCATGACAAGAATGCTCAATAGGGAGGAGCGGTGAAAAGAGGAAAGTCTGAGGTGTTCTGCTATAAGTGCGATAAGAAAGGACATTATGCTTACGAGTGTCATACTAGTAAAGGAAAAGGAAAGGTGGTGATTGGAAAGAAAAACATCGTGTGCTTTAATTGTGATCAGATCGACCACTTCAAGAATCAATGTATGGAGCCCACAAAGGATGGAAAGGACAATGTGTATGCATTGGAGCCCGCTGCTTCAATGCCACCAGTGCAGGAAATGGGAAAGGCTGTGTTAGGAAGTTCGCTTCAGATTCACAATATATCTATTAGCGTTTTGTTTGATGCTAGTGCGTTACATTCTTTTGTATCTCGATGTTTGGTAGATGAATTTAACCTAGAACCCACATATTTAGTTACTTCCTCTAGAGTTGCAAAGAAGATTGAAGGATATGCGATACTTGGGATGAATTGTGACCACTTAGAATCTGACTTGCTATGTTAGAACTTTGTTTGCAGTTTGCATGTATTTGACTTTCTAGATTTTGGAATTATATTGGGCATGGATTGTCAAGAGGATACGATGCTAGGATATTTTGCTAGTATAGGAAAATATCACTTAGACACCCAAATTATAGTGATCATATAGTTTACATCGTAGAAAACCCTAGCTGTGAGGTGAATGCTTTGTTGGGTGTTATGGAGTTAGAAGATGACTTGAATCGCATTTTCGTAGTTAGATAATTCACGAAAGGTTTAGCCAGTAGTTTTATTACCTCTGAAACGAGCCATAGAATTTTAGATAGATTTGGTGTCTAGGGAAGAACCGATAAGTAGGCTACAAAGTAGGATGACAACAATAGAGATGAAGGAGTTAAAGTTTCAGTTGGTAGATTTGGAAGGTACGAGTTATATTTGATTAGGTGGTTCACCTTAGGGAGCAGTCATGGTATTTTTTAAGGAGTCAGACGGATCGTTAAGACTATGTATCAATTATCATGAGTTGAATTAGAAGACGATAAAGAATCGATATCCATTGCCAAGAATCGATGATTTATTCGATCAGTTGAGTGTATCCAAGTTATTCTCTTAATTATAATTAGAGATAGAATTTCATCAGCTTATAGTGGCGGAGGATAGTATACCTTTGATGGTGTTTAGGACAAGGTATGGGTAGTACGAATAGTTAGTTATGTTGTTCGGACTGACGAATGTGCTGGCTTTCCTTGTGAATTTGATGAATCGAAATTTTCGAGAGCATTTGGACAGGTTTATGTTAGTGTTTATAGATGATGTTCTAATATAATGTTAGAATGAGAAGGAGCAAAAATTCCATCTTCGTGCTTTACTTGAGACGCTAAGGTAGCATCAGCTAAAGATGAAGTTTTCGAAGTGCCATTTTTGAAAGTAGGAAGTGAAGTTTTTTGGTCATGTGGTCTCGGAGAAAGAATTGTCAATCGATCTAGAAAACATCGAAGCTATTAATAATTGGTAGGGACAAGAAATGGTAGCTGAGATTAGAAATTTCCTTGATTTCGTTAGATATTATCAAAGATTCATAAAGGATTTTTCGTACATAGCTGCACCGATGCCTAAGCAAACGCGAAAGGATGTGAAGTTTATGTGGACCGATAAGTGTGATGAAGCATCCCGAATCTTGAAAAACTTATTGACCCATGCACCAGTGTTAGTGGTTTTGGAGGGGATTCAAGATTTAGTGGTTTATACTGATGCGTGTGGAGCAAGATTGGGAGCCATGCTAATGTAGTGGGGTAAAGTGACTGCTTATGCATATTGACAGATTAGACTGCATGAGGTTACGTATCCAACGCATGACTTGGAGTTGACTGTAGTAACATTTGCCTTGAAGGTGTGGAGGAGTTACCTTTTGGGAGATAGGTTTGAGCATTATACAGATCATAAGTCATTGAAGTATTTATTCTCTTAGAAAGAGCATACCATGAGACGAAAAAGATGTTTGGAGTTTATTGCTGCTTATGATTTTGGAATTGAGCATACATTCAGAAAAGGAAATAAGGTGGTAGATCTTAGCAGAAAACATCAGAATACAGTTTTAGCGATGATTGCTGAGTGGAAGGATTTAGAAATATTGTTAGTTTGTAAAGAGCAATATAGATTCGAGGCTAGGTCTAGTAAAGAACATGTTATGCTGTCTTGTTTAGAAGTCTGACTAGTAATGATTGAGAAGATTGCTTCTGAATAGGACAAGGATCCAGTGTTAGTTGAGAGCATCTGGAAGTTAAAGGATGGAACGTAGAGTGATGACTTGAAAAACTTTAATCTTGACCAGAATGGGTGTTGGAAGGAGGGGTAGATTATGTGTTCCAAATGTAGGTAACATAAAAAAGGAAGTTTTGGAGGAGTGCCATCGTTCGAAGTTCACTTTCAATCCAAGAGGAATGAAGATGTATCAAGAAATGAAGAGAAGTTTCTTCGGGGAAGGCATGTAGAGGAATGTTGGCTTATGCATGAAATAGTGTTTGAACTGTCGGCAAGTGAAAGCCAAGCATCAGAAGCTGAGTGGATTGCTTCAGCCGTTGGATATTCCAGTATGGAAGTGCGATTCTATTTCTATGGATTTAATTGACGGTTTGCCGAGATATAATAGAGGGAATGAAGTATGTTGGTCGTAGTGGACAGATTAACCAAGAGTGCCTATTTCATTCCAGTTAAGCCAAATAATACGACACGTATATTGGTAAGTTGTTCATGGAGAATGTGGTCAAACTGCATGGAATTCCTATTAGTATTGTTAGCGATAGAGATTACTTGTTCATTAGCGAATTTCGGAAAATTCTACAAAAAATTTAGAAACCAAACTCAAGATGAGTATTGCTTACCATCCACAGACTGATATGCAAACAGAAAGGGTTAACAAGATCTTGGAGGACTTGTTACGAGCTTGTGCATTAGACTTCGGGGGATCATGGGAAGACCACCTAAACCTTTTCGAGTTTTCGTATAACAATAGTTATTAGACAAGTATATGGATAGCACCGTTTGAAGCTTTGTATGCAAGACCATGTAAATCCCCTCCATGTTGGGTAGAGACTAGAGATAGAATGGTCCTTGGTTCTGATTTGGTAAGGGAAGTAGCAGAAAAAATTGAGCTAATAAGGGCGAGAATGAAGGAAGTTCCATCTAGGTAGAAAATCAATGCAGATAGAAGACGAAAAGACTTAGAGTTTTCTATTGGAGATCATTTTTTCGTCAAAGTATCGCCAATGAAATGTTTTATCTGGTTCGAAAAATGGGAAAGTTAGCACCAAGGTTCGTAGAACCATTTCCTATTTTAGAAAGGATCGGGAAACTCGAATATAGAGTAGAGTTATCGAGTAGTTTGGCAGGAATCCACGACGCTTTCCATGTATCTCATCTGCAGAAATGTGCTAGGGATCCAAACACTACTATAACACTGACTATGTTATCGAGTAGTTTGGCAGGAATCCACGACGCTTTCCATGTATCTCATCTGCAGAAATGTGCTAGGGATCCAAACACTACTATAACACTGACTATGTTAAAAGAGTTAGTAATGGAACCAGATATGACTATAGTTAGGAAGTCTACTAGGATATTGGCGAGAGATGAGAAAAAGTAGAGGAAAAAACATTCAGATTAGTGAAAGTCCGGTGGAATGAAGATGCTAGAGATTGTACTTGGAAAACTGAGAGTAGGATTAGAGATGCTTAGCCTCATTTGTTTGATGGTAAGTTTTACCTTTGATAGCTTTGTTGTGTACCTTATAGTAATTTGGAGGAAAAAATTCTTTAAGGAAGGGAGATTGTAACACCCCATATTTTATAACATTATCTAAGATATTTAACTAGCTAAATTAAATAATGTAAGGTGATTAGTGGATTAAGATTTAATTTAACTAAGGTTAGCCAGGCCATGTTAAAAATAAATCAAAACGAGACAACATGAATAAAAGTATTAGGATATAAGGTAGGGAAAAAAGGAAAATAGGATGAACCTATACCCTATACCCTTAGAAAACCAAATACACATTCATTTCATTCCTAAGTAAAATATTCTAAGGTCGGCCACCATTTTCAATCTCAAAAGAAGATAAAGCTAGGATTTCAAGAGAAGAAGTAAATGATATTCAATATCAAATCTCACATCTTTAATCACAAAACCAAGGTAAATGATTACTACATCTCATTTTTCTTATAATTTTTCATTTTTAACGTTAATTTGAAATGATTTTGCATGACAGTGCCATGTTTTTAATGATTAAATGTTTATGTATGTTTTTTGATGATTTATGCATGTTTATATTGATTTTTTTTATATGCTTGACAATAAAACCCTATTAAAGACATCCAAATGCCTTGTGAATTTGAATGTAGACAAAAAATGATAATTTGTAGATGGTTTTCAATTTTCATAATTTTCCCAACTAATATGGATTTACATTAATTTTCTAGTGAAGAAAATGATTAATTGGGTTTTAAATTATTTATGGCTAAACAAATAATTATTTGGGTCAGAAATTTATATATCGTAGAAAACATATTGAAAAGGATTTTCTGAAATTTTATAGAATTTTCCTAAGTGTTTTGATGAATATATAAAATTATTTAATGTTTGGGACTTAAATGTTATATATATTTAATTAAGGAGAAGGGGCATTTTGCAAATAATTTAAATTAATTAATTCTGAAACTATGGCAGCACTTTTAGAAATTAAAATTAGCAACCAATAAGTGTTTGAGAAACAAGGCTGCTTAGGTAAAAAGTTTACTTAAAATGGTTTTAAATCAGAAATTCATGCTAAAAGCAAGTTTCTCCTATTTTGGTTTCGCCCAGATAGCTTTCGACTAAGATCCTCTACCTCCTTCCAAAAACTAATGCACATAGTATCAACATCTTGGTGCATAGTGATTTGGACTAAGGTGGAGGTAAAATTCGACACCATGGGGCTCTAAAAGGGTCGAAGTGCCCTTTTGTTTTAAGATGGAAGTAATAGGTAGCGCCTACTTTGCTTTTGGAAGGATAACTTCCGACTCGGTTGGCTTCCGACTAGATCAAGTGTTTTAAAGAAAAGGTTTTGAAGGGTTGCGCTCTATTATTTTAAATAATACTTTCGAAGGGTAGAACCCACTAGCTGCCACCTTTCTACCTTTCGAAGTCAATGGTTTTGGAAGGTATACTTAGTTTATAAAATTAACCACTTCTCCAATGCTTTCGATGGTTGGCTTCGACATAATCACTTCTTTACTCAGGAATAGGTTTCGAAAGGGAGCCTTTCAACTTAGATGTATTAAATGACCCTTTTTATTCCGATTGAAGTATAACCCAAAGTTTTTGAAAGAGAATGTTTCGACTTAAATGGTTTCGAAAGGTGTTTTTCCACATGTTTTAAATTGAACCCAAGTGCTTTCGAAAGGTTTGTGTTTCTAAAGGTTTGGTGCGTTCGAAAGGTATATAAAATGGTCTAGAAGGAGTGGTTCCCCAAAGGGTTTCGAAGGATTCGAAAGGTGCTATTTCCTGATGGTTTCGAAAGGATTGAAATGGAAGGTATTTCCATGGTATTTAAAGCAATGTGTAAAGTGTTTTAAGATATGATGTCTATGATTTTAATGCTTTCGAAAGGAAGGTTTTTGAAGGTTTCAAAAGGATTTAAGTGTGGTTTTGAAAGGGAAGATTTGGCCTTTTGGCCAAGATGAGTAAAGGGTTTTAGTTAGTTTCGAAGGAGATGCTTTCAATGGTTTAGAAAGGGGTAATTTCAATTAAATCGAAAGGAGTAATTTCAATTGTTTACTTGTTTTCATCAACTAAGGTTGAGTAAAGCGTGTTTATATATAATATGGCAAGTTCATTTTGAGTAAAGCGTAGATATATGTATTTTTCTTGTGTAAGTTTGATTTAAAGGTATTAAATAATTTTGAAAAGGGGTTTCAAGGAAAATTATGGGAAGTGATCCCTAAGTAAAAATGACTCGGATATTAGAATACCAGACAGGACTACGGTCGCGTCCTATACATTGGCTGTTGACCACGGTTAATTTAGTCCAAAATTCTAGTGTGTAGGGCTTTGTCACAAGTAAGACTAAAATTATGATTACACGCAGAAGGGAATATATGTTTGTATACAGATAGGTTATTGGTGAGCCCTCAAAACCATTAGGATCAGGTGAACCTAGAAAATGCTAAGTTAGGAACAGACCGTCCAGAAGAGAAGTATTTAACAGATAGTTAAGGAGACACGATTCAAAAGAGGTGTGTCCAAAAAGATGTTAGATTATTTTGTCTAGTAGGCCTGAGTCAGCCAAAGGTTAATAGTTAGCCAAACATAAGTAAAGTGTTTGAACAGATAGTTCTTTTATTACCTGATATGTATGTTTACATAATGATGCTTTACAGTATTTAACCAGTTTTGGTTGCAGGAAATGATCTAAAAAAGATATATTTTAAAGAATGTTAGCGAGGGGAAACCTGTTTCGCTAAGCGGCATGTTATCACTAAACATTAATAATCAGGATGTATAGTATTATTCACACTAGACTTTTTGTCTGACTCAATGTTTATGTTTTACCCTAAAACTCTCGGGTGCTCAAAAATTGTTTTAGGTAGGCTGAGTGTTGAGGTTCTTTTAGGTTTTTAGTAGGATGGAAAATAAAGCTACAGAAGGCGAGCAGGAGGCTAACAGACAGCTAATTAGAAGTTTTAGTCCTTTGTTTTGCATTTATTTTTGTTGTGTATGTATTAAGTCAATTATGACTATATGACTCTGATCATCCAAGGGGCTTCTTCATATGTTGCTCCAGGCATATTTCATAATAAGTATATTTAATCATTGCCTGGGAAACGTTTAGGATAATGTATTACGAATGTGGAATATGTGTTTTGAAATGCGATGGAAAAAAATTTCTTTGAAATCTGTGATTTGTTTTATATTCAAGTGCTTCTGATATTATAGATACCATTAACATAGCCATAATTAATCGTTGGAAGTTAATACTGCAGATGACTGCAACATCTGTAGTGCTAAGCTTTGGGCCTCTAGATAGGGGACGTTACAATTCTTCCAAAACTTATTTCCTTATGTTTCCATACTCATTGAACATAATCTCCCTTTCTTTCTCAACCAACCATTTTAGTCAAGAATGAAACCCTTTAAGTCATCGCTCTCGTTTACATCTTTTAACTTCTAGATCCATTCAGCTAACACCAGATCCTCCTCCTATTTGGAAGCAATCCTTCTGATCATCACTGTGGAACTTCCAAACAAGATAGCACTACGGTTTCTCCGCTAGAAACGGCCTTAGATCTACACTGCACTCTGCAATCTGCTAATGCTTCCAAATCTTTCCACTCAACAATCATTGCCAACACTACATTCTGATGTTTCTTGCTATGTGCTTCTGTAACCTTATTGCCTTTCCCACGTGAGTACTCAATCGCAAAATTATAAGCAACAATAAACTCTAACCAACTCTACTGTCTCATGTTCAATTTATTCTGAGAGAAAAAATACTTTAGTGACTAATAATCTGTATATAACTCAAACCTCTCTCCCAAAAAATAATGTCTCCACCCCTTCAACTCAAAAATTACTACAGCTAATTCCAAATCATGTATCAGATATCTAACTTCATGCAGTCTAAGCTATCTAGAAGCATAAGCAATTACTTTACCTCTCTACATCAACACACCTCCTAATGTTGTTCCACATGCGTCTGTATAAACCACCAAATCCTAATTCCCTTCTAGAACAACTAACACCGTTGCATGGGTCAATAAGTGTTTCAAACTCTAGAATGCTTCCTCAAACTAATCGGTCTACACAAACTTCACATCCTTTCTCATTAGCTTGGTCACCGGTGCGACTATTCGTGAATTTTTTTTAACTAACCTTGATAATAACCAGCTAATCCAAGAAAACTCTTTATCTTAGTCCCTGTCTCGGGTCTCTTCCAACTATTCACTACTTCAATCTTCGTTAGATCTACTGATAGCCCTTTCTCTGAGACCACATGACCAAGTAACTTCACTTCCTTCTTTCAGAAATGACACTTCGAAAACTTCTCCTTCAGCTGATGCTGCCTCAGCGTCTCAAGCACCAATCTATGATAAACTTTAGGCTCTCTTTCATTCTTAGATTATATCAAAATATCATCTATGAAAACCAAGATGAACCTATCCAAGTGCCGAAAATCCTGGTTCATCGAATCCACAAAGAAAGCTAGTGCATTAATCAGTTCGAACGGCATAACTAACCATTCGTATGATCCATACCTTGTCCTAAATGATGTCAAAGTTATATTATCCTCTGCTATTCTTAGCTGATAGAAACCCATTGCGAAATCTAACTGATAAAGTATCTTCTCTCTACTTAACTGGTCAAATAAATTGTCAATTTTGGGCAATGGATATCGATTCTTTATCGTCCTCTCATTCAACTTACGATAATCGATACATGGCCTAAAAGATTCTTTCGACTTCTTAGCAAATATTGTGATTGCTCCCCAAGATGAACTACGCGTTCTAATAAAGCTCTTGCCTTCCAGGTCTACTAACTGCTCCTTCAACTCCCTCATCCCTATAGGGGTCATCATGCTTGGCGGCCTACTCACCAGTTATGCTTCTGGAACCAAATCTATCGAAAACTCAATGACTCGTTTCGGTAGAAATCCTACAACTAGTACTAAAACATCTGCTAATTATCTAACCGTGAAAACTCGATTTAGCTCATCTTCCAACTCCATAACACTCGATAAAGCATTTACCTCACAGCTAAAATCTTCAACGGTATAAAACAATCCTATCGCGACTATCAGGGTGCCTAAGTGATATTTTCCTATCATGGAAAAATATCCTAGCATCGTACTCACTTAATCAATCCATCCCAAGAATAATTCCGAACCCCACAAAATCAAAAACATGCATATTACAAACAAAAGCATGACCTAACAATTCAAACTCTAACTAGTCATATCTCAACCCTAAAGTTGCATACTCTCCTATTGGATTCGTAACGTGTAAGAAAGTCACTAAATAAGTGGGTTCTAGGTTAAGCTTAACTATCAAACATCTAGATATAAAATAATGTTATGCATTAGTATCAAATAGAATGCTAACAGACATACCATGAATTTGAAGCATACCTCCCAACACTTCCTTTCCATTCTACTGAGCTGTCGGCTTCAAAATAGTAGGATCCAATACATACACCTTGCCCTTTACATCCTTAGCGTGCTCCTTGCATTGATCTTATAGTAGCCAATCTAGTCACAACTAAAGCACTGGACATTTTTCTTTGCAGCCACTTCCTTTTACTTTCCAGTACAACGCTCATTAGCGAAATAACCCTTCTTGTCACACTTAAAACAAACCACCTTAGACTTCCCCTTCTTGGCTTCTCCAACCTTTTGCGTACCCTTCTTATGAAAGAACTTCCTCTTCTGACCTTGCCGAATCTGGACCACTTTGACCTTACTCTTCTCCCGAAACACAAGCATCTCCTCGTTCCTCAAAAAGATCTTTACAACCACATCATTGGGATCGCTAATATGCGGTAAGGTAGCCTTAGCCATCTCCGGCTATAATCCCATGATAAACTTCTCATTCCTCTTCATCACTGTGTCAACAGTGGCATAGCCATATCTAGGCTACTCTTCAAACCTGATGGCATACTCCAGACGGTCATCTCTCCCTGTTCTAGCTTAGAAAACTTTCGGATCAAAATAGACCGTGCCATCATCGTCATGAACCTCTTCTAGAATCTTCTTTTAAACTCTACCCATGTCATTCTCTCCTCATCTACACCAATAGTCACACTGTTCCACCAAAATAAAGATGCTCCTTGAAGTTGTCTAGAAGCAAGCTTCCACTTCTTCTCATTATTGACCCTCAAGTATGGAAATATTCTCTCACAGTGTAGCAACCAATTTTCCACCTCGATGGCATCCTCGGTTTCAATAAATGGCTTCCGATCAAGTTTAGTATAATCTCCGCTAAACTAAGAAAAATCGTTGACAACTGGAGCTTCCTAAACTCCTCCTTCTATTACCCCAACAGCAACACCAGCTTGCATCATATTCATGAAAAATTGATACATAGATTCCATTCACACTTGCGGGACTCCAGCACCCACATTCTCTTCTTGTGCTTGACCATGGGTCCTCCTCACATTAAGTTTGATATCCCAATCGGTGCCTTCCCCTCCTGGGTTAACACTATCTCTTCTACCACCCATATCTATATTCAAATCTCATAAGACATAGAAAATAACCTAACAAAGATAGAAGACTAGAGATAAAACGTATCCTTATATATGGAAAATACAAGTACGTTACTATAGCGTTATCCCATATGCCGATTTTGCTTTGCTTCCTAAGGATTATGTTTTCAAAAATCATTTTTAGTTTAAAGGTTTTCATAACCTATGCTATTGTACCAAGTTGTAAAATCCCATATATAGAGGTCAAAATCTAAGTGCTACAGATGTTGTAGTAGTCTATAGTATTAACTACTAGTGACAAAATACGGTAATGCTAATGGTATCCATAATATCAAAAGCGCTTGAATATGAAAAAATCATAATTTTCAAAAGGCAACATTTTACTGATTACATTTCATAATGATAATTCATATCAAAGTTACATTATCCCTTAACGTTTCTTAGACAATGATCAAACATATGAATCACAAAATATGCCAAGAGCGACATATGATGAAGCCCCCTTGGTTGACTAGAGTCAGTACAGTCATATTTGACTTAAAATACATAGTGGAAATAAACAAAATCAAATGCAACTCCTAAATAGCAATCCATCAGCCACCTGCTCATCTTCAAAAGCTTTATTCATCGAAACAACTAAAACCACAACCCTCAGCCTACTCAAATTAATTTTGAGCACCTGAGAGTTTAAGGGGTAAACAAAAAAATTCGAGTCAGACATAAAGCCTATTGTGAATAATACTATGCATCTTAGTTATTTATGTTAATTGATACCATGCCACATAGTGGAATGGGTTTCCCCTCGCTAACATCCTTTTAAAACATAGCTTTTGTAATTCTTTCCCGAGAACCAAAGCTAGTTAAAATCTGTAAAGCATTATTATGTAAACATGCATTCTGGTAATAAATGAACTATTTGTTCAAACATTATTGTTTTGTTTGGCCAATTATTAACCTTTGGTTGACTTGGGCCAACCAAACAATATATCAAAATTTATCTAACATCTGTTAGATACTCCTCCTTTAGAGGATCTGTCCTTAGATATCTGTTAAATACTTTTCTTCTAGACAATCTGCCCTTTACTTAACAACTCCCAGGTTCATCTGATCATAATGGTTTTGTGGGCTCATCAATATCCTATATGTATGCGAACATATATTCCTTTTGTGTGTAATTATAATTTTTGTCTTACCTGTGATAAAGCCACATACATTGGAATTTTGGACAAAATTAATTGGGGCTAATAGCTAATGTATAGGGCATGACCCTATATAGTCTCATCTATATTCTGATATCTGAGCCATTTTACTTAGGGATCCCTTTGTATGATTTTCCTTGAAAACCTTTTCAAAATGATTTAAAACCTTTAAATCAAACTCAAACACGAAAAATCTATATATATTCTATGCTTTACTCAAAATCTCTTGCTATGTTATATACATACTTAAATCTTGGTTGATGGAAACATTTAAACCATTGAAAGTCTCCCTTTCGAATCAATTAAAAGTCCCTCTTTCGAAACCATTGAAAGTACCTCTTTTTAAACCAAGTAAAACCCTTTATTTAATCTAGGCCGAATGGCCAAAACCTGCCTTTCGAAACCATTGGAAATCCTTCCTTTCGAAAGCTCTAAAAACCTTGGACATCTTTTTTTTAAAACCTTTAACATTGCCCTTCGAAACTTTTTAGGAAAACATTTTTTTTAATCCTTTCAAAACAACCATAAAAACCTTCCCTTTCAACTCCTTCGAAAACATTAGAAAACCTTTCTTCAAAACCTTTCGAAATCATTGTGGAACCACCCCTTTGAAGCCTTTAATTAAAACTATTTCAACAAACATTAAAGCATTAAACCTTTCGAAAGCACTTGGGTTCGATTTTAAAGACATGTGAAAACCTTTCAAAACCATTCAAATATTTACTCCATCGAAACTTTTGAAAACCGTATCGATCGAAACCATTTGGATTATGCCTTCAAGTAGAGTAAAAGAATGATAAACACATTAAAGACAATGACATTCCATTCATAATCATTCCCAAGTAAAGAAGTGATAGTGTCAAAACCTACCCTTCGAAAGCATTGGAGAAGTGGCTGGGTTTAAAAAGCAAAACAAAGCAAAGAAACCCTTTCGAAACCAACCTGGGTCGAAAGGTAGAAGAGGCAGTTAGGGGTTTCAACTTGGTCGAAAGCATTTATTTAAAAATAAAGGTGTAACCTAATCGAAACAATTTCTTTAAAACATTTGATCTAGTCAAAAGCCAACCTAGTCAAAAGCTACTCAGATGAAAGCAAGTAGGCGCATTGTCTTTTACAAGCAAAGTAATGCCTCAACCCCTTGGGTACTGTTGGTTTCGAGTCTATGCCTTCAGCCTACATCCAATTCACTACGTACTAGTTCTTTGATACCATGTCTATTGGTTTCGACGGTTTTGAAGGTGAAGGCAAGGAGGTGGAACCTAGTGTCGCAAGCATCGAAACAGTAAAAACCATGTAGATTAGTCCTTTTAAACTATTTCTTTGGGCCAAACCTGCCTTGTTTGCCAAATTGTGATTGGTTGCTAGTTTCTTTTTGCTAAAAGTACTGCCGAATTTCAAGAAATAACAAATTGAATTATTTTACCAAATACCCCTTCTCCGTTCTATAAATATATAAAACATATAAGTCCCATACCTTAAATAATTTTATATATCCAATAAAACTCTTAGAAAAATTCTACAAAAATTCCAGAAAATCAATTCTTATTTGTTTTCTAACATATATAAATTTCATACCTAAACCATTAACTATTTAATTATAAATAATTTTTAACCCAAAATAACATTTTCTTCACTAGAAAATTTATATAAATTCCATATAGATTCAAAAAATTAAGAAAATTGAAATCCATCTCCAAAATATTATTTCTGGTCTATATAAAAATTCGCAACCATAAATTGTTTAATAGGGTTTTCGTATCAAAACATGTCATAAAATCTATATGAACAACTATAAATCATCAACGAGTATATATAATCATTCCACCATTCAACAACATGGCAAATTATTGCAAAATATTTCATATTTCACCTCAAAGCTTAAAACAAAAGAAATATGTGATGTAACATTATTCACCTTATTTTTTGAGATTAAAGAGATTGAGATGTGAATATATTTGATTTGATTAAGCTCCTTCCATAGCTTTTCTTAATCTTCTTCCTCTTTCTCTTGTTAATGGTGGTTGGCCTTAAGCTTTTAAAATTTTAAAGAAATCAAAATGAACGTGCTAGGTTACATGGCCTAGTTTTAGGGTTATAGGAATGGCCTCTTTCCCGTTTTACCCCTCCTCTGTTTCATTGTAAATCATCTTTTAATTCATTAGTTAAATGGCATGCTTACCCTTAATTAAAATCAAATCTCAATCCCTAATCAGCACATTATTTTATTTAATTTAGCTAATTAAATATCCTAAATAATGTTATAAAAATATAGGGTGTTACAATAAATAAATAAAAATACATCTTTAAAAAATTATTATGATAAATAATAATTAATAACTGAAAAACATTACTAATAAATAATAATTATTTACTTTAAATCATTACAAATATAGTAGCGAACAATTTCAAACCTTATTAACGTAACAATAAAAATTAATCCTCAAACATTATTATTTAAATAATAATTTTCTTCAAAAATGTTATTATAAATAATAATTATAAATTCTAAAATGTTATTAATAAATAACTGTTATAAATTCCAAAATATTGTTAATAAATAATTATTAACTTCAACCAATATTAATTATTTAACAAATAACTTTTCACAATGTAAAATATTGATAAATAACTTTAAACAATATTAAATATAAGTACGTAACTTTTAAAATACTATTAAACAAATGTTAAACCACTTAAAATCCATATTAAATAATAGTTAAACAACTTTAAAACATTTCTATATGGTTTAGAAAAGACAAATAAAAAGAGTTGGGGCAAAATAGAGAAGTTCAAATTTTTCCTTAAATAAATATTCCATAAAATCCAAAGGTTAGATTTAAAATCGTTCTCCCAATCAAAAATACTTTTCAAACCAAACTGGAAATTGATGGTATTCTAAAATACTCAATTTGAAGCCATCAATAACCACATCGCTTAACGAATCTTGATATTTAATTTTTGTCACTACAGATGTTAAATTTTCAACAATAACTATATCATATGTCATATGGCCAAACAGTCAGGTTTGATATTTCATAATTCATATCACAAGGCATTATTGAAAATAAATCAATAAGGGTGAGGAACCCCGTTGGATCCCTCTACAAGTTTCATGTACATCAGTTAAGTCCCTGCAATTAATTTCATATATAACCTGCTCTAATATGAAAATTTACCAAAATCAAACAATCAATCAATAATGCATCCAAGCAAATAATCAAAAAAATCATCTACTATAAACCATTACTGGTTAATCAAATGGGTAAGTTAAACTCGTCAAAATTCCAGTTGGCGCTGAAGCATTTCAGTTTTTGAACTAACATCGAATGATGTCCGATTTTAGCCTAAATTTTAATTTGCACCAAATTGGACCGAACTAGTTCCATCGTGAAGCCTTCGTCACTTCGAGTGCAATGAAAAATATTTCATCTCAATCGGACCTCATATGAGAGAGTTATTGAATTTACAATTTGATGATTTTAAATATTATTACTTCAACACTAATGACATTTCATTTCCTTAATTACCCAACTTAAACTTAATTCCTTCTTCCCAAAAATTCCATTGCCGCTAACAATGCAGACTTCTCATTCCCATGGTCATATCTTTGATTGCTGATATCTCCATCTCCAATGCTTGAAAACCCTCACCATCTTCGCCAAACCTCACCTCTCCACGAACCACATCTTCCCGTCACATCATCCTATTAACCATAAAATCAAAACATATGTAGAAGTATGAAAGAAGGTTAATAAGATTGTTGTTTCAATGAAGTAATAGGCATAGGTTTTGATAGAGGTCATAAGAAGATGTTTTGAAGGAATGAAGAACGTTTTGAAGGAGTCAAAGGCGCCAACTACTCTTATAGTGTGAAGGATTTCGATTCATATGGAAACATGATTATTTATCCACCATTTCCAACCTTTTGACATAGATAAATAAGCAAAGATGGCTTCGGAACCCCTTTCGAGGGCAATGGATGATAACTCCAACTTATGCGCAAAACCTTTTTAATTTGAAAGTTTCATGCTTATCATAACCCTATCGAAAGCATTGACAAGCCTATCCAATCGGTCAAAGCCGATAATATTAGGGGAAGGTGCCACCTCAATTCTAAAGCATGCACTCAAAGGCTACCCAACATCATCGAAAACATTGGTATTTCAATATCTTTGAAACCGGTATGAGCAACCTATCAACAGAGTCGGAGGCTTCTATCTTATTTCCAGCAGCAACAAGACAACATGAAGGAAAAGGCATGCTTGGAAAGCTTTCAACGACGTTGGAATGTGTTATGAAGGAAGTAGTGCTTGAAGTTCAACAAAGGCGAAAGATTATCAAAGGGCCCTGTAGACTTAGTCAAAAGATCTGGGAGAAGATAAAGGAAGTGCAAGAGTAGATCAAAGAGCATAAAAAGGTGCCTTTCGACAGCGTGGAAAGGAGTCATAGCCTTTCAACTATGTCGAAAGGGTTAGAGTAGCATATAAGTGTGGGCCCTTTGACCGAATCAGAAGCATAGGCGGAGAAGAGAGCCGGCCTGCATTTATAAATAAGACCAAGGGGTCCAGTTTTAGGGACCGAATTCTGAAATACTAAATTTATTTCTTTTACTCTACTCTTTTAATTGCAATTAAGTTAGATAAAACCCTAATCCAAATTGGGGAAAAAGCTCTATTTCTTATAACTCATTTTGGATTATTAAGAAAGGGTGATGTATTATTCAATAAGGAGTTTGACAACGGTGAAAATCATTTAGATCATTAGCTAGTCTAATGAACAATTACACATGATTCTAACCTATACTCTGAGTCTCTTTTTGTCCTTGCAATGCATAGGGTCGACTTCAAGATATCTGGTCGAAGCACATCATCATCGAACCCAACATTTGACATCAAAAATAAGAATAATGATGGGATTTCGACCATGATGAATTATGAAACTAGAAGGGAACCAGGTCGATCATATAGAAGGAAATTGGAGTGTGTAATTCAGGTTTTGATCCCAGCAAAAACACATCGAAAATAAAATAACCTCGTGTAAACAAGATGGCTCATGACTTAACCATAAAAGCTAAGACATGGGATAAAAAAGGGCCAAGTTATATGGCTAAGACAAGGACAGGGATTAATGAAGCCGAGAGATCCGCATCCACCTATTTCAATCAGCGGCGGAACGTAAATAGCTAGTGAATTGTCATCAAAACGTGAAAACTACAATAAAAGGTTATGAAAACATTTCCAATTCCAAACTCCAGAAAAATCCTAAGTGCTTGGACCATCAATGACCCAAGCCTCTTCGTAAACTGTCCAACAAGACAGCCAAAGAATACTATGAATGGAGGCCGGCATAGCCAAAAAATACTACGAAAGGAGGCCAAGACCTTGGCTTGCAAAATGAGCCAAGGCAATGGGTTGCCAGCGACCCATGAGTTTGCCTCATTTTGCAAGTCAAACTTTCCCAGGGTAGTTTCATACCTACCTGCGAGCTGACAGTGGAGTGGCTTGGCCCAGAAGCTCTCCGACCCATATAAATACCACCTTACCTGCGACATAAATTGGATCTTCTCTGGACTAGTTGTTGATGCTTTGCTGAAACTCTAACTCCCTCACGACAATCTCCAAAGAAATACACTATGATTCTCCTATGGATTCCAACTCTGGATATTCAATCTAACTAGGAAATAATCAAAGCCTTGTAAAAGAACACCTCTTGAAATATAAATCTTTCTTTAATAAAACTATGAAGTGGATGTAGGCTTCACTAACAGTCAAACCAATACAAAAATTCTCCGTCTACTTTCTTTTGCGGTTCCTTTTCTATATTTGTTATCTATGATATTATTCTATCAGAACAGGCCCAGTGCTTTCAAATCCAAATCAGGTTGTTGGTATATTTTTTAGGTCAACATTTTAGAGCTTTCACTGAGAACCCAACTCAAGGTCTAAATCAAGCAATCTACTTTGGATCTCATAGGTCCAGAAGTTAGATCCCTAGGCTTTGCTTGAAGAACCACTGTTTGGAACCAATTGCTCCTGGAAGAAAATGAACTGCCTCTGGGAGATCCATAGAGGCAGTAATAGGCAGAGAAGGTGTTAGTCTACAACAAACTGAAGTAAATGTCACTGACTTAGGAAACCAGGCACCGGCGCCCTCAATTCAACTTGAATTTGTCACTAGGTATGAGCTAAAGAAGATGGCTGAGGAGATTAACCAACGAATGGAAAATAGTCAAAAGACTCTAATGGATAAGCTGAATACTATATTAACGCTACAATTGAACCTCGCTCCAAGGATTACGCTTCAACCAGTGACTATAGTAGAAGAAGAGAATTCCACTGTTTTCGGTCTAAATAGAAGACACAGAAAACAACCACAAAGTAGAGTAACAGTTGGATGTAATGTGGAGGAGAACCAGAATACTTCGCCCAACGCCAGGACACCGATCTTGAATTTGAATCAAGGGGCTAAAACCCCACAGGAGGACATAGCTCCAAATCTCTTCGATTTAGAAGATGGAGAGCAAGGTAATCGGATGGAAGATAATGTCAAAGTGTTCGATAATGCTAGAAACATCCAAACTGCCCCAGTCAAGCCAATTACAAGCCAATGGGGTCCTAAGGGAGTGGCTGTCCTAAAGACAGGAGAGCCTATGCTTCAACCCACATGCCAAGATCATTTGTAGAACCAAAAACTCAGCACAATGACTAATTTCCGCTCGCAGGACTTTCGGATATCAGAGGAATACATAGCAGACATGGTCAGACGGATTGATGGACGAGAGTAAAAACCGAAAAGATGATGAATAGGAATCTGCCCCGAGTCGGACCCCTTTAACCGATGAGATCTTGAATGTAAGATATCCAGAAAAATTCATTATGCCTACTGTCCCCTCCTACGATGGAACGAAGGACCCAAAACCCCATTTGTACAAGTGCACGGATGGAGCAATGCTTTAGAGGTCACCCGCTGCCAATGTTTCCCTATTTTTCTAAAAGGAGTCATGACTATGTGGTTCACCAGACTCCCCTTAAGATCTATCTCTTCCTTTGACCAACTTGCAACGAAATTGCTTGACTAGTTCAGGTTTCATACCTCATAAACAAAGGACGTCGTATCCCTATCCGGATTGGTCCAAGGGTGCAAAAAGTCATTAAAATCATTCACAAGAAGGGTTAATACCTATAGAATAAGCAACCCTAATAAGGATATGGTATTTATGGCGTTAGTCCACACTATTCACCTAGAAGCGGAGTTCAGGAAATGGATTAAGATGAACCAACCTACCAACAGCAAGCCAGTACTTGAGATTGGAGGAAGCACAGAGCTGGAAAGAAGGTCTATTGGTACACAACAGATGAATGCTGGACAAATTGATAAGGTGACAAATCAAAACACACACAATCCTAGAATTACTCAAGGAGTTGCGAAAAAGAGCGAGAATCGAAAGAGAAGAAACCAAAACTCCAATAAAAGAAATAACGGTGGCAGCAACAAAAGATTTAGAAGGTTTAGACAGAAAGAATATACACCGCTGAATGATACTCCGAAGAATATTTATCTCACAACGCAATAGACTGAAGAATATGAGAAACCATTTAGAAAAGAGGCAACGGAATATCAAAAGCTTCCAGGGAAATTCTGCAACTTCCACGAGACACACGACCACAATACAAACGAATGCCGCCACCTTAAGAACTTCATCGAAGGTTTGATCCAAGACAAAAAGCTTCAACAAGCATTAAAGAGCCATAAAAACCCAATTAACCTATGGCCCCTAAACTTCATAGAGAACAAAGAAATCAAGCTGAAATTGTGATGATAGGTCGAAACGAACCAACCAGAGTCGTATTATTGGAACAATAATCGGGCGACCACATCCCACGCAAAGAAGTTGGGGGGAGATGGAGCGATATACGAATTCGTTAAAGCACGCCATGAGGGAATCATGTTTAGTAATAAACGATGAGGCTCCCGTCAAGCTACAAATGGTTTTGAATGAAGACATCGTGTTCGGCAATCGGGACATTATAGGAATTAAAGCTCCAACTCTTGACCCAATGTTGGTGATAGTACAAATCAGACCTACCGTAGTTCGACGAGTGCTGGTTGATAGTCGTTGTTTAGTTGGCATACTTTTTAAACCTATTTTTGATCAAATGAAGATTGGTATGAAAAGCGTATCTGCATGCAAAACAAAGATTCAGGGGTTTACTGTTGAACCCAAACAACCAGTGGGAACAATTGACCTACCTATGGAGCTTAGAGAGGATGAGCAAAGGGTTGCCCTCATTCATACTTTTGAAATGGTGGAAGAAATGTCAGCATACAATGCATTCTTGTGATGACCTGTGTTAGTCGACATCAGAATAACGTTGGCCCAATGGTGCCTTACAGTGAACTTCCCTACCGAGTATAGGGTCGGATTTGTGAAAGGAGACCAAAGTGTTGCCCAGTAATGCTATATCGTAGAATTGCACGAGTCAAGAAGAAAGGAAAAGGGAAAGGATGTAGGGAAAACCCTCCAAATCCATGAACCCTTCTAATAGCAACTATAGATCTGCCCCTGGTTCAGGGAACATAGCCAACTTTACAAGGCATTGGGCTCTAGGAAGAAGACCTCAGGGGAGAACCGGGTAGCATCGACGAAATTGATGGTATCTGCCCAATCTACATGGATGACCTAACACAGTTCTTGAAAATTTGGTGGTAGCTTGGAAGCAAGATACGTCCAGAACTAACCAAATTTCTTTATGAAAATTTAGATGTATTTGCTTATACATACTCCGATATGTGTGGGGTATCACCTGATATTGCCTGCCATGCTCTCAATATTAACTGCGATTCACACCGATAAAGCAAAAAAGGTGCAACTTGGCCCTCGAACTGTCCATGGCGTTAAGAGAGGAAGTAAATAAACTGATGGCTAACGGCTTCATTCGAGATACAAATTACCCTAAATGGGTACTGAACCCAATCCTAGTCAAAAAGTTTAATGGAAAATGGCAAACTTGTATTGATATCTTGGAACTCAACAAAGCCTGTCCGAAGGATAGCTTCTCGTTCCCAAGGGTTGATCAACTAGTGGATGGAACAGAGGGACAGGAACTGCTGTCAGTCGTAGACACATACTCGGGCTATAACCAGATCTTGATGTATGAACCAGACCAAGATAACATAAGCTTCGTCACCAATTTGGGACTGTACTGCTATCGAGTAATGGCATCCGATTCGAAAAATGCAGGGGCAACATACCTAAGGCTAGCGATTACCATGTTCAATTGCCAGATTGGGAAGACTATGGAAGTTTCCGTGGATGATATTTTAGTCAAATCCAGAGTAGGTGCTAACCATCTTTACAACCTCGCTGAAATGTTCGAAAACACTACGAATTATGGAATGAAACTTAATCCACTCATGTGCCACTTTGGTGTAGCCTGAAGGAAATTCTAGGGATTCACAGTAAGTGACTAAGGCATCGAAGCAAATCTATAGCAAATAACAACATTACGGGAAGTTCGAGCCCATAAAAATAAGAAGGAACTTCAAAGTGTAGATGGAAAAGTCGCGGCACTGAGTCGATTCATCTCAAAAGCTACATGCAAGTGTATCGTTCTTCGATGGACTAAAGAAGGGAATGAAAAACTTTGAATGGAATAAAGTATGTCTAACAGCTTCTGGGAAATTGCAACGACACATGGAAACTCCATCGATCTTAACGAAGTCGATGGAGAAGACTTGTTTGTTTATTTAGCAATTTTCCCGCACGCGCTAAGCACCGCCTTTATGTGGGAAGAAGCAAGAATCCAACGACCCGTGTACAACATCAGCAAATAATTCATCGGAACTGAGAAGAATTACAAAATCTAGACAAACTAGCATATTGCCTTCTAATCACGTCTCGTAAATTACGGCCATAATTCTGGGCTCATATGATTAAAGTATTAACTGACCAGCCCTGGAAGCAAGTCTTATACCGGCCAGAAACTTCCTGCGACTCCTCAAGCGGAATACAGAGTTGACCCAATACTTTATCATATACCATCCAAGAAAAGCAGTCAATGGGCAAGCATTGGCCAATTTCATTGCTGAATTTACCGTAAGGGACGAGGATGAGGAAGTTCAATCGGAAATGGGCATACATTGGAATATTTTCGTCGATGGTGCATGTGACGACCGACATTTCAAAAGGTTTAAATCGACAATAATCCACACATGTTCGACTTAAATAATAAAGAATGTAGATAATCAATGGGGTTAAATATGAAAAATAAGAAGGGAAAAAAACAAAACACAGAACCTCACAGCGGAAACGATAAAATATAATAATCAAATAACAGTTCACGAAGCTGTTTACTATGCATTTGATTAAAATCTATACGCTTTCATCAGGGTTATATATATACATTAGGAATAAATAATCAATATAGCAGAATAGCATGATGCCGGGGATACTAATAATAGTAATATACCAAAACTCTGTCTTCGTCCTCCAGAGAATAGTCTTCAGTACGTTGAAAAAACTCAAGACTGACCCGAGCGTAATGAAAAGACAAAACACTCGAGTCAAGACTAAAATACTCTTATGTAAATCAAATCAATATTACAATATGAGTGCAATAACTTAAGATATGTTATGGGATTTTCTATCTCCTGAGGATCCGTTAAACTATTTATATATATAATAGTATACGCTATAATAGATAATGTCTATCAGTAAAATAAATACCAAAATAGCATTAAGGCTTTACATTGATCCACCTTCACACATTTTTACAATTTAAACCAAATTCATAATGGGCTCGTATAGGGATAAATATGATAAGGCACGTGAGGCAATGCCCAAGGTAGGATTCTACCAGTTTACCCTTTCTGGCAGGTCGTAACCCTGCTGTGGCCGACCGCGACAATCAATCCAAACGACAAATAAGGTGCACTCATCGAATTTGAAACCACAATAGTAATGCGAGGGATCAACGTTGCTAGAGGTAGCTAACCTCATTGGCTAGACATAGGCTCCTGTTTTAGTAATTTTAACCATGACACGAATGTCAAGGCTATCCACCATCGTTCTCTTACTTCATTCCAATAAATGTCGCCAACTCAACCACTACATTATAGATATCATCCAATGCGTACATGGTTGTCAAAGTGGTTTCAATATTGATAAAGAGTATGTCAATAAGAGGTCCCGGTCTCTTTAACAACCCAACATTGTTTTACACACCGGTTGGTATTTTGCATTTCGAAAACAATTCATACTTGATATCAAAATATCATATTAGATTCAAAATCAAATCCATTTCAAAATCATCATATTTACTTCAAATTCAAATCCATTTCGAAATCATCATATTCACTTCAGAAATCAATTCTATTTCGAAATCATCATGTTCGCTTCAAAACCATATCTTGTTGAGACTTTGTTTTGATTCATGACACGAAGCTATCACTACGACATACTAGATTTGATGACTGCTACGACAAAAAGAGACAAGAAGACGAGACTTTAAAAACCGGTGCATCAACTATGGTATTTTGTTTTTAAGTCTTAGGTCAATATTGTTAAAATCTCTCCTCGATTATGTGTAGATTAGCTTATATATTTAATAAATGTTTTATACATATATAAGCATATATTTAAATTATAAAGGTGTTTTAAGATTATAGAAATTAATATATCTATGTAAATTGTGCAAACTGCACAAAAATAACCAGGTCAGTCGACAAACCACCTGAGACAGTCGACTGGCACTGAGATTTTTGTGCAGCATGTAAAGATACATGGATATACGAATTTTAAAATTTTAAAATAACATTGAATATTCAGTCAAATTCAAATTTATTTTATCTGCTTAACTAAAAATATTCACCAGTTTAAATTTTAATTTTTACTTTCATATTCAAATTTACAAGTCATAACAACTTCTTCCATGTTCAAGTTTATAAGTTAAAAGTCATTTCTTATATACTATTCCCAATTAGAAGTTCTAAACTATTTAAACATATTTATTAAGTCATAATTAGAGTATTTTTCACAATCAAAAACATGTTTTAATCGAAAATAAATTTCTTTTGGTGGAAATTCTCACTCAAAAACTCGAAAATGAATACTGGCGATGGTGTAGTCGTCCTTAGAATTATTTCCCTGCGACTAAAGCATGTTTAAAGCTTTTATTACTTCAAAAATCCATCCAAAATGTAATCTGAGTCAAAAAATTTCAAATAATATTAATATTAATTTTTAAGGCTTCGAAAACAATTTTAAAAACAAAAAGGATTTTAAACTCTAAAATTCTCAATTTTTAAAATCGTTTTTATATATAAGCTATATTATAAATATACTTATACAAATTTTCTCACCTTATTACCAAATATTTAATTAATTTACAACTTGGTCATCTTAATCACTTCTTATTTTAATTGATTTCAATCCAATTTAATTAACAAATGCTTCATAAAATAAGATTCATTAATTATTTGTTATATTTTTAATTCATCCGATAATCATTAATATTTAAATATTATCATCTCCTAACAATTATCATTCATAAACATTTTCATTTTATATATGTAATATAATTTAGGTAAAATTATTTCATTTGCCCTATTTTAAAATAATATTATGTCAACTTACCTCGTCTAAGTGTTTAGAAATCCCTATCGATGACACGGCTTCCCGCACATCGACTAGAATTCATAAACAGCTCAACGGATAAGTAAACACAATACGAAACATTTTATAGCACTAACAAATACATTCTCTCATATGTACACACTCAAATTGACTCATTCTAGGGTATTACTACCCTATCTCATATCAATCAAACCCCCCAAAGCCAAGGTTATCGCTAAACCTCGCTCTGATACTAACTGTGATGACCCACATTTTGAAAGGTTTAATTCGACAGTAATCCACACATGTTGAATTTTAACAATCCAGAACATAGATAACCCATGGGGTTAAATAAGAAAAAAAAGAAAGGAAGAGTAAACAAAAGACAGAACCTCACAGCGAAAATGATGAAATATAATAATCAAATAATAGTTCATGAAGCTGTGTAATATACATTTGATTAAAATTTATATACATTTATCAGAGTTACATATACACATCAGGAATAAATAATCAATAAAGCAGAATATCATGAAGCAGTGGATAATAATAATAGTAATATACCAAAACTCCCTCTTCGTCCTCCAGAGAATAGTCTTCAAGACGCTGAAAAAACTCAGGACTGGCCCGATCATAATGAAAAAAACACTCGAGTTAGGACTAAAATACTCTTATGTAAGTCAAATCAATATCACAATATGAGTGCAATAACTTAAGAGACGTTATAGGATTTTCCATCTCCTAAGGATCCGTTAAACTGTTTATATATATATATATATATATATATATATATATATATATATATATAATAGTATACACTATAATAGATAATGTCTTTTAGTAAAATAAATATCAAAATAGCATTAATGTTTTACATTGATCCACCTTAACACATTTTTACAATTTAAACCAAAGTCATAATGGGCTCGTATAGGGATAAATATGACAAGGCACGTGAGGCAATGCCCAAGGTAGGATTCTACCAGTTTACCCTTTCTAGCCGGTCGTAACCAATCTATGGCTGACTGCGACAATCATTCCAAACAACAAATAAGGTACACTCATTGAATCCGAAACCACAATAGTAATATGAAGGATCAACATCACTAGAGGTAGCTAACCTCATTGGCCAGATGTAGGCTTCTGTTTTAGTTATTTTAATTATGACACGAATGTCAAGGCTATCCATCATCATTCTCCTACTTCATTCCTGTAAACGTTGCCAATTCAACCACTACATTTGAGATATCATCCACCGTGTACACGGCTATCAAATTGGTTCTAATATTGACAGGTAGTATGCTAATAAGAGGCCCTGATCCCTTTAACAACCCAATGTCGTTTTACACACCGATTGGTACTTTTACACTTCAAAAATAGTTCGTACTTGATATCAAAATATCATATCAGCATCAAAATCAAATCCATTTTTAAATCAACATATTTTCTTCAAATTCAAATCCATTTTGAAATCATCATATTCACTTGAGAAGTCAATTCTATTTCGAAATCATCATATTTGCTTCAAAACCATATTTTACTTCAAAATGTCAACCTAGTTCGATATATTGATTTCACTTGAAAATTTGATTCGAATTACAATTTTGGTTATACTTCACTTTAACCTAATTATCATTTAAATCCAATATTTAAATATAAACATTTCACCCATTTTTGAAATTTAGAAAGTAGTTCAAATAGTTTTAAAATAATTAAATAGTTAAAATAGGTTAACAGAAATAGTTTGAGTAATAAAAATGGTTTATATTGAAAATAGTTTGGTAAAAAATCAAAATAATTTGAATATTTAAAGAATATAGATTTTGACCCGTTTATACAAAAATTATCGTTTAACATAGTTTCAAAGTCAAACCGGTTCACTTTTCAAATTTTCCAATTCAATCAGTTCCAATTTCCATTTCGATTTAATCGATTCAATTTCAATTTCAAGTCGGACTAATTTTTCGATTCCAAATTAATTAAATTTCCAATTCCAAATTAATTTCACTTTCCAATTCCAAATTAATTTAAATTTCAATTTCAAATTAATTTCAACTCCATTTCCAAATTTTAAACCATTTCATTTTATATCAATTACGAATCCATTACCAAAATATCGATTCAAAACACTTAAATCAAATTTATCTTCAATATCCAATTAAAAATCCAAATCATTAAATATAATTAAATTTCGAGCTCAATTTCAAAATAACATTTTATCACTTTACTCGGCAATATTCAAAGTTCGAATAAAAGCCTAATCTTTAAAACTAATCGATTCTGAAATTCAAATCATATTTTGATTATAACTTCAAAATCTCAAATTCGATTATTTAAATATATATTTTTTACCAAATTTAAATTTCAACATTTCGAGGTCAAATTCGAAATTAATTTGATTTCCATAAATTCATTTTTTCATTTCTTAAAATCATATCATTTAAATAATTTCAAGTCAAATTTTAAAATCACTTAATTTAACTAATCTGGTGCCCGTATATAATTCTCTAACCTATGGCCAAGAGAACCAGTTATTCAAATTTAATTTCAGAGGATGGATATATATTATTTCAATACAAAATAAATGTCATAGGTATATATCATTTCAACCTATTTCTTAATTTATTCAAAATAATTTAATTTACAGTTTCATGCACTGTAAATAATATACAAGATGATAACATGATATATAAATAAATATCCAAACATCCAAAATATCAATCAATAGCATCCATCTTGATCAATCATCCAAACAGTCAATATTCACAACCGCCAACCAATTTTCGATAAATCGGGGATTTTACTAGCAGTTTAAAATCCTTATTCAATTTTATCAGTCAAAGCTAAATTCTATCAATTTATTCAAATGTCAATTAAATGTCAACATTAAATTTATCCAAAAACCATCAATAAATTCAAATTACTTCACGATATAAACTTTTCTGACATAAGATATAATAGTCAAACTTGAGCGTTAAAAACACTCACCTTCCATTCGAAATTGAAAATAATTTCAGCATTTAAATAAATTCCAGCTCGATCCTATATCGTAGGCAACACCAACATGAAATCTCGGCAACTCACTACACAAGAAATGAACCTCGTACAAGAGAGTTATGATTTTATCAATATAACGATAATTTTAAATTTTAAATCATCAAATATAAAACAAAATGAAATAAAACAACTACCAATATCTCCTCGTTTACTTACTCGAGAATCACTAGGCCATCCTACAGATGCAACCCCTCTCACGTATGCCACCACGACATCTAACCACCTTCTGACGTCGCGTCCGTTAGCGTCTCCGCCTCCTCTACTGCCAACCGCCACTTCCAGATCGCGATGTCATCATTTCTCTATTTTTTTATATATAAGGCAATCGATGTCAAATAGTCCTCCAACTCGCCCCTCACTGCCAAAGCCTTCCATGCGAAATATTCCAGTCGCATCGCCTGCCCTGGCCTCATCCCGACAGGGATGAGTCGTCCAATACACCCACCTCATTCGCTCAAGTGAACCACCACTTTGCCACTCCTACATCACCACGGTCGAAACCCTAAAACCCTATATCGAACGATAACGCCCCGATGAAAACGAGTTGTGCCTCGTGTCTTCCCCCTAGATGAGCTGTCGCGCCTTTAACTACTCTCGTTCGCCCAAAATTTGAAATAGTGGATCCTCTTTTTAATTGGCCTGTTGCTCCCTTTTTTTATATATGATTGCTCGATTTTAAACTGAGATGGGAGGAATAAAGGGGTATGGAGGAAAATAAGGCATGATATTATGGTGAGATTTTTATATTTTTATATTTTGTTATGTTAGAAATATCTCGCCTATACACACTGAAATCCTCGAGTTCCAAACGATACGTGCCACTTAGTGTTTGTAACGTGTTAACCCCGTTCCGAACACAATGGAAGTAGTTTCGGAAGTCAATTCGATCATATGTGAAAGATAGCTTTTCAAATGAATTGTTTTAATTAAATTGGTAAGTGGATTTCTACGTGTTTCAAGTTTGCATGTCCAAACGACAAGTCCAAATGCACAAAAGTTGAAATCCTACAATAATTCACTATTACGGATCCGACAAAACTGTTTCTTCGAAATCCGGGATAGCGGCTAAAATGGCTATTTTTACCCGTCAATTAAAATATAAAATATAAAACTATTCATATTTAAATCCAATTTTAAATGTTACCCATGTTCGTTAATGTTTTGAATAAAATTTAAATCAACTTCCAATATCATTTTCAATCATCTTAAATCTAGAATTAAATTATTCAAATAATTTCAAACATTAAATTTTAGACATTTTAATTATCCAATAAACCAATATCATTAAATTTTATTTCTAAATGTTTTATCTAATAATCATCTTAATTTCAATAATTTAAACTAGTTAAAAATACGGTTCATTACAGTGCATCAAACAACTTCAATTCTGGAGTGGGGATAATGCTTGAAACCCCCAAGGGGTGAGCCATTAGCTGTGCTTTGCGCTTGAATTCCCAGCAACAAATAACGAAGTAAATATGAAGCACTGACTGTCGGGCTAAATGTTGTGATGGAATTCTGGACAAAATCTATTCACATAAACATCAACTCCCAACTAGTCACTATCAAATGAAAGGGGTGTACCAAGCGTTCGGACAAAATCTTACCCCGCATCTGTCCAAAGTATAAGAGCTGTTAACCGATATCGAGCACTATACCACAGCTCACATCCCATGGGAGAAAAACACAAAGGCATGTTATTTGGCTAAGCTGGCAAGCTCTGGAGAAGTCCAGTTATTGGGATTGGTTTTGATTGAAATGCTAACCAACCCAAGCATAGATGAAGTAGACATAGACTGGATTCTAGAGACCACCTTCGAGCTAGATAAATGGATGACACTAATAAAGGACCATCTACTTGAAAGAATCATGCCAACTAACCACAATCAATTGAAGAAGCTCCTTTGGAAGGCACCATGGTTCATGATACAAGACGGGATACTATATCGAAGGGGATTCACTATACCCCTTCTTAGATGTGTAATCAATGATGAAGCACGTAGAATCCTAAAGAAGGTGCGTAAAGGCGAATTTGGAGACCATAATAGGGGCAGACCCTCGCAAAGAAAGTCCTTCGGTATGGATATTTCTGGCTCATGATAAATCACGACGCTGTAGATCAAGCTAGGAGATGCGATCACTGCCAAAGATTCAGCAAAACTGAATGTAATCTCCCAATAGAGCTAACAAAGATGGTCAGTCCATGGTCATTCACAATATTGGGAATCGACATGATTGGTGTCATGTCAATTGCAAAAGGTAGGGCCAAATATGCTATGGTTTCCATGGATTATTTCACAAAATGGGCCGAAGCGGAACAACTGGCCACCATAACCACAAATAATGTTATTATCTCTGTAACTACAAACATTATTTGTAGGTTTCGTGTGCTGCAAAAAATCATCATTGATAATGGAACCCAATTTGAAAGTGCTGAGTTCAAGGACTTCTACAGCACTTGCGAATTGAAAAAGATTTTCCATAGTAGCTCATCCACAAGCAAACAGGAAAGTGGAAGTAATAAACAAGATCATCGAATCCACCATCAAAAAATGATTAAAAAAAGAAAATGGAATTGAGTTGACGAATTTCCACTTGCACTATGGACATACAGGACAACACACAAAACGCCAACTGACCACACTCCATTCGTCTTAGCATATAGTTCAAAGGCAATGATTCCCATTCGATTGGAAGTTCCCTCATACTGAAGGCAGAATTTCAATCAAAAGCAAAACGAGAAATTCCTATTCGAATCACCAGATATGGTAGATGAAAAAAGAGAAGAAGGAGAGTTGAGAATGGCTGCCCACTAGAACTCGCACTATACTTTAACTCCAAGGTCATAGTTATATCTTCAAAGTTGGAGGTCTTATGCTCAAACGAGTTTACCCTATTCTAGAGGCCTTTGGGCAAAATTGGGAAGGGCCATATGTCATTCATCGAAAGTGTTACCCAGATTTTCGCCAATACCATAAATATGCTCAACCTGCTTTCAGTACGAAAAAGAAGGTTGGTTAGGTTGAAAGGTACGTTAGCCTAGATAATAGCTCCTATGCATTACTTCCATAATTGATATATTTAGACTTGAAGATTAAGATATGCGCGGAAGGTTTAATCTTTTAATTGGAAGGTTACTACCAGAGATAGACTTATTTCGAATCGTCGTGAAGCCTTTTCTATATCTCCAGTAGAGATTAATCAAATGTTATCTTTTAAATTGGTGCTTCAATAATTCCAAAAGGCTTAGATGATTGTCTCCTTTTGCAACAAGGAGAGGGATGGAATCCTGGGCAATATGTGAAGACCCCCGATCATGTCGAAAGGCTTATTAGCTCTTAGGAATTTGAACTTGATCTGGCTGAAAGGTATTAGAACTCTAACAGCTGAATTGAAATTTATTTTCCTACTCTTATATTGTTCCAAAGGGTTTGAGCGGTCAGTTGATGACTATGGAAGGTTTGACTGTTGCTAGGACATAAGTATCTACTAACTTTTACAGAAGCAACTCGATTACAATGCCAAAATCCATGGAAGGTTACTGCTTATACTAATTCGGATTCACTATTGGCCATACCAATGTGTGGAAATATAAAACTCGGCATCTTTCTTGGCTTGAAATGGTAACTTTGATCAATTGATCTTTAGACCTATCGACCAAAACATTTTGAGAGAACTAATCCAGCAAATTGGGTTATGACAGCAAAAAGATAAGAAATTAATAAAACGGTTCACAAAATTAGAATACTTCCCTCGCCATCCATCAAAAGGCATTACTTTAATTGAATTTCCCAAATTAGATCCCCAATTACGGTTACGGAATTCTGATCAAGAGGTTACAAGATTTTCAAAAAATGAAACAGGAAAGTATGACTAAACTGGACCCTTGGGTCCTATTTATAAATGTGGATGGCATCCCATCTGCCTTATGCCTTTATCTCGTATAAAAGGTTTCCATTTGGTATGCGGTTGAAACCTTCCGGTCTTCCCTAAAGATAGTATTTTATACACGGTTGTAGGTCTCTCATCATTGTCAGAAGGTTCATTGATTGTTTATCACCATGGTCTGCTGTATATTATCGAAAGGTTTTTCCTTCACTTATTTCCAAGAAATTGTGGCCTTTACCGGAAGGTTTGTTATATGCATAGCGCATGAACCTTCCAATCGACTGGAAGGTTTATAGCCTTTGTGAGCGAAAGGTCGCTTTTTCCTACCCAACTACTGCTGAAGTTGTATCTTCCCTTTGGTGATGTCGGAAGGTTGTTTTCTATTGATTTATAAGTACTTCTTTAACCTAAACCTTCCGGTAACATCGAAAGGTTCCTTGCAGGGGTATTATCTGGCCTGAAAAGGCTATGGCACTTTTGGAAAGGTTAGTATGAAGTCGCGTCTTTGTTTCTTCTTGTTTTCTTCTTCTGGAGGGTAAGAGCCTCTTGATCATTATAGTATGACACTCTACTTTTCTTATGAAAGGCCTTGAGCTGCTTCATATTGTTGACTGCATCCCATCAATCTCTCCATATTCTTTGATCCTGCTCCTATCTTTCCTCTATTTAAGCCCTCATAGCTTAAGCGGAAGGTGAATTTTCTGAGTAATATCCCCCCCATGCGAAAGGATGCTCTTGACATTTCAAGTCATCCTTTCTAGAATCATGTATTTTTCAAACTTGATTTAAAACAAGGAGGTTGTCTTCCTTCAAACGTAAGGTTTAGAACTGCACTTAACATCGAGTTGATAATGTGATATGGGATCCGTCTAAACTCCATCTTAACTCCAAAAAGGCATAAATTTGCAGCACCTAACCTTCAGATGAGAACGAAAGATATTCCATTTTTAACTTTTCCTTACAATCGATATGTTTAAATGGCTTAACACTTAATTCTTCTAACAATAAGCTTTAAATTGAATCAAAAGGTCATAAACCTTCCAATCCCTGCCTAAGATAATAATATTAACTCATCCCCAACTATACAAGAACTTCAGAAATTCAACCGAACATTTAGATATTCATATATATACATATACTACTTCATACTACATTTTTCAAGAATGATCTATCACATTAACATACTAAAATTAAACATCTAAAGTGACCAAAAAACAACAAAAAATTTCTTTTTATTCTACGGTCCTCTTGGAAAAGGTAGAAGGTGTGGAGCTAAATCAATGGAATTGATGACAATGGGCTCAACCCATACTGGCTGATATGGAGAATAAGTTATTAAAGCTGGATTCCCTCCCGAGATATCCCAGATGGCCAAATCCATCCAAAATGTGTTAGTAGCCAAGTCAAAAAGCAAAGAGTACATTGCTTTTGTATGTGGGTTAGGAAAATTTGGTTGCTGGTGAGCAATATTATTGCATTGTGTGCAAGCAACCTTTTCCGCTTCTTGCTAAAGGTTTAAGATGCTCAATTCAAAGAAACAACAACAATAGGGTGCTTCTGCATTAATGAAATTGAGATGAATCTGATGGAGGTTGCAAGCACCAATTGATTCTTTTTCCCTTTTATTTTGTTTGTTTTCTTTATAACAAATGCCTATATAATGAGAATTTGAGGGAAGAAAAGGAGGAAGACAAATGACTTATGTCAGTGATCTCGATGCAAAAAATAAGATGTTCTTTCATTCTGTAGAATTCTTTTATTAATGGCTTTTTTCATTTTACATGATTATTGTTGTATTTTATAACTTGAAAATAATTTTTAGTTAAACCTTATTCGATAAAAATTTGCAAACAGCAGCCCTGATTCGATGTATTATTATTATTTTCTTTTCCTTTTTCTTCTTTTTTTTAAGAAGAGTTCTGGCTAATCAATATAAGCTTGCTTTCAAATTTTATCTTAGGTCCACTTTGTGTAAACCGGAGGGATGCTCATAAGTACACTACACATACCTATTTTTATGAATACACATTTCTCACTGCACATCTTGTATGTGTCTAGTTTGTTTTAAATTTCCTAAATTACCTGTCTCTTAACTTGAGTTACCTTAAGAGATCTATCTAGTCAACATACCCAATAGGGAAAACCTTCTTCAAAAGTGACTCGGCTTAGAGAATTATAAAGTAAATGGTTCCTGTGCTAATTTTTAACTCGTAACGTCTATCTTAGGAATAAAAATTCAAAAGTTAATTTGGTGCCAAATATCTTTAGAATCATAGTTGGTAATCTTGTTTAGAGTGTCAATCTCATGATGTCTACTAGTTTCACATGAATGATTAGCCAAATCATGAATATCTTAATATATATAATATATTCTCAATACCTTAATAACACCGTGTTTCATAACGTAATGTGGTATTTATAATTTTGCAAATTCTACTTGTTTTATTGCTTTTCATTCACACCTTGTTTGTTCCCGATTTAGACATTCCCTTCGAAGGTTGATGTAATTCTCTACTTTCCACTTTAGTTCATGCCTTCTCTCTTGGCTGAATGAATTTTGATCCCCTGCTATTTTGACTTTTCTACGAAACATGTGGCACGTGGCATTTCTAATTATTAGCTTGAAAATGACAAACAAACTTAAAAGGCATAATTTTCCTAGATTAACAAATCTTTGGGGCAATTATATATAAAAACTAAAAGGAATTCATTTAAAATGTTATGGCCTCAATTTTTTTTATGATGAGAGATGGTCGTAGATTTAGCTCCTTTCACTTGCTTGACATTTCTGTAAATAGTTAATTCGAAGCAGCACATGATTATTGAATTCTAATATTCATTCAATAAAGACCCTGTGGGGACATTTATGACTGGGATCTTGTCAGGGTAGTTTTTGTACTTATCCCTCGTTATTGAGGGAATCTGAGAACCAAAAAGCATGAAGTATCCATTAGGAGATCATTTCGCCAGTAGTACATTTCCAAGAATATTCTTTGACTTGTGTCAAATTATTTAAGACGAGTAGGAGTCTAAAGATCTCACATGATTAGGGCTTTCAATAATCAGTAGCCTTGGGATCTGAACCTTTTGGTATTGATGATGGACTTTTACCAAATGCCATCGGGCTTAGACTCTAGTATAAAGAAGTATTAAAATAATATGGTAATCGTTCATTGATATATCGGTATTATTTCCCATGGTGAATGGCATAAGACGGAAGCTTATATTTTTGCAGGTAAGAGATAAAGGCGTCTAATCTGGAATAAACAGTGAAATTCCATAAAACTGTATGAGGTAATTAAGTATTAGAGTTTCGAAATTCCTTGCCTAACACTAAATGGTTAATAGAACACTAGAAATTTATTCATATTTTGCAATTGACAACTAAGCACTAGAGATCTAGCCTGGCGATGATCAATGAAAGACGGAATTACCATTCTTGATAATGAGTGATAGAAGACTAAAATGCTACTCTTAGAATCTTCATATTGGGAGGTTAGAATATATTCTTTGACAATAAGTGATGAAAGACCAAGTATCTCTTCTAGTGAAAAGTATTAAAGGAACAGAAGCGTACATCCTAATAATGAGTGACAAAAAGCCAGTAACCAATCCAGCATCCATAATGGAAGTTAATAGTAGAAGATCAAAATGCCATTCTCGGCAATTAATAGAAGATCAGACTTCCATTTCTAGTAATAATAAAAGAAAACCAAAATACCATTTTTTGCAACTAATGATAGAAGACCAGAATACCATTTCTGGCAATTAATGATAGAAGACCAGAATATCATTTTTGGCAACTAATGATAGAAGACCAGAATACTTATATTATCGATGTTCATAGGAAGAAGTCAGTTATTTCTTCCTGATTCTCTTGTTGAATGCACCATCTCCAGGCATTGATGGTTTCTTGTACGCTTTTGCTTTCTCGGGCCCGAGTTTTCTTTGTCCATTTTTCATTTGCTTCGGCATATTTCATGTGGGGACTCTTTTATCCAATTTTTGTGCTGATTTAAGTAGAGCCCATTTAAGGATGATTGTCATTTTAGACATTACTATCCTTTTGGTGGTTGCTATTTTAAGCGATGTCGATTTCCATCGGTGCTTATTTCAGGCATGTACTTTTCTAAGTCCGTCGGACATTTCATCCGGGTTTTCGGTGCGCTCGGCTAGCTTATTCTAAAGCAGGGCCTGAGGACATACCCGACCTCCCTCTAGGAGGCACCTTAACCTGGCCATAGCGTGATGCGGCTAAGGGCTCGTTTGATTCCTTAGCCAGGCCATAGCATGGCCGGACAAAGGGTTTACCCGTCCTCCCTCGAGAAGGGGCCTTATCCTGGCCATAGTGTGATGCAAAAAAGGGCTTGTTCTGCTTTAACCCGGCCATCCTAATTTTGGCATGGATAAGGTTTATGCCCTCCCTCTAAGATGTGCCTTGACCTAGCCATCTTGACGCGACCAAAAGCTTTCTAACAGCATTGGTAACCTACCTTTTTAGGTAGTCCAAGTTTAGGGATAACTCGTCTCCCGATCGTGTAGACTTTTCTTATTTCGAAAATAAGGCTTTTATTTCATGGTTTGGTTAATACCTTATAAACTTTTTTAGCTTCCCTTTGTTGTAGAAAGTGTAGGACAATTTTCCTAATTACTTTGCATTAGTAAGTATCATTTCTGTTCATGAGATGGAAATTGCAACATACTCCTTTGGACCTTTTCTCAAACCTCTGCCTTTTCTTTTGAGATGGCCAATAGTTCAGTTCCTCTTTGGTTTAGTATATATGTCCTCAATTGACGTTGTAAGATTGTATTCCCCAAGTTGTATTGATTTTTGGGCCATCCTTGATTGGTGTCTGAATCTTTTGTGGTCTGGTCCAAGTTTGTCAAGGAATAGGCTTTCTTTTCGTCCCTTATGGTTTTCATCCAAAGGCTTTCCTTCCAATTTCAAGGTCTTGGTTAGAAATTTTTTGGTGATTCTTATTCTGCTTGGCAGTACTTTTACCCATCTTACTTTTTCAGTCGTGGATTTTTCAAGATGCTCATAGCTTTCCTTAATGTGATAGACCTCACTTATGATCCTATTCAATTTGTTTGATAAATTGTCATAATACTTTATCATTTATTTTTAAAAGATGGTTCCTTGGGAATATGATTGGATGGTTTTCCTCATCTTGTTAAAAATGTTGTCGCTTCTACTTATGCCTCTTCCAAGTGCAACTATCGAGGTTGGTCCTACGCGGAAGGTGTCCAAGCTCCATTTTTCTGGATCATAGGATCCTACCTTCTTTGTGTTTAAAATTCTCAAGGCTTCAAGCCTTAACCTTTGTTCCTTGTTTTGATTAGAATCTTTGTTGTTTACAAAAGAAAACCTTGTGAGTCGTGGTTCAGAAAACCCTTGTTCAAAACTCTTTAATCGTTTAGCCATGATTTATTCAGCGACAAACCACTTTGATGTGAATCTGGTTCGATGAGAATCGGATAACTGTAGTGGCGAGAAATCAAACAAGTCAAGGGTTCGAGCACTCTTTCTAGCACCAAAAATATTAACCATCTTTTTGGTCAACACCCCAAATAGTGCTTTCAATAGGAAAAGGAAGGTTGGTTAGGTTGAAAGGTACGTTAGCTTAGATAATAGCTCCTACACTTTACTCCCATAATTGATATGTTTGGACTTCAAGATTATGATGTAGTATGAAGGATTAATCTTTCAATTGGAAGGTTACTACTAGAGGTAGAATTATTTCGAACCATTTGAAGTTTTACTCTATAGCTCTAAGGAAAATTAATCAAATGTTGTCTTTTGAAGTTGTGCTTTGGTGATTTCGAAAGGTTTGATGATTGACGCCTTTGGCAGTAAGGTGAGGAATGGAATCCTTGGCAATATGTGAAGACGCTTGATCTTTTTGAAAGGTTTATTTGCTATTGGGAAATTGAACTTGATCTGGTCAAAAGGTATTAGAACACTAACTACCGAATTGAACTTTATTTTCTTACTTTTATATTGTTCCGAAGGGTTTGAGTGTTTGGATGATGACTGTGGAAGGTTTGACTACTATTGGGATATTAATATCTACCAACTTTTAATGAAGCAGCTTGATTTCAATGCCAAAAAACCCAGAAGGTTACTATTTATATTAGTCCGTATTGGCTATTGGTCGTGTGTATAAATAGAAAACTCAATATCTTTCTTAGCTTGAAATGATAGCTTTGATCATTTGATCATCAGACCTATTAACCGAAACCTTTCGAGAGAATGATCTGACAAATTGGTATTAAGACAGCAAAAGGATAAGCAATCTATAAAATGGTTTACAAAATTAAATTACTTTCCCTTGCCATCCATTATAAGGTTAACCTTTATTGAATTTCCCAAATTAGATCCTCAATTAGGGTTATAGAATTCTGATCAAGAAGTTACAAGATTTTCAAAAAATGAAAGAGAAAAGTCCCCCTAAACTGGACCCATTTGGTCCTACTTACAGATATGGGTGGCATCCCATCAGCCTTATGCCTTTATCTGGTACGCAAGGTTGACATTCATATGCGGTTGTAAATCTTTCGGTCTTGCCTGAAGATAGATATTTGTACATGATTGTTGGTCTCATTATTATCGGAAGGTTCATTGATTGTTTATCATCATGGTTTGTTGGATGCTGCCGAAAGGTTTTTCCTTCACTTGTTTTCAAGAAACTGTTTACCGGAAGGTCTATTATATGCATAGAGCATGAACCTTCTGATCGATCAGAAGGTTTATAGCCTTTGTGAATTCTTTGGCCTTAGCAGAAGGTCGGTTTTTCCTGCCCAACAGCCACCGGAAGTTGTATCTTCCCTTTGGTGATGTTGAAAGGTTGTTTTTGATTAACTTATAAGTAGTGCTTTTACCTAAACCTTCTGACAACATCGGAAGGTGCCTTGTAGGTGTATTATCTAGTTTGAAAAGCTTATTGCACTTTCGGAAAGGTTAGCCTGAAGCCACGTTTTGTTTCTTCTTGTTTGCTTCCTTTGGAGGGTAAGCACCTCCTGATCATTATAATATGACACAACACTTTTCTTCTGAAAGGTCTTGATCCGCTTCATATTATTGACTACATCCCTTCGATCTCTCTGGATGGTCTGATCCTACTCCTTTCTTTTCCCTGTTTAACCCCTCATGGCTTAAGCGAAAGGTGAATTTTCTAAGTAACAAAAAGCTCAAGGATGGGACTTTCAAACTGGCAACCGCTGACGGGTTCATAATTCTCAAAGTCTGGAATAGCGAATCACTACGCCTTTACTTCATTTAATAAGGTAGTTTATGTATTCCCTACTTTTTAGCAAATAAGCCATCTTAAAAATGCTGGAGGCATTGTAAATAGGCAAAGAATCTTCCATGCTTTCCTTAATAAAACTTGATTTGCTTTTTCAAATTGAAAAAACTATGTCCATATTAAATACCCTACGGGTCAAAGGAAGCAAATCGACTCAAAACATTGGATCAGTGGAACCCGATCCCTGCCTCTCATAAAATTGGTGGTGCCCTGGCAGCACCGGGAGGTCAAAATACTATCTCCTTTCATTGCCCTTGGATAGGCAACGCCGGGAGAACCTTAAAAACTAGCTCCTCGCATTGCTCGGAGGTAGGCAACGCCGGGAGCACCTAAAAAAATAACTCCTCGCTTTGCCCAGAGATATGCAACACCGGGAGCACCAAAAAAACTGATTCCTCACATTGCCTAGAGAAAGGAAATGCTGGGAGTACCAAAAAAACTAACTCCTCGCATTGCGAGGAGATAGGCGATGTTGGGAGCACCCAGAAAAAACTAACTTCTCGCGTTGCCCGAAGTTAGGAAATGCCCGGAGCACCTAAAAAACTAACTCCTCACGTTGTCTGAAGATAAGCAACGCCAAGTAGTATCAAAGGACATGCATCTCGTAAGCCACGTTCAAACCAAAACTCTGCGTATTGCCCGGAGATAGGCACTGTTAAGGAGTGTTAAAAGTCGAGCATCTCGTAAGCGACACGTTTAGACTGAAACTCCTTATGTGTCCGGAGGTATGCAATATCAAAGAGTATCAAAAGCCGCGCGTCATATAAGCCACACATTCAAATGAAAACCCTTGCGTTGCCCGGAGATAGGCAACGTCACGGAGAATCCAAAGCCGGGAATTCAAACTGAGACTCCTCGTGTTGCCCGGAGATAGGCAACAGCAAGAAGTATCAAAAGTCGCGTATCTCATAAGCTGCGCACTCAAACCGAGCCTCCTCGCGTTTCCTGAAGATAGGCAACGCCGAGGAGCATCGAAAACAAACTTCTTGCGCTGCTCGGAGATAGTAATGCTGAGAATCATCGAAAACAAAATCCTAACGCTGCCTGGAGATAGGCATTTCTGAGGAGCATCGAAAACTATTTTTTCTGCCCGGAGATAGGCAATGCTTAAAAGCATCCAAGCATGCACTCCCTACGTCAGTTGAAGATGGGCGACGTCAAGAAGCATCGAATGCCGCACACAACCCAAGCGCCATGCTAAATCCCAAAAAACAATAGCCCCTCACATGATCCAAAGAAGGGAAACATCGAGGAGCGTGAGAAACCCCATGCTTATAGTTAGGAATAATTGGTGCTAGAAGGAAGGCACTCAATGATTGATAACACATATCCATGCGTAAATTGCATACTTACCTGGATACTGGCAGGAACTGCGACTACATGCTAAAGTCGCAAAACTCCCGAGGGAAGGAGAATCAATTTGTAAATTAGCCAAATTTTCAATAAATATTATCTACACCCTAAGTTAATAGCTACACGAAAATTGTTGAATTAAACAGCCCTGTGAACCGGGGGTATACATCTGTACGGAGATAGGCAGACAGAAGCGCATGAAAATAATAATTTCACAAGTTTAGTAACTCCAAACAACGACAAGTCCTCAAGTTCAATCTCAAATTTTTATGTCCTTTTTAAAATTCCGTGCAAAAATTTCCAAGTTTTAGAATTTTTAGAAGTTTTATGAATTTTTGAACAAAAATTCTCTAAATCCTGTTAATTTCTAAAGCTCTATTAACTTCAAAAGTGCTGATAATCTCTAAGATCTATTACTTCAAATGAAGGGCTTTGACTATAATTATAGAACTAGGTAAGCATGAAATGAAACAAGCACAAGCATGCAGAATAAATACGAAAATATAGATGAAAGTACGGTCAAAATATCATTGTGCTACTTATAATTTTCGATACATAAGGTCAAAATGTAGGGGCTACACCTACACAACAACGGCAAACAAAATAGAAATACGGACTCTATAATAGAGACACAAACTGCAGACTTTGCACTTAGAATGACTCAAAAAGAACAAATACAAGTTAGTCTTCCTACAAGCTGTGAAACAAAATCAAGTCTATCCGCTCACTGGCCCCTTAACGCTTCTTGCCACCGCAACCCTATCCAACTTTGGTTGGTAGTTTCTACTTCCTTTTAGGAGAAGTATCACTGCTGGTAAAACCAATGAATACTTCGGTGGCAATGTTCTCCTTTTCCTCCGAGACTTTTTCAGAAGAGAACTCCCTTCACTTTGCATTTTCTTAATTCCAAGAACCCTTTGAAGCCTTGATTGCCTCCACTTTTACCTTCTTAATAGCAATCAAATCATGGTGAGTCTTCTAGGGCAACTCCGTCTGCATTTCCTGCTCCTTGGCTTCTGCTGTAGTTATATCACCTTCCAAAGACGCCGAAGGGTCATCTAGGCCATGGAGCACACCTATCTTATCGGCTTTAGGCCTCGGTTGCAAGCTAGACGTGGATGTAGGAACCGGAGCAGGAATAGATACAAATAGAAAAGATGTGAAAATGGAAGCAAGCATAGGCGTCGAAGTAGCTAGCGCGTCAATATAAAAAGTGCATGGACCTATAGGATCAAAAATGAAAATATTAATCTCCTCTTGATCTTGTGGCATATGTTGGAAGCTCCCGAGTTCGAAAGAAGCATGGATGTTACCGGCACCAGAGGAACTATAATGAATGGTGACCTTGAACTCACCACCTTCACCTTATTTTGAGGGCTCCACCATATGTGGAATAATATCAAGTCCTAAACTCGTTGTCTGATCATGGAGCTGTTCCGATGGTTCATCCATGCCAGTGATAGAAGGCCTAGTAAGCACGTTGGCAGTAGGCATCAAGGTAGTATCGGTGGCCGCCTTCTCTCGTTCAACTAGGCAGATCTGCTGGCCCTCGAGTAGCGCTTTCTTGGATTCATCGTTAAGATAAGTGTCTCGTAACTCTTGATCTGAATAAATATCTCCACTCTTCGCAAAGCGAGATAAAATTCCTCCTAAACAAGTGCAAGATTGTGTTGATACATCGGCTCAAGATAACCGAGGCTCCCTAGTTGCAATAAAGAGTTAACATAAAAGTTCATTATGGTTGCATCCAGCTTCTCCATCTTCCTATCGAAGGCATGTTAGAGGCCCAAGTAATCTGCCTTAAACATAACCTTCTTAACTTTAGCGGTAGTCTTGCCAGCACTGAGTTGTGCAACCTGAGCCTGTAGCTTGGCAATGGTCTCAGCTTGATAAGAGATAGTTTTTTTATTCTCCACAACAATTAGATCGTGGTCGGCTATAATTTTCTTCTGGGCATCGATGATGGCATTACAAGCGACCACTTCTTCTTTCAACTTAGCCTCCTCAGCATAAGCCTTTTTAATCTCATCCCTTTAGATGATCTCAACCTTTTCATGTGCTTCTTTCAACTCCTTCATCAGACCGACAGTTCTCCTACTCTCATGGAGCAGCGTCTCCTCTTCCTCCAACTATTTAATTTTAGCGACATGATCAACCAATGCCTTCTCAAATTCGTTTTTCTTAGATTTGAAGGAAAGGATCTTCTATTAATAATTTATGTTTGTATCCGCTAGTTGCTTGCAGAGCTTCTTCCATCTCTTGGCTTGTTCTAGGTCGTTCTGGATAGCATGCAGATGCAGCATGAAAGAATCCCTATGGACAAGGTAGAGATCCATGTCAAACTTGACCCCCTTTAATAACCAACTTGGAAGCGCTGCCTCAAGCTTAGGGAGGCTCAAAGGAAGAATTTAGGTAGGCCTTCGGCAGAGGTGAGAGGCACCAAGAGTGGCAGTAACGATGGAAGAGGATGAAATATGAGTTAGAGGCAGAATCAGGGTAGAAGTGATAAGTGTTTTGTGTCGCATGGAAGGATGTTTTAAAGCAAGCTCTGAAGGATGGGGGCGATAGTAAAACTTTTACTTCTCTGATGGTTCATCTCTTTCCTCAACAGATCTTCTTTTCCCATACCCTCCTTAATGAGAACGAGCTCGATCTCTCTCTTCTTGGAAATAGGTTTCATCTTCGAGTTCTTTCCTTTGCTTTTACACCTCTTCCGTCTTTTAGACTTGATGGCGGCTGGAGGAGCTCTTGGGGTACCATCGTGAATCAGTGTAGTATTCAAAGTCATCATAAAAACCTCGTCCCTTTGTCATACTTGGATGAAGCATACATAAAAGGCATTAGAAACATGACATAACAAAGAAAATATTTGATGGAATGAAAATAAGTGCCATCCTAGTGCAAAGTGTTGTGTGTTTCAAATATGAGCCTAAGACATCATTATGAAATTGAATGAGTGGCTATCGTAAATAGGATCAAACTGACTATGACTATTATAGGCGGGTCCAAGCTAACTGCTGGTGATGTATTGCCCGAACGGGAAGGCATCGTGTGAAATTTAAAGTCACCTTTAATGAGCATGTCAAAATCAACAAAAACATCGTTAAAATCTCTGAACCCCGTTCTAACATCCTTACTCAGAGAATCTTAATGTCTTCCAGTTTTGAGGACATTCCTATTGCTACATACATTGGAAGGTGGTGGACTCGGGAGATTGGACTCATTCCTGGAGTCTCATCGTAGGACTCCAAGTCTTAATTCTTAGATTCTGACGAGAACACGCCCTCTGCTTCCTTCGGGATTTAAGGCATCTAACTAAACTGCTTAGTCTAGTCGCAACAGTATCTTCCTCCTCACAAGCCTCACTGGGTGATCCTTTGGGTGGGGTACCTCTCTCTTGACCTTCCTCGAAACCATGTGATAAAGAAGAGGATCGTGTGTCAACCCTGGATTGGCCAGGAAAGGGAGTTTCAATCTGAATAATGGATCTACCTGGAGCTAACAGTCCATATTCATGCAAGTTCTCATCGGTTAGTAGAACTTTAACGCGCCTCTCCTTGGCGTCAATAGCCTTTAAAGCTTGGCAAACTTCATCAATAGTCATATCTCTATTCGGCCATGGGATAACTGCAAGAGACGTACAATTAGTTAGAAACTCCATTACGACACCTCAGAGCTCGATAAATGGAAAAGAGAAGCTTACTCCCCGTCCTCCGCTGACAGTTGAATCCCTCGGGGAATCTAACAAAAAAAGTACTATGTCTTGACTATAATAAATTGCTTTGCAAGCGCAGGACGATCCTTTGATTTCTCTAGGCCTTGTTTATAACCAAAGAGGGATAGTCATCTAACTTCTTGAATGCCAAAAAATACTACAACTCATCAAAACTTGGAGCGCAGTTGAATGTCCCCATGAAAAGGACATGCAAGCAAGTAAGTATGGCGTAGCCATACGGATAAAGCTTGAACATGGCTATTAACAAGATTTCTTATCAATACCCCAATGTAACTAAAGGAGAATGGATAGACTTGTTTGAATGAAAGGAGTTATACTCTCAAGAATTGTCTTCAAATTTAACTTCACTTGTTGTTTACTCCCGAGTCGGACCTTTCGACGTCGTTGAAAGGTTTAGTCCTTGGATCAGATATCCCTTCGTCTCAATTGATTTAACTTGATGTCCAAGGCGTAGGTTTTACCTTTTTGGTTAGGTTGAAATTCCCTAATGTTTTCCTTTTAAGTTTAATTTTAATCTTGTAGAAAGATTAGGGTGATCGCCCTCTTTGTGTTCAAGTAGGATGACAAATTCCTTAGTGGATATGTAGTGGCCTTTGACCTTGTTGAAAGGTGTGATCACTTATATTAAGTAGGTTTTAAACTTCTTGTAAGGGGTGGGAATGACCTTCTTTGAACTCAACCTTACTAATCTAGATTTTGACCTTGTCAAAAGGTTAGATCACTTAGTATGCAGCTTCGGAAGGTACATGCATTAATTGAGTATAGAGAACTGCCAACCATGTCGAAAGGTTTATACCATAGAGCCAATGATTTTGGAAAATTTTGGTGAATATTGAACCAATTAAGTTGTCGACCTTGTCAAAAGGTACAGATTATAGAGTTGTAGGCTTCGAAGGGTTGCAGTAGTAGTTTAGGCATGAGTGTTACTTACCTTCTCGATAAGAACCTTTCGATGAGGTTGAGCTTGAAAATAGTAGTTAAGCCATCAAAGATTTAAGCAAATAGTAAAGTAATTAACCAAGCTTAGGACTTCCCTCTTTTTCCAAGAAAAGCTATATTTTATTAAATTCCCCTAATCAACATCCAGTTAGGATTACAATACTTTTATTAAGAATTTATAAGATTGGAATGAGAGAAATCAGTTCCCTAAAACATGACCCCTTGGGTTTTATTTATAGATGTAGATGGCCCCCCTTTCGTCTCCATGCTCTCGACTGGGTTGGAAGTTCTCTTTCTTATATGCAGCTATGAACCTTTCGACTTTCTCGAAAGGTTTGCCTTTATTCTGCTTCTTTGGATCTTTCACGTTGTCGAAAAGTTTGCTCGTCTTTATGCCTTCGTGAAGCTTTCGACTTTGTCAAAGGGTTTGCCTTCGGTATACTGTTGTGAACTTTTCGGCTTTGTCGTAAGGCCGCTCTTCACTTGGTTATTGTGAACCCTTCGACCTTATCGGAAGGTTGCTCTTCACTTGTTTGTTGTCGATATTTGTGCTTCTCTTGAATGTTTTCGAAAGGTTGTCTTCATTCTTTGTCGGCTTGTGAAAGTTTTTTTCTTCATAAACCTTTCGACAGTGTCGAAAGGTATCTTGGATGTGTTTTCAACCGGTTCAAAAGGCTTGTTATGCTTTCAAAAAAGCAACTATTGAGTTGCTTATACTTTCTTTGACTTCTGCATCCTCTCCTTAAGGTAAGTACTCTTTGAATACTAAGATATGGAACATTTCGATTCCTTCGAAAGGTTTGGGACTGTTAAACTCTGATGATTGTATCCCTTCGAATCCTTCGAAAGGTTTGGACTATATTTCTTTTTCTTTATCATTGTTGAAAGACCTTTCATATTAGTCGAAAGGTTGATTTTTGGTGTAACATTTGCCCCCCTCCCCCCGTTCAAAGGGATGCTCTTGGCTTTCAAAATCATCTTTGTCGAAAGCAATAAAACTTCCTGTCTCTTGACCTTCCTGCATAGGACGTTTATTTAAATCTGATCTAACAGTTGAAAATCTCGGCGACTTTCCTTACATAGTGTGCTTTTTCTCCTTCTTCCTCCTTTACCTGAAATCAAAATTATAGTCTACAAGTAAAAGAATTCTCTATAACGTCCATAATTTTCTTTTATACAACAAGGTAATTTCTCAAATTCGATTTATAATTCTTAGATTAGTATCTGCTCTTATCATCTTTCAATCAATTTTCCAGTTTTCGAAACCCAATGTTCAAATTCAATTTTAGCTTGGTTTACTAAAATATTTTCCGGCTAAATTAGTTCTATTACAAACAAACTTAATACTTGGCTTTAGATTTTGAAGTTGGTGATGATTGTTGTTGAAAATCCTCTCACCGAGATTAGTTTCTTAACCCAAAATGCTCAATATTCGCTTTTCGTTTTTACTTGGGTTTTTGATTTATTAAAAACCTTTATTCTTCTTTCAAAATCGGGTTGAAGCGATTTCAATTTAGATTTATTTTGTTGATTGGTTAGACTTTCTTGTTTTTCAAGAAAAATTTGAAAATAGCATTTATAATCGGGTTTGGGTTTGATTAAACCTCATATGATAACCTGGAATACTCTCGCATACAAATTAGCGACAAAATCTTCTACCCGTTCGAAAGATATTGAGGCGGCAATAATGGATTTCTCTCTTTGTACCTTACGATGGGGTCAAAAGCTATTGTGATGCAAACTTTACCATTGTTGTCGAAAGGTTAGATAACTAAATGGTGTAACCATTCGGCAATGAGCTTTCGACAAGGTAGAAGAGTTTCAAACCTTTCGTCTCCTTTCTTTCGACAATGTTGAAATTCTACAACATTAGAGTTGTCTCTTCCCATCTTTATCGAAATGTTTAAAGCACACATGAGTTGAAACTGAAACCTTCTGACTTGAATGGATATGACATGTTTTGACAAATTTGTCTAGACCATTCGACAACATCAACAATGTTAATATTTTTAACTTGGGAATTTTATGTTTTAACTTCGACCATGTTGAAAGGTCTTGCTATTTAACTTCATGTTACACTTGAGATATATCCAGGCTTCCATAGAGGTATCGATATTATCAGAAGCATTTACTATAAACCAATCGACCTTGTCGAAAGCTATTGCTATAAACCATTCGATTTTGTCGAAAGCTTTTATTTTAAAGATTTCGACTTTGTCGAATGCTTAAACTATCAAGTTTTTGACTTAAAACTTTTCACACCATTCTTTAAACTTAGTGTATGTTTTCACATTTAAACTACCAAAGTAAACTTATTTGCTTCTGAATTCTTGATTGCTTTCTAAGCTAGTAACTAGATAAGAAATTTAACTGAAACATTTTGACCTGGCAGAATCATAAGCTCTGCAAAGGTTGAAGCCATTACTAAGCACTCCTTCATCGAAACTCAGAGAGAAGTTATGTTATTCTCAAAGACTTTGGCATTACTAGGATCAAAGGCATCCCTCCTAAACCAACCAATATCATTGACAGCCCTCTTACAGGGTATTTTGCTTACACAGCCATCCATATATTGCATGGTAGGTTCCGTCCATTTCCCAAGTTCACATATCTTCTATCTCTTAAAATGCTATCGTTGAAATCCGGTCATCTTTCGCTTAATGCTACAGTCCTAGACTCCTTGACCAAGTTGGCAAGGTTAAACAATCTTAACAAGCAGATCTATAGAGTTAATGTATATAAGAAGCTTATATCATATGGCATCAATAAGTTCAAGGAGTGGGAAAATCAATTTTTCTTTGTCATGTGCTTTGCGGATGTTCATGGGATTTTTGCCTCCATACGTAAGTCTATCTCAATGTTGTTTTTCTTTGCTCTGCATTTTCTGTTAACTAATCTCTGACTTTTATAGGCAAATCTTCCAAGAAACTTAGCGATGTTGATAAGAAGATCACTGATTCTTTAACTACTACTTCAGAGTAAATTGGGAGCAGGTTAATGCTCCATACCTCTTTGAATTTAAGGAAACATTCTCTGCTGCTGCCTGACCAAAGGATTCTAGGCACTCCGCCCGCTGTTATGCACACCTCTTATGGCAAACATTTCTTTTCCTAAGGCGATGCTGAGAACTTTACTTCGATGTCCCCCATTCGTGTTGACCCTTCATGTATATTATCGGCTTAGTATTTTCTTCTTTGTCTCTAGAATTTTAAAATTACTTTGATTGATTTTTTATCCACTTGAAATTGTTTTAGATTCCTCAAAGGCATTGTTTCTTCAAGTAGTGTTGTGCCTTCTCCATCATCTTTAAAGATGACATCAATTTTGGAGGCCTTTGCTAGATTTAAAGAACTCTCAAAAAAATTGATAATTCCTTCCAAAGACGCTCCTCCGATGAAGATAGCAAAAATTACTAATATGGAGGAGGAAAAACGCGAATCTCCCGAGAGAGTTTCAAAAAGCCCCACTGTTAAAGTCTCTAAAGATACAATCCTACTCCGGCACCCTTTCCGTATATTACTATCGCCGACTCCCTAATTGAATTTGCACAAATGCAGCTTACTCTGCTCGAGAATCCTTCTAAGACATAAATTCTACCGAAATCATCATTTTCTGTTTCTTGATGGACCAATTTTGACGAACTATCAAGCTTATCCTTCATTCATAATCTTTCAATTTTTCTTCTCTATCGTCGCTCAGTTTAGACTCGGTAATCATCGCTCTTGGATGGAGCAACAACTTTTTGTATGCTTTCACCCTATTAATCCTATAATCATTGGATCTTTTTAATTGCTAATTTGTATTTCTCTTCTTTTGTTACAGATGTCTAGGAACTGAATTTCTTTAAATGAAGATGTTTCAAGGCTTTAACTTGGATCCTCTAAGATACCGGAGAAAAATGCTAAACTCAAAAATCAACTATCTTCTTTGACCGCCGCTCAAAATGACACTTCCTCTTAGTTGGAGCGATTCAAAGCTTCCCTCACCAGGGCTGAAGCTGATCTAGAAGTGAAAAGGCAAGCTCAAAAAATCTCTACTGATGAAAAATTTGCAATGAAGCTAGATTTGAAAGACTTGAAAGAAGAGAAAGCTCGCTGGTCGTTAAGAATACTTTGTTGAAGGACAAGTTCAAGAGGACGAGAGCTTCAGTCAGGCTAGCTATTTAAACCCTCTTGCATGTCAAAAAGTAGGTCTTTGAGTTTGCAAAAGCCAACTTGGGGCCCATGATGCTAAAACATTACGAAGATGCCCTCATGCTTGCCTATGCTGGCAATCACGAAAAATATCCTGACTTTAACATTCCCTCTCTCGACCCAGCTTTAGCCAAAAGAGTTAAGGACAAAATTGACCAAATCAAGCAGGATTCCGGCCCTGAAGGTAAGGAGGAGATAATTAACATTGCGAAGGCTCTTTCTTTTGATATCCCCTTATTCAATATTGAATCTGATTCAGACGAGGAGGATGATAAAGATAACAATCCCATGGAAAATATTGATGATGATGATGAAGTTGATTTGGATAGTGATTATGATGAGGACAACGATGATAATCTCTTTGGAGGTTAAGACCATAGTAGAGACAAAGTGGGGCCTTTCGGTGCTTTAGGGATGGATAGTGGTGATCAAACCGAAGCTCCTAGGACAAAAAACCCTCCTTCAAGAGATATGCCTTCATCATCGTCTAGTCCATCTGCCCTTCTAAAGGTGGAAACTGTTCCCACCCATTTCGAGGATCTATGACGGAAAGAACAAGCTCCCCAGGCTTTCATTCCAGTTTCACAGGTATGGGATTCTCTATTTAAATGTCTTACACTTTGAAGATAATAATTACTAATAAATTATTTGTCTTAGATAAAGAAGAAGTCTAGTTTTCACTATAGAACAAAACTTGAGAGCAAACATGTGGAAATTAACAAGTTATATAGGGAGTTAGACAAATTAATAAAGGAGCACAATATTTTGTCTAAGAAATATCATAGTTTGGGCTGGACATCTGTTAAATATCAGAGGATGTTTCCTTTATTAAAGAAATTGCGTCTTCGGTTCGACGCTCTTTTGAAGAAAAATAAAGGGTTAATAAATCTATTTTGGATGACGATTAAAAAGAGAGATGTCTTAATTAGTTTTTTGTATAAAACATATTGTAGACACTCTATCATAGATTTCTTGTATTTAGATGAATTTAGTGGGGGTCTTCCTAGATGTTTTCACAAAAGATACTTAGATGAATTTGGTTCTGACCTGTATCCTAGAGCTTGCTGAACTTACCGTGGGTCAAATCAATTCCTCAAGATCTCCCCTTGAAAAGCTTAAGTATTATAAGGATAAATTTATTTCTGAATTTTTCTCTAGGTCATTCTGGTAAGAGCCAGATGAATAATTGTAAATATGTAACAAGTGATCGATTTATGAGTATATGTTTTTTTTATGTGTTCTTTACTTAGCTTCGTTTTACTGTGTAACAAATAGATGAAGCTACATAATTAGAGAGCTTCAATACCCCTAAATTATAGGGGTTTAGCCTCTCATATTTGTCATTTGATTAACAAATGTAGCTTGCAACATGAATGAAAAATAAAAGAAAAATGAAATAAAAAATAAGATCAACTTCCACAACCTTTCTCAAAATTGCTTTTGAAATCAAAACTCCAAATTCCTGAAATCATGTTCCAACCGCGCTCGAGTTTGGCATGTCAAGTGAGGTCAGATTTTTTCTCGGTCGTGGATTTAGGTTAATAAGGGTTGCGATTGGGTATGGAGGTGTTGCATTTGGGTTACGATATGGATGGAAGTCGACTTGGTGGCAGGATGCAGTCGCGGTGATTTCGTGATTGTGGTGCTCACGACCATTGGCGATTCGATTGGGTTGCAAGTGATGATGGTTGACAGGTATTGGAGTTATCAGGGGTTACGCGACTTGTGGATTGGATGGCGTGGGGTTTGAACAGAAATGGGGTGTGTTCACAGCAGTTGCTTCGGGTTTGAGGAGGAAGTTGGTAATAGTGAGCTGCTGTTGATGGAATTGCAGTGGTGTGAGGTGTGTGGTTGTAGTGGAGGCAGGGGTAGAGTAAAGTGGTGGAAGAGATATTGCTGCAATGTTGCTCTTGAAGTTGCATAGGAGGATGAAGTTGCATGCAGGTTGCTCCGTTAGGTATTGGTTGATGGAGGCAGGTCAATGAGGAGATGGAGATGACTGTTGATGGTGATGGTGGGTTTTGATGTATTGTGCCGCAATGGCAGGTGATGATTGAAGAAGGGAGAATGCAGTTTTGGGATGAATTGTATGGTTTGATGGCTGTTGGTTAGTGGAGGAAGTGGTGATTGTGCAGGCAGATGGAAGTTTGTGTGTTGTGACAGAGGAAGGATATTGGTGTGACAGGGGGTTGTAGAGGTTAGTGTGAAGTAGGGAGTCTGCTTGGTAGGCAATGGTGACAGTAGCAGTGCTGTGTGAATGGTTTGAATGAATGGAAAAGAATGTTATTGATTGTAGTAGTGGGTTGATGAATTGATGAAGTTCAAGAGTTGAGATGGTCGGAGAGTTTTGAAGCGGTTATATATGGTGGAAGGTTGGGTTGTTGTAGTAATGTAAGTTGTGATGCATTAGTAGTGGGTTGTATGTTTGTATGTCAGTTGTGGTGATTGTGGTCTGAAAGAAGTAGGCAAGGGATGGTTACAAAGAATGGCGGAGTCTTGACAGTTTGGAAGGGGATGAAGTATTGCAGCAGTGAAGTCTTATTAGGCAATGGGATTGGAGTTATAAGATGGAAGCAAGGAGGTGGAACCAGTGAACTGTTTAAGGAAGGTGTATATGCACAGTTGTAACTGGCAGTAAGAAGAAGGAGATGAGGGAGGCAGTGGTGGAGTGAGGGATGGTCTGTGATTATGGTGGAGATGGAATTGAAGTGAAGTTGTTGATAGGGGTATTATGCCGGAGGAACGGTTTGCAGCAATGTTGAATGCAGGTATTGAGTTGTTGAGAATGTGTTGTATGTATGGTGAATTCAAGGCAGTAGTTACTGTCTGAACTGATGGGTTGTGGATTGATAAATGTAATGTTGAATGAAGCAGATAATGATGAAAGTTTACTCAAGAAAAAGTAGAGGTGCACGGTGGATATTTGACAGGCAGGAGTAGTAGGAAGTGATGGAGACGTTTGAACACTGGGATGGTGCAAGGCAGAACTAGAATGGTGGAGGAGGGCAGCCGTGAGGGGATGTGAAATATACTATCCGAGAGAAGTTATGTATGCAGAGAGAAGTTATGGAAACAGAAAAAGAGAAGTGAATGCGGCAAGGCAATGTAACAATTTTTTTTTGAAATATTGTAAATGGACTGTAAATTGTAAAATTAAATAGGAAAATGTACTTTTTTTGAAATATTGTAAATGGACTGTAAATTGTAAAATTAAATTGGAAAATGTACTTGAAATTGAAATCGAATGAATTTTTTTCAAATGCAATTATGTATAAAAAAAAATTCAAATGAAAAAACAACTAGCAAACAACACACAAAACCAAAATGTAATCAAAAATCACACAACCACACAATTTTTTTTAAACAACAATGCATAAAACTAACAAACGATAAAAATCAAAAGAAACATAATTCGAAGAATAGAAAATCAAAATCAAAGCAACTCCCCGGCAACGGCGCCAAAAACTTATTCAACGACGGAATTTCTATCGAATTAGAAAACCATCGAAAAATTTAGAAATAAAAATAACTACAAGCGCATGGTGTACGAATGTAGCACACGACGAATACGGGTCGATCCACAGGGAATTGATGATTTTAAAATTCTATTCAATCAAATTAAACCAAAGTCAATGGAAAGTTAAGCTAGAGAATTAGAGAATTAACTAACTAAAAGAAAAGAGAAACAAATATAAGAGTTAAGTGACAATTTAGGGAATAAATCCACTCTCTAGATCATGTAGTTCAGCACATATGAAATCATGATCTCTCTTTTATGGTCATTACTGCTTTAGTTGATGTGCTTATCATAAGTGTGGCATATTTGTGCTATTGGTTAGCCAACATAAGCCATCAAACTATAACACATCCTTTAAAGCACTTACTAACTTCCATGAAACTTGACAAAGAAAATGAAAATGAAATCTATTTTAAGTATGACCTATTAACTATTAATTAGAAATATAGAGCATCAAATTTTAATTCCAAATCACTTTCTTTTGCCATGATCATATTTTGATGAAGAGACAATTAATGTTAGCGATTGTTTAAGCATAGCCTATTTGGTGACAACAATATAGGCTATCAAATTCAAGGCAAAAACAACTAGTAAACAATTTCCATCATCATCATTAAGCACAAAAAGAGAGCATGAATTAACAAATAGTTGAAGCTACATAATTAGAGAGCTTCATTACCCCTAAATTTATACAAGCATGAAACCCTAATCCATAATTTGAGGAATTCCCAAAATGCCCTTGAGGTAGTTTGGAGGCCAAGTAATCATTAGCTTCTACTAATCATCATTTGTGTATATGAAACCATTAATTCCATAAGCATGTGCATTAGCCTCTAATTTGTACACTAAGGTAGGCGGGTAAGTGGGATCCTCCATTTTCTTCACTTTAAATTATTTACATCTTCATTCTTTTGTGTCTTCATTGTGCATGCATATTCCTTCATGAAACAATTTCTATTTGAGATCAAATTCCTACATATATATATATATATATATATATATATATATATGTATGTATGTATGTATGTATGTATTTCCAATTAATTTTTCTCAAAGAAATATATACACACAAATGACTATTTTACCCCTATATGAAGATGGATATGTGACAATTTTGAATTAATATGGATTTTGGTTAAAACAAGTTAAAATACCCAATATGATCATTTATTTAATTTAAATAGATTAAATACGGTGGTAAAAATATGCACATTTACATGCACATCACTGTGCTATTTCAAAATGTCAGTTCTTTTGGTCATGTCGTCCCGAGAGATCAACCAAGTCGATATGTCAACTTGAATAGATTTTACACTAAAAATGCATCAATTTTAAGGACTTCGAAGTTAGCAAGCTATTGTTTTCTTTGGGATTTATAAAAATTATACTTGGAATATCCCCGTCTCCGTTTTGACTTCCTTGGCAAGGAGAAGGAAAAATTCCTTAAAGAGATTAGGACATTCCATTCTAAACTAATTTGTGGTCAGGATAAGCCACCGGTTGGGAAATGTGAATATAGTAAATGTATGCTAATAGTTACCTCTGAAGGGGTCACTATACCCTTTGATTCGATAGTCATGCTTTCAGCTAATACTTTAGATAGAGTTAAGAATGTGGTCTCTCAACTTTAGATATGATGAAAGTGTTTGTTGCACCTTTTAACTTTATGGTTATTTGAGTTGTAATCCATACCTGTAATAATAAAGTTATCTTTTATCCTAATCTTAACTTTCTCTCATTTCTTTTTACTTAAATAAGAGCCATAATCATCTGTGATTCATCATTCTCAAAATTTACTTTCTCGCATTGATGCTATCAGAGAGAGACTATTACCAAGGAGTGGCGAGATCATAGTTCATAATGAAGTCCTTCTCTAGTGTTTTGGTGGCAACACCGAAGCCATGAAGTGGCATAAAAGATATCTTATTCAAAAGACCATCGCTAGTAGCTACAATGACCATATAGCCTATCTCGGTGCCAATATCAAGAAAAAAGATGAGACTATCACTGCACTTAAGAGACAAGTGCAGACCAATGCCATTGCTGATTTTGTTCAGAAAATGCCCGAACTCATTCAACAAAATAACAATTTGGAATTAAAGTTAAAAGATAACCAGGCACAGTATGCCTCTTTAGAGTTCATTTTAGGCAATAAGACTTCAAAGATTAATCTTCCAATTCCTCAAGTAACCCCTCCTACAGTCAAACCTACTAGGTCAAAGCTTCTCTTGGCTCTAAACTTCCCTACTATGCTTAACCCTCCCCTAGGTTTAGATGATAATGTGGTGGGGAATTGGTGTCGAAGAAAAAAGTTTGAACTAGCCAAATATTTTGATGAGCAGCAGAAAGTGAAGTGATCTCAAATCATTAATGATTATGCGGCTAAAAACAAGAAGCTAGAGCATGATAATTACATACTCGTCACGCGTGTCGCAGAGTTAGAAAGTGAGAATAAAACAGCCATGTCTACGAATAAAGTTTTTAATCATTCTTTAAAGACCAATATCAATGTAATTGATGATGAAAACCAAATAAGGAGAAAAGAAAAAAAGGCTAGGGATGTTCTCCATGCAGTAATCAATCATGTTGTGAATCCTTCAGTGGCGGAGACTCTAAATAAAGCAGCTCAAGATTGGTAATTCATTTATGCATTTGAGTCATGTAAATCTATATTGTACATAATTATTTTGTTTGTAAATGATTTCAAAACTTACGTAGATTGTGGAAACTT